>OU426978.1:71475678-72875808 GCA_911387785.2 Aelia acuminata | reverse complement strand
ACTGTTGATGAAATTAGGTCCCTTAAAAAAAGGAATAAGCAATAATGAATCGAAAAGTAATGAACTTTCAAGTTTTGCATTACAAATACTCTATAACTTATGGAGATTTACAAATATATGCATACAAATATGGAAAAAATGTGTGAAGTTGAAGAATGTTGTTTACTTATTATCAAAACACATTGATTTCTAATCTAAGTAAGTCCATAAGTGAAAGTTGTGTGTTGCGCGCATTGCACCAGATTTTTTAACTACTTGTTGGTTGAGGTCCTCAGTATGGTCCATGCCCTTTTTTATTTTCCATCGTTTCCCTTGAATGAGAAAATGCTGGAAATATTCCTTCAGGATGCTTTGTATTTTTGATATTATCAGAATTCTATCTTTTCCTTACATTGCTGTAATTTTGGTTCTTGATAGTTGTCATTGATGAAATGTGTTGGTCTTGATGAAATGTGGGATTATATAAAAACTAGTATCCTGCAAGCAGCATCCTTAGTTTGTGGAATAAAGAGGATCTACTCAAAAGGCTAGCGAACTTCATGGTGGAGTGAAGATCTGAGGGCACAGGTCAAGGAGAAGAAAAATGCATGGAAGGAATACTGGCGAGACAAGTCACCAGATAAATGGCGAATGTATGTAATGGCCCGAAACAGAACAAAGGAAGCTGTAGGAAGAGCAAAGCAAAAATCTTGGGAGGAATTCGGAGAGAAACTAAACCAAGATCATGCGGAGAATATTAAACTATTCTGGAGAAAAATTAAAGCCTTAAGGGTACGCAATAGTAAACCCATAAGAAATTGTAAAGAATGAGAATGGGAAGGTGATCACAGAGGATAAAGCCATTCTGGAGGTCTGGCGTAAATATTACACCAAGCAATGCGGTGCAGATGACATGCAACCAGTATGGACAATGGAATGAGGCTGAGTTTGACGAGGCGATAGAAGAGGATGAAATAGAGAGAGGTATCTCGAGAAGAGCAGAATTTGTGAAATATGGAAGCTCCGAGTTAGTGAAAGCCCTGCAAGTACTCTGTCAAAAAGCCTGGGACGAGAAGAGGATCCCAACTGATTGGGAGTACAATGTCATTATACCCATTCACAAGAAAGGGTCCCAGGCAGAATGTTCTTACTACCGTCCTATATGCCTCTCACCAGTGGTTTACAAGCTTTATATGACTGTTTTGGGAGGATGATTAAGGCCCCTAGTTGATCACCTTATTGGGGAAGAGCAAGCTGGGTTTAGACCAGGACGGCAAACTCAGAATCATATATTCTCCCTAAGAAACGTTATACAGAAATCTTGGGATCGGAATAAAAATATATACTTGGCTTTCCTTGACCTGAAAGCAGCATTTGACATGGTTCCCAGGCATGAAATATGGGAGGCTCTTAGAGCTAAAAATGTCTCAAGGAATTTAGTGGAAGCTGTTAAGTCCATTTACCAGCACCCAAAAGGCGTTGTTCGACTGAACGGGTTGGAGTCCGGCTGCTTTGACATGGCAAGAGGCGTCAAACAGGGAGATAGTTTGAACCCATTACTATTTCTGGTCTATATGGATGAAGTGGCTGCCATATGCAAAAGAAGAACAGAAAGGACATTCCTGGAGAGAAGAAACCTACGCCCGGTGGTAATTCAGCATCTACTATATGCTGATGATGTTGTCCTTGTCGCTGATACGGTTGAAAACCGTATCAGCGAATGAAAAGTTGCAGCAGACGGTAACTGAATGGTATGAGGAACTCTGCCAGAAAGGAATGCTGATCAATACCAGCAAAAGTAAGGTACTGCAAGTAGGAAGGCAAAATGAGGATATCCATGTACTATGTAATGGAGAAGAATTAGAAGTGGTCTCAGACTTTACCTACCTAGGAACAGTTATGGAAAAATCGGGGAAAGTGGACTTAAAAATATCCAACAGAATTAGCAAAGCAAATGCAGTCTACTACCAGATTTGCAACACTGTTGTAGGAAAACGAGAGGTAGATAAGAACGTTAAGCTCCATATATTTAAATCTGTATATCTACCTATCTACCAATACTTCTATACGGAGCAGAAAGCTGGGTATTGTCAGACAGGCAAGAGAGCAGAATCACTGCTGCTGAAATGAAATTCCTAAGAAGAATAGTCGGGAAGACTAGGAGGGACCGGGTTCGCAACGAACGAATACGCCAGGAACTTGGGGTCGCCCCATTAAAAGAGGTTCTGCAAATCCGCCAACTGAAGTGTGGCGATGTGAAGTTTGGTCATGTGATAAGGATGGAGGAACATAGAGACCCACTGAAGACGATGGACTATGCCCCAGATGGCAGAAGACCTCGAGGACGCCCAAGAATGTCTTATGTGGAGTACATTGATAGACTGTGCAGAGGAAGAGGCAAGGATCTCCGTTGAGCCAGGAATTTAGCAAAAAATAGAGAAGAGTGGAGTTCGTGGCTGCTCACCCCCTTACGCTGAAAGGCACAAAAGGGAGAAGCTAAAGAAGAAGAAGAAGATAGTTGTCATTGGTTTGTCATCATTCTTTGAAGATTCTATCTTTCCTTTCCTTTTATTTTAATTGTCTTTTTTTTTTTTTTTTTTTTTTTTTTTGGAGGTTGTATAATTGTCCAGGGTATTATTTAGATCAATGTCGGCCACCTCAAGAACTTTTATTTCCTTTGGTAATTCTGTAGTTAGTTAAGAACCATTACCAGTCCCAACCTAGATGAAGGAAGAGGATCAATTTACGGTCGGACTCCCCATGATTCATTAGATAGAGCTGGTGCTTTAGAAGCTTGAGAAATTATGCCTAGATGTCTTGGCCATACGATGAAATGGACTGGAAAAGGCTGGTTTGCGGGAAAGTATTTTATAATGTTATACAGTGAAAGCTAGAATTCGGCATAGCATTATGGGATCAAACAGAATAAAGTCAGCGATCATAGATTTCTAGCGTACACAGTAGGTACTCCTATATGATCCCGGTAGAGGCCTTACCAACTTTAAGGCCTAGCATCTTTGCCCTTGCGAGCTCTTGTTTATCCACACATTCTTAAACCGGGGGAGAATCATGACCTAACATTCCTGATACATTAGATATGCTGATTCCTTCCCACTCCTTGTTCTTAAAAGTACTTTCATTACTTCCTTTCCACCCTTTTTCTGAGGGGGTAAATCTCAGGAGACCAGTTGTCCCGAGGATATGTGGCCTTCTGTGCTTGTGCTAAACACCCACCGGAAGTATCGTCAATTCAGATTAATTCAGCGAGCCTCGGATTGGGACAGATTTCATGGAATAGGCCTGATCGGGAAAACAACTTACCATTAACCATATGGAACATTGGAACTTAGACAGCTGAAGAAGTGGAAATGATAGAAGAAATTGAAAAGTATAAAGTGGATATAATGGGTATAAGTTAAGTAAAGAAGAAGGCAAGCGAACTTAAGGAACTTAATAATGGATATGTGCTACTATATTCAGGTGTGAACACGAGGGCAGAGCAAGTCAGGACGTCGAAATAGTCTTAAAAGAAGAAATTTTCAAAAAAGTTGAACACTAGGAGCCCATAAACCTTAGAAACATCTTATAGCAGATTTCCAAATGACTAGGTAAAGAAGTGACCATTGTACAAGTGTATGCTCCCACAGACTATTCTGCAGCCCAGAATAAGGAGCAGTTCTACAGTGATTTACAAGAGGTAGTGAATGCTGCACGTGCCAGAAACAGGAAGGTGATAATTTGCGGAGATCCAAATGCTAGGACAGGTATAGACCCATTAAAATCTCATGATGTGTTAGGAACTTTTGGCAGGGAAAGAATAATAAATGACAGTGGCCAAAGGCTCTTAGATATCTGTGTGGATAATAATATGCTGTTGGGTAATTCTTGGTTTAAACACAAGGCCATACATAAGAACACATTTGAAGGAGTCATGATCATAATGTCCCCAGCATCATAGATCACTTCATCTACGAAGAAGAACTAAGACGCTTTTTCACAGATGTAAAGGCCATTAGAGGAGCAGAACTATTGGATGAAGAAGAGAAGGATATCTTCTTCAGACTGCTGTAAGATTCCTATAGTACCTTTCCCTGTTATGCCGACCCATGCACTAAATGAGACTTAATGCATAGATTGGTAGGGAAAAAAAAGTTAATTCCTACAGTTGGAGCTCACATTACACCTACATTGTGTAAGCACAACACAATGACTCTAATGACAATGGACACAGAAGGGTAAACTTGCAACCGAAAAATCTATGGTGATCATAAGTGATAGGCTCTCTTATAAAAATGTGCATAGGGATTATGGATGCAATATCGATGTTGTTGTTTCTGAAACATCGATGTTTTGTGACTTGGTGGTTATGTGTCAATGTTTTAAGTAATTGACTTTTTTTCGAAGACACACTTCCTCCAATGTTTGGCATTTTTAGTAATAATAAACTCGTCAGAATCTAGTTTGATACTGGCGCAGTTATGAGAATTGAGAAACAATTTGTAAACATCCAGGAGCTACTGAATCCTTAGTTCTTGGAAATTGGAGGTTTCTGTTTGTTTACATCTCCCAAGTTCCCTTTATTTTTTTTGTACAAGTACTGAAGTGGGGCTAGTGCATCGTTCACGAAGGCGCCCTTCTTAGTAAGGCCCAATCTCCACTGAAAAGGACCCTATTGGGGGTTCATTTATCTCTGAAGAGCGAGCGGGAGTTGTAAGCTAGAATCTATTAAAGCCAATCAAGGCACTTTTTAACTGAAAAAAAGGCGATGGAAGTTCGATATAGTATATATATATCGATATATAGTTCGATTGCTTCAAAATATCAAATGATGCAATTTTGTGCAGTAAACCCCTAAACGTACAATTCCGTGCAGTATGAAACTTCAATAAAACATACCATTAACCCTAGAACGCTAACGATACGCCTACGAGGCGTATATAATTCTTTGCCGCGCCCCCACCCCTTTCGTTTCAAACCCTGCTCCTCCCCACCACCGAATAAGCCAAGCCTGATTTGTCATCTCCGAGTAGGGACATACGATACCAACCAAGTATCGATACCAATACTCATTTGAGTACTTTGATCAAATATTCGATACCACCAAAGCATCGAAAGGAAAGTATCGATACTTATATATCGATACGCACATAAAGTACTAACAATATTATAAATAAAAATATATTCAATAAAAAAAATATATAAAATATAGCTGTTTCGGCTTCCCGAAAGGTACTACAAATTGCAGAAGCAGGGGTGGGCAAATCGAATGGCGGGACCGCCAAGATTTGAATGCCCCACCGGCGAACTCTGCTGGGGGCAGAGGCTGAGAAGGAACTTGGGGAGTTAGATTCCTGAAAGAGACCAGGCCTGGCCCATCCATTTCTTTTTTTTTTTTCTTCAATTAAAATTATACGAGACATGAGTGAGTAAGAAGAGGAGCCGGTTCCCCGGCTGGAGGCGATGAAGAGCAGGGAGAGACCTTGAAGAACTACATGGACAATATGGAGAAGATAGAGCATATTGGAAAAGCAATTAGTGAGTCCGCATGGCCATCTCATTTAAATACATTAAAATACCCACTAACAATCAATATTTTGTAGGGTCTTTTTTGTTCTTTTTTTTTTCTCAATAAATCTGTAATCTGTTAACTCCAGTCCATTTAATTTTAACATCTCTAACCTTCAAATACAGTCCACTTAATTCACAGAAGTTGGTTTGTGCCTTACCATTAAGTTGAAGGTATAAACCATACAAAATTTTGGTCCTACCGTGCCTGGATATGAACCATCAAATCTGATCCCACTTGCTTGATATTAAACTATAAAATTGGTTCAGCACGGTGTAATGATTCATTATTAATTAGAGATGTTAAAAATAAAATAATAATAGTGTTAAATTTTCATTTTGTTTTCTGTTAATTGTTGTAAAAGATGAAACCTGTAAATGCTAGTCATATATCAATGCATAAGCAGCTTGCTCGAACAAATCTGCCATTCCTTTATCATTAGTGTAAATTAATTTATTAATTAATTAATGTTATTCTAATGTAAAGTAAAAATCTAGGAGTTCCCTAAGATTTAATAGTTTAAATCTTAATTATTTCAATTGAGCGCAGATGAACAGTTAAAGCATTGATAATGTTTTCAATAAATAGAAATGTAATTCTCAATTATGTAGAGTGCTTTATTCACAGAGACTGCATTAAAGTAAATTTATTAAATTCAGCTTCAACAGACCTTAATTATGGTTAATAAAAGGCAGCATAAACTTAACCTAACCTATTTCAAATGCCTGAACTGAACACAATACTTACTTTAGTTATAACTGTTTTTAATCATGGTTTACTCATTTACCAGAATATACTTTAATCATTTATTCATAAACTATTGATAAAATTACAGTATTCTAATTAACAATAGCAAGTAACATCACACCATAAGGCATGCACTATTAAAATTCACACATATATACATCAGTATTTAATATATTCATTAATTGCAGCACTATTGAGTAATAGATAGTTAATTAGACAATATTATTCGTTTCCACCAGCCCAAATTTCAAGAATATTGAAGGGAAAATCCATCCCTTTCAAATCTTAGCTAGGAAGCCTTCCTCTATAGATAACCTTACCAGGTTGCTTGTTCTGTAAGCTGCTTCCAAGGAGGTCGGCCTAGATACGTTGGCGCGCTGGTCTCAACTTTAACTTTAATTTCTCATGGTGACGTCACTACTCTTTTCTTTTGTTGACGCTTCGGCGTATTTCACTCATTTAAATATTGCTGCAATTTTAATTTATGTGATCTACGATTTTATAAGCTGCATGTAATTCCTACTTACTATTTATTTTTTTTCTAATGTTCAGTTCTAGTCATGGTTTCTTTTCTCGTTCATATTTGACTTCTTATTTGTTCACATTGTTGTGTTAAGTGTTCTGTTAGCTCATTTAATGCCTTATTAAGTTAACAATGGTATTTATCTGTACTGATGAAAATCATTTTAATTTAAATATTTTGTTCATTTCGATGTTCAATATTTTGTTCTGTTCATGTTTCTTGTTTTTATTTTATTTTATTGCTTTGGCCTTTAATATCTCTCTCTCTTTCTCTCTCTCTCTCTCTCTATCTCTCTCTCACTCTCTCTCTCTCACTCTAACTCTCTCCATGTTCGGGGGGACTTCCTCATTTTTGAGAAATTATCATTAATGACTGATCGTCAGAAAATTATGACAACTGCAGAATTATCTTCACGTGCCGCAATGTTGGAGCGGCGTATGCGAGGAACTAAACGAGACTTTAGCGGCCTTTCTGATATTGATCTAGATGCACTCAGAGACTCTGATGCGGCAATCTTCGAAGCAAGGGTAGCCAAAGCTGAGGTTGAGTGGAAGGAATTCCGCGACTCCTGGAACGAGCGAGAGGAGATCGCAGTTCAAGTAGGAGCGAGTGATGCATTTCCTAATGACGCATGGTACCAGGTTTATGATGCAATAAAGGAGGAAATAGTGAAAGCCAATGGAAATCTCCTTCTTATAAAGGAGCGCAAAGCAAGATCCAGGATCCATGATACGACTACACTCCCTGCTTGCTCAACCATCAACAACAGTGGAAGTTACACCCTAAAAACGCACCTTCCGAAAATCGACATTCCCACGTTTTATGGCGATATGCGTAAATGGTCGCACTTCAGAGATACATTCGAATCATTAATTCATAATGAAACAGCATTATCCCAAGTGGAAAAGTTCCACTATCTTATAGGGGCCTTGAAGGGTGAAGCCGCTGCCTTAATTTCCAGATTTCCCGTTGATGAACAATCATACCAGCTCGCATGGAAAAGAGTCGTCGAGACGTACCAGAACCCGAGAGTCCTAGCCAATATTCTGGTGCATCAAATCATTGACTTTAACTTCAAGCAGTTAAAAGGCGAGCTCCAAAGGTACGAGTGTTTCCTGACGGGTGTAGCTGATAGTATCGATGCCTTCCGTGCGCTGAAGCTTGAAGACCCCGCGGACTTCTTATTAAGCACTCTTGCGCTCAGGGCATTGGACCCGGAAACGAGGAGACAGTTTGAGCTATCTCTGAAATCTAACAAGGAATTTCCGACGGTAGACCATGTTCTCGATTTTGTCCGCCAGCGAAAGACTGCCATCCGGATGTCTCAAGATGTCGACAATTCGACTAGAAAAGCACCTGCTCGCCCCACTCGGAATGATATGAAGCACAACTCTGTTTCCTTACATGCCACTGGTGACTCGAGTTCCTCTTCCGCTAAATTCATGCAGAGCAATAGTAACGGTCGGAGAGCCGATAACAAGCAGCTGAGGAGTGGTAACCGCAATTTCATAGTAAAATGTTACCTTTGCAAAGGGGATCACTTCATTGCAAACTGTGAGAGCTTCCGCTCCTTAACCCCGGAAAAGAGGTTAGAACAGGTCCGCAAACTCCAACTCTGTCGGAATTGTCTTCGAAAAGGACATAAGGTTTCTACCTGCCTCTCAAGATTTTGCTGTCGCACCTGCAATGGGAGACACCACACCCTCGTGCATACCCTAAGGGAAACCAAGGAGACCACGACCCTTGAGTCAACACCAGCAGCAACTACGGACACATTTATCGGCTTTGGAGCAACGCCGCAATCCTCTTCTTCTTCTTCAGAGAGCACTACGGTACTCTTGGGTACTGTACGTGCACTTATAAGGTCTGCAGGGGGAGCGTACCATTCTGTTCGTGCTTTATTAGATTCAGGGAGCCAGCACACTTTCATCACGAGCGCTCTAGCCCGCAAGATTGGTGCTAAAATCACCCAATTCAGCGGGAGCATCACAGGTCTCGGCGAGACGGCCGTTCCAAGGTCGCATCTTCAGGGTTCCACTTCCTGCACCTTACGTCCGTGTGCTGATGATCAAGAGTACCCTATTTCACCTGTCGTCGTTGACCGCATTACCTCTTCGCTACCTACACGCGATCTTCCTGCTTCAATCATAAACGAGTTAATGCATCATTCATTAGCTGATCAGCAATTCGGAGAGTCGACATCCATCGACCTGCTGATCGGGGGAGATATTTTCCCTCGCGTCCTCGCCGGAGTTCCTTATCCCACAGGAGTACAAAGTTTGTACTTTACTCCAACAGCATTTGGGTTGGTAGTGTCCGGAGTCCTTCATGACAAGACCCCAAGTAATTCGTGTTCTTTTCTGGCGGTGTCCAAGAACAATATCGAATCGCGGTCAAAAGCCTCTTGGGAACTTGAAGAACCCGCAGCCCTGGGCAGATCACAACCCGACAATATTCAGTGGGAGCAGCTCTCCGTTAACTCTCACGGTCGCACCGAAAAGGGAAAATTCGTAGTGAGGTTGCCTTTTAAGTCTCAGCATCAAGATGCGGATTGCAAGCGGTCAGCAGCGCTTCGACGATATCGTTTTTTGAAATCAAATTTCCGAACGGATCAGGGACTTTCGGAAAAGTGTAAGCCCTTCACGCCGAACCATAGCGAACTGGCACCTGTGTCCAGTTCCCCATCAAAGCCATCAGATCTGATCCCTCTTCACGGGATAGCGCGAGAAGTATTTGACCCAACATGTCGTTCAACCCATAAAGACGCACTTCACGTCGGCCCTGAGCTGCAAAGAGAAGTTATGTTAAGAAGGGGGCATCGAACATTTCAAAGGTGTTGAAAAACTTCGGTGAACAAGTTCAGTTGGTACTTATCTCCTTTTCCCGACTTGCTGGGTATTTTCACGGTGGGCGGACGTTGGGAAGAATCTTTCCTGCCTTGTGATATGAAGCATCCCATTACTTGTTTCGGCGACATCACAATTATCGCTTACCCTTACGCGTACTATCTCAAGCAACTTAATCAAATGGTAGGGTACTTCTTTTATTTTACTTTCTGGGGACGCAGAAGAATAGTGATCCCTGTTTTATTTTGTTTTGTTTTTTGTAATTGGTTTCCATGTTATTTACTCCATTTGGAGCATTTCAATCTTCTTTCTCTTCATTTCTACTTCTCAACACTATAGAGGTTGAAATTGAATTTACTTAACATTCTTTGTTGGTTATTTCTTATCACAGTTTCACTTTCTCTATACACCTTGTCTACCACATGTGACTGTGTGACTGAAGTTTATTTTTTTTATTTTTTATTTTTTTTTTTAACAAAGCGTAATTTCCTTCTTTTTTTTTCGATCAGTCTGTGAATAGAGTTCATAGGTGTATGTGTTTTCTTCTTTCTTTTTTTTTTCAAACACTCTGTGAATAGAGTTCATAGATGTATGTATTTTCTTTTTTTGTTTTATATTGTACTTTACTATCACCCCTATCTTCGTTCAATATGCTCTCACAATACATCCAAATCCTGAACAATTCCAGCTTCACATTCTTGAAGATTAAATCATCCGCAGCTGATTTAGGTGGGCGGTATGTTTCGGCTTCCCGAAAGGTACTACAAATTGCAGAAGCAGGGGTGGGCAAATCGAATGGCGGGACCGCCAAGATTTGAATGCCCCACCGGCGAACTCTGCTGGGGGCAGAGGCTGAGAAGGAACTTGGGGAGTTAGATTCCTGAAAGAGACCAGGCCTGGCCCATCCATTTCTTTTTTTTTTTTTCTTCAATTAAAATTATACGAGACATGAGTGAGTAAGAAGAGGAGCCGGTTCCCCGGCTGGAGGCGATGAAGAGCAGGGAGAGATCTTGAAGAACTACATGGACAATATGGAGAAGATAGAGCATATTGGAAAAGCAATTAGTGAGTCCGCATGGCCATCTCATTTAAATACATTAAAATACCCACTAACAATCAATATTTTGTAGGGTCTTTTTTGTTCTTTTTTTTCTCAATAAATCTGTAATCTGTTAACTCCAGTCCATTTAATTTTAACATCTCTAACCTTCAAATACAGTCCACTTAATTCACAGAAGTTGGTTTGTGCCTTACCATTAAGTTGAAGGTATAAACCATACAATAGCACTAGCCACATTATACCATTAATTAAATTTCGTGTTTTTATAAGTTGTTAATTATAAGATTGGTACCCATGGAAGGTAAAATAAATAGAATGAGTATACTGTTTGGATAGGGACTTTCCCTCCAAGAGCTTCTCTGACATTATGCTAATTACTAATGCCTCGAAATCTAACTGAACTTAACAATATATTTGTTCCGATTCGCATTATTAAAAAGTTATGAAAAAACTAGGCAAATTATCTGAATTAAAAAGAAAATAAATCTTAATTTTTCAATAAGTTAAGGCCTTATGAAGCGGTTTCAAAAGTTTGTAATGTGTAAATTCTGTTTGGTAAGGGACTTTCCCTCCAAGAGCTTCTCTAACGTCATGACAATATGCAATGCCGATTCGCATTACAAAAAAGTTATGAAAAAACTACGCAAATTATCTGAATTAAAAAGAAAATAAATCTTAATTTTCAATAAGTTAAGGTCTTATGAAGGGGTTTCAAAAGTTTGTTATGTGTAAATTCTGTTTGGTAAGAGGCTTTCCCTCCTAGCGCTTCTCTGACGTCATGCCAATAACTAACGCCTCGAAATCTAACTGAGCTTAACGATATATTTCTTCCGATCCGCATTACAAAAAAGTTATGAAAAAAATACGCAAATGTTCTGAATTAAAAAGATTTCCACCACTGAATTTTAATTTCCTAACATTCAATCTTACTTTTCAATAAGTTGAGGCCTTATGTAGGAGTTTCAAAAGTTTGATATGTATAAGTATGGTTTCATTTTGGCGCTTAGTGGCAGTAAACTGGGTAATAGTTCTGAACAGTGGTTCCTGCGCCGTTCAGTAAGGGGCCCTTCAGAGTAAGGCACGATCCTCTAAAAAGGACCCTTTTGGGGGTGTACTTATCTCTGAAGAGGCCACGCCCAAGAGTAACTCTTCAGAACTTGTACTAAACTGGGTACTAGTTCTGATTACAACTCTTACCGTAAACTGATGTCTTATATCCTAATCCGACAGTTCCTACATCTTCTGACTTTGACGAAAATACTTTTAGCCACTTAATATCCTTTCTTAATATTCCTTTCCTGGTATCGATACTGAAAGTCAGTATCGATATCAGTACTCATACTTGAATCCTTGGTATCGATACCAAAATACCCGGTATCGAAATGAAAGTATCGATACTTTACTCATATCGATCAGTATCGTACTCCCTATCTCCGAGCTAGGGACATACGATACCAACAAAGTATCGATACCAATACTCATTTGAGTACTTTGATCAAATATTCGGTAAACCCCTAAACGTACAATTCCGTGCAGTATGAAACTTCAATAAAACATACCATTAACCCTAGAACGCTAACGATACGCCTACGAGGCGTATATAATTCTTTGCCGCGCCCCCACCCCTTTCGTTTCAAACCCTGCTCCTCCCCACCACCGAATAAGCCAAGCCTGATTTGTCATCTCCGAGTAGGGACATACGATACCAACCAAGTATCGATACCAATACTCATTTGAGTACTTTGATCAAATATTCGATACCACCAAAGCATCGAAAGGAAAGTATCGATACTTATGTATCGATACTCATATAAAGTACTAACAATATTATAAATAAAAATATATTTAATAAAAATATATATATAAAATATAGCACTACATTATGCCATTAATTAAATTTCGTGTTTTAATAAGTTGTTAATTATAAGATTGGTTTTATGGTACTTAATGTCAAATGAAATTGTATTTACTTACTACATTTATAATTTAATAAATACTCGGGGATGATTGATAGCCAGGAATTTTAGCCATAAAACATTTTCTTTATTTAACCGTTTCGATCCAAAATGGGGGTCTTCATCAGCGGTAAAACGAAACAAATATATGAGTATATAACCTAGTAATAGTATAATAATTTTGAGGTGCCTTTACACCTTACGAACCTCACCTTCGAACAAGTTTTCTTTCAAGCCTTGTCGTACCGACGTGAAGCAAACAGCCATTTTTACTTCACGTGACGTTAAGCGAACCAATATGGCTGACGCACCCAAAGCTAAAGAAAAAAATCTCGATTATCAATATATTTTATATTATCTGAAAAATAAAAAAAATAGGAGACGATTTACAACGTTTCACAAATTACACTAGTTTCACAAACAACTCCTGTCACTTAGGAAAAACCCAAATCACAAGTGACACTAGCGCTACCCCCGAACCCATGTGAACAGATGAAGTACCTAGAACACCCGAACAGTCGACGTGAAGGCTTCACGAAGGTTGTTCGAGGGTGGTGTTCCAAGGTAAAGTCTCAAGGTGTAAAGGCACCTCAAAATTTTACACTGACTATCAGTCATTTCCGAGAATCTTATAGAAAAACAGTCGACTCAGAACCGATATCGGTACTGATTCAAGTATTTTACATTAGAATATATTCAAGTAATTTATATTCGTCGCCTTGAAATCTAACTGAACTTAACGATATATTTGTTCCGATACGCATTACAAAAAAGTTATGAAAAAAATATGCAAATGTTCTGAATTAAAAAGAAAATAAGTTTTTTCCACCACTGAATTTTAATTTCCTAACATTCAATCTTACTTTTCAATAAGTTGAGGCCTTATGTAAGAGTTTCAAAAGTTTGAGATGTATATGTATGGTTTCATTTTGGCGCTTAGTGGCAGTTCTGGTTACTAGTTCTGAACAGTGGCTCCTGCGCCGTTCAGTAAGGGGCCCTTCAGAGTAAGGCCTAAAAAGGACCCTTTTGGGGGTGTACTTATCTCGGAAGAGGCCACGCCCAAGAGTCACTCTTCAGAACTTCTACCAAACTGGGTGCTAGTTCTGATTACAACTCTTACTGTAAACTGATGCCTTATATGCTAATCCGACAGTTCCTACATCTTCTGACTTTGATGAAAATACTTTTCTCCACATAATATCCTGTCTTAATATTCCTATCCTGGTATCGATACTGACTTTCAGTATCGATATCAGTACTCATACTTGAATCCTTGGTATCAATACCAAAATACCCGGTATCGAAATGAAAGTATCGATACTTTACTCATATCGATCGGTATCGTACGTCCCTACTCCGAGCCACTGAAGAGGGAGCACCGCAGCACGTCATTCAAAGTCAGTGTAATCAAAAACTCTGACTTATACGCCTCTAAGACGTAGTGTAAGCAATGCACGTAAATACGTGTTAATCATTTTTCATCCCGCTGGATAACTGATCAATTATCACTTGTAAAGTTTTCCTCGCCAGTTGAGCCTAACATTTAATTGAAATTTTTTACATGGTAACATTCAATCAATGTCATTTTGTCACCCGTCATAACAAATTGTAAACAATTTGTATACGCTTATAATGGAGTTTATCATTTAAAATAAATAAAACTATAAAAAGTGATGTGCGGTTTTATTTAATATACACTATGATGAGTAAGTTTGAAGAAAAACAAAAGGAACAGCAAGATCTCTTAGAAAAAAACAGCAATGTATACTTGCAATAATGAGCTTTCTAGGTTAGTTTACCAGAAGAGTTTTGATACAAATACATCGTCATGACATTACAGCACGTGTGTCCATTGCTGTAAGACGTGTGTTCAACAAAAGTTGAAGTCTTTAATGAGTTTCATTACTAAATTACATTTATTCGGTCCCACACGTTGCTGGCTGTATTCGGTCGAGTGGCAAAAGCGAGGATTACCTCATGCACACATTTTGGTTTGGTTAATCGACAAAATCCGTCTTGAAGAAATCGATAATATAATTTCTGCGGAAATTCCATATCCGTCTACTGACCGATTGCTGTTTGATATTGTTACAGCAAACATGATTCATGACCCATGCGGTACTCTTAATCGTTCATCGCCTTGCATGGCTAAAAATTTCCCTAAAGATTTCACTAACGATACGATCACAAATGTCGACGGATATCCAATATATCGTCGAAGAAATCCCGATAATGGCGGACGATCATTTATTAAAAACATCAGCCACACAGACATTGACATTGACAATCGTTGAGTGGTGCCATATTATATTAATGTATTCTCTGCTGAGCAAGACATACGATGCTCATATTAATGTTGAGTTATGCAGTTTTGTGAAGAGCATCAAATACATTTGCAAGTATGTCCATAAAGGCAGTGATACGGCTGCGTTCAAAGTGGAAAATACCATTGTGAATTCTCTTCCAGTGAATAAAAATGAAAAATGTCAATAAAAAAAAAAAAAAAAAAAAAAAAAAAAAAAAAAACTACCAAATTGGTCGGTCATCAGCTCCAATGAATCTGCTTGGCGTAGCTTTGTTTTTCCAATTCATTAACGGGATCCAGCAGTTGTACAGTTAGCCGTCCATCTTAAAGACGGCCAGCCTGTATTTTTCAGGAACGAAACAGCGATTGATCGTGCTATAAATCCACCAAAACTACACTCACTGAATTTTTTGAATTGTGTAATCGTGTGGATGTGATTTTGGTGCCTTTGCACGAACATTACAATATTCACAAGTACCAATGCTATTTCACATGGGCTCAAACAGAAAAATGAATGCCCCGCAAGCTGCATTGATAAATGTTTCAATTTATTCAAATCAAACACCTTGGGGCGAGTATTTACAGTCAATCCAAGGCTGACTGAGTGTTTTTATCTTCGACTGTAGTTGGTTAATGTTACTGGCCCATTGTCATTTCTAGATATACGTAAAGTGAGTGGGCAACAGTATCCAATGCATAAAGATGCATGCCACGCACTCGGCTTGCTGGAAGACGACAGCCAGTGGGAATGTATGCTTGCTGAAGCAGCATTGAACTGTACAGCAATACAAATTCGTCTACTATTCGCTATAGTTTTAACCACATGTTTCCCAGCCCGAGCAGAGATATTGTGGGATAATCACAAAGATACAATGACTGATGATATATTGCATCAACATCGTACACGGTAAAGTTATCCTTATAGCAACGATCTAATGTTAACATTTAGCGACGCTATGTACAATGAAGCATTGATTGCTGTTGAGGATCTTTGCATTATCATTGCCAACTTACCACTCAGTCGTTTCGGTATGAATTTGTCTAATCGAAATGCATCTGATTTAATGAACACTGAAATGAACCGTGAACTGCAGTACAACAGTGTAGAAATGGCGGCGATTGTTCCTGGCAATATCCCACTAATGAATGAGGAACAACGAACTATTTACGACCGCATTATGCTCGCAGTTTCAGCAGGACAAGGTGGGTTCTTCTTTTTGGATGCTCCAGGTGGGACTGGCAAAACATTCCTTATTTTGCTAATTCTCGCCGAAATACGATCAAATAATGGCATCACATTGGCAGTTGCATCATCGGGCATTGTGGCAACTTTATTGGATGGAGACAGAACAGCTCATTCAGTATTTCAGTATTCAAAATAACCCTGACGCAGCGTGCAACATAAAAAAACCAATCGTCCACAGCCACAGTGCTGAACAGTGTAAAATTATCATCTGGGATGAATGTACTACGGCACACAAACATTCGCTTGAGGCGTTGAACAGGATATTAAAAGATATTAAAAACGACGACAAACTATTTGGCAGCACTCTGTTAGAAGATACAACAGTTGTTGCCAGGGAACATGGTATCATACAAATCTATTGATACAGTTTGCGATGCCAGCGAGGCTGTAAATTTCCCAACAGAGTTAGTGAACTCACTGGATTTGACAGGCATGCCACCGCATAATTTACAATTGAAAGTTGGATCTCCGATTATTTTGCTTGATAATTTGAACCCACCAGGGGCTGTGCAACGGTACGCGATTAGTCTGCGATTCCTAACAGCCGAGGAAGGGGAGGACCAATAAAAAAAAATAAAAAAAAAGGTACGCGATTAGTCATTCAAAAAATTATTGAAAAACGTTATCGAAGCCAACATTTTAAATGGAAAGTTCCGAGGTGAAAATATATTAATACCATGAATCCCTATTATACCTACAGATGTGCCAATTCAATTAAACGTATTCAGTTTCCGATTATTGGCATTTGCAATGATTATGAATAAGTCCCAAGGCCAAACGATGTCTGTGGCTTAGATTTGAGCACCCCATGGTTTTCACACGGACAATTATATGTGGTATGCTCTCGAGTTGGTAAACCATCCAGTTTGTTTGGTTTAGCTAAAGATGGGATAACAAAAAATATTGTTCACGCTATAGCATTTAGAGATTGATATTGCTTGTTGAGTTACAGTCGTAATTAATAAATAATATGTATAATTTTAAGTAATAAATCAAAAAAATTAATGTTTGGTGCTTTGTTATTTTTATATTCCCTCATCGTTCACAGCGCTCCATGCCTCTTTCACTCATATACCACATCCTTATACACTTACTATAAGTTAGTGATTTTTTTTCTACACTAGAAATTCCCTAGAAATAATTTATATGGCAAAACAACATTTTTATATTTTATAAAAATGTTTACAAAAAACCGGAGGGAGTGAGATTCCACGATAATTATTGCAATCCGTCTTTGATCCCTTTTTATGAATCGGAATAAGAATAGATTCTTTCCACTCTTTGGCTATTTGTTCTTGTTCCCCCCAGACCTTTTTAACCAAAAGATTTCATGTAGCTTTGCAGTAGTTTATCATAAACCGATTATAGTTTTTCTTAAAATTAGCGGTTATGGAAATTTGGAAATTTTACCACCTATAGTTGGGACTTCATCATCACTATCTTTGGTGGGTGCGTGTATCAACGCAATTTTTAACCACCACTCCTGAAATATAGCCACCGATAACTTATCTCCATTAAATTGAATATCCCTCAATGTGGAAAGTAACATATTTCTAGTCAGAAATCTAGTACCTAAACAATAGTTTTCGCTCCCACAAAGAGTACTTGCATTCCCTTAAAGAACCCTTTCCTCGCCGGCGGACCTCTTTTAGTGCCTTGATATCTAAACTATATCCCATAACTTCATTCGTGACCGCCTTAATCCACCCTGTGTATTCAAACTTCTCACGTTCCGGATGCCTATACTTAAATTTATATTTTTCAACTTGTGCCATGAATCCTCTAAAGTAGTCCCAAACCAGAGAGGGTACAGGGTAGTAGTTTACTTCCGGATAATGACTGTTTTACCTTAGAGAGATCCATGACTGTTTTGGTGTTTGAGTGAACTAAAAATATGTAAGTAGGGCGTTCAAACCTCTACGTCACTCCCTCCAACAAGCAGATCCCCTACGGACCTTGTTGGGAGGAACTTACTAGAAATTTTCACTGACGATCCCCATATCTGCCACCCATGGGATGCCCTCGATGCGTGGTAATGAGACCCACGCTGGTTTTATTAAGGAAGCATTAAGTTGATATTCGGTTTTAGGATCTCATAAATCCCTCAAATAAGAATTTTCATTTTCAACTTAATAGAGATTTATGACAGAACTACACAAAACAGTGCTAACCAGACCTCCGAAAATTAATTAGAACTAGGGGGGAAAATTAAAAAACATTTGAAGAGTTTTCTTAATATACCACTTATAAAAAGTATATATAATACTAAATTAATTGTTACAATTTGAAAGAGTAGTTAATCTGCTTTCTGAAAATCTTGATAAGTTATATTTTTATAATTGGCCGTCTGTCAAACTGGCTACAGTGTATTCATGAAACATAATTTATTTTTCGGTTCAAAATTAAAATTCTGAATTAGAAAGTATCTGTATTTTACAATTTTACATAAGTAAGCGGAAAGTTTTACCCAGTTTGGCCCGTTAAATATATTTAGTACTTCTTCTAAAATTAATTTCTCCTTACCCATGTATTCCTTTTGAAACTTCTTTAAAACGGGCCATATTCCCAAAAAGTGATTGGTATCCTTCGGTACCTTTAAGTTACACATGGTACAAGTGAATATCCTGTCGCTCCTTCATGGTTGGTAGTTCAGTCCCAGCAATTCGCCTCTTGCTCTGAATATTAATGATTTTTATATAAACTCAGTGCTTTGTTGCACTATTACATTATTTTTGTATTTGTATACTCAATGAGATGAATCAATTGATATATAATAAGCCATATTCCATTCAAAACAGGAAGAAATATGTAGTAAAGCTATCCATTTAATTTTCAGAAGGAATCATCATGATAAAGAGAAAGACCATGCCAATGATGTTTCCAAAGGCGAAAAAGAACAAAGTAAGCAAGCTACGGAAATTAGTTCTTTAATTATTTCTTATTTGTTTCAAGTACCAAGTACTTATTTTTTTTAAATGCTGAAATAAAGATTTGTTGATGTTTCAGAAGAAACCAATATATCCAGTAGCTCTAAAAGGTCTGGTGAGGAAGTAGAAATGGAAATGAAACGTTCTAGACTCGATGAAGTGTCTTTACAAGAAGAATTGAGTGATATTAGCGATGATCCAGATGATATATTAAACAGAGAAGATGTAAGTTTTATATTTAAATTTATATTGAATGTCTCTGGTTTTTCATTTATTTAATAATTTTATGTGAAGAGAAAACATTAAACCCGGGTCTCAGTATCATCGTTGCAGCCTTCTTAACTTAAGTATAAAATATGAAAG
Organism: Aelia acuminata; assembly: GCA_911387785.2. Lineage (NCBI taxonomy): Eukaryota > Metazoa > Arthropoda > Insecta > Hemiptera > Pentatomidae > Aelia > Aelia acuminata. The sequence continues at coordinate 72,856,291 of OU426978.1, read as the reverse complement.
GATTTAATAAATATATGTTACAAAGCAAAGTGTACAATGTGTGTGCTGATAAAACTCAAAAATGACTCCAGGTACGATCTAGAAATTTATCTGGTTTGGTAGCCCCATACCACCTATCCATGAAGAAGGTTTCCGTTTTTATATAAAAGGTGCAATATTGAAGAGACAATGGCTGGAATTTTAGGCCTTCCGCAATATATAATTAGCCTATCTGTGCATGACGGACAGATTAATGAACGAAAAAAATTTCGACAATGAGAAGCCAGGTACTGCTAGCTTAGGTCCATTCATAAGGTTATTGTTCATTAATTCAGCTTGTTATGGTTTAAGGTTCAACTATTATCTTTAAATTACAAGAGATTATGTTTGAATAATTAGCTTTTCCTTTTAATTTTTAAATAAGGTACATCTCTGCAATGAATTGAAAATAAAAATAAACTGGATTCTTAAACAAATTATGTTCCACATAAGAAGGAAGAATTGACCGAAACATCAATATATAATATATATAATATAAATATATAATATATATATTATAAAATCAATATATAATATAAAAGTAAATGTAGTACGAAAGAATTCCTTAGTAAAAATTGCTTAATAGTGCAGAGAGCGAATAAAAACAAACACTGAAAAAAGAATTAACCTGATGGAATATATATTGAAAATAAAGTGTTCATATAATATTTCTCTTTAGAAAATTCATAACTTTTTATTCTACTTCGCTAAAGGAGAAGTTACTCAATTCGATATGCATGTGCCTTTTTTACTTTCACTTACCTATGTATGAAATATATAGTAAGTGGAAGTATTGCGATCGTGAAAAAATTTGACTTCCGGTTTTCAACGGAAATACACGTTTTGGGGTCCCCTGAGTCGAAATGACCAAGTCCCGCAAAATGGTCTGTCTGTGTGTCTGTGTGTGTGTGTGTGTGTGTGTGTGTGTGTGTGTGAACAGACTAGCTCAAAATCTATAAACCGTGCGATCCTGAAATTGGGTATTTAGTGTAGGTATATGCCCGCGATGTGACAGCATAAATTTCATCAAAATTACTTAAAGGGAGAGGGTACTTTACGTAATAACTTTTTAGGTTTTTTTCGATTTTCTCATAAACGGCTCTAACGATTTTGATTAAACTGAGTATTTCATCTATTTATATGCCCGAGATATTACTGTAAAAATTTCATCAAAATTGATTAACCGGAGGGGGGACTTTACTTAATAAATTTTGTAACATTTTCACGTGTTTTTTTGATTTTCTCAAAAACGGCTCTAACGATTTTGATTAAACTTAGTATTTGATCTATTTATATGCCCGAGATATGTCTGTAAAAATTTCATCAAAATTGATCAACCGAAGGGGGCACTTTACTTAAAAAATTTTGTATCATTTTTACGTGCTTTTTTTATTTACTCAAAAACGGCTTTCACGATTGTGACCAAACTGGGTATTTGATGTATGTATATGCCAAATATGTGATAGCCAACATTTCATCAAAATTGATCAACCGAAGGGGGGACTTTACTTAATAAATTTTGTATCATTTTCACGGGTTTTTTTATTTACTCAAAAACGGCTTTAACGATTAATAAAAATAAGATATGAATGTAGAAAAATGTGTGACTTTGGGAAATGATATTTAACAAAACACGTCAATTTCTTATCTAAGTAAGTTGGTAAGTGAAAGTTGTGTGTTGCGCGCACGCACCAGATTTTTAATTTTCTATTTTGAAACATTGAGAAATTTTGTAATAGTATGACAGAAATATTAAAACATAACAGTTTAATGAAATATACATACAAAATAAAAAGATGCGAGTTTTCCATAGAGAAATTTTAAAGTGCTTTCTTGCACATTGTTGAAATTGGAGTCATTCTGTCAACTTAAAGGCTAATGTTCTACATTACTCAAACAATTTTATATATATTGTTTATAAACAAGTACTCCAAATAGTTAGAATATGTTTTCAATATGATTTGTTTACCTTTTATTGTACAGGGAAAATAAACGAAGTATGGTAGATCATTTTTACATTCATGAGACTATGGTTTTGTCTTCCTTTTAGTAGTAAGACAATCTGATATATAGTTCGAATTAAGGAGGTTAACGAATCTTTATGGAGGTTGAAATGGGACCGATTCAGGGGGATAATAGGAAGAAAACTTATTTAGAGAACCGATACAGGTATAGGGTACCTTATTTGGGTGGACTCCGAGCTTTCGAAACTTACAACTAATACTAAAACTGAAGTTTCAGGAAGGTACAAATTTTGTTCTAATCGTGGTTAATTTTGGTAAATTTATTCTGTACTTTTATATTTAAAAGTTTATTATTTTATTCCAACTATCATTGAGCGAAGCCGGGTACCTAGTAATCAAATAAAAGAAAAAACAAGTATATGATTTTCGAAAACGAAAATTTCAGTTTCTGGTAATAAGAGTAGTAATATACATGTATAATATATCGTTCGAAAGCTGATAATTTAAGAGAGAATAATATTCAGTTTATAAAGTGGTAGAAGGTCGCTGAAACTAAATATTGGTATATCAAGGAAATAATAATTTATACTTTCCAATTATTTAACAGAAACTAATGGTTTCCATGGTACTTATCGCAACTGTCTTAAAACTTAATAATTAAAAACAACCTTTTTTTTTAATTTCGTATAAAAAGAGAACTATGCTTCTGAAGATGTTGATCGATCGGAAAAAAACATATGGCAATTCCTAATTAATCAAAGCTACGTTCTTACAAGCACTTAAAACACATTGACAACTCTATCCCAGTTCCATAAGTGTTGTCAACGTGTTTTTAAAACTTGTTGAAACATACCTAAACTATTTAAATAAGAAAACACTATTAAATTTCCCTGCCTGAGAAGAATACAATATTGCCATAGTTTTCTGAAAAATACTCAAGCGCTCAAAATTTAAAATGTAACTCAAGTGTATATAGGCTGATAGATAGTCAGGATTTACAGTTTGATCTTTTTTACTTTCACTTACTTATATATGAGATAATTGTAATGAAAATATTGCGATCATGAAAAATTTTGACATCCACTTTTCACCATAAATACACCTTTTGGGATCCTCTGAGTCGAAATAACCAAGTCTTGCAAAATGGTGTGTGTGTGCGCGCGTGTGTGTGTATGTGTGTGTATGTGGGTGGGTGTTCATCCTCATCACATCACTGCAACATCACCTATCTTATGTAGTACGGAACATAGTATGGATTCATCTAGTAGAACACCTCATCATGACCATCTTCTGCAACGGTCTTTAACAGCATCAACATCAACACCCACATATACATAGCCCTGATGAAGATCCACTTGTAGGGATCAAAACGTTGGCTAACCAAAATAAAAAATGATCAAACTGAAAATCCTGACAATCGTATCAACCTATCATAAAGAAAAACAGTTAACTATCACACACCTCTCAAAAATTATAAATTTTTATTTAAAAAAGGAAGAGGGTAAGTGAAACTTGTGTGATGCATGCACTGCAACAGATTTACATTACGTTATTTTTATTGAAACTAAGCCTTCGTGAATTTCGAGGCAATTGTTGGTATGAGGAATGATACCTTCTCTGTTGGAAATATATTTTGTTTGGAATTGTTATCACTGTTTCGGAATCTTCTAAGTTGTAAATGTATTCAGATTGAGGGGGTCAAGTGTAGTAATGAATTGTTATGTTGCCACACACACCTCTCAAAAATTATAAATTTTTATTTAAAAAAGGAAGAGGGTAAGTGAAACTTGTGTGATGCATGCACTGCAACAGATTTACATTACGTTATTTTTATTGAAACTAAGCCTTCGTGAATTTCGAGGCAATTGTTGGTATGAGGAATGATACCTTCTCTGTTGGAAATATATTTTGTTTGGAATTGTTATCACTGTTTCGGAATCTTCTAAGTTGTAAATGTATTCAGATTGAGGGGGTCAAGTGTAGTAATGAATTGTTATGTTGCCAAAAGATGTGATTAACACATTGCTTACTAAATCAATTTTCGCGCCTAACAATTTAAGACTGTTCTAAATAATAAATAAAATTTAGGGTGGACATCGAAAATACCAAGTTTCAGAAGAGTTTCTGTGTTGGGAAATAATTTTGATGAATCTACATTAGCATTACAATTTTGTATAGAAGAACCGTGCGCGCTAGTAACTTTGAATGGTTCAGGGGTAATGTTATCCTAAAATTATTTATAGAGGTGAGAGATAGTCAACTGTAATTCTTTATGATAGGTTGAATGATTGTCAGGATTTTCAGTTATACTTTTTTTAATTTTAAATGCCAATGTTTCGATCCAACTTGTGGATCTCCATCAAGCTAAAAGAAAACAAATATATATCTATGCTATATGTATATATGTATCTATGCTAGGAGATGGCAATTAAATTAATACTTTACAAAACTGATAATTATAAAAATGGTGGTAAGCATTAGACATGAATATTATTAGTTTTGTAAAGCATTAATTTAATTTTCATCTTCTCATAAATAGATCAATAGATCCTCATAAATTTGTTTTCTTTTAGCCCTGATAAAGATCCACAAGTTGGATCGAAACGTTGGCTTTTAAAATAAAAAAAAAGTTTTAACTGAAAATCCTGACAATCATTCAACCTATCGTAAAAATATTTATTTGCTACGGGGTTGGATACAAACGATTTTGTGCATGATTATATACGGAGGGCACTAAAATGGGTTAAATTAAGTATGTTAACTATGCCCATGGTTCTTGTGTTATGCTGGGAACTAAAAAAATATTTTGGGCATTGTTAGCATAATTTTGATCACAGTTGTGTTGATTATCTTATTAGATGATATTAAATGATTAGATTAAATGATACAGTTGGGCCATAAGGTGGTTGGGCATCTGTTTGTTCCGTAATTAGGAAATTATTTCGGAATGTTCAGAATTTAGATTGTGTAATTTGGATTTTTCTGAACTGGGGTGATTAGAAAAGATTTATATCTTTGAGAATTAACTCTGTAATTGCTATTGACACTCAAAGGAATGACTGATCAGGTTGTTGAGATCTATATTGGTTATATTGTTGGGGTTTGTTGTTGTTTGTTTAACGTCACTTTATGCCACTAAGGCTAATTGGACGATGTTATAGTGGGAGTCCTAAATTTTGCCTTTCCAGGTATAATTAGGGTAGGGATCTAATATGAATAATGAGAACGAAAGCCGGATTGAAGAGGGTTGAGAAATAGATGGAGAGTTGGTGAAATAGAAATTTAATTCATCAGGATCGATAGGATAATGAGTATTGGAGTATTGGATTTCACAGCTGATAATTTTTTATGGATTTTCCATTTGGACGTGGGATCGTGGGCTTGTGATATGGAGTTATGGAAAAAATGTGCCTTAGCACGCCGTAAGGAAGATTGGATGAGATTGCGTATGGACTTGAAAAAGGAGTAATCTTCAACGGAACAGGTGAGTCAGAAACATCTTCTGGCAGCACCTCTTCTCCTCATTAACTCTCTGATTTCAGGACTTATCCAGGGAGCGGCAGGATGTCTAAAAAAGTAGATATTGAGGGGAGCATGTTGATTTATGAAAGTGGGAAGATTGGCTGAGAGGCATTCCACCATTTCATCAATGGAGGATGACGAATAAATAGGATCTAGGGATTGGGAAAGTGGAAGAAAAAAGGATTTAGTTTTTCAGAGGTTACTGAATCAATGTTCCGCCAGGAGATTAGGGCATAGTTTAGGTGTTGGTATATCATATGAGATTTTGATGAGGTCATGACGTGACAAAAAAGGTACTGGATGCTGTGAGGAAGACAATAGGTTAGGAGAGGAATCTATTATAAAAAGGTCAAACCATGTGCTGGTAAATTGGGTGTTGTGGGTTGGTTGGTCTTGGTCTGGTTGGTTGGTCCGGCTTTCGTTATCATTATTCCACTCAATTTGCTCTGTTAAAATCACTCAGGATCTTCAATCATCCATAGGCGAACATAAAATCACCATCCTAATTTTCTTTGATTTTTCAAAGGCGTTCAATGCTGTCAACCACGAGATCCTCCTTTCTAAACTCCAAAACCTTTCAATGTCAAACAGCCCCCTGATAAACCTCCTTATCTCTTTTACTAACAGGAGGTGTCCCGCAGGGATCCTCACTTTCACCAACTCTTCTCCATTTGTATTAACTATCTCCCTGAGTCCATCAACCATTCACAATACCACTTATATGTTGACGACCTCCAAATTTACCTATCCTTCCTTCCTTCCGATATGCTAGAGGCAATCCGAAAATTACAAGAAGATATAGACAGCATCAACACCTGGGCAGCAAAATAATGAGCTAAGACTGAACGGACAAAAACCAAGGCAATCCTAATTGGCTCCAGGCATCTTCTTAATTCCCTTCCTTACTACACCTTACTCCGCCACAATAATCAAACCATTTATTTCCACCCCTATTTCAAAAACCTTCGAGTGATCTTTGACCAGCACTTGTCGTGGAAATAACGATATTTCCGAAACGTCAACGTCAAAATCCATTGCTATCCTCAAACAGTTCCTAAAATCACGTGATAGCATGTCCTCAAAAACACATCTACTCCTAGTTTCCTCTCTTATATTTCCCCATTTTGATTGGCTGCCTTTTATACGGGGGACTGTCTGGCTTGCATGAAGCGAGGTTGAAGAGACTAATTAAAGATTCATCTTCAGTGTACCCAGGCGCTCCCACGTCTCCAGTTGGTACGTTGAATTGAAGTGGCTCTACCCAGTTTTTCGACGGGAATACTTCCTAGGTGTGTATTTTTTCTGAACCTTTAGAAACAAGAAGCTTCCTTATATCCTCACTTTGTTCAAACCCTGCTCCTCTATACAGTCTCTAAATACCAAATCTCAAACCTCTAACCTGTATATCCTTTTCCACCGAACTGCCTCCTTTACAAATCCTTTATCATCCATACCGTGCCGCCCCCCTCTGGAATTCCTTACTTGTCCATCCATGAAACTTCATCCCTCACTTCCTTTAAAACCCAACTATTTCGTCATCTACTTAATCTTCAATCCTCTGTAAATATGTAAAATAGTGAAACCAACATAGAATATATATCTATTTGATTTTTACTTTCACTTACCTATATATGAAATATATAGTAAGGGAAAGTATTGCGATCGTGAAACATATCGACTTCCGGTTTGGAAATAAACGTTTTGGGAAGTCCAAATAACCAAGTCCCGCAAAATGGTCTGTGTATGTGTGAACAGACTAGCTCCAAAACTATAAACTGTACAAACCTGAAATTTGGTATTTGATGTAAGTATTTACCCGCGATGTGACAGCAACAATTTCATCAAAATTGGTCAAACGGAGGGGGATACTTTATTTCATAACTTTTTGCCCATTTTTACGTTTTTTCCGATTTTCTCAAAAACGACTCTAACCATTTTGATAAAACTGGGTATTTGATGTATTTATACGCAAAAGATGTGACAGCCAACATTTCATCAAAATTGGTCAAACCGAGGAGGCACTTTATTTTATAACCTTTTTTTCCAATTTTTACGTTCTTTTAGATTTTCTCAAAAACGGATTTAATGATTTTGATCAAATTCGTCATGTTTAATGAAAATCAAGTCTTCTTTAATATCAGGTAAGCTTTATCCTAATTAAAATCTTCTGAGGGGGCTTAAACGGGGAAGGGGCCTTTTTTGTAAGTATCTTTGTTTTTGTTTGTATGGAGAAATTAGCTGTCTCTCGTCATGCCTAAAAATAAAAAATGGCATAATTTGAAGTATGAAAAAATCAAGTAAACATATACAGGCGCAAAAAAGAAAAATATTCCGTCAACTCATAAAACAGAGCCCACGCATGCACAGTACGCCTTTAATGACAGGCGATAGTTTTATAATCAATAAATATGTTCTGTTCATTTAATGGAAATTATTTGTTTCGTGGTAATTAAATGAAGTTTTCAACAACTGCATAGAGAATTATAAAATCAGAAGACTTGGAGTATTATGCTTGCATTGCCGAATTATCGCAAGTAAAAACTTTTATTCAATAATAAAAAATTTAGTGTACTTTAGAGAGCAAATACAAACAAAAATAAGTAAATGAATGTGGAAAAATGTGTTACTTTGAGAAATGGAATTTAACAAAACACATCAATTTCTAATGTAATTAAGTTGGTAAGTGAAAGTTGTTTGTTGAGTGCATCGCAACAGATTTTTATTATAGTTCTTAAGCTCAAAAGCTGATCCAATGATTTGTACTCATTATCCAAATGTTTTTTTGTTTTGTTTTTCAATATTCTGTCTCAGTTTTTTTTCATTTGTGTCTACTTTATATTTTAATTCTTAATTTTATTACCTTTTTTTTCAACTAGCCAGACTAATGGCTCTTCATTTGTTCATGTCTGTTATTCTTAGTGGACTAGATGTTCCAGAATAAAATTACTTTCTTTGTTTCTTTAAATAGAGAATTATAAAATAAGACATTGGAGTATTATGGCTGCATTCCCTTATTATGACAAATAAAAATGCAAATTTTTATTTAACAATAAAAAATTTTATTGTAAATTAGTGAGTACATCCGTAATTTCAGATTTTGCAATAATTATAATACTCTATACATTATGAAGAATATTTAACAAAATAAGTAAATAAATGTGGATAAAGCTATTTTCTGTAAATTTTCTAAATTGTGTTTACACAATTATCAAAACACGTCAGTTTTACCTCCAAGTAGGTTGGTTAGTGAAAGTTTTGTTTTACCTTTGTCTCAGAGTTGTTAGGCCAGTCCCTACCACTTCAGCACTGCTATGTATCAGACTGGGTACCAGTCTACTATTAAAAATACCCAGCAGTTTTGATCTCAATAATTTGTGTAATCATCCTAGACAATGTTTGTATCCATTTAGTAAGGCTTCTTATATCATGGATTGATTAAATTTTTGTAATGAATAGGGTTGGATATACCTTATGAGATATCAATAGTTTGCATTTTTAACGAACAATTCAATGGTCAAGTTCAAATTTCAATAAGTTCATTAATAACAGAGATGATCAGGGAATTAGAGCCTTAATCAAATAAGGATGCTTGGCATCTGGGAGAAGAGTTAGATCGAAAGAAATCCAATAAATCACCAACATCCACAGTGACCAACCGAAGGTGTCCTTCTCTGAAACAACCGTTAGAATAAATATAGTCCCCACGCTATCTTGTTTTTGTTAATAGTAAATTTGTAGCCCCTACAAGTTTTAACCTAATTAAGCCCTACAATCCTATCAATTTAGTTTTCCCAGAAATCTTGTTTAAAGATTTTTCATTGTGGATGAATATTTTCCCTCTCCTTGGCATCTCTGGGCCAAGCAGAGAGAATACAGGGATTGTGCGGTGAAGACTTGACAAGTACGGACGTCAGTTCTGTCTTAAAGTTTTTTCTTTATTCACTTTGATTTTTTTTTCTTTTTTAATGTGAGTGAGTGTGAAGCAGTGCTATGCTAATATATAAACGAGTCAGATATAAGATGCTTTACCTATGCCTTACTTAGAAGATGTAATGAGGAAACATTCCTTCAGCCACCAATGGGGAGATCGACAATTAGAAAACTACCAGTCGATAAGTACCCTGTAGAATATTGCTGTTGCATCTTTTTTTTTAATCTATAAAATTTATTGCAGAGGTCATATATAACAAAATTTTAAACTATGATGGCTGTCGTTTAGTGTTTCCCGAGCTCAATAGTTTAGTTATCAATTTTATAGTTTCATATATATATTAAATAGTTAATTCATTGGCATATTGAGTTTCATTGAGTATAATCTAGAAGTTTTCTAGATTATAGATAGAAGTTTTCATGTTTTAATGTTCTTAAAATGATTTTATATATATATTTTTTTATATACACCTGAAGGTATTTAGCATTATATAATTTACTCATGAAGAGTCAGAATAAAAATTCTATTCCAGTTTAATGTTCAAAATCTTTCTTTTCTTTTGATTTAATAAATGTTTTGATTAAGAGCTTTTCTTTATTTCTCATAATATGGTAATATTAATTCAGGCATATTGGTAAATCCCAAGTTGGTAGTACACAATAAATATTGCCCCACACACACCTTTATGAAAAGATTCCAATGATCCCTGTGCAAAGGAGTAATCTAGTTCCTATTATAAAATTTCGAACAAATAACACAGCAGCACTAATATTTCAATCTTTGTTACCTGGTTTCTACAATTTTAACTATTTAACTATACACTTTAACCTTTGTTTCTGCAAAATCACAAAAGGATACAACCACAAAACAAAAGTTAATAAAATAAACAATGTGATTTTAGACAGAGTTCATGGATCACAAAGTGGTTGAAGAGGATACTGGTAGTCTCTCTGAAACTACCAAACATATTCATTGTCATGAAGAAGGATCTCAGCCCCTTACCCCACCTGGAGAAAGGTTCGTGTATTTTTAAATAAATTGTAATAATATAAAAAAGAATTAAATTTATAATGTTGGAATCCATTCCTTTCACTTTATTATAACCAGTAAATTGAATAAATTCATTAATGCCACTTAATTCAATATTGATATCTAAGGAGCTGGCTAATCGGACAATGCTATGGTAGAAGTCCCAAATTTTTCATATTGAGGTATAATTAGGATAGGGATCTTTAACGAGTACCTAAGGCTCAAGACTCATTTTTCACCCCTCTGAAGGACGGCTTAACCTAGGAATTTTCACATCCTATAAAAAGTCATAAGGCCATCTGCTGGGCTGCGAGCGCACGACCTCTGGTAAAGAAGTCAGTTATGCTAAGCACTACACCACAGGTGACCTCTATGACATTTGATCTATGATAGTGATATTTCGGTAAGGTATTTAGGTTATCCATCTAACTCAACATTTTTAGCTTCTGTCATAACTAATCATGTAACTGCCCCATCCCTTTTCTACTGCCACAAAACTTTTCCCTTTACCTGAAAATTACCCTACAAGTTTCTTTATTCCCTTTACCTAAAAATTACTCTGCAAGTTCCTTTAGTGTATTATCTGCTTTAATAGTGTATAGTCAAGTGTGTGATTATATCTAAAAGTATTTCTTCTGTTAATTATTGAATTTATTTAAACAAATTATTTGAAATTTTAGCTGTTGAGAGCGAAACTGAAGTCTTCTTCGGATTACAATGTTGTTAAATGTTAAAAAAAACCTCCAGTGCCATGATTAAATAATTAATACATGACTGTAACAGTCCCTAGCAAATCTAGAACTTTTTCATTGAAACAGAATCAATCATCTGTTTTTGTTTCATGTTAACCAATCCTAATAATTATTGAATTAAAAAGAAAAAAAAAATCAACTCTGAGTCTCCTTATTCCATTTATCATCATCTTACCTCTGTCTCTTACTAGTTGATCCACTTATAAGAGAAATGTTGTTCTTGGATGTCCTATTGGTCTCTTTCCAAAAGGATGATATTTCATCATCCTGAGGAGGGTACAAGGGCCTCTTCATTATACAAACATATCTAGAACCATTTCAAATGTTTTCTTTCTATTGTTTCCATATCAGAGCATTTGAGTCTTATGCGTTCCCATCTTGTTTTCCCAGCTGTCCTTCATAGATATTTCATTTCCACTGCAATAGTTCAACTTTGAAGTTTGTTAATTAATTTAATACCCAACTCCCTCCTCCATATTTATTTTAGCCTTTCGAATCCTCTTTAAAATTTCACTGTCAACTATCCTCAAGCTTTGCATTAGGGATCCTAGGTAATTGTATTCTATGCAACTTCCACCTCTTAATCACTGCATGAGATATGGATTTCTTCTTGGGTTTCGCTCACCTGTCGGGTTTCTACCTCATACCATTTTGTGATCATTTCTTGCTATTTTTGCTGGGAGTATGTAATCAGATCTTTATTGTCTTCATAAAGAAGTGTTTGTATGGCAATAGGGCTCAGGTTCCTTTGTCCAAGATGGGTACTCAGTGTTCTCTGGTTACAAATTGTGCTTCCAGCTATAATATAAAAAGTAATGGGCTCAGGCTGTCTCCTTGTTTGACTCTTTTTCAAGTTTTAATATCTTTTGACTTCTTTCGTTCTGTCTAATAATTCCTTATGGTCTTGAGTAAGGTGACTTGATGACTCTGCTAGGTCCTTAAAGATTTTTTTAGGACCTTGATTTTTCCTCCTTAAGGCTTCCCAGAGTTCCTCCCTTGAACTGAATTGAAAGCAGTTTTTAGATTGAGAAAGACTTAGATTATATTATGATCTAACCCCTTAGAAAGACTTAAAATACATTCTATTCATCTAGCGATCTACACGGTACACTGTAAAATGAATAAACACATGTATAAACTTGAGCTGGTAGAAATACCAATATGTAGATACTGTGACAAAGAGAACAAAACCGCTTATCATATAGTCTGTTGGTGGTATCGACTAGTTTGACTAAGATTTGGAATCTTCGGACAGGAAAATATACCTGATCCAACTTCCAGTGATATAATTAACCCAACAAGCCTATTAAAATTTACTGATGCTTTAAAAATCACAATTTAAAACTAAGGCATAAATATTGGCGCACAATAGACCCATGGTGGTTGCAGTGCTTCCGTCCAGCTAAGCCTGCCCCTCTCCACCATGGAGGTTTACAACTTATTCGTTGACTATAGCCCTTGTCTTATTAGGTTGCGGTCGGTATGCCAAATCTGGCTCCAAAAGTGCTTTGTTCGTCGGTGGTGGCCGATGCAGCTCCCTTCTATATCTAGCCTCCTCTAGTTTTTGACTTAGATCCAAGAGTTCCTGAACTGAGGTAATGGATCGAAGCGCAAGTCGATCCTGATAGTATGGGTGAATATTCCTCATTAACACTTCCTGTTGGAAGTCTCATGTTCTGAAGGCAAGGTGGGAAGGCGGAAAAAGTAATTTTTCATACACGCAATGAACATTCCCGTACTTTCGGTTTGACCCTGGGTATGCTTCCATATTTCTTCCCAGAGCTGTGCTGTATAATCCCTAGAAGCGAATTCGGCCTTGATTTCACCAACAAGACCATTCCACTCATGAACTTCTCTTTTCATAGCTCTAAAGCAATAGCTGGGCCACAAAATAAATTGTATGCTGACAGAAAGAGGTCGTGGCATGGCGCATACCTTCCCACAATTCCAAGAAATGCATGCACACTTAGTCATTCCCCATCGCCAGAAAAATAGATTCCCTATTCCCTAATTGGAATCTGTGTCTTCTGAATAACCTTACTCAGAGTTTCCGTGGGCATTAACGATGAAGACGTCAGAATATTAACGGAAAGTTCTTGCTGAGTTTTTTTACTCCTGCTGGCATTACCCAAAGCTTCATCGCTAACAGCACCGCTCTCTTCTTCTCCAGAGCTCGTGAACTTAATGCGTGAACTTAATCGTGAACATATTATTAACTGCGGTTAATAATATGTTCGAAGGTGGTCTCGATAGTTTCAATATCGGTACGAGGTGAGCTTTATTTTTGCCTCTACACCCTTGGTTTTTTCCTCACACGTTCTCAACTCATCCAGCGCTGCTAAGGTTGGGACTGCAGATACTAATTCCCTGCTTTTTCTAATTTCAAAAGAGGCCCAAGTCTCTTTCGCATCTCCTCCGATCTATTAATAGTGTTACCCTTCTGACTCGTAAGTTCATACTCCAATTCGTCTTTCAACTATCGTTCAACTTTCATTTTGAATTTATGCCCAAATTAATAAACACCCACAAAAAAACTTAAGGTTAAAAAATAAATAATAAACATAAGGCCTTCCCAACAGTATGCCCACTGTTACCCAAGTGTTCGTAATAATAATAATATGTTCGAAGGTGGTCTCGATAGTTTCAATATCGGTACGAGGTGAGCTTTATTTTTGCCTCTACACCCTTGGTTTTTTCCTCACACGTTCTCAACTCATCCAGCGCTGCTAAGGTTGGGACTGCAGATACTAATTCCCTGCTTTTTCTAATTTCAAAAGAGGCCCAAGTCTCTTTCGCATCTCCTCCGATCTATTAATAGTGTTACCCTTCTGACTCGTAAGTTCATACTCCAATTCGTCTTTCAACTATCGTTCAACTTTCATTTTGAATTTATGCCCAAATTAATAAACACCCACAAAAAAACTTAAGGTTAAAAAATAAATAATAAACATAAGGCCTTCCCAACAGTATGCCCACTGTTACCCAAGTCTCGTCCAAAAACACCAATTTATGAAAATCTTTGGATCTTATTTTTCTTAAAAAATTACACCTCCAATTTACTATGCCATATCGCTCCATTAAATATATTCTGTTCTATCTTTTTCCATTAAAAACCTAATTGTTAAAAAAAAAATAGACGAAGTAGTTATTCCCCCATCAAAAAAATTACTGCGTTTTAGAGATAAAAGTAATTTTCTCCTTATAGGTAATTCTTTTCTTAAATAATAGGAATAAATGTGATTTCTGACACATTCTATGACAGCTGCTTCATTAAAGCTGTCCATCTTACTTTTATGACTTTTCCTTGTTCTTTTTTTCCCTGTGTGGACACTTCCTCTTCATTTATATTTTGGAAACAGAAGACCTACTTAAAAAAGTGCATCAGCAGTCCGTTGCGTGACTTGACCTAATGGAAACAGAGGCTTATTGTAATACTCGCTCAGTCTTTTAACAAAAACTCGCGATTGCGATTTTAACGGGATGTCACGCCCGGATTTTAAACCTTTACTGCTAATTGGTCTTTCCATCATAGAAAACAAAATCAATAAAACAATATAACAGTTGAAACTAGAACAATAACGTAGTAAACTAAAACAATATAACGGAACAATAATAATGTGAAATGAAAAGCAGTTGACACTGGAATGATAGATTGGTTGTTGTCAGACACTGAAATAATAGATTGGTGGTAGATAGAGGTAAGAGGTAGTGGGGTAAAGGGGCTTGACCTTCAGTGGAGTAGGAGTTGATCTGTGTCGTTTCTTACCCCGTCCCTTGTGTAGCTAGCTAATACATAAAATATCCTTATTATGATGGTTTTTTTCCGAGCTAGTTCGCTCTTGCGTACATAAACATTCAAAATATCCTTATTATGGTGGTTCCTTTCCGAGCACTGCCCCCAATCTTTCTCAGGGGTAACCCTGCAAGCTAGTTAGCTCTCGCATGCCTAAATTTTCAAAATATCCCTATTATGTTAGGTTTTTTCCGAGCTAGTTAGCTCTCGCATAAGTAAAAGTCAATTTAAAATAATATTATTATAAAGTAAAATTTAAACTTCGTTACTTTTTTGTATTTCAGAGGCCAAAAAAAAAAGTTTTTTCTATTTTGTACAGCTAAACCGAGGAAGGGTTCTACTTTAATTATTAGGGCCTGGACCTGAAGGCCTTTATTTTACATGAAATAGATCTTAAAAATTAATTTTTAGATCTAAAAAACATCTTAAGCCATTTAGCAAAAATTGGTTACAAATATAATTATATTTATAAAGTAGGAATGTTGTAAAAATAATATCTTTAGGAATGGTGAACCATATAACATTAATGAAAATTTTAATATTTTGAATAGAAAATTAAATTGTATTTTCAACAAGAACATTTCTTTGTTAAGCGATATAATCAAATGATTCTTCAGGTTTTCTGGATTGAAGCTCTCCTATTCTCATCCAGTAAATGAAAATAAATGATATATGAAACTTCTGCAACTACCTTTCACAAACTTTGTCGAGTTAGTTTTACATTTAAAAGGCCTGGATATCTTAATCTTACAAACGTAACAATGTTATTATCTCCATATATAGTGACAATCATTTTATCTTCTCCCACCATGTCTTCAACATAGATTTTCGCAAGAAAGAAAATAGGGTGGCTTAGTGATGGGAGATAGGAATAAGGCCCTTTACATTTCTATGAATCCTAGTTGCTGTGGACTCATTCTTGGAACTTACTTTCAAATGTTTTCAACCTAAATATCCTACATCTAAATAGTTTTACTTGTGTTTAAACGTCTAAAAGAAATTAAATTATACACATATTTAGCATAGGTATAAATCATAATTCTTTAATATTTTAATCAATTAATTAAACTTCTTAAAGAAAACCATAAAGTAGATTTATTTTTGTATACCCGTCAATAGATCTATTTTAGAGCGGATTTGCAAAATAGATCAAAAAAGGTCTAATAGAAAATCATTTAATGGACTCAGTATTTAAAGATCGACATTGATCTCTTAAGAATTCTCATTTTCTTTGCGCAGAAAGATAAATCCTTCAAATCTGGGCTCTAGCAATATGATATGACATAAAATGATTTTTATTTATTTTTTCCAGATGAAAATATTTTCACCTATTACCACAATCCATAGTGATTTAGGTTAACAATGAATAAATGAGAATTAAGTGAACAAATTGTGTTCATTCTTCGGAAAATTGTAGACTTAATATTTTCTAATAGTGATTAAACTATCAAATCTTCCACCATTCGAAAGATTTTCTCTTCTCATTATCTCGATATAAGTTTTTTTCCTAGTTTTTTGTTGTTTGTTTGTTTAACGTCCATTTTTATGCTACTAAGGCTAATCGGACGATGCTACAGTGGGAGTCCTAAATTTTGCCTATCCAGGTATAATTAGGATAGGGATCTTTAACAAGTTCCTGACATCGTACAAGCTCGGGACCTCCATTTTACGTCCTATCAGAAGGACGGCATAGCTAAGGAGTTTTTACTCCCATTAAAAAATCCTAGGGCCACCGCTGGAATCGAACCTGTGATCTTTAGTATTGTAGGTTGCCATGCTAATCACAACACCACAGGTGACCCCAGGTTTTCTTAGTGTTTTGTTCCTTAACGGGTGCACACGAAAATATGAATAGCAGCATTAGTGTGTCTTTTCAAAAAAAAAAAAAAAAAGTCATCCGTCAGATGGAAATTTATCCATCAAATCAAAACTCATCTACCAGATGAAAAATTATTTTTATGGTTGGTGTAAGGTAAAAGATATTAAATAACTTAACTTACATTTTAATATTTTCGAATAAATATTAGCATTGTTATTAGCTAATAACAATCCTAGTTATATCATCTCTTCTCACTCAAATTTTAACAACTTAAGAAGTCTTTTATATAGTAACTGTAGATAAATATTACTAATTTAATTATTTAATTTGATTTGTTGAGGATATTATTATTAATTTGAAAAAAGTTGACCTTCTTAGGTTCTAATTGTTAATAGTTTGATTATTTATAGGAACGTGGAATCAAGGATAGTTGAAGATGACGGTATTGTATCCTTAGATTTTGAAGAAATATCTGATGAAGAATTGGAAGAGGAATCAAAATATAACAAGGGTAAACATTTTTTGATTCCATGTTAAACATTTTCACCAGGAATGAGTGATTTCATAGCTTATGGCAATCAATTTATAAAATAAATAAAAATATATTATCCACAAAGAACCTCAAATCACAAATCAACCAATAAATTGTACCTTTTCCACCTTAAAGCAATTTAATCATCTCCGTAACCTTTTTCCATTCTAAACAAATAGGCTTCTGGTCACTTCCCTGATATTTCCCTGCTTTGACTATTGTTGTTTGGTGTATGGGAGTATCTCTAGGGTTCTCGAAACAAACCAAAGACTAATTAAAACGTTTAATTAATCGTTTCTTACAATTTATCTTTGGGGTCCCAAGAGACGTCTTCATCTCGCCTTTATACTAACAAGAGGTTATATCCTTCCTATTGCCATAAGTATTTCCTGGCATCCTTCCTTTTTCAAGTTATCCAATCCCGCCATCCTTTCATATATCTCCGAACTTCTTCATTTCAAATCCTCTGTCCATTCCCACAATATCCATTCTAGGACTCCAGATCTATATAATCAGGCCCACCGAACAGCAGCTTTCAAAAGATCCTTCTATCCATCCAGTTCCTGAAAAATTGTGTAGCAGCGAGAGAAAAGGACTTTCTTAATATTGCCACTTGGTGAGCCACCTACACTAGGCAGTGTGGGGGTGGCCAGCGAGTATAAATATCGCGGCCGTCTGCTCTCAAGCCAGAGAAGGCACCTCACCTTCTCTCACATCTTTTCTCCTCACCTTGACCTCTCGCCTTCTCTCTTGCTCATCTTTTCCTTCTCCACCTTGTACTTTCTTTATATTGTATTTATTAAATAAAATATTTTTCAAGGTTGTTTTCTTATTATTTGTCAAACTTCCTTTCCTTTCCTTGTTACCCGTGACGAGCCTACTGGCGTCCGAGACACTTGTCGATGACGTCACCAGTAATCTCCGAGGTAACTCTCCTTTACCGCCTATGACGGGCCTAGCAGCGAACGAGTCGTGAGACCGCGACTTCACTGTTATCCCCGAGGCACTCTCCTCCTACACTCCTCTATCACCTTTGACGAGTCTGACTGCGGTCGAGGCCAGTGCCCGTGACACCACAGGTACCTCCGAGGAAATTCCCATCTTGTCCGTGACAGGTCTAGCTACGGCCTTTCCTTAAATCCCATCATGCATGTTGTCGTCGCATTCAGACCGGACGTCAAGCTGACAACCTGCGACGAGTCATAGGCAACAACACTTGACGACACACCTAGCAATACAGATGATAAAATTGTAATTTTAATTTTAAACCAATAAAGGCTTTAATTAGTAAATAATTTTATATATATGTAAATTTATTATAAGCTGTTTATTCATTTGTATGATGATTGTAATTTAAACTAATCTTCTATTATTTTATCTTATAGTTGCCTATTTCATTTTAATTCCAAATTACAAGACGTCCGTGATTATATTTATTCCTGCTGGGTTTTAAAGCCCTCTTTTCTTAAAATATTTGCCGTCAGCTAGAATATTAACACAACTCAAAATTTTTGTTTATTCGATTTATGTACCAATATAATAGAAACATCATTAATTTGAGGCAAAGAAAGTGTCAATTACATTTTTGGGAAGATGCATGCTATTATGGATAAAAATTGTAAAATCCAAAAACAGAGAGAGAGGTAGGTGCGGATAAAAACGATAATTATTTTTTAATAACCAATTCTACTGTTATAATTTGATGTTTCAACACTAATTGTTTAAACATGCTAATTATCTCTAAATAATTATTTTCCATCATTCTCAGTGTGTATATAAAATTAAGTTCTTACATGTAAATTTTTTTATTCCGAAAATCTCAAATTTTGTAAATAAGTGTTATTTCTGGAAAGTATTGATTTTATTTCTTTAATCTAAAGAAATCTGCAGCTGAGGCTCATCGGCTACTGGTAGAAGCATATGGTGATGGTGATTCTTCTTTAAACAAGAGAAGTTGTGAGAAAAAAGTTAAAAACTGGGAGTTTGATGTGGAGGACAAAAGAAAATATTGGCACAGAATGGAAAGCATTGTTGGTGGAAGATTCGTGACTAAAGTTCGGAATCCCGTGCAGTAAAAATTTGAAAACGTGCATTAAAAACTTTAAAACGTGCAAAAACATGTAATTAAAATATATTGCTTGAAAATCATGCATTAAATTATTTTTGTGAGCAAATAAGTAGCGGAGAGTAAATTTATATAAAAACTTTTTTTTTACTTTCACTTACCTATATATGAAATATATAGTAAGTGGAAGTATTGCGATCGTGAAAAAATTCGACTTTCGGTTTTCAACGGAAATACACGTTTTGGGGTCCCCTGAGTCGAAATGACCAAGTCCCGCGAAATGGTCTCTGTGTATGTGTGTGTGTGTGTGTGTCAGCATAAATTTCATCAAAATTACTTAAAGGGAGGGGGTACTTTACTTAATAACTTTTTAGGTTTTTTTTCGATTTTCTCAAAAACGGCTCTAACGATTTTGATTAAACTTAGTATTTCATCTATTTATATGCCCGAGATATGACTGTAAAAATTTCATCAGAATTGAATAACCGGAGGGGGGACTTTACTTAATAAATTTTGTAACATTTTCACGTGTTTTTTTGATTTTCTCAAAAACGGCTTTAACAATTTTGATTAAACTTAGTATTTGATCTATTTATATGCCCGAGATATGTCTGTAAAAATTTCATCAAAATTGATCAACCGCAGGGGGCACTTTACTTAATAAATTTTGTACCATTTTCACGTGTTTTTTTTTTTTACTCAAAAACGGCTTTCACGATTGTGACCAAACTGGGTATTTGATGTATGTATATGCCAAATATCTGATAGCCAACATTTCATCAAAATTGATCAACCGAAGGGGGGACTTTACTTAATAAATTTTGTATCATTTTCACGGGGTTTTTTATTTACTCAAAAAACGGCTTTAACGATTAATAAAAATAAGATATGAATGTAGAAAAATGTGTGACTTTGGGAAATGATATTTAACAAAACAGGTCAATTTCTTATCTAAGTAAGTTGGTAAGTGAAAGTTGTGTGTTGCGCGCACGCACCAGATTTTTTAATATTGGTTTTACTATACATTTTGGTAAAATAATGATTTTTTCTTAGTAAAGAAAAATTAATTGAGTATATTGGAAATTTAACTACAAGTCTTCCTTGGATTTTTCCTTATGATGGAGT
The DNA here is from genome assembly GCA_911387785.2 of Aelia acuminata. Classification (NCBI taxonomy): domain Eukaryota; kingdom Metazoa; phylum Arthropoda; class Insecta; order Hemiptera; family Pentatomidae; genus Aelia; species Aelia acuminata. Next base: position 72,835,741 of record OU426978.1, on the reverse strand, counting down.
TTTCTCCTCTAGTTTTGTAATAACAACCGGCAAACCTGCTAAATGGGATCTAATAAATGCCAAATCAGATACGGCGGTTGGACAATCATCAAAATTGTTTTTAATTTAATAATTGATTGTATATTTTCGTCCAATTCTATATTTGAAAATATTTTCGGTAAAAAAATAAATCAGAATATAAAATATATATATTTAAAATAGTAATATGATGTGGAATAAAGAATAAAATACTCGCATGTGAGCTGTAATTATTGGAAATAAGAAGATCTTTTAAAGGAACGATACTACTCAAATAATGGAATCAGTAGATGCATTATCCGGTGCGTAGGCTTATTTTTAAATCACTCGCTCTACCGTTCTAGGGTTAAAAAAAATTAGGTACTTACTTGTGCTATAGTGGGCTTCAATTTGTGATTTCCTCTCACATCCCATATTTCTATCACAAGATTGATTGACAAAACACTATACTACCATCCCTTTTGAGTTGAGGATATTTTTCAATCCATCCGGCACTTTTCGAAGACACGCTTCCTCCAATTTTTTGCATTTTTAGTAACGACATGCTCGACAGAAGCTAGTTTGATAGTGACAGAACGATGAGAATTGAGAAACAAAATGAAAAATCCAGGAACTACTGAACCCTTAGTTTTTGGAAATTGGAGGTTTGTGTTTGTTTACTTCTCCCAAGTTCCCTTTATGTTTTTCCTATTCACATTTCTTTTTCCACTATTGTTTTAATGTGTATTTAAGAAAATTAAAATTTGTAATAATTTTTTTTTCTTAAAAATATCAAATGATACAATTTTGTGCAATAAAAATTTAAAACGTGCAATTTCGTGCAGGAAACCCCAAAACATGCAATTTCGTGCAGTATAAAACTTCATTAAAACATCCCATTAGTCTTGATTCCGATAAGTAACTTGAGTTCACTTCATTCTGACTTCCCAATAAAAAGTTGCAATTGCATGGGAATCCGAGCTCTATTCGTGACAAATGCAGGAAGAATTTGCACTTAAACTTGGAATTAATCAACAAGTCATTTCACATAGTTTAAAATTGTTGCGAATGATTGAAATAGATAGGAATTAGACCCATATGAGCTGAAACCAAGAGACATTTAATGCTGATTATGAACTCGGGGAAGTCCTTACCCACCCTACTTATTTTTGAGACATTGCGTCCAGTGATTATCATTTGTTCGGATTGATGGCCCATGGTTTGAGCAGCACTTCACATCATATGAAGATACGAAAAATAGGATTGATTTGTTGACAGCCTCGTTTACCGACACTTGATAGAGTTTTAACAAAATGGTATTCGAATGCTGCCTCAAAGATGGGAAACAGTAGTAGCTACTGATGGAAACCATTTTAAATAAAATATAATATACCGCTTTTCTACAATAAATTTATAATTTTTTATTAAAAACAGCTGAAACTTACTTGTACCCATAATAATTATTTGAGCTTCTGCGTCACCAGAAGATTAAGCGAGTAAATAATAATGAGGCATTTGAATCTTTTCTAAGAGATTTTGCTTTAACTGTCCAAGGAAACCCACTTGGATACTGATATGAAGCGATAAGCTGATTGTAAAAGCAAAAAAGACTATTTCGCTGCCTCTAGTAATGAATGATCTCGGATTAGCTCGCTCGATTACGTGCTGAGGTATCGATTTATTTTAACTTACGCGATATAAACGGTATTGTGGTCCACTCATAGGTTATTTGAGGTGCTAAATTTGAAAATGATATCGATTTTTAGATTACGTGACCAGGTATCGATTTATTACAACTTACGCGTTATAAACGATATTGGGGTCCACTTATAAGTTATTTGAGGTGCTGAATTTGAAAATGATATTGATTTTATGATCAGGCGCTTAAGTATCGATATATTACAACCTACACGATGATAACGATAATGTGGTCATAAATTGCATACATTTCGAATATTTTCATAAAATTAGACATTTGTAAATAGTTTATTATCTATAACACCTTCCATGATGCCTAATATAAGAGTCAAAGCTTGATTTTCATTACTTAAGGATGAATTTATTAGCTTTTTTATCGGATTTCTCCATATTGTTGTTCATTATTGGGTTAACCGTTTTTATGGAAATCTTATAGGGTATAATAAATTATCTTATATCGATCTTAAGATCGATTATTAGATTATCAAGGCTGCTGATAATGAAAAAATATCGATATAAAACCTCAGGCTCGCTCAGGTATCGATTACAACTTATCCAATACTTACAATATTGGGGTCGATTTCTGGGTTAATTGGGGTGCTGATTATGAAATTGATATCGATTTTTCGATTACGCGCCCAGGTATCGATTTATTTCAACTTACGCGATATAAACTATATTGGTGCCCACTCATAGGTTACTTGAGATGCTGAATTTGAACATGATATCAATTTTTAGATTACGCACTCAGGTATCGAGTTAATACTACTTAAAGAATATAAACGATAACAAAGTCGGCATTGGGTTATGGAAGGTGTTATAGATTTAATTTATTATACCCTATAAGATTTCCATAAAAACGGTTAACCCAATAATGAACAACAATATGGAGAAATTCGATAAAAAAGCTAATAAATTCATCCTGTATGCAATTTATGACCACATTATCGTTATCATCGTGTAGGTTGTAATATATCGATACTTAAGCGCCTGATCATAAAATCAATATCATTTTCAAATTCAGCACCTCAAATAACTTATAAGTGGACCCCAATATCGTTTATAACGCGTAAGTTGTAATAAATCGATACCTGGTCACGTAATCTAAAAATCGATATCATTTTCAAATTTAGCACCTCAAATAACCTATGAGTGGACCACAATACCGTTTATATCGCGTAAGTTAAAATAAATCGATACCTCAGCACGTAATCGAAAAATTGATATCATTTTCAAATTTAGCACCTCAAATAACCTATGAGTGGACCACAATACCGTTTATATCGCGTATGTTAAAATAAATCGATACCTGATCACGTAATCTAAAAATCGATATCATGTTCAAATTCAGCACCTCAAATAACCTATGAGTGGACCCCAATATAGTTTATATTGCGTAAGTTGAAATAAATCGATACCTGGGCGCGTAATCGAAAAATCGATATCATTTTCATAATCAGCACCCCAATTAACCCAGAAATCGACCCCAATATTGTAAGTATTGGATAAGCTGTAATCGATACCTGAGGTTTTATATCGATATTTTTTTCATTATCAGCAGCCTTGATAATCTAATAATCGATCTTAAGATCGATATAAGGTAATTTATTATACGATATATACGATGATGTGATTTTTATTTATTTATTAGAATTATAAAAGTCCGGATTTTACTTTTATTCTCTTTCCGAGAAAATAAGAGTTAATTTCAAACCCTGCTCATAACAGAACAAAATTTTCTTTTTGTTTTTCTTGTATATCGTTATAATAATAAACCTTACCTTTAAGTATTATATATTATCTGTAAGGCAGAATCAGTTTATTCCATGCTCAAACTGTATTTTTGAACATATTCATTTTAATCTAAACATAAGAATTGTAGAATAAAACGAGGTAATTTTACATTTTTCAGGTATAAGTGCTGTTGATGCTCTTGGGGTGGATTGGGCCAGTTTGGTTGCAGAATGGAGACCATCTCGAGAAATTTTAAAAAAAGGTTCTGCTAGAAAAAATTGGAGTTCATCAGCGATATTTAAACGAATCAGAGTATCTCAGGATTTTGCTGGGAATAAACTTTTTGGACACTTGGCTAAGAAACATTCCTCAGGTAACATTTTGAAAATTGAGTGTAACATTGGGAATATTACATATTTATGTAAGGGTGATTCTAAAATTATGGTGGTATTTCTGTCACAATGCGATAAATCGAGAACGGCCTGAAGGATTTTCCCCCAATGTTAGTAATTGTCCTATTCGTTATGAAGCCTATCTCGTTTTCAAGCCCCTTAAAACAGTATAACATTCACTAAAATCAATAACAGTGCTTATTTTGTCCCTCCCTAGCCTGTCACAAAGCAGAGGTCATGTACTTTTAAAAATAATTAAACCCTTTTCTTACACAACAATTCTAAAAAATCAAGCAAACTTTCAGGATTTAAAATAAAATTTAGCCGGGACTTCAAAGGGTCACTAAAGTTTTTCCTTTTGTCACAGTTGTGAAGTCACTCCTAACCACCCTTTCATAGCTCTGGACAATATATCTCGCAATCGGTTTTTCACTTATTTAACGTCCTCAGATTCACACGAGATAACTTGTTGTGACTGAGGCACATCCTAGCGGATCCACAGAAATTCAATAAGCCTCTAGGTTGCAGGGGTGACTCTATTACGGAAATATTTGTTTCGGGTAGCTGCCTATCATCTGGGTCTTCCGTTTGGGGAAGCCCATTTCACCCCTTTTTTACCTTCTAAATTTTTTTTTCTGTCCCTTATCCCTCCCCCGGCTACCATCAGGGGTATTGAAGGACATACTTACTATTATTCATTTTGAGTTCTAGACGCTCTGAGCGATAGTCCTCTGTGTTTTTTGGTGATATTTACTGTTTTGTTTCGCACTCAAGTAATCTGTTATTGCAATCGATAATCAAGCATTTTATTTTATTGAAATAATGATAAAGGTATTACAGAATCATAAAAAATTAATAAAACATTAAGAAATAGTCGGAGAAGGTTATGAGGAGTTAAAGAACTTTAAGCAGTCAGCGGCGGAGAGTGGCCTGCACATCTTAGCTTGGGAGTGTAAAAGCCTGCAGACCCACTTAGCTTCTCAGTGAAACTTTCGTTCCGAGTGCTTAGCTGTTTAAGGGTTAAGTTGCTTCTAGGACCTGGGTGAAGTTGTATAGCAGTAAAGTATTTTTATGGAGAATCTCCCTATATCTCATCAAAATAAAGCTAGTAAAAGTAAATTATTATTTTTATTACAGTTTTGTAGAACCTTGAATCTCTTCACAGCCATAACCTCCTGTTGTAAAAACGAAATTAGTATTTAGCTAGGGAGAGACAATAGCAATCGAGGAGAGACTTGTAGACTTGTAATTAAACATTTTCTGATAAATTTCTCATAATAATTGATGTTGTTCTAAGGAACTGTCCTGAAAGTCAGGAAAATTACTCAACCTATTCGGAGTTTGACTGTAGAAAATCTGCTTCACACAAACGATAGGCGAACAAAGAATTATACCCATATTCTTATACCTATATAAGAATGAGACAGTAAATTTTGGTGATTTATTTTTCCAAATATTTAAATGTATATAATGATGTCATGTTTCATTTTGTTATTCTCTAGAACATTACTTACTTATCGCGGCACTACAACCCGGTTACGGGTCTTGGCCTCCACCAACAGCTTCCGCCATTCATCGCGATTTTGTGCGGCTGCCTTCCTGTTCCGTACGCCTAGGATATTCCTTGCATCATTGGCCACAGCATCTTTCCACCTTAGCCGAGGTCGTCCTTTTCTCTTTTTTCCATATAAGGGCTCGCTCAGCATTTTCTTTGGCACCTCTGATTCTAACATACGGGCCACGTGGCCTGCCCATCTAAGACGTCCAAGTTTGATGATCTGTACTATATCAGGCTCCTTAAACAGATCATAAACTTCCTGGTTCGTCCTTCTCCTCCAGGTGTTTTTCTTTAGTATACCACCGAAAATTCTCCGCAGTATTTTTCTTTCGAATACCCGTAATTCATTCTCTTGGGCCTTGGAGATTGTCCAGGACTCAGAGCCATAGAGCAGTGCTGGGCGGACAATGGTTTTGTATAGGTGTGCTTTGGTTGCTCTAGACAAAATACGTCTTCCAAGCTGTTTCCTAAGCCCAAAGTAGCATCTCTTTGCTGAGATGATTCGTTTCCTTATTTCTACAGCAACCTCATTATTTTGAGAAACTACAGATCCGAGATACGTGAACTGGGAAACTTTCTCAAACAGAAAGGCTCCAAACTTCACCGTTTCTCCAAGTGCCGGAACCCCATCAGTCACCATATATTTTGTTTTGGACTGGTTCACCTCCAATCCTAATCGCCCAGCTGGGACCATTAGTGCTATAAATGCTTCTAAGACAGCTGTGTGGGAGCGCCCAATAATGTCTAAATCATCCGCGTAAGCCAGCAACTGCATCGAGTGGTTGAATATTGCCCCTCCAACTTGGATTCTTGAGTCTCTTACAGCCTTTTCGAGAGCAATGTTGAATAGTAGGCAAGCAAAAGCATCACCTTGCCTCAGTCCCTTCGATGACTTCAATTCCTCTGACAGCTCACCGTTTACTCGAACTGAACATCTGACCTCCCTCAGGGTTAGCTTCACCAGTCGAATCAGCTTAGGTGGGATCAGAAATTCTTCTAGTGCTTTGAAGATCTCCTCCCTGTTAATACTGTCTTAAGCTGCCTTGAAATCTATGAACCTATGGTGGGTCTTCAGCTTGTATTCATGCCCTCGCTCTAATATACCTCTCAGGCTGAAGATTTGGTCTATGGTGGACTTACCTTTTCGAAAGCCACTCTGGTATGCACCAATTATCTGTTCTGTGTAGCGGCATAAACGATTGTACAGGATGTTGGACAAAATCTTGTAGCCACATGAAAGCAGGGAGATGCCTCTATAATTACTGCACTTCAGCGGGTCACCTTTCTTATATACTGGGCATATAATAGATTTGTTCCAGTCTTTAGGCAACGTCTCCTCCATCCATATTGTCACTATTAAGTTGTGCAATGCCTTCCCAAGCTCATCGGCCCCTTTCCTAAACAGCTCAGCCGGCAGTCCATCACTACCTGGAGCCTTATGACTTTTAAGCTTATCTATTGCGCTAAATATCTCATCCTCGTCAGGGAGTTCAAATTCAGCTTCCATAATCTCCTCTCTGGCTACATTACTGTTTGTGCTCTGGGTTTCCTCTTCCTGGATAGACGTATCATTAGAAAGTAGTTCGCTGAAGTAGTCTCTCCATTCTGGTAGTACATCCTGTTTATTTGTGAGTAAGTTCCCTTTTTTATCCAAGCATGACTTTTGAACAGGGTTAAATGGTTTCCTGCGATGGTTAACCATGCGGAAAAAGTCTCTCTAGAACATTACTTTTTCTTAAAATTATTATCTTGAAAACCATGAATATTAGTGTGTGCAAACTTTACATCATTGCTAAGGAACATTTGCCCATGCCCACTACAACCAGAATCATAAGAAAAGATGACTTTGAAATTCCATAAAAGTAAAGAGCCAAATACAAAAATTTTAAAATCCACAGGTATATTGTATAAAATATTTAGATGCTACTATCCAAAATAATTGCATCATCTGAATATAGAACATAATAATTAATTTTGAAAAGTTAAGTGGAATAATTGAAGCGTGAAAATGCATAAGCGTGCCAAAAAAATAAATAAAGATTTTTTTTGCCAAATTGTTATGTGTGTCAAAACGATTCTTCAGAAATGGATATAAATAATTTTTAGTTGTTAGAAAGTAGTTCATTTAAAGTATGAAAGATGGCATGGGTGTAAGCGCCGAACGTAGTTCACCCAGTGGGTATAAGCCATATCATTTCTGGAAAGTTTCCTCAAAGGCACTTATACCCTTTTGCATTTCCATGCTTCAATTTACTATATATCCCATATACTGCAATTTTTGTTCGTATTTGCTCTCTGTAGTACACTATAAATTTTTATTATTAAAGAAAAGTTTTTACTTATGATAATTTGGCAATACACGCATAATAATAAGTTTACACAAAAGTAATCCAAAATTTAATAATAATAGTCCTAAAATATAAAAATAATTCAGATATAGTCTTTCAATTAACCCTGAAATAAAAATAAACTCACTTCACAGCCTCTCATCAATTAATTATTTTTTATTTTTAATTAATTATTTAAAAATCAATTATTTACAAATATCTATAAGATAAAATTACTAGATCAGTAATTGAACTCCTTCACCAATCTACTTCTGTAATGCCAGGCTAGTTTGCCGTATTTTATCAGTGCATTGAAGTTTTTACCATTTAATATTTCAACTTCAAGTAATAAAACCAATATCGATGCAATTTTTTTATAATAATGACTATAATTCAGAAAAATAATATGGTAGTGATGGACTAAGAACTGTTTTATTTGGATTTAATATGTTCACTTTAGATTATAAGTAGTGAGTTAATTTACCATTGTTTATATTTGGGTAGATTTGTCATTTGTGAAATAATTACCATGTCTCAACTAGTTTATGATGTGAGTATAATTTATGAAATGAAAATATAACTTTGTTCTGGGACTTTTAGTCCCCTAAGAATAACAAAAAAGGAAACATATGGTATTACATTTGTCTGACTAAAATTAAATCAGTAGGATGAAATTATATATATGACATATGTACATTATCCTAAATTATATATAGGATAATAAAAATACAAATGGTGCTTACACATTGTTCTAAATATCGACCATTTTTACATTTGTGAGGAAGATTGATTAACTAGGAGATGGGTGAATAAATGGTGTTTAAATGTTGCCAAGGAGGATGCGCTGCGTATGGAATTGGGCAGGGAATTCCAAAGGTGGGTTGCACGTACTGTAAAGGATCGCTCAAAGGAGGCTGTTCTACGGATAGGAACATACAGGTCGGTGGGATGGGATCTTGTGTTTAATAGGTGGATGGTCGAACGAGGTGTGAGGAGGTCGAGGATATAGGTGGGTTTTTTTGTTCTGAAGGATTGGAATAGGAAGGAACCAAGGAGATATTGTTGTCTGGATACAGGAAGAAGAAAGCCTTGCTCAGTATACAATTGGGAGACGTGAGAGTGCCTGGGTAGATCGAGAATGAATCTGATAAGTCGGTTCATTAATCTTTTTAATCTCATCTCCAGTTCACCAGACAGCCCTCCGTATACCAGGCATCCATAATCAAAATGAGGAAGGATGAGAGAGGAAACTAGGAGATGGCGGGTGCTTCTGGGGAAACATCTGGGGAATCTAAGGAGCTGTTTTAGGACTGCAATGGATTTTCGGATAATTTGGGATACTTGATGGTTCCAGGAGAGATGATTATCAAAGGTGAGACCAAGGTTTTTTATGGAGTCTTGGAACTGAATAGGAGTGCTATTGATATATAATAGTGGATAGTAAGGAAGGGAATTCAGGAAGGGTTTTGAGCCGATAAGGATTGCTTTTGTTTTTTCTGGATTTAGCCGTAGTTTGTTTTCTGTCGCCCAGTGGTTAATGCTGTTGATGTCCTCTTGAAGTTTTAAAGCCGCTTCTATTATATTCGAAGGGTGGCATGATATGTAAATTTGGAGGTCATCGGCATATAGAGATTCTGTCATTTATATAGACAGAAAAGAGGGTTGGAGAAAGGGGAGAGCCCTGAGGTACACCTCTGGAGAGAGTTAAGGACGATGAAGGTGGTTTATTAGGAACAATAACTGCTTGTGAACGGGAAGACAGGAAGGACTGGAACCAGCGTAGTGCACTATTGGATATGGATAGGTTATGAAGCTTGGAGAGGAGTATTGAGTGATCGATGGAATCGAAGACTTTTGAAAAATCGAATAAGACCAGGATTGTAATTTTCTGTTGGTCCATGGCAGAGTAAAGGTCTTGCGTAATTTTTATAAGGGCAGATTGAGTGGAATAACCGGAACGGAAACCAGACTGGAGAGGGTTAAGGAGTACGTTTTGTTCGAGGAAGGATGTAAGTTGTGAATGGACTAATCTTTCCAATGGTTTCGAGAGATTGGAGAGGATGGCAATTGGTCTGAAATCAGAGGGCGTTGAAGGATGAGGAACTTTATTGAGTGGACGGATAAGTGCTTTTTTCCAGCCTATAGGGAAGATGGAATTTAGTAAGGAAAAGTTGTATATATGCAGGAGCGCAGGAAGGATGGCTGGGAGACTAAGCTTTAACAATTTTACTGGGATTTGGTCATGGCCAGAGTCATTGGTTCGTGATTTAAGTACGGAGATGATCAATTCATCTGGAAGGATATAGGAAAAGTAGAAGTTATTATCATTAAAAGGTATATCTGAGGGCTGGTAGAGGGATTGAGGCTCGTTCGGAAGGGATTTTGTGAAAAAGGTGTTTAAGTCATCGGGCGAGACTGGATAGATAGTGCTGGACGTGGAGCTAATTACTGAAAATTTCCTGAGGATTTTCCACTTGGATTTAGAATCTGAGGCTTTAGAGAGGACGTTTTGAAAATACTGTGCCTTGGAACGGCGTAAGGAGGTTTGGGTGAGGTTTCGAAGGATTTTGAAAGTAGAATAATCTTCAGGTATGTGGGTACGTCTATAACGTCTTCTGGCAGCATCTCTTTTCTTCATTAGTTCTCGAATTTCTGAGTTGATCCTAGGGGCTGGGGAGCGTCTGAAGGTAAAGGTTTTAACGGGTGCAATTTCATTTAGGAAGATAAGGAGATTGGATGAAAGGCATTCAACCATATCGTCAATCAGAGGAATAAATGGGTTCTAAGGAATGAGATAGTTGATCTAGAGATGGGTTTATTTTGTCGGGCATCGGAGAATCTAGATTTCTCCATGATATTTGATTCGGAATGAAGGTAGGAGTCGGAAGATCATAGGATATACGGATTAAGTCGTGGCTCGATGCACAAGTGTTTTGTAATTGACCATTGTACTATTGTTTTTATACTATGTATTGTTTCGTAAAATTTTTTATTATGGTCTTTGCCTTACACTATTGTGTTGTTTTAATTGAAACTCTGTTATTGTAGGAAAAGTGCTATTGCCTTACTGTTTTTGTTTGTGTGTGTCTGAGTATGTATGTGAACCAACTAGCTCAAAAATGAAACCGTACGGTCTTTATGTATATGCCCATGATGTGACTACAAAATTTTTGTTAAAATTGAGTAAATAATGACAGACCATGTTTTATAAGGAAAGGATTTTCATGCGAAAGGATTTTCAATATGTATGTTTTGGAACATACATATTTAATGGAAATTATTTGTTTCCATGGTAACTAAAGTTTTCAAGAACTAAATAGAGAATTATAAAATCAGACGCAATGGATATGCTTGCATTGCCGAATTATCACAAGTAAAACTTTTATTTAACAATAAAAAAAATTACTTGTGGAAAATGCAGTAATATATATGTATAATATATCGCTGATAAGCTAAGAATCTCAGAAAGAATAATTTTCAGTTTATATAATCGTTAAATGTATATATGCTGAAAAATTCAGCATAAATACATTTTATAAAAAAAAAATCTGGTGCGTGCGCACAACACACAACTTTCACTTACCCACTTACTTAGATTAGAAATTAATGCGTTGTGTTAATGCCACTGCTCAAAGTTACACATTCATTTCTTCCTGATATTAAAGAACACCTAATTTTCATTAAACATGACGAATTTGATGAAAATCGTTAAAGACGTTTTTGAGTAAATAAAAAAAACACTTGAAAATGATACAAAATGTATTAAGTAAAGTCCTCTCTCTGCTTAATCAATTTTGAAGAAATGTTGGCTATCACATCTTTGGCATATACATATATCAAATACCCAGTTTGATCAAAATTGTTAAAGATGTTTTTGAGTAAATAAAAAAAACACGTGAAAATGATACAAAATGTATTAAGTAAAGTCCCCTCTCTGGTTAATCAATTTTGATGAAATGTTGGCTATCACATCTTTGGCATATACAAACTATAAATACCCAGTTTGATCAAAATCGTTAAAGCCGTTGTTGAGTAAATAAAAAAAACACGTGAAAATGATACAAAATTTTTTAAGTAAAGTCCTCCCTCCGGTTAATCAATTTCGATGAAATTTTTACAGTCATATCTCGGGCATATTAATACATCAAATACTCAGTTTAATCAAAATCGTTAGAGGCGTTTTTGAGAAAATCGAAAAAAACGTGAAAAGTTATTAAATAAAGTACCCCCTCCCTTTGAGCAATTTTGATGAAATTTTTGCTGTCACATCGCGGGCATATACATACTCTAAATACCTAATTTCAGGTTCGCACGGTTTTTAGTTTTTGAGCTAGTGTTCACACACACACACACACACACACACACACACACACACACACACACACACACACAGACCATTTCGCGGGACTTGGTTATTTGGCCTCAGGAGGCCCCGAAACGTGTACTTCCGTTGAAAACCGGAAGTCGAAATTTTTCACGATCACAATACTTCCACTTACTATATATTTCATATATAGGCAACTGAAAGTAAAAAAATATCAGGTATGTTCTAACAAGCACTTAAAATAAGTTTTTGCATGTGCAGTACTTTACTAACAGCCCATTGTTAGAAAGTAAGGTGTAATGTGCATGCTAAAAAGTAGTCTATGTGTTTTAAGTGCTTGTTGGAACATACTTATTTAATATATACTTAATTAATTAATTAATATACTTATTTAATATAAATCTTTTTTTCCTTCTTCTCTTCTTCTTCTTCCTCCTCTGTGCCTCTCAGCGTGGAGGTGCCTCGATCCAAGTATTCCAACTGTCCCGGTCCCTCACCAGCGCCTTCATGGAATCCAACTGCTTTCCTCTTTTCTGTCCTATTCGAGCCATACTATGCGACCACGACGTCCTTGGCCTGCCTCTTGGTCTTTTGCCAGTTGGTCTAGCTTCGAAGAACTTGCGTGGTCTGCGTTCTTCATCCATTCGGCACACATGGCCGAACCACTTCAGCTGCCTCTTCTCCAGAATTTCAGTTAGAGGTTTCACCCCTAGCTCATCTCTTATTCTTTCGTTCTAATGTGTTCTCTCCGTGTTCGGCCAGCTACTCTTCTGAGGTATTTCATTTCTGAGGCGGTGATTCTGTTCCTCAATCTGTCGAGTAAGATCCAGCTCTCACTTCCGTAGAGTAGGGTGGGAAGGTAAATTGAATTAAATATATGCAATTTTATCTTTTTTTCGACTTCTCGCTTCCCAACAACAGTATTGCAGATTTGGTAATAAATGCTATTCGCTTTTTTAATCCTGTTTGATATTTCTTGTTGAATTTTACCATTCCTGCTGATAACTGTGCCGAGGTAATTATAGTCATCTACTGCCTCAAGAATTTCTCCTCCGCAAGCGATCTGTACATCTTCAGGTTCTCGCCCTAATTGCATGACTTTACTTTTAGCCGCATTTATTTTCATGCCCTTCCTCTCCAGCTCGGCTTCCCATTCTATTATAGCTTGCTGAAGATTCTGGATAGAGTCTGTTATGAGCACTATATCGTCAGCATAGAGAAGCGTCTGAGCGAGAACTGTTCTCAAGTTCCACTTCCCAACTATTGTTAGTGCCGTCCTTCTTTTGCATATTTTCAAGACTTCGTCCATCAGAACAATGAAGAGGAGAGGGCTAAGACTATCTCCTTGTTTAACACCTTTCTTCATATCGAAGCTCCCAGACTCCCTTCCATTAATCCTGACTTTACCCTTTGAACCTTTATAGGAGGACTTAATGGCGTTCTACAGGGGTAAGTACCGTATACCGTAAGTAACTATGGGTAAGTTCTACAGGGACTTTCTTCGCCTTCAATGCATTCCATATTTCAACTCTTGGCACTGAATCAAATGCGGCTTTTAGATCTAAAAATGCCAGATATAAATTTTTATCTCTTTCCCAAGCCTTTTCTATGATTGTCCTAAGTGAAAATATTTGGTCTTGGGTTTGTCTAAAAGGTCTGAATGCGGCTTGCTCTTCTTCGAGGTCTTTTTCTACTATGTTCTGAGTCTCTTCTCGAGGATTGATGTATACAATTTGTGGACCACCTGTGACAAGCATATAGGCCTTGTGGATTCCCAGTCTTTAGGAATGCTTTTCTCATTGTATATTTTCTGAAATAGGCCCTGCAACACTTTAATAACTTTGTTACCTCCATATTTAATTAGTTCAGGGAAAATACCATCTCCTCCGGCTGATCTTCCTATCTTGAGTTTCTCTATAGCCTGTATCACCTCTTCTTCCCATATAGTGCCGTCATAGTCCGTTATTTCACCTGTTTTGCTTTCTATCTTTTCATTTTCTTGACACTGAGGATCATCGAACATCTGTGCGTAGTGCTGTCTCCATCTGTCCATCATTTTCCCTGTACTATTTTTAACGTTCCGTATGGGTTTACACTTCTTGCCTTTTAGGACTTTAATCTTTTTCCAGAACATTTTTATGTTTTCACTGTAATTATTCTGTAGTCTTTTGCCAAACTTTTCCCAGCTCTTCTTTTTAGCCTCTCGCACAATTAGTTTTGATTCTTTTCTCTGTCGAGCGTAGAGTTCCCACGTTTGGTTATTCTTGTTGTTTAAGTATCCCTTCCACGCGATCTTCTTCTGTTGTACAGCTGCCTTCATTCCACCAGTCTGACCTTTTTCCCTTGGAGGAATATCTCTTTATGCCACATACGGTAGTTGCAGCCTGTAGGATACTGATGTAGAGAATAATTATTAAAAATCGCATATGATTTTAATCATTATTGAATTTAGTCGAGTTTAATTAAAAAGGCTAAAAAAGCAATTTCGAGCTCAAAAATAACAGTGAAGAACGCACAAAGGCACCTGCGAAGTGTGACACGAGGATTGGTCGATCCAGAAATGGGCTGCTGGACTGTGAATTCGTTGGCCACGTCCTGTGTTGGTGAAGGTTCCTGAGGAGGCGTTTGCGGCATGCAGTCGTTGTTATCTTCTAACAAATACGCCGGCTTGACCCTGTCTATCGAGACGTTTACGTTTCTGTCGCCAAGCAGGACCGTAAAAATCTTTTCACCTCGCTCTATAACCTTGTGTGGTCCAGAATAAGGTGGCACCAGAGGTTTACGAACCGCATCTTCGCGTAGAAAAACGTGAGTGCAGGTGGATAAATCCTTGTGCCGGAATGTCTTCCTTACTGTTGTTCGTGGGTGTACGGGCTTCAAGCGCGCCAAATCGTCCTTAAGAGCTTGCAATGCGACGCAGGGTTCTGGTGAATCCTGTGTTTCCAGGAAGTCTCCTGGAAGACGCAGTGGTTGTCCATAAACCGCTTCGGCAACGCTCGCGCCCATGTCTTCTCGGAAAGCTGATCGTAGACCTAAGAGAACGGTGGGTAGGACTTGGGTCCATCGTGTTGACGCCAGATGTGCCATTAGGGCAGCTTTTAGCGAACGATGCCACCTTTCGACGCATCCATTGCTTTGCGGATGGTAAGCGGTGGTTCGCTGTCTGTGGATCCCCATGCGAATGCTGAGTCGCTGGAACAACTCCGCTTCAAATTGGCGACCCTGGTCAGTGGTAACACGCTGTGGTGCACCAAATCGTGATATCCACGCGGAGTAAAAATTCTGTGCGATAGTAGAGGCGGTGATATCGGGGATGGGCACGGCTTCCGGCCAGCGGGTCGTTCGGTCCACCATGGTAAGAAGATATCGCATTCCCTCCGATGGCAGCAAAGGTCCTAAAATATCCAAGTGGACGTGCTGGAAACGGTTCGCAGGTTGAAACGTGCCTAGTGGTGCTGTGGTATGTCGATGAACCTTAGCCCTTTGACACTGTATACAAGTCTTAGCCCAGTTGCCTATATCAGCGTTCATTTCAGGCCAAAAGTAACGTTCGGAGATAAGTTTCCTTGTTGCCTTGATCCCTGGATGACTTAAACCGTGGAGCCTATTAAAAGTGGAGCGCCGAAATTCAGGAGGAACGTAGGGTCTAGCTGTTTTCGTTGAGGTCTCGCAAAGTAGCTTTGACTCGGTTCCGGGCATTGACATCAGCTTCAGTTCTATCGAGGTATTCCTCTTAAGATCCTGGATGGTTTGATCCTTCTTCTGTGCTTCAGCAAGAGCCTCCAGATCATTAGGAAGGTCCACTTCTTCGATTCTCGAAAGGGCATCAGCCACAACGTTCTCACTCCCTGGTCGGTAACGGATGTCAGTGGAGAACTGACTTATGAAATTAAGGTGTCGTATTCGACGCGGAGATGTCAACTCTGAATGCTGGACAAAAGCGTGTGTGAGTGGCTTATGGTCCGTCACGATGAAGAAATTGAGGCCTTCGACGAGTGGGCGAAAATGCTTCACTGCTTCGTAGATCGCAAGGAGTTCCTTATCGTAGGTGGCGTAATTTTTCTGCGTCTGTGAGAGAGCTTTGGAGAAAAATCCTAGTGGACGCCAAAACCCATTCTTATGCTGCTGCAGGACTGCACCAATGCCGTTGTCCGATGCGTCGCAGACTAAAGAAAGTTCGCAATTAGATGCGGGATGCGCAAGTTTTACCGCTTCTGACAGGCTACGCTTGCTTTCCTCAAACGAATTTGTAGTCTCTGCTGTCCATTCTATTGGAGTTTTATCACCTTTTTTCGCGTTATGAAGAAGCCGATTGAGAGGTCCCTGGATATGGGCTGCATGCGGTAGACATTTCCTATAGAAATTAAGCATACCCAGGAAACGTCTTAGTTCGCATTTGGTTTTTGGTTGGGGAAAATCTAGGATTGTCTGCACCTTCGAAGGAAGGGGCTGGATCCCGTCTGCATCTACCCTGTAACCAAGGAAGTCAACTTCTCGCTTTCCGAAAACACACTTACCGACGTTCAACGACAAGTGGAATTCATCCAGGCGTGCGAATATTTCCCGTAAATGCTTTTCGTGTTCTTCAATTGTTTGGGAAGCGACGAGGAAATCGTCTAAATATGCAAAAACGAAAGGCAGGTCTCGCAACATATTATCTATAAACCGTTGAAAAGTCTGGGCAGCATTCTTTAGGCCAAATGTCATCCTTGGGAATTCAAAAAGACCAAATGGGGTGATAACTGCCGTTTTCTCAATATCTTGCTCGGCTATAGGAATGTGGTGGTACGCGCGTGTAATATCGAGGGTTGTAAAGATTGTTTTCCCGTCGAGATGGCTGGTAAAGTCCATCAAGTTCGGAACCGCGTATCTGTCCGGAACAGTAAGCTCATTCAGCCTGCGGTAATCTCCGCAGATTCTAAAACTCCCGTCCCGTTTCGTCACAACGTGAAGTGGACTGGACCAGCTGCTCTTCGATGGCCGGCATATTCCTTCATCCATCATTCTCTGGAATTCTTCTTTGACAGCCTTGTATTTCTCCGGTGGTAATCGCCTGGCTTTGCTCTTCACAGGGTGTCCCTTAGTCTCTATTTGGTGTTCCACGACTTGCCTTGGTGGTCCACGGATGGGCGAGGGACGTGTGATGATAGGAAAGTCCCGTAGAATGTGTGCGTAAGCGCAACCATCGGGTATGGTCGAAATCGAAGGTGAAGCGATGGAAGAGACCTTCCCTATTACTTTCAATCCCGTATGCTGATCGATGAGCCGCCTGCTGCCGACGTCGACGGTGAGCCTATGATGAAAAAGAAAATCCGCTCCGAGTATAGGCCTGCCGATATCCGCGATCAAAAAGGTCCATGGAAAGACGCGACGAAGACCAATATCGAGGTAAAGCGTTTTCTCGCCATACGTTGATATGGTAGTGTTGTTTGCGGCGATGAGGCTGTAGTCAGTCGCTTTGCGATGAGTACGAGGATTGCGAGGAACAATGGAAATAGAGGCACCGGTATCCACCAGAAAGGAAAGACCGGACCTCTTGTCAGTAATAAAAAGGCGGCGCTGAGGTTGGGCTTCGATGACGGCCGCTTGATTCATCGGCCCTTCTAAAAATCCCGTGGTGGTTGGGACTTCCAGCTGCAAGGGGGTCTACAGTTTCTAGCCTTGGAGCGAAATCTATGATGGAAGAAGCAGAGTCCATCATTAGGGGACTTGGAGCGTTCTCGCTGCTGGGAATTGCTGGGCCGATCCCTACTCGCGGACCTGCTCCTCTTCCTAAGGTCTGCTACCTCTACCCTAAGTTTCCTAAGCTCTTCCAAGATTTCATCGGTACTGGAACTCGCCTTGGGAACCGAAGGAACCTGTGATGAAAGAGCATAAACCTCAGGACGATCGACCTCCATGATCTTATCGGCTACGCTTGTAAGGGCATCCACGTCATCCTGCTTGGTAGCAGCCAAAATTTCCTGAACGCGTGGGGGTAGATTTCGAAGCCACAATGTTCGGACGACATCCGCGCTAATTGTCGAACCAGCCAGCTGGGTCATCTGACGGAAGAGCTGAGATGGCCGCTGACTTCCGAGCTGGGTTTCTTCTAAAAGCTTTTTGATTCGCCGAGTTTCGGATTCGCCATAAATCGAAATTAACCTATCACGCAGCTGCTTATACGGGTCATCAGAGGGAGATGTAAGAAGATCCGCTACCTGTGTAAGCACCTCGAGATCCAGGCTGGCTATGATTGACTGGAATTTGATTCGGGACGATGTAACCCGTGAAGTTGCAAATACGGCGTCTGCTTGTAGGAACCAAAGGTTCGGGTTTGTTTTATAAAATGGAGGTAGGCGGGATGTAGCTCCCGTAAAAGAGGCTATCTCAGAGTGAAACGCGGAATGTTCCGCTATATGCTGTTGCTGGGATTCGCTTACGTTTCTATCTGCAGGCATTATTACGCCTTATTTTATCACGTCGGGGTCACCACTTATCGGGGTTATAGGATCTAAGCTACAACGGAGCTAACACATGTACCAGAAGGTACCCCAATAAAAATATAAATATAACTATGTATGAAAATATTTATTTCCCAATAAACATAAAAATGTAAATATAAATATATTGTCTTTGGGTGTAATACAAAACGTTTGTACGTACCGCACCGATATGCTCGTTTTCGCCCACACTTCGCAGGTGCCTTTGTGCGTTCTTCACTGTTATTTTTGAGCTCGAAATTGCTTTTTTAGCCTTTTTAATTAAACTCGACTAAATTCAATAATGATTAAAATCATATGCGATTTTTAATAATTATTCTCTACACTATCATTGATATTTTTCCACATCTCATCCAACGGGGTATCAAGGTTAGTTTTCCTCAGTTCTTCTTCGAGTTCTGCCGCATATCTTCCTTTAATTTGTGGATTCTGGAGCTGAGAAATATCAATTTTTGTGTATTCTCTTTTTGGCAATTTCCGTGGCTTCAGAATTTGTGTATCAGCTATGAGCATCATATGGTCTGAGCCGATTTCCGCCCCTTTTATGACTTTTACATCTGCAAAGAGTCTTCTGATGTTTCTGCTATAAAGAAAGTAGTCTATAACGCTGTTAGCATTTCTTTCTTGGGCACTTAAAGTGATCTTGTGGACTTTTTTATGGGGAAATAGGGAGTTTCCAATTAATAGATCGAAGTCCACGCAGAAATCAATCAGCCTCTGGCCGTTAGTATTTATGGTTTCTTCTCCTCCATGTTTCCCCATCACTCCATAGGATCGGCTGAAATCATTTCCCGTCCTTGCATTAAAGTCTCCCATTAGAATTATGTCCCTATTCTTATTCTGGGCCTTAACAACTTCTCGTTCTAATTCAGCGTAAAACTGTTCTTTATCGAGGATGTCTGCATCTTCAGTAGGGGCGTATATCTGAATAAATACTAAACGCTTTGATGCTATTTCTATATGCATAGTTATAATTCTTGAAGATACAGGGTTCCATTCTTCCACTTGAGCAAAGATGTTATCTTTCATGATTATTTCTACTCCTTCCTTTGCTCTGGTATCCTTTGGGACTACCGAATATATCATGGTATGGTCTCTGGGCAGCCTTACTTCTCCGTTACCTTTGTTCTTCACCTCACTTATGCCTAGAATGTCTACCTGGTAAGCTATCATCTCTGAAGATATCTCCTCTTCCTTTCCTGTAAGTGTCCGTATGTTCCATGTAGCTAGTCGAATTTCCTTATGAATGCCATGTTGTAACCGTTGAGTTCCATCCTGTCCGAGGCCACTTAGTAAGCTCTGAATCAATAGAACTACTTTGCGGGTGATTAGCCCAGCAAAATAGGCCCCATAACCTCGGGGCAACTGGCCTTCCGAATATTTATATCCCCTCGGAGGAAGGGTGGCCGGGCTATACCTCCTGGAACTGGGTACCTGTTTGTCCACGGGTCCTTATTCATTATATTCGGACCACCCCTCCTAGGAGGGGCCCCTCAATCCGCAACCCAGAGGGACGCGCTCCCTAGCGGGCAGGTTCCGCCGAGAGGTTTTTTCCAAGGCAACTAAATTAAGTTTCCATAACGACTAAATAGAAAAACAAAATTAGAAGCCATGATGTATTTGTTGAGCATTGTCACATTATGAAAGATAAAAATAAAAACTATTTTATTAGTTCTTTAGTGAGTGAATGCGTGGCAAAGCATGCAATGTTCAAAATATTTAAAGCTTTTTTTTTTAAACATATAAAATATACATATAAAATACAGTAAGCATGCATGCTCAAAATTTAATTCAGGGAGAAAAGCCTACACTCTTTCAAACCAATTTCTTTCATCAATTCTACAGTATTTCAACCTTATCTTCATCCATGGCCATAGCTGAATCACCATATCCACATTAATTGTTTATAAATATAATAGTCATGTCTGTTAAAATAAAGGTTACTAATTTCTGTTCCAATTTATTAGCTTCATATTTAAACCCATAGCTTGCCAAATTCCCTCCAACAAAATCATTCTTTTTTTCTCTTTTCAGTTTCATTTTAATTCATGCTCATTTAAATTCATTTAATGTTACATTTCTAAATAATGGTGTGCATACCAGGAGAGCCGATTGCTCATCATTAAACAATCGTTTTCTATACTTTATGGAGAATAACAAACAAAGATAAAAAACTATTTGAATTTTCTAAATTGCATTTACACTATTATCAAAAGACGTCAGTTTCAACTCCAAGTAGGCTGGTAAGTGAAAGTTGTATGTTGCAGGCATCGTACGAAATGTTTGTAAATAATTATGTTGTGAATGGAAATCGATAGGAGGGGTATTTATAATTAGTTTAAAACTTTATTTTAGATTTCTAATTGAATTATAAGATGGTTTTTACTGGAACTATCATCGTCAACACAAGGGACTAAAATTCGAACTAAGTTCTAATTTTTTACGAATCATAAATGAGTCATTCTCATTTAATTTGACCATTTAACTTTTTTAGACATTGAATTTATAGTTTAAACAAGTCAACTTTTTAAATAAAATTTGATTTGAATATCTATAAAATTTTCAAGAAAAAAAAGCTGAGCAAGGTTTGTCAGTTCGTTCAGTATTAGTATTTTTTAACTCAAAAAAGAGATGTCTCAAACGCTTCTGCATTTTCTTTTTTTGTATGGTTTATTTTATTCTTGCTCCTTCTCGACACACCATCAAAGTGCAAAAACTCATTTATAAGGCATCGAATTTTGCTTTCCTTTTGGTTTTCTCTAATTACTAGGATTTCCCATCACGAGTGTTACATTTTTATTCGTAACACTTGTGATGTTTTCCCAGAAAATCTCTATCATTAGCTAAACCAGTGTAGGACATTTATGGGAGGATGACCTTGAATAAATGTGCGTAACCAATATCTTTTACATGAATCATTCACATTTTTAAATGAACGCTGACACATACAATTAATCTAACACTCGTGACGAATAATACTGGTAACATACATGATTTTGCATGGAACATCAAATAGCTACCAATTAGATACTTTCTTCTCCAAGTCTACTCATGAACTGATGGCCAGTATCACAATCAAAGGTTATCATGGCCCTTCTCAACATTTTCAAAGAACAGTGGTGCCCAGAAGAGCCGGCAACAATCTTCATGAATTTTTCTACTAACATTGGGGACAGACAAATTTTCCTGATTTAGTGTCAAAGTATTAGAGGTAATTAAAAAATAAATAAAAATATCTTATTCTTCAAATTTAATCAATTATTAGGGGTTCATTTCAAGATGTGGTGAACTAAGAATAAGCAGCTTGGGGACTGCAACACTTGAGACGTTTTCAAACTTCGCATTGTCATATTTGGTTTTTATGATGCCTAAGTTCATTTAAATGTTACCATCGTATTGCTATAACTGAAAACTATAAACCAAATATTCAACAATGTTTTTTGGATATGAAAAAATATCCGAAAAATGAATGTGAAGACTAGACATTAAATGGTCAACTTATATGAGAATCAGCCAAATACCCCTTCTATTGATTCCCATTCACAATATATTTACAAAAACCAGTTTGAAAAAACTAGACTATTGATCAAATTAGGATTTTTCCCCTGAAAAAAAAAAATAATTATTTATCAAAAGTTATTGAAGACTTTCAAGTTGTTCTATAATTTTAATACTCAATACCTTATGGAGAATAATAAAGAAATGTAGATAAAAGTATTTTCTGTGAATTTTCTAAATTTGTTTACACAATTATCAAAACATGTAGGTTTCTGCTCTAAGTAGGTTAGTAAGTGAGAGTTGTTGTGCTTATTCCACCAAATATTTGTACTTGATGTACAAAAGACAGCAAATATTGGGTTGTTTCACATGAAATTTCCGTTTTCAAGGTAAATGGATTTTAGTAAAAATACAATATTACTTTCCCTATGCACTTTAAGTGTCTGGAAACGGTGGGTGCACTTGCATTTAGTTGTGCTCAGAGTTCTCTAACTGTTTGGTAGGGGTTTCCTTCTACAGTTTGTTTGAGGACATCGGTTTCCATTACAGATGGAGGTCTTCCTCGGGGCTGGTTTTCCAAGTCAGAATCCCTAGCCGAAAACTTAGCAAACCAACGGTGAATGGTTCATTCATTTACACTCCCTTCCCCAAACACCTTACAGATGTTTCTAGCAGCCTCAGCTGCCAAATGGCCGAGTTTAAACTCTTAAAAAAATATTAGACGAAAATCGCCTGATCCATGTTCATATTTGATACATCATATATAGTATTCCTCACAAAAGGTGTACTAAAAAGTGTGTAATGAAGGTTAAAGTTGACCGTAGAGGAATATGTGATGGAAATGGTTGGTTTTTAGTATACCTCACAAGAGGTATACTAAAAAGTGTGTAATGAAGGTAATTAGTTGACCGTAGAAGAATACGTGATGGAAATAGTTGGGGGTGCGGTCAAATGAAACACTATATGTGTAATAGTAGCATATTGTGCCGACTTTTCGACCCGACATTCAGGTCTTCTTCAGGGCTAAATATAAAACAAGATAGCAACCATTCAAGCTAAGATGCAGAGCAGTTATGAAGTTGGAGCCTATAAGTTTGAAGTGGTCAGAGGCTTTACGTATCTCGGCTCTAGTATTAACGACAAACTAGAAGAGGAAGAAGAGGTTAGACGGAGGTGAGCAGCAGGAAATAGAGCGTATTTTGCCATCTCAAAGCTAATAAAAAGCAAGCTTGTTAGCCGAACTACCAAATTTGTGCTATACAAGACGCTTATAAGGCCAGTGGTCACGTATGGCGCTGAAACCTGGACCATCAACAAGAAGAGCGAGAACCTGCTAGATAGGTTTGAGAGAGGAATTCTGAGGAGAGTTCTAGGTGCAGTACGCGAAAATGGTCAGTGGCGACGAAAGGAAAAACTGTGAACTGTTCCAGCTGTATATCGACCTAAATATCTCATCGTATATAAGGGTACAAAGGCTTAAATGGCTTGGCCATGTACTAAGGATGATTGATGAGCGTGTGGTCAGTAGGCTGTACGAAATGTACCGGATGGTGTGCGCCGACAGGGAAGGCCGAAGGGCCGATGGAAGGATGCTGTAGGTCAGGATCTTCGTCAACTGAAGATTCCGGTCACGCTTGCAAGAGATAGAGATGGATGGTTGGCAGCTGTTGAGCAGGCCAAGGGCAGCTTTATGCGCCTGTTGAGCCGGTAGAAGAAGAAGAAGATAGCAACCAATAAATTATATGAAGAAAAGAAAAAATAAATGAAATAATTAATAAATGATAATATATATAAATAATAAATGAATAATATATATATTTTTTTTTTTGTTCGGGCCCGAACCCCATTCTTTTAATTAGTTGGTCATTTAAGTTTTATTTTTAAGTTTACAATTATTTCATGTAAGGTTACATTTAAATTTATTATGTCAAAGATTTTTTTATGTCAATTTATACAATTATTACATCATTTCTCTATTAACTAGAACAAATTTTATTCTTTTGAAAGTGCGTAAGTGAAGAATCAACCATGTGGTTTTTTTATTGTTTTTACTTGAGTTCTCAGTTCAGTTTAGTGCTAACAGCCGTCCGGCGTTTTCTCTCTTTAGCTCTAACGAGTACAAAACTTCAATTGACTTCTCCGCTCATTGAAGGCACAGAGGACTGGAAGATTGACTCTGTATATCTATTCTATATATCTGGAATATATCTATATATATCTATTCTATATATCTGGAATATATCTATATATATCTGGAAGATATATTCTACCATTGCTACCTGCGCTAATGAGTTCGTACGAGCATCATACTACAAGCTGTAAATGCATCTTCTATCGATTCCCCATCAGGTATATTTACAAAAAGCAAGCAGTAAAAAAGACTTAAATATTCATGAAATTAGGATTTTTTAGGCCCCTTATGAAATTATATTAAATAACAGAAATACAAAATTTAAGCAATTTACATAAGATAAACCTATAAAGATATTAGATAAACCTGATAAAGATAGATTTTTGATAAATGTGATCTTGGGAGCAGCATGTTTTTTTTTCTTGGAGTGCGGCTATTTGCTGTGTCGTCCCCTTTTCTCTTCACGTGCTCGCCTCTCCACTCCACTTTTCAGATCTTTACTCCATGTTCTTCTTTTTACAACACCGGAGACAGAAGGAAAAGAAAATGTCCGACTCCAACACAACTTAATGGGGACAGGAATGGCAACTGTCCAGTGAAATTCACAATAGATTTTTTTCTCTACTTTTAAAGTATTGAAGTTTAGCAATCTGATGGAACGCAAACATGTACTTTATAGGAAGATTTTTTCCTTAGTCATGTAAGCCCTATCATATTTCTTCTATGATGATAAAACCTACTTCATTAGGATTTAACAGGAACATTTTAATCAAAATTGCTAGATCCTTTTTTGAGAAATCTTAAAGAGAAAAAATAACGTTAGGATAAAGTGCCCTCTATGTTTACTCAGCCTTCACAAAATCTTTGCTGTCACATCATGGACATATACCTACTTCAAATATCTAGTTTCAGTTTCATACAACAAATCGTTTTTGAGCTAGTCTGTTCATATGGACACACACTCCACAATGCTATGTTTTATCTGTTTTTACCATGATTTATTTATTAAAAGGAGTTAATGTAATGAGAATATGTACTTAATTCTAAATAGAAAGACCGAAAAATTCAAATAATTCCATTGAGGCAGCATTTCTCAATGTTTTAATGTCTTCTATGCTAGTAGTAGTTGGGGTTTTAGGGCGATCAATTTCAAGATTATTAGGCCCTTCTTCTTCAATGCTAGTGTTGTTCCTTAGTATGTTAATGTATTAAGTGCTTTAAATCTACTTAAACACAGATATGATCTTACTTTATTTTTTAGGTGAAGAAAATACTTCCAGAATTGAAAACATTGATCTTTCATCAAATATTTTACAAAATAAACAAGCCCTATCTGCTAGAGCTGATATAATTATAAGGTAAGAATATAATAATTAAAGGCATAAAATATTATAATTTAATTAAGTAGCTTATTGACATTTTTTTCCTCAGGAGGCAGTTATGTGGTCTTCCAGTGATTACTTCTGAAACTCATCCAACTACAGGACTTTGTCAGTGGGCAGTGTAATAAATCAGAACCGTGATATCTTAGTTATCCCATAATTGTGTTAATATTGAAGAAGAAAAAATTCTATTATTGATTTATAATTTAATAATGTCTTTGTAACTGCAACAAAAATGTTAAGGTATTATTTTTATTAAGTATATACACTTGCTTAAATTGATACTGTTTGGATTTAATTTTGTCATTAAAAAATATATATTGACCATTTAAATTTTTTGTATACTATAATGTTTATGTATGTTTCATTTATTCTTCCTCAATTGTAATT
Organism: Aelia acuminata; assembly: GCA_911387785.2. Classification (NCBI taxonomy): domain Eukaryota; kingdom Metazoa; phylum Arthropoda; class Insecta; order Hemiptera; family Pentatomidae; genus Aelia; species Aelia acuminata. The sequence goes on along the minus strand of OU426978.1, from coordinate 72,809,828 downwards.
TTTTTATTTGTGATTTTAAATTTGTTTGGATTTATTAACTGAAAGTAAGGTTTCTTGTAATTAGTCAAATTTCTTGGCCTATCAAACATTATACATAGAATGAGTTAGAAGAGCGGTTAAATGAGGTATAAAACTCCTGTGATGGATGGCCTGTCCCCATGGAAATGGAATTAGGATTTCCACCTTTGGGACATTACAAGATCTAATGTGCTCTCATTTCACTGGAAAGGGAAATGGAGTGAGAGGGTAATTCCACTTTTGGAACAGAAAGAAATCTCATTTGCTCTGGTTAATTCCAGTGTATCCCCTAAATTCCTGCTGGAATGTGATCTTAGAACATTTTTAAGTTTCATGGTTTTTATTTATGTTAGAGAGTCTTCACTCGTTTATATTTTATCAATATATATTACAAAGCAAAGTGTACATAACGCTCAAAAACGAGTCAAGGTATGATCTAGGAAGTTGTTTTGTAGCCCTTTATACCATGTCCATGAAGAAGGTTCCCGTTTTTATCTTAAAAGTCTGATATTGAAGATTTAAAGGCTGGAATGTTCTTACACTTGCAATTTGTAATAAGCCTATCTGTGCATGAGGGACAGGTTAAAAAAAATAGGTTAAAAATTGTTGAAACAGAAGGTGGCATGAAAGAAGAAGTGAAGGCTCCATTCAGGTAAGCAAATGCGGCCTTCCTTAAACTGTATGCCGTTTGGAAAAACGAAAATATTACCAGATCCACAAAGATCAAAATCTTCAAATTTAATGTAAAGGCTGTCTTACTCTACAGCTGTGAAACGTGGAAAAGCACGTTAGTATCATGAAGCAGCTCGAAGTTTTCATCAACCTATGCCTAAGACATATCCTTGGAGTGAGATGGCAGGATAAGGTTGAAAATAAGGAACTATGGAGCATAGCCAGACAGCAGTCTAAAGAGCAAAGAGATACATAAAAGAAAATGGGGTGGATCGGTCACACGCTCAGAAAAGAAAATGGGGCCAAAGAAAACAAGGCTCAAGGAAACGAGGCAGAGCTGGCGAAGGAACGTGGAAGAGGAATGTAGGGTGGCTGGGAAGTCTTGGCAGGAAGTCAAGGCTCTCAGCCGGGATCGGGATAGATGGCGAAAATTCACTTCGGCTCTATGCCCACACAGGAGGTGGCAACAGGAAATAAGAAGAAGTTCAAAGTAAAATCATGATTTTACATCTCTGCAATGAATTCAAAAGGAAAATATAACAAAACAACTGGATTCCTAAATAAATTATGTTTCAAATAAGAAAGCTAATCGATCAACACATAACATATATTCAATATAAAATTTAATTTAATGGAAATTCCAAAACAGTGCAGTAATAAAAAAAAAAAATATATATATATATATATATATATATATATATTTATATATATATATATATGTTTCTCTATGGAAATTTCGTGGCTTTTTATTTTGTAATTGTTTTGGTAGATATATTAAAACATAACAGTTTATTAACATGTATAAACTAACAGTTTATACATACAAAATAAAAAGGTAAGAATTTTCCAAAGAGAAATATTATCATAATTGTTTTACTGCAAAATGTTGAAATTGAAGTTACTCATTCTGTGAACAGAAATTCTCAAATAAGTTACGAAAATAAAAATCAAATAATTTGTAGACATATACCTAGGGGGGAAAAGGATAAATTTCGTTTATAAACAAGTACTGCAAATAGGTAGGATATATTTTCAATAAGATTTATTTCCCTTTTTACTTTCACTTACCTATATATGTAATATATAGTAAGTGGAAGTATTGCGATCGTGAAAAATTTCGACTTCCGGTTTTCAACGGAAATACACGTTTTGGGGTCCCCTGAGTCGAAATGACCAAGTCCCGTAAAATGGTGTGTGTGTGTGTGTGTGTGAGTGTGTGTGTGTGTGTGTGTGTGTGTGAACAGACTAGCTCAAGAACTATAAACCGTGCGAACCTGAAATTGGGTATTTAGTGTAGGTATATACCCGCGATGTGACAGCAAAAATTTCATCAAAATTGCTCAAAGGGAGGGTGTACTTTATTTAATAACTTTTTAGGTTTTTTTCGATTTTCTCAAAAACGGCTCTAACGATTTTGATTAAACTGAGTATTTGATGTATTAATATGCCTGAGATATGACTGTGTGAATTTCATCAAAATTGATTAACCGGAGGGGGGACTTTACTCAATAAATTTTGTATCATTTTCACGTGTTTTTTTTATTTACTCAAAATCGGCTTTAACGATTTTGATCAAACTGAGTATTTGACGTACTTATATGCCCGAGATATGACTGTAAAAATTTCTTTAAAATTGATTAACCGGAGGGGGGACTTTACTCAATAAATTTTGTATCATTTTCACTTGTTTTTTTTATTTGCTCAAAAACGGCTTTCACGATTTTGATCAAACTGTGTATTTGATATATTAATATGCCCGAGATATGACTGTAAAAATTTCATCAAAATTGATCAACCGGAAGGGGGACTTTACTTAATAAATTTTGTATCATTTTCACGTGTTTTTTTTATTTACTCTAAATCGGCTTTAACTATTTTGATCAAACTGGGTATTTGATGTATGTACATGCCCGAGATATGACTGTTAAAATTTCATCAAAATTGATTAACCGGAGGGGGGACTTTACTTAATGAATTTTGTAACATTTTCACGTGTTTTTTTTATTTACTCTAAATTGGCTTTAACGATTTTGATCAAACTGGGTATTTGATGTATGTATATGCCCGAGATATGACTATTAAAATTTCATCAAAATTGATTAACCGGAGGGGGGACTTTACTTAATAAATTTTGTATCATTTTCACGTGTTTTTTGTATTTACTCAAAAACGGCTTTAAAGATTTTGATCAAACTGGGTATTTGATGTATTTATATGCCCGAGATATGATTGTTAAAATTTCATCAAAATTGATTAACTGGAGGGAGGACATTACTTAATAAATTTTGCATCTTTTCACGGGGTTTTTTATTTACTCAAAAACGGCTTTAACGATTAACAAAAATAAGATATGAATGTAGAAAAATGTGTGAATTTGGGAAATGATATTTAGCAAAACACGTCAATTTCTAATCTAAGTAAGTTGGTAAGTGAAAGTTGTGTGTTGCGCGCACGCACCAGATTTTTTGTATAGGAACCATAGACAAAATCTAATTTGGCTGTAAATATGTACATATTCACATATTCAGAAAAAAGTTGATTTCTCAGGTATTATATAACATCTTAACAACTATGATTCAAGGAGCGTGAATTTGATGAAAAAGCTTCAGATATGCCTATCTATACATTTTACGTTACGTATATATGGTTCGAGAAAAATGACCGATTTTAAATTAATATCCAAGATTATTTGTCCATGTATTGTAAAGTAATCTTCGCTCGCAAAATATGAAATTTTTAAACCTAAAACCAGAGGGTAATGTGAGGTAAAATACACAGTTGATATACGAGTTATGTTTAAAAAAAATAACGAGAATTTTTAAATTTCGCGGGCTTGGAGAGTGTGATTGTCAAAAAAGAAAAAAAAAATAATATGTAGGTATACATGTCCCTGAAGTATGATAAAACTTTCAGCAGTTTTCATTGTTGACATCAATGCAAGTACCAAAGTCCACTTATTAGCACCAGTAAAAATGTGACGGTCAATTAGGAAGACTAGAAAATGTGTAATATGCCATAATAATGTAAAAAGAAATTAGGATAGACATAAGTATTTATATACTGTTTTAAAAAATATATAAGATGACATATGGCTAACGTGGAAAAAGAAGTCACATAAGAATAAGATAACCCCAGAGGATGAGCCAATAGCTCGAAACGTTGGGACACTTTTAAATACGGAAGAGACTCCTTCTTTAAAAAAATCCTATATATTGAAGCACTCTTCCTCACTAAGTGAAGAAAAAAACCTAGCAAATAAAAAAATAATTTAAATTGAGGATCAGGGCGACCATTAAGTCTCAACACTTTTTGTAATTTTTTTGTAAATAATAAAACCTTGATGTTGCCTTACAGCACTGATGATGGCCATACGGCTGAAACGTATGCGGAAATAAAAATTGTTAAGAAAAAAGTGATGAGACTTAATGGTCGCCCTGATCCTCAATTTAAATCAATTGGATAGTCTCAAGAAGAGGAGAGTAAAATTAATAACGATTTAAAAAAATATTTTAAAAACTTTAATTAATTTATTTAAGATATAAGATTTCCGTGAACTTCGTGAAACGCAAACAATTACCATTATCTTTGCTTTTAATATTAACTAGCTAGGGTGCCCGGCTTCGCTCCGGTACTTGGCAGTTTCAATAACAGAAAAACTTTAAAATTAAAGGAAATATAGAACAAAATTAGCACCTTCTTGAAAATTTTAACATTATATCAATATTAAGATTCGAGATCTGCAGTGTCCGCCCAAATAAGGAACCCTATATACTTTATTTGAAAATGGTGAATGAACAATTAATTTTGCTGCAACTTTGTCGAGTCATGCATCGTTTTTGATGGTTTCTGTGATTATGAATCCTATAAGACTATTCCAAGCAGTCAGCAGATAATCCTTATCCTTATATATATATATATATATATATATATATATATATATATATATATATATATATATATATATAATCCTATAAGACTATTCCAAGCAGTCAGCAGATAATCCTTATCCTTATATATATATATATATATATATATATATATATATATATAAATCTCGTGTCCCGATGTTTGTCTCTCTATTTCTCAGAAACTACTCAACCGATTTTAATGAAATTTGGCTCAATGTATATAGTTTTGGCCAACTTACCGGACCGGATAGTTTTTAACTTGATTAGTGATCAAAATAATTCTTATATAGCGAATTATTGCAAATACAGTAGGTCGTGTTTGATTTATTAACATGGCGTCATATGTCGATTTCATAATGTTTTTTTTTTATAAGCATGCTATTGTAATACAGGTTATCATTATTATAATTTTGTATTGCGTTATGTGAGTGCAGTTATTTGTTCCTATATTATTATTTTCCACAGACAAATAGTAATACAAATTTGTATTTATTGTTAATTTTCATTAAAGAATAAATAAATCAAGAAAAGGTTACAATAAATTCTGAAATGTGTAGGTACTTTTTCTTCCTTTTCCTTTTTTATTTGTACTTAAATTAAATTACTAGCTAAGAGCTGAAACGCTTTGCGGTGGCCCACCGTAATATCAACTTTTAGTAAAGTAAATAAAATTTAATAATTAAAATTAGGCTATTATTTGAAATAATATTCTATAAATGTTGTAACAGCACCTACTGTCATAGGTGTAACCTAATAGAAACCTTACTTGGGGAGTCAGTGTTGCCAAAAATTATTGAAAATTAGTAAGCTGGCTACACTGCGGATAACCAGTCGTAAAAACTCCCTCACAAAAAGAGTGTGTTTTGATTAGGTGTTTTGGGATACTTTGTGATTTGCTAAACAACTGCATAATTAAGACTTTAATATTATATTTTCAGTTGATTTATTTTACAGAAGTTTCTTTATTTTCATTATTCGTTTTGTTATTATTATTTAAATACAGTGTTTTTTTATTTTACCAAACCTTTTTATCCCATGCTATAAAATGTAAAATTTAAAAAATGTCAGTGAAGATTTGTAATTCCTCCTTTATCAACAATAATTTAAAGTTGAGAAAATTTAATCCCAATCGAATAGAGGCTGTTACTTCCTTTTCAGCAGAGTTGTAATTATCTTTAAATGTAAAATTTAGGAAATGTTAGCGAAGATTTTAATCCTTTCTTTAATTTAAAGTAGGCTATTATTGGGAATGATATTTCGTTGTTAATTTCACCATAATACAATTTTTTACTTATCTTTAAATGATTGTTGATCAATTAAGGATAAATCGCGGCATTTTTTAAATTTTACATTTAATGATTATTACACCTCTACTGAACAGGAATAATTGTTATTTGGGTAACCTCAAGTTTCAGATTTAGCCGCCATAAATATGAGAGTACTACTGCAAAATAATCCATCGGCAGATATATTTTTTAAACAATTGCTCTATATTGGAAACGGTGAAATAGAGCTACATCAAAATTCAAAATTTATCAAATTACCAGAAAATTTCTGAACTGTTGTAGAGACGAAAAATGAACTGTCTACGAAATATAAAGTGTCTTTCCTGATATTTTGAACAATTATTTGGACTATAATTGGCTGGGTAGTCGTGCTATTTTGGCAGCAAAAAATGTTGATTTCGATGAAATAAACTTCCAAAATCAATTGACAATGTTCTAGATGTAAACGAAGCCGTAAATTTCCCATCTGAATTTTTTAATTCCCTGGATATACACCCAAACAATCTCCAGTTGAAGATTGGCTCACCGATCATTCTTCTTCCTAACTTAAATCCACCTCAATTGTGCAACGGTACACGTTTGGTCATTAAAAGGATCACAGGAAATGTTATTGAAGGAAAAATGTTGCCTGGAAGGTTTACAGGAGATATCGCCCTGTTGCCACCTATTCCTCTGGAACCGACAGAATTTTCAATAAAATTTAAAAGGCTTCAATATCCTATTCGTTTGGCTTTTGCCATGACCATAAACAAATCCCAAGGGCAAACAATGTCCACTTGGACTTTGAAAATCCGTGTTTTTCCCTTGGGCAATGGCATAACTCGCGTGGGAAATGGGTATCGCCTGCTCACGTGTGTGGAAACCATCAAATCTTTGGTTTGTGTTTAAAAAAAACATAACAGGTTAACCCAAAACATTTTGATCAAATTAGTACTTGAATAAATAAAAATTCTTGATTGTATTATGTAAAAACCTCTACCGAACACTCATTAGCCGAAGGTTTGGGAAATCGAGGTCTCAAAGAAATTGAGAAAAACGCCTATCAAAAGGACATATATGACGCGTTAACCAAGATTGACATGACCCTGAGCAAAATTAAACCCGTTGTTAAACTAACAATACCAAGTTGAAGTAGTGTTAGGCCAATAATCAATAGATCAATGGCTGAGGTTATCAAACCTTACTTCAGTCATCCCTTTTAAAATTAGTGGAAAAATATAGCCATTTCGAGTTAGTTTATACCGATCCATAAAAAAAGGGCGATAGTGTTGGCAGCTCTTTGAGTCGTAAACTTAATCAGCTCCTTTTTAATCAAACTACATTGAAATATGAGATGTAAAACTTAAAAACTTCCTATATTCTTTACCAAATACTTTTAAATGGTGTAATGCTCTATTCTCAATCACGTTGGATTTTGATTAGCTGAAAGGTTTTCATCTTTATCATTGAATATTGGTATTACTGTATTTGTTTAAAAATATTAGGATATAACTACTGAGCCGCAGCAACGCGTGGCCGGGTCTGCTAGTAAGTTATTAGATTATTAGTTAAAAAAACTATATTTGGAGTAAAACTTAAGCGCCGACTACTGTGATGGTCCCATTAGATCCAGAAGTTTAGAAAATACCGAAGATTCATAGAAACTTTTTATTTAAGACCTTTCTTCCAGTTCAACCTCCCTTAATATATCCGCCCCCACCCTAATTTGGCCGAATTCTGCACTTCTCCAATCTTACTACTGTTACTAAGCGAAAACCAAAATATGAGGGCACAATTTTTTCATCATATTTCTTTTTATCCTGAACCACGAGCGGTGATAAAATCTTATTGAAAAAATTGTATTATTGGAGTCAATTCATCATTTTGTCAACTGGAATGCTCATCATATATAGTAATAAAATCATTTTTCATAACTACATTCAACATAAGAACACTTCAAACTTGTTATTTTCGGTTTATAATCAGTCTATTCAGCTCTTCTTTTTTGTTTTATGTCTGTTTTTATTCGCTCACTCATATTGCATTAAATTTACTTACGCATATGTTAGATATTGATTAAATGTAATGTGTTAATCAATTAACCTTCTTATGAGAAAATTAGTTTTGTAAAGAATCCAGTTGGTTTTCTCATTGATTGCAGATATGTAAAATCATTAATTTATTTTAAAAGAAAAGGTGAAACTAATTATTTTCGCTTGATTTTTTAGTAATTTAAAAAGAACAGCTGACAAAATATATAACCTTTACAAATATAACGGAATGAATGAACAATAAACATTGAGTGAAACACACCATAGCGCTTCCTGGTGGTCTGTAGCACGAACTAAATTTTTCATTCATAAACTCGTATGTCATTCTCAAGTAGGCTAATTACATGTTGCGAGAGGCTTAAAATTCCAGTCCTTTTCTCTTCGATTTCACACCCTTAAGAGAAAAACGGAAACCTTCTTCTCCGTTAGGGGACATTCAGTTACACGCTGACATAAATTTCTTAATCGTACTTGGAGTCGTTTCTGAGCCTTTTCAGCACCCACATTGTACACTTTGCTTTATAATATATATTGATGATTATTGCATATTTATTTTCCCCAACATATGGCAAAACAGTCTTCGGATAGAATTTTAAATTTTAAATAAAGATTATTTTGAATATTTTTGTCTGACGGCTCAATATGCAGGGACTTGCAAATGTTTTCATACACCATCCATGGATATTGGATTACAATTGGAAAATAAATAAAATCTATGCAAAAATTGTTTCCGATATAAAACGTACATGTATAATTTGAATTCTGCTCTATCAAACTGTTGTCAATTTATATATAATAATATAAATTAAATATATGTTTTATAAATTTAAATACAAATTCCACAATGTTAATGCAGCAAAAGTTTTCAAACATATCAACATACTTATTTAAGATGTTAGTAGTGCGAGAATCTATGTTCTGCTGAACAAATAAGTCAATTTTAATCTTTCTTCTAAAGAGTTATATAGTTTTCTCTAGTCATTATTATAGCGTTAAGAGCAAAATTTTTGTAAGTTTTGAATGCAGGGGATAAATATAAATGATAGAAAGGTTAACAATTAATAGGTCAGAGTAATAAAAAAAAAATCTGGTGCGATGCGCGCAACACAACTTTCACTTACGAACTTACGAAATCGACGTGTTTCGATAATATCTAAACGCCCCACTTTTCCACATTTATATGCTTATCTCTATATATATAAGAGACTTTGTCCTGACTGACAGAATCAACGCAGAGCAAAAACTACTAATGATAGAAACTTGAAATTCGGAATTTAGACTTTAAACGCGATGTAGGTAACCACTAAGAAAGGAATTTCAAAAATGTAACCCCGTAAGGGGCTTAAATGGCGAAATTGTCGTTTAACTCTAACGGAAATCTATTGTTGAGATTTTAAACCATATGTTTTTTATTTGAATATCGATTTAACGTTACAATAGTATTAAAATAGACAATCACATAAAATATGGCTACTGATTATTTAAATATTAGTGGTAATCAAATTATGCACACTGTGATTCCCATGATTGGGGATGGTGCGTGTTTACTTCTCCATAGATATATACTGCTCCATATATATATACTTCTCCATATGTACATATAAGAGGCTTTGTCCTGACTGACAGAATCAACGCAAAGCAAAAACTACTTATGATTAGAAACTTCGGAATTTAGATTTTAAATGCGATGTAGAAAACCACTAAGAAAGGAATGTAACCCCTAAGAATATCTAAAATGTAAATGGCGAAATTGTCGTTTAACTCTAACGGACATCTATTTTCGAACTTCGAGAAAATATATCTAATTAGGACTCATTTTAAAGAATTTGATACGACGAGTTTAACTCGAAAGGCCCTATTGGGCGTCGAAAACCATGTTTTACAGCCGAAAAATGAAGCGTTCACGACGAGTAAGTAATTTTTTGTCTCGGCGGTTTTAGTGAACTCTCTCCATTGCGCGTCTCCGTCTCTTCTACCGAGCCGGCAGCTTCCCCCTCCAACATTCCACCTACCGGAAGCTCAAATTCTACTAAATCTCCTTAACATCAGTTAACATATTATATTAGATCAATACCAAGATAATGGTCACAGAATTAATTTTAAAGGCTCGCGGGCGAAGCCGCGACGGGGAATGCTAGTATTTGTATATCTCCATAAGTTATCTGCATCTGTAATGCAAAACTTGAAAGTTCTCAGTACTTTTCGATTCATTGCTTTTTTAAATATATCGTGAAGGTGAATCGATAGCAGGTGTATTTACGACACCTAGTAAAGTTTGTCTGTTATGCCTTCCTGGAAATCGAGAAGATTACTGTTCCTCTAAAATCACTTTATATTGCCTTTAGAAATTTATTATGGTATTATGGCATAATCGAAACAAAAATTTAATTAGTTAAATATTATCTTACACCATATAATTGCACACCTTAAATGCTTTAAATAATTTGAGCATCTCGTATTTACTCTCTAATGTAAAACATTTATTTTATTGTTAAATAAAAGTTTTTATTTTCATCAGTGATAATACGGGATACGAAATTTTGAATGTCACATCGCGGGCATATACACACATCAAATACCCAGTTCGATCAAAATAGTTATAGCCATTTTTGGGAAAATAAAAAAAAACTTGAAAATTAGACAAAATTTATTAGATTAAGTGTCCCCTCCGTTTGACCAATTTTTTTGAAATTTTGCCTGTCACTTGTTTGGCATGTAAATACATCGAATACCCAGTTTGATCAAAATAGTTACACCCGTTTTTGAATAAATAAAAACTACACCTGAAAATGAGACATAATTTACTAAATAAAGTGCCCCCTTTGTTTGACCAATTTTGGTGAAATTTCGGCTGTCGCATCGCGGGAATATGCATACATCAAATACCCAGTTTGATCAAAACCGTTAAAGCCGTTTTTAAGTAAATAAAAAAACACGTGAACATAAGAAAAAGTTTATTAATTAAAGTAACCCCTCCGTTTCACCAATTTTGATGAAATTTCGCCTGTCGCATCGCTGACATATACATAAATCAAATACCCAGTTTGATCAAAAACTAGTGACCGACTGAAGTTTCGGTTTCGGCCGTAAAACCTGGTTTCGGCCGAATCTGATCGATTATGCGGTTGAATTCCGCTGGAGCAGTCTTGATGCCGAAAGACAGACGGTTCATGCGGTAGGTGCCTTTATGTGTGGTCATGGTTTGAATTTCGGCTGATGGTTCGTCGCATTTAATATGTAGGTAAGCATTGTACAAATCTAATCGGCAGAAATATCTTGAATTGCGGAGGCTGTTAAGGATATGGTTAATTTTCTGAACTGGGTAGTGAGCGTTTACAAGCCTTTCGTTCACGCCAATTTTATAATCGACACATAAACGTACCCCTCCATCGGATTTAGGGATGACGGGGTGATCCCCAGTCACTGGTGGCAACTTTCGTTATGATTCCAGCCTCTTACAAGGGTTTGAGCTCCTTTTCGACACGATCCATGAGAGCATAAGGCACTTCTCGTTCTGGGTTCACGTTTTCTCGAAGCGAACCCAGGAACGCAGCCTATCTTCTCTTCGAAAACTTGGGGGTAGAGAGCGCTTATCTCATCGATGTTGTTGATTTGTCTGATGGCTGAAAATGGGGAGGATAGATTATCGATTGACTGCAGGTTGATATTGAGTCGTCTGATCCATGCGCGACCAAGAATGGCAGCATATTCGTTCGGAACGACGTATATTTCGTCTTAGATCTCGTGACCATTGTATTTTGCTGTTATCTTGATTTTTCCGTCTGGAAGAAAAACAGTTTGAGTGTATGAACGAAATCCTATAGTGGTAGGTTGTAATGGAAGTTGAAGATTCAGCTCGTTGAACATGTTCCGAGGTAAAAAGGTGTACGCTGAACCTGAATCAACTTCAAACTTTGATATTTCTGCCATTGACATCGACAGTCGCATAATAGCTGCTGATGTTTTGAGAATGGTGAGCGATTTAGTAGATGTCTATTATGTGACTTACACCATAGTTTTGGGATAAATCAGATTCGGAAGATTGATTTGACATCGAAGATCTTGGAAAGGTTTCTATTTGATTTGTTGATCCCGACTTCTCTTTTTTATTCAATAGTAAGCGCATGCATACCTTCTTGATGTGCCCGGACCTCTTGTTTTGATTTGTTGATCCGACAGTCCTTCGCCAGGTGGTCGTCTTTGCCACATCGTAAACAGCAGCCGTCAATGTTAAGAGCAGCGAAATCTATTTTGGATGAGTGAGATTTGGACTTTGACCTATCTCGGAAACGTGAACTTTGTGATTTGATTTCGGACCAGTAGACTGTTTTCCATGGTCAATCTTATTGATATCGACAGGTTGTTTAGGAGCGATCATCCGAGAATTGATTTTAGATGCGATTGCCTCTGTAACGATGTCCTTGAAGACCGTCCTTGTTGATCGCAAGACATTCTCACGAATTGAATCATCTTTAAGACCCCGGACAAATTGAGCCCGTAAGAATATGTCTGAAATTGATACTTTACAGTTACATAGAGAAATAAAGTTACATTCACTTATTTCTGATCTGAGTGATGTCACGAATTCGGCGATTGTTTGGTTTTCCGGCTGGTAGATTGATAAGAATTTGTGTTGAGCAACTAGCTCGTTTTGAGGAGGAGAAAGGTGGTCTTGAAGCAATTTGGTTAATTCTTCGAAAGTATGATCGGTAGGTTGTTTAGGTGCGCCTAGAGCTGCGATCATGTCGAAATATTTTGAACCAATGGAATTCAAAAGCAGCCTAGCACAGTAAGCCTTATAGATAGATCTCCTTTCATTGTAAGGTAGTTTTCAAACCTTTTAAGATATGTTTTAAAAGATTCCTTATTTGGATCAAAAGCATCGAAATTCGGAACAAAAACTGTGTTTAACTCTGTATCGGAACCCTCTTTTGAAACTGATAATTGTGAAGCTTGCTGGGTTGATTTCACTGTATTGATTAGTCGAGTGATAAGTGAATTTTGTTGCTCCATAAATTTCTTGAATTGATCGGGATCCATTATTGTTGATATTTTTATTGATTAAAAAAAAATTATATAATTAATTTGACTAGAAAGCTTGATTTAATAAACAAAAGCAAAAAATATGTAACTTCTTGAAATTTTGATTTAAAATCTTGAATAGAAAAATTGATGTCGGCCTACCTTCTCATCTAAAGATAAAAGTAAGGCTTGATTTGATAATTGATATTTATTGAACACACTAATTTATAATTGAAAAGGTTATGTACATGGTTCACACATAATATTAATAATAACAATAGATAATTGAACATATTTTTTTTTTCCACAACTTAATTAATGATCTTTCACAGCCAACATAATATACTTGGTCACTATAAAGACCCATTACACATACATCCGCCCCTGTGTCTATTTTAAATTTGATTTTTTTCCCATTGACCAAAATAGAAACATAAAATGGATTACCTCTACATTTCCACTTGTGTAGTAGATTGCATCAAGACGGACCCGACTGGAAGCCATGTCCTCATCTGACTCCGATGATCGATCCACCTTTTCGAGATCTACTTCGTTAAGTTCCTTATTTTTCTTCCTTCGGGGACATTTTCTCCGAATATGGCCCTTACACTTGCAGAAAAAACAAACTGCATTCTTGAATGGACAATCATCCTCGTGATGGTACCTCCCGCATCTATAGCATCTCTTCTCACCTGAAGTAGAAGATTTGTTCTTAGGAGAAACTGCTTTTCGTTTAAAATTGTGAACAGTTTCTATTTCAGGAAACTTCTCGTTCGAAAAATGACGATTAGGCCGCCTGATCACATCTTGTTGTACTTCTATGTGTTCCGCCTGCCTAGCTCTTTCCCTAGCCATCTCAAATGTTAAAATTGGCTATAACTGAAGTTCTAAGGAGAGATGACGATCTGCCATGCCTGTAACTAATTTCAGAAGCAAAATATCTTGCACTCATTACAACTCCATAAGTCCGTGATGTATTCATCTATCGATTCTCCTGAGACTTGAACCCTCTGAAAGAATTTGGCCCGTTCAAAAAATAAATTCATTCGTATTGAAAAATAATCATTTAATTTATTTTTAACTGCATCGTTGTTCATTCTCTTCTCAGGCGGTAGTCCGATAGAGGTTAAAAATTCGTCTCCTTCCTCACCAAAATAATAAACTAAAACATTTATCTGCTGGGACTCACTTTTTTCGGTCAATCCGGATACTGAACGATAGACCTCGAACCTCTTGATCCATTGACCCCACTCTTGTGAGTTCCTAATTGAAAATATTCAGGCTGCTTTACCTCAAATACAAAATTTGAAGCCCCTTTACTGGACTTTTTTATCGCCTCCAGCAATGCTTGCGCTAACTGTTCCATTGTTCAGAATTCCGCTGCCACCATGCAAAGAGTTTAGAACAATAAGAATAATCTTTATTCAACAACATTTTACATACATATATCCGTTACATAGCTTACTCACTTGAATTAAACAAAAACTGAATAAAACATATGAAGGGGTCGGGGCAAAATAGTGCCAAGCAACATTTTTAACAAAAATAAACTGTAGCTGCAGTCTGCTGTATATAACGTAGGACTATATGTCTATGATTGAAATGCCACCTAAATATGACTATATAGAGGCTCTATAGTCATATTAAGGTGGCATTTCCATCATAGACATTTAGTGCTACGTACAGCAGACTGCAGCTACAGTTTATTTTTGTTAAAAATGTTGCTTGGCACTATTTTGACCCGACCCCTTCATATGTTTTTATAACAACTGACTCATAGAGGTCATATGACATTATTATGAACAATTAATATCCTTTACACACCTTTATAATTGTTATATACTTAAGTTAGAAGTTTATTTCAATTGTAAGTTTTCTTTTATTCCTCTTTGTAGGATAACCTGGCTGGTAACCTTCTTATTATTAATAATAAATAGGGACACACGGTTAAAGGTCTGGCCACACATGTCCGCACCGGATCCGCACCGTAGCAATAATACAGGTTATGTTCAGAATATTTTTAATTTAACTTACATATTACCTTTAGTTATGCCTAAAGTTCAAGCCACACATGTGAGACACAGGCCACTTTAGGCATAACTAAAGGTAATATGTAAGTTAAATTAAAAATATTCTGAACATAACCTGTATTATTGCTACGGTGCGGACATGTGTGGCCAAACCCTAATAGATGTCCATTAACCGTGATAGGGACATACGATACCAACAAAGTATCGATACCAATACTCATTTGAGTACTTTGATCAAATATTCGATAACACCAAAGTATCGATACTCATATAAAGTACTAACAATATTAAAAATAAAAATATATTTAATAAAAAAATATATAAAATATAGCACTAGCTGCATTATACCACTAATTAAATTTCGTGTTTTTATAAGTTGTTAATTATAAGATTGGTACCCATGGAAGGTAAAATAATTAGAATGAGTATATTTTTTGGATAGGGACTTTCCCTCCAAGAGCTTCTCTGACGTCATGCCAATTACTAACGCCTCGAAATCTAACTGAACTTAACAATATATTTGTTCCGATTCGCATTATAAAAAAGTTATGAAAAAACTAGGCAAATAGTCTGAATTAAAAAGAAAATAAATCTTAATTTTCAGTAAGTTAAGGCCTTATGAAGCTGTTTCAAAAGTTTGTAATGTGTAAATTCTGTTTGGTAAGGGACTTTCCCTCCAAGCGCTTCTCTAATGTCATGGCAATATGCAATGCCGATTCGCATTACAAAAAAGTTATGAAAAAACTAGGCAAATTGTCTGATTTAAAAAGAAAATAAATCTTAATTTTCAATAAGTTAAGGCCTTATGAAGGGGTTTCAAAAGTTTTTTATGTGTAAATTCTGTTTGGTAAGAGGCTTTCCCTCCAAGCGCTTCTCTGACGTCATGCCAATAACTAACGCCTCGAAATCTAACTGAACTTAGCGATATATTTGTTCTATTTTATGTTTAAAAGTTATGAAAAAAATACGAAAATGTTCTGAATTAAAAAGAAGATAAGTTCTTTCCACCACTGAATTTTAATTTCCTAACATTCAATTTTACTTTTCAATAAGTTGAGGCTTTATCGATCGGTATCGTAGGTCCCTAATAATAAATAATTGTTATTATTGAGAATTTCATTGTATGTGGTAAACTACAAAATTCCTTCTAAATATATTACAATTGGCGACGAGTGGGATTTTTCAGTTCAAATTTTAGTTCTGCGTAAATTCTTTTATTTCATTTCTAATTTTGTGCAGTGAAGTTTCTTTTAAAAATTGTTTTTTTTTTTTTTTTTCTTCTTTCTCCAACGTTTTTTTCTACAATGTCAGACCCAGTGTTAGATATTCAAGCACAGCTTGCTCAGTTGACTGGAATTGTTACCCACCTGGCCCGAACCCAAGCTGCCAGTTTAGCAACAAACTCGGTAAGTCAAGTTTTTAGTTTTGAACCTTACCAACAAGGACCAAATGAATCGGTGGTATCATATTTAAATCGCTTTGAAAAAAATTACAACTTAGTGGGATCCCAGAAGCTAACTGGGAAGATCATTTACTGTTTAATATTGGCTACGAATTAAACAATATCTTTTTTTTTTTTTTTTCTTTTTTTTTTTTGGGGGACTTCAAGGCTTCTACTGAAGCCCTATACTGCCCATACTAACACCCATGGCACTGGGTGATGCTTCTCCTACGAAAGAAAAGCACCACCCAGGGCGGGACTCGAACCCGCAGCTCCGGCATGGGAGTATGGCGCTTTACCGTACAGCCACACCGGGCCCCAAACAATATCTTAAATGACCTTGTTTATCCAGAGACTCCGAACAAGAAAAGTTTCAACGAAATTGTGCAGATTTTGGCAAATCACTTCAAAGAGTCTAAAAATAAGTATGAGAAGCCATAAAATTTAGAAAAATAATTCAGAGTCATGGTGAATCTGTCACCGAGTATGCTATGAGACTTAAAGCTGCTGCTAGACATTGTGATTTTAATGACTTCCTGGACTATTCTTTGATAGTTCAATTTATTCATGGGGTGCTCGACGACGCTATTCGCGATGCTGTAGTCATAAAAAAACCCATTTCACACATTTTTTCTCCTGACGCTCATCTCCCTCAGTTCACTCTGTCTCGATGTAATAACTATGCTAATTACCTGGCAAATTTCAACTACGATATTAAGTACAAGCCGAGTGCCCAGAACTGCAATGCTGATTTCCTTTCAAGAGCGGTAAGAATTTCTGGTAATGAACCTCCGTCATTTCAAGTTAACACAATTCACACCGATGACCTTGCTGATGACTTTGACAAATTAGTTAAGCATCAGATTTGACAAATACCCCTCAGTTCTCAAGATATTTCAGCAGAAACCCGCCGAGATCCACATACGAGTATGTCTGCATTGCTGATGGCTATAACTGAAGGTAGAAAAGACCTCAAATCTCTAGGATTCCAGGGAAGAGAAAATAAATATTCTATTTCTGATGGATGTCTCATGCTTGGTCACAGAGTTGTTATTCCACCCAAGTTTCGTCAAATGCTCTTAGAAGAACTCCATCTAGCCCACATTGGGATTGTAAAAATGAAAGGTTTGGCTCGTTCTCTTATTTATTGGCCATCTATTGATCGCGACATAGAATCTCTGGCAAAATCATGTTCTGCTTGTCTCAAGAATTCCAAAATGCCTTCTCAATTCCGTTCGCATCATTGGGAATATCCAAATTCTCCCTGGGAGAGAGTGCATGTGGACTAGTGCTCAGCTTTAGGAAAAAATATGCTGATTATCGTTGACGCATACTCCACGTGGATGACAGTTGTCCTTACAAACTCAACTACTTCACAAACCACTGCTAGTATTCTTGAAAATATATTTGCTCAATTCGGTGTGCCCAAAGTTGTCATCTCTGACAATGGTCCACAGTTTTGCTCCCAATATTTCCAAGATTTTCTAAAGCAACAAGGAGTGCGTTATCATCGTACTGCAGCCGTTTATCACCCATCAACAAATGGTCAAGCGAAGAGAGGAGTTCAAACTCTGAAAAGAATGCTGCTAACCTCTGGAGCTACTAGTAGTAACATACAGCATCACATCAATCAATTTCTTCTGCAATACCACAAATCTCCACATCGAACAACTGGGCAACCTCCGTCGCCCCTTTTCCTGGGAAGAATAGTTCGATCCAGAATTGACCTTGTTAAACCTGATCTCAAAAGCAGGATGACTGGTAGGCAACTAACAAATTTTCGATTTTTCTCTGCAGGAGATCCAGTAATGTTTCGATCCTACAGTGAAAGGTCAGACAAATGGATACCAGGAGTCATCGTTACCAGACTAGGCGATTTACATTATGAAATTGACTTCAATGGAAACCGTCTTAAGAGGCATGTTGACCAGATTATTCCACGAAGCATAGATATCAGCTCTCAGGAACTTACCAGAAGCAGCCAGTGTCCACCACCATCCTCTTGCGAGAAGAGGTGTGTCCGTATATTTGATAGCGCTTCTTCAACAGCTCTGCCCGCTTCCCTTGATACTACTTCTTCACCTTCTATTACTACAGCTAAACAGCCTGGATCAAGAGAAGGTCAATCTACGCCTACAAAACAAGCCTCTCTATTGACCCTTCAGTCAAGCCTAACGCTAGTTTATCAACCCCAAGTTCACCGGCCTCAGAAGTAACTCCATATAACGCACCCAGAGACAGATCCAGCCCACATCAACCTGATGAGGCCTTAGGAAATTCCAGACGCTATCCTGTCCGTACCAGGAAACCAAGAAAAATCTTTTCACCTTCTTTCTAGTTGTTAAGTGATGTGAAAGTGAAGCAGTGTTAAAAAAAAAAAAAAAAAAAAAAAGGATAATTTTAATTTTCTTAATGAATTGTTATTTCTCTTAATATGCGCGGAGGATTGTTATATACTTAAGTTAGAAGTTTATTTCAATTGTAAGTTTTCTTTTATTCCTCTTTGTAGGATAACCTGGCTGGTAACCTTCTAATTGTTAATAATAAATAATTGTTATTATTGAGAATTTCATTGTATGTGGTAATCTACAAAATTCCTTCTAAATGTTAAAATCTATGATTTAATTTATATTTCTAGTACCAAACTTAAAAAGTCAGGTACAACTACTGAAGTGCGGCTGATGGGGCAACCCTGCTTCGGGGCGTGGCTATCACTCCCTTTCGGAGGGGAAATTCTCGTCAGCTGATGCTCCCACCACCTTATCACTATTTCCCCTCCTTTTTAAAAACAGCGCGTCTTGCTTGAGTGTTCACGTCATTTTTACGTCACAAGCCATCTTACCAATTCTCCAATTGACACTTCGATTTTTCACTTGCTACTTTTAAGTCGACATACTTCTCCCACTTTGAAGTAACGGCCTTTTAGGAGTCCATATTGTTCTCCGACTTTTGAAATCATTGCCCTCAGCTTTCATACCATTTTTAGAATTATCAGTAATTCCGAAATCGATAGAAAGTTTTTAATAAAATTAAGACTTATTTACTTCATATACTACGGGATTTTCTCTATTTCAAATTCAAAGAGTTACATTTCAACTTTCATAAATACAAGCTTCATTACATTATTGATGGAACACGCATTTAACAAATCAATGAATTCTTATTCAAAATAAAATATTAGCCTGTAATTTTATTCTTTCCAACTTTTATTATTATAAATTTAAACTATCATCATTTAATTATACTATACAGTAATAAAATAGATTATTAAGCTAAGTCCCCTTTTCTTCCCATCTTCATCAGTGATTTGGAACACGTCTTGCATTGAATGTTATCACCAATATACATACCTACTTTATGTTATTGGCAAACATAAATATTTTTTATTGCTCATGTCTGTGGATGACCTTGCAATTATAGTTCATTCAATAACTGATGCACAACAAAATCAATACCCTTGCACAATATTGCCAAAATAATAAACTGGTTATTAATACATAAAGACTAAACCCATGAGAACTCTGAAAGGTAGGCCTACAATATGCAAGTTGCATAAATAAAGAGGTATAGTGCAAGATGCAAAAATAAAGAGGTATAGTGATAAACCATATAATAAAAAAAAAGAAAAGTTAATTTGAGCTGTTTTGCTTATAATAAGAAATATAACTCTGTAAATAAGCTTAAGATCGGTAAAATGATATTATGATGCTTAATTCTCAGCAGGAAAGTTAAAAATATATAAATTATATAATAAATCGAAAGTATGTATAAAGATATTTAATTTCAAACTTAAGGTATTAGTATCGAAAATAGCACGGTCAATCTTTATTGTCGATATAGAGAGGTGACGATTACATGACGTCACAGTCGACTACTGAAGGGAAATGGCGGAAAAAATAACTGGGACAGAACAGCGGGCTGGAGCCTTATCTGCGAAGGGGGGAAGGTGGTGGGGGCGGCAGTTCGGCAAGGCCCCGAGCGATCGCTGCGCCTTAGGCCACGCCCCGAAGCAGGGTTGCCCCATCAGCCGCACTTCAGTAGTGGTACCAAAAGTCATATGTTATAAAAAACAATATGTTAGTTCTATATATTTTTCTACCAAGTGTGTAATTCCAATAAAAATTGTTATTCTTCATACTTCTCTCAACTACTAGTCAGCTTCCACATTTAACACTTTTCAACAGGTTATGGGCCCTCTGACTATTGGCTAGTACTAGAAGAGAAGAAAGATAATATTTTTTGGGTGAGAGTAAGTCAACCTCTGCTCATCGTTGTGGTAAGTTGCACTTTCCCATTAATATTACTATGGCCTTAAAGATGGTAGAAAATACTGAAATATCTTAAGTAGAGACCCTCACAGGGAAGGCAGCATTTCCAAGCTGGAAGTTTGATATAACTGTGTTATTAAAAGCTGCTGGTCTGTTAGATATTGTTTATGGTAAAGAAGTATGTCCAGCTGAAAATAAGGATTCATGGCTACGTAGGGATGCTACAGCTCAAAAGATGATTGTGTTAACAGTTGATAGGAAGAACAAAATTCACTTGATGAACTGCGACACATCAGCAGAAATGTTTCGAAAACTTAAAAATCTCTATGAACAAAATACTTCTGAACAAAAATGTAGTGCTTTAGATGATTTCTTTAGATTTCAGTTTGATGAATCCCTAGAAATGGCTACTAATTTAAGCGTTTTACAAAATATAGTCTATAATATGTGTGAGAGAGGGGGGGCGCATTTGAGAGTCAGAGAAGAGTCATCACATGTGCAGTGATTAATTCGATTAATCGATCGTGAACATTTACCTCGAATTGACTTTATAAAAAAAAAAAAAAAAAAAAAAAGAGAGTAGAATTTGACCAGGTGTGAAGTAATTGTTATTACGTGTATGTTGTGCTTAATTTAAAATAAAGTTGTTAGAGTGTTAATTTGTTCCTAATAAAATTATTAAAAGTGTATCAGACATTTCTTTTTTTTCTTATATCCTCATTACGATAAGGAAGAAGATGTACTCATGACAGGTATATATAATAAGATAAAATGTTTTTATATCAGCCGAGACTTTAAAAGGGAGACCCTTAGTAGTGTCAAAGATTTTGACTATAGCTCCTTACAATTTGGTGTCAGGTGTGGGGTGCATTTTATCTTAACTAAAGGAGCTTTTCTAGGTTATTTAAGGGTCAAAAATGAGTGAGGAGAAGTTAATCAGGGAGATTGAGGAACTAAAAAGGCAAGTTGAGATTGAGAAGCAGCGAGCTGAAATAGCACAACTAAAATTACAAAATGAAGGGTTAAAATTTTCGTTAGAACAGATAGCTCGACCGCCTGGAGTTCGCGAGCGACTATATACCAAAGAGATTCCAGAATGGTCAGGGGATGGCATTAAGCCTGGCGATGCCGAATTGTATTTAGATCGTTTTGAAAGAGTGGCGGTGCGTAGCGGATGGCGTGATGAGGATAGGAAGGAGGTGCTCTTATCAAAGATGAAAGGGACCGCGGAAAGGTTTCTTAGAATACACGGGGCCGAATTTAGGGCATGCAAAGATTGGAAAGATGTAAAGACCCTCTTTAAAAAAAGGTTCTCCAAGGAAAGAGACCTTCTAGCGGATATGAGGACTTTATTAAAACTGAAAAGAGAAGTGAAGGAAGATTACCGCACCTATGCAGATCGTTGTGAAGAAGCGGGTATTTTGGCATTCCCTATTGACGATTTGCCTTCAGAAGAACAAAGGGAAGGAGCCAGAGCGGTGATGCGCAGAGTTGTGCTGGGAATGTTTCAACTCGGTACGGAAACCCCGGTTCGTCGATTTTTGAAGGGACAAAACGTCGACAACTTAGAGAGTGCAGTCACTATGGCCGAGAGGATGTCGTCCGAGTATGAACAGGGAGAACAGTTTTGCATTAGGCATATTCATGCAGAAGAAGATGATAACGGGTCGATTTGTTGTTTAGGAAAAGGGGATCCGGGTAGCTCCGACCGTTCAGGGTGTCCAGCTGTCAGAAAAATCCAGCCTGATTTTAGACGCCAAGGCAGTCCCCATTATGATCGAAGGTTAAGAGAAAACATTCCCAGAACACCCTGCCCCAAATGTGGTGAGCGTGGACATTGGATGCGAGATTGTCAGCGGTGGATAGGCGAATTTTGTCGCAGATGTGGAGAGGAAGGCCATTTCCTTGAGAAATGCCCGAAGATCAAATGCTTCAGTTGCGGGGAGTTCGGGCATGTACGGCGCCTGTGCAAAAAGGGCGAAGCAAACGTGTCTGATCCTGTCGAGAAAGCTGTTCCGGAACCGTTAAACTGAAAAGGTCCCGAGTGAAGGCCTCCACCTCGGGGACCGCGAATAATGGAGGTAGGGTTGGTGTGGCATTAGCAAATAAGAAGAAGCACGCTCCTTTAATCATTGAGGTCATGTTCAACGATCAGAAACGAAGAGTCCTTGTCGATACGGGCGCCGATATAACCCTTTTGAATGAACCAATCCCCGGTGTTTCTGTTGACCCTGACGGTGGCAGTACTGTTACAGGAGAAACGGGAGTACAAAGGTCTATTACTGGGAAGCAGACTTTAATGGTTAGATTGGCACAGTCTTCAGTCAAGCATGAGGTATGGATAGCGCCCCTTAAGTATGGTGCGGATGGCATTCTTGGTATGGATGTTCTTAACAAATTAGCTGCAAACATTGACGTTAAGAAGGGAATTGTTCTACCAGAAGTTCTCTGTACGGCCGACGTGAACTCAGTGGAAGCCTCAAATTTTAAAGTTGGGAAGGACAAGGAGAGTTCCACCGTCCGGATAAAAGAAACTATTGTTGTCCCTCCAAGTAGCGAGCTTATTGCTCCCGCTAGAATTAAAGGAATGGTCGACGATGAGGAAGTCATCCTCGAGCCAGTCCCTCTCCCTGGAGGAATCGTTAGATCAGCTAGAGTAATAGTGGCTCCGAGAGGACGAAACGTCCTTGTCAAACTTATAAATGCCTCTAATAGTGAGGTCAAATTGTCCCGAGGTACGGTTGTGGGAGAGGTAGAAGCAATCCATTCCGAAGAGGATCCACATCTCATTAGGGTCATCAGACAGGGTGTAGAAGAAGACTGGAGTAGGCTTCTAGAGGAGAAGTTGCAACATTTGGATGAGTGGAATCGATCAGAACTCCTAAATGTCATAGAAGAGTACAGAAAAGGAATAAAAACGGGTGAGAAGGTAAAGTCAACCTGTACCAACTATGTCGAGCATGTTATCGATACTGGGGATGCTCGTCCAATTGCGGTTAGACCCTACCGAACGCCACATAGCATTCGTCCTATCGTGAAAGAGCAAGTTGCGGAGCTTCTTGAGAAAGGAGTGATCCAGCCTTCTACTAGTCCATGGTCAGCTCCGATCGTCATAGTAAAGAAGAAGGTGGCTCCAGGAGAGGAACCAAGGTATAGGTTTTGTACAGACTTTAGAGGGCTCAATGCTGTGACGCGAATAGACACCTACCCACTGCCGAATATAAATGAAACCCTTGACAGACTGGGGAGGAGTCATTGGTTTACCACAATAGACTTGAAGAGTGGGTACCATCAATTGCCCATACGACCAGAAGACCGCGAAAAAACAGGATTTAGCACCACTGAGGGACATTATGAATACCTCCGAATGGCTTTCGGGTTAGCAGGAGCACCAGCCACGTTTCAGCGATTCATGGACAGACTACTTAGTGGACTATTAGGTGAGGAGTGCCTAGTTTATCTTGATGATATTATCATATTTGCTGAAACCCCAGAAGAACACCATCAGCGCCTACGAAACGTCCTGAATAGGCTTAGAGAGGCAAACATAGAGGTAAACCTTAAGAAATGTGAATTTATGAAGCCTGAATTGGTCTATCTTGGACATCTCATTTCTAGGGACGGAGTGAAACCTGATCCCCAGAAGGCGAAAGCAATAGAGCAATATCCTAGACCCCGTAATGTGAAGGAAATCAGGGCCTTTCTAGGGCTGTCTGGGTATTACAGAAGATTCATCCCAAATTATGCTGAAAGGTCTCGACCGTTGACGGAACTTACCAAATTAAACGTTGAGTTCGAATGGACACCAGAAAGAACCTCAGCCTTTGAAGATCTTCGTTCCTGTCTCAAAGGAAACTCGGTGTTGAGTTATCCAGATTTTTCGCTTCCTTTCATATTGTCAACAGATGCTTCGGGTGTGGCTCTGGGAGCAGTACTAGCGCAAAAAATAAACGGATATGAAAAACCTGTAGCATATGCGTCTCGGCAACTTAACAGCGCAGAAAGGAATTATTCAGCAACCGAACGAGAGCTTCTCGCCGTTGTTTGGGCAGTATCACAGTTTAGGTGTTACCTTTATGGGCGAAGATTTACAGTAATCACCGATCATGCCCCATTAAGATGGACCCTAGGACTCAAGGAGCCCAGTTCCCGGCTATTGAGATGGCAGATTAAGTTGGCTGAATACGACTTCGAAGTGGAGTACAAACCTGGGAAGAACCATAGTAACGCTGATGCTCTCAGCAGAGCTGTTCGGGTCATAGAAACCGGCGGGAAGGGACCAGTTACGAGAGAAGAATTTATCCGAGAACAACAGTTAGATCCGGCTTGTAAGAAATTCGCAGAAACCCGAGGGGAAATGTGTCGTTTTGACGAAGATGGGCTTCAGTTTCGAGTAGAAGACAAGCGATGGAGAGTTCTAGTTCCTCGTGGACTGGTACGCCGAGTAATGTATTGGCTCCATGATGAGCCCTGTGGAGGGCATGGAGGCTCTCATCGTACTCTACAAAGGGCTGAGAAGAATTTCTACTGGGATAAGATGAAAACTGATATCGAAGAATATGTAGCAAAATGTGAAGGCTGCGCTCGAAGAAGACTCCTTCCCAAGGTGCCTTACTCCTTACCAGGCGACTCGACCCGGGGAACTCATAGCAATGGATATATTGGGCCCTCTCCCGAGGACGGCCCGAGGGAATAAGTATCTCATAACTACTGTGGACCACTTTACTCG
Source organism: Aelia acuminata (assembly GCA_911387785.2). Classification (NCBI taxonomy): domain Eukaryota; kingdom Metazoa; phylum Arthropoda; class Insecta; order Hemiptera; family Pentatomidae; genus Aelia; species Aelia acuminata. Next base: position 72,784,424 of record OU426978.1, on the reverse strand, counting down.
TTATGCTGAGGCTATTCCTGTAAAGAACACAAGCACAGAAGAAGTTGCGAGAGTGTTTGTAGAAAATGTAGTTTTAAGGCATGGAGCTCCGGAACTCCTTTTAACAGATCGGGGCGCCAACTTCACATCGGACTTGTTGAGGGCAACTTGTCGAATCGTTGGGACAAAGAAAATACAGACTACGGCATACCGACCTTCTTCTAATGGTAGAGTGGAGAGATTTCATCGGACGCTCATGGATAGCGTTTCTCACTATGTCAACAGTAAAGGCAATAACTGGGACCTGTACATACCGTTTGCATTGGCGGCATATAGGAGTTCCACCCATCGTGGTACCGGCTACACTCCTAATTTTCTTACTTACGGAAGAGAATTAATACTACCTTTTGATTGTGATTTACGGCCTAAAAGTAATGCCGCACGTCATGACTTTTTGGAAGAGTTGGTAAAACGGCTCCAGGAGGCATACCTTTTTGCACTTAGAACTAGCCAGAGATTGGAAGAACAAAATGCTGAGAGAATCAATAAGGGTAGGAGGTTGAGAGATTTGAAGTCTGGTGATTGGGTATATGTGAAAAGTTCTAATCCGTTAGGGCAATGCCGGAAGTTTTCAATTCCATGGAACGGTCCTTTTCGAGTTGTTGAAAAGCTGAGCCCAGTAACTTATGAAATTGAGAAGGCACCAGGTAAACACGACGTGCTGCATATCGACAGATTAAAACTCAGTCCACAGAATTTCGGCTTTGATGACGCAGAAAACTCAACGGATCTGGAAGGGGACCTAGAGTGCGATGATGACCAGCGGAATGAAGACGACGAAAGTAGTGACAGCGACGGCTCATATCTATACCTTCCAGGAAGAGAAAGACTCGAGGAACGTGCTACACGAGATTACGGCAGCAGGCTAGTATCACCAACAAGTAAAGCAGAGGAAATTCGTCAAGATGGTCCCACACAGAAGGAAGACAGCCCTGACGAGTATCAAGTGGTTGATGAATATTCGGACCTAAAGAGAGCAGAGGCGGCAGCTTCAGAAGAATCAGTCGACCAGTTAGAGTCGGAGGAGGGTATTCAAGCTAACGAAGAGATGACACCAATGAGGACAAGAAGTGGTAGGATTACACGAGCCCCGAAGCGGTTTTCTCCTGGATAGAGAAAAAGGGCACCCATTCTGGGCACCCTTTTGAAAAATGGGGAGTAATGTGAGAGAGGGGGGGCGCATTTGAGAGTCAGAGAAGAGTCATCACATGTGCAGTGATTAATTCGATTAATCGATCGTGAACATTTACCTCGAATTGACTTTATAAAAAAAAAAAAAAAAAAAAAAAAAGAGAGTAGAATTTGACCAGGTGTGAAGTAATTGTTATTACGTGTATGTTGTGCTTAATTTAAAATAAAGTTGTTAGAGTGTTAATTTGTTCCTAATAAAATTATTAAAAGTGTATCAGACATTTCTTTTTTTTCTTATATCCTCATTACGATAAGGAAGAAGATGTACTCATGACAGGTATATATAATAAGATAAAATGTTTTTATATCAGCCGAGACTTTAAAAGGGAGGCCCTTAGTAGTGTCAAAGATTTTGACTATAGCTCCTTACAATATGAATTCATTAGAAAAGAAAATTGATGATGAAATGGTCATGGCTAGGATAATCACTACACTACCTTCCTACTATAATTCATTTAAATGTTCTTGGGATGGTACGAGTGAAGATAAGAAAACTTTAGAAAATTTATTGTCCCGCCTTATTAAAGAAGAAAATAGGATACCGAAAAGTTCAAATTTACAAACTGCCTTTAAAACCCGAGTACTTGAATGCTATAGGTGTCAAGGACCTCACAAAGCTCAATTTTGCAAACGTAAAAATAATGAAGAATATCCCAAATTTTATCCTCCCTGTAAAATATGTCACAAAACAAATCACCCTGAAGAAAAATGCTTTTATAGGAACCGCACTAATCAACAAAATTTCCGAAATAAAAATTTTCAAAACAGGGACAAGTCAGTCTTTCTCTCTTATTCTACCGAAGATAAAACAAGTTTGAAAAATGAATGGATTCTAGATTCTGGTTCAAGTTCGCACATGACTAATACAGATGCTCATTTGTCCCAAGCCCGACCCACAAATACAGGTATTTCTACAGCTAGACATGGTGATGTATTGTTGGCCGAATCTGTAGGTACTGTTGAAACAGAAAGTTGTATATTAAATAATGTTTTATATGTGCCGAGTCTCACAAAAAATCTTTTAAGTGTGAATGCAATTACTAAGAATGGGGGAGAAGTTACATTTCAAAAGGATAACGTTAAAATTTCTAAAGAGGGTAGAGTTATTCTTGAAGGTATGAAAAATGAAACTGGTTTATACAATATACATTTGAAATCTGAACAGGCTTATTATAGTGATGGAAATTATGCAAACAAAGACGACGAGGAAAGCGGTATTGATGACAAAGAGACGGAACCTGAAGGGGGTGAAGATGCTGTGATCGAGACTATTGAAGGTCAAAATGAAGACCCAGAAGATTCGATCGAGACTATTGAAGGTCAAAATGAAGACCCAGAAGATTCGCAGGCCATGGATCAAGAAATAGCTCAAGATGAAGACCCTGAGGTTGCAGAACTTGAAAAGTATCAGCATAGAGAACAAAGAAATGAAGATCAAGAAAATCAAGAATCAGAAGAAACTTTAGGTAAAGGTAAAAGGAAGAAACAGTTGCCATTAAAATTAAATGACTACGTTTTATTCACGTTTCAGGAAGAAATTAAGGGAAATGATAGGGAAGAATGGCTAAAAGCAATTGAAGAAAAGAAAAAAGCCAAACTAAAGGCAATCCGAGAGGAAAAAGAAAGGAAGAGAAGGGAAAAAGAGCCGAGTGATTCTGAAGAAGCAGCACTTCGCACTCCTAATCCTGACAAAGATCAGAAGAAAGTTGACGAAATGCTCTTCTCTCTTGGCATAGCTCCTGTCTCTGACGTATTGTCAAATCTTTCAAGTGTGCCAACCATTGGATCATCAGATGTGAGTAGCTCTACTGCCACTCCAGACTCAAGTCTCCTACCAACGCAGCCCCAAGCAGGGAGAAAGAAGCCTGCACAGCTTCAGGTAGTCAGTTTCCAATTAACTAGTATTCCACCCAAAGAAACCATAACATACACCAAACAAACCCAAACAACACATACCATCAATGAACGTGATGGATACTGTGAGGATTGGTTTCATCCGAGAAAAGCCCAGGCGTTTGGTTACTACGACGAGTACAATCTAAATCCTGGTTTTGATTGGGAAGACTAATTTAGAACGGAGGATCAAGTTGCAGATATTTTTACCAAGCCGCTTGGACCTACGAAGTTCAATAAATTCAAGCAGTGTCTAATTAAAAAAAAAAAAAAAAATTGGTACTAGAAATAAAGGGGGTGTGTTAAAATCTATGATTTAATTTATATTTCTAGAACCAAACTTAAAAAGTCATATGTTATAAAAAACAATATGTTAGTTCTATATATTTTTCTACCAAGTGTGTAATTCCAATAAAAATTGTTATTCTTCATACTTCTCTCAACTACTAGTCAGCTTCCACATTTAACACTTCTCAACACTAAATACATTACAATAATTGCTCACTAATCTTATTAATTCTCTTACGTAATATTCACTTAACAATTCCTTCCTCCCGAACCTCTCTTTCAACGTCTCAAGGGCCTTACTATAATTTTCCCCTGAAGGACATGGGCGGATCCAGCCGATCGGAAAGGGGGGCTGCAGTCCTATAGGGGGGGGCTGCAGCCCCGGAGCCCTTCATTTGGATCTGCTAATCAGCTTTTTTACCTTTATGTTCCTTTCCCACAACTAAAATTCTACTTGTTCTGCACATTATTTGTTCTTTAACTTGCTTCCTTACTTAAAGGAAAGTAAAATTCTATCTTTAAATGGCGAAAAATTTTCCAAAGGGAGGGGATGCAGCCCCCACAGCCTCTCCCCTGGATCCGCCAATGATGGAGGAAAACTTTCAACTAGACTACGTGCTTTGGAACCAGGTTCTGTAGCCTGAATCAAATATTGAAATTTTATTTCCTTAGAAAGTCTATTATCTTGATCTATACAAGAAAAATGTGCCCAAAATGATATCCATTTCGACATTTCACCATTATATTTAACAAATTCTAATTTAGGATATCTCATTACCTTATATTCCTCTGATTGAGGGTAACCTCCATTTTCATGAGCAATTTTACTTTTATTGAGATGTACAACCTTAGATTTTACAAGAAAATGCCTGGTATCGCAGGTCTGTAAGGAGTTCAGTTCTATGGTATACTTCTCCTCCAGGTGCTCATCTTCTTCATCTACTTGAAACAACTGCTCGGCTATTTCTTTATCTAAAAGTATTAATTCGTTGTGTCTTTGTTCTAAAATTGCCCGCTTTGCATTTATGGTCTCTATATCACTTACTTCTTCCGTCAATAGCTCCTCTAACTGCTCACAGCTTTTGGTAAAAATTGTTCTCACAACACCACTTTTTTAATCAGCTTATTCATTATTTTACGAAAATTTCACTCCTTGAGAAAAACGTCCTGTCACGGTCGCCACCATATTAAATAAGTTCAAAGGGAGTGATTAATTTCTAATGTAGAAATAACAGACAAGCCGAAAATAAAGAAACAAACTATCATTTATTGATTGCTTATAGCACATACTGATTAGATAACCATACCACTTAAAAAAAACCTCTTCAACAATCGATTCTATCGATGATTCCTTTACATAAGGTATTATAATTTCTTTAAACTAATTATAATTGGTACTTTTCTGTTATAGTCATTCCCAGAGAAAATGTTTTTAATTTAGTTAGTACATAGTACAAATAAAACATGTGTTTTATTTATTTAAAGCAATTTACTAAATAAATTAAAAACATTTTCTCTGGGCATGACTAAAAAGTACCAATTAATTAAGTTGTTAGTTAATAATTTAATAAAAATATTTTGAAAATTTTGCAGTAGGTGGTTGTTGATAATAAAAATGGGATGGAAAATATGTTCAGTGGCAATATACAAAAAGACAAATAAATTCACTACATTTATCATTTCATAGGTAAGCTTATGTCTTGAACTTTTAAGAAATATAAAAATGATTTTTATATTCTCAATACGAGTATCTAGTTCAAAAAGCCTTTTAATGTACCTATATTTAAAGCCCTGTTTACACGGTAACATTGCTTGATCAAAGCTTGGATCCAACGTTTGAACAAATGTAGTTCGTTATATTGCCGCCAGGGCCAATTACAATGTAATTTACAACCCCGTTTACACGGTAACATTTTTGGAACAAAGGTTGGATCGAAATGTAGTTCAATTATTAACCGCCAGATGTCCAACGAGTGTAACTATGAAAACTTCGGAATCGATATCATATTATTTAACTTGACTTGATTTAATATTTTATAATTAATCTTGTTAACATTTTTTTCATATATTACTCTAGATAATTAAAAATCTACAAATGAATCTTAGTGCGTGTCATGTTATATTTTTATATTTATGCTAATGGCTTATTGTTGGTAACCTTGAATTAACATGTAGCGGTTGCTATCGTAAAATAGTAACCATCGATATTTCGATAACCCTATCGAATTAAAAAATTTAATGTAACCTCACATATAGACTCTTATCAAGTGCCTCATACGCATTAGAGCTTTCCTTATAGCGGTACTCTGCTGCAGATAACAAGAACGGGAACAACACCGTCAATTTCTGATCGTAAGCGGGGCTCAGTTTTCTGAAACCACGAAGACGTCAGAGTTTTGGGTGAGAAATTAACCTACTTGTAAATACTGAAACTAACCTACAATTTATATATTTTGATTTATTATTTCTAAAATAAAGTATTATACAGTAATCCTTATTTTTTTATGTTAAGATACCAAACAATACCACATATCTTAACAAGGCTATCGTAAAATAGTAACCATCGATATTTCGATAACCATATCGAATTAAAAAATTTAATGTAACCTTACACATAGACTCTTATCAAGTGCCTCATACGCATTAGAGCTTTCCTTATAGCGGTACTCTGCTGCAGATAACTAGAACGGGAACAACACCGTCAATTTCTGATCGTAAGCGGGGCTCAGTTTTCTGAAACCACGAAGACGTCAGAGTTTTGGGTGAGAAATAAAGCTACTGCTAAATACTGAAACTAACCTACAATTTATATATTTTGATTTATTATTTCTAAAATAAAGTATTATACAGTAATCCTTATTTTTTTATGTTAAGATTCCAAATAATACCACATATCTTAACAAGTGGTGACCCCGACGTGATCCTACTGTATAATACTTTTTAAAAAATCTGTATAATGTCGCTAGGAAATAATTCAGATAATACGAAGGCTGAAATACAACCACCTCAAATAGACTTGTACCATGGCCCAAGTTCTCGAATTCCACGTTTTTGGAAAACCAACCCAGCACTCTGGTTCGCGACATGTGAGGCTGTTTTTGCCACTTCAAAAATAACCTCTAGTTCGATTAAGTTTCAACTTCTCCTACCCAACATTGATTTAGATGTCCTCGTACAGGTTCAGGATATCGTGACCGATTCCTCTCAACAAACTTACGAGAATCTCAAGTCGCGATTGTTGCAAATATACGGAGAGTCCGAGACGCTTAGAATAAAGAAACTGCTAGAGGATATGCCATTAGGAGACCAGATGCCCTCACAACTCCTTCGGAAAATGAAGCAGCTCGCCGGTACCAGCGTAAATAATGACTTCATTCGAACACTTTGGCTGAAGAATCTCCCTAGCAGGTACCAACCTATTCTTGCTGCAACTGGACATGACGATGTCAACAAACTTGCAGAGATAGCAGATAAGGTACACGAAGTTTCTCCGCCGACTGAGACTTTTGCCATAACCGAACCTCAAATATCACCCAATACCCCCACAACAACTTCATGGAACTTTGAAGAATTTCGACAACTGCGTAAAGATGTGGATGAAATCCTTCGCGTGTTAAACTGTAAAAGTCGCGGTAGAAGCCAAAATCGACGATCGCCTGACAACCGTACAAGATCCAAATCACGAGATAAGGGTATCTGTTTCTACCACAGAAAATTTCAGGAAAAGGCACGGAAATGTACTAAACCTTGCACTTGGGAAGCAAGCAACACACAGAATGCCGATTTAAACGCCAACAAGTGAAAGTTGAGGCGGAAACTTTCACTATCCAACCGCACCACCGCCTATTCATCAAGGACAGAATTACAGGCCGACCATTTCTGATTGACACAGGAGCATCAATTTCTCTGCTTCCAGCCCCCAAAGGACGTCGCAGAATTCCATCTGATTTTTACCTGATTGCTGCTAACGGTTCCAAAATAGCAACTTATGGTGAAGCTAATCTTGAATTGGACCTAGGTCTTAAAAAGCCTCTACGATGGGCTTTCATTCTTGCTGATGTGAGTAAGGCGATTCTCGGTGCAGATTTTCTCTACTGGCACCAACTCACAGTAGATCTTAGAAACAGGAGACTCGTCGATCAGAACACAGGACGCAGCACTACTGGGAGTATCTCATGCGAAGAAATTCCAGTTTATTCAATATTACCTGCGGATAACCGATTTCTTCAGATCCTCAACGAGTTTCCCACACTTACAAAAGTAACACCTATCCGCGGACCTTCCAGTGGAGTTGTAGAACACCATATAGAAACCAAGGGTCTACCGGTATCTTCTAAATGCCGTCGCCTACCCCTTGGAATTTATCAGGAGGTCAAGAAGGAGATAGAAAGCCTCATCAAAGACGGGATCTGTCGACCTTCCAAAAGCCCCTGGTCTAGCCCGCTCCACGTTGTAAAGAAAAAAGATGGCGGCTTACGGCTTTGCGGTGATTACAGAGCGCTGAACGCACAAACAATCCCGGATCGTTATGGAATTCCCAATCTCCGAGATTTCACAATGGAGCTTAGTGGAAAGAAGATCTTCTCCAAGATCGACCTTCGCAAAGCTTACTACCATATTCCAATAGCGGAGAAAGACAGGGAGAAAACTGCGATCATCACTCCTTTCGGATTGATCGAATACAACCGAATGAGTTTTGGACTCAAAAATGCAGGTCAGAGCTTCCAGCGATTCGTCGACGACCGTTTCCGAGATCTTCCCTTCGTCTTCAAGTTCCTGGATGACTTTCTCATCGCTTCGGAAAATGAGGAACAACACAGTGCTCATCTTCGAGAGGTCTTCAGACGACTCGACAGGGATGGAATCGCTATCAACCCGGCCAAATGCATCTTTGGTGTCCCTGAACTCGACTTCCTCGGTCACCACCTCACAACCACAGGAATCACACCACTCAGGGATAAGGTAAAAGCTATTCTTGAGTTTCCAGCACCCAAGGATGTAAAGCAACTCAGAAGATTTATGGGGATGGTAAATTTTTACCGACCAAATCTTCCAAACGCCGCGACTATCCAACAGCCTCTCAACAATTTGCTTCACAACAAGAAGAAAAACGATAAAAGCCCCATCAATTGGACTGATGTAGCTATGGAAGCCTTCGAAAAGACTAAGAAAAGCCTTGCAGAAGCTGCCGAGCTTATTCACCCAGACCCAAAAGCCGAACTCTCTCTCTGCTGTGATGCTTCGAACACGGGATTAGGAGCAGTCCTCCAACAAAAGAAGGATGGCAATTGGTTCCCCCTTAGTTTCTTCTCTCAAACACTCAACAATGCACAGAAGAACTACTCAGTCTATGATAGAGAGCTTCTGGCAATCTACAAGGCCGTCAGGCATTTCCAGCCGTTACTAGAGGGCAGAAGCTTTACAATTATTACAGACCACCGCCCACTTGTCCATGCTTTCGCCCAGAAACCCGAGACTGCTACTCCTATCCGCATCCGTTGGCTCTCCTACATCAGTCAGTTCTCGACAGAAATTGTCTACAAGCCTGGGAAGGATAATACTGTTGCAGACTCCTTGTCGAGGATAGAGGAAATACATACTCCAGACGATTTTGTTGCACTCTCTCTCGCCCAGGAGAAAGACCCTCACGTTGAACAACTCAAGAAACAAGAGAATCTCATGTTCAAACTTGTAGAAATTCCTGGCTCCAACAAGTCACTACTGTGCGAAATGTCCACAAAAAAGGCAAGGCCATATCTTCCACTTGAATTCAGGCGCGGAGCATTCTTGAAGATCCACAACCTCAGCCATCCAAGTATACGCACTACACGAAAACTGGTCGCACAGCGGTTTTTCTGGCCAAATCTAAACAAAGAAGTTACGGAATGGACACGGTGTTGTATACCTTGCCAGAGATCGAAGATCCATCGCCATACGGTTACACCACCAGGAACGTTCCAGCCAGTTGCCCGGTTCCAACATGTGCACTTAGATTTAATTGGACCTCTTCCACCATCAGATGGTAACAGGTACTGCTTAACCATGATAGATCGTCATACTCGATGGGTAGAAGCAATTCCCCTACAAGACATCACTGCAGAAACGGTCTCGTCAGCATTCTACAGGGACTGGGTTTGTAGATTCGGAGTGCCTTCAAGGATAACCACCGATCAAGGACGCCAGTATGAATCACAACTATTTTACCAGCTCATCTCACATCTAGGCATTCAGCGTAACCGTACAACGGCCTATCATCCACAATCAAACGGTTGCATCGAACGTTGGCACAGAACACTTAAAGCTGCCATAACAGCACACACGAACTCTGCCAACTGGACTAAAGTTTTGCCTACTGTTCTTCTTGGTCTAAGGTCAAGTTTACGTGATGATACTTCTTCAAGCATCGCTGAAGCTCTCTACGGACACCCTCTACGACTACCTGGCGAATTCCTTGAGAGTCATCACAATCCACCTGATCCACACACAGCTCTCCAAGAACTGAAGGAACAACTGTCTCACCTATGTCCTGCTGAAGCTCGAAGTTCTAACAGAAAGACATTTGTGCATAAAAACCTACAGAAATGCACGCACGTTTTCGTTAGGGATGACTACGTTAAACGGCCATTGACACCACCCTACTCCGGGCCATACAAAGTCTTAGAACGACATGAGAAATTTTACCTCGTCCAGCTACCGGGACGTGAGTCTAATATCTCACTAGATCGCCTGAAGCCAGCCTACCTACTCTCTGACGACCTTCCTCCCGACCAGACTTCTCCAGCCCATCAACAATCAAGTCAGGAATCCACTACTCGACTTGCCTCACAGGAACCTGAACCGAGCGGGCATGAACCCGAAGCCTACAAAACTCGGTCTGGACGCTTAGTGAAGCGGAAAGTCCACTTCAGCGACTCCGTCGTCTAGGAGGGGAATCCTGTAGCGGTTGCTATCGTAAAATAGTAACCATCGATATTTCGATAACCCTATCGAATTAAAAAATTTAATGTAACCTCACATATAGACTCTTATCAAGTGCCTCATACGCATTAGAGCTTTCCTTATAGCGGTACTCTGCTGCAGATAACAAGAACGGGAACAACACCGTCAATTTCTGATCGTAAGCGGGGCTCAGTTTTCTGAAACCACGAAGACGTCAGAGTTTTGGGTGAGAAATTAACCTACTTGTAAATACTGAAACTAACCTACAATTTATATATTTTGATTTATTATTTCTAAAATAAAGTATTATACAGTAATCCTTATTTTTTTATGTTAAGATACCAAATAATACCACATATCTTAACATAAAAAAATAAGGATTACTGTATAATACTTTATTTTAGAAATAATAAATCAAAATATATAAATTGTAGGTTAGTTTCAGTATTTACAAGTAGGTTAATTTCTCACCCAAAACTCTGACGTCTTCGTGGTTTCAGAAAACTGAGCCCCGCTTACGATCAGAAATTGACGGTGTTGTTCCCGTTCTTGTTATCTGCAGCAGAGTACCGCTATAAGGAAAGCTCTAATGCGTATGAGGCACTTGATAAGAGTCTATATGTGAGGTTACATTAAATTTTTTAATTCGATAGGGTTATCGAAATATCGATGGTTACTATTTTACGATAGCAACCGCTACAGGATTCCCCTCCTAGACGACGGAGTCGCTGAAGTGGACTTTCCGCTTCACTAAGCGTCCAGACCGAGTTTTGTAGGCTTCGGGTTCATGCCCGCTCGGTTCAGGTTCCTGTGAGGCAAGTCGAGTAGTGGATTCCTGACTTGATTGTTGATGGGCTGGAGAAGTCTGGTCGGGAGGAAGGTCGTCAGAGAGTAGGTAGGCTGGCTTCAGGCGATCTAGTGAGATATTAGACTCACGTCCCGGTAGCTGGACGAGGTAAAATTTCTCATGTCGTTCTAAGACTTTGTATGGCCCGGAGTAGGGTGGTGTCAATGGCCGTTTAACGTAGTCATCCCTAACGAAAACGTGCGTGCATTTCTGTAGGTTTTTATGCACAAATGTCTTTCTGTTAGAACTTCGAGCTTCAGCAGGACATAGGTGAGACAGTTGTTCCTTCAGTTCTTGGAGAGCTGTGTGTGGATCAGGTGGATTGTGATGACTCTCAAGGAATTCGCCAGGTAGTCGTAGAGGGTGTCCGTAGAGAGCTTCAGCGATGCTTGAAGAAGTATCATCACGTAAACTTGACCTTAGACCAAGAAGAACAGTAGGCAAAACTTTAGTCCAGTTGGCAGAGTTCGTGTGTGCTGTTATGGCAGCTTTAAGTGTTCTGTGCCAACGTTCGATGCAACCGTTTGATTGTGGATGATAGGCCGTTGTACGGTTACGCTGAATGCCTAGATGTGAGATGAGCTGGTAAAATAGTTGTGATTCATACTGGCGTCCTTGATCGGTGGTTATCCTTGAAGGCACTCCGAATCTACAAACCCAGTCCCTGTAGAATGCTGACGAGACCGTTTCTGCAGTGATGTCTTGTAGGGGAATTGCTTCTACCCATCGAGTATGACGATCTATCATGGTTAAGCAGTACCTGTTACCATCTGATGGTGGAAGAGGTCCAATTAAATCTAAGTGCACATGTTGGAACCGGGCAACTGGCTGGAACGTTCCTGGTGGTGTAACCGTATGGCGATGGATCTTCGATCTCTGGCAAGGTATACAACACCGTGTCCATTCCGTAACTTCTTTGTTTAGATTTGGCCAGAAAAACCGCTGTGCGACCAGTTTTCGTGTAGTGCGTATACTTGGATGGCTGAGGTTGTGGATCTTCAAGAATGCTCCGCGCCTGAATTCAAGTGGAAGATATGGCCTTGCCTTTTTTGTGGACATTTCGCACAGTAGTGACTTGTTGGAGCCAGGAATTTCTACAAGTTTGAACATGAGATTCTCTTGTTTCTTGAGTTGTTCAACGTGAGGGTCTTTCTCCTGGGCGAGAGAGAGTGCAACAAAATCGTCTGGAGTATGTATTTCCTCTATCCTCGACAAGGAGTCTGCAACAGTATTATCCTTCCCAGGCTTGTAGACAATTTCTGTCGAGAACTGACTGATGTAGGAGAGCCAACGGATGCGGATAGGAGTAGCAGTCTCGGGTTTCTGGGCGAAAGCATGGACAAGTGGGCGGTGGTCTGTAATAATTGTAAAGCTTCTGCCCTCTAGTAACGGCTGGAAATGCCTGACGGCCTTGTAGATTGCCAGAAGCTCTCTATCATAGACTGAGTAGTTCTTCTGTGCATTGTTGAGTGTTTGAGAGAAGAAACTAAGGGGGAACCAATTGCCATCCTTCTTTTGTTGGAGGACTGCTCCTAATCCCGTGTTCGAAGCATCACAGCAGAGAGAGAGTTCGGCTTTTGGGTCTGGGTGAATAAGCTCGGCAGCTTCTGCAAGGCTTTTCTTAGTCTTTTCGAAGGCTTCCATAGCTACATCAGTCCAATTGATGGGGCTTTTATCGTTTTTCTTCTTGTTGTGAAGCAAATTGTTGAGAGGCTGTTGGATAGTCGCGGCGTTTGGAAGATTTGGTCGGTAAAAATTTACCATCCCCATAAATCTTCTGAGTTGCTTTACATCCTTGGGTGCTGGAAACTCAAGAATAGCTTTTACCTTATCCCTGAGTGGTGTGATTCCTGTGGTTGTGAGGTGGTGACCGAGGAAGTCGAGTTCAGGGACACCAAAGATGCATTTGGCCGGGTTGATAGCGATTCCATCCCTGTCGAGTCGTCTGAAGACCTCTCGAAGATGAGCACTGTGTTGTTCCTCATTTTCCGAAGCGATGAGAAAGTCATCCAGGAACTTGAAGACGAAGGGAAGATCTCGGAAACGGTCGTCGACGAATCGCTGGAAGCTCTGACCTGCATTTTTGAGTCCAAAACTCATTCGGTTGTATTCGATCAATCCGAAAGGAGTGATGATCGCAGTTTTCTCCCTGTCTTTCTCCGCTATTGGAATATGGTAGTAAGCTTTGCGAAGGTCGATCTTGGAGAAGATCTTCTTTCCACTAAGCTCCATTGTGAAATCTCGGAGATTGGGAATTCCATAACGATCCGGGATTGTTTGTGCGTTCAGCGCTCTGTAATCACCGCAAAGCCGTAAGCCGCCATCTTTTTTCTTTACAACGTGGAGCGGGCTAGACCAGGGGCTTTTGGAAGGTCGACAGATCCCGTCTTTGATGAGGCTTTCTATCTCCTTCTTGACCTCCTGATAAATTCCAGGGGGTAGGCGACGGCATTTAGAAGATACCGGTAGACCCTTGGTTTCTATATGGTGTTCTACAACTCCACTGGAAGGTCCGCGGATAGGTGTTACTTTTGTAAGTGTGGGAAACTCGTTGAGGATCTGAAGAAATCGGTTATCCGCAGGTAATATTGAATAAACTGGAATTTCTTCGCATGAGATACTCCCAGTAGTGCTGCGTCCTGTGTTCTGATCGACGAGTCTCCTGTTTCTAAGATCTACTGTGAGTTGGTGCCAGTAGAGAAAATCTGCACCGAGAATCGCCTTACTCACATCAGCAAGAATGAAAGCCCATCGTAGAGGCTTTTTAAGACCTAGGTCCAATTCAAGATTAGCTTCACCATAAGTTGCTATTTTGGAACCGTTAGCAGCAATCAGGTAAAAATCAGATGGAATTCTGCGACGTCCTTTGGGGGCTGGAAGCAGAGAAATTGATGCTCCTGTGTCAATCAGAAATGGTCGGCCTGTAATTCTGTCCTTGATGAATAGGCGGTGGTGCGGTTGGATAGTGAAAGTTTCCGCCTCAACTTTCACTTGTTGGCGTTTAAATCGGCATTCTGTGTGTTGCTTGCTTCCCAAGTGCAAGGTTTAGTACATTTCCGTGCCTTTTCCTGAAATTTTCTGTGGTAGAAACAGATACCCTTATCTCGTGATTTGGATCTTGTACGGTTGTCAGGCGATCGTCGATTTTGGCTTCTACCGCGACTTTTACAGTTTAACACGCGAAGGATTTCATCCACATCTTTACGCAGTTGTCGAAATTCTTCAAAGTTCCATGAAGTTGTTGTGGGGGTATTGGGTGATATTTGAGGTTCGGTTATGGCAAAAGTCTCAGTCGGCGGAGAAACTTCGTGTACCTTATCTGCTATCTCTGCAAGTTTGTTGACATCGTCATGTCCAGTTGCAGCAAGAATAGGTTGGTACCTGCTAGGGAGATTCTTCAGCCAAAGTGTTCGAATGAAGTCATTATTTACGCTGGTACCGGCGAGCTGCTTCATTTTCCGAAGGAGTTGTGAGGGCATCTGGTCTCCTAATGGCATATCCTCTAGCAGTTTCTTTATTCTAAGCGTCTCGGACTCTCCGTATATTTGCAACAATCGCGACTTGAGATTCTCGTAAGTTTGTTGAGAGGAATCGGTCACGATATCCTGAACCTGTACGAGGACATCTAAATCAATGTTGGGTAGGAGAAGTTGAAACTTAATCGAACTAGAGGTTATTTTTGAAGTGGCAAAAACAGCCTCACATGTAGCGAACCAGAGTGCTGGGTTGGTTTTCCAAAAACGTGGAATTCGAAAACTTGGGCCATGGTACAAGTCTATTTGAGGTGGTTGTATTTCAGCCTTCGTATTATCTGAATTATTTCCTAGCGACATTATACAGATTTTTTAAAAAGTATTATACAGTAGGATCACGTCGGGGTCACCACTTGTTAAGATATGTGGTATTATTTGGTATCTTAACATAAAAAAATAAGGATTACTGTATAATACTTTATTTTAGAAATAATAAATCAAAATATATAAATTGTAGGTTAGTTTCAGTATTTACAAGTAGGTTAATTTCTCACCCAAAACTCTGACGTCTTCGTGGTTTCAGAAAACTGAGCCCCGCTTACGATCAGAAATTGACGGTGTTGTTCCCGTTCTTGTTATCTGCAGCAGAGTACCGCTATAAGGAAAGCTCTAATGCGTATGAGGCACTTGATAAGAGTCTATATGTGAGGTTACATTAAATTTTTTAATTCGATAGGGTTATCGAAATATCGATGGTTACTATTTTACGATAGCAACCGCTACAAACAAAAAACTTTTTTGCAATTTATTAAAGTCATTAAGCGACAAATAATTAGCCTTCTTCTACAACCCATTGGGTAGGCCATGGCATTGGCGGCCCACCACGATTCCTCCTCTTCCTCTATCCGATAGATTATTGAAAAAACTATATACTACCTTGTCACGGCCTGCACTGCATTTGATGGATCATGGAAGAGAATGATAAGATAGGCGGTAATTTATTTCTTCTCTGAGGAGCATTTCCCCATGTATCTAATGTAATTAAGGAAGATTGGCTTTGCAACCTAAGAACGCGGAGAGGAGGACCAGAGCAAGGCAGACCCCCGGAAGACAGAAGGCACTTCTTTAGTGAGTAAGTGATCGGAAAAACAAGCATGTGCTGGACATTTATTGTGTCTTTATTCTAATTGCATTAGTGTTATGCAATCATGCGTAACATCTCACTTACATCCAACCGCTGCAAATACCCGTTCTGCCTATGAGTTTGGGAAGGGTGGAAAAATTAATGAAATGGGGTTATTTATTATTCTACCCTTAATAAGAAATGATTATTATTTAGAACGTCGTTAGTGATTTATATACTTTATAAGGTTTATCATACTTCGATATGCAGTTTTTAATGCGCAACGATACGTTATAAAAATCCTTCAGCTTAGATTGCTTATAAAAAGCTTTTTTGCACTCTCCCATAAAAACATTTATTCCCATTTATATGAGAGCTGTACAGGTTGCAGAAGCAACCCATATCGAATTGTCTGAAAAAACGATAATTACGATAAAGATTTTTGGAAATGCAATTATAAATAATAATAATCACTTCTTATTATTGTTTCTTTTAAAATATTTATTTTATTTCTTGAAAATAGTAATAGCATCATGTTTTGAAATGATGAATATAATAATCCTCAAACTAATCAAAAACTAATTATACAACAATTAATGTTGTTACCAAAAAAAAAGAAGTAAGAACATCCACGAAGGAGAAGAATAAATTACAAAAAAAAAAAAAAAACTAAATATAGGAGAGGTTCTTTCATTTTATATATTTAAAAATCAGATTTTTTTTTCTCTATCATCAATTAAGATGATGAAGGGGATGATGCCTTCTTCCTCATGAGGGCACTTAATGAGGCCATATCCTTTAAGCTACACAACCCCACAGTAGGCTTTCAATTACAGACTTTACCGGCCAAGAAGAATTGTTGAAAATGCTTTCGGCATTTTGAGTAATAGGTTTAGAATTTTGCTGACTACAATCAATTTGCTACCAGAAAAAGTAGACATAATAATTTTGACCTGCGTGACCCTGCACAATCTCTTGATAACGAAAAACTGCACGAGTTACTTAGATACTGGTATGGAAAAATAATTGATTGATAAATTAACTGGAATACTGCTGAAATATATGACAACTGATACACTCGCATATTTTCCGTTTTCATATAATTTAGATTCAACAACACTAACCGGATTGCATTGTGAGGTAGGGCAAAATACTCCTACAACAGCCAAAGTAGTAAGGGATGAGCTGGCGAAATATTTTTTTCGAAAACCCATTATGATGAAAGGATCAATTCGTTCATATCAACCAATATTTTATAAATATTTTATGTAATAAGATAAGAGATTGGCCATGGCAGGGACTGGAACCAAGGCCACTCGCATTAAGGTCTGGCCACACATGTCCGCACCGGAGCAATAATACAGGTTATGTTCAGAATATTTTTAATTTAACTTACATATTACTTTTAGTTATGCCTAAAGTTCAAGCCACACATGTCAGACACAGGCCACTTTAGGCATAACTAAAGGTAATATGTAAGTTAAATTAAAAATATTCTGAACATAACCTGTATTATTGCTACGGTGCGGACATGTGTGGCCAGACCCTTACTAGTGCGCAGCTTTAGTCGGGTTCGAGTCCTCGCCATCGCCAATCTTTTACCTTATTACATAAAATTCGAAAATACCCAACCCTATTTTATTTAAATTGAAGAATTTACTTTGTGACTTTTGTTAATACAAAACAAATATTTCAACTATTCATTAGTTAAAAATTGTATGTATTCTATCTTGTATATTACTTTAAATAGCTTGACAAACTATTTAAATATATCTATAAAATAAATTTCTTCATGTTCAACCAATTAATGAAGGGTTGGGCATTACAAGTACTCAACACTTTAATAAAATCATCCCTCTGATTATACAAAAAATGTAAAATATTCACCGTTTAACATTTTATTAGGCTATAATTAGGTGTTATAGACCGAGAGGCCTTTAGAGAAAATCATAATCACAAGCTGAAATTCTGAGAGCGTTTTTGAAATCCTAATGGTGTTTAAATTTAAGAAACCAGGGTCTATCATTCATATAATGACAGAAAAGGGTCTACATGTACAAATTGCAGCCACCTTTAATAGAAATTTATGTCTTAATTCAAATATTTGCTTATAGATCAAAAACGATTAATCGCAGAAAATACTTAAACTTCACGTCCAATGAAAAACTTTTATTTCACAAAATAAGCTTCTCATAAAATTACTTATACAGATAGCTCACTCCTGAGTAGAGATAAAAATAAAAACGTGAAAGTATTCTTACTACGTGCTAACACCTTTTTATACTCATAAATAAAAAAATAAATAAATTAAAGTTAAATAAATAAATGAAAGTACGGTTTTTAAATAAAAGTGGGATCGCAATAATGGCATAATCGTTTAGGTTGTGTATATATATATATAGATAATGCAATGTATATAATAAATAAATGTATTTATATAAAAAATAAAATTTTATTTATAGAAAATTAAATATAACGGCAATTTTAAGCTGAATATTCTTCATATATTATGTCATTTTTTTGTTTTGAAGTGCATTAGTCTCTGGTTCAAATATTTGCAGTACAGGGATTCATCACCCTCTTCATGACTTTTCTCAGTCCTGCTTACATCATGCAATGCCTAAAAACAAAATAAAAGTATTAATAATTAATATCTCTCTCACTAAAATTCCAGGAGGGCTAACTATTAAACTTCCCTCTAGTTCGCTATCCTCCGGTGGATTATAGGTAGAACAAGAATTCCATGATTGCACGGAATCTTGCAAGAAATGCGTATACTTAAAATAAAACAGGGATGAATAATAAATCTGAAAATAAATTACAAGACTAAATAAATATTTACAGCACAACAACCAAAACCAAATAATTTTAATTTAAATACCGTATCTGCTCTTGCTCCACCTCTTTTTGAATTCTCAATTTTTTTCCTCTCATATAGATACGTACAAAGTGAAATTTGTAAGAAAATTCTAAATACAAGAAATTAGCTAAACATCGCTGAAAGATCCTCTGGAAATTTTTGATGTTAAGGAGCAGGGAGACCTAAAAATTTTGCCCTAATGCGTAATGAGGTCAATTGGGTAGTGCTATCAATAAGCATCTTTCATTTACATACTTACACAATTACATACATACTGGGTTAAGTAACTAGATCTTAAATATTTGTTCAGTATATCCTTTCAATTCCTATGAAAATTTTTTTACTTCATTAATGTATAGGTTCTCAATTATTTATAACAATATCAAAAGATAGTTACAACCTTTTTAGAGTATGTTGTATGAGTACTTTAATGAAATCTTTAAATATGCACATTTCATAATATACTTTAATTTTGAAAAAGCAAGCAACAAGAATATCTTGAAAAATAAATAATTTATTTCATTTATTTATTGAAATAAATAATTTATTTATTTGTTTCTATATTTATGTTATTTAAGTAACTCTCGCACAATTTATAAACAAAATGTTTATTAAAATGTCTAATCTTGATTAAAGGGATGTGGTAATGAAATATTCAAATAAATGGGACTTTATTTAATGTTTATTTTTGTACTTTTGAGCCTTTAATGTCCCAAGTTGGGGAATAATTCTTGAATTTGTACATCAATTATTTTTTATATATTTAAACACAGAAATATAAAAACACACCCATGATTCATAATTTTTCTGGTGAAATGAGTTAGGGAAAGTAAATAAAATTGCTTTAATTTCTTTCTTTGCTTATGATGGATTAGCATTTTAGGTAGGACATTGAAATAAAAGAGAGACTTCACTAGTGACTCAATTTAAATATGTTTTGTAGTCACTGTTGTAACTCATAACCTCTAAATTAAGAAGGAAGTAGCAGCCCTCTAAAATCACAATGAAACCGTTTCACCAACCTAGGGATGGGTCGGTGGAACTGGATCGGGAACGAGAACCTAATCTCGCTGTGGAACGGTATGGAACTGTTCCAATTGCTGGGATTTGCCGATACGGGTGGATCGGTAAGGCGTGGGGAGCGCCCGGATCGGTAAGGAGTGGGGAGTGCCCGGATCGGTAAGGAAAAGTTCCACTGACTGCTCCACGAGCGTTCCAGAGACGGTTCCACGGACTGCTCCAGCTCCGGTTCCACTGTCTGCTCCACGAGCGTTCCACTGACGGTTCCACGGACTGCTCCACCGCCGGTTCCACTTACTGCTCCACTAGTTGCTCCAGTACTGCTCCACCGCCGGTTCCATTACCCGCTCCAGGACTGTTCCATTAGCATTCCACTCACGATACTCCCCGATCTTTAGGGAAGATGAGCCCTTTTTTTAGCAAAAGAAATTGTAAAATAAAACATATTATTTTGGGATTTAATTAAAATTATTAAAGATCATAATATTGGCTTAGGCATTAATGTTGAAAATACCCCAGTATTGTAAAATAATTGGGTAATATAGTAAAACATGTATTAGAGGAAAGTAAAATTATGCAAAATACTTCACAAAATAAATTATTTTGAATATATGACAATAGATGGTATAAGATTGATTTTAAAGCTAGATAAGAATCATTTAGACTAAACAATAAAATATACAGAGGAGGGTCAAAAACAACTTTATTTGCTGTGCAGTTGCTAAGAATTAAAAAATAATTTTCATTTTACAGGGGCCTGTCGCATTTCATTGAAATTAAAAAAAATCATGAAGAAATTTTATACATTGAGAATGTAATAGAGAGGAAGTAAAACTTCCCTGCCTTAGTGAAATAATGTAAATTAGCCTGGCATTATAGAAGTAGATTGGTGAAGGAGTTTAATACGAAATTCATATAATAGATTTGTAATATTTGTTAATTTATTTACCATCACTTTATGCTACTAAGATTGATCAGGCGATGCTACAAAGCTAAATTTTGCCTTTCCAGGTATAATTATGATAGAGATCTTTAAAAAGTGCCTGACATCGCACAGGCTATCAACTTTCATTTTACTTTACCTTCTAAGGACAGCATGACCAAAGATTTTTTACTCCCTTTAAAAAATCCTAGGGCAACTTGGTGGGATAAGATCCTGTTACTTGCTATACTAATGAGATCCTGGGATTTGCTATACTAACTACTACACCACCAGTGACAGATGTATTATATATATATAAAATTCATTGATCTCAAAAATCTGTGTTGTGGTGAGATTAATTTATATTCTAATGATTATTAGAAAATGTGGGATTATTTTTATCTTTATATTACCATTTTTGGCACTTTGTACATGGAAGTACAATGTTATGATAAGGATATACATATATCTTTTTCAGGAAATTGTAAACAGTATCTTAAAATTAATAAGGGCAACTGACAGTCCTAGTGACCTATCTCTCAGTAATGTTGTTTGGTTATAGATTATATTTGAATGAGAAGAATATAAAATATTACAATTATTATTAAAGCATCATTTTAGATCAACTAAATGATAATTGTATGCTATTAGACAACTAATCTCACCTATATTTTGAAACAAAATTTGCCTAATTCTAATTACAATTCTTATTTCCCAGTCCTTACCAACATTATTCAAAACAATTTCCAAACAAAACACCAATATTGGTCAATAATGCATATATTCCTAAGTAATGAATGTATAAAAAGTAGAAAGGCTTGATGGAAATAAAATATAACATTTTGAAAAAATTGTACAAAAATAAAAAAATTTATTTATACAATTTTAAGTAATTTAAGTATACATATTAATACTTCAATATATACAAATAAGTTTAAAAGATATATTAATTCATATAGAATTATTATTTACACATTATAAAATTAATGTAAAGGTGTTCCTCTGCTACTGATGAGAGCCATGGAAAGTCTTGCCGATTTGTATACCACCATCTTATTGGGTTTTCGTGCAGTAGAATTGAAGGGATGGGAGGAAATTAAGTTTTTGGTAATTTAAAAATTCGAACAATTGCTTACTGTTAATGTTGAGAAAACAATAAAGTACTAAACAAATATTAAAAGTCTATATAAAATTTGCATTTTAAAGTTTTGACCTTGCCGATTTGGGATTTTTTAACCAGTTCTATGTAGAGTATATATTATATTATTAAAAAACTTGTTCCTAACAAATTTAAATTGTTAAAAGGCCTCCCAATAATTAGCTCTATACCTAAATTTATGTATGCAGATATATAGCTCATAATAATTACACACAAAATTTTGTAAGCCAAATGAGCTGCTTGAATGTTGTAAACTGTGGCAAAGGTACATTACAAAAATCACCAAGCACACCAAACATTATAAGAAAAGTATTCCTAAGTATAAAAATAAGGCAGCATTAGTGTAACACTGTAAACAGAAAAAAAATTTATAGATGATAATAATCAGAATCAATAGCTAATGAAAAAATAAAATTAGCTTTCAATTTTAAATTATACAAAAAGGTTTAACTAATCAACCTGGTCCCCCTGATCAACTAGCGCAAATACCCCCCCCCCCCCCCCCCCCCCCCCCCCCCCCCGTCATCATTTTTGAGTTTTTCTATTTCCATGTGTAAAGCAATGGAACAGTGGAACTGTATCGGTAATTTGGAACTGTTCCATTCGTGGAACGGAACGGGTTGGAACAGCTCCATTAAGTATCGGGAACGACCCATCCCTACACCAACCTCAAATTATCCCCCGAATTTCCATTTTAACATCTAAACTTTTTTTTTTCGTTCTTGAATTAGGTTAAAGAAATCATTTTTAAAAAATAAATAGTATTAAAGCATGGTTCTTTACCTTGTGGATTGAATTGCTTCTTGACACTGCTTTAACATTGCTTATCACTCAGTTATTGACTTGTGCGATTTATGTTTCACATCCTACAACGCAGGTCTGTCCCTCACGATCTCTATCAATTTTAATGCCTGGTCATTCGTTCAAGGGTTCAATTTAAAACTAAGGAAACTGTAAAGAACCTAACCAAATTCAATTTAGGAATAATGGCGTCTTCAACGCTAGTTTTTGGAGAATAGTATGTTTCGTGATCGCCAGGAGGCGCTGATACCTATACTTTGATCCAAAACTTCGAACATGTTCGAAATATTTGATCAAACGGAGCGTTTAAATAGTAGTGCCAGATTAGCATTGGATGTTCAATGATAGTAACCACATATATTTTTAAGTAAATTAGATATTTTCTTTTCTTTAAGTTAATTAATCTTGATGGAATCGCGATGTAGTTAATTATAAACAAACAGAATACGTTTTTCTATAAAAATTTAACAACAATATTGTGAAATTATATATAGTGCATTCCCAAATAATTATTACATTATGTGTACTTAATTTGTTGTGGTGGCTAGTATTATTATGTATACATCAAACTATAGTTTCATAATTATGTGGGAATGCAACTATATATAATTACATAATATAGTATAAAGCTAAATATTTATAGAAAAAAGTATTCTGTTTGTATATATAACTTTACATATTTATATGTATGTATGTATATATTTAAATATATATATACATTACATTGTTATATTATTGTATTATTTACTTGACAGTTTATTCGTGAACTGTTTATATTTCTTTTATATATTCTATATAAAAATTTCTTAAAATTTTATTAAATCAATCGATCTTTGTAATTTTTGGAAGCCTCTACAAACTATTTATAGTATCTAGAAAATGAAAATTTTTCCTCAAAATCATGCAATTAACAAACAGGTGTCCATTAAAGGTCCTTATCTGTTGGAATTAAAAACTAAAAGCATTAGTTTCCAATCCAGGTGACTAACTAATGTGGATATGTACCAAAACCATGTTTATAAAAAATGTTTTGAGATCACAAAAAATTGTTAATTTAGTTATCAAGAGAGCAAACTTTTGAAACAAAACGATTCTGGATAAGTATGATTTATTGCAAATAATTAGGATGAGATTGCGCAACAGCTAAAGTTTATAAACCAATTTCTATTTTATAATTACAATACATATCTCCATGGGTGACCTCAAGATAAATCAAGCACAGCAAAATCATGGTTTCGGTCAGATTAAACTTGAAATAAATAGATGAAGTTACTATTTAGTACATTAAAACCTTTCCTCTCATATTACACATCATCGCAGCAATTAAAGAAATTGTGGGTAAGAAACAAGGTCAAATATTGTAGGAATAACAGCTAATGGTAAATAAAATATCTGAGACGGCGTGAGTTATATTCATGAAGTTAATAATATATTAATAGAATATATTGAATATAGAATAAAATAGAATATATTGTTAAATATATAGAATATAGAATACAATAGAATATATTGTTAAATATATAGAATATAGAATACATAAAAACTATAAACAAAAGATAAGGTGGTTATAAGCAGAACATAATTATATTGGCAATGTAATCAGTGGTAAATAACCATTTTAATACAATTGCCTAATAAAGATATATAAAGATTTCAAAAGTAATAAGATTGGTACATTTAAGGATTGGTAAATGTACAAAAGTATTCAATAAGAAATTAGAGACCTAATAAACAAATGGACACCTACATCTTTTTTCAAAATTTCATCACTCAGTTATTTATTTTTTTTTAAATTTCTGTGGTCATTATAAGTTTATGCCTACTCTTTATATAATTATATGTATACTACTACTACTAATGTCAGATACGGTATCTACCAACTTTTTTCAAAATATAATTTTTTTTTTATTATTCATGGTCGTTGGTTATACAATTAAGATATAATTTTTTAAACTATTTAATTAGAAGATAAAAGATTCGACCACGGCCGGGAATCGAATGCGGAGGACCTGGGTTCAATTCCCGGCCGTGGTCGAATCTTTATCTTCTAATTAAATAGTTTAAAAAATTTTTTTTTATCTTTTCCACATACAATTAATTAAAAATAATAAATAGATTTAATGCCCACAACTTTATATTAAACTATACTATACTAATATATAATACTATACTATATAATACTAAACTACTTCTTGGTATTATTTATAATCAGAAGAAATCAAATGTATTTAGATTTAACTTAAAAAAATAAATAAAATAAATACAAATCTGGTTGAGAAAAGTAACATTTCATAGCTGTATATGAAATGAATTTTTAATGAAAGGAACTGCACAATCATTGATAATTTTCTTGGATAAAATTGTCACTAAGCTTATTGAGTAATGATGTACTCCTACTTTTAGGCAGTGGCCGCTGTCACCTGTAATAGTTTAAAACAGCAATAATAGGAAAATACCACGTAAGTGGGGGAAAAGCTAAAATCCGGGGACAGATCTTTTCCAGCCTCTAAATATCATTCTTTCATTCCTAGAAAATTGTAGAGGTTTTGAACAGCACCACAACTAAAAAAAAATCAAAAAGCGTCAATGGTCAATTCGTAGACGAGCGTGAAGTTTGGATTCCAGTTGTGACATGGCGAAGGAAGTTTTCCACTGCTCAAATTGAAATTTAACCATTAATATTTTCTTATATGAGTAAAATCCTACTTAGATGATAGGATATGACAGAAAGCAAAATTAGAGGTTTTTTAATGGACCAAGCTGTTGAGGGGGATTCAAAATCCATCGGGGGCAGCGTTTGTTCTTTCTGGGAAAATGACCCATATTATATACTTTTATTTTTTATAATTTTTTTATTACTACCTGACCCTTACTTAAATCCCACTTAATTAAAGTACACACCGTATTTTTAGTATCGTATAGAGTATTTACTGCATCATGGGCATAGGTGAGTTTTTCGTTTACAACTCGCAAACGAAGGGGTTAATCGAAAAACTGTATACGACCGAAAATGTTCTCCTTGAAAACCTGAAAAGATTGACACCAATTAAGAAACCTCTACTACCAAATCTCTTTTACCAAAACCGCGGTTTTGCGCTTTTAACTTGCAATCGAAGGCGAATTGAGTGATTTGTATATTTTTCCGGTGTAGCAGTTAAGGAATGCTTCAAAATGCCTCATTACAGCGTACCGACAAAAAAAAAGGCCTTGAGAAATAATATATTGTATGATTATATAGATTTCAGATAATTATTTTACATTAATATATGAGATATTATTGACTATATCTCGATTTTTTTACATAATTTTAACAAGAGTAATTTTGAAAAAAAAAAAAAAGAAACTGAAATAAGAATTGCTTTTGAAATATGAGTGGTTACTATCGTAGAAAATCCAACCCTAATCTATCATCCCTAGTGCAATGATCAATTTGATCAAATATTTTGAACATGTTCGATTTTTTGGATCCAAGTCTATCAGCGCCCCTAGGCGGCCAGAAGACTTACTAATCTCTCAAGCCTAGCTTTGAAGGCGCCATTATCCATATTTTTGTGTTGTAAATAGGCTAAAATTTTCATTAAGCTTATGAAGTAAAAAAAACAACAATAAATAACATAAATGTATATATGTATTTTTTACATATTAAAATAGTAATAAATTTCTTTAGCCAAATAAGCTTGATAAAATACAATTGTTTCTGTTTTGCCCAAAAATCCTCTTCTGAAATGCTCCTCCAATTCTATTACATCACTAAAAACAAAATATAAAGTTTATACAGTTAAACTTACATAAAGTCTAGTTGTGAAGTAAATAAATTAAAGCTTGAATTAAATATGTATGAAAAGAAGCTTTATGAATTAAGAACTGACATCAGCTAATCCACTAGGTTATGTTGTGAATATACAGAAAATTTAGGTTTCGCAAATCAACTATCTTTCACTTACTTTGAGGAAAGAAACTCAAAATTGAATTGTAAACCTCAAATAGTATTGAACTACATCCAAATTGTAATTAAAACATAAAGAAAACACTACTGGATAGCTTTTTTTAAAGCTATAGGAGCAGTATAGCTCCTAGAACATTCCCTAATGGTTCTTAAAGTGAGATAAAAACATAAGACCCAAAAGTAGAGTAAATCTTAACTTACCTTGTTATTACAATGACTTTTCAAATATTCCTGTTGTGACTTATCGATTTGTATGAAACGTCAATAACATCACAAGGATAAGTTTAACAATAAAACACTGTTCCAAATAACTTTAAAAAGTTGTCCCCGTGTCAGAAACTACCTTTTTTTAGGTTTAATAAAGGCATATTACTAACAAAGTGAAGAGGCTAATCACTATCGAATAATGGCCGACTAGTGTTTTGGGAAGTAGTACGACTATTAAACGGTGGAGCGCTACCGTACTTCGATCCAAGACTTCGAACATATCTCATATTTTGGAAACATTGTTTGATCAAAGAGCGTTTACACGATAACATTTTTCGTCATATGTCACTTTGTTCCAAGCTTTGATCCAACAATGTTACCGTGTAAACAGGGCTTAACAGATTTCGTCGAGACAAAAACCTGAGGAAAATATGGGCGATGAAATGATGGAGACATGATGAGTTCCCATTATGCAGGAACTATATGTTCATGTAATTTTATATACTGAATTTTGTATATACATTTTTATTTAAATAAATTGTTAAATGCACATTGTTGTTGTTGTTTTGTTTTTTTCAATTTATACATCATCATTAATAATCAATACATTTTATTGATTTTTTTACCTACAATGAACTTGTATCCCATATTTCACCATCAATTATAAATGAAAACTATTTCTATAACTTCTAGGGTTTTATTTATTTATTTCTTTTGATTAATAAATCTTTCCTGATTGAAATTATCAATTCATTAGCGAAAATCCAACATGTGGTCACTCCAGATATAAGTAATAACTTAAAAAATATAATTGATTGATATGTACATGCAAGATTATTTCAGTGTTATGAAAAGAAAACACTAAACCAATCCTAATTTTTTACGTATTAAAAGTATGATGTTCGTGAATAATGGCCGGGTTTGTGGAGATAAAATCTCAGTTGTGAAATCAGAATTTAAAATAATGTAAAATGTTAATCTTTTTCGTTTTAAAGGCATTGCGAAAAATTGTAGTATTTATAGAGAATTCAATACGCATGCGGTGAGTCATGCGTCCGATGACGTAGCAGGAAGGGGTTGTGCGGGTTTGCCCCCTTGGGTAAGTGTGCCCATCTCTATTCACCTTGCCTATAACATAGAATGCCTAGAATTTTTAATGTTTTCAGTTCTGATCGAACGTCAGAAGTTTATTCAATGAAATAACAAAATAAGTACCCTATCCGTTGTAACCTTGCCTGTGGAAGATACAATTAAGTTACTACTTGGGTAGAGTTTTAAAAAAAATCAATGTGCGTGGATGACCACAGGTGTTTTACGCCCATAAGCAACAACAACAAACGAAATAAAATCAATTATTGCTTAGTAAACTTCAGTAAGTGGATGCATTAACTAACTGATGGGTTTGAATTTCTTTTGTCTGACTCATCGTAGAAAGATACAGTTTCCCTTTTCAAGAGAGACATCGAGTATTAATTTGCTAACTACTCGTCTATTATAAGTTTTTTATTGCAACGGGAGCGTTGGGGGGGGGGGGGGGAAGTGGCGCTCGCTTGACAAATAATTTAACATTTACGGATTTCATTGAAATAAGGGAGCAGTCTTATGTTTCCAGATACGGAGATTTCGAAAAAATATTTTTCTTATTTCGACGAGAGGGCGGGGGGGGCCGCTCGCTTGACAAATAATTTAACATTTACGGATTACATTTAAATGAGTGTGCATTCTTATGTTTCTGCATACGGTGATTTCAAAAATATTATATTTTTTTTATTTCGACGAGAGGGTGGGGGGGGGGGCGCTCGCTCTGCAAATAGTTTAACATTTACGGATTTCATTGAAATAAGGGTGCATTCTTATGTTTCCGGATACGGAAATTTTTAAAAATATTATAAGTTTTTTATTGCAACAGGAGCGTTGGGGAGGGGATGGCGCTCGCTTGACAAATAATTTAACATTTACGGATTTCATTTAAATAAGGGAGCATTCTTATGTTTCCGGATACAGAGATTTCAAAAATAATATATTTTTTTTATTCCGTAAATGTTAAATTATTTGTAAATCGATCGCCCCCACCCTCTCGTAGAAATAAAAAAATATAATATTTTTAAAATCCCTGAATCCGGAAACATAAGAATGCACCCTTATTTCAATGAAATCAGTAAATGTTAAATTATGTGTAAAACGAGAGCCCCCCCCCACCCTTTCGTCGAAATAAAAAAATATAATATTTTTGAAATCCCCGTATCCGGAAACATAAGAATGCACCCTTATATTCTTATGTTTCCGGATACGGGGATTTCACAAATATATGTTTTTTAACTAAATGATGTAAGTTACAACAAACTGGCGACGAGGTGAAGTTGACTCTATGACTCGGTGAGTTACATTCAATTTTGGACATTTCGCTTCGATTTTCTATTTTTTCACCGCGATACACTTTAAAATTAAATCGATTCAACGAAATGGATGCGACTCAATTTTCCCAACTATCAGCTGCATTCAACGAAAGTCAGAAGAAACTGATTGAAAGTCTTGGAATAGCTGGTGGGGACACAGGAATCAAACAAACATCATCCCCACTAAATGTTAATCCAATGTTAATTCCCCCATTTGAAAATTTTGACCCAAACCGAGAATCATTCAAATTATATTTAACTCGCTTTGATAATTATTTACAATTAAAAGGGATTTCAACAAGAGATGAACAAAACTGCCGACAACTTTTTATTAATTCGATAGGCGCTACCTATTTCAAACTTCTTGTATTTGTATATTCTTATAGCACCAAAGGATCCCCAAAAATCAACTTATACCGAGATTACAAAGGCTTTAGAAAAACACCTGTGCCCTTGTTGTCGTCTGAGTTGACGGTGAGTTGCCAGGTGTGTCGCCGGTGCTGTTGCCTATGGCTCGTCGCAGGTTACCGGCTTGATGTCCGATCAGAAGGCGACGACATCCTGCATACCGGGAAGAAAGGAAGAAGGAAATGAAGATGGATAGTGTCTCGAGGGTAGCTAGGGAGTCGTGGGCGAGAGCCTCGTCCGTAGCTAGACCTGTCACGGACAGGATGGGAATTCCACCTCGGAGGTACCTGTGGTGTCACGGGCACTGGCCTCGACCGCAGCTAGACTCGTCACGGGTGATAGAGGAGTGCAGGAGGAGAGTGCCTCGGGGGTAACAGTGAAGTCACGGTCTCAAGACTCGTTCGCTGCTAGGGCCGTCATAGGCGGTAAAGGAGAGTTACCTCGGAGATTACTGGTGTGGTCATTGACAAGTGTCTCGGACGCCAGTAGGCTCGTCACGGGTAACAAGGAAAGGAAAGGAAAGGAGGTTTGAAAAATAAGAAAAAACAACTTTAAAAAATATTTTATTAAACAAGTGCTATGTAGTATACAAGGCGGAGAAGGAGAGTGATGAGTAAGAGAGAAGGCGATAGGTCAAGGAGAGGAAGAAAGGTGTGAGAGAAGGTGAGGTACCTCCTCTGCTAGAGAGTAGACGGCCGCAGTATTTATACTGGCTGGCCGCCACCCACTCTGCTTAGTGCAGGTGGCGCGCCAAGTGGCTCTATAAGAAACCTCCTTCTCTCTTACTGCCGCTACACCCTAAACGAAACATTCTAGTCACTCAGCACCGATTCTTTTCAACCTATCAAAAACCTGACCAATCAATTGCTGATTATGTTGTGGATCTGCGACGGGATATAAACGAAAGTGATTTTACATCCCCTTGTGATTGCAAAACTAGTTTTTCGAACATACCTCTCAGAGCCCAATTCATTAGAGGATTATATGATATCAACATCAGAGAATCGATTCTTCAATCTGAACTAAATGATTTCGATGATGTAGTCGGAAAGGCACTTGTACTGGAATCTTCCAAAATAGATGGTCAAGAGATCGCAATCCACCAATCTATGTCGAACAACGCGGATGTTAATAGGATTTCAGATCGTAAGCTTCGTCGAGGAAACTCGCCGACGATTTCAAGATCACGGATTGGCCCTGTTAGTGAATCAAAAAGCAATTCTAGTCGATCAAATTCAAATGTTCAATTAAGAACAAGACTTGATTATCGGAAACTCTGCATTGATGGGTTATGCCTTCGGTGCGGAAATCCTCATAAAGCCTCAGACTGCTCTGTCAATCCCCACAGACTTCGATGCCGATTTTGTGGTCGTTCTGGTCATGTACAGAGTGTTTGTCTTCGAAATTTGATGTCTACGGTACATCAAAATGTGAACCACACAAACGGAAATAAGGAGAACACAATTGAAGATACTGAAAATGCTGATATCGATGACACTTTTGGAATCAACCAAATCGTTACAAATTTGAAAATCAGCCCTCCAGTTTCAAAGATAAAGACAAATATTTTGTTCAAGTCAAAATCGAAAATCAATGGCAGGAATTTGAAGTCGATTCCGGAACAGGATTTACATTACTGCCCTGGTCACAGTTTCGCCCTTAAACTCAAAATACCAATTGAAAAATCCAATTTAGCTTTTCGTTCCTATACTAATAATATCTTTCGCCTATATGGGAAAATTCTTGTCAATGTCCAGTACAATGGTAAATTTTCGTAAGAAGAAATCTTCATTGTACCAGATGGTCATACCCCACTGTTAGGCAGAGTATGGATTCGACACCTGGGAATAAATCTTAACGAACTGGATAGAAATTCGACATCAACCCCCGTGGCAGTAAATTCAATTTCAAACTTGGACGAGATTTTTAAAGATTATAGCTCTATTTTCGGACAAAGGTAGGTCGTGTTCCAAACATTACTTGTAGCCTACATCTCCGTGAAGATTCGAAGCCAATTTTTATGCGGAGCCGCGATGTCCCTTATGCACTGAAGGAAAAAGTAGATGCAGAATTGGATTCCGTGGAAAGAGATGGCATCATTACTAAAATAGACCATAGTGAATGGGGTTCCCATTGGTCATCGTCCCAAACCCGGAAGGAGCTATCCGACTGTGCGTCTGACTACAAAACGACAGTTAATCCCCAATTGAAAACCGCTCGATATCTAATTAGAAGAATTGAAGAAATCTTGAACAGCCTCCAAGGATCATCGTATTATTGCCGGTTGGACTTATACAAAGCCTATTTATACATCGAAATGGATCAGAAAAGCCGCGAAATTCAAACGATTTCAACTCACCGAGGAACGTATTTGATGAATCGCTTATCATTTGGCATAAAGACGGCTCCTAGCGAATTTAACAGAATTTTGGACCAAATTCTTCAAGGACTCGACGGCACAATTTCTTATTTCGATGATATCGTTGTCCACGGCAAGACAATTGAAGAATGCCGAAACCACCTACAAAACTGTTTGGAACGACTAAAACTATATCACCTTCATTTGAACAAAAAGAAATGTGAATATTTCAAATCTGAAATTAAGTATCTGGGATACACTATTAGAAAAAATCAGATCCTCAAATCAACGCAAAAAGTCACAGCTATTATGGAAATCCCACGTCCGAAAAACGCTGATGACGTTCGCCGTTTCCTCGGATTAATAACATACTACTCTCGGTTCATCCCAAATTGTTCGACATTAACCTACCCGCTGCGGAAAATTCTCCAGAAGGATTCAAAATTTTACTGGTCGACACAATGTGAAGCCGCATTTCTAAAATTGAAAAGTGAAATTGCCAGCGAAAGAGTTCTCACCCCTTTCGATCCTCAACTTCCAACTATAATAACATGTGACGCTAGCCCAAACGGGATCGCAGCCGTACTTTCGCATCAAGTCGGTAGCACAGAAAAACCAGTCGCGTTTGCCTCCCGTTCTCTGACCCCAGCCGAAAGAAATTATAGTCAACTGGATAGGGAAGCCAAAGGGTTGTTATCCCAAAATCGCTCCAGCCTGTAATTCTTCAAGAGCTCCATGAAACACACATAGGAATTTCAAAAATGAAACAGCTTGCACGAAGATATTGTTCATGGACTGGAATCGATTGTGAAATAGAACGGCTCGCACGATCTTGCGACGCCTGTGCGGAAATCAAGAAAAACCCTATGAAAGTTCCTATATATTCGTGGGAAGAACCAGCTGAAAATTGGGATCGGCTACACATGGACTGAGCTGGTCCATTTAAAGGAAAATATTTCCTGGTCGTTGTCGATGCTAAGTCACGCTGGCCTGAAATCCGCGTCATCAACGAGGCTCCAACGACAACAAAAACTATTGAACTCCTCCTGGCAATATTCTCAACCCACGGATTTTCCCGGGTACTCGTATCCGATAATGCCACAATATTTACCAGCGAAGAATTCAAAACATTTTGTTCTAAGAACGGTATAAAGCAGAAATTTTGTGCCCCAGGTCACCCGGGCACCAACGGATTGGCGGAAAGAAACATCCAAATCCTCAAGAATGGACTGAAAGCCATGGAAAATGAAGTGCTTCCTCTCTATCGAAAACTGCAGAAGATGATGATGACTTATCGAGCCACTCCCCTTGCCGATGGACAGTCCCCAGCCGAAAAGTATCTAAAAAGGTCGATTAGAATTCGGTTGGATGCTATAAAACCATACAAAGAAAATCCAAGATCAATTATCAATTTGAAAACAAGACAGCTTGATATAGGAACTCGCGTTCAATCAAGATATTACTCAAATTCTAAGCCCCAATGGCGCCTTGGCACAATCTTTTGGACGACTTCATTATCTTGTGAAACTCGACGATGGGTTTATTATTGTTTATTATTATTTATGGGTTTATTATTATTATTATATCGTTACAATTACTAGATCGAACCAGGAAGGAAAGCACTTCCTATATGAACAGGGACTTCTGCCATACCTTAATTTTCCCAGTCATCGAACGCGCCCGCATGAACCTGAACAACCTGGGAGAGAAGAACATGATACTAATCCATCGACAGACCAAAACGTTACCGAGAAATTGAGACGCTCTGATCGACCCCGCCAACGGCCTCGATACCTACAAGATTATGTGCTTCACACTTCCTTCGGCTGTATTTAAACTCATGTATTAAGTGATTCAAACTACCTTGGTATATTAGGCTATTAGATGAGATTTGTAAAGCAAGCTAAATTGTCATTTTTTTTTACTTTTTTTATTTCAGAACGGATTATAAATTTTGTGGGGGAGAGTTGTAATATATAAGGCACTGCATTTATAAGAGCAATATTCCATATGTTTTAAATTAAGCAAGTTGTAATATATAAGGAATGTAATATATAAGGCAAGTTGTAATATATAAGGCACTGCATTTATATGAGCAATATTCCATATGTTTTAAATTAAGCAGCCTTCTTTTTATGCTAATTAGATTAACACATATTCCAGTGTACATGTGATTGAAAAGATAATAAAGTTACTATCATGTTCTTTAAACGTTTTGTTAAAAATGTATGTTCTTTAATTTCAAAGACTTAACTAATTAAGTGTTTTTAACTAAATGATGTAAGTTACAACAGAGGGTATAATTAGTAAGACCCCTTATTCAGACTGGGCAACACCAATTGTTCCAGTAAGGAAACCAAATGGGGATATCCGCATCTGTGAGGATTATAGTGGAACTGTAAATCCTCAATTAAATATTCCACAGCACCCATTCCCTGGTTTCGAGGAGGTGTCTGCCAAGCTAAATGGTGGTGAAGAGTTCTCTACTCTAGATATCAAAACAGCTTTTCTCCATATCCCAGTCGGTGAGGAATCCGCAAAGATACTCACTATAAATACCCATAGAGGACTTTATCGTGTTCATCGTCTCTTTTTTGGTGTCGCATCTGCTCCAGCCATTTGGCAAAAATATATTGAGTCCAAAATACGAGATATTCCAGGTGTAACGGTAGTACATTATGACATAATAGTCACAGGTTCGAATAGAATAGAACAACTAAAAACATTGGACATTTTGTTCAAAAGATTATCAGAAAATAATATTAAGCTGGAACTCTCAAATTGTCACTATTACTCGGTTTACCTTGTGGTGCAAATGGGTTACAATATTCCCTGCAAAGCGGTTGCATCTTCAATGGAATAAGGGTTTACATCCCTTACCCTAAAAAATTAAGACCACAAATAATGGCTGAATGAATCCACTCACCAAGGTATGGTAAAAATAAAACCCTTGGCTCGCTCTGTCGCTTACTGGCCTCGGATAGATTGTGATATTGAAAATATTTGTCGCAACTGTACAGAGTGTGCTGATGTATAAAAACATCCTGCGAAAGTAGCGAAGCACTTTTGGGAATACCCATCAATGCCCTGGGAGCGCATACATGTGGACTTTGCCGGTCCTTTTATGGGACATATATTCCTTCTGATTGTTGACGCTCACTCGAAATGGCTGGAAGTAATTACTGTTCCTTCCACTGCGTCTAAACATTTAATTGCTGTTTTAGAGTCAATGTTCTCCCGATACGGAATACCAAGGGTGCTCGTTTCAGATAATTGGTCTGCCTTCACTGCAGGCGCTATGTGTACACTTTAAAACAAGCGCTGAAGTCTATGAAAAATAAACCAGGTTCATTACAGAACCACATTAACTCCTTCTTTTTTGCTTATCGTCGATCACCTAACATTACAACAGGTGAATATCCAGCTCAAAGGTTTTTGAAGCGAGAAATCAGGTCAAAACTGGACCTAGTGAAACCGGATCCTGTCCTAGATGTCGTTGAAAAACTACGGAAGACAACCTTATTTTCAGATAGAGGGTTTTCCGAAGGAGACAGAGTGGCAGTATGGGATTATAGATCCCCTGATAAGAAATGGTCATATGGAACGGTCATAAGCAAGGATGGTCAATTAAACTACACCGTGGACGTTGATGGACATTATTGGAGACGTCATGTTGACCAAATGAAGCCTTGTGGGCCTAGGGTGAGCAATACGAGGCTTTATCCTTGTTATATTCCTCAAAACTTAGAGTCTCAAGCCGCGCATCCATTAACTAGTAGCGGCTCAGACCCGGAATCTGGAAAAGTAGGTAAGCAGGAGGCACAATCGCTAACGCACGAAGAAGAAGCAATACAAAGTGCCCAGACTCAGGTGGAAGCTCCCACGGGACAACATCTACCAACGATAGATGGTGGCACCAACGCAATTGGAAGCGCTCTGGAGGCTCCGAGCAGGAGCCAGCGGCCGAAGTACGAGGGGTGTCCGTAAAATAAGTTTCCCTATTTTTTTAAAAGTGAAAAAAATGTTTTATTACCATTGTATATTACATCATTAGAAATCTTGAACATTAAACTATTTTTCTACGTAGTCCCCGTTGACATTGATGCACTTCTGCATCCGTGTCACCATTTTTTTGATGCCCTGGTCATAGAGGTCCGCCGCCGCGCTGTTGAAGAACTTCATGACCTCTTCTTTCAATTCCTCTCTTGTCCCAAAATTCGTTCCGCCTAGGTGTTTTTTCAGGCTTGGGGACAAGATGGTAATCACTTGGGGCCAGATCGGGGCTGTAGGGTGGGTGTTGGATGGATGACGTCCAGCCCGCTGTTCATCGTGCACATCTGTGCGCCCTTCTTTGGACTCTTTGCACCATTTGCGCACCATCTGGACACTCATGCATGTTTCACCATACACTTCCCTAAGTTGGGAATGAATTTCGGTCGCCGAATTGCCTTAAGCACACAAAAAACGGATCTGGCGGGGGAAGCGATTGGGAGCTCCATCTTTCAAGGCTGTCAAGGCCGAACTGATGGTGGCAGCGAGTTGACCGGGGTTGGGATGTGGAGGGGGGAGTCCAAGCGACACGCTGGTGCCGTCTGAGGGACCTGCCGCGACTTGCACGGCCGTGCCACAACAGGGAAACTTATTTTACGGACAACCCTCGTAGATAACAGCATGGCAGTTGGTCGAACACGACCTCGCCGAAACATCAAGAAGCCTGATAAGCTAAACCTGTGAATAATAAACTGTTTTGGTAAGAGGGGAGATATGTTATATACATATGTACAATCGGTCTTTATGTACAATCGATATTTTAAATGAAAAACATATTGTAATGTTAAAAATAAACAATTGTTGTAATTGCGTTGTAATAAGCACACCTATCAACTTTATTGTGTTCATTCTACTTTTAAAGTTAATTAACTACATATACTTAGGTACATAGCGGCTTAACAGCGAAGATCTCATTTATTTGGTATTTTGTTCATTAATCTGTAGACCGAGTTTCTTGGAAGCTTCCTAAAGTTCCTCATAGGCGCCAGCCATTGATGCTAGTGTTCTTCCTGTTATGACTATATCGTCTGCATAGGCCATTTGCTGTGTCAGTCTATTCATAATTGTTCCACCTGGGTTTGTCCTAATGGCTCTTACTGCCACTTCTAAACCAAGGTTAAACAATGCAGGTGACAGTGGGTCTCCTTGCCTGAGGCCATTCGAGACATCAAATTCCCGGGATATGTGATTTTTCAGACTAACTCGACACTTTGTATTTGTCAGGGTCATTCCAATGAGTCGGACAAGTTTCATTGGCATACCCAAGCCTTGAAGATTCCTTATTAGTTCTCCTCTATCTACTCGATCATAGGCCTCTTTGAAGTCCACAAATAAGTGATGCAGTTCGATGTCAAATTCATATGTTTTTTCTAGCATTATCCTCGGTGAAAATACATGGTCCATTGTAGACCTCCCAGGTCGGAAACCACTTTGGTACTCTCCAACCAATCTTTCCATCCACAGGAGTACTCTATTGTGGATTGCAACAGATAAAACCTTATATTGCTCTGCTGGGAAGTAGAGCAATGCCTCTATAGTTTTTGCATGCAAGCCTATACCTTTTTTATATATGGAGCATAGCAATACCGTACTCCATTCCTGGGGCATTTCTTCATTTATCCATATTTCAAAGATCAGGTCGTAAATTTGATCAATCTGCACACTGCAGTCCCACCATACTTTAGCAGTTCTGCTTGGATCTGGTCTATTTCCGGTGCCTTATTGTTATGGAGTGTCTGAATTATTTCAGGTATCTCTTCTTCCTCTGGTGGGAGGACTTCGTCTGCATCTTCTTGGGCATGTCTCAGAGTTGGTCCCGGCATAGCTGCATCTGTGTTCCTCTAGGCGTAGAGAAGTTCCTGAAAGTGATCAAATTATATGAGCTCTAATAGTGAAACCACATGCTTAAACCATGAGTTTTATCAAAAGAATTTAGAAGATGCTAATTTGGAAAAATGATCGGTATGCAATACGGTGGCAACTGAAAATACGATCCTATATTCTGGGAAGAATTAAATCATGGGAGCTATTATTACCACACTAACCTAACTCCGCAGCAGTACTTCTGCTATCTGATTTTAAGAGCTCGGGCCTGTGAACATAAGCTTGAAGAAAAATTTATATGTAAATCTATGGCACGACATTTTGGAAAAACCATAGAAGTCATGCTCTATCAAGGAATCAAGAGTATTGATGGATGTCTTGAGGTATTAAACAGGTTTGGAAGAGACAGACTTTTCAAAGATATGACTTCTACTAGAAGAACTACAAATCAATATCAAGAAAATCACGGAGCTCCACTACAGGATAGAACCCGAGGAAAATTTCAGAAAAACAATAACTAATCCATTCAAGATAGAAATTATAACAAACCTTACCAAAGGATCCAAACTCCAAATACAGGAGAAATTAACTTTGATAATAGGGGTCGTAATTGGAATCCTCGAGTAAATCGAATAACAAGATGGAGAGGAAGACATAACCCAGAAAGAAACTACGCGGACAAAATCAAACCCCAAGAGAATCAAGGAAATCACCAAAATTCTGAAGAAAAAACGACAGACCAGGACGATAATAAAGAGAACAGTACAACGCCTGTGATCAACAATAATGAACATCATGATAAAGGTCAGGCCACACATGTCCGCACTGCATCCGTATCCGCATCCGCATGTGCGAACGGTTACTATCTATCCTTCGTAAATGAATCAGATCCGTGCTGTGGTGCGGACATGTGTGGCCTGATCTTAATTGACAGCTAGCAGATGGGACTGTAGAGCCAATAGGACAAACCAAATCAATATACAAAGAATTTACTCAACTCCTCACGAACAATGAAGAAAATTTCAACAGTATATTTAATCAAAATTATAAATGTTTTATTAAAAGATCAAATCATACGAGCTCTAATAGATTCAGGAAGTGAAATCACATGCTTAAACCAGGAATTTTATCAAAAGAATTTAGAAGATGCTAATTTGGAAAAATCACCGGTATGCAATACGGTGGCAATAACCGCAACTGGAAATACGATCCTATATTCTGGGAAGAATTAAATCATGGGAGCTATTATTACCACACTAATCTAACTCCCCAGTAGTACTTCTGCAATATGATTTTAAGAGCTCGGGCCAGTGAACATAAGCTTGAAGAAGAATTGCTACTACTTTTTTAAATTTCGAGCAAGAAGTAAAAAATTTTCCCCGCTATGGGCCTCCGTAATCTTAGTTGCGCCAGTGGGGGCGACAATACTTTTTTGTGATTCGATGTATATTGCTCATATTAGGATGTTCGCGATTTTAATACAGTCCTATGTAAAATATCGCTAATGGTTAAAATATTTTTATTGATTGAAGGCAAACATTTTTTCACCTGATATATCATTGTTTGAAGTAATTTTTTACTGAGAAGATAATAGGTGCAATATGTTTCAGTTATTTGATGGCTGTGGATTTCTTTATCTATATGCAGTGTATCGCTATCTGGTTCCGGATCACTATCATATTATTTCTCTTTTGAATTCTAGTCTTTATTGCTTTCAATCATGTGTATTAAACACATACTTTTGTTTGGTTTATTTATTGGGTTCATCTTGGCAGGTAGTACCTTATAGTATTTTTTTAATGTTGGTTCTATTTAGTTTTTTTGTTTGTTTTAAATATGAGCAGTTTTTAAGTGAAGGTCAGCTGATAGGGAGACCTAGTACATGAACAAGGCATTTTATTATGAATTAAAAATAAATGCATTTTTATTAATATAAATTCACTATGATTAACCACATGGAATTTATTCGAGATCAGCACATTCTGAAATATTCATAATATGGTGCCATGTATTTAAACAATATAAGTGGCAATACAAGTTGATCAATGTCAAGAAATAAAATTTTCTAAAGAAATAGAATCATTTCTAAATGTGTGTAAATTGTAGTCCAATAATATAAGATTTTAATGTAACTGTATTTTAAAGCAATGTTTTCTGGATTCTGTTTTGAATTATTTGCGCTGATTTCTAAGAAACCTATGAAACTTTGTTTTTTTCAAGGGCATTAGGAAATAAATAGGATTTTTATTATATGATTGTCATTGAAAAAAATAAAAATACTGTTCTGCTATTATACATCTTGTTTTTATAGCCTAGGTTTATATTGCAGCGAAAGCTGTATCGTAAGATTAGAGTCATTTTACATTTTAGTTTTTCATAATCTTTTTATAATTATAAAACTTCCTTATTTTCTTAATGGGTTTGGAGTAGCGATACTGATCTGTTTTGAATTCTGGCATCCTAATTCTTGCTTATTCTTATGTCTTGTTTATTATGGTCCTTTAAAATGTTTTGCAACCATTTTATGCTCAATATTATTTTTTAAATGTTAAATTAGCTATATGTCTTACATTAGCTCAAATCTATGTTTTATTTTTTTTTAATTATTTTAAGTTACTGGTTGAAGAAGGGAAATGAGTTATGTATACATTTAAATTGAAGAATCTTATCTTATTCAACTAATTAGTAAGCTTTAAATACTGCTTTTGTAGGAACCCTAATTGAAAAAATCCAGTACGATGCGCGCAACACACAACTTTCGATTCATTAGTGCTTATTTCTGTTTTTAAGGGACCTAATTTCATCAACAGTCGAGTTTTTTTTACTGCTTGCTTGTTTATTTACAGTGATTTGCTTTTTGCAAATATATTGTGAAGAGGAATCGATAGCAGGTGTATTTACGACACCTAGTAAAGTTTGTCTGTTATGCCTTCCTGGAAATCGAGAACGATTACTGTTCCTCTATAATCACCTGATATTGCCTTCAGAAATTTATTATGGTATCATGGCATAATCTAAACAGAATTAGTCAAAATTTAATTAGTTAAATATTATCTTACACCATATAATTGCACACCTTAAATGCTTTAAATAATTTGAGCATTACGTATTTACACTCTAAAGTAAAATACATTTTTTGTATTGTTATTTTCATCAGGGATAAGACGGGATATGAAATTTTGGCTGTCACATCTTTGGCATATACATACATCACAATAGTCAGTTTGATCAACATCATTACAGCCATTTTTGGTTAAATAACAAAAAGATCTGAAAATGAGGCAAAATTCACTAAATAAAGTGCCCCCTCTGTTTGACCAATTTTGATGAAATTTCGGCTGTCGCATCGCTGACATATACATACATCAAATACCTGGTTTGATCAAAATCATTAAAGCCGTTTTTGAGTAAATAAAAAAAAAAACACTTGAAAATGAGACAAAATGGAAAATCTTCAGGTCCAAATGAACTGACGTACAGAATGTCCCAACAGAAAAAAATCAGAAAAAATCATTAGTCCAAGTACTGAACTTCCCCAACACGGATGGATCACTGGAGTATTCCATACCTCATGGAAACAAGAGTAGTATCTAGACACTAGTATCTAGTGATGGTCTATCTATCAAACCAACTGTCTTTGATGGAAGTTGATGGAAAAGATGATAAATAAAAGACTGATATGGACCCTTGAAAGAAATAGCCTATCAAACAGCCTCCAATGCGTTTTTCATAGACACCGTTCTAATATCAACTTAATTGGATGGAGCGAATCTGGAAATATTCCACTAGATAGTGATGTTCCGCAGAGTTCAGTTTTAAGTCCACACTCTTTTCGATTGCAGCCTGATAGCCTGGTGGAAAACGTTAAACATTGTTTTTTCGCTGATAATTTTTCAGTAATCTGCTGCTCCACAGATCTTGAGTATATAAGGAATCAATCAGAGCTTGTAGTTAACAACCTTCAAATATGGTTGAGCAAAACTGGATTCCTATTCTCCTCGGAAAAAACACGTTGTTTCCTTTTTAGTCAGGTGGAAATACTCCTCCTGCTATCATTTTAAAAGGATTGCCTCTCTCTTATGTTGTGAATGTTAAGTTTCTTGTCCTTCATCTTGATCATAATATGGGATGAGCAGATTAATAATAAACTTCACATGATTAAAGGAAAAGTTAAGAGATGGCATTCATGATCTAGTGTGTCAAGAAGAGAAGTAGTCATTACTTGCCTCCGCATAGGGTACTGCTGCCTCGCCTACTGCTGCCTCGCCTACTGCTGCCTCGCCTACTGCTATCTGATGGTTAAAAAGCCAGCTCCTCAAAGCCATGCCATGCACCCATGCCAAGTGCATAGCACTTCTATCTGTGAGGCACATATAATAGAGTAGTGTCCAGTTTATAAAGAAAAAATGCTAAATATGTCTCTCGCCGGAGCATTAGGTGAAAATCGAAAGATCATCACAGAACTCACAAGTTTTATTAAGGAAATGGGGCTTTACCCTCTCATATAAGAGCTACGCTGTTTCAAAGTCACGGGTAATGATAAACATAGATGTTTTACACCCTTTATAAATACAAATATTTTTTTTTATTGGTCCTCCCCTTCCTCGCCTTGTAGGCTATACTGGGTTTCCCGGGCCAGGGGAGTATTGTATTTATAAATACAAATATAAAAAATAAAAATAAATATACAATATTGTGTAAACTGTGTGTGTATCATTTCAAGAACTGGAGTTCCCTTAAAGCAATAATTATTATATTTACCAATGATTTATTTTTGACATATATTTGCATAGAAATGGAAAAAAACAAAAAAACTGAAAATTCATATTTCTGTATTTGGGATGAAATGGGTTATATGATAAGAACCTGTGATAAGGACGAAATTCATTAACTTACTTATCAAGCTCTTTAAATATTTTTCAAACAATCTTTTTATTGATTAAACACTCATGGCCAACATAAATTAATGAAGTCTGTTATATAAAAAAAATTTCTCTTGCTGAATTATTGATAATTGAAGCACTTAACACTTTCAATGCAGATTTTTTTAGTCTTTAATCCCACATACGGCATTTTAAAAACTTTTGATTTGCCTTAATTACATGTTTCAATGCATAAAAGTACCGTATTTACAAGAAATAAATAAATAAATTTTAAAAAAACCTATGAATCTGAAATTTTGAATTTAATTTCCTTTATTTTAAACCTTAGGCTCTTTGAAAAAAATCATGCTTAAGAGATTAAATAGGCAAAAATATTTTTAAAACCTAATACTAAAAGAAAAGAAAAATTCTGGTGTGGTGCGTGCATCATACAACTTTCACTTGCCATTCTCCTTTCTTTGACTGAAAATAGAACTTATTTTTCGAAAATGTCGTACTTTTGTGCTACCGGAAAGGGAACACAAAACATTTTTGCTCAATCACAATTGTTTTTGTTTAATCTATTGGAAAGGGGATATGGACCTGGAAAAAGGCATTTATTTTTAATTGATGGTCCAATATTTTTAATTGTGAGCAATATATAGTTGAATCAATTGTTTGTACTGTTGGCAAAAACTCACCCTTGAAATCCTATCATGTGGAAAGCATTATCTTCTTTGAATGCAATCCGGGTTTTGACATTATTCTTGGAGCCTCAATAATTGGTCCCAAGATTTTCTGCGGACTACATTATCATAAAAGATCCATTTTTTATCTCCTATTACCAATCTTTTCAAAGAAGGGTTGTTTTGTTACCGTTTTCATAGTGAATCACAAACAGAAATGTGTGATGCAAGTTGACTTCAGTTAGAGAGTGAGGGACCCAAATATTAAGCTTTGAAACATAGCCGAGCTTTGTTAAATGCTTTTCTACACTTGTGTGCGACATTTAGAGCCATAGCAATCTCTTGCACTGATTGGGTGGGATTTTGATTAACAATGAATGGCCTTCACATTGCTCATTTTTAATTTCATGGGGGCAACTAGACAGTGGAGCATCATTGATGTCAAAATTTTCAAAATGAACTTTGTTATACCAATTTTGAAAGGTGCGTTTGGTTAAGGCATCATCCTTATAAACACTGCAAATTTTTCTATGAGCTTCTGCAGCACACACTTACCTTTTTAAAAAGAATATAACAAAGTATGGCTATAATGAATATTTTCTTCCATGTTCACAGAGTAATAGCAAACACAATACTAAGCTAGTTTCAATAAAGTGTTAACAGATATAGTTGTTGACATATTACAAACAGAATAAACAATCCACCTTAAGGATTAATTTATGAGATAAGAAGAGTATCATAGTGATATACAAAATAAACAGCACAACCGAAAGGATTTATTTGTAAACTCAATAATATTAAAGAATAGTTCATTCTTCGCCAACATAAGTTATGAACACACGCATGTACGCACACGCGCGTACACCCTCACACACAAATGCACACACGCGCGCAAATACGGAATATAGAGGTTGTATTGAAGATTTCTACAGTTCTCTCCAAACACGACCAGGTCATCTGCAAATGCTAAAGTTGTGTATTTTATCTGCTGGAGTCTTCTGAATTCCAGATGGAATGGCCTCCCAGATGCAATGGCCATGTTGGGGTTAATTTTTACTTTCACTTACCTATATATGGAATATATAGTAAGGGAAAGTATTGCGATCGTGAAAAATTTCGACTTCTAGTTATAAACAGA
Source organism: Aelia acuminata (assembly GCA_911387785.2). Taxonomy (NCBI): domain Eukaryota; kingdom Metazoa; phylum Arthropoda; class Insecta; order Hemiptera; family Pentatomidae; genus Aelia; species Aelia acuminata. The sequence goes on along the minus strand of OU426978.1, from coordinate 72,739,993 downwards.
AATAAACTTATTAGGGTCCCCTGAGTCTCGCGAAATGGTCTGTGTGTGTGTGTATGTGAACAAACTAGCTCAAAAACTATAAACCGTACGAACCTGAAATTGGGTATTTGATGTACGTATATGCCCGCGATGTGACAGCCAAAATTTCATCCAAATAGGTCAAACGAACGGGGCATAGCTTCAAGCATTTTTCTCCTATACATGCTTGATCTCCTATGTATTACTTCAACTCCATCAAAATCAAATCTATGCTTGGTTTTAATAATGTGTTCCACTAGACCTGTTTTTTGTCATTTTATTCTATATTTTTTACATCATTTCTGTGCTGGTAAATCTGGTCAGAAATATACTGCTTCGTTTAGCCAATTGCTGGGCAATCCAAACAAAATATTTTATAGACCATCTCTGGTTTTTAAAGTTAATTGTATCCTTCATGTTGCTATATCGTCGTCACCATGCTAAAGTAACGAATGTGCGTATTTGTTACTTTAGCATGGTGAGAACGATATATATTACTGCTATATATATTTATTTCTTTATTTATAAAACTTATTATAGCTGAAGGAATAATTTTTTATTTAAGGGAATCCAGGTCTAGATGTAAAATACCTCCCCATATCTTTTATCCCATAGTTAATGTAGAAAATAGATTTAACAGCAATTTTTTAATAAGTATAAATAAGACAGAAATGTTTAATAAAGCCATAAGGGATTTCATTAATCTGGACATTTGACAAGGATACTGGATTAGAAATTATTTTAAAAATGAATTGGACAAAATAAAAATAAAAAATAATAGAAATAAAAAAAATAATAGAACAAAACTATAACTATAAAAACAGTTTAGAAAAATTCATTGTAAATAAAAAGAAGAAAATATTTAAAATTTATTGTGTAAAATTAGAAAATGAGATAAATAAAATGATTAATATAAAAATTAACAAGCTATATAACAGAGTTGGAGATAATGAATCATGTTTAATCCCAAGAAGAAGTTTATATCTAACCAAACATTCATTGAAATCGTAAATAAATATGAAAATTTACATAAGGGTTATTATATTGACAACCTTAGAAACGTAGAAATATCCGTAAATGTTCAAAATTTTTTAAGTCTAGGGGAAAATGTGAGTCTTATTTCCAAAAGACATAAGGAAAAACGTAATTAATTTAATTGCTGATCTAGTAATAGTTTTTAACAATATGGATACTTGTGAAAATCATATTAATAGTTTAAGAAGCACTATAATTAGAAAAATAGGGAATTTCATTGATAAAAAGAATAATAGAAATAAAAATAATATTAATAATAAAATTCTTGACCTATGGACCAGAGATTATGAAGAAGTATTAAAATTTAAAAGGAGAAATCCAGAATTGCTAATTATTAAATCTGATAAGACTAAAAGAGTTGCAGTGATTAATAAGGATTCCTACCAAGAAAAGATGAATACAATTTTGAATGTAGAAAACACTTTCAGAAAGCTCAGAACTGACCCTTTGCCAGATATAAAGAAGAGTATAAACACTTAAAAAAACTGCACAAAAACAATTTTATTGATGAGGTTGAAAAGAAAAAAGTAATAGATAATTATTATGTAAATCCAAGAATGTTTGGAAGTCGTCTATTTCGGTGAGTGTGTTGTCCTTAATAGATTTCGTTCCAAAAACCTGGTCAAGATATTTTACCCTAGAGCTCTAGTTTTGCATTTTTCTTTGATGAGATTGCGAATAGGTTGGGGTAGGTAAAAGTCAGTTTAGTTCTTATTGTCTTCTTTTTGGTGTCTAGTTTTTGAAAGGTAGTCTACTGCATTGTCAAGTTTGTCAGCTTTAGTAATGGAGTATGTTAACTTAATTTTGTTGTTCAGGGATTTTTTAAAACTGTCCTAGTTTATGTATCCGTTAATTAATGATGGGAGATGAGGTTTAACGAAAGGGTGGTTTGACAGTTCAAGTAAACTTAACGAAAGGGTGGTTCGACAGTTCACGTAAACTTGGGCCATGATCAGATGAAAGGTCAAATAGAGAAGAAACAACGGGTGATAAAAAAGTTGAGAAGATTGGGAAATTTCGATTGCGAAGAAGGCCAGTAAGTAGGATGTGTTGGAGAAAGAACTGAAAGTTTTAGATCCTCAATCATATTAGCAACCTTTTTCCTCAAGTGTTTGATACTCGAGAGCCCCATCTTGTATTTTTTTTGTTGAGATCTCCACCCACTATGAATGATTTTCCCATTGTTGAGTTGGAATTTCGATGAGCTGAGGGAGATATCAGTAAATTGTATGTTTTTCGTCTGTGCAGCAGGAAGAACATGGTGGTTTATTGATTTGTCCACAATTATCGCATTGCCACCGTGAGCCGTCTGATCTGTGTGGTCAGTCCTATGAGTGTCGTAACCGTGTATTGTGAAAGGTGGTTTGTCTGTTAAGTGTGTTTCTGTTATTAGTGTGATTATATCGTGTTCTTTGAGACAAATTCCAGTTCATTTTTTCATTGGGCATACCATTAGAGTTCCAGAGGAGTATTCTAAGAGGAGAAGATTTAGATTTAGCCATTGGGAGGATTAGAAATGAGAATTGAAACTAATTTAGTTAGTAGCTCAAGGATGGGAGATAATAGATATTTAAGTTCAGCCAAAAAAGGATCAAGAGATGAATTTATAGTAGATGAGATACCGTAAGATGAAGAGGAAGAGGAAGCAAAAAAAGTAGAAGAGTAACTCCCAGTTACCTTTATCTCTGATGAAAAATTTTACTAATGGAAAATTATTTTTTACTTAAGAAAATAAATACGTGATGCCAAAATTATTTAAAGCATTCAAGGTACAAAAAAATATGGTATAGGATAATCTTTAATTAATTATATTTTAGTTTAGAAACTTAGGTTCCATAATAGATTTCTAAATGCAAAATAAAATGATTTTAGAGGAACAGTAATCGTTCTCGGTTTCCAGGAAGCCATAAGAGACAAACTTTACTACGAGATGTAAATACACCTATAGATTCACCGTCACAATATATTTACAAAAAGCAACTCCCAGTAAAAAACAAGCAAGCAGTAAAAGACTGTTGATAAAATTAGGTCCCTTAAAAAAAGATATAAGCAATAATGAATGAAAAATTATTGAGAACTTTCAAGTTTTGCAATACCAATGCTCTATATCTTATGGAGATGTACAAATAAAAGCATAATGTGGAAAAATGTGTGAAGTTGAAGAATGGGGCTTACATATTATTGAAACATGTAAATTTCTAATCTAAGTAAGTTTGTAAGTGTAAGTTGTGTGTTGTGCGCTTTGCACCATATTTTTTCTCTTTTATTTGATTCTTAAATAGTCTCTTTAGCTTAAATAGTTTCATTTTATCTTTAGCCATTTCTTGTTACAAGAGATAATTAGGGGCAGTTATTTACACCAAATAAACAAAAACAAAGGTACTTTATAGTTAGATTTTTCCCTTAGCCTTTTAAGCCTTATCAGATCCATTCTTTGATGATATAACTTAACTCATATTAAAGAATACTTCATTAGGATTAAACATGACAAGTTTATTAGTTATTTTTTGTGCTGATTACTTATTTTATCTAAAGCTTAATTTTTATATTAAACTAGCAGACCCGGCCACGCGTTGCTGTGGCTCAGTAGTTATATCCTAATATTTTTAAACAAATACAGTAATACCAATATTCTTTGGAAAAGATGAAAACCTTTCAGCTAATCAAAATCCAACGTGATTAAGAATAGAGCATTACACCATTTAAAAGTATTTGGTAAAGAATATAGGAAAGTTAAAGTTTTTATTTTTTACATCTCATATTTCAATGTAGTTTGACTAAAAAGGAGCTGATTGTGTTTACGACACACAGAGCTGCCAACACTATCGCCCTTTTTTTATGGATCGGTATAAACTAACTCGAAATGGCTATATTTTTCCACTAATTTTAAAAAGGATGACTGAAGTAAGTTTTGATAACCTCAGCCATTGATCTATTGATTATTGGCCTAACACTACTTCAACTTGGTATTGTTAGTTTAACAACGGGTTTAATTTTGCTCAGGGTCATGCCAATCTTGGTTAACGCGTCATATATGTCCTTTTGATAGGCGTTTTTCTCAATTTCTTTGAGACCTCGATTTCCCAACCCTTCGGCTAATAAGTGTTCGGTAGGAGGGTGGTGTGTTGAAGCTTTTAATTTAGCAATATATTTGAGTGATAATAAATCTCTTCTTAAAGAGGTTTTTACATAATACAATTAAGAATTTTTATTTATTCAAGTACTAATTTGTTCAAAATGTTTTGGGTTAACCTGTTTTTTTTTTTAACACAAACCAAAGATTTGATGGTTTCCACACACGTAAGCAGGCGATCCCCATTTCCCACGTGAGTTATGCCATTGCCCAAGGGAAAAACACGGATTTTCAAAGTCCAAGTGGACATTGTTTGCCCTTGGGATTTGTTTATGGTCATGGCAAAAGCCAAACGAATAGGATATTGAAGCCTTTTAAATTTTATTGAAAATTCTGTCGGTTCCAGGGGAATAGGTGGCAACAGGGCGATATCTCCTGTAAACCTTCCAGGCAACATTTTCCCCTCAATAACATTTCTTGTGATCCTTTTAATGACCAACCGTGTACCGTTGCACAATTGAGGTGGATTTAAGTTACGAAGAAGAATGATCGGTGAGCCAATCTTCAACTGGAGATTGTTTGGGTGTATATCCAGGGAATTAAAAAATTCAGATGGGAAATTTACGGCTTCGTTTACATCTAGAACATTGTCAATTGATTTTGGAAGTTTATTTCATCGAAATCAACATTTTTTGCTGCCAAAATAGAACGACTACCCAGCCAATTATAGTCCAAATAATTGTTCAAAATATCAGGAAAGACACTTTATATTTCGTAGACAGTTCATTTTTCGTCTCTACAACAGTGGAGAAATTTTCTGTTAATTTGATAAATTTTGAATTTCGATGCAGCTCTATTTCACCGTTTCCAATATAGAGCAATTGTTTAAAAGATATATCTGCCGATGGATTATTTTGCAGTAGTACTCTCATATTTATGGCGGATAAATCTGAAACTTGAGGTTACCCAAATAACAATTATTCCTGTTCAGTAATAACACAGGAATGTAAAATATAATCATATAATATAATCATTAAATGTAAAATTTAAAAAATGCCGCGATTTGTAATCTTTTCTTAATCAACAATCATTTAAAGATAAGTAAAAAATTGTATTCTGGTGAAATTAACAACGAAATATCATTCCCAATAATAGCCTACTTTAAATTAAAGAAAGGATTAAAATCTTCGCTGTAATTTCTTAAATTTTACATATAAAGATAATTACAACTCTGCTGAAAAGGAAGTAACAGTCTCTATTCGATTGGGATTAAATTTTCTCAACTTTAAATTATTGTTGATAAAGGAGGAATTACAAATCTTCACAGACATTTTTTAAATTTTACATTTTAGATCTCGGGATAAAAATGATAAAAAGGTTTGGTAAAATAAAAAAACACTGTATTTAAATAATAATAACAAAACGAATAATGAAAATAAAGAAACTTCTGTTAAATAAATCAACTGAAAATATAATATTAAAGTCTTAATTATGCAGTTCTTTAGCAAATCACAAAGTATCCCACAACACCTAATCAAAACACACTCTTTTTGTGAGGGAGTTTTTACGACTGGTTATCCGCAGTGTAGCCAGCTTACTAATTTTCACTAATTTTTGGCAACAGTGACTCCCCAAGTCAGGTTTCTATTAGGTTACACCTATGACAGTAGGTGCTGTTACAACATTTATAGAGTATTATTTCAAATAATAGCCTAATTTAAATTATTAAAATGTATTTATTTTACTAAAAGTTGATATCAGGGTGGGCCACAGCAAAGCGTTTCAGCGCTTAGCTAGTAATTTAATTTAAATACAAATAAAAAAGGAAAAGGAAGAAAAAGTACCTACACATTTGAGAATTTATTGTAACCTTTTCTTGATTTATTTATTCTTTAATGAAAATTAACAATAAATACAAATTTGTATTACTATTTGCCTGTGGAAAATAATAATATAGGAACAAATAACTCCTCTCATATAACGCAATACAAAATTATAATAATGATAACCTGTATTAAAATGGCATGCTTATAAACAAAATATATAAATAAATATAAATAAATAAAGGCTTAACGAACCCGAAGGTTCGATGCCGACACCACCACTCCCTCCCTGCACGCCTCCATCCATCGAACGTCTTCCAGACCCAACTTCGATAGATCCGCCCTAACGCAATCCTCCCACCTCCGTCTCGGCCTGCCCCTCGGACGTTTCCCATTCGGCACCGCGCTTATTAATCTTTTCGGAATACGTTCACAGCCAAGTTTTGCAATTTTACACCCCCATTTTATTCGTCTTGCTGCAATCACGTCAATTATATTTACTGGATAAAGTTCACTCAGTTCGGCGTTGTGTAAGCGTCTAAATTCTCCGGTTATTTCATCCCTCTTCGGTCCAAATATTCTACGCAGTACTTTATTTTCAAAAACTCTAAGCCGTTGCTCATCCCTCAATGTCAGCGGCCAAGTTTCGCATCCGTAAACGACCGTTGGAAGAATAATAGTTTTGTAAATCCTAATTTTTAAGTTTTGGGACAGAAGGCGGGAGCTAAGCAATTTCGCTACTGAAAAGTAGCAAGCATTACCGGCTTTTAATCTAGCCTTAATTTCCTCATCGATTTCGTTTCTTCTAGTTACCATCGCCCCTAAATATCTAAATTTCTCTACCTGTTCAAACGTATTTCCCCCTACATTGATATCAGCGAAATCCTCACCACTTCTACGACTAACCATATATTTCGTCTTATCCGTATTCATTTGCAGTCCAAGTTCTTGTCCGGCTTTCATCAACGTTTTTGTGTTCATTTCTATGGTTTCCACGTCCTCCCCGAGCAATACCAAATCATCGGCATATCCGAGCACGGGTATATTCCCTCCCAAATTCAAACCCTTTCCGCTACGCGTCACCTCCCTAATGGCATATTCCAGCGCTAAATTAAATAAAACAGGTGAGAGAGAATCTCCTTGTTTCAAACCAGAGCGGACCTCGAACTTCTCAGAAAAATAATTACCGATTCTAACTTTATTGAACGTTTCCGTCATACACATTTTTACTAAGTTTACTAATTTTTTTGGTATTCCCTGCTCGACCAGAATGTTATACAACTTTTGGCGGTTAATAGAGTCATATGCCTTTTTGAAATCGATAAAAAGCTGATGTACGATACCGTTATATTCTAATTTTTTCTCTAATATTTGGCGAAGAGAGAATATTTGGTCTACGGTTGATCGGTTTTGCCTGAAACCACATTGATATTCTCCGATAATTTCCTCGGCGTATTCAGTGATTCGACTAGTTAGGATTAACGTAAATATTTTATAGCAAACCGGAAGGAGTGAGATTCCACGATAGTTATTGCAATCCGTTTTTGATCCCTTTTTGTGAATCGGAATGAGAATAGACTCTTTCCATTTCCATTCTTCGGGTATCTTTTCTTGTTCCCAGCAGTTTTAACCAAAAGAAATATTTTTGATATCCCAGCTTCCCCGCATGCCTTGATTAGTTCGCTAGGGACATTATCTGTTCCCGCTGCTTTATGAGATTTTAATTTTCCAATGGCTATTTCAACCTCCTCTTTACTCGGTTCTACTACTAAGGGTTCCGCACTCTGGTATTCCGAAGAGGAAGATAGATTATTATTTTCCGTATTTAAAATACTATCGAAATAATCCTTAAACCGTCTTAAGATGTCCACCGGATCGGCCAAGATATTGTTATTTTCATCCCTAATTATAGTTGTAACCGGGCCCGACCGTTTACGAATTCTGTTTATGCCTTCGTACATGGCTTTAACGTTATTCTCGATTTTGTTACTTTCGATCGCTATTATTTTATTTTTGAGATATTCTCGCTTTTTAAATTTTAGCAGTTTAGTTGTTTCTTTTCTTGATGCTCGAAAGTTAGCAAGATTGATTTCGTTAGGAATATTTAACGCTTCTAATTTAGCAGCTTTTCTTTTGTCGCACATGTTAATACATTCCTCATCGAACCAAGGTTTATTTTTATTTTCCCTTTTTCCAAGACACGAGTTACCGACCTCTTTAATACTATCCCTGATACCTTCCCACAACTTATCAATGTCTTCGTTATCCTCGTCAGACGATTCCAACGCCTCAAACCTATTTTTGACTTCCAGTTCGAATTGTTTTCTAACCGTCGGAATTTTTAACTTCTCCAAATTATAATTATCATAATTAAAACCAACCTCATTTTTCCTATGTATTATAAGTCTCTGGCGAATTTTCGCGATTACTAGTTCATGATCCGACCCGCATTCGGCCCCACGATATGATCGAATATTAATTACGCTATTTTGCCACCTACGTTGAACCAAGACGTGATCAATTTGATTATGGGTTTGCGAATCCGGAGACGTCCAAGTATATTTATGTATATCTTTATGTTTAAACGTAGTACTATTGATTATTAGGTTTTTCGAGGTGGCAAAATTTATTAGTCGTATTCCGTTATCATTACTATATTCATGTAAACTTTCTCTACCGATCGTAGGATAATATACTTGTTCCCTCCCTACCTTTGCATTTGCGTCTCCTAGAATAATTTTTATGTAGCTTTGCGGTAGTTTGTCATAAATCGATTCAAGTTTTTCATAGAATTCACATTTAACTTCATCGTCACTATCTTCAGTAGGTGCGTGTATATTGATCAACGCGATTTTAAACCACCGACCCTGAAATATAGCTACCGATAACCTATCTCCGTAAAACCGAACGTCCTTCAACGCGGAAAGTAACCTATTTTTAATCAGAAATCCGGTGCCTAAACAATAGTTTCCGCTCCCACCGTACCACAAAGTGTACTTCCCTTCCCTCAAAGAACCCTCCCCTGGCCAGCGGACCTCTTGCAGCGCCACTATATCTAATCTATACCCTATTACCTCATTCGCGACCGATTTTAACCCACCCGCTGTATTTAAACTTCTTACGTTCCACGTCCCTATGCTTAGATCTATATTTTTACTTTCACTTACCTATATATGAAATATATAGTAAGTGGAAGTATTGCGATCGTGAAAATTTTCGTCTTCCGGTTTTCAACGGAAATACACGTTTTGGGACCCCCTGAGTCGAAATAACCAAGTCCCGCGAAATGGTCTGTGTGTGTGTGTGTGTGTGTGTGTGTGTGCGTGTATGTGAACAGACTAGCTCAAAAACTATAAACCGTGGGAACCTGAAATTGGGTATTTAGTGTAGGTATATGCCCGCGATGTGACAGCAAAAATTTCATCAAAATTGCTCAAAGGGAGGGGGTACTTTATTTAATAACTTTTTACGTTTTTTTCGATTTTCTCAAAAACGGCTCTAACGATTTTGATTAAACTGAGTATTTGATCGATTTATATGCCCGAAATATGACTGTAAAAATTTCATCTAAATTGATTAACCGGAGGGGGGTCTTTACTTAATAAATTTTGTACCATTTTCATATGTTTTTTTTATTTACTCAAAAACGGTTTTAACGATTTTGATCAAACTTGGTATTTGATGTATTTATATGCCCGAGATATGACTGTAAAAATTTCATCAAAATTGATCTACGGGAGGGGGGACTTTACTTAATAAATTTTGTATCATTTTCATAGGTTTTTTTATTTACTCAATAACGGCTTTAACGATTAACAAAAATAAGATATGAATGTAGAAAAATGTGTGACTTTGGGGAAATTATATTTAACAAAACACGTCAATTTCTTATCTAAGTAAGTTGGTAAGTGAAAGTTGTGTGTTGCGCGCACGCACCAGATTTTTCAACTTGCGGCATGAATCCCCTAAAGCAGTCCCCACCCGGAGACCCGAACGGGGGACTAGTTTACCTCCGGATAATGAGCGTTTTACTTTAGGGAGATCCATGACTTTTTTGTGGTGTTTGGGTGAACTAATAAAATGTGAGTAGGGCGTTCAAACCTACGTCACACCCTCCAGCAAGCCTGGGGGGCCTCTCTCATTGTTGGTCAGCGAGTCCTACGGACTTAGCCGGGAGGAACTTCCTAGGAATTTCCACCGACCATCCCCACATCCGCCACCCGTGGGACGCTCCCCATACGCGGTAATGAGACCCGCGCGGGGTTATAAACAAAAACATTATGAAATCAACATATGACGCCATGTTAATAAATCGAAACACGACCTACTGTATTTGCAATAATTCGCTATATAAGAATTATTTTGATCACTAATCAAGTTAAAAACTATCCGGTCCGTTAAGTTGGCCAAAGCTATATACATTGAGCCAAATTTCATTAAAATCGGTTGAGTAGTTTCTGAGAAATAGAGAGACAAACATCGGGACACGAGATTTTTATATATATAAGGATGTTTACGAGAAATAGTCATTCAATTTGTTGTGAGGTATTTCAATAATTGAAACATAACTTAAAAGAATTCTAGAATGCGAAGTGGAACCAGTTTTTTCTTTCTTCCCATATAGTTTTAATTTTAAACAGTTGTACCTTTTTTTTTTCTTAAACTGTTAAATGAAATAAGCAGAAACAGTTGCAACTGCTATTCAAAATTAACAGCTTTGCCCATCACTAGTGAAGATAAAGTGCCCCTTACTTACTTGATTTTGAAGAAATCTTTGCTGTTAAATCAGGGGCACATACGTACCTCAAATATTTATTTCAATTTTGTACAACAAATAGTTTCTGAGCTAGTTTGTTAACACGCATGCACAGACCATTTCACAGGCCTTGGTTATTTGGACTCAGAGGACCCTAAAACGTGTATTTCCGGTGAAAAGGGGAAGTAGATATTTTTCACGATAACAATACTTTCCCTTACTATATCTCATATATAGGTAAGTGAAAGTAAAAAAGATCTAACTGAAAATCCTGAATATCTATCAACCTATACAAATACGCCCACACACTCATGCACACTCTCATACACACTTGGTTAGAGCCATTTTTGAAATCTTAATGAGAAAAAATGAAGTTGAGATACAGTGCCCCCCTGCGTTAACTCGATTTTGACGTAATCTTTGCTGTCACATCAAAGGCACATACCTACCTCAAATATCTGTTTCTGTTTCGTACAATAAATTGTTTCTGAGCTAGTCTGTTAACACACACGCACACGTGCACACACACTTCGGAATTGTTTAAGATCCTAATACTTTCCCTAACATTTCTCCCTAATATTTCATTTATAGGTAAGTGAAAGTAAAAACTATACTAGCCTATAATAAGGATTATTAGCCATTAGTTAATGAATTGTAGATACCTTATGATTAGGGCTACTTAATGTTTTAGTCAATTCTTTAATGGTAAATTTTATTAAATGTATGAATGAATTGAATTTATGCGATTAAATTAACTGATTAATAATTATATTTTTATTTTGCAATTTTCAGGTGAATCCTCTAAATCAGCAAGTGATGGTAAAGCTGATGATGTTAAAGCACATAATAAATCTATGAAGGAAGATTATTCGAAAGAATCAACAACTATTAAACCATTGCCTACCTCCAAACCTACCTCCACTTCTGCTCCTATAACTACATCTCATACTTCTTCTCCCACTCCACCTTCTTCATCAAGTGTTTCTCCTCCAAGTACCGTTCCTTCCACAACTATGTCATCTTCTACCCCACAACCAACTACTTTGCCTTCTACCACTCCAGCACCTGTTCCACCTGAATTTTGGACTGTTACTGATTCGACTAGCAACATAACCTGTATTATAGCTAGAATGAATATAGAATTGGAAATGCATCACGAAAATCAGGTTACATAACTTTTTTTAACAATTAGAACAGTAAGTTTTTGAAGAAAATCATATTTAACTTGACGTTATTTTTAACTGATAATGATAAGAATCCATGACTTTTTTTGTGGTGTTTGGGTGAACTAATAAAATGTGAGTAGGGCGTTCAAAACTACGTCACTCTAAAACAACAAGAGAATCTAAGACAAAATATATGGTTAGTCGTAGAAGTGGTGAGGATTTTGCTGATATCAATGTAGGGGGAATACGTTTGAACACGTAGAGAAATTTAGATATTTAGGGGCAATGGTAATTAGAAAAAACGAAATCGATGAGAAAATTAAGGCTAGATTAAAAGATGGTAATGCTTGCTACTTTTCAGTTGCGAAATTGCTTAGCTCACGCCTTCTGTCCCGAAACCTAAAAATTAGGATTTACAAAACTATTATTCTTCCAACGGTCCTTTACGGATGCGAAACTTGGCCGCTGACATTGAGGGATGAGCAACGGCTTAGAGTTTTTGAAAATAAAGTATTGTGCAGAATATTTGGACCGAAGAGGGATGAACTAACCGGAGAATTTACTTACACAACGCCGAACTGAGCAAACTTTACCCAGTAAATATAATTGAAGTGATTGCAGCAAGACGAATAAAATGGGCGTGTAAAATTGCGAAACTTGGCTGTGAACGAATTCCGAAAAGATTAATAAGCCCGGTGCCGAATGGGAAACGTCCGAGGGGCAGGCCGAGACGGAGGTGGGAGGATTGTGTTAGGGCGGATCTATCGAAGTTGAGTCTGGAATATGGTCGATAGATCGAGTGTGCAGGGAGCGAGTGGTGGTGTCGGCATCGAACCTTCGGGTTCGTTAAGCCTTTGTTATTTATTTATTTATTTATTTAATAATAAGAATCATTATTATAATAATAAGGCTTGGTGAACCTGAAGGTTTGATGCGGACACCACCAATCGATTCTGCCCTGTGATAAGACCTAACATTAATTACACTATTTTGCCACCTATGTTGTACCTAAACATGATTGATTTGATTTGGGACTTGCAAATCCGGTGATTTCCAAGTTTATTTATGAATATAGTAATAGTAATTTTCTTAATCAGGTTATTTGAAATAGCCAAAATAATCAGTCAAATTCCATTATTACTAAATTCTTGTATACTTTCTTTACCGATAGTTGAGACATATACTTCTTCCCTTCCCCTTTTTTATGCAGTTTGTTGGTAGTTTATCTTAATATCATTCAAGTTTGTCATGAAAATCGGACTTAACTTCATTCAACAAATGTATGTTAATCAATGAGACTATAACCTAATGCCTCTGAAATATGGCCACCGAGATCCTATCTCCGAAAAATTGAATGTCTGTCAAGGCAGATAGTTATCTATTTCTAATCAGTAACCCTGTGCCTAGACAATAGTTTCCGCTCCCTCCGTACCAGATAGTGTACTTACCCTCCCCTGCAGCTCCTCGATATCTGAGCTGCACTCTGTAACCTCATTTAATAACGATTTTAACCCCCCTGCTTTGTTCAAACTTCATAGGTTCCATGTCCATAAAAATGAATCTCTTACAATTAACTTGCGCCATGATTCACTAAGGCAGTCCCCATCTTAAGATCCGAATGGGGGGATAGTTTACCTCCTGATAATCTGTATTACCTTAGGAGAATCCATTACTATTTGTGGTGTTTTGGTGAACAAAAGATATGCGTTCAATCCTGGGGGGATGTTCTCATTTTGTGGTCAGCATGTCCATAGGAATTAGCTGGGAGGAACTTCCTAGGAATTTCCACCAAACATCCCCTCATCCGCCACCCATGGTATACTCCTCATACACGGTTATGAGATCCTCACAAGGATTTTAAACTGATTTATAAAATTAATTTATTTCTTTATAAATGTTGAAGGAAACCCAGAGTTTTCACTGGATTTTCAATGCACATTTACGTTTTGGGATCCCATTTGAGTTCCATTAACCAAGACTTACAAAATGGCAATTGTAGTTTGAGAGGGAACTATTGAATGAGAGGGAACTATTCAATGTAAGGACAGATGTAAAAATAATCTCCGAAGGTACTTGTATCAAGTTAAAGGAAGTAACTGCCAAGCTCAAGTGGGAAACAAATAAATCTAAAAAGAAAACTTGGCACGAAAAAACCACATATCTGAATGTAGATAGAAATGGTCCCAAGTTACGGAAACTTGATAAATCATTAGCTAGTGATCATACAAGGTATGACCCTCTTACATAAGAAAATAATTGGAAACTTCTTGCAGGAAAGGCAGCTGAAGACCTTTTAGCCGGTTATAAATTTCCTCCTCCACAACTGTCACTGATAGGAAGATTCTGTACTGCACTGAGATCTTTATTACAAATTTGCAATTTTGTTTATTTTAAGTCCAATAATATTGTATTCAAATTTTAAGACTTATGTGGAAGGATCTAAATTTGGCTTAAAGTTTCTCAAAAATATTGAATGAAATATATAAGAATTGCATGTGAACATTATTGCACATATCAATATCACATGATTATTCTTTGGAAACTTTGCAAAAAAAAAACTAATTTTTGTAATAATTTTTACAGTATAGGAATTTATAGTAAATGAGCCAAAAAATTGGCTTTCGTAGTTCCTAATATTGATTTAATTTTCTTTAAAATTTATGGATAGAGTTAAATATTTTGAATGATTTTTGTGTTTCAGAGTTTGACATTGAAAGGGAATCCACAAACTTCTAAGGCTAAGGGAAAATGTGAAAAAGACCTACAAACACTTGAGATATTTTTACCTCTAAATGGCAGCTCTGTTTTATTTAATTTTGCTGAATCTGAGAAAACGTATTTTATTAGTTCCCTTTCAATAATGATCCCTCTCAATTCCTCAGAATCAGGTGAGAAAATAATTTATGTTAACTGATAAAAAAGTCTTTAATCTATATACAGAATTAAACTTGTACTATTTAACTTTTGTATTACTTGTATCGGAAAGTTGTCTTTATTTATGACAATATATATATTTTTTTTAAATAGCTAGTGTTTATGGCTCCAAATATTTCTGAAGATTTTGCTACATTAAATTTGAAAAGGAGTGAGGTCAAGTTGGTTAATTTTTTATAATAGAAACATACATCTTCCCTATGCAAGTTACAGTTAAATATGTATGTATGCATACTTGCTATCTCTTGCAACTTCTATTTTCACTTAAGCAGATTCATAAAAAGTTGTATTTTTTTCTCTTAGCATAATATTTTAAAGTTTTTATTTGCTAGTAGATACTAGTTAATAATTATTTCTGTTTTTTCTTTTTTTAAAATAAATTCAAAAACTTTCAAAGTGAAACTCCTATTGTTCCCCCATTTTATGTACCGAAACCAAAATCCAGCAACCCTAACCACCTTTTCATCGATTTTAGTATCACCTTTTGAATTTCTGATTTAATTATTTCCCTCCAAAATTTCATTGGGACAAATTTTTATGTTTCCAGTATGAGCATTTCTCTCACCGAGCAATACAAAGTTTTCATTTCTTTTATTTCAACTAATGCACCATATTCTCTATTCTAATTATTGACATTTAGATAAACTGGAGCCAAATGTATGAGATTTTCATTTAATTTCAATTCTATAATACTGTTATTATTGATATAGGGTAAATCCATGTAAAGTGGTCCAAAAATAAATTAATTGGTTGCTTCAACGTTTTTATTTTTTTAAATATTTTTACCATACAAAGAACAATGCATCAGAAGTACGGAAGTGCAATTAGTTTATTTTTTGAATTTTTATTTTTCCAATGAGGGCCATATTATTTTCGAACAAACTCCCATATGTTAAGCTATTTCAGTTCTCTGCTTCAAATCAAATATCTCCTCTTTTACTCATTCTAGAACATTCAAATAAAGACCAATCTCTAGAAAGATCTGACCTCTAATAAAGGTTATTATAACTATGAACTTGAAACTAAGCATTACGTACCTTGTACCCCATCAAAGTTCCAAAAGGTAATTTAAAAAAAAACGGGTTTTCGAAATTTTTTTTTTACAAAAAGGCAGATGACTAAGTGTTTGCTATTTTTTATTTGATAGATAAAGGTGGGTACTCCAAATTCACTAGGTTTTGAGCTGTGGCCTTGCACGGTTTTTTAATTCGAATGTTTGTTACGTTGATATTTCCAAAATTTCGAAAGTTTAAAGCTTAATATTTCTGTTGGGCAAGAAAATAAAAATTTGACATTTAGTCCAGATTTAGTCCCTGGGTAGAGGGACATAAATTTACCTTTATTTTTATGTCTGCTTAGCATTAAGAATGTTGTAGTTGCGCCCCTGCTCCCCCACTCTTTGCTGTGGTTAGTTCTTATGTTGTGAGCTATTTGTTTTCAGTGCATTACGTGCATTGCTTTATTGATATGAATTTTTTGATCCATTTTATTGTCGACCAAACGCATATTTTTTTCTAATTCTGTGCTCTGCGTCAAATCAAATATCTCCTCTTTTACTCATCCTAGAAAATGTTTATAAAGAACAATCTGTTTAGAAGGATCTGTACTTCAACAATGTATGAACTTACATTTAAGTATAACGGTCCATGTACACCTTCAAATTTCCAAGCTGTAATTCTAAAATAAACGGGTATTCAAAAATTTTTTTTACAAGAAGGCAAATAACTAATGGTTTGCTATTTTTTTATTTGATAGAATAAGGTGGGTTCTCCAAATTCACAGGGTTTTGAGCTGCGGACTTACACAGTTTTTACTTTCATTTTGTGCATTACTTAATGGAACCTCTAGTCCTGATATACAAACTACTTTCATGAGACTTAACCGTTCAGTTTGTATGAGAAGGTTTTATACAATAACTAAATTTATATCTTCACTAAATGCTTTTTACTATGGTTCTTTTTTACTTTCACTTACCTACATATGAAATATATGGTAAGGGAAAGTATTGCAATCATATCTGTGTGTCTGTGTGAGTGAGTGAGTGAGTGAGTGAGTGAGTGAGTGAGTGAGTGAGTGAGTGAGTGAGTGAGTGAGTGAGTGAGTGAGTGAGTGAGTGAGTGAGTGCGTGCGTGCGTGTGAACAGCCTAGCTCAAAAACTATAAACCGTACGAAACTGAAATTGGGTATTTGATGTATGTATATGCCCGCTATGTGACAGCAAAAATTTCATCAAAATTGGTCAATCGGAGGGGTATACTTTAACTTAATAAATGTCTCATTTTTGCGTGTTTTTTTTTATTTACCTAAAAATGGCTCTAACAATTTTGATCAAACTGTGTATTTGATGAATGTATATGCCCACGATGCAACATCCAAAATTTCATTAAAATTGGTCAAACGGAGGGGGTACTTTATATTAAGAATTTTTTCTAAGATTTACGTTTTTTTTTTCGATTTTCTCAAAAACGGCTGTAACTATTTTGATCAAACTGGGTATTTAATGTATGTATATGCCCCCTATGTGACAGCCATAATTTTATTTATCATATTATGAAAATAAAAACTTTTATTTGACAATAGAAATATTTATTCTACTTTAGAGAGTAAATATGTGATGCTCAAAATTTTTAAAGCATTAAATTAATGAAGAATATAGTATAAGATAATCTTTAATTAATTATATCTTAGTTTAGAAACTTTAATGCCATAATAAATTTCTGAAGGCAGTATTAAGTGATTTTAGAGGAACAGTAATCTTTCTCGATTTCCAGAAAGACATAAGAGACAAACTTTAAAAAGAGTCGTAAAACTTTTATTACAAAATAATAAAATTTAGTAGTACTTTAGAGAGAGCAAATACAAACAAAAATAAGTAAATAAATGTGGAAAAATGTGTGACTGAGAAATGGCGTTTCACAAAACAAGTCAATTTCTAATCTAAGTAAGTTGGTAAGAGGAAGTTGTGTGTTGGACGCTTCGCACCAGATTTTTCACAAATGAAAGCTGCAAATGAACATGGAAAAATGTTTTATATTCTTGCAATTAGTTTAGTCCAAAGAATGAAATTTTGATAGTTCAGTCCTCTACCCAGGGACTAAATCTGGGCTATATTCAAATTTTTATTTTCTTGCCCAACAGAGATATTAAGCTTTAACTTTTAAAATTTCAAATATTTAATAAAAATTTGTATTAAGAAAACCGAGCATGTCCAGAGCTAGAAACTTTGTGATTTTATAGTGCCTACTTTTATGTATAAAATAAAAAAATAGAAAACACTTACAAGGGGACCATGTCACATTTCCCTCTCCGATTTTGATCAAAATTTTTTTGGTGATTCTACATCGAAAATAAGTCGACACGAGTCCGGCTGTTTCATTGAATGGGCCATCTGGGCTGAGAAATTAAATATTTTAAGTCCAAAAATCGTTAAAATTGGCTTTCACAAAACAGTCATTGCTCCATTCTACCTGAACAAATTTTAATGACACTTTCAGGGATTCTTCTACTTAAAAGTATATTAGACACGTATATCGGGATTCGTTACAATTCACCCTAGTTAGGCCAGAGCGTCACATCAGCACTATTTACTTACGCAAGCCTCAACTTTGATGTGATTCAGGACACGTGTCGACTTATTTTCGATGCAGAATCACCAAACAAAATTTCATCAAAATCGGAGAGGGAAATATGACGTGGTCCCCTTGTTAGTCATCTGTCTTCTTGTGAATTTTTTTTTTTTTAAAATGACCACCTGGGGCTTTGAAGGATTGATTATGACACTGGTTGTGATCCCCCTCAAATGTGATGTTAAATCCTCCCCTGATCTCTACTATTATTTATTGTAGGGTGTCTAGCATGGGGGAAATAAATCATATGGGAATTTTAGTCAGCAGGAATTATGCGGGATTTTCCTATTTTTAAGGGAAATTGAAGGAATTTAATGAATTTTTTGATCCAACAATGCATGAGCTTGTTAGTACCTGCTGAATATTGATATGAGTATTCAGATAGCCATCCACAAAATTGTCGTGCTTGTAAAATTGCCTTGTAAAATTTGTGCTTCTAGGAAACTAAAATATTTTCAATCAAAACCTCTCTTAACAGAAAACCCTTTTTCTAAATTTGAATTTCCATGGGAGGTTATAAGTATCATTTTGCAAAATTGATTTAATTTTGAGAAACTAGAGATTTTAATCACTAATAATTGCCATCCACAAGCAGTTGAGCAGTTGAGAAACCCCTGTCAAACTGCTTGGCGGATTGTATTGTAATGGCTCCAAAATAAACAGCATATTAAAAATGTCAATTGAAAGTTAAGTGACTGTCTATGTATTGCCAGTGGGCAATTTGAACAACAGCGGGCAACTTTCAACCAATTACATGATATAATCACCTAGTCCCAAAATTTGCCAGTGTGCAGCCGAAGGCTATTTATTATTATATAAGCTTCCTAAAACAATTATATTCCAAATACTTAATAGGTTTTATTTTTTAGTTTCTGAAACCAAGAATGTAACCCTCTACGAAACTGGAAAAAATACCTCATATTCTTGCCCATCATACATGCTTAATCTAGAACCAGATAATAAAACCACTGTTAAATTAAGCATGGGTAACATACAGGTCGAAGCTTTTAGGTTCACTAATACTACCAAGTTTTCTCAGGGTAAGTTAATTTAATTATTAATTTATTTAATTTAATTTAATTATTTTAAAAGTTGATGTAATTTATCAATTACAAATATGCACCTTTCATGTTCTGCCTCAGTTATATTAATAATACTACTGGGTGCTTCTTAATTATTTAAACCTGGGAAGTTTTGTTTATAATATTCTATTCGATAGCAAATAATGATTTAGAATGGTATGTACGGAGAGAGAAAAAAAATTTAAGAAAAAGTTTTTTTTTTATTTTTTATTTCTTACATTTTAAAATTAGAAAGCATTATTATTATTATTTTTTTTTTTTTGATATTTTCAACTTCTACTGAATGGAATATTGAAGTATGGAAGGGGAGGAATATTAATATGGTTTTTATTCACTACCTGCTTAATGCCTCAGCAAGGCTGTTCGCTCTCTCTCTCTCTCCTGTTGCTTAATATATACGTGGAAAGGATCCTCAGCCTATGGAAAAGAATATTTATGAGTATGGGTATAATGGTAGACGATAAATGCCTCTACAATTTTCGATTTGCTGATTGACCAGGTCATTATAGTGAGTTATGAAGAGATTTCCTCATTTATGATGAGGAAGCTGCTGGAAGCATATATGATAGGAGGCCTGGAAATAAGCAAAGAAAAAACTGAGTATTTAACACGTTCAAGCCGGGCCAAGTTTTTTCATTTGTTTTGCTATGAGGCGGCGCTGAAATTAAAATCGCGCTTCATCTGGCGGCTAATAATTCAGAACGCAATCGAATGCGTACCGCCGGTGACCCGCGCTGCCCGATAAGACAGTTTAGTGCGGGCCACTGGTGGCCCGCGCCGGCGTGAACGTGTTAATAGAAATGGATACTCCTCGCTAAATGTTGGGGAATGGGAATGGACCCCAACTGAGAGCTTTAAATATTTAGATAGAGGATAGCAGCAGCAAGAAAGATATTAATGAAAAAGTCATCAAAGGAAGAAACATTATTAGTACATTGAATTCTATTTTTTGGAACAATAATCGTCAATATCCAAACAAATAAGAAGATCTTTCATTCATTTGTTGAGAGCTCAGTGTTGTATACTCTGTGTGGATTGGAGTTTAAAGTAGATCCACACTATATTTGCTTGCCATAGAAGACTACTTACTAAAGGAATAACTGCTCCTTGACCTTAGTACCCTGTCCTTTCTTTCTATTTTTACTAACCTTTCCTGTACCCATCCTCATCAATATTTCCTTCCTGCATCTCCCACTGCCTAGTGGTTTAGAATTACATTCAAAAGCTAAGGGAGTAAATCTCTTCACAAAATCCTGGTTCTCCAGGTTGGGGGTTGGACGTTGGGCTAACAACTCTTCTCCGGCAAAACAACACCATTACGAATCCTAACATTAATTAATGACATTGCGTTCATTAGAAATATCAAAACTTTTTATGGAACAATTTGATGCACACTTGCCCTGAACGTGGTCATTGGTTTAGATTGGCTATTATCATAAACATTGAATTGTACCAAAACAAAATATTGCAATGACTGAGTCCTGACCACTTATTAACACAATAAATTCTTTTAGAATTTACAATAAGTTATTTTCTGATTTGATTGGATGAGGACACCAGCATCTGAAAGAATATAAGTAAATTAATTTTTGTCTTACTAATTGAAATATTATAAATATTACTTAACTCTAATCAGAGTTGGGAAATATCTAGATGACAATCTATCTAGATATGAATTCAGATCTAATTTGTTTTTTCTGGATATATTATTCGAAAATCGAATACTTTTCCAAGCATTCGAATATCAAATGAAAAATTACCTGAATTAGAGATTAGATTAATTCGACTCAGAAGATACATTTTTCAAATACGTTTAGTTGTATTCAAATAAATTATCTTATATTTGAATATGTATTCAGAATTTCCAATACAGATTTTTTTTTTTTTTGTACATTATTTTTACTTTCACTTACCTATATATGAAATATATAGTAAGGGAAAGTATTGCGATCGTAAAAAATTTCGACATCCGGTTTTCAACGGAAATACACGTTTTGGGATCCCCTGAGTCTAAATAACCAAGTCCCGCGAGGTTGTGTGTCTGTGTGCGTGTGCGATAGGGAATTTGAAATTAACGCTCTGGTAATTGATCACATCACGTCTAAAGTGCCTGTGATCCCTTATCTGTCTCTTCTAAGTTCATGCACCTCTCCTTAGCGGATAGGCAATTTGGTGAACCAAAGACGTTAGATATTCTGATAGGTGCTGATGTATTTCATAAAATAATCACCGGTGGCTCATTCCCATCAGACGTTGAAGGCCTTTCATTGATACCCATGACTTTCGGACTCGTTACTGCTTAGTACTAAGCAATGTACCCGCAAACTCTCACCACATGGTTTTTATTGAAGAAGGATCACCCATTGAAGACCAGAGGAAAGCATTTTCGGAGATTGAAGAGCCGAAGCATGTGGACCGAACTAATCTTGAAGCAGTTATGTTCCATTTCTCCTCAGACCATGGTGGAACTTCTGATACCTTTTTGTCAAAATTATCTTCATTCGCTACTCTAAGGACTATAGCAAGAATCATAAGACTTGCAAAGTCACAAAGATTCCCTCGATCAAAACCAGGATCCCGTCCTATCACAGCCGAAGACTTTGCTGAGGCTGAATTGAGGTTTGTACAGCTCGTTCAACGTTCACACTTTCCTCTACTTCTCTACAACAACCCTCCAACCATCCCAAAATAATTCATCCAGCTTTCTCCATTTCTAGATGAGCGGGGTATTCTTAGGGTGGGTGGTAGGCTGAATAACTTACCTCTCAATTATTCAGCGAAGCATCCCATGCTCTTGCCGTGGAAGTCACATTTGGCAAAATTAATAGTAGAAAACATTCGTGTGATACATTTTCATGCTGGACCGTCCTTAACTTTGGCTCTGCTAAGAGGTAACTATAGGATTCTTGGAGCAGCAAAATTCATTAGAGGTCGCATTCTTCGTTGCGTCTGGTGTCAAATATTGAAAGCAAAACCTGTATCACCTATGATTTCCGCTCTTCTAAAAGAAAGATTTAATCAATTCAGAGCTTTCATAGATGTGGGAGTAGATTATGCTGGACCATTTCTTATTAAAGAATCACTCCGGAAAAAATCCTCATTAGGAAAAGCATATCTTTGTCTTTTT
This sequence comes from Aelia acuminata, assembly GCA_911387785.2. Lineage (NCBI taxonomy): Eukaryota > Metazoa > Arthropoda > Insecta > Hemiptera > Pentatomidae > Aelia > Aelia acuminata. The sequence continues at coordinate 72,717,353 of OU426978.1, read as the reverse complement.
GTATGCTTTGCGTCAAAGGCGGTTAATTTGGAACTGGTATCTTCCATGACGACGGCAGCATTACTAATTGCATTGCAATGAGCGTTTCATTTCAAGAAGAGGTGTCCCAAAAGCTATGGTCTGATTATGGAACAAATTTCATAGGAGCCTCCAAATTTTTGAAGGAAGTTTCATCTTTTCACCGTACCATCGAACCGAAAGTCACCAGAAGCATGGCCCATGGCCTCTCGTTCAATTAGCTGAAAGTTTATTCCGCCCTGCGCACCACACTTTGGTGGTCTTTGGGAAGCAGGCGTGAAGTCAGTCAAGAGACTCTTGGTGAACTCCATCGGAAAGCAGCCCCTCACATTTGAGGAATTAACAACTGTCTTCGCAAAAATCGAATTTCTTCTGAACTCTAGGCCATTGCATGCCCTCTCAGAAGACGCTCAAAATTTTGATTTCCTGACTCCTAAACATCTTCTTATCGGCTCTCCTCTAGGAGCTCTTCCAGATTCATCCTCTGTAACCGAGGCTCTCCAATTATACATGCATCGGTGGAATGCAATAAGGAAGCAGATAGACTGTGTATGGGAAAAATGGAGAAAGGAGTACCTACATACACTCCAACTACGAACCAAGTGGAACCGCAACAATATAAGTATCAAGAAGGGAGATCTTATTGTACTTTTGGAAAAGAAGCCTTCATTGGGAGAGTGCCCTGTTGGAAGAGTCGTCGCCGTCCATCGAAGTCTGGACGGACTGATACCTGTCATAGACATCCTTACCCCATCCCGCAAAACCATGACGAGAGCTGTTACTTCCGTAGCTCCGTTGTTATATCCTGAAGAGCCGGAAGAGTGTTCTAAAAGTTAATATTTTGCTTTTACTTTTTTTTATTAATTATTAGATTTTATTGTAGATTTCAATTTCGTTAGTGATGATTTGATTACTTGTTCATCAATTTTTTTTTATGTTTTATGTAATTTGTGATTTTCACATTTAATTAGCTTCATTTAGTTAGTATTATTGGCTGAAGCGATTATATATTTTTTCTATGTAACACAGACACACAGTTTTATGTTATTATATGTTTGTTCATATATATGTACCCTTTTCATATTTTGTAAATTAGCGTAACCTAATTTAGGTGGTCGGTATGTTCGCGTTCCATAAGATATCACTCCACTTTAGAGTCATTGAACAAAAAAATCATAATAAAATAATCGATAGTAATGTTCATTATTCAGTCGCCATTCCCATTCCTACTAAGTTGTGCCTCAGCCGGACTTTTCTTTATTTTAATGAGTATAATGAAGATCATGGAGTAGAGCTCAGAACTCCCTGAGCTGAGAAGTGGCACGGAGAGGCGAGCAAGCGAAGAGAAGAGGGGGCACCACAGAAAGCCGAAGAAAAGAAAGGAGGCGTGCTGCTCACAAGATTACTTTATCTATTATAATCCAAATTCAGGTCCAAATTTATTTCATATAATCATATCATTAACCTCTGTGCCTTATTAAATACATTCACACCAATTTTTCTTACATTCTATTCATTTTTTATTATCTTTAACCTAATACAGTCCACATTTTCAAAGCTACCAAAAATTAATTATTTTTCAAAATGACAGTTAGATCAAAGAATAATGACGAATGAAAAAGACAACTTCTAAGGCATCCTTGGGGGAACTATATAACTATATAAATTCCCAAACATGATGCAAGAATTATTAATGGGGATCTGAACGCCCAAATAGGCAGAGTCCGTTTTCTGCCCTACTATCAGAAAGAACAGCATCCATCATCACACAAATGATAATGGGTAGATTGGTAGCCCTTATACTCATAAGAATATAATTGGTGAACAGTCGACAAGTAAAGAAAGTCATGAAGAATGGAAAAAATAAAATACCCTGTCATAATCCAGCAATTCTCAAAGTCCATTGAGGAGAAACTACGAAGCACTAATCCTAATGAAACAGTTAGTAAAAGATGGAATTTGTGCAGAGAAATAATACATGGAATGGCTAAAGAGATTGTAAGAGATAAAGCTACAAGTACAAGATTGTACAAAGTACAAGGTTCGACTTTGAATGAGGATAAAAAGAATGCGGCAATTCACCTTATGATCCAAAGAAGACACACGAGTATCTGTGGAGAATTATAGAAGTAAAAGAAGGAGTGAAAAAAGAAGAGAATACATAGAAAGAAGAGATCTTGGAAAAGGTAAGAGATGGAAGAAATCGAGACTAATCGGATCCAGAACGATATCAGAAAGTTCTACCACTGGATAAACTGACCTCGCCAAGCAATCATGCCCTGATCAAATGCATGTAAAGATATGTATGGTTCCCTGATCACAGAAAGAGAAAAGGTTATTGAATGATGGAGAAACCATTTTGAAAATTTGTTAAATGGTGAATTCAAGGGAGAAGCTACATTTAGAGGGAGTACCATAAGTGGTGGAGAGTTTGAGTCCTCAGATGAAGAGGACATTCAGGACACCGTAGATAGACTGAGGAACAATAAAGCCCCAAGTGTGGATGGGATCCTGGCTGAGTTCTAGAAACATGGAGGGGAAGCATTTTCTAAATACATGTATGATCTGATATCTGACATCTGAACAGAAGAGAGCATTCTCGATGAATGGTACAGAACTATTGTATGCCTAATCTACAAAAAAGACAACTACAGGGTTATCTCCCTCCTACCATCATCATACAAGATATTTTCCAAAATTCTCTTCTGTTAACTCCTCCCATTTGTTGAAAGAGCAATAAGGTCAATATCAATCAGGCTTTGTGAAAGGCAAAGGTACCAAATTTTCTCTGTGAGAACGATTATGGAGAGTGCGGCTGAATACAATTTAGAAATTCACCACCTCTTTGTGGATTTCCGTGCTGCCTATGATTGCGTGATTCGAGAGGAATTATATGATGGTATGATAGCTCTAGACATTTCTCCAAAACTTGTCCGTCTAGTGAAAATGACAATAAAAGCCACTCAGTATACAATTAGAGTTTTCGGAGATACATCTGAATTTTTCCGCTAGGGACTTTGACAAGGGAATTGTTTGGCATGCCTTTGGTTTAATATTTCATTGGAATATACAATCGGGAATCCAATTGGATATTGGAATAAGGGATCGGAATCCAAGTGGGAGGTACAATTTTTAACAAATCCTTGCCTTTGATATTGCTGATGACCAGGATATCCTTGGACGTAATTTATCAAGCAAACTGCAGAAGCTTTCCTGGACCTTCAAAGAGCAGCTGCAAAAATTGGATTGGTGGTTAACGAATCCAAAACTAAGTACGTGCTCTGCAATCCTAAAAGAACAACAGAAGAATATCTGGGAGGGAAAGTTATGACCCACCTAAGGTGCCTAAGTTATAAGATAGACCTCACCTGCGCTGCGTAGATTGTGTGGCAGAAGATACCCAAAAAATGCTTGGCATTAGAAATATTGCTATGGTTGCTATGCTACGGCTAAGAATTCATAAAAATTTATTTATTTTTTAAAATCTGTATTGTAATTTTTTTTTATAACTATATTAGTTCGTGTAAAAATTAATGTAATCAATATATATTATAAAGCAAAGTGTACAATGTGCGTGCCGAAAAGGCTCAAAAATGACTCCACGTGGGATTAAGGTAGTTATGTCAGCGTGTTGCTGTATAATCCCTAATGGAGAAGAAGGTTTCTGTTTTTCTCTTAAGGGTGTAAAATTGAAGAGAAAAGGACTGGAATTTTAAGCCTCTCGCACCATTTAATTAGCCTCTCTGAGATTGAGATACGAGTTTATGAATGAAAAATTTAGTTCGAGCTCCAGGCTACCAGGAAGCGCTAGGGTGCGTTTCACTCGATGTTTATTGTTCATTCATTCCGTTCAGATTGTAAAGGTTATGTATTTGTTCAGCTGTTCTTTTTAAATTACTAAAAAATCAAGCGAAAATAATTAGTTTCACCTTTTCTTTCAAAATAAAATAATGATTTTACATATCAATTAGAAAACCAACTGGATACCTTACAAAATTAATTGTTCATTCACCATTTTCAACCCCCTTTAAAGTATATAGGGTTCCTTATTTGGGGGGAGTCTGCAGATATCGAATCTTAATATTGATACCATGTTAAAAGTCTCAAGAAAGTGCTAATTTTGTTCTATATTTCCTTTAATTTTAAAGTTTTACTGTTATTAAAACTACCGGAGCGAAGCCGGGCACCCTAGCTAGTTTATTAATAAATTAAAATCAATTCGATGTATTTTCATTACTATTTTGAACGTAGAATAATTTGATTTTGACGAGGACGGGGGAACAAAAGAGGATCAAGACAGATGTTAGAAAAACAAGAGAGAGTGTACGGTGTGGAGCCTGAGCTGGTGGTGTCTGTGAATGTGAGTTTTGGATATTTTATTTCATGCCGACCAATGTACGTGAGAATCAAGGAATTCTACGGTCTGGCGAAAAACTCGGACAGAGGTGGCTACGAAAATTCACCATTGGACTGCAATTAGCAATTTAAATGCTGAGGGGGAATTTCGAGTAACTTAGGTGCCATTATATTAACTTATTCAGTGTGCAGGCTTCAAAAAGACAAATTCTTTCAACTAAATGTTTCCTTTAACACGTTCGGTGCCCACAACTTGCCTGGCGGGTGCACCTGACCTAACCTCCGAGGCCCACAACCCGCCAGGAGGGTGCTCCTTTCCATTGCCTTTTCGGCTACCTGGATCGGCTGTGGCTTTTCGTTTTTACTTCATTTTACTCTGGGGCCTCGCACAGAGTAGAAGCTGTGTATTGAAAGTGTAGGTTTCTCGAGACTTTTTTTTTTATCCGTTTTGTGTAGTGCTATGCTTCTTGGAATACCAGTCTGTTTTACAAGTAAGTTCATTTTTTTTATATATTAATTTTGATGTCTTGGAAGGCTCATACTTTTTTCTCAATTTGTGAACAAATTATTTTATTTTTATGTACTTTTTTGCATAGTTATGTGATGTCGGGAAGAAAAATGAGGAGCGGGAAGCCCAAAAAAGTACTAGTGGAACTAGTCATATGCAATGATATGATGTTTTTTCTTCCGAGGTTGCTTCCAGTTTGGTTAGTCGAGCGGGGTGTTGGCGAAGAGGCAGAGCGTGTGGTTCCTTGGAGGTCCTTCTACATCTTTAACGCTAGCCTGCGCTGCCAGATGAAATTGATTACTTCCTTCACTATTGGAAGCTCTTTGCTTGACTCACGAGAAAGCTCAAATTGCTTCCTTGTTTCTGTGTCTAGAACTCTAAATGCAAGAGTGGAGAGAATGAATTCACAAGGATTTTCTAGCTTCAGAGCAGTGAAGGAGTGTATAGTGTCAGCAACTCCAGTTAAGAATGCGTCGTATAGTTGCTGTTCCGTTTTAGCAGAGGATAGATCACAGTCTACTATTCGGTGTATCAACATGTGCGCTAAGAATTCTAGGATTGTCGAAGGTTTGTACAACCTTGCTCCACGCTTGATCATAGTAATTTTCTGACACTGTAAAACTGGAAACTAGTGCAGCTGCTTCTCCTTTGTGTGCTGCCATTAAGTAATGGAATTTTTCGATGTTGCTGAGGTTTTTTCGGTTGTGAACCAACAATCTAAACTTGTCCCTGAAATGAACTAATTTTAAAAGGTCACCTGAAAAGGAAGGGATTGGAATTTTTTCAAGTTCGGTGCCAAAAGAACTTCTCTGAGAAAACTCGTCCTTTTTTGCGGATGGTATGGAAGAAGCTCATCTGCGAAGTGATAAGAGAATACCATTAGCTTTGACGATTTTGCTGCAGAGATTATCCCACTCTTTTGTAGGGAATTTTTCACTTTCCCCTATTCGAATATACAATGAGGTAACTTCGTCCCATGCTGAATGATATTAACCCCATTCCTCTTTGGCCTTGTGGAACGCTGCTTCGAAGAAGTCGGCATCATTATCCTTTATTTCTTCAAGGCTTACATCGCTTATTCCGAGGATGTTGTGTTTCAGATGCCGCATTTTGCGTTCAAGCACGCTGATTTGATTAACAAAGTCACTATTCATCATTTAGGCTGAAAGTACTCATTTCATAGACAACAAATGTGAACGTGTCTGCCACCTCAGATCGGTTGCCATCAAATTTTATAGGCGAACAAAATCGATATTTTCGAAATTTTTTCAATTTTTCGCTAATAACTGGAAAACAATTTATTGCAGAAGTAATTGTGTTCTTTATAAAATAAAAAAGCATTAAATTCGCATCGACTGTGGTCCTCACAGTTAAAATTGGGTAAGTCTTTTCGCTAAAACCGATTGTCACTTTAGTGGAAAAATGAATTATGCTCATGTTCCAAAGCCTGAAATTTAAAGAGGGTTACTGCAAATAAAAAATGTTATCTATAACAGTTTTAGAATATCGAATTCTGTGTAAAACGAACTGATTAATTTTAAAATTAGCCCACTCCTGTGAAGACATAGTAATTAAAACATGAACGTATTTAGCACCTTGTGTTCTCGCATATAATTCGGCAAATACAAATCACAAAGTATTGCTTTCTTCTTACCATAAGAGGCTAAATTATTTCAAATAGAATGATATATTTGAATTATAAATCGGTTTAGTGGTTTAGCCGGGTTCGGTACATCAAAAATCTGTAACTTTTATAATTTTGGTGGAACCGTGTTCCAACTCCTCTAACTCAAAAACATCTAGTTTAAATAAAAAATGTTTTAGATGAAAGTTGTAGAGCATCAAATTTAGCATGAAACAAGCTCCTTACACACAACATTAAACCCTGTGTGGAAATAGAAATGAAAACATGAAATTATTCGTAGTGCTTACTTCCTGTTAAGACTTCGGTTTTTGAAGTATCAGAGGATTAGATAAAATATTCATGAAAATAACTACTTAGACAGGTAGGTACTTGGCAAAACTTATCTTCTATTTTAACACATGGAAGATGGTTGTTTAATTCGTTCAAAATGGTTAATACTTCAAAAACCAAAGTCTTAGCAGGAAGTAAGCACTACGATAATTTCACATTTTGATTAGTATTTCCCCCAGGATTTAGCTAATGTTGTGTGTACGGAGCTTATTTCCTGATACTTTTGATGCTCAGCAACTTTTATCTAAAACATTTTTCATTTAAACTAGGTGTTTTTGAGTTCGAGGCGGTGGAACACGGTTTCCACCATAATCGTAAAAGTTACAGATTTTTGATGTACCGAACCAGGCTAAACCACTAAACCAATTTAAACTTCAAATATATCATTCTATTTGCAATAGCTTAGCCTCTTATAGTAAGAAAAAAGCAATAGTTTGTGTTCTGTATTTGCCAAATCAAATGCGATAAACAAAAAAAATCCCAAAAAATTTCACAGATTTTAGACCGCAAGGCGCTAAATACATTTTTAATTACTTTGTCTTCCCAGGAGTGGGCTAATTTTAAAATTAATGAGATCGTTTTACACAGAATTCGATATTCTAAAACTATTATAGGTAACTTTTTTTATTTGCAGTAGTAACCCTCTTAAAATTGCTGGCTTTGGAACATGAGCTTGAATTCATGAATTCATTTTTCCGCTAAATTGACAATCGGTTTTGGCAAAAAGACTTACTCGAATTTAACTGTGAGTACCACAGTCAACGCAAATTTAATGCTCTTTTATTTTAGAAAGAACACAATTTCTTCTGCGATAAATCGTTTTCGAGTTATTAGCGAAAAATTGAAAAAAGTTCGAAAATGTTGATTTTGTTCGCCTATAAAATTTGATGGCAACCGATCTGAGGTGGCAGAAGTTCACATTTATTGTCTATGGAATGAGTACTTTCAGCCTATATGATCAACAATTTTCTTCAAATCAGGCACCTTTTTGGCCCTCAGCTCCTGGACTAATACCTGGGAGGACCAGGATCCCAGACATACTGGCACCTGGGGACCAAGCCCCAATAACCCCAAGGATTATTGAGGTAAATCTACATCGGGCAGGTATATCTTCCAACTAATCTACAAGATATAGAGATGTCATCTAGGGACCACATAGTGAAAAAGAAACAGAAGTTATGAAAGGTGGAACTCACCCAGAGAGATGTCAGACAATATTTGGGCATATGTGTGACCTATCCTTAGCTACTCTTAAAGGTCTGGCCACACATGTCCGCACCGGATCCGCACCGTAGCAATAATACAGGTTATGTTCAGAATATTTTTAATTTAACTTACATATTAGCTTTAGTTATGCCTAAAGTTCAAGCCACACACGTCAGACACAGGCCACTTTAGGCATAACTAAAGGTAATATGTAAGTTAAATTAAAAATATTCTGAACATAACCTGTATTATTGCTACGGTGCGGACATGTGTGGCCAGACCCTAAGTCTTGGGCTCTATTTATTACCTCAACATCATACTCCCTCAACTTTGATCGCACTTTCATCACTTATTTGATTAGATAATGCCTGACATCTTCAGTTTGTAATTTACTATCTTTATCATGCTACTATCTATTGATGTTTATTTTAAAGCTTTCTTTAACAAATACATTTTCATGAAAAATAGCATATCTATCTTTTGATACATAGTTCTGGTTTGTGGCACAGATAGCACTCTGGCTTGAAATCGCTTTGGTTCTCTTTAGATTACTATATATTTATATTCATCTTGTGTTTTAAAATAAAGTTATTTATTTTACATCTCTGCATTGCATTAAAAATAAACAAAAGCAACAATATTATTAAACCTATAACAATTATATGAAGTTTAATCTAATTGAACAGAACGTTACATTTAATAGTGAAATATATAAGGACTATTTTTATTCTATTTATAACTACTTGGAATACATAAAGACTGCAATCTCAGTAAAACATAATTTTAAGGCTTTTCAGAATATATTATAATTGTACATTGAATTTATGTTAAACAGTGGTGTAAGACTTGCTAAGCCAACTATCGATTAGCTTAGAGTAATTTATTATGTGCTTGATGTGTATAAACTTAGCTCTACAAAAGAAAAAAATGATAATAGGTGCACCAATAGATGTTCTACAACAAAAAAAGAGAAATCTTATTTTTTCTTATTACCTTATCATTTTTACATTAATTTTTTGTAATAAGCATTTTCATCTATGTCTGATTTTATTTTACAGCTGTTCAGTGCCCTAATAGTGAAGTTCCTGACATTGTTCCATTAATTGTTGGACTTGCTTTAGCTGGTCTTGTTATAGTTGTTGTTATTGGTTATTTTATCGGAAGAAGAAGATCCCAGGCCCGAGGATACTTATCTATGTAAAATTAACAAAAACGTGTTTGTTCTGTTAGATCATAGGTTTTTCCATTAGATCTTAAACATATTAAATGTTTACATCTTTTAAGATTATGTTTTCAATTTATAAATACATTTTCATATTTTAAAAAGAATATTTTACTTCATTGATGATGCTATTAAATGGTTAATAAGTTTTACTACATTGTAGTTTTTTTGTAGAATTTGATTAAAATAGTTAAAATTATACATGACCTATAGTTTTCAATGAAATGCTTAGCATTTCATCACAGTAATCTCCTCTCCTGATAAAAATAGTATCATTTAACAATAGTATCAGTTCTAAAATAATATCCTTTTTTAGTCTAATGTCTATTTGACTGCAGTTTAAATGTCTGCACCCACAAAACATGTTTATATATTTATTAGACAAGAAATATGTTAAAAATATTATTAGTGTCTGTATGTAAATTTGTTTTAGTTAGCTACTGTAACTTTATCAGTAGAATCCAATCAAATTAATCTTTTTTATTTTCATTTGTTGCTATAATTTTATAAGTGTGCAGCATAAAATATTTATTTTAATTTGTAATTAAAATAGAAGTTTTGTTCACTAATGAATTAGTATTTTGTTTGCATACTTCAAATTTATATAGTCAAAGGCATACTCTTAATATTAATTTTATAAGTAAATTATTAGAAAATAAATCAAAACCTTGTATACTGACGTAAATCATTACCTTGTGAGGCATTGCATTGTTCCTTTTAACTTTTTAGTGAAGTAAACTTTCAACAACATTATGAATACTAGTAATGCAACTCCTGTGTGTTTTTCAAACTACTAGAGGCTATTTTTTTACATATTTTTAAATTTGAGATGTTTTATTTTCAAAATAAGATTTAGTAGCTATTTATTAACTGGTTTTGGATTTATAAAAATGATGATTGATTGGTGAATTATAATTTTAAATCCTATAATATTCTCTTTTTATACGTTATCATTTCCTTATTTTGTTTATATATGTGAAATCTAATGTGTGATTATAAATGCTGTGACTTTGTATAATTGTATGAAGTAAGTTTTTTAATACATCAAATAAAATATAAAATATAGCCATAGTCAAGTGACTTTTTTGCTCTTCCTAAAAAAACAAATCTATTCTTATGATTATAGAGATTTAAAAAATAAGAAAAATGGAACATTATTTGCTTGTTGCAGCAGTGCAGGTTCAAATTTTAAATAGAATAATAAATTAAAAATGTATAATTAATTACAAAATTAACGATAAATGAAAGCATTTCAAAGTAGATAAATTATTTGTAAAAGAATAATTACATGTGTCTAATGTAATAGATACTAATTTGTAATAGATACCTGTTTTATGTAGTCCACTCCTATTAAATCAGTCCAATCCTATTAAATCAGTCCAATCCTATTAAATAAAGTTGAAATTTTATTTGTAATGTTGTATCACAAAAGTTATCACTTTGTAAAACAGAAATATGACCTTGAGCTTGAGAACAAGACTAGCTCTCTAGTCTATCGCACTTTACATTTAGTCGTAAGGAGGTAACTACTGAGTCATAGGAAACAGCCTGGAATGTTTGAGGTCAGCATAGATGGTACTTGAACATCGCAGTCATAAACAGGTTCTATGACAATTTGTTCCAACTGTTAGTTCGTTCCACCAAGTTTGGAACTATTCTGGCTAGGCGCACATTGAGACACTCACGGTGCAGATCAGAGCAGTTTTTGTAATACGTGTGGTAGATAGGAAACTGTGCTGCCCTGCTCTGCTTCCCAATGTGTGCGGTTGCTATCTAATTAACGTTTCACAAAAACTGCTCTGCTCAGTGTCGCGAGTGTTTCAATGTGTGCCTAGCCTAAGTTTTGTTTCACATTACACTGCCCCCTCAATTGACAATTGAAGAACCTCCTGGATGTCGTCTTTTCCACTTGGGCCTGCTCCCTAGAGACAAAAGTTCTCTCCCGTAATGTGCTGCACCTGTCCTTCATCGTAGTTCCTTGCGCTACGTGATTATAATGGATGATATAAGCTTTCCCTTAGGATACTTGAAACCCTGTAGATCATATCGTTGATAACCTTCTTTTTCACATAGGATCCTACCCAGTTCTGCAAATTGGGCAGGATCCTCGTTTTCTTCGAGGGTTTTAGAGCCAAAGGAGGTCTCCTTCTTTGTACCCGCTCTAATCGGCTCTACCATCCTATTGTCTCTCCATCCGGTCACTGGCAGGGTGTCTCTTATGGATATTGATAGGGTGGTATCTATTCTCCATATCGATTCATCTACTTTCTTCTCGAGGCAGTGACGGATCAACGCCTTCCAACACCCTATCCTGCTTCTCGGATTTTTGCTCGTTCTTCACAGTCGTCTGCCGAACCACCGAGGTAATCTGTGCTGAAGTCCCTACCTTAGTGCCTTTCCTAGTGGTAGTTTATTGATTATACCTCGAAGGAAGTTCCACTTTCCTGGACTCCTATCCTGGCTGGTTCCCGATTACAGAAGAACAGCTCCCCTCCACTGATTTTGACAACTCTCCGTTTCAGTTCCAGCTGAAAACCATATGTGTCATGAGGTCCATGCCGAGGATTACATCTTCAATAACTTCCACTAGGACCGAGTATGAGAAACAGAGCCTTTTTTTATTTTTACCTCGGTTTAACCGAATACCTTGGCTGCTTCTCCTGTTGCAGTCCTCGGCAGCCATTTGGAGGTTATGTGTCTTTTCTTGCAAGTTGCAGTTGAAGAGACAATAGTCTTCGTAGCTGCAGAGTCAATCAGCATCGTATACTTCTTGCCATTTGTTTCGATTTATTTATATTATTTAATTAGCCTTGGCTAGAACATATGTTTTAATGTTTTATTTTTTCAGTTATAAAAACAGGAATGTTGTGTGTTTTGGTTATTGATTATGTGTTGATATTATTTAAGCTAAACATGGCGAAGTCGTGAAATATCGTGAGTATAAACTTCTAGGAAGATTCTAAAACAGTTACTATGGCATAAAAATTCAGAGATGTTACGAATTATTTTCTGGCTACAAAAACCAATAAGAAATCGAATACTGTACAAGTTGTGCGCTTGAAAAATCTTCTAGGAAAAGAAGGTCTAAAATTATATAAATCTCATAAATTAGAGGATTCACATGAGTCTTCTCTAAATATCCTGGATGTTTTAAAGAAAGTATGCATTATAGAAATCAACAATTCAATGGAAATATTCAAATTTCTAAATCGGAAGCAACATGAGGGTGAATCATTTGACCATTTTTATACTGACTTAGTCTTTGGACCAATCATGTGAATTTGAAGAGCGGGAGGAAAAGTTGCCGAAGGCCCAGATAATTTTGGGAATCAATTCGAAAAATTCACAGCTACGTTTGCTGAGAGATCTCTCTTTGGAGTAAACTCTCCATTTTTGTAAATCGTAAAGAGGTAAGCTGAAAATAATTTAAAGGTACCGAACAACAATGATCCCCATCTAGTTGAACAGGTAAAATCTAAAAGGTATAGTTCTTTTCAGCTGGCTGCATGACAAAATTAAACCAGAAAAGGAATCGTAACTAAAATCGGAATGGAAGCCTGTAACAAATGTTCTCAAAAACATAAACAAGATCCCTGCCCAGCTTTTGGGACAGCTGGAACTGTGGAAGGCAAAATCATTTTGCATTGTGTTGCAAGTCAAACAGCAGTAGAGCTTATAATTTATTTTTCCATAATTAAAATCCGATTAATCAAAATATTATTTGAAAAACGTCTATTAGGTATTGCTTGGTCCCTCAGTGTTCAATTAGAAAATCAAAAGACGTGTCATTCCATTTATTTCCAAAATAAAAAGCTACTTAAAGAGTGGATTGTAAAATTAAGAATAGGTAAGCCTGTTTCGAAACATATGACGATATGTTGTCTTAATTTTAAAGAAAGTGACTATATTTATCCAGGTAAATATTAGTATTTGACATTTTATTATTCCAAAATGTTAGTTATGCCAATAACATGGGGACCATGATATGGTTGCTATTCCATAAACTCGGAGTTTCCGACGACCCGCATGGGCTAATTGGTACCCAGTGGCGGATCCTGAAATTTTCGGGGCGCACTTTTTTTTTATATTTCATGAGTAATGAAGGCCTCAATTTAAAATACATATTAATACATAATGACGTTGTAAATGTTTAAATACAATTCATTTTCAATTAGTGGACTTGAAAAATGACTAAATATAGCTCATTTTATATAGAAATAGTAATTCTTTATGAATTTCCTCACCTCTCAGGGGGGGGGGGGATCCGCTACTGCGGGTACCACAGTACAGTACATCGCACACCTCCCACACCATAACAGTACACCATTCACTTACACTGACACTAAGGGACACATACAGTACAGACTCTAGGGTCACCTCTCCTAGAAGATAGCGTCGTGCTGCCGGCTAAGGTGAATTCACCAGCAGACCTGCTGTCCTAGGGTTGTAGGACCTTTCAGACTGGGCCAATCACCCGTCAGAAAGTATTAATCGATTCATAGAAATCACATTAGCCTCGGAACTGGACTGGCAAATCGGAAACGACATGGCAGGAAAAAGGAATTGAGAATCGGAACATGGAACATAAAAACCCTCACAGAAATAAGCCTGGATAAGGGATTCACTCTCATGTATTCAGGAGTCCCCAAAGGTGAATATGCTAAGGAAGGAGTCGGCTTTGTTGTTGGTGAATCACTATATAAGAAAATGGAGGAATGGGAAGCTGTTTCGCCGAGAATAATAACAGCCAATTTTCAGTTGTCTCCGGGTAAAATAACTTTAATACAAATTTATGCTCCAACACAAGATTCTTCTGTGTTAGAAAAAGAACAATTTTACTCTGACCTAGAAAGGATAATGAACAAATACAAAAGTATGAATAGGAATATCATTTGCTGTGGAGACTTTAATGCAAGAACGGGATGGGACTATAGACATACACATGGAGTTATGGGAAAGCCTAGTGGAGAAAGAACCAAGAATAATAATGGTCAGCGACTAATCGACTTCTGCAATGAAAATAACATGCTCATTGGTAACTCCTTCTTTCCCCACAAGAAAGTCCACAAAATTACTTTTTCAGCACAGGAAAGAAATAGCATTATTGACTACTTTTTGTATGATAAAGATAGTAGACAATGGTTCACAGACATTAAAGTAATCAGAGGTGCTGAAATAGATACAGATCATTTGCTATTAGCTGCAGATACGCAGATCAAGAAGCCTAGAAACATAAAAACAAAGGCATACGAAAAGATAAACGTAAGAGCACTAGGCATGGTTGAGAAAAGAAAAGAGTATGAGGCATTGTTGATTGTTGGCACCAGCAGAACAAAAGTACAGCGTGACGGAGCAGGAGTGTTTAGCTGTATTATGGGCTATTGAGAAATTCCGGCCGTACATCAAAAATACGCCGTTCACGGTAATTACCGACCACATAGCGCTAAAGTGGCTCAATAACCTCAAAGATCCGCAAGGGAGACTTGCACGTTGGGCATTAAAACTCCAACAACATCGCTTCACCATAGTTCATCGACCAGGCCGACAGAATGCAGCTGCCGATGCACTTTCTCGAGCATACGAGCCTCAAATAAATGTCTTAAACGTCCCTCCAGAAGAGATGGATCGGTGGTATCAGAAGATGGTGAAGTTGATTTCTGAAAATCCTGGTAAATTTCCAGATTGGAAAATTGACGGAACACAGCTGTGAAAGAGGGTCGTAGATCCGCGGAAGCTGCTGGGAGATCATGTGTCATGGAAGCAAGTCGTGCCAAAGTCATTGCGTAAGGAGATAATTTGGAAAAGTCATGATAGTCCTCTAGCCGGACATTTGGGCACTTTTAAGACGGTGCAGAGGTTAAGGCAAAATTATTACTGGCCTGGAATGGCGACTGATGCGAGCCGATACGTAGAGAGATGTGAGACCTGTCTAGCGCACAAACCGCTGCAGAAGAGTCCAGCAGGGTTAATGGGTTCTCAAAAGATGGTGGATCGGCCATGGCAAATCATTTCAGCTGACATAATGGGACCTTTACCTATGTCGACAAATCGAAAAAGATTTATGGTCGTCTTCAGCGAGTATTTTACAAAATATTCAGTCATTATTCCAATCAGAACCGCAACTGCGAAGGTGGTTGCCGATATTTTGGAAAGGGAAGTGATGATGGTCTTTGGGGTCCCCAATGTCATCATTTGTGACAACGGTCCGCAATTCAAGAGTAGGGAGTTTCAGGCAACGGCACGGGAGTACGATGTGCAGTTATGGTTTACCCCCTATTATCATCCTCAGGCCAACCCCGTGGAAAGGACCAGCCGGGTTATTAAGACAATGCTCGCAGCTTATATTAAAGACAACCAAAGGAAATGGGATACCGACATCCATAAGCTGTCTTTCGCTTTGAATACCGCAGTCCATGAGGTGATAGGATACTCTCCGGCGTATTTAAATTTTGGTAGGGAGCGTATTTAAATTTTGGTATGGAACCTGCTCGTTCGGGGAAAGAGGGCGCTCACCAAACCATACATCAAGGAGACCCAGTTGCAGCAGAGAGTCGCAATTCATATGCCGAAAGATTGGATAATATGTCGCTATTGTATGAAGAAGTTAGGAACCGACTGTGGCAAGCGTATGAGAGAAGTCGGAATACTTACAATTTGATGAGGCGGCCCCAGACATTTGAACTATGGTGATTACAAGATTACGAAGCCTTTGAAAAACATTGCCCACGGAGTGGTAGGAATTCATAAAGGACTGATCAAGCCATTTTATTTATTTTAGGCCCCTGTTGATCGCTATCGTACGGTAACTCCACAGGAAAAAGAATTGTACATATTATTGTACAACAATACTAGCAGGTGTCTAATTGGAAAACTGTTCAAAACCCAGTGAAATAGGGTGTATTACAAACATGCTGTTTACCTTCTGCTAAAGTCTCCGCTAACGTCGTTGGTGATTCGACCTGGATATGGATGGAATCATCAGAATTCTCGGACACCTCTAAAATATAAATCGTACGAATACATAAGAGGGTGAAGTAAGCAAATCCACTCGGAATAAGGTGGTGTACAAACATGATATTTACCTTGTGCTGATGTCTCCAGGATTGTAGGTGGTGAATCAACCGGAGGAGGGTCATCAGGGTCACCTTCATTGTCGATGTCGCTTGAGTTGTCAACATTCAGACAGTTTCTTTCGCAGACGGTACTAAGCTTAGAGCAATATACACCCATCAGGGCATCACCATCCTCAATTGCTTGACGTGATTCAACCCCTTCCTCTGTCAGTCTACTCCTTAGGAGCTCTATGAATCTACTCTTGTTCTTGTCATTTGATAAAAAGTTTTCCTGTGACATTGTCGGCGCCATAGTTGGTGAAAACTGAACTTCACTGAGTGCTTCACTTTCGACCTTCTTAACCGTTCCATTGATTTAGTTCTTTCCTGGCATATAAAATAACCGGAAACATGGCCTCGATCACTCTCACAGAAGCTGTAGCCCGTGAGCACTTTCAGCGAATTTACCACTAGATCCAGCAGTGGCTTGACAATCAGCTCAACCCAAACCAGGGACCCTGATGACCCTCCTCCGGTTGAGTCACCACCTAAAATTCTTACTTCACCCTCTATTGTATTGGTACGATTTATATATTAGAGGTGTCCGAGAATCATGACGATATCCCAAGTCGAATCACCAATGATGATAGCGGAGACTTCAGCATAAGGTAAACTGTTTGTAATAACCCCTATTTCACTGGGTTTTGAACAGTTTTCCAATTAGACACCTGATAGTATTGTGTACAATTCCTTTTCCAGTGGAGTTACCGACCGATAGCGATCAACCGGGGCATTCTGCTCGGCAACCGGATGCTGCTCCATCGAGGCCAAAAAGGAGGAAGCTCAATTAAAGAATTGAAATTAATTGTAATGTATTTGTAGAGATCTTACTACATAAAGGTCTTTAATTCTTTATTAACATTGATTACAAACATTACAATATGTTAATTAATCACTGTGTCCAACCTGCAATCTAATCACCATCTGAGAGGTTACACTATTTTTTATCCGGCTATATCGCCTAAGCAGTGTTGCCACGGGGTGATAATTGCTGTTTTCTCAATATCTTGAGGGGCTACAGGTATCTGGTTGTACGCTCGGAGCAGATCGATTTTAGAAAATATTTTCTTTCCTGCTAGGGAGTTTCCAAAATCATGTAAATGTGGTAAGGGGTATCTGTCGGGCTTGGTAATTGCGTTCAATTGACGATAATCACCGCAGGGGCGCCACCCGCCGTCTTTCTTCTTAGTTAGATGTAAGGGACTAGCCCAACACGATTTAGATGGACGGCAGATGCCTAGATCCAACATTACTTGAAATTCCTTTTTGGCTAGCTTTAGCTTCTCTGGAGGCAACCTACGAAAACGGCAATGAACGGGAGGCCCTGAGGTTTCTATGACATGAACAGTCTTGTGTGGGATACTGCTCTTGAGAAAATTAGGTGGGCGAGTAAGCTCTGGGTATCGCTGGAGTAAATTTTTGAATTGATCAGGTACGTTTGTATTAAGTGTCAGTACACCTAAAGTACCTGCTGCGTTGAAGTGAGACAGTGCTGCGGTAGCAAGGTTTGTTTTGCCGTCAATAAGACGCCTACGCTGCAAATCAACAATTAAATTATGATGTTTAAGAAAGTCTGCTCCTATAATAGGGTGAGTGACTGTGGTCAAAATAAATGGCCATTGAAAATTTCTGCGAAGGCCCAATGATAATGAAATTAACTTTTCACCGTATGTAGGTATTGGTGTTCCATTAGCGGTAAAAAGGTTATATTTTGAGGGGCCTATTTTTTTATCAGGAGGTTTAGCCGGTAAAACAGAAACATCAGCGCCGGTGTCAATGAGAAATTTTATTTTTGATGTTATATGTTATATTATATGTTATGTTATATGTTATATGTTAATTAATCACTGTGTCCAACCTGCAATCTAATCACCATCTGAGAGGTTACACTATTTTTTATCCGGCTATATCGCCTAAGCAGTGTTGCCGCCACATATTAAAAGTTAATTGCTATTACATTCCTTTTCATTATATTAATTTCATTTAATTTTTGAAATAAATAATAAAAATCTGGTGCGTGCGCGCAACACACAACTTTCACTTACCAACTTACTTAGATTAGAAATTAATGCGTTGTTGTGGTCCCCTTCGTTAGACCAATTTTGATGAAATGTTAGCTATCACATCTTTGGCATATAAATACATCAAATACCCAGTTTGATCAAAATCTTTAAAGCCGTTTTTGAGTAAATAAAAAACCACGTGAAAATGATACAAAATTTATTAAGTAATGTCCCCCCTCCGGTTGGTCAATTTTGGTGAAATGTTGGCTATCACATCTTTGGCTTATGCATACATCAAATACCCAGTTTGATCAAAATCGTGAAAGCCTTCTTTGAGTAAATAAAAAAAACACTTGAAAATGTTACATAATTTATTAAGTAAAGTCCCCCCTCCGGTTAATCAATTTTGATGAAATGTTGGCTATCACATCTTTGGCATATCCATACATCAAATACCCAGTTTGATCAAAATCTTTAAAGCCGTTGTTGAGTAAATAAAAAAAAACACGTGAAAATGATACAAAAATTATTAAGTTAAGTCCCCCCTCCGGTTGGTCAATTTTGGTGAAATGTTGGCTATCACATCTTTGGCTTATGCATACATCAAATACCCAGTTTGATCAAAATCGTTAAAGCCTTTTTTGAGTAAATAAAAAAAACACGTGAAAATGTTACAAAATTTATTAAGTAAAGTCCCCCCTCCGGTTAATCAATTTTGATGAAATTTTTACAGTCATATTTCGGGCATATAAATAGATCAAATACTCAGTTTAATCAAAATCGTTAGAGCCGTTTTTGAGAAAATCGAAAAAAACGTAAAAAGTTATTAAATAAAGTACCCCCTCCCTTTGAGCAATTTTGATGAAATTTTTGCTGTCACATCGCGGGCATATACCTACACTAAATACCCGATTTCAGGTTCCCACGATTTATAGTTTTTGAGCTAGTCTGTTCACACACACACACACACAGACCATTTCGCGGGACTTGGTTATTTCGACTCAGGGGGTCCCAAAACGTGTATTTCCGTTGAAAACCGGAAGTCGAAATTTTTCACGATCGCAATACTTCCACTTACTATATATTTCATATATAGGTAAGTGAAAGTAAAAAAGTCACAATAAAAATGTATTAATAGTTAATTGCTATCACATTCCTTTTCATTATATTCATTTCATTTCATTTTTTAAATAAAAAATAAAATGGCTTGATCGGTTCTTTTTGAATTCCTACCACTCCGTGGGCAATGTTTTTCAAAGGCTTCGTAATCTTGTAATCACCATAGAACATGAATATAACACTTATTAATGAAGGATATACGATAAGAAAGCGTCTGGGGCTAGTTAGGTCTGAGTTCCTCTCGTTTTTGCCTAAGTGCCAAAAAGTTGCTCTTTTTCAGCGCGCTTTAGCGGCGGTGCCCTGTACTCAAAAATTAAAAGTGACCAGTGCATTTTAAAGGAAATTTTGTCTACTTTAATTTTGAAAATAATGAGAAATTCACAAGGATGCATATTTTTCATCTTATAAGCGATTTTGTGAAAAAAGTCCGAAATTTTTAGGGTTTTTAGCGATTTTCACTGTGAAGCCGTCATTTTTTTTGTTGGCAAACTTCAGGTTCGGATTTAGCACACCGAAAAACATAAAAATCCGTCGAGAAACCTTCTACCCTAATTTTTTTTTGTCAAAACTACCATTTGACTGGGCTAATGTCCAATCAGACGCGGCAGCTTATTTTAACCGGAAGTTAGCTCCGTCCTTTGAGAAGTGTAGAGTAAGAAAGAAGATTGGGGGGCTGATCTACGAGATCGAAAACTTGGATGGGGAAAGTTTGGGAGCGTCGTACGTCAAATATCTCAAATATAGCCCGAATTAAAAGCCTTCTCCCCGTGTGCGAATACTTTTTTTTCCGGGAAGATAGGGGAATTGTGACGGAAATTTCTGATTTTAGTTTTATTTTATTTTATGTTATGGAATAGCTACCATATCAATTTTATCGATATCAATTTTTTTTTAATGGATGGGAAACAGTAATATATATATATATATATATTTTTTTTATTGAAAAGAAAATAGATAGTATAAATTATAACTTAAGGAGATTTAAATTTATTTAGGTAATACAATTTGTCCAATTGGGTGCTATGTTTTTTGTATGTACATATTTAGTTTTATTTTAAATCAGTATTTTTATTTTTTTTTTTTAGCTATTAGTTAGTAAGCAAATTAATGTAAATTTAATTCTATGTATCACACACACACACAGACAGACCATTTCGCGGGACTCGGTTATTTGGACTCACGGGACCCCTAAACGTGTATTTCCGTCGAAAACCGGAAGTCGAAATTTTTTACGATTGCAATACTTTCCCTTACGATATATTTCATATATAGGTAAGTGAATGTAAAAATGTTCAACTAAACTTATATCATATAGTGGCTTTGAAATTAAACCATATAGCTGTGTTGATTTAGATTATTATTGCGTGTTATCTTTCAGGTTCTCAATCAATTAAATAGATGAAAACGTTTTTGTTTAATAGTTGTATTTTCACAAAGCTTACAATTATATTTTAATACAAGCAACGATAATAATTTAATAACAGCTTTATACTAACTAGAACATATGTATGTTCAGTTTATCGATCAATGATATCAAATAAAAACATTGTTTTTAATCGATTGTTCTTCTACATTACTTCCTCCCAGAGACACAGTCGCGACAATGTTTCTAAATTAATTTATCTCTAATTACCAGGATGGAAACTTCACTGTACGACCACTGCGTATAGATTGTCAGTGGTTCTCTAGAACTGAAGTTCGAACTTGGTTTGAATGTCTCTTCAGAAGTTGCTGGCAACGCAGGACAAAAACCTGGCTCTGTTTTATGAAGGTATGTTTTTTTAGGTGAAGCCAAGATATAAGCTGGCTTTAAGCGGTCTATGGATAAAGTTACTCCTCTGCTCTTTATTTGCAGAGTGAAATATTTCCCAGTGAGAAAAGACTCCGAAAATTCCTTCTCTTTTTAAAAGCTAATGCTTTCAGCTTTAATAATATGTTAAATAATTCCCTTCGGGTTATTATTATTCTTCCAGAAGATCCTAAAATATACATTAGTGAACATATAACAAAATTTAATTTTTATTATTATTTAATGAAATTGACATTTTAGAAATAAAAAATTATAAGTCTCCCATCCACTGCAATCCGCAGAATTTGTTTCATGAAATATAACACGAAATATAACATGAAATATAACGATAATCACACATTATCATATAAAATATTTCGTTGCCCAAAAATGACCAGAAGTATAACTTTTTAACCTTCAAATTTAATTTTTAGCTCTAAAATCTACCTACCAAAAAACAAATGATTTTGATACTAGTATTTAATACAAAAAAATTGTAACTGTGAAGTAGTAATTTAAGCTTCATGGCAATCGTAAATAAAAGCATTTTACATTGAATAAAAAATAAAATAAAGGACAACGAAGTTATAGTAATAAAATTATCAAGGCAAAACTTATACGAATGATTCCGGTAGCACTCAGAAAATGAGAAAAATATGGACTGTAATTAAAAAATAAGAAAACATATGAAAATATGGCGTTACAAACAATATAAATGAAAAATCTGGTGCGTGCGCGCAACACACAACTTTCACTTACCAACTTACTTAGATTAGAAATTAATGCGTTTTGTTAATTGCCACTTCTCAAATGAACAGAACGGCTTTAATTATGAACAATGGTCTGTCATTAAAGGCGTACTCCGCAAGCGTGGGCTCAACGAGTTTTATGAGTTGACTGAATATTTTTCTTTTTTTCTCCTCTTTATGTTTTATTTATTTTTATCATATCTCATATTTAGCCATTTCTTATTTTTAGGCGTAACGAGAGACAGTTAATTTCGCCATGTAAACAAAAACAAAGGTACTTTATAAGAAACAAACAAACAAACAAAAAAGCCCCCTCAGAACATTTTAATAATGATAAACCTTACCCGATATAGAAGAAAACCTAATGTTTCATTGAACATGACGAATTTGATAAAAATCGTTAAAGCCGTTTTTGAGATAATCGAAAAATTGGAAAAAAAGTCATGAAATAAAGTGCCCCCTCAGTTGGACCAATTTTGATGAAATGTTGGCTTTTACATATTTGGTATATACATACATCAAATACCCAGTTTCTTCAAAATCGTTAAAGCCGTTTTTTAGTAAATAAAAAATATGTACACGTGAAATTGGTACAAAATTTATTAAGTAAAGTCCCCCCTCCGGTTGATGAATCTTGATGAAATTTTTACAGTCGTATCTCGGGCATATACATACATCAAATACCAAGTTTGATCAAAATCGTTAAAACCGTTTTTGAGTAAATAAAAAAAACATGTGAAAATGATACAAAATTTATTAAGTAAAGTCCCCCCTCCGGTTGATCAATTTTGATGAAATTTTTACAGTCATATTTCAGGCATATAAATAGATCAAATACTCAGTTTAATCAAAATCGTTAGAGCCGTTTTTGAGAAAATCGAAAAAAAACTTAAAAAGTTATTAAATAAAGTACCCCCTCCCTTTGAGCAAATTTGATGAAATTTTCGCTGTCACATCGCGGGCTTATACATACTCTAAATACCCAATTTCAGGTTCGCACGGTTTATAGTTTTTGAGCTAGTCTGTTCA
The DNA here is from genome assembly GCA_911387785.2 of Aelia acuminata. Classification (NCBI taxonomy): domain Eukaryota; kingdom Metazoa; phylum Arthropoda; class Insecta; order Hemiptera; family Pentatomidae; genus Aelia; species Aelia acuminata. The sequence goes on along the minus strand of OU426978.1, from coordinate 72,694,267 downwards.
CACACACACACACAGACAGACACACACACACACAGACCATTTCGCGGGACTTGGTTATTTTGACTCAGGGGATCCCAAAACGTGTATTTCCGTTGAAAACCGGAAGTCGAAAATTTTCACGATCGCAATACTTCCACTTACTATATATTTCATATATAGGTAAGTGAAAGTAAAAATTGATCTGTTTGTGTACCGTTTTCCTGAGTTTTCGTATTTCTTTGGGATTTAGTTACTTCGGAGAATAGCTTTTTAAAATGTTGCGGTTTTTCAAGTTTAAATATATTTTTTGCTTCATAATATGTCACTTTCTTAGTAAACTGGATGATTTTAATTTTTTTGTTCATTTGGTATATCGGGCACGATCGGTCAAGACTGTTATGTTTATCCCCGCAATTTACACATTTGGGGTCTTTGTTGCATTTTTCATCGGTGTGTTTTTCTTCACCACACTGAGAGCAGGTGATTTTGGGGTTTGTACATTTTAGAGTGTGGTGGGAGAATTTAAGACACCTAAAGCATCGAATCGGATTTGGTGTGTAAATTTGGACCTTAATATTCTGGTACCCTATTTTAAGCGTTTCTGGTGGTAATGGAGACGGGAAAGTAACTATATATGAGTTTGTGAGTTTTTCGGAACCGTTTATTTTAATTTTTATTCTATTAATATCAGTAATTTTTCCATTTAACTCATTTAAAATTTCATTTTTTTTCCAAATATTGCAAGTCGAAGCACCTGATAACTCCTTTGCTATAATTTAAAGTCGCGTGTGCTTTTACAGTTATATTAAATTGATCTGCAAATCGTTTACACTCTAAGAGTTTTAATGACTGTTTACTACTGCTTGTCTCAATCAGTAAATTTCCATCCCTCAATTTCTTAATGTTCTTAACCTCACCTACTAAATTAGTAATAAATTTATTTATCAAGAAAGGGGAGACTCTTTGAAATCCTTCATCTCCTTCCCTGGTCACTATTAAATAGGTAGGATTATTTTTAAACGCTTCATTTACTTGAATGGGGTCTGGTGGAGTTTTTATCCGACCTCTTTTCCGACGTTTATTTGAGCTATGAAATAGCTCTTCCACATTAAGTTTTAACAAAAAATAAAATAAAAATAAAAATAATTTTATGTAATAAAAGGAAAAATATATCTGAATATATAAATGAAATAAAAAGAAAAAGATAATTTGCTTATCTGGACAGTAGACCAACAGCAGACTGCTTAATCCTACGGAGCTCCGTAAACAACCTCACTCTGCGAAGTCCACTATCTAACTGATATATATATATATATATATATATATATATATATATATATATATATATATATATATATACACTCAGTTACAAAAAAAGTGGCGCACCTAGAAAATTTGGATTTTTAGGTACTTAAATAAATAAAACAAACTATATTTGTATCTTTTATACCAATTATGTTAATTTTAGAAGAAAACAACATTTATTAGAAAATTTTTAACAACAAAAGTATTAACAAATCAACAAAAATGACAACAATAAATAATTTGACCAAATAACTCAACCAAATTTCTTAACTTTTTTTAACGTCCAGATGGTCAGAAGCGTGTGTTTCCTCCTCTGGCAGCCAATAAAGCTCGTATACGCCTGGGTATACTCATTATTAAGTTTCGGATGACGTCATCTCCCATATTCTCCCATTCTTCTCTTAAGGCGATCTTGAGGTCATTTAGGGTATCAGGGGGAGGATCTCTGGACCTAACTCGTCTCCCAAGTTCGTCCCATGCATGTTCTATGGGATTCATGTCAGGGCTCCATGGGGGCCAGTCCATAATTTGGATTCCGACCTCCTGGAGATATTCAGAAACACATCTTGCCACATGAGGTCTTGCATTGTCATGCATAAAAATGAAATTATCCCCAATAAAAGGTGCAAATGGAACAACATAGTCCTGGAGGATCTCTGTTATGTAAACATGGGCTGTCAGAGATCGCCTCTCTAAAATGCATAGCTCAGTTTTTGCTTCTAATGAAATGCCAGCCCAAAAATTTCTTTGTTCTGTGGCAATGCAATGAGCAAACCTCTCACCAGTCCTCCCCCAGACTCTCTGGCGTCCGTCTGGTGAGCGAAGACAAAATCTGGACTCATCTGAAAATAAGACCCTCCTCCAGTCGCCTTCATTCCAATACTCGTGAGTTCTTGCAAACTGTAAACGGAGTTCTTGGTGACGTGATGTTAGCTGCGGCACCCGAACTGGTCTTCTTGCTTTTAATCCAAACTCTACTAACCGTCGTCTCACTGTCTGTGGATTTACAGCTCTGTCACGAACGCTCCTGAGACGCTGAGCCAGCTGGACTGCAGTAGAATGACGATCTCAGAGGCAGGTGAGCAGCAAAAACCGATCATCTTGAGGTCCTGTAGTTCTCGTTCGTCCTGAACCAACGCGTCTGGAGAATGAATTTGTCTCTCTATACCTTTTTATTGCTCTCCGAACCGTACTTTCTGGTTTTCCGATAGCTCGAGCAGCATAGCGCACACTATGCCCGTCATCGACAAGTGCCACTGCCCGAGCGACTTCACACGCGGTAATTTGCATACTTTAAATTTAGAAATTACAGGACGACACTCACTAGCCAACAAATCAGGAATTACTAACACCTTAAACATTGTGACAACCTTATCCAGACTTATACCTCTGAGGGGATAAGAAGAAAACTTGATAAGCCTTAGGGATTAAAATAGTCTTTATCGCACCTAAAAAAATAAAATGACTTATTTTAATATTATCAAGCAAAATTTGTTCAATGTTGTTCATTACTAAACCTAAAAACCCATATTTTCTAGGTGCGCCACTTTTTTTGTAACCGAGTGTATAAATATATATATATATATATATATATATATATATATATATATATATGTAATAATTGAATAAATACCGCACACTCCCCGCCTTGAACGGTTCAACATCATAATAAATGTAAAATCAGTCTATGCACATTAAAACACAGTAAATGCAAGTTACATAAGAAAAAAATCTGGTGCGTGCGCGCAACACACAACTTTCACTTACCAACTTACTTAGATTAGAAATTGACGTGTTTTGCTAAATATCATTTCCCAAAGTCACACATTTTTCTAAATTCATATCTTATTTTTGTTAATCGTTAAAGCCGTTTTTGAGTAAATAAAAAAAAAAATCTGGTGCGTGCGCGCAACACACAACTTTCACTTACCAACTTACTTAGATTAGAAATTGACGTGTTTTGCTAAATATCATTTCCCAAAGTCACATATTTTTCTACATTCATATCTTATTTTTGTTAATCGTTAAAGCCGTTTTTGAGTAAATAAAAAAAAACCCGTGAAAATGATACAAAATTTACTAAGTAAAGTCCCCCCTCCCGTAGATCAATTTTGATGAAATTTTTACAGTCATATCTCGGGCATATAAATACATCAAATACCAAGTTTGATCAAAATCGTTAAAACCGTTTTTGAGTAAATAAAAAAAAACACGTGAAAATGATACAAAATTTATAAAGTAAAGTCCCCCCTCCCGTAGATCAATTTTGATGAAATTTTTACAGTCATATCTCGGGCATATAAATACATCAAATACCAAGTTTGATCAAAATCGTTAAAATCGTTTTTGAGTAAATAAAAAAAACACGTGAAAATGATACAAAATTTATTAAGTAAAGTCCCCCCTCCCGTAGATCAATTTTGATGAAATTTTTACAGTCATATCTCGGGCATATAAATACATCAAATACCAAGTTTGATCAAAATCGTTAAAACCGTTTTTGAGTAAATAAAAAAAACACGTGAAAATGATACAACATTTATTAAGTAAAGTCCCCCCTCCGGTTGATCAATTGTGATGAAATGTTGGTTATCACATCTCTGGCATATAAATACATCAAATACCAAGTTTGATCAAAATCGTTAAAACCGTTTTTGAGTAAATAAAAAAAACATGTGAAAATGATACAAAATTTATTAAGTAAAGTCCCCCCTCTGGTTGATCAATTTTGATGAAATTTTCGCTGTCACATCGCGGGCTTATACATGCTCTAAATACCCAATTTCAGGTTCGCACGGTTTATAGTTTTTGAGCTAGTCTGTTCACACACACACACACACAGACACACAGACAGACACACACACACACAGACCATTTCGCGGGACTTGGTTATTTTGACTCAGGGGATCCCAAAACGTGTATTTCCGTTGAAAACCGGAAGTCGAAAATTTTCACGATCGCAATACTTCCACTTACTATATATTTCATATATAGGTAAGTGAAAGTAAAAACCGTGAAAATGATACAAAATTTATTAAGTAAAGTCCCCCCTCCCGTAGATCAATTTTGATGAAATTTTTACAGTCATATCTCGGGCATATATATACATCAAATACCAAGTTTGATCAAAATCGTTAAAACCGTTTTTGAGTAAATAAAAAAAACACGTGAAAATGATACAAAATTTATTAAGTAAAGTCCCCCCTCCGGTTGATCAATTGTGGTGAAATGTTGGTTATCACATCTTTGGCATATAAATACATCAAATACCAAGTTTGATCAAAATCGTTAAAACCGTTTTTGAGTAAATAAAAAAAAACATATGAAAATGATACAAAATTTATTAAGTAAAGTCCCCCCTGCGGTCGATCAATTTTGATGAAATTTTTACAGTCATATTTCAGGCATATAAATAGATCAAATACTAAGTTTAATCAAAATCGTTAGAGCCGTTTTTGAGAAAATCGAAAAAAACCTTAAAAGTTATTCAATAAAGTACCCCCTCCCTTTGAGCAAATTTGATGAAATTTTTGCTGTCACATCGCGGGCTTATACATACTCTAAATACCCAATATCAGGTTCGCACGGTTTATAGTTTTTGAGCTAGTCTGTTCACACACACACACGCACGCACACACGCACGCACACACGCACGCACGCACGCACGCACGCACGCACGCACACACACACACACACACACACACACACACACAGACCATTTCGCGGGACTTGGTTATTTTGAGTCAGGGGACCCCAAAACGTGTATTTCCGTTGAAAACCGGAAGTCGAAAATTTTCACGATCGCAATACTTCCACTTACTATATATTTCATATATAGGTAAGTGAAAGTAAAAAATTAAAAGATATGCTTTAAATGATATTATATACTGCCTTTGAGAAGGATAAAACAATAAACAAAAACTTAATAAAACATAAAGGACATATTTACACAAGAAAATGGTAAAATATACACCAATATTAATTACATATAAGGTTTTAGGTTTTATTGTTTACGGACACACAACAGCTTGGGTTATTAGTGTCCTCTTTCGTTTAGTTAAGTATTCATTTTATATTTGAAATTTATATTTTATTAAATAAATCTTTATCTTTCAGAAATTTAATTAATTTGTCCATATTTGTAATATTATCACCCAGGATCGTTTGGAGCTTACGTTCTGTTTCTAACCATTGCAAATCTGTTGCATATCGAGGACAGTCTTCTATGATATGGCTGATTGTCAGCTGTACTCCGCACGTTGCACATTTTGGGGGGGCGTCTCTTTCGATAAGGTGTTCATGAGTAAGGCGCGTGTGTCCAATTCTTAGTCTTGCTACTACCACCTCTCTTCTGATGCTGCGGTAAGAGCTCCTCCAGGGTTTTATTTCGGATTTGATTTTTTTCAATTTATTTTGTTGATCCGTTCTATCCCATAGCTGGACCCATGTCATCTGAGCTTGGCGTCTGAGATAATTCGATACGTCAGTTGGAGTGTAAATATTCCGTACTTCTAACGATGATGATAATGCCGCTTCCTTAGCTGCTTGGTCCGCCGCTTCATTTCCTTTTATTCCCACATGCGATGGTACCCAAACTAGCACTACATTTTTGTTCATGTCATTTATTGTTGAGAAATAGGAATGGGCTCTTTTAATTATCTGGTCGCTAGAATACATTTTGGTTATAGCCATTATTGCGGATAGCGAATCTGTGAATATAGTAAACTTTTGCCCGTGACTTAGGATTACATGATACAGGGCTGCACTGATTGCATAACATTCCGCGGTAAAATTACTAGTTGTGTACGGAAGCCTGTATTGAATAGTTTTAGAGTTAAAAATTATAGAACATCCAACGTTACTATTTATTTTTGACCCGTCTGTATGAAGGTGTTCGCTGTTTCGATATTTATCTAAAATTTTTTGGTATTCTGAAATATAAACATATTCCGGGGTAACATTTTTCTTATATTTATTGAGCGATAAGTCTATTGGTGGTATTTTTACAGTCCATGGTGGGTAATGATATTCATCGTTGCCTATTTGGAAATTCTTGATTTCTTCGATATACCTTCTTGCTCTTATTCCGAGTGGGGCCTGCAGTCTTTGATTTTCAGTGTATTTTCTAGTATTGGGTTGAAATACATGTTTCCATGCTGGGTTTTTATCATTGAATTTTAGTCTTCCGATATAACCGCATGCAAGTTGATGTCTCCTGACAGCTAGTGGGGCTATTCCTTCTACACATAGACTGTTAACAGGGCTAGTTCTGAAGGCGCCAGTTGCAAGACGTATACCCGTATGGTGGACTGAATCTAAAGTGGAAAGTAGTTTAAGGTTAGCTGAGGAATAAACAAAGCTGCCGTAATCTAATTTTGATCGTACTAGACAGGTATACACTTTCAACATGCTAGACCAAGAAGCGTGATGTTTTTTTTTTAGCGTGATGTTATCGATAGCGATTGAAAAAAGGGCACAGCTCAAGACGCTTCCCTGAGGGATTGCGTTGGTCATGGCTTTTACGGAGGATAGATGATTGCCTACTCTAACTTGGAAGGTGCGTTCTCGTAAGAAGTTTTCAATAAATATAGGAAAGCGCCCCCTAAATCCCCATGCATTTAGTTGTTTTAGCACAAGAGTTGGATTTAAGTTATCGTATGCTTTCTCTATGTCAAAGAAAATGCCTATGCATTCTTTTTTTCCCGAAAAACAGTCCAGTATTTCATTCTCCAGCGTTACCAGATGAACTAAGGTAGAGCGCCCTCTTCTGAATCCACTCTGGGCTTGTGATATTAGGTTATTCTCCTCTAATACCCATGATAACCGTTTAAAAACCATTTTTTCCAAAAGTTTACACATGCAGCTTGTGAGTGATATCGGTCGGTAGCTAGAGGGAAATAGTTTATTTTTACCGGTTTCAGAATAGGGATAATAATCGCTTTCCTCCAGATGCTTGGGAGATCTCCTGTACACCAAATGTGATTGTAAAGATCAAGAATGGCCCCCAAAGCGTGACTTGGTAGATTTTTTAACATGTCATTGTGGATCTCGTCTAGTCCTGGAGCGGAAGATTTTAGTTCCTTTATGCTGGTTAGAAGTTCGGTTTTAGTGAAAGGAAGGTTGTAAGCTAGATCTGATTGAGCATCGATGGTATCAAATTCGATGTTTTCTTGCGTCAAGTGTTTTAGGGGGGAGTAAATATTAGAATAGAATTCTGCGAAATGTTCCGCTAACAGTTTCTGATCAGTTTCTACATTCGTTTATTAAAAGCGTTGGTTGGTAGTCTTCATAGTTCCCTGTTATCCTCTGGATCTTTTTCCAGAACAGCCTAGGCGAGGTATCAGTTGAGATCGAATTTAGGAAATGTTCCCAAGATTGTTTCTTTTTTTTGTTTTATTATTCTTCCTGAAATTGACCGACTTTTTTTGTACTCTATTAGATTGGAGAGAGTAGGTTGTTTTTGAAACATTTTAAGAGCTTTTCTTCTTTTCCTAATAGCTATTTTACATTCGATGTCGTACCAGGGAACATTTTTATTTGCATTAATTTTAGTAGAACTTTAAGGGATGGATTTATTGGCGGCTTCCAAAATTGCTGAAGTCATTTGATGGTTTATTTGAGTGCTTGTATCTGATGGAGATATGGGTGAATCATTTATATTAAGGTAACTTCTAAACACGCTCCAGTCTGCTTTTTCTGTGATCCATCTAGGGTGTTTTGTCTTTTGTGTATTGCTATGAGGGAAATTGATAATTATTGGAAAATGGTCACTAGAGTATTGATCTTTGGAGACTTGCCAACTTAAATGGATGAAAATACCAGGCGAACACCAGCTGAGGTCAATAGAGGAAAAAGTATTGTAGGCCGGACTTAAATATGTTGGATCTCCCTTGTTTAAAATAATTGCGTCAGTAGAGTCAATAATTCTTCGAATAATGTTCCCCCGCGAAGAGCAGTATGTGGACCCCCAGGAGGTATGGTGGCCATTGATATCGCCCGTACATAAATAGGGAGAGGGAAGAATGTTCAAAAGATTAAGTAAATCTCTTTCTGCAAAATTATCCGGTGGAATATAAATATTGCAGAGAAAAATGGGAAACTTAAGAAAAACTTTTACTACAATTGCTTGCAAAGAAGTATTTGTTACTACCAAATCTGATACTTGGCTCTTAGGAACAGCAATTAGGACACCTCCAGAAGCCCTATTACTATTTTCAGAATCATTTCTATAAATATTGTATTGCTTCATGTTAAAACTTTTGTTTGGGAGTAACTTACTTTCTTGGATGCAGACGGCTATTGGCTGATATTTGTTAATTATTAGTTTCAATTCTTCTTGTTTGTTAATTAGACCATTACAGTTCCATTGGATAATGTTATTTAAGAAGGTCATATTATGAGGTGAGAATAGGATTTAAAAGGATAAATTAATAAGAGAAGTAAAATTAATAAAGAAGAATAGATTAATATAAATATTTATAAAATATTGGAATTTAAAAATAGTAATATGTATTTAATATTAATAATTTAGTAAAGATTGATAAATATTATTTTCAATAATGTATTATTATAAGATATTCATTTTTATTTTAATTTGTCTCCATTTTTTCTTTGCTCGAATTTCGATTGGTTGCTCTAGTTCGAGATTTACTTCTAGAGCGTCTTTCTTTTACTAATGTCCACTCGCCCTGTGGGTCAGCTTGGTGACCGTGGGGGGAGTTAATTTCATTAGCAGTCACTTTTTCCGAAGGTAGGGTCTTCGGTTCCGTGGGTACTTCAGGGTTTTTGGCAGAGTTCTGCCCGGAAGGTTTAGAAAGGGTTAAGGATTGAGATGGGTTGAGAACCCGGGATGGGATTGAGGAAGCTGCCGAGGTGGCAGCTGGGAGAGAAGTGGCTTGAGGGAGTGAGGAAGTGGAAGGGAAGGCTAGGGTGGGGGGAAGGGTGGTGGGAGGGAGCGTGATGGGGGGCTCCCGAATTTCATTACCATTGGGACGCCCAGTAGGTAAAGGTTTATTGATAGGTACTGGCACTAACGGTTTTTAAAAGTAAAATTATCATTGCTTAAATCATCTGTTTGGCAACTAACTGATTTTCTGTTTTTTAAAATATTTGAGAAACTCATTTGCATCGGTATCGGGTGGAGTGATTCGTATTTTTTCTTTGCGGCTAGATATGTAATTTTTTCTCCGTCTTGAATAGCTTTGATTTCTTTTTCCTTTAAGAAAACTGGGCAATTTTTAGAAAATGAGTCATGCTGGCCCTGACAGTTAACAAACTTTACGGGACTATTACATTCTACTCCTTCATGTTTATTTTTACTACAAAATCTACATAGTGGTTCTTTCTTACAAACTGTTTTAGTATGACCGAATTTAAGACATACATAACAGCGTGTTGGGTTTGAGATAAATTGTTTAACTGAAATATTATTAAAACCTATTTTTATTTCGGTGGGAAAGGTGGGATTGTTGAAGGTTATGAGGTAATTGTGACTGTTGTGTTTTTCGTTATTTTTGAAATATGTCAATCTCTTCCCGTCTTCTACATTTTGTGATTTCAATTCATTTTTTATTTCCTCAATACAGCAAAAATTTAGATCAGGGCACCAGATAATTCCTTTGCTTAGATTCAGCCTACCATGCGGTTCTACCTTAACGGGGAGGTTATTGAGAAAATTTTCACATTTTAGAAGCTTCTCACATTGATTTTTTGAATTTACTTCTACTAGCAGTGTCCCGTCTTTAAGTTTTTTAACGACTTTGACCTCACCTATCAAACTGTTTATACTTTTGTATATAAAGAAGGGAGAGACCTTTTTGAAATCGAGGGGATTTCCGTCATCATCGTTACCTATTCTTCTTATAATTAAGAATCTAACGCAATTTTTTGGTTTGTATTCAATGGTAACCGGGATTGTTCCTTTAAATTTGGCTTTTTTCCGTTTTACAGGCGGAGATTCCGCCATGGTTATTTCTTAATTTTATAGAAAAAATAAATTTAACAATGAGAAAAGTAAACTAAAAGAAAAAATAATAATAATAAAAGAAATAGTAATAAAAGAATAAATTAAACGAAAGGAAAATGTGACATCGGTTGTTGTCTGGTAGATACTTAATCCTTAGGAGCTCACTACACTACACGTCCGCACTTAACCAAGTATCAACACAAACTCCAATTACATACAATTTCAGTTTATTGTGTAGACTGCAATGGCAGTCTGAACAGCTTGATTGCTGGTCACTCATATCTGAGTTGGGCAAATTGTAATCTGAATAATGATTAATGAATATGAATAATTGTAATCATACAACAGATGAATAATGAATAACCATTATTCATAATCAGTGCGGAGTATTTTTAATGATTATTGAGTGTTTATGGTATTCATTTCAAATGAATAATGAATAACTGGTATTCAGTTATTCATGATTAACGAATACTGATAAATTCAGTTAGCCATTATTCATGAATAAAATATATTCATGAGCCAGGATATTCCATAATGTTCGTCAATCATGAATGCCTGATATTCATCAATCATGAATAACCAATATTCACCAATCATCAATCATGAATATGATATATTCATAATCATTAATCATTTAAATTTAAAATACGAGGATGCATTTCTGAATTAAAAGTGGCCTAATGAGCAAGGACAAGTCCTAAGAGTGGGTGTAGTCAACTGAACAGCATTAGAAGTCACAAGTAAAGAATTAGACCCTAATTCCAATGTGGTATTAGTAAAGGTCTATTGACAAGAATAGAAAGAGAAAACAAATTTTTAATCATCATTCATTGCTAGTAAGTTTCAGAATTGTGATTTTTTTTTGTAATCATGATTAATGAATTTATATTATTCGTGATTAATGAATGATCTGTAATCATGAATAGTGAATTCTCAATGGGGCTGGCCGTGTCGGCGCACCATACCTCGCACCACTCCTTCGCCCATCGCACCGCACCAAATCCAACAATTGAAGCTCCCATTCTTTTAGCCTCGCACCACCGGGCTTCACGGCCCTGTCATTTATCGTGAATATTTTGATAAATGCATGGTTTTAGGACAACCTATCCTAACATCATTTCTTTAATTGTTTATATAAGTATATACAAAGGGTACTACAAAAGTTTTGCAATACAGCTTTATTTATTTAATTTTCTCAAAGTAATTTCCACCACATTTAATACACTTCTCCATACGTTGAAACCAGTCATTAAACCAGCTCTGCCAAGTTTCATCTGGGAATGAGGCACATTCGTTGTCCCAAGCCTCAGAAGATCCTCGCCGCTTGAAAAACGTTTTCCTTTCAGCTTTATTTTCACATGTGGGAACAGCGCAAAGTCACAGGGAGCAAGCTCTGGACTGTAAGGAGGGTGCTCAAGAAGTTTCAGTCCATTACTGGCCAAATACTCGGTGCAGGCTCTGGTACGGTGAGCTGGTGCGTTGTCATGGTGAAGGTACCGGGTGTCCATTCTTGACTTTGGTCTCAGGCTTTTCTTAGACTCAATGACTTTAGGCAAGCACTGCTCAGTGGTACACTCAGTGAATTTCCCCTGATTACCCCGACCTTTTCCCCCCTCCCCTGACCGCGACCATCTTTGTAATGCGAGCTCTAGGTAGTTCTCGCGAACTAAAATTTTCAAACCGTAAATAATACGGTTTTTTTTTCGTGACTCGAATAGGTAATTAGTCCAAAAATCTTTATTAGGTAAGACTATAAATTAGGGAGGGGTGGCGGGTTTTTTCCGAACCCACCAGGAACAAACATTATCGCCAACTCGTGCCCCGCGCGTTCTAGTTTGCTCTCGCACACGTAAATTTTCATTAACTAATTACCATGTTGTTTTTTTCCTAGCTAATTACCTCTCGCAAAGGTAAATATTCAAAAAGTTCAAATGTTCATATTCGCAGATATTCAATAGCTTTACATAGATATTAATAAACAGGCAATACACCCGTATTATTTGTTTATTTACCAAACTTAATTTTATGCTACTATGATTAATTTCGAGATGCTTTTTTTAAGCATCGCTCAATCGTCGGACGAATCAACATCTCAAAAACTAAAAAATAAGCAAGAAATCGATACAACGGGATAGACATCCGACTACTTAAATGGAGGTGGACTACATTAATGAACAATGGAAACCAAATCTCCCTGGTTGGACTAAGATTGCGCACTTGCAACAGAGGCCCAAAACATAGCATACGGATCCCTGGTAACGAGACGCATTGGACGTACCAATGAACAACAGAAAACTGAATAAGAAGCTTTATAACAGGAAGAAGAAGATGGGGAGAAAGGAGCTTGAGAAAAACAATTAATCAGTCAAATCAGTTTTTTTGCAGTCAGTCAAAGTTTCTATGCAGCGGTCAGTCGAAGGAAGAAGCCATTTAAACCCTCCCAATCAGCATGTAAAAATTCAGAAGGAAATATTGTTGAAAAAGCGGCGTCTATGAACCTTTGGAGGAACACTTTGCAAAAGAGATAAGATCCTTGGAACCTGATCAGCAGCGAATTTCCATTTTTCTATATCTAAATAAACTGTTGTTTTCTTGTCGATGACAGCGACAGTGGGCACAAAATCGGAGAGACCGACTCGAACTAGTTTGCTACTAGTGATGGGGTAGTCAGTCACCAGTTCCAATAGTCGTGGTCCAACCATCTCACAAGGCTTCAACGTTAGAACTAAAAGATTTAACAGAGCGGAGGGGGAGAAAGATGAAGTTTTTCTATTTTTTTTATAAGTCGATTTATTCCGTTCTTTTTATTTCATAAAATTCAATTTGTTTTTTTAAATTATCTAGTTGATAAAGGTACCGTTTAAGTCTCTGACGCATAACAGCAACAACCACAACTGTTTGCCTGTTCTTTTTTATAATCAAGCTTCTGTAGTTGTTCCGAGTATTCAATAAACGGACAATATTTAGACCATTTCTTATGATCTGCAAAAGGATCGTCATGTTCTAACCCTTCATGTAGTACTACGCCACCCAGGTCAGTGGGCCCGTCTAGCGAGCAAACCAAAAGGAAGAAGATCAAGGTCGCAAGACCGGCGCCATCTCTTGCTCAGAACCTGATAGACCAGGGACAATGACCCCGACTAGCGAGAGCCCTAAGGAAGTAGGTCAAGGTCACAGGACCGGTCCCGTTACTAGGACAAGGTCATGAAGCGAAAAATTCTGCTCAACACTCTAATATTACCTACTAGTTGTTGTAGTATTGTAACAACAAACATTAAAAAACTGTATTGATTAATACAAACTTTTTTATTAACCTCTCAAATGAGATGAAGTACATACCAATTCATAACATTAACTAACATATGACTTTTTTTATTTTATTTTTTATATAACCTCCCTTCTCGAACAGTGTAGCCACATATAACATCTTTCCTCTTTTCAATATTTTAGTCTAACTGGCACCCTCCTGGACCGTTGAGGTCTTGACGCTGGTGGGACCAAGTTCATTGATTATGATGATTTAGCCCCATCTTCATTGAACGACGCCGAGCGAAGATGCACTCTATTCCGCCTGACTACTCTGCTGGTATCGAGGTCTTCTACTATGTATGATTGTGGTGTTCCGTGTTTTCGAAGAATTCTTCCTCGATGCCACTTGTTCTCTTTGGTATATTGAATGGATACACGATCCCCAGGTCTCAATTCCTCGAGCTCCTTAGCGCTCCGATCATAATAGCTCTTAGCAATTGATTGCTTCTTTTCTAGCTTAGCAGGTACATCAGCATTCACTTGAGGCACTAACGTATCTGCCGTAGACGGTAGCTTAGTGCGGCACACTCGATTCATCAACAGCTGAGCTGGAGACAACTGCTCCTCTATGGTGTCGACTCTTTTAATAATGTTAAACCTAACACAATCGTGCAATCCCAATAACGGAATTTTATTCATATTTACCACAGCAAATTTAATAATATGACTAACATCCCCAATAGAACATTTTAGCGCAGTCGACCCTACTAATGGTATTTTTTCTCCTGTGTATGTGACTGCAGAACAAGCAGGCTTAGAAATAGGCGCTCTCAACTTAGTAGCCAAGTCATTAGGAATAACACTTATATCTGCTCCTGTATCGATTTTAAAAGTTACAGAAGAACCACCTATATACACATCCTGAAGCCAAGAGCTATTTCTAGACCCTAATTCATTAATGGAGAACTTTTCGACAATTCCAACTTCGTTTTGCGATTCAAGCTCAACAACATTTTCAGAATATAGTTCATCAACTCTACTGGCTGCAGCAAAATGGTTCTTTCCTTTACATCTAGAACAAGTTTTCCCCCAAGCAGGGCAGTTACGAAATTTGTGGTAGGTTGCACACCGAGAACATTTCTGAACGAATGTAGATGATGTTTTTTTAGCATTTTTTTCTCTATGAACTTGATGCACCTCTATAGAACCAGGGACTTCTGTGTGTTCATCACGCCGGATATGGGCCTGCTTTTCTAAAAACACTAACAATTCCTCTATAGGCAAAAATTCTGTAGAGCTGTCACGCAATTCCCACAAATTCTTTGACTCTTTATCCAGTTTCCGCAACAGTAAAAATTGTAAAATGGCATTCCAGCCTTCAGTGTTGATACCAAAACTTTTTATGGCATTGAGAACCGACCTAGTAGTATTACTCAAATTTTTTATATCCTGGCTAGATTCTACACTTGGATGGTCTATGACCCTCTCTAAATGTTTATACACGATATATTTATTCTTTTGATAAACATTAATTAGCCGATCAAGAGCTACTGCGTAATTTTCAGAGTTTATGTCTAGTCCAGATAACCTATCCAACGGTTCTCCCTCCAGCGATGACTTGAGAAGTTGAAAACGACGGACATCGTCTAAGGACTGGTTCTCATGAACGACGGATCTAAATAATTCATAAAATGAATTCCACAACGATATGTCCCCTTTAAAAACTGGAATTTTAATAGGTGCAACCTCACATTTAATAGTAAAATCGGAAGGCTTCTTATTAAAAACTACTGAAGAAGCTAGTGCAATCTTTTCCTCCAGAGTACTTTTGACATGGAAATAATCCTTCTCGAAGTTTTCAATATAATCATCTTCGATGTAATCAAGCATATGGATTAATAATTCATTAAAAATCTTACCTGAGTCAGTACTTCTCTCTTTCAATTCTGATAGTGAAGCAATCTCAAAATCAGGAGATGACACGAAAGTTAACATCCGTGTTAATCTTCCCCTTAAAACAAAATTTTTCTTCTTTAACAATTCTCCCTCCATGATGGATTGCAATTCAACAAGAATACTCTGAAAAACTGTTTAATAAACAATGATTATAGCACCATTGTATGAAAATTAATATGAAACACTCAGATAGACATACTACAAAACAAACTCATTAAATTAATAAATTCCCTTTCCATAGCGGCCAGAGTAACCTGGGGATTAAGAACAGAGGCTCTGGATATTCTGTATAGGGGCACGATTTTACATATCTTCGCCTACGGTATAGAAATTTGGTATCCTGCATTAAAAAAAGTGTATAATATAAAAAAGTTGGAGAGGGTCCAGAGGCTGATGGCACTTAAAATTGCCAAAGGTTTCCGAACCCTCTCCGATGAAGAAGCTTTTGTCTTAGCCAAAATGATTCCAATAAGTATATTAATTTATTATCTAAGTAAATTCCATTTATTATCCATAAAAACAGATATTGAAACTTTCAAATCTGATGACGTGGAACACATTACAGACTACAAAGACTGGCCACATCCTACAGAATATCCAAATATTATACTGAACTCTAACCACACCACAGATTTTGAAATATACACAGACGGTAGTAAGGATGGCGAATATGTAGGCTGCGCTAGTTTAATATTTGAAAATCGGATATTACAGAAAATTATAAAGTGTAGACTTGGCGCGGATTGTACGAATAACTAAGCTGAACAATTCGCCATTCTTAAGTGCTTAGAACATTTAATAGACTTAAAAATCACAAATAAAACTATTAACGTACTAACCGACAGCCAATGTTCATTACACATGATCGCAAACACACACTGCCATACACCAATCATCGAGGAAATTCAGAAACAAATAAGAAACCTGCAAACTGATGGAAATAATTGGATTTTATTTACTTGGATAAAAGGGCACTCAGATATACCTGAGAATGATTTGGCAGACAAGGCTGCAAAAGCTGCTTCAAAAGACACTTCCCTGCATATATCATACACAAAGATATCAAAACAACACTTAATACACATGCTACACCAACAAGCAGTACAGCGATGGCAAACACGTGGGGACTCTACGCACAAAGCTCGACATTTACATTCATTCATCCCATACTTACAGACCTACCTCAATAAAGCTAACACATGGACAGACTTTTACACAACACAGGGAGTTACAGGACACGCGGCAGTGAACAGCTACCTTCACAGGTTTAAAATAAGGGACTCGCCATTGAGTCCCTGTGACTTCACACAAGAACAAACTATACACCACATAATACATGAGTGCCGATTACTGACAGACTACAGATATTCGTTAATAAATAAAACTAAACAGAAACTGGGACAATGGCCGGTGAAATGTATTTTTAACCGACTTCGAACGAAAGAGGAGGTTACTCTATTCGATACGTATGTGACTTTTTTTTTTGTGCCTTTTTTTTTTTTTCTATGTATGTTCACCGATTACTCAGAGATGGATGGACCAATTGGAACGAAACCTTTTGCATCTTGAAGAGTATTTTCCCAAGGTGGTCCCATTGAAACCTTTTTTGGGTTCTTAATTTATTTAAGAAGTTATCGGGAAAAAACATGAAATTAATTATTTAATTATCGCTCAATATGTTTACTTATTGGAAAAACATATGGCATATGTAACATAAGGTATGCTCCAAAAAGCTATTAAAACTAATTGATAACTAACAAAGCTCAATATTGTTTTACTGCTGGATGCATCAATTGGGCCATTGATTTAATTCAAAAGGTTGAGTCAATTAAGTTCGTAATTCCTTTCGATGTATTAGACTAAATTTATTACCGAAGTACTATGAATCCTTCGTAATAAAATATTATTCAGAAAATAAATTGCTAAACATTGTTGCTTCAATTCTAGTGGCGTAGCATTTATGATATCAATCATTTTCATGGCTGCCAAATTTTTTGTGAGGGGACTTTCATACAATGAGGTTGTTTTCTGGGAGATATCAAGTTTTATTTTGCACTTTTTATTGATGGATTAACATCCGCAAAAGCGTCAATAGTTGCAGAAACAGAACTAAAAACCGATAATAGTAATTCGGATAGCATAACAGAAGTGTCACCCATAAAGATTCGGCAAAAGATCTACGACGAGATATTCAACAGCGACCGAGTGTATCCGGAAGAAGACAGAGGTATATTATTAAGTCAACTGAAAATGTCGTAAAATAAGACTACATCAAAGGTCTATTATATATATATGTATATTAATAGTACTGTAAATGCAAAGAGTACAGCGACTAATGGCCATCAGAATTAGTAAAGCTTACCGCACCCTATCTTACGATGCTTCTTGTGTCATAGCAGGGATAGTACCAATACACTACAAAATTACAGAACTGACCGAGATATACAGAATTAAAAAACACACAGCTGGAAACAAAGACATAGAATATGACAGAATCGAACAAGAACAACCCATAGAACAATGGCAAAAATGGAACAAAAATCCACGATGTACTGACCGAACGAATTAGACAAAACCTCATCAAAATTATCGAAAGAGACATTAAAATAACATTGCAATGGGTGAAAGGGCACAGCGGAGTCAGCGGCAAGAGAGAGCAGACTCCTTGGCAAAGACTGATTCGAATGACCAGGACTTACCAATCGACTACAACCTAGTGCCTTCCACTTTTGTTAAGAAAAGGATTAAATCAGACTTAATTTCTGACTGGGACAGACACTGGCAACACTCGACAAAAGGGCGACCCCTACACAAATTTGTGCCCACATCACGCTTCAAAATTACAACAAAACAAAAAGCCTACACTACAAGATCACGCAATTTCTTACTGAACAAGGATCATCTAAACACTACTTTAAAAGATTACACCTGACAAACTCAGACTCATGCAACTGCGATGGACAAACCCCACAAACATTTAATCATATACTCTACGACTGCACTATATATATACGAACAAGCAAGACATCAGTTGATCAAAAGCTGCCTGCTAAAAGAACAGACGTGGCCTGGGCCAGAGGACAAAAATACAAAAAGGAACTAATGACCCTCATATCCAGAACCGACTTAGAAACGAACCACGTACAATATAACCCAAACCGATAAAACCGAATAGTGGATTAACACCCATTATGTTCAACCCTTGCTTATTGCATCTTACTTGTAAATATAATTTAGTATTGTAATTATGACTTTCACTGTAAATATTACACACTTTAATTAACTATCTAATTATTATATTTTATTATTATATATTAACTAATAAACTAAATGTCTATAAATTACTTTAATTTATCCTTATATATATAAAAATCTCGTGTCCCGATGTTTGTCTCTCTATTTCTCAGAAACTACTCAACCGATTTTAATGAAATTTGGCTCAATGTATATAGTTTTGGCCAACTTAACGGACCGGATAGTTTTTAACTTGATTAGTGATCAAAATAATTGTTATATAGCGAATTATTGCAAATACAGTAGGTCGTGTTTCGATTTATTAACATGGCGTCATATGTCGATTTCATAATGTTTTTGTTTATAAGCATGCTATTGTAATACAGGTTATCATTATTATAATTTTGTATTGCGTTATGTGAGTGCAGTTATTTGTTCCTATGTTATTATTTTCCACAGACAAATAGTAATAAAAATTTGTATTTATTGTTAATTTTCATTAAAGAATAAATAAGTCAAGAAAAGGTTACAATAAATTCTCAAATGTGTAGGTA
The DNA here is from genome assembly GCA_911387785.2 of Aelia acuminata. Taxonomy (NCBI): domain Eukaryota; kingdom Metazoa; phylum Arthropoda; class Insecta; order Hemiptera; family Pentatomidae; genus Aelia; species Aelia acuminata. Next base: position 72,675,022 of record OU426978.1, on the reverse strand, counting down.
CTTTTTCTTCCTTTTCTTTTTTTATTTGTATTTAAATTAAATTACTAGCTAAGCGCTGAAATGCTTTGCTGTGGCCCACCCTGATATCAACTTTTAGTATAGTAAATGCATTTTAATAATTTAAATTAGGCTATTATTTGAAATAATACTCTATAAATGTTGTAACAGCACCTACTGTCATAGGTGTATCCTAATAGAAACCTGACTTGGGGAGTCAGTGTTGCCAAAAATTAGTGAAAATTAGTAAGCTGGCTACACTGCGGGTAAACCAATAAAAACTCCCTCACAAAAAGAGTGTGTTTTGATTAGGTGTTGTGGGATACTTTGTGATTTGCTAAAGAACTGCATAATTAAGACTTTAATATTATATTTTCAGTTGATTTATTTAACAGAAGTTTCTTTATTTTCATTATTCGTTTTTTTATTATTATTTAAATACAGTGTTTTTTTATTTTACCAAACCTTTTTATCCCGAGATCTAAAATGTAAAATTTAAAAAATGTCAGTGAAGATTTGTAATTCCTCCTTTATCAACAATAATTTAAAGTTGAACAAATTTAATCCCAATCGAATAGAGGCTGTTACTTCCTGTTCAGCAGAGTTGTAATTATCTTTGTTTAGTATTGGCCATCGGCTTTCTCCGGTCTGACCAACACTAATTAGAATGATATAATAAAAAAAAAAAAAGGAAATGGAAATGAATGCATGCTAATATATAGAAGAAAAGAATGGTAGTGGACTGTATAAAAGATATTAATTAAATTGCTGGAAACATAAAAGTTATATTTGTACATATTAAAATTATTAAATACAGGTATTACAAGTCAGTTGAACGATGAGATGGTTGATGTGGATAATTTGCAGTCAAAGTTAAAATAATCTTCTTACTTGTAGGTTGGCGAATATGTACTTGCTAATTTTTGGTAAAGATGGCCATTCTTTATTACCCCTTGCCGCCTGCCCTGCGGCTGCCTGTCTGTTCTACTCTATCATTTTGTAGAGGAAATTAAGTTCATGAAAAACAGAAGTACTTTTTCAGTCTAAGTGCACTCACTGAACTCTACAGGTCCTAAGCATGATTTTTGCAGGTGAACTTTTACCTTTAGGGATTTAGTTCCCCAGTTTCTCCATAGATGGCGCTGGGGGCATCTTGGAAACTGCCAAAATTCGTTCCATGAACAATCTTTAAATGTAAAATTTAAGAAATGTTAGCGAAGATTTTAATCCTTTCTTTAATTTAAAGTAGGCTATCATTAGGAATGATATTTCGGTGTTAATTTCACCAGAATACATTTTTTTATTTATCTTTAAATTATTGTTGATTACGAAAGGATTACAAATCTCCGCGGCATTTTTTAAATTTTACATTTAATGATTATTACACCTCTACTGAACAGGAATAATTGTTATTTGGGTAACCTCAAGTTTCAGATTTATCCGCCATAAATATGAGAGTACTACTGCAAAATAATCCATCGACAGATATATTTTTTAAACAATTTCTCTATATTGGAAACGGTGAAATAGAGCTGCATCGAAATTCAAAATTTATCAAATTACCAGAAAATTTCTGAGCTGTTGTAGAGACGAAAAATGAACTGTCTACGAAATATAAAGTGTCTTTCCTGATATTTTGAACAATTATTTGGACTATAAGTGGCTGGGTAGTAGTGCTATTTTGGCAGCAAAAAATGTTGATTTCGATGAAATAAACTTCCAAAATCAATTGACAATGTTCTAGATGTAAACGAAGCCGTAAATTTCCCATCTGAATTTTTTAATTCCCTGGATATACACCCAAACAATCTCCAGTTGAAGATTGGCCCACCGATCATTCTTCTTCGTAACTTAAATCCACCTCAATTGTGCAACGGTACACGTTTGGTCATTAAAAGGATCACAGGAAATGTTATTGAAGGAAAAATGTTGCCTGGAAGGTTTACAGGAGATATCGCCCTGTTGCCACCTATTCCCCTGGAACCGACAGAATTTTCAATAAAATTTAAAAGGCTTCTATATCCTATTCGTTTGGCTTTTGCCACGACCATAAACAAATCCCAAGGGCAAACAATGTCCACTTGGACTTTGAAAATCCGTGTTTTTCCCTTGGGCAATGGCATAACTCACGTGGGAAATGGGTATCGCCTGCTCATGTGTGTGTAAACCATCAAATCTTTGGTTTGTGTTAAAAAAAAACAAAAAAACAGGTTAACCCAAAACATTTTGAACAAATTAGTACTTGAATAAATAAAAATTCTTAATTGTATTATGTAAAAACCTCTTTAAGAAGAGATTTATTATCACTCAAATATATTGCTAAATTAAAAGCTTCAACACACCACCCTCCTACCGAACACTTATTAGCCGAAGGGTTGGGAAATCGGGGTCTCAAAGAAATTGAGAAAAACGCCTATCAAAAGGACAAATATGACGCGTTAACCAAGATTGGCATGACCCTGAGCAAAATTAAACCCGTTGTTAAACTAACAATACCAAATTAAAGTAGTGTTAGGCCAATAATCAATAGATCAATGGCTGAGGTTATCAAAACTTACTTCAGTCATCCTTTTTAAAATTAGTGGAAAAATATAGCCATTTCGAGTTAGTTTATACCGATCCATAAAAAAAGGGCGATAGTGTTGGCAGCTCTGTGAGTTGTAAACACAACCAGCTCCTTTTTAATCAAACTACATTGAAGTATGAGATGTAAAAAATAAAAACTTTAACTTTCCTATACTCTTTACCAAATACTTTTAAATGGTGTAATGCTCTATTCTCAATCATGTTGGATTTTGATTAGCTGAAAGGTTTTCACCTTTATCAATGAATATTGGTATTACTGTATTTGTTTAAAAATATTAGGATATAATTACTGAGCCACAGCAACGCGTGGCCGGGTCTGCTAGTGTTTCTATATGTTATTTTTACTTTTAACTTTACAAGATCATTTTATTTATTTCTATGTATTCCACTTTAAGAATTATTTAGGATATATTTGTATTAGTAGATGATATTAGGATATGTTAATTATTGTCTATTTATTGATTTATTAAGTTTTTATTATTTAGTTAGGTAATTTTGTTCTTCTTTATGTACTTTATTTTGTTCCTCCTTCTTTATTTTTATTTATGTATCTTTTCATGGTAAACATTTAATGTACTGCTCTTAAATTTGAGCAATTTAAATTCTTAAGAGAAAATTTGAACTGTACATTGTATGCGTATAATATATAGTTTTACATAGAGTACGCACAATTATTCAATAAACTCCTCTTGCATAGGGCGTACTATGCAAGAGAAAACGTTTCTACACAGTGGGGCAATTTATATATTTAGTAATGCAAAAGTCTTTGGATGTTAACCAAAAACATGGCTATTAAGAAAAAAACAAATTAATATTAATGATTCATAGCTTAATAAATTGTATTATCAAAAAATCAAACACGAAAACAAACGCACAAAGGATGATTTAATTAATAAAAATCACTATAATTTGCCATTAAAAATATATTATTTACAGGGATTAAATGCACTAAGTTTATTTTTGTTTTTCATTATTAAAAATATATTACGGTTATGTTGGGTAACGGTACCAGAAGTTGACAGTGCTCCAATAGTAGAATTCTGTACAAAAAGTGTAAATAATAAGATTCAGGGTTGATTATTTTGGTTCAAAATTTGGTGGTAATTTGCGAAGTTATACTAGTAAGCTGTGCTGCCATCGACATTAGTTTGATGAAAACTCAAGCTTATTTGTAAGAGGCTATAATGGAAAGTTTTCTAGTGGCCTGAAAACACTGTTTCTGCTAGCCTCTTTCAATAAGGTGGAAGTCAAGTTAAATAAGCTTTTTATTTGGTTTATTTAAGTTCAATTATATTTTAATTACTTTTATGGTGTTCATTAAGTTCATGAGAATCATTGAATATCCTTTTTAATATATGTATACAATGTTTTAGGGCTAAAATGTACGTGTCAACTATTAGGACAGAAATTATTCCATAATTTCAATAGTTGACATCGATGTCAACAACTGCCAGAATTAGCAAATAGTTTTCCATCTGACGGTGGTTTACGGAAGTCTGGGTCTGGCTGGATGACAGGTGTCTTGTTTTATGAATTTATAGCAAGTGTGTTCTATCCATGGATCATTGAGAGCAAAATTGCATTGCCAATAATCCTATTCCTGAAGGGACACGCGTTTCATCTAACCCTCCCCGCTTCCTAATTCTGCAAAGAACATGTGATACTTGCTATTAGTCACTGTATAACAAAATGCTACACATTTCATCCAAGCAATGAATGTGGCCATCTTTAATTGTCTAAAAGAGCTCAGAAAGAGTGAAGTTCATCATTGGAGAGTCTAAAATTGTGCAAACCCAACATTAAAAAACGAAACTTCTGACCATTACTAAAATCTATTTATCATCCTTAACAGGATGATCCAATTTTTCGTTTAAATATGTTTTGTTTTTTTGTCTCATTTAAGCTTTTTGAATATAAAATAATTAAATTTTGGAAATTGTATTTTGTTTCCATTGTGAATTTACTAGTATATAAATAAAAAATCTGGTGCGATGCGCGCAATATTGACAATAACAAAAACACACAACTTCCACTTACGAACTTACATAGATTAGAAATCGACGTTTTTCGATAAGATTTAAACGCCATTCCTCAACTTCAAACATTTTTCCACATTTATATGCTTATATTTGTATATCTCCATAAGCTATAGAGTATCTGCTTAGCAAAATTTTGAAGTTCTCAGCCCTTTTCGATTCATTATTGCTAATTTATTTATGAAGGGACTAATTTCATCAACAGTCGAGTTTTTTTTTACTGCTTGCTTGTATTATACCACGAGTTGCTTTTTGTAAATATATCGTGAAGGTGAATAGATAGGTGTATTTACGTCTCGTTGTAAAGTTTGTCTCCTATGTCTTTCTGGAAATTGAGAACGATTAGGTACTGTTCCTCTAAAATCGCTTTATATTACTTTCAAAAATTTATTATGGAACAAAAGTTTCTAGACTAAAATATAATTAATTATAGACTATTATTTTATACCATATTTTTACACACCTTCGATGCTACGAAAAATTTGAGCATCACATATTTACTTTCTTAAGTAAAAATAAATTCTTCTTTATCCATAAATAAAAGTTTTTATTTTCACAATACGTTTGATAAAATTTTGGCTGCCACATACATTCAATACCCAGTTTGATCAAAATAGTTTTGAGGAAAAAAAACACACGTAAACTATGAAAAGAATTACTAGATAATGTCCCCCTCCGTTTGGCCAATTTTGATGAAATTTCGGCTGTCGCATCGCGGGCATATACATATATCAAATACCCAGTTTGATCAAAATCGTTAAAGCCGTTTTTGAGTAAATTAAAAAAAAACTCGTGAAAATTGGGCAACATTTATTAAGTAAAATGCCCCCTCCAATTAATAAAATTTGAAGAAATTTTTACTTGCACATCACAGGCAGATACGTACACCAAATACCAAGTTTGATCACAATCGTTAAAGCCGTTTTAGAGTAAATAAAAAATCTGGTGCGTGCGCGCAACACACAACTTTCACTTACCAACTTACTTAGATAAAAAATTAATGCGTTTTGTTAATGCCACTTCTCAAAGTTACTCATTTTTCCACATTCATTTCTTATTTTTGTTTTCATCTGCTCAGAACATTTGAATAATGATAGCGCTTACCTGATATTAAATAACACCTAATTTTCATTAAACATGACGAATATGATGAAAATCGCTAAAGGCGTTTTTGAGATAATCGAAAAATTGGAAAAAAAAGTTATAAAATAAACTGCCCCCTCCGGTTGATCAATTTTGATGAAATGTTGGCTACCACATCTTTGGCATATACATACATCAAATACACAGTTTGATCAAAATCGTGAAAGCCGTTTTTGAGTAAATAAAAAAAACACGTGGAAATTATACAAAATTTATTAAGTAAAGTCCCCCCACCAGTTGATCAATTTTGATGAAATGTTGGCTGTCACATCTTTGGCATAAACATATATCAAATACCCAGTTTGATCAAAATCGTGAAAGCCGTTTTTGAGTAAATACAAAAAACACGTGAAAATGATACAAAATTTAATATGTTAAGTCCCCCCTCCGGTAGATCAATTTTGATGAAATGTTGGCTATCACATCTTTGGCATATACATACATTAAATACCCAGTTTGATCAAAATCGTGAAAGCCGTTTTTGAGTAAATAAAAAAAACACGTGAAAATGATACAAAATTTATTAAGTAAAGTCTCGCCTCCGGTTGATCAATTTTGATGAAATTGTTATGGTCATATCTCGGGCATATTAATATATCAAATATTCAGTTTAATAAAAATCGTGAGAGCCGTTTTTGAGAAAATCGAAAATAACGTAAAAAGTTATTAAATAAAATACCCCCTCCGTTTGAGCAATTTATATGAAATTTTTGCTGTAACATCGCAGGCATATACATACACTAAATACCTAATTTCAGGTTCGCACGGTTTGTAGTTTTTGAACACACACACACACACACACACACACACACACACACACACACACACACACACACACACACACACACACACACACACACACACAGACCATTTCGCGGGACTTGGTTATTTGGACTCAGGGGACCCCAAAACGTGTATTTCCGTTGAAAACCGGAAGTCGAAATTTTTCACGATCGCAATACTTCCACTTACTATATATTTCATATATAGGTAAGTGAAAGTAAAAAAACCTAGTGAAAATTGGACAACATTTATTAAGTAAAGTGCCCCCTCCAATTGATAAATTTTGATGAAATTTTGACCGTCCCATCGCGGGCATGTACATACAACAAATACCGAGTTTAATCAAAATCGTTAGAGCCGTTTTTGAGAGAATCTTAAAAATTAGACAAAATTCTTGAAATAAAGTACCCCTCCGTTTGACCAATTTTGATGAAATTTTTGCTGTCACATCGCGGGCATATACATACAACAAATACCCAATTCCAGGTTTGTACGGTTTATAGTTTTTGAGCTAGTCTGATCACACACACACACAGACACGGACACAGACGCACACACGCACGCACGCACACACACACACACACACACACACACACACACACACACAGAATTCGCGGGACTTGGTTATTTAGACTCAGGGGACCCCAAAACGTGTATTTCCGTTGAAAACCGGAAAATCGAAATTTTTCACGATCGCAATACTTTCCTTACTATATATTTCATATATAGGTAAGTGAAAGTAAAAAATATTACATTTTATTGCAGTCCTTATTACCTATTATACCTAGGTATTAATACAGTCTGGAAAAATTTCATATACAATAACAAAATTTCTTATCCATCAAAAATGCAACTTTTTAACACCGTATTTAGATCAATTATGGGTTATGGAGCACAAGTATGGTGATACCATGAATTCGATGATGTAGAAAAATTACTATACTTTTTTTGTAAGAAATTTATTTAACTTACCGCAATATACTCAACGTTATATAATATATCTAGAGACCAGTGGCGGATCCAGGGGAGGGGCGCCCCCCCCTAAAAGGTAGGGGCACCAATTAACTATTACTATTTCTGTTATAAAATAAAAAGGGCTATTTTTTAATTCCTTAAATGAAAAATTGATTGTATTTAAACATTTGGTAAAACTTTACAATGTAACTGTGCACTAATATTTTAAATTAGGACCTTCATGAAACATAAAATTTTAAAAATAAAAATGTGCGCCCCCCCCCTCAAGAATTTTCTGGATCCGCTACTGCTAGAGACCAAAATACAACCCCTTTTCTTCTATACTTTGAAACTACATCATGAATATATTATAGATGTTTTAAGTATGAATAGAAATAGATTACCTATATTTTTTGCTAAAGAGGTGTTAAAAAATAATGTATTTTGGGTGTCTGATTTAAAAAAGTTGATAAGCAGATTCAATGTAGAACAAGAAATTATAATAGATAATACTAATAGCCTAAAAGATTTATTTTCACTGATTAGAAATAAGTTACAAGAATCCTTTTGTAATAATTTAATAGAAAAGGCGAATAATTCAACAAAATATTCATTGTACAAACAGTTATCCCACCTGTTAGAAGAAAGTTATTTATTTTGTATTAAAAGCCTTAATGACATTAAATGGATTTTTAAAGCAAGAGGCGAACTTTTAGATTTAAATTACAAAATATACAAGGAAGATGAAACCCAAATATGTTCCCTATGCAATAGCAAAGAAATCGAAAATACGCAACACTTTATAGCCTTCTGAAATACGGAAACACTGTTTTAATAAAAATCAATTAAAAAACGACGAATTAATAGAATATTTAAACGGTAAAAAATGGTTGAGTTTAATTAAATACTGTAAAATTGCATGGAATTATAGATCTCAACTTATTAAGGAATCTAATTATAGATTGAACCATGAAGTATTGTGTTTCTGTTTCATTAATATGTCATCAATATTTGCGTTCTGCGGAAATGTTGATGAGATAGGTTATAAGTCAGTAGTAATGGTATTATTACTGTCATATGTCGATTGACTAGTTCATTTAATGCACATTATTGTTACAGTGTTTACGTATTTCAGATAATATTGTACAGGAGGCTATAAAGTGTTGCGTATTTTCGATTTCTTTGCTATTGCATCGGGAACATATTTGGGTTTCATCTTCCTTGTATATTTTATAATTTAAATCTAAAAGTTCGCCTCTTGCTTTAAAAATCCATTTAATGTCATTAAGGCTTTTAATACAAAATAAATAACTTTCTTCTAACTGGTGGGATAACTGTTTGTACAATAAATATTTTGTTGAATTATTCGCCTTTTCTATTAAATTATAACAAAAGGATTCTTGTAACTTATTTCTAAGCAGTGAAAATAAATCTTTTAGGCTATTAGTATTATCTAGTAGCGTCCTTGTGGTGATTATCGACGTCGAAACTCGATCACTGTTCCTGACAGGTACTGAATACCTAATTACTAAAGTATACCTGTATACCTAATTACTCTTAATTACTACTACCTATTTTTTACAAAAAATGAAAAAAAAATGCCCTTTATGAGAAAATTGAAATTAAAATTTTAAACTTGGTTTTAAGAAAATTTCTTTAGTACCAACCTATTCATTTTTGTATATAATATGAAACGGCATAGAACGCGCTGTTAAACGACACCAATCTCATAGTCCTAGTTTAATTAGGAAAACGTCTGCAGCTATTTTTAATAATAAAAAGCTAGATTTATTGAATTTTATCACTAGTTTTCAATTTTTTTAGTAAAGAAGAAATTTTCATCCCACTTTTATATTTTGTTGTATGAATGGATATAATAGTGCCTATTTTTTGACAAAAAATATAAAAATTTTAAAAGATGCCCTTTTGTAGATAATTGAAATTAAAATGTTAAACTAGGTTTTAAGGAAATGTCTTTAGGACCAACCTATACACTGTTGTATATCATATGAATGATCATGGAATGCGCTGTTATAAGACACCAATCTCATAGTCCTAGTCAAATTTGGAAAACATCTACAGTTATTTTATTCATGATTTTTTCTGTTTCTGGACCTATTTTTGAGGGCTTTAGAAGCCAATAATTCAAAAACGGGTAGACATATCTCAGTAATATTTCACAATTGTTCTAGCAGATACAAGTCGTACACGTATACCAATTTTCAAGAAAATCTGAGATGTTCAGGTTCAAAATGATATATTTCACGTGGAATTGCCCGTATATTTTTTTACCGCATAAAAAACTCGTAAAGTCTTGAATGTTCGGTATACAGTACCTGTCAGGAACAGTGATCGCGTTTAGACGTCGATAATCACCACAAGGACGCTATTCGCCATTCGATTTGCACACCAGGTGAATAGGACTGGACCAAGGGCTGCTGGGCGGTCTACGTAACTCCATTGCTTCCATCGAACGAAAAACCGCCTTTGCTGCTTGCAACTTATCTGGTGCCAAACGCCGAAGTCTAGCAAAAACTGGTTGACCTTCGGTTGTGATGACGAGTGGAATGTTTGACCACGGGATGAACAGTTGTGGGATGATAAAGTTCTTTATAATCATGTAAAAGTTTCTCAAGTGGTGTATTCGGTCGACCGTATTGACTGATAAATGATCGAGTACTAACTTGTCAAGACTGTGGGCAGTCGAGGACTAGAGTGTTTGTATGTCATGAAGGCGAGCTCCAACCACAGTGCGATTTCGTTTGGGGTAGTGCAGAATATGGACTGTTTCCACGGCATTCTCTTGGGTTACATTACGCGCAGAGGAGAATGGAATGCCTTTCGAGCAACGCTGGAGGGAAAACTCATTGATGAAGAATGGGATGCAGCGGAGACGGTCCGTACGGATAATCTGGACTACAGGGTTTCCAGGATTACTGATATTCTTAACGCTCCTGAAGACTCCCTCCAGCACCGAAAGGCGAGAGCTCGACCTGTCCCATGGTGGACGCCGGCTTTAAGAGTGATGAAAGGAGATCTCTATAAGGTCCGGCGTTCGTACCAGAGGTGCAGATGCGACGACAGGCGTACTGCACTTCGAAACGAGGTGCGGTCACAAAAGCGTAGATCTTGGAACAACTTCATTGAGGAGGAGTCGGCAAAGAGCCCCTGTGGTATCCCATATAGGGTGGCACTGGGCAAGCTAACTCCCTTACATGTGGTAGCGGCTCTTAAACATGGTAATACACAGGCAACCAACCCAGAAGAATCGGCAAAGATTTTCTTTCAGGTCACATACCCTAGGGATAACCCAACCCAAGACAATGAAGCTGATGCATTCGTTAGACGCACCACATGTATCCTCCCGGAACAGACCACATACATATGGGATCTACGAACTGCCGTGGACAGGCAGAAGCCTGCTCTGTGGAAGCTTGTCTTCTATGACATAGGAGTTCTCGAAGAAAGCGGTTCCCCTCAATTGCGTATGTCGATGATTTAGCAGTCGTGGTGGTGGCCAATAGCAGAGCTATTAAGCTGAAACAAGAAGCCGAACGTTGCGCCAGTCTTGTTGGAGAATGGTGTAAGAGAAAGAAGATGAGGATGGCTGCAGCAAAGACCCAGGCTATCCTGCTGCCTGGTAATACGAATAGGGCGAACCCTATTATCTTAAACATTCAAGGTGAAAGAATCCATCAGAGTGAGGTGGTCACTTATCTAGGAGGGAAGATACGAAGAAACTTCAACGTGACACCTCATTTGGATAATTTGAGAAATAGGGTAACCCTAACGTTAAACGGACTTTACCGCGTAGCAGGTGCTTTATGGGTTCTCAAATTTCCAGCTACCATGACAATTTATCGGGGTGTCATATTAGATATTCTTAGATACGCCTCTCCTCCTTGGTATAGAAATCTCTCACACCGACAGAAGAACAAGCTGGCGACAATTCAGCGCTTAGCTGCTACGAGTCACCAGGGCCTACACATCAGTGTCCCATGAGGCGGTGCAAGTATTAGCAGGAGGGATACCTCTCGATCTCCTCCTGCGAGAAGATGTTTTGAAATTCGAGGCGAAGAGAGAAGGCTCAGCGGTTCTTCCAGCAAATATCGGAGGAGGATCCGCGGCATTAGAGGAAGATTATCCGGGAGGACACTATAGAAGAGTGGAACCTGCGGTGGGTGATAAATCCTAGAGGAGCTACTCTTCAAAAGTATTTTCCCACCGAAGGGTCACGTCTAGAAGCCAATTGGGTCCTCCAGGACTACTGGATATCCCAACTCCTCACAGGGCATGGCGGATTTCGTGCCAAGCTCCATCTCATGGCCTTGACATTGACCCCTTATGCCATAGTAGCGGCACAAGGGGTCAATTCCTGAAACCGCCGACCATGTCATCATTTCCTGCACCGCCTATGAGGTAGAGATGGGACATCGAAGACAAAACATCGATGTTTTTTAATTTATATGTTCTTTAAACATAAACATATTAGTGCCCAAACGTATTTCAATTGATGTTTAAGTGTAAAGCATTTTATTTCTCATAATTAATGTATAAAAAAATCGATTTCTCGAAGCTTATTCTTCATGAAGTATTGAGCCATGAAGTGATATTTAACAAAGTTTCTTGTAAGATATCATGAGTAAGCGTAGTATGTTTCCCCTTGACATAAATCACATCATCAGCATACATTAAATTTTTTACTGGCGATCTTATCTCTGTTGCAACCTTAAATAAAATCGGACTCAATACGCTGCCTTGTGGAACACCACTGCGTTGATTAAATTTTCTTGACAGAGCATTGCCTGATCTTAAATAAAACTTTCTATGACTTGAAAAGTTGGATATTAATCGAAACAATTCACCGGTTATTCCGAATTCAATTAGTGATTTTAGTATGTATTTTTTATTTACCGAATTGAAAGCATTTTTAAGATCTAAGAACGCAGCTAAAAGGAATTCCTTCGATCGAAATGCACTTATTACATCATTTTCTAACTTTATCATGTTATCTAATGCATCTCTGCCGCAACGAAAACCACTTTGCTATAAATTCAGAATATTTTGATTTTCTAAGTACCATTAGAAAGCATGGTAGAACAGCTGATAACATTAAAAAGAAAATAACAACAAAATGGACAAAAAAAGCCATCATAAGTTTTTGAATCAAAGTTCTTGGGTGAACCTTTTATAATTCAAAATGAATTGAGACTTCATCTGAATTATAATTACACTGTGGTTTGACGTGTCGAAAACAAATTCAAAATAGAGAGGAAACGAATCATGAAAAAAATAAACAGCTGACTGTGCTGTCAGACCAAGGCAACAATGAATTTATTGCACTAGGTTAACAAGATGTCTGCCTTTAGCGTCGGTTGCAAATACGTAAATTATTGAAAATAGGAAATTAAAAAAAAAAAAAAAAGTGGGAAAACATCAATTTTTGGAAATGTTCACTTCAAAATTAATGAAATAATTATTACAATAGGTTTTACTTGCCAAAGATGAAAATTCAATTTCCCTATTGCGAATACCTTGTTTAAGATTAGAAAATTACAAATTTTGGTTTGTAAGACCTACAATTCACGTAATTTGATAGAAAAGGAAACGAAATAACGTTTGAACGTGTTTTAACATTTGATCCGGCCCGAAGGACCACATGTTTGAATCAAAGTTCGTGGGCTAACCTTTTATGATTCGAAATGAATCGAAACTTTGTCTCAATTATTATTACACTCTTGTTTGTGGTCTGTATATAAAATAACAATAATATAAAATTGACTTACCAGGTTGGAGATCATAAGATAGTCTATGAAACTTGCCCTGGATTTCCAAATGCATTTGTGTGTACCAGAGAAAGCTTGAGTCGTATTTGAGATGCTAAACCAATCGGTTAAGAGTTCTTCAGGCTGAATTTACACTTATTTGGAAGTAAAAGTAGATTGACATAAAAAACAATAAGGAGTGGAAAAAAGCTTGATAAAAAAACAACAAAAAAGACTGGAAGACCAACTAGTCTTCAACGAGATGGAAGGGCAAAACCTTGAACTAGATGTTATCACCATGGAGACCAAAAGCAAACAGAGCGAGATTACCCGAAAAATGACTAGAGGGTGCTCTTTATATCTCAAAGATTTAGTTGCTACAAATATACACTAGATTTGGTTAAGGTGCTATTTCGCAATTTATTTCAAACTTAATTTATTTATTTTACAAAGAGCACCAAATGGCGTGAACAACAAGTAACATCCTACTAAATACTATCGAATTATCGTACCATCCCATAATTCAAAAAATAAACACAGCAAAAAATCTTATAAATAGAGCCATTATATTAACAGACACAGAATATCTAAAAAAAATTAAGATTCCATTGTACAAAATTTTGGAAAAAGCTTCCCTTTCAAACCTTCATCAAAATTTAATTTTTGGAAAACTTTGTGACCTGAGTACAGCACTTCAATGCCATCGTTTTTAAGATCCAACATGCTTTTATTACAGAAGTAACACAAGGATTCCTGTTTCTCTAATTGTATCGTTAATTGATCAAAAAATACGAGTTAGGTGTGATGACTAAAATGTGATGGTGACAAATAGGGATATCCCATGTAAATTACATCATGTAAAGAAAACATTCTCTTCATGCATTATTTTACATTAAGTGTGAAGAACAGTATTCTATACCTTGAGAGTAGAAAACCCTTTTTTACTTATGATTTTATAATTTTAATAAAGCAGTTTGATTTCTTAAAAAAACAAGAGAAACACTAAATTAGATTAAATTTTCTTAATAATTAAATTTGAATTGGTCCTTGGACAAAACCGAGATTCAGCCATTCAAATCAATTGCAAAAAGAAAACGATTTAAGTCCAGCACCTTGCTATGAAGTGGGGGCTCAAGTTGCATCAAGTGGTGGTTATAGGTTTCGTTCTTATATGGGATGTGACTTAGATGCAAAAGTCAAGTTTTCAACCTCGGCTGCCACTGTTCACTTTTAAACCTTTCCTAAAACATCAAAATTTTGCACTAGTTTCCGTTTTTATCTTGATGGAGAACGTTTTTGATAAACAGCTATTCTATACATTTTTAAACTAGATTAAATTTACTACAGTTTGAGATAGACTAAATAATCAAATTACCTATTCACAAGGCTGCTATTTCATATTTCATCGGCTTTATTATGGCAGAGATTCAATTTTCCTATTAGGCCATTAGATATATTAATTTTCTTGGACAAAACTTTATATGAAATGAGTCACATTTTTGACAGGGCTCCGGGACTTCATATTTTTTTTTTTTTTCTATCCCCCTACCTACCTACATACGGGGTGCGGTAGCGGTAGGTTGATTCCTTGGGTATACGTACGCCCACCCCTACAAATAAAATACACCTTATTTTTTATCGTCTTATTATACAATTGTTTGGGTATCGTTTAATTAGGGAACAATTATGGTTAAAGTAACAGCTACTATGGTGCAGCCCAGTGCACGGATGTGCACCTTAAGATGG
This sequence comes from Aelia acuminata, assembly GCA_911387785.2. Taxonomy (NCBI): domain Eukaryota; kingdom Metazoa; phylum Arthropoda; class Insecta; order Hemiptera; family Pentatomidae; genus Aelia; species Aelia acuminata. The sequence goes on along the minus strand of OU426978.1, from coordinate 72,660,012 downwards.
GGCTGCACCTTGTCTCCTTCGCCGGGTGGATGTCCAGCCCTCCTGGTGCCCTCCATTTGGCCATTCCTCTCCATCCATCGTCCGGCGGGTCCAGCCTTCCTGGTCTCCGCTTTCCTAATCTTCTGGTGTCTCGCCGAGATCGGGTGGTGGAACCCTTCCGATGGTGAAGTGCGTGGGGCCCACCACCTGCTTCCACCCATAGACAAATTCCCTGAAGGCGGGGTTTACGTCTTCTACAAGAGGGGGGGAGTCGGTCTCGGCGAGGGCGTACAACCCGGTACTCCTCGACAACCTGGCTCGGTGTTCTTCCATGGGAGTGCAGTCTACGACGACGTGCTCGGCAGTCTCGGGTACACCACACGTGGGACACCGGGGGTCAATATTCTTCCCATGGCTGTGTAGCTTCCCCCGGAAACCCCTGTGTCCTGTCAGGATCAGTGAGACCCAGTACTCCGGGAGGACCCACTTTGCCTTTAGTCTTGACTGGATGGTGAGAAAGTACTTTCTCAATGTAGAGCCCTTTGGGCTATCTACCCACCGTCCGTTCCATGCTTCTGTTATCAGCATCTTCCAGGCGTCGGGGGTCCCAACGATCCTCTGCCGGAGCCTCTCAGGGAGCGCATCTAGCCCCTGCCTCTTCACTTCATATCTAATAGTATCTTCTTTATAAATGAGGTCCAGGGGCATCGCTCCCGCCAGCCTGCGACACTGGGACTGCCTCGTGCGACACCGTCCTATAGGCCTTAGTCACCCTCATCTGTTGCTGCATGAGGTTCCGGCTCCACGCCGGAGATGCATACCTCAGGATACCCAGTACCACTCCTTTGTATATGGTCATTGTCGCTAGGTACCTAAGGCCCCAGAATGCACCCCCGATCCTACTTAATCCGTTGAAGGCCAGGGTCACCCTATGTTCTAGGTACGCTAGGTGAGGGGTAGCGTCAAAACGTTTCCTCAACCTTAATCCTAGATATGCCACCTCCTCACCTAGATGAACCCTATCTCCTTGGATGTTGAGTGTTATAGGGCGAGCCCTGTCCGTGGAGCCTCTCATGAGCATGGCCTGGGTCTTGGATGCCGCCATGCCCAGCTTCTTCCTCCACGCACCATGCCGCAACGAGACTGGCGCACCTCTCACCTTCCATCTTGACTCTGGCTCTGCTGTTCGCGGCCACGATGACTGCCAGGTTATCGACGTAGGCCGTGACAAGGAACCCTATATCTTCTAGCTCCCCAACAACTGGTCGAATACCAACTTCCACAGGGCCCAGCCAAGTACCGAACCCTGTGGGCATCCTCTCTAGATATCGTTCTCTACCTCATAGTAGCTACCCCTGATCTTGACTGTTCTTCCACTGAGGTAGCTACTCACGAGGCAGTACAGGTTGCTGGGGATGTCGAACTCTTGCAGTCGCTGGAGTATGCCGGGCCACCAGACGCTGTCGAAGGTGGAGGATATGTCGAACAATATCAACATCACATACTTCTCCGCCATCTCCTCAACAACCCTACGCACTCTCAGCAGCGCATCTCCGGTTCCCTTGCCACAGGTCGAGCCGAACTGCCGTGGATGGCTGGCTGCCTCGAGGACTGGTCTCAGTCTTGATACTATCAGGTACTTCAGGACCTTACTCATCACCAGGAAGAGGCAAGTTGGTCGGTAAACCTTAGAACTCTCCTTGTCCTTGCCCCCTCCCTTGTAGACTAGTCTCAGGTCTGCAATCCTCCACTTGCTTGGAAAGCACTACTTATCCAGGCATTCATTAAATATGTCTAATAACTCCTCTATATAAGGGGTTCTCTTCTTGAGGAAAGCAGCATCTACAGCATCGAGTCCCGGAGCCCTGCCAGTCCTCTGCCTATCCACGGCCAGACGTAGGTCCCGTATGTCCCATGGTGGGCACAGGTCGGTACCTGGCGGGCACACCGTGGTGCGTCTAACCACCTCATCTTCCTCATTGTCCTTGGACGGGTCGTCCCTGGGGTAAGTACTTTCGATGTACATCTTAGCAGCTTCGTCCAGGGTGGTTGCCTGGTAGCCCAGCCAATTGGTGTTCATAAGGGCCTGTTTAAAAAAAAAATTAGGGTCGAAGGTTTCTCGGCGGATTCTTATGTTTTTCGGTGTGCTAAATCCGAATCTGAAGGTTGCCAACAAAAAAAATGACGGCTTCACAGTGAAAATCGCAAAAAACCCTAAAAAGTTCGGACTTTTTTCACAAAATTGCCTATAAGTTGACAAATATGCATCCTAGCGAATTTTTTATTATTTACAAAATTAAAGTAGACAAAATTTTATTCAAAATGCACTGATCACTTTTAATTTTTGAGTGCAGGGCACCGCCGCTAGAGCGCGCAGAAAATGAGCAACATTTTGGAACTTAGGCAAAAACGAGAGAAACTCAGCCCTAACTAGCCCCAGACGCTTTCTTATCATATTTTCTCTATGAATACGTGTTTTTTTCATGTTCTATGGTGGTTAAAAGATTACGGATCGTTTGAAAAACATTGCCCACGGAGTTGTAGGAATTTATAAAGGACCGACCAAGCCTTGTTGTTTGTTTGTTTAACATCACTTTATGCCACTAAGGCTAATCGGACGATGCTATAGTGGAAGTCCTAAATTTTGCCTATCCAGGTATAATTAGGATCGGGATCTTTAACGATAACCTGACATCGTACAGGCTCGGGACCTCCATTTTACGTCCTATCCGAGGGAAGACATAGACAAGGATTTTTTGTTTTATTATTTATTTCAAAAATTAATTTAAATGAATATAATGAAAAGGAATGTAATAACAATTACCTATTAATACATTACAATTAATTTCAATTCTTTAATTGAGCTTCCTCCTTTTTGGCCTCGATGGAGCAGCCTCCGGTTGATCGATATCGGTCGGTAACTCCACTGGAAAAGGAATTGTACATATTATTGTACACAATACTATCAGGTGTCTAATTGGAAAACTGTTCAAAACCCATTGAAATAGGGTGTATTACAAACATGCAGTTTACCTTCTGCTGAACTATCGTCGTTGGTGATTCGACCTGGATGGAATTGCTAGGATTCTCGGACACCTCTAAAATATAAATCGTACGAATACATTAGAGGGTGAATTAAGCAAACCCCATTGGAATAAGGTATGTACAAAGAAGAGATTTACCTTGTGACGATGTCTCCAGGATTGTATGTGGTAACTCAACCGGAGGAGGACACTCAGGACATGACAACTCATGCGACATTACATTCCTTTTCATTATATTCATTTAATTTAATTTTTGAAATAAATAATAAAACAAAAAATCCTTGTCTATGTCTTCCCTAGGATAGGACGTAAAATAGAGGTCCCGAGCCTGTACGATGTCAGGTTATCGTTAAAGATCCCGATCCTAATTATACCTGGATAGGCAAAATTTAGGACTTCCACTATAGCATCGTCCGATTAGCCACTCTGGACGAAGCTGCTAAGATGTACATCGAAAGTACTTACCCCAGGGACGACCCGTCCAAGGACAATGAGGAAGATGAGGTGGTTAGACGCACCACGGTGTGCCCGCCAGGTACCGACCTGTGCCCACCATGGGACATACGGGACCTGCGTCTGGCCGTGGATAGGCAGAGGACTGGCAGGGCTCCGGGACTCGATGCTGTAATCCTCAAGAAGAGAACCCCTTATATAGAGGAGTTATTAGACATATTTAGTGAATGCCTGGATAAGTAGTGCTTTCCAAGCAAGTGGAGGATTGCAGACCTGAGACTAGTCTACAAGGGAGGGGGCAAGGACAAGGAGAGTTCTAAGGTTTACCGACCAACCTGCCTCCTCCTGGGGATGGGTAAGGTCCTGGAGTACCTGATAGTATCAAGACTGAGACCAGTCCTCGAGGCAGCCAGCCATCCACGGCAGTTCGGCTCGACCAGATTCGGATTTAGCACACCGAAAAACATAAGAATCAGTCGAGAAACCTTCTACCCTAATTTTTTTTTGTCAAAACTACCATTTGACTGGGCTATGGGAAGTTCCTATCCTAATAGCCGCCATCATTTGTAGCGGCTTTCCCTTTCCCAGAGCCACCCTGTACGGGATACCCCAGGGGTTCTTCTCAGCTTCTTCTACTATGAAGTTGTCCCAGGACCTCTTCTACTGGTGAACTTTACTATAAGACTTTACCATTTCGGTATACCCTATACTATGCTTGGACTCTTCACGGAGTGCAGGCCTTCTCTCTTCATCCCTGCCCTCCTGGTATTTACGCCGAGCCCTGTAATAATCTTTCTTCAGCTGTGTAAGGGCTGGTGTCCACAATGGGACCGGACGTGCTCTCGCCCTTCGGTGCTGGAGGGTGAGGTCTGCCGCTTGGGTGATGGTGCCCATCAGCATTGCAACTCTACGATAAATGTCCATCTCACCTTCTGGCGCCATCTCCTCCCACTCTTTATAGACCATCATCCCCTCCAGTTCACTGGAGAAGGCTCTCCAGTTCGCCGTTCGGGTCACAAATCCCCTCTCGATGTACTGGGGAATGCCTTCCTCCTGTCCAATACTGAAGGCTATGACCCTGTGGTCGCAGCTCGTATCAGACCGTGGGGGTCCAGCCCGCAATACACTTTGCCATGGTAGCCATGGCGAATGTCACATCTGTAACCTATATAAGGTTAGCTTCGCCACATGGCATTTTATAATTGAATTATTTTCACTCAACAAATATCAAAATAATTTTATTTACATAGCAATATAAACACTAATTAGATAATTACAAAAAATGAATGAAAACGAAAACATAAACACGAATTAATATATAGTAATACATTTCGTCTTTTCATTAATAAAAGAAATCATAAAACATTGACAATAAACGATTGTATAGTAGTATTTACAAATGCATTTTCGTTAGGGTGCACCCTACCTGTTAATAACTATATTAACTAGCCGACAACATACTATTGTACACCGGCTGATGGGTACGTCCCAAGCCGTAAATGCTTTGGTTTTTTTTTTTGTATTTTCTTTTTTGTAAATAATTAAGTAGAGGTCAACTGTTCTTCAATTACGATAGGTTAAATGATGGTCAGGATTTTCAGTTTACAATGATTTTATTATGGTAAGCCAACGTTTAGATCCAACTTGTGGATCTTCATCAGGGTTAAAAGAAAACAAATATATGAGTATCTATGCTAGAGGGTGGCAATAAATGGATACATTACAGAACTGATAATAATATAAAAGATGGTGTATACATGAATAACTCTTATTTTAATACATGAATATTAAAATAAGAGGCTGGTTAACAAGATAAAATAGAATCTGATATTTACCTACTGAGTCCAGGTGGATACTAAGACTAAAGGTAAAAATAAGGTGAGAGGTAGGGGTAGGGGGTTAGTTTGCAGACTTCAAAGGTTTATGACGGGGAAATCCAACGCTTTTGAAGTGAAGGCACATGACAACTGAGTGAACAAAAATATTTAAAACTAACAAAATATATGGTACTGTATACAAATAGTTGTGTCTGGACTCAATAATAACATAAAAATGAGATAATACATAATGTAACAATGCATAAAAATTAGGAAAATATACAGAAAGAAGCATACAATACAAAAAATAATAATAGTACAAGAGGTACAGAGATAATTGCAGGTACCTATGAAATCAAAACTAGGATTTGAGGATGCGGAAGATGTTAGAATAAGTTGATGAAATTATCTCTTTATCTGTTTTGTGATTTACCGGGTTATTTTTTTCTAGATGGATGAAAATGGATTCTGAGAGGAGTCGTTTATCGTGGTTAGGTACAGTAGCTAATATGGAGGGGTTCTCAAAGTCGAAGGAATGGTTGAGGGCAATGGCATGTTCTGCTAATTTAGATATAGATGAATTACGCATGGAAATACTGTATTTATGTTGATAAATACGTTTTTAAAAATAATTTTTGGTTTCACCGATATAGCAACTGTTGCAATTAGGCGTGGAGCACTGGATACGATAAACTACATTACACTTGTCTAGGAGAGGTACTAGGTCTTTGAGTTTTGTATAACGATTTTTTAATTTATTTTTATATTTTAATACTAGGCGGATGTGTGGGAAACTCCATGAGAAGGATTTTTTTATTTTGTTTGAGAGTATGGGGATACATGGGATAGATCTGTATTGGAAAGTAGAGATTGGAGGTTGTGAAGAGTTGTTAGAGAGATTTTGAATTTTAGCATTGTTATTGATAAGTGTTTTTATTAAGTGCTCAGGAAAATCATTAGATTTTAAGATATTTTTCAGGCGGATTTTGTTATGACAATGAAATTGTGGATCGGACAAGGTCAGGTTACGGTGGATGAGGTTTTTTGCGATGTTGATTTTTGGTGATGTGGATGTTGGGAAAAATAGTTTAGGAGTCGGCCAGATTAAGTGGATTTGGTGTACCAGTTAGTGGATATGGAATGGTCCGGGTTTCTGGTAATGGAAATATCCAGGAATGGAAGGGTACAATTGGTTTCCAATTCTACAGTGAAACGGAGACGTGGATGGTAGGAGTTAAAGGCGGCGAGAATATCAGTAATAGAGTTAGGATTGAGAATCAATAGGAGGTCGTCTACATATTTTTTAATGAAAAAAATATCGTTGGGGAATTTAGGTATTACAGAATCAAGGAGGTCGTTGAGGACAATACCGGAGAGGTCGGGAGCTAGTCAGCTACCCATTGCAAGGCCAGAAGTTTGGAGAAAATATTTATTTTGAAAACAAAAATATCCAGAATTACAGCATAAAGCAAGGGAGTCAATGTAGGCAGATTTATTGAGTTTACTATGGGATTCTAACAAGTTCCATTTTTCTTCAACGATTCGGAGGGCACAATCCGTCAAGATGTTAGTGAAAAGACTCTCGGCGTCGAAAGAGGCTAAGATAAAATTATCGGGAATATTGATGGTTTTTAATTGTTCCAAGAGATGGAAGGAATTTTTTACGTCGTATGGATTGTTATGGCTAAGGAATTGTAATGGAGGGAGAAGGAATTTGCTGAGCTTAGTGGGGGGAGAATTGATATTTGAAATGATGGGACGGATTGGATTACCATTATTATTATTATTATTATTTATTTTATTATTATTTTATTTTATTACCGGGTTTATGGATTTTTGGTAGACCATTTAAAATATCAATTCCAATAATGGTAATCCATATAATAATAATAAAATAAATAATAATAATAATAATAATAATGGTAATCCAATCCTTCCCATCATTTCAAATATCAATTCTCCCCCACTAAGCTCAGCAAATTCCTTCTCCCTCCATTACAATCCCTTAGCCATAACAATCCATACGACATAAAAAATTCCTTCCATCTCTTGGAACAATTAAAAACCATCAATATTCACGATAATTTTATCTTAGTCTCTTTCGACGCCGAGAGTCTTTTCACTAACATCCTGACGGATCGTGCCCTCCAAATCGTTGAAGAAAAATGGAACTTGTTAGAATCCCATAGTAAACTCAATAAATCTGCCTACATTGACTCCCTTGCTTTATGCTGTAATTCTGGATATTTTTGTTTTCAAAATAAATATTTTCTCCAAACTTCAAGGCCTTGCAATGGGTAGCTGTCTAGCTCCCGACCTATAGAATTGGAAACCAATTGTACCCTTCCATTCCTGGATATTTCCATTACCAGAAACCCGGACCATTCCATATCCACTAACTGGTACACCAAACCCACTTATTCTGGCCGACTCCTAAACTATTTTTCCCAACATCCACATCACCAAAAATCAACGTCGCAAAAAACCTCATACACCGTAGCCTGACCTTGTCCGATCCACAATTTCATTGTCATAACAAAATCCGCCTGAAAAATATCTTAAAATCTAATGATTTTCCTGAGCACTTAATAAAAACACTTATCAATAACAATGCTAAAACTCAAAATCTCTCTAACAACTCTTCACAACCTCCAATCTCTACTTTCCAATACAGATCTATCCCATGTATCCCCATACTCTCAAACAAAATAAAAAAATCCTTCTCATGGAGTTTCCCATACGTCCGCCTAGTATTAAAAAATAACAATAAATTAAAAAGTCTTTATACAAAACTCAAAGACCTAGTACCTCTCCTAGACAAGTGTAATGTAGTTTATCGTATCCAGTGCTCCACGCCTAATTGCAACAGTTGCTATATCGGTGAAACCAAAAATTATTTAAAAAAACGTATTTATCAACATAAATACAGTATTTCCACGCGTAATTCATCTATATCTAAATTAGCAGAACATGCCATTGCCCACAACCATTCCTTCGACTTTGAGAACCCCTCCATATTAGCTACTGTACCTAACCACGATAAACGACTCCTCTCAGAATCCATTTTCATCCATCTAGAAAAAAATAACCCGGTAAATCACAAAACAGATAAAGAGATAATTTCATCAACTTATTCTAACATCTTCCGCATCCTCAAATACTAGTTTTGATTTCATAGGTACCTGCAATTATCTCTGTACCTCTTGTACTATTATTATTTTTTGTATTGTATTCTTCTTTCTGTATATTTTCCTAATTTTTATGCATTGTTACATTATGTATTATCTCATTTTTATGTTATTATTGAGTCCAGACACAACTATTTGTATACAGTACCATGAATATGTGTTTTTTTCATGTTCTATGGTGGTTAAAAGATTACGGAGCCTTTGAAAAACATTGCCCACGGAGTTGTAGGAATTTATAAAGGACCGACCAAGCCTTGTTGTTTGTTTGTTTAACATCACTTTATGCCACTAAGGCTAATCGGACGATGCTATAGTGGAAGTCCTAAATTTTGCCTATCCAGGTATAATTAGGATCGGGATCTTTAACGATAACCTGACATCGTACAGGCTCGGGACCTCTATTTTACGTCCTATCCTAGGGAAGACATAGACAAGGATTTTTTGTTTTATTATTTATTTCAAAAATTAAATTAAATGAATATAATGAAAAGGAATGTAATGTCGCATGAGTTGTCATGTCCTGAGTGCCCTCCTCCGGTTGAGTTACCACATACAATCCTGGAGACATCGTCACAAGGTAAATCTCTTCTTTGTACATACCTTATTCCAATGGGGTTGTGCGAATCTTCTCTGCGCCGAGTAACTTAACGAGACTTTCTAAAAGGTTGCTTTCAAATTGTCGCCCCTGATCAGTTGTTAACTTACTAGGGACTCCAAACCTGGATATCCATCCTTCGTAGAAAGCTGTTGCTACTGCGTCAGCCGTGATTTCTTCGACAGCTATAGCTTCTGGCCATCGTGTAAAAGGATCTATGATGGTGACACAGTATCTTTTTCCTTGCGATGAAGGTAGAGGTCCAAGATAGCTATGTGTACATGGTCGAAACGGCCAGATAATTCAAATTTACCAGGTACTGTAACGGTGTGTCTCGTGATCTTGGCTGCATGGCAGGAAGTACAGCATTTGGCCCATTCTGATACTTCCTTATTCATCTGAGGCCAAAAATGTTTCTTCGCTATCAACTTCCGGGTAGCTCGAATGACAGGGTGACTAAGAACAAGAACTGCATAAAATATTCCCCTTCTCATTTCTTTCGGTATATAGATACTAGCTGTCGAGGGCGAAGTTTCGCATAAAACTAGCTGGGAGGATCCAGGGAGATTCAGCCACTTCAGAGTAAAATTAGGCTGCCCTTGTAGGTCTTTCACTTCAGGATCCGACTTCTGAAGAATGGCTAATTTCTCAAGGTCGTTCGTAAGCTGCAACTCTTTAACTCGAGAAAGTGCGTCTGCGACGAGATTTTGTTGCCCTTCAATATATCTAATGTCCGTACTAAATTGACTTATGAAATTTAGCCATCTGATCCTGATAGGTGATGCTGATTCGGGCTTTTGGAACATGGCATAAACTAGAGGTTTATGGTCCGTCCAGATTGAAAATGTTCTACCTTCGACAACAGGTCTAAAGTATCGAACAGCGGAGTATATTGCCAGCAATTCCCTATCATAGGCTGCGTATGTGCATTGGCTTTCCGATAAGGCCTTCGAATAGAAACCTGAAGGAACCCATACTCCACCATCCCGTTGTTGAAGTACCGCCCCCATAGTGTGGTTCGAAGCGTCCCATGCCAAGGATAAATCTGCGTCTAATTTAGGGTATGCTAAAAGAGCGGCGTCCTTAAATTAGCCTTACACGCTTCAAATGCAGTATTACTTTCTTCAGTCCACTCAATCGGGGTGCGGTCGTTCTTCTTACTTCCATGTAAATATTTATGTAGGGATGCTTGTGTACCAGCTGTTTTCGGTAGGCATGGCCTGTAAAAATTTAGCATACCCAAAATACGTCTGAGAGACTTAACGGTTTTGATACTCCATAATGGCCTTTACTTTCGACATTTGTTGCTTCATGCCTTCAGCAGTAATATGATATCCAAGAAAGTCGATCTCGTTTAGCCCAAATTCACATTCATCGATGTTCAGTGTCAAGCCGTTTTCATCTAAGCGTCTGAAGATCTCTTCTAGGTGAATGAGATGCTCCTCCAGGTAGTCGGAAGCTATCAGCAAGTCATCTAGAAGGCCAAAACAGAATGGCATGTCTCTGAATATATTATCCATAAATCTTTGGAAGGTTTGGGCTGCAGTGCGCAAGCCGAAAGACATAACCAAAAATCTGGTGCATGCGCGCAACACACAACTTTCACTTACCAACATAGATTAGAAATTAATGCGTTGTGTGCCACTTCTCACTCAGTTACACATTTTTCCACATTCATTTCTTATTTTAGTTTTCATTTGCTCTATAACAAACACTAATTTCTTTTATTATTAAATAAAAGTATTAATATCTATTATAATTACTTTGTTAGCAGTATGGAACCCCATGTGTATTGATTGATTTTTCGAGGTGCCGAATCTAATGAAATGCAAAATCAATGCAATGGAACCACCAGATCAAGTCCAAAATTGAGGTAAAAAAAAAAGAAAATTTAGTGTTTGGTATCGTTGTATATGTTTTTTGATGTTCCGAATCTAATGAAATCAAAATCAACACATTGCTCAAGTAGACCTATTACACACTTGAATATATTTTATTTACGTAACTAAATAAGTTTTGGTTTCGGCTAAAAATTTGGTTATGGTCGGACACTAGTAAAAATCAAGCAGTTGGCAAGACGTCACTGCTTCTGGAAGAATATCCACAAAGTTAAAGAAGCTACAGAAAAGTCCAGCTAAAGTTTTCTCCATCAATAGTAGGATTTGCAGCATAATTTTGAATGTGTACTTATTGATTATGCTGGAATGTTTTCTTAGCCACTATTTTCTGGAAAATTAAGAGGAGAAACTGTTCTGTAGCCACTTATTCCAATGTTACTATTGGAATTTTTAATACAATTTTTAAAGGCTTCAATTTTCGATTCGTTTGGCTTTTGTGATAACCATAAATAAATCTCAATGCCAAAAAATTTCCATTTGCAGCTTGGACTTGGAAAATCTGTCTTTTTCCCATGGGCAATAATATGTTGCTTGCTCACTTGAGGGAAAACCATCAAATTTTGTTGTTAGCAAAAGAGAGGTTAACCAAAAACATAGTGCACCAATAAATTGAATTTATGAATGGTAATAATTAAAGAAATGTAAAACATTATTATTGATCGTCATAAATTAACCTTATTTACCTCATCCATAAAATTCAGTTTTTATATGTTAGTTTAACCCTTTAACCGCTAAGCACTCGGAACGAGAGTTGGACTGAGACGCTGAGCGGGTCTGCCGGCATTTCACTCCTCACGCTAAGGCCTGCAGGCCACTCTCCGTCGCGGACCGCTTCAACTCCTCTTAACCTTCACCGATTATTTCTTAATGTTTTATTTATTTTTTATGATTCTATAATACCTTTATCATTATTTCAATAAATTAAAATGCTAGATTACCGATTGCAATAAGAGATTACGTGATATAAGAAGGTAATAATGAAAAATCATATAATAATGTTAATACTTCCTATACATTTGTATATACATCATATTTATATATATAATTAATATAAATAAAATGGAGAAATAACAGCGAAATAAAACAGTGAATATCACCAAAAAAACACAGGGGACTATCGCTCAGAGTGACTAGCACTCGAATGAATAATGGCAAAAATGTCCTTCATACCCTTGACGGTAGCCGGGATGCTAATCACAGACGATAAGGGACAGAAAAGAAAAATTAGCAAGTAAAAAGGGGTGAGCCGGCTTTCCCAAATGGTCAACCCAGATGACAGGCAACTACCGGGCCGACACAAATATTTCCGCAATAGCGATATCCTTGCAGCCTAGCGGCCGCTAGATCTAATTATACGTCCTCAGTCACGACAATTTATCTGTTGTGAAGCTGAGGACGTTAAATAAGTGAAAAACCAATTGCGAGATATCTCGTCATTAGCGTGTGGGGGACGGCAGTCTTTGACAAGTTATCTCGTCATTAGCTTGTGGGGACCGAATTCGTTTTGCGAGATATCTCGTCTGGAGCCATGAAAGGGTTAAATGTTTTGATAAATAGTAATCAATGGATGGATGAATCATCATAGCCATTGTCAAATAAGAGATGTAAAGGATAAATACTTTAACTATCCTAAATTCTTCACCAAACACTTTATAATTAGGCGTAATGTTCTATTCTCAAACCTGAAGGTTTTTAGATTAGTGAATATTGATTTGACTATATAAAAAGATTAGGATATAATTAATTCAAATATTTTAGCTGCCGAGTCACACGCATAACCGGGTCTGCTAGTAGTGTAATAATCATTATTTATTTGATCTAATTAATATTATGTCTAATTGTATTTCGGTGATCTCCTAAAAAAGCGATTGGCCACAAATATCACATAAAATGTTAAAATATGTCTTGATAAAAGAATTTAGGAGGAAATAATTCACTGTGCCAAATATTTTTCAAGAATGATATTAACAAGAAGAGGGTAACTTATCTACATATACAGCTTGACCAAGGAGGGGGGGGGGGAATATTCATGCAACATTATTCAAATTTATTTAATTATCATACTTACATAATTTGAACATAACAGTGTTATTTTGATAGATGTCTGGGAAAAACTTTTACTTTAGTACTATAATCCTCAACTTAATCTAAATATGGAATGATATAATTATCTAAAACAGAAATGTTTGTATGCCAGTCTGAATGATCTAAGCCACTCAATGTGACAATGTCAATTTTTTTTTGTGAGTCCATAGTTAGAAGACCAAATGAATCATTTTTATAAAACAGCTGATCCCTCATTTCAACGACAGATCCTTGGTTGTTAAAACAACCAAACTGACTGAAAAAATAAAATAAATATTTGCTCAAGTAGTATTTATAACATCTTTATAGACATTGGAAATAATTTATATATGCCTATTAATATTTTAAAAATTACAATCTGTGCTCCACAGTTTCACCCAGAATAAATTTTGATTTAGCATGCTTATCTTGTCACAGTGCATCAGTCATAAAAAAATTATATTGGCAGGAACTACAATTTAATATATACTGTAACATTAAACAAAAAATCATATGGTTTTAAAGTTCTATACCTTTTGTTGGAACAAACTGTCATAGCACGCGTTTGTGACTATGATGGTTGAGTACCATCTATGTCGTTCCACGAGGTTCTTGACTCTTCTCCTTACTACTATATATTAGGAGTGTCAGACTGGAGAGTTAGTCTTTGTTAAAGAGAAGCGCAAGTCATATTGACATTGACCCGATGACGTCTTCAAGACCCTCCACTTGTGGTGGTAGCCTCTTAGGGGCACAGAGCCATTATTGGACGGCATCGTCAATGCTACGAGATACCAGTTGGTAGATACCAGTGCTATGAGGACTATCGTCTGCTCAAAGGTGACTGGCGAGAAAAGGCTGGCGCCCTCCAGGTGGTGACTGAGGACCAATTGGATCAATGTAACCATCTTCTGATACCACAGATCCATCTCTTCTGGAGTGACGTTTAAGGGATTTGAAGGGTCGTGGGGAATAACCACGGTAGTCCATCTAGTCCATTCTGAGAAAAATGAAATTTAAAGTTTATGGTCCCCTTGAATCATTTTCCAAAAGTTAAAATTAGTTTCAAAAAACATATTCCACTACCACAGATAATTGTTTAGCACTGTACAAAATTTCTAAAACCAAATAGTAGTTTAAATGCCAATGAAATAACAAAACATCACCAAACTGCTCATTGTTGAAGGGAAAAACCACGATAGTCCATTGTTTATTTATTTGTGACCTGCAAATCATTATTACTTTTTTGGGTAAACAAACAAAACAATAATGCTTTAAATAACAAATTTATTTCTATTTCTTTTCTAATAGAAAGGAATAGACCGCTAAGGAAGGCGTTTTGCTCATCTCTTGACGACATATTATTAAAATTAGATAATATTTTGTTTCTGGCAGATAAAGGAGCATTTTTAAAACTCTTAAACCGTTTACAAAAACAGTTTTCACCTGACTCATGAGTTGAAAGTATGACTTTTTTCATGACATCAGACATTCGTCTGTGCTTTTTTCTTTTTTTTTTTTGTTAATTTTGTAGACTTTTATTCATCTTCACTTGAACTAAAGTCACTGTTCATATACACTTCAACCACAGATAAACATCACAGAAATGGACTACTGTTAATCTTTGCCCGACACTTAGGACTTCATCTGTTTTCCCCCCTTGTATCGATTTTAAACTATCGATTTTATGTGGACTATCGTTTTGTTTCTCGACTGTAACAAGTATGAAAAGAAAGTACACTTCCTATACTATCAGATGATGTTTCAAATCAACAAAAAGTGGACTACCGTGGTTTTTCCTCCTGACCCTTCATTTATTTGAGCCTCGTATGCACGAGAATGTGCATCAGCCGCAGCATTCTGTTGGCCTGGTAGATGAACAATGGTGAAGTGGTTTTGTTGGAATTTTAATGCCCATCGTGCAAGTCACCCTTGCGGATCTTTGATTTTATTAAGCCAATTTAGTTAGTGCTATGTGGTCGGTAATTAATGTGAAAGGCATATTTTTTATATAAGGCCAGAGTTTCTCGATAGCCCATTATATAGCTAAACACTCCTCCTCTGTCACGCTGTACTTTTGTTCTGCTGCTGTCAACGATCTGCTGGCATACGCTATGACCTTTTCCTGATCATCGAATTTTTGAAATAGGATAGCTCCCAAACCCGTAGATGAAGCATCTGTCTGGAAGAAAAATTCTTTAGTAAAATCTGGGCAAGTTAGAATAGGTGCAGAGACGAGTCTCTCTTTAATTAATTTGAATGCTCCCTCTTGCTCGTCATACCACGTCCATTTCCTTATCTTTTTAAGCAATTGAGTAAGAGGCGCAATTAAAGAGGAAAGATTCGGTACAAACCTGCTGTACCAGGAAGCAAGCCCCACAAATTGCCTAATTTGTCGCACTTTTTATGGAGGTGGATAATTCATTATCGCGTCCATTTTCTCTGGAACAACTTGTAATCTGTTACGGTTGACTACATAGCCAAGAAATCTATATTCGGCTCTATAAAAACAACTTTTCTCCCAGTTCACTGAGGGATTTGCCACTGAAATACACCTGAGACACTGAATGAAATAAACCACCTTGGTGCCCCATCTAGACCAGGGCAAACATAGAATACTAGAACCGGACAGCCAATGTACAGATTATAGTTTTTACAGCTTTCCAACACAACTCAAACCAGGATACAGATTAACTGGTCTAAATCAATAAAATCAGAATTAAAAAAAAATAAATATGCTTACTATTTCTTTTTTATTATAACAAACTATAGTCCTAGTCCTGCCAAAGTTTGGAGAAGCATAAATATTTTATTAGGCAACTGAATTGGTAATAAAAACGTTAAAAGTTTCTATTTCATAAAGAAAATATCTGAAGAAATGTTTTATACCTTGATTGCCACGGTGAGATGACACTATCATCAGGTCCACCTATCAAAACAAGTTTTTTTATTTTTGTAAATCCTTTCTTAAATAATTTGCTATTCTCTGATAGAACCAAGTTGTTGACATAAGGAAGGAAAGCACTGTATTCGAAAAAAAGTTTTTGATGGTATGGGTCATTCCAATAATTACCAACTGATGTATGTTGCCCAATTGATGAATAAAAAAGCTCATATGCCGTTTCACATGCCAATGTAGGAAAGAAAATATGAAGAAACTTTGCTGAAACAAATTTATTTTAAGTTATCTTGAAATTATTTTGTTACACTGTAATTAAAATAATATTAAAACATCATGCTATGATAATTGTAGTTGTAGATATATAATTTTTTTTCTTTTTTCTTACTCCAAAAACACAAAAATATCTATGCTATGTAGATAAAATAAGGACAGGGACCCTATGAGTCTTTTTGTGGTGAATTCTTCAAAAACTCTGGAAATTTATTTTCCAATCCAGAATTAAATGAAATTGGAAGGCTCATCTTGAGGTCATTGAAGGTAAGGATCTAGTGTATAGGATATAAAAAATTTAGTGTGTTAAAGTGAGCATAGTAAGGTAGCTGGTGAGAAATATAAAAATTGAGACAGAATAACTGAATGTCAAAAGGGATACATGAATTGGCTTAATAAATGCTGAAAAGAGTTGTTGTGCAGCTAAGAACATTTCAGAGAAAAACTTAATTTATTGCGGAAATAAAACCTAATTTTTAGATCATGGGTCCTTTCTGCCACTACTGCCTAATTAGTAAGGTAAATGAAAACATTAAAAAATTTGTTTAACCCTTTAACCGCTAAGCACTCGGAACGAGAGTTGCACTAAGACGCTGAGCGGGTCTGCAGGCATTTCACTCCCCACGCTAAGGCCTACAGGCCACTCTCCGCCGCTGACTGCTTCAACTCCTCATAACCTTCACCGACTATTTATTAATGTTTTATTTATTTTTTATGATTCTATAATACCTTTATCATTATTTAAATAAATTAAAATGCTAGATTACCGATTGCAATAAGATATTACGTGATATAAGAAGTTAATAATGAACAATAATATAATAATGTTACTTCATAAACATTTGTATATATATAATATTTATATATATAATTAATATACATAAACTGGAGAAATAAAACAGTGAATATCACCAAAAAAACACAGAGGACTATCGCTCAGAGCATCTAAAACTCGAATGAATAATGGCAATATGTTCTTCAGACCCTTGACGGTGGCCGAGGGAGGGATAAGGGACAGAAAAAAAAAATTAGCAGGTAAAAAGGGGTGAGCCGGGCTTCCCCGAACGGCTGACACAAATATTTCCGCAATAGCGATACCCCTGCAGCCTAGCAGCTGCTAGATCTATTTATTAAGTCTCCGTGGATCCGCTAGGATGTGCCTCAGTCACGACAACTTAGCTCTTGTGAAGCTGAGGATGGTAAATAAGTGAAAAACCAATTGCGAGATATCTCGTCATTAGCGTGTGGGGAACGGCAGCCTTTGACGAGTTATCTCGTCATTAGCTTGTGGGGACCGACTTTGTTTCGCGAGATATCTCGTCTGGAGCCATGAAAGGGTTAAAAAGTATTTGTTAGTTTCCTTATTTTTCTTTCCTCCTGTAATAAGGTCGATATTATCTTTTTAATGTAATTATAAAGAATTAAACAAGGTATTAAACAGTGTAATAATATTGTAGCACCACTATGGGCTTAAATAATTTTTTTATTGATGAAACATTCCAAAAATAGTAAGCAAACAATGAGAACACAAAATAATATATCGTGACGAAACAGTTAAATTTAACAGTTACAGAAAGTAACAGTACAACTCCTCAGTTCAGGTTAGTGTGGGCTACTCGTCACTTGCTCATTTATATATTATAGGCTGATTGAAATTCTAATAATAATAATAATAATAATAATAGTCTTTATTTATATACATATATACATTTATAGTAACAGTATTTACATTTGCATGTAATTTTCTTTTATCGCACATGTATATAGACCTTCCTTTTCAGGAGTTGATAAAGTCTTTAACGGGGACTATCCGTACTTTGTGTTCGCTGAGAGTTCGCTAATTTTCATTTTCCAGTATTCCCTGTCCTTGGCTTTTCGTGACCACAGGGTTCCTTCCACCTTCTTTATCTCGTCTACCCATCTTCTTCTTTGCCTCCCTCGGTTCCTTTTCATATCTAAGGGGATCCACTCTGTGAGTTTCTTGGCCCAGTTTTCGTCATTCTTCCTCATTAGATGCCCAGCCCATTGCCTTTTTATCTTCTTGATATGCCTGATTACGTCTGTAACCCCGGTTTCTTTCCTTATAGATATGCTACTGAGCTTTTGGCTTCTTTTTATGCCTCGCATGCTCCTCTCCATAGCTCTTTGGCATGTTTGAATTTTTTTCTCATGGCATTTGTTGAGGGACCATGTTTGGCATCCATAAGTCATAGCAGGTAATATACAGCTATTGAAAGCTAATGTTTTTAGGGGCTGGCTGATATTGTTATTCTTCATTATCATTCTTAAGCTCCAATATTTCCGCCAAGCCACAGCTGTCCTTGTTTGAATCTCTGTTGCTTGTCTATCTTTAAAAGAGATCCTTTGCCCTAGATATGTGATTTCGTCTACTATGCTTATTTCTGGAATGTCTGTTTTTGCTATGGTGATATGCGAGTTAGTAATTATTTTTGTCTTTGCGAGGTTCAGCGATAATCCGTGTTGGGCACTTGTGTGCATAAGCTGTTTTAGCATGGTCACTATTTCCTCTTCTTTGCTTGAAATCAATAGCACATCATCTGCGTATTTAAGTGTGCTTAGTTTTACCCCGTTGATATTGATTCCATATCTCTCCCAATCCATCTCCTTTAGAATAAGTTCCAGTACTATATTGAAGATCTGTGGTGATAATGTATCCCCTTGCCTGACTCCTCTCTTAATTGGAATCTCCGTGCCTTTTCTGTCGCTAGATATAAATGCTTTATTATCGGTATATAATTCTGTTATTATAGAAATATATTTTTCCTCGATACCTATCGACTTGAGAGCTGTCGTAATGCTGCTATGATATATGCTATCAAAAGCTTTGGAGAAGTCAACAAATCCAAGGTAGACGTTTAAATTATATTCCTTGCTTTTTTCTATAAGTTGGTTTACAGCGTGTAAATGATCAATTGTAGACATGCCTTTCCTAAAGCCTGCTTGGTCCAGAGGTAAATGTTCGTCTATTGTTTTTGTCAATCTAGTTTGGATGATTTTTGTAAAGACTTTTCCTATTGTGGCGCCTAATGATATTGGTCTGTAATTTGTTAGTTTATTTCTATCTCCTTTCTTGTGAAGCAAAACAATTTTTGATGTTTTCCAGTCTATGGGGATTTCTTCTTTTTGTATTACATTATTGAAAAAATGACACAGCACTGCTGATAATTCTTCTGCTCCAGCTTTCAGAATTTCATTTGTAATTCCATCGTGTCCAGGACTTTTTGAGCGTTTTAATGATTTAATTATACTGTCCACTTCTGATTGCAAGATTGTGGGAATAGTACTTTCACTCCTACTTGGGTCTTTTTTTCTTTTAAATACCTTTTCTTCTTTAGCATTATATAATTCCTTGTAGTATTCTGTTGCTAAGTCAATCATGTTATCTCTATCGCTCACTTCCTTTTCTTGATTATTTTTATAACTAACTGGCCAGTGTTTGCCTTCATTTAGTTCCCATTTTAATTTTTTGAAGGATTTGTTCATTTCGAGAATTTCTATTATTTTTTCTTCTTTATATTTTTTGAGATCCTTTTTTATATTTTCCCTGAGATCTTTGTTTATAAGCGTAAGCTGTGGATTAGGTCTTCCTCTCTTTATTATTCCTTTTCTTTTTTCTAAAATTTCCAAGGTATTTTTGGATAGTTTTGCATGATATCCCTTCCTTTGTTCCCGCAATTCTGCTTTTTTGGAGCTTAGCACAATGTTCTCTTTGATAGTATTATACTGTGTTTCAATATCGTAACTTTCATCATTATCTATTAAGTTGTGCAATTTCTTTATTTCTTCTTGAAAAATTTCTTCATTTATTTTCTTAGGTATCTGCTGCTTCTGAGGTACTCTTCTTCTTTTTAAACATTCATAGCGTAAGGTGGCTCTGATTAGGCGGTGGTCAGAATCAAAATTGAACCCTGTGATTACTTCACAATTCTTGATATTTTTTATGTTGTCTACCAATATGTAGTCTATTTCATACTTTTTCCCATCAGGGGCGCACCACGTCCACTTGTTTTTACTCTTTTTCTTAAAGTAAGTATTCGCTATTTGCAGTCTGTTGGCCATGGCAAAATCTACAAGTAATTCCCCTCCCATGTTTCTCGTTCCATACCAGGAGCTTCCCATGATAGTTTCTTCTCCACTAACACGTTTTCCAACCCTTCCATTCCAGTCTCCCATTGCTATGATGGAGTGTTTAAAGTTTCTTGAATTGTCCAAAGTATGTTGTACATCATTGTAAAATTTTTCTTTTTCTTCCTCTGCAGCAGAAGCTGTGGGTGCATAAACCTGTATCAGAACTATTTTTTTACTTGTACCTATATTAATTGTCAACTTTGCTATTCTTGTGCTTATTTCCTCAAAATCAGTTACTTTATTTTTCCATTTATTGCTTACTATAAACCCTACTCCTCCTAGACCTTTATCTGAACTTGTGTGGGCAAATAGAGTGCCTTCTTTACTTTCTATGATAGTTTTGAATTTCCTTCTTACCTCAGATAATCCTATTACATCCCATTTTAAGTATTTTAGAGCCTGATCTAATTCTAGTTTTCTATTGTCACCTAACAATGTTCTTGAGTTTAAGGTGCATATATTAAATTCATTTCTCCTAAGTTTATTTTTGAAGCTTGCTTTGTCCTTATCCATGCCTTGGTCTAGCCTTGTATAGATAGGAGTAGTTTTTAGCTATACATTATTTGTAGTTACTAGTTCATCTTTTGCATTATCTGAAGATTCCCCTTTCATTTTATTATTTGTCTTCATTTCTTCTTTATTAGACACCAAGAATCTATCTAAGCTAATAGATCTGTGATGAGTTTTATCTTTCATTCTTTTCTCTTTAGACATTTGCTCCGTTTTTTTGCACGTGTTTTTTACAAATATATCTCCGTCTCTATCTTCACTTCTTTCCCTTTTTTTATTTAAAGCTTCTTGAGATTTTAAATCTTCTAGTGTGAAAAGTTGATCATTTATGAGAAGTTTGTCATGCCTCAGGATAGCCTTATTTCCTTTCTCCCAGTGTGCTTTCATGAACGGGAATAATTCTCTTCTGATATCTCTAATAGACTTTGACAAATCGTCTTTAATTTTTATTGCTTTAAATTCACCGGATTTTGCCAATTTAAATTTATTTTTCATGATATCTTTTTTCAAAAATAATGAATTTAGTTTAACTATTATTGGGCCGTTTTTATTTTTAGGGTTGATTTTGCTTATTTCTGCTATATCATACGGTCGAAAGTTTGGTATGATGTATTTTATTATTTCTATTATCATGTTATTCATTACGGATATATTTTCTCTATTTAAGCCAAACATTATTATATTTTTCTTTCGATTCAGATTTTTCTCTCTTTCTCTAAAATTCTGAATATTAGTTGTTAGTTGGCTAAACTGGGTTTTTATTTCTTTAATTTCTTCCTCTTGGTTTCGTCTGCTTTCATCTAGTTTTATTTCTAGGCCTGATATTTTTTCGATCAATATATTGAATTTTTCTTCAATTGTTGACATGATGATGTACGAGATTGAATAAAGAAATTGTACAAATGTCGAACAAGCAGGTAATATTATATGAGACCTGGAGATAGATGAAGATGTCAATCAAAACAATATAAACTAGTTGTCAATGTAGATGACAGATAAACAAAACAAAAACAGCTGTGGCACTCACCTTACTGCAGATAAGAAGCGGCGCTTGGTGGGGAGAGTCCTGTCCAAGCTCGCACTAGATAACGTCCTTAGTTGCTAAAAATTTAGCAATTTCTTCAGATTTTGCTACTGCGATGTCCGTTATCGGATTTTCACCAAACTTCACAAAAACTTTCCACAACACTATATCTCTGTCTGTGCCAAATTTTATTTTTATACAGCGCGATAAACCAAATCTTCAGACAATCGGTACGGAGACGATGTTAATAGGCCAACGACTCAAGTCGAACTCCGAAATTTTTAGATCATGGGTCCTTTCTGCCACTACTGCCTAATTAGTAAGGTAAATGAAAACATTAAAAAATTTGTTTAACCCTTTAACCGCTAAGCACTCGGAACGAGAGTTGCACTAAGACGCTGAGCGGGTCTGCAGGCATTTCACTCCCCACGCTAAGGCCTACAGGCCACTCTCCGCCGCTGACTGCTTCAACTCCTCATAACCTTCACCGACTATTTATTAATGTTTTATTTATTTTTTATGATTCTATAATACCTTTATCATTATTTAAATAAATTAAAATGCTAGATTACCGATTGCAATAAGATATTACGTGATATAAGAAGTTAATAATGAACAATAATATAATAATGTTACTTCATAAACATTTGTATATATATAATATTTATATATATAATTAATATACATAAACTGGAGAAATAAAACAGTGAATATCACCAAAAAAACACAGAGGACTATCGCTCAGAGCATCTAAAACTCGAATGAATAATGGCAATATGTTCTTCAGACCCTTGACGGTGGCCGAGGGAGGGATAAGGGACAGAAAAAAAAAATTAGCAGGTAAAAAGGGGTGAGCCGGGCTTCCCCGAACGGCTGACACAAATATTTCCGCAATAGCGATACCCCTGCAGCCTAGCAGCTGCTAGATCTATTTATTAAGTCTCCGTGGATCCGCTAGGATGTGCCTCAGTCACGACAACTTAGCTCTTGTGAAGCTGAGGATGGTAAATAAGTGAAAAACCAATTGCGAGATATCTCGTCATTAGCGTGTGGGGAACGGCAGCCTTTGACGAGTTATCTCGTCATTAGCTTGTGGGGACCGACTTTGTTTCGCGAGATATCTCGTCTGGAGCCATGAAAGGGTTAAAAAGTATTTGTTAGTTTCCTTATTTTTCTTTCCTCCTGTAATAAGGTCGATATTATCTTTTTAATGTAATTATAAAGAATTAAACAAGGTATTAAACAGTGTAATAATATTGTAGCACCACTATGGGCTTAAATAATTTTTTTATTGATGAAACATTCCAAAAATAGTAAGCAAACAATGAGAACACAAAATAATATATCGTGACGAAACAGTTAAATTTAACAGTTACAGAAAGTAACAGTACAACTCCTCAGTTCAGGTTAGTGTGGGCTACTCGTCACTTGCTCATTTATATATTATAGGCTGATTGAAATTCTAGAACAACCTAAAATTGTTTGAGATGATCCACACATATGACAATGTGTAGTCATTTAAACCGTTCCAGGTGATTCATTTTTTATTCAATAACCCTTCCTGGCCAAGTGTGGCACACGGGTTGGGGGGAGGGTAAGGAGTTACTCTACAAGTGTAACCAACCTATTTTAACTGTGGTGGGAAGGTCGATATTTATTCTATGGGTCCACCATGTAATAAAAGACAATCCATCCAGGGCGGATTTGAACTACTGCCATTCAGTTCGAGAATGCTATAACTGAAAATTCGTTCCAGGTGATTCATGAGCGTTACAAAGTTATTATCCAAACATCTGATTGTGTTTCTTCTGTCACACTGTCCGCTCTTTAGAGACATTCCTCCTGGAAATCTTATTTACCACCCGGGCTGAACCCTGGCAACAGAAGGCCTCTTCTTGAGTTAGTTGCAAGTGCTCTTATTCACCTTAGTTCCACATTTATGGCACTAGTCAGTTATTGTGTACAACAAGGGAGACATAAATACCCAGTAAATCACATCATTGATCTGCCTCTTTACAATGTAGAAACCCCCCCCCCCCCCCCAGTTCCTTACTAACTTTGGGTTAAGGTCTATCTAAGCCTTCTTAATATCCACTCTCATTGAATCTACCCTTGTTCCTGGCTAGGTGTTTCTGCTTCACTAGTAATACTATCGAGGTGTCTCTTCTTTAGTAGTAATACCATCGAGGGGCCTTTAAACTCCTTAATGGTTCCACTACTCCTTGAAGAGCAATTTCCCCGCTTCTTTTTTGTCATGAGGAAGTCTCCGGGAAGCTTAAAAACAGGACATGCTTCAACAGTGTTGATTCTGTGCCGTACCAGGCTCCTTACTCCTGATTTTTCACATTCTGAGCCAACCTGGGGATGAAACAGTTTCACCAGGTCTTTTACATTCTCGTTTTTATCTTGAGACAGTGATGGGTCAATGCCTTAAAGCATCCTGATGAAAAACAGAGGTTAATGGCACTAACCTTTCAATCTTAATTATCCTTTATAATGGAAATAGAATAGTCAAACCTCGCTGACAGTTTTATGTTATCTAAGGTGACTTCCAAGGAAGTCAATTCTCAACTCCGTAAGAACAGTGCCAACCTACCAATGGTACCATCTTGTCTCTTTAAGTCCACTTGAAAACCATATGAATCACCTTTCAGGAGTCGATCCATCTTATTTTCCCTGTATCAGGAGGCACTCGTGACATGTCCAAGTTCCCCACAGCTTCAGCACCATACCGTTCTCTTTTTCTTGGAATTTAAGGCTTAACAACTTTTAGAACCACATCTTCATGATTGTTATGGTTCACCAATTCCTGCTGCCCATTGCCACTGTTGGTATCTTTTGGAGCCCAGGCCCATACAAGGCCACAAGATGCCTCTGTAGCCGATTCATATTCCAATTCTGTTGATAGGACAACCACCAGCAATTTAGGATGGACAGGTGCATGTTTCAAGTCCTGTAAGCTGTCGAAAAACACATCAAAAGCTGTACAATCTAGTTCGGCTCTCCATAGCTGTGGTTCAAGTCCTTCCTTGTCTCGAAAGGACTGTTGGGAGAATCACTTCTCATTTATCTTTGCCGACAATCAGGAATTTAGTCTAGTTATGTCCTCATTAAGCTCAGCACAATGGCTTGCCAACTTGTCATTTATTTCAGCCTAAAAATTGAAATTCGGCTGGTAATCTCCTCATTAATCTCATCCAAACTGGTTTTTGGGATGGTTATCTTCTCATTACTCTCAGCAGACTGGCTGGTCATCTAGTCATTTATCTCCGCAGACTGGCTGGTCAACTTGTCATTCAACTCATTCAGGTCACCAGAAAAATGGTCAGCTTATCATTAATTTTGGCAGAGGATTCTCATTTATTTCAACATCTTCATAATATTTCATCTTCAAAATTAAAAAAAAAAAGTATTTATTAGTTTCTTTATTTTGTCCCTCCAGTAATGAGGTTGATATTATCTTAATAATAACAAAATTATAATATTGTAACACCAATAGGGGTTTGAATAATTTTTTTATTGATGTAAATTAATTACAAAAATATCAAGCAAACAACGAGAATATTATATAATTAAAGTAACGGAACAGTTAAATTTAACAGCGACAGAAAGTAACTGTAGTACCCGGCTGTTCATATTATACTGTGCCACATGAAACTTGCTCATTTATACATTTAGGCTGTCAAATGTTTTGGAATGATCGGGAATTGCCTAGGACGATCCAAACATGTAACTTCATGCTAATAATTGTAAATCTTACAGATGGTTCTAGACGGTTTTTACAAAGACAGTTGATTTGATCCTACTATTTGGACCTACGAATTCTTCGCTCAGAGAAAAGATTGACATAGTTAAGATAGCGGCCTTGGTAGCGTGATTGGTTTGCGCACCACAACGGAAATGAGGAGGCGGATTTGAAACCCACCCATGTAATAGATATATTTAAAAATTCATAGTTAGGCTCAGAGTTGCACATTTGGATGTTTGACAGTATCTTTCCGACAGTGTCAACTGAGCCAAAATCCACAAAAAGTCTGAATCCTCAAAAATAATTACTGGAAGCAGAAATGTAATGCTAGAGTCGTGCTAAATAATTTAAAAAAATTATCCTAATCTGCTGCAAGAGGTTATAATTCCATCGGAAAATGGTCAGTATGGGGTGGCTCTTCTACATTTGGTCTCTTTTCCGGTTTCTCTCGGCAGAGATGGATTTTGACAAACAAGGAATACAGAGAAAAGGCAATGGAAAAGATAGGAACCCTAACTTGAGAGTTGTGCTTGGCCTGATTTAAATAAAAAAACACTGAAAGATAGTAACATATTTGGTACAAAAACCATATTAATTAGGAGTTATATTGTACTGGTGAGATTACTTTGCATAAAATCAGATTAAGTTCATCATAAATCTTAGCAAAACTTAAAAAATCAATAGCATGAGCAATTATAGTTACATTTATTATTTTATTAGTATTTTAGAATCAATATTATATTAGTATTAATTATTTTATAAGTATTTTAGAGCCCATCGTAAGAGGGCGAATAGTCCTATTAGTTTTCTATTAGTATTAGGTAGTGATATTAATGAAATGAAGGGCAATCTAAGTGCATAATTTGTGCCTTGTATCTGCATAAACAGTTTTTATTTTGCTTATTTCATAGTATTTTTAAACTAAAAAATTCTTAGAATATAAAAAAATTGTAATACTATGATTTTACACTTTTTGACACTGGTATAAAACTTATGTTAGACCCACAAGTACTTGCCACATTTCTTAAATTACTTATAATTTTTTATTTCTTCTATGTTATGATTTTTAGATTTCTTCTATTTTAACTTAACCAGCTTTCTGTAATTTTAGCTGTACTCCAGCTTTCTCATTGTTGTTATTACGATTAATATGGTTATAAAACACGTTGACATGTCCAGGCCTCTCTTGCAAGGGGGGAACACATTTAATGAAAGGGTACAAGGTTTGTTTATCAGTTAATGAAAATTTGGAAGAATTTTTGATAGAACATTTTTTGTGAATTATCTGGGTGCTGCTGATGCTATTGATGTTTGTGGAGCCGATGAATAAATGTAGGAAAGTCAAGGGAGGTGGGCGATCTTTATGAGTAGTTAAATTTGTAACTTACAGTTCGTTGTTCTATAAATTTAACTAGGCTGGCCAATAAATGCTTCTATCCCGCCCCAGGTATCTCCATGGGGCAACTTCTTTCTTCTACTCCATGGTAAGGAAGTAGAGAAAAAAACCGCTGAGCAGTCTGTGATGAGACTTCACGTGGAATCAGCATAAGGTTAAGTTTCACGGTGTCGCTAGATAATGGCCCTCCTATGAGAGCTCAACAGTGGTGTAACACAGTCTTACAAACTTAATGGAGTGAAGGCAGAACAGCCTCCTTACATCTGCAACCAAACATTCAATCAATCGAAACCTCAGCCAGCTGCCTCCTGCATCCATATAAGACCTCCGCCAGTAGTACTTTCACAATTTCATTGTTGTTCATCCTGCAACATACATAGCCCATCTCATTCAAGATCGCTTAATCACAGCTACGAGGTTGGGCTCATCAACAAATTCGTTCATTTCATCAATGGTCCTCCTTTTCCAAACTCCACAAACCAACAAACAGTCGAAATATATTTTGGAGGAGTCTCCGCTCAAATATGAATAGGTTTTGGTATTCAGTTTTTGTTATTTTCATAATGATATCCATTTCTCTGCTTCAGATGTGAGAACTAGGCGAGTAAGGGTATAATACAAAATATTTTTTGTGTTTCCTGTTAATACCTATCCTATTTGGTTGATGTTGCCTCAGCCTCAAGCAACAGTTCACAGCCAATAATCCTTCTCCTGGTCTCTACCAATTTGACATTTTCACATGGGACCTGCGATCCCAGATATGTGAATTTCAAAACCCACTCGAAGGAGTATGATTTCAATCTAATCTTCTTCCCATGGTGTCTTGGACTCTGCTAAAATATATTCTGGTCTTATGATGGATTGTGACAAGAATAAGTTTTCATGGTTCTTCAGCAAGAGAATGGAATGACTCCTTAATTGATTTATTTAAAGCATCTAACTATATCGATGTCATTGGGGTATATCAGGAGTTTTGTGGATCTATTTTCGAAGATTCCCGACAGTTGAAACCCAGAATCTCTAATTGACTTCTCCATCCAACAAACAAACAAGAGCATCCCTATGAAGGAAGCCATTAGTGGATGGATAACATTGTGAGCGATTACCTCGAACCTATACAACACATTCGAAGACTGTCTGTTATAGTTTGTTTGTTTTTTTGTTTACTCCCTCTATGCTAATAAGGCTAATCGGACGATGCTACAGTGAGAGTCCTAAATTTTGCTTATCCATGTATAATTAGGATAGGGATCTGTAATGAGTACCAGACATCATACAGGTTCGGGACCTGTCCTATCAATGTCCTATCCGAGGGACGACATAGCCAAGGATTTTTAACTCCCATTAAAAAATCCTATGGTCACCTCAGGACGCGAACCCATGACCTTCAGTGTTGTAGGTTGCTATGCTAACCAATATACTACAGGTGACCCCTGTCTGTAATAGTCATCTTGACCAGTCAAATCAGGCCCAGTCTTGTACTGTTTCAGTGCACCGTACAGACTAAACTAAACTGTGGACTAAACTGTGGTAAGCTGCCTTAAAATCTACAAACAAGATGTCTGTCATAACACGAAACTCACACCTGTTTTATCATTGAAACTAAAAAGATACAAAAAATTTTTTATCGATTTCGACCTTCAATACATTTTGATATTGTTTTTGTCATCCTAAAATTACTGAAATAACAGTTTGAAGACAGTATCAATTTAATTTGACCTCGGCTGAGGCAGTCACAGAGGTCAAAAATGATAAAATTTTTTGTAGCTTTTTTAATCAAGCTAATTAGTTATATTATTTTATTTATTAATCTTGTATATTTTTATTGCTCCTCATTTTTAATTGAAATATGGATAAGCCTCCTTGCTCGCACGATGAAGGTAGCCCTTAAAAATCTTAAAGACGGATGTTTACTGGAACACACATTAAATGGACTATAAACGAACAAATTATTAACTTGTACAGACTTTGGAGGTCAATATAAAGTTAAGGTTACACCACATAACACTACAGTAAAGGTGTTATCTGTTGCTATGATTTTCAATACATGGACATAGAGGAAAAAAAGGCAAAATTGATGCCAGTTATCCTTATATATATAAAAATCTCGTGTGCCGATGTTTGTCTTTCTATTTCTTAGAAACTACTCAACCGATTTTAATGAAATTTGGCTCAATGTATATAGTTTTGGCCGACTTAAAGATAGGATAGTTTTTAACTTGATTAGTGATCAAAATAATTCTTATATAGCGAATTATTGCAAATACAGTAGGTCGTGTTTCGATTTATTAACATGGCGTCATATGTCGATTTCATAACGGTTTTGTTTATAAGCATGCTATTGTAATACAGGTTATCATTATTATAATTTTGTATTGTGTTATGTGAGTGCAGTTATCTGTTCCTATATTATTATTTTTCACAGACAAATAGTAATACAAATCTTTGCATTTATTGTTAATTTTCATTAAAGAATAAATAAATCAAGAAAAGGTTACAATAAATTCTGAAAAGTGTAGGTAATTTTTCTTCCTTTTCCTTTTTTATCTGTATTTCAATTAAATTACTAGCTAAGAGCTGAAACGCTTTGCTGTGGCCCACCTTGATATCAACTTTTAGTAAAGTAAATACATTTTAATAATTAAAATTAGGCTATTATTTGAAATAATACTGTATACATACATGTTGTAACAGCACCCACTGTCAGAGGTGTAACCTAATAGAAACCTGACTTGGGGAGTCAGTGTTGCCAAAAAGTTGTGAAAATCAGTGGCTACACTGCCGGTAACCAGACATGCAACCTCCCTGAGTGTGTTTTGATTAGGTGTTGTGGGATACTTTGTGATTTGCTAAAGAACTGCATAATTAAGACTTTAATATTAAATTTTCAGTTGATTTATTAAACGGAAGTTTCTTTATTTTCATTATTCGTTTTGTTATTATTATTTAAATACAGTGTTTTTTTATTTTACCAAACCTTTTTGTAATTTTTATCCCGTGCTCTAAAATGTGAAATTTAAAAAATGTCAGTGCAGATTTGTAGTTCCTCCTTTATCAACAATAATTTAAAGTTGAGAAAATTTAATCTCAATCGAATAGAGGCTGTTACTTCCTGTTCAGCAGAGCTGTAATTATCTTTATATGTAAAATTTAAGAAATGTCAGCGAAGATTTTAATCCTTTCTTTAATTTAAAGTAGGCTATTATTGGGAATGATATTTCGTTGTTAATTTCACCAGAATACAATTTTTTACTTATCTTTAAATGATTGTTGATTAAGAAAGGATTACAAATAGCGGCATTTTTTAAATTTTACATATAATGATTATTTCACCTCTACTGAACAGGAATAATTGTTTTTTGGGTAACCGCAAGTTTCAGATTTATCCACCATAAATATGAGAGTACTACTGCAAAATGATCCATCGGCAGATATATTTTATAAACGGAAACGGTTTTATATATAAATTTTTATTTTTTATATATAAATGGAAACGGTGAAATAGAGCTGCATCGAAATTCAAAATTTATCAAATTACTAGAAAATTTCTGAACTGTTGTAGAGACGAAAAATGAACTGTCTACGAAATATAAAGTGTCTTTCCTGATATTTTGAACAATTATTTGGACTATAATTGGCTGGGTAGTCGTGCTATTTTGGCAGCAAAAAATGTTGATTTCGATGAAATAAACTTCCAAAATCAATTGACAATGTTCTAGATGTAAACGAAGCCGTAAATTCCCCATCTGAATTTTTTAATTCCCTGGATATACACCCAAACAATCTCCAGTTGAAGATTTGCTCACCGATCATTCTTCTTCGTAACTTAAATCCACCTCAATTGTGCAACGGTACACGTTTGGTCATTAAAAGGATCACTGGAAATGTTATTGAAGCAAAAATGTTGCCTGGAAGGTTTACAGGAGATATCGTCCTGTTGCCAAATGTTCCCCGGAACCGTCAGAATTTTCAATAAAATTTAAAAGGCTTCAATATCCTATTCGTTTGGCTTTTGCCATGACCATAAACAAATCCCAAGGGCAAACAATGTCCACTTGGACTTTGAAAATCCGTGTTTTTCCCATGGGCAATGGCATAACTCACGTGGGAAATGGGCATCGCCTGCTCACGTGTGTGGAAACCATCAAATCTTTGGTTTCTGTTAAAAAAACAAAACAGGTTAACCCAAAACATTTTGAACAAATTAGTACTTGAATAAATAAAAATTCTCAATTGTATTATGTAAAAACCTCTTTAAGAAGAGATTTCTTATCACTCAAATATATTGCGAAATTAAAAGCTTCAACACACCACCCTCCTACCGAACACTTATTTGCCGAAGGGTCGGGAAATCAAGGTCTTCGAGAAAAACGCCTATCAAAAGGACATATATGACGCATTAATCAAGATTGGCATGACCCTGAGCAAAATTAAACCCGTTGTTAAACTAACAATACCAAGTTGAAGTAGTGTTAGGCCAATAATCAATAGATCAATGGCTGAGGTTACCAAAACTTACTTCAGTCATCCTTTTTAAAATCAGTGGAAAAATATAGTCATTTCGAGTTAGTTTATACCGATCCATCAAAAAAGGGCGATAGTGTTAGCAGCTCTGTGAGTCGTAAACACAATCAGCTCCTTTTTAATCAAAATACATTGAAATATGAGATGCAAAAAATAAAAACTTTAACTTTCCTATATTCTTTACCAAATACTTTTAAATGGTGTAATGCTCTATTCTCAATCACGTTGGATTTTGATTAGCTGAAAGGTTTTCATCTTTATCAATGAATATTGGTATCACTGCATTTGTTTAAAAATAGTAGGATATAACTACAGAGCCACGGCAACGCGTGGCCGGGTCTGCTAGTTAATGATATAGAATAAAGACTACCCATAATTATATTATCATTTATCCTACTCTCAACACTCCGGAGACACTACAAATAGGTTACAAAATAGAGTTGGAGTACAACCGTATATACCTAACCCATTATGTTGTTTTAACCCTTTAACTGTTTATGGCTCGTATATGAGCCAGGCGTGCACTGGTCCCCGGATGCTGATGGCTCATATATGAGCCACCCTGTTTTTCTGCTTCATTATTGAAGACTTGTATAAGAGCCGGGTAACTAGCGCTTTCTTTTGACGTTTTTTGGAATCTATATTTCCCCAAGCTGCTAGAGGGCATTTAATAGTTCTTTTCCTGACTATTGTAATAACTTGATTGTCTTGACTGATTCTGATGCGTGTTTTGATTACTCTTGTGGCTAGGTAAATCAATCTCTTTTCAAAAACCTTTCTATAAGACAAGAGTGCAATCAACTCTAAACTATTCTTAGTGGGATATCTCACCAGAGCTATGCTGCTT
Source organism: Aelia acuminata (assembly GCA_911387785.2). Taxonomy (NCBI): domain Eukaryota; kingdom Metazoa; phylum Arthropoda; class Insecta; order Hemiptera; family Pentatomidae; genus Aelia; species Aelia acuminata. Next base: position 72,627,604 of record OU426978.1, on the reverse strand, counting down.
TATTGGTGAGACAAACTTATTTCCCAAGAGAGCAGCTTGGACTTTGTTTGCAACAGGGCGCAATATAAGCGAGAATAAATATTCCAGGGTATATTCAGAAGGATATCTCGCCAGAGCTACACTGCCCTAATGAAAAAGGTGACTCCAAGAGATATGCACTATCTTAAGGGCTATCTAAGCGGGGGTAAGAGGCTCAGTGGAATATCCTGCCAGAGCATCGTTGCCCTATATTAGTTAGACAAGGTTATTTCCAAGGGATAAGCATGGACCTTGTCACATCAGGACGCTATCTAAGCAAGACTTACCAGTCTCAACCGTACACCCGAGGGGACCCATCCCTCTAATGCAGTGGTCGAAGACTCCTCACAGAGCAGTATCCAGGACACAAGTCCTAATTACTGCTGTGTAATGGGAGAGAGGAATGTAGAAGGTTTTAATCAAAAAGACGATAAATAGGGAAATAGTCCAGGAAGATGTCAGGCTCTAGCATGGGAGACCTCTCAGCACGGCAGGAGGCCAAAGTCTGATTCAACTGAAAAACAGCGGGGAATTTATACCAATTTGGACTACTTGTTAGAACTACTTTTTCTAGATAGCGCTGCCGTCTAACACTGAATTACAGTGGCTGTGTTTTTTCCTATTGGTAGCGCTATCACGACCATGTTGTATTCAACTGTACCGCTATTAAGTCTATATTGTGTCTTCCTTTGTACGATTACAACCTTTTTTTTTTTTATTGCTTTTAACGTTATCTTATGTTTTTCATAGTTTATAGTTTTAACTAAAAGTTTATAAAATAGTTTAGTCATTAGTTGTAGTACCGACGTATTTAGTTTAGTGTAAATTGAAAAGTAAGTTGTTCCTGAGGCTTAACTCTCCCTTAATTTTTTTTCTGAATACTTACGAGTATTTGTATTTTATTTGTAATTTATTTATTGTATTCCAAAATTTATGTTTATGGCCTTTGTAATTTGACTGAACCTTGTTATAAATAAATGAAATTTTTTTCTGAATACCTATTTTATTTATTTTATGTGGTCTATAAAACCAATATTTGAGCTTTACTCTAATATTGAGTAAGGCCTCAAATACCTTTTTTTTAATATTTATTACATATGTTACTACCATTGATCTTCAATGATATCAAAACAATGCTAAATAATTATATTTATGTACTGGAAATAGAATTTAAAAACACACAATTAAGAATTATTTAGATGTTAACAATAACAGCAAGAGATCATGAAGGCTTTATGCACAAAATATGGTTTTTAAATTTCTTTTTCTATGTGTTGTAAAATGTAAAATAAAAATTCGTATGTCTTTCTCTTTTATTTGATTTCTCAAATTTTTATTTATTATTTTTACTAAGAGAAAAATATAAATCATAGTTTGTTTTTGGATTAATGAAACATAAAGTCTGATAATTTAATAAAATACATAAGGTCTGATAATTTAATAAAATTACTAATTGGAGAGCTTCTGAATGAAAATTGGTGTTAAAATAAACTATAATTTATTGGGTCTTATCATCATGGAAAAATATATAAACATTATCAATAAAACAAGGTCTTGAATATTATCTGTTTACTCAACAGCACACAAAAAATTGCAGATTAATTTAACTATTTACACAACATTAGTGGATTAATTTAGACAAAATAAAAAGTCTTTTTGCATTTTTAGGAATCAATTGAATAGACCAAATAAAGAAGAACAATTTTGAGTCAAAAATGCTAGTTAAAATGTGGAAATTCTTTGTTAGGTTGATAGAAACCTTTATTCATTTGAAAACAAGATGGCGGACACAAGAGGTTGACCACACTGTCTCTATCAAGCCACTGTAACACTGAATTAGATAGGGCCGACATCTTCTAGGCTTAATTTATCATTAATCATTTTATGATTTTACAATCCATTTTTTTAAAAATAATGATCAAAAACATTCTTTAACAATTCGTTTTTGAGAAAATAGTATGCTATGTTTTGATACAAGCTTCTGGTTCTAATCACAAGATGGCACCTTAGTTGTAGGGATGTGGCATCGATGTCGGTGTTTGTAAAACATCGATGTTTTGGGCAAAACGTTCGATGTTACGCAGCCGATGTTTTCCGACCATCGATGTTTGTGGGCCGATGTTAACATCGATGTTTTTAGTAGTTGACCTTTTTTTTTCTTTTTCTGCTTCAACAATAACCGAGTTGTTTTTAATATCGATGTTTCGGACAAAAACAAATATATGTTAACATCGGTGTTTTGAAAATAACAAAGTTGGTTTTAACATCGATGTTTTAGCTATATCAAAGATGTTTATAACATCGATGTTTTGGACAAAAACAAATTTGTTATAACATCGATGTTTTGGACAAAAACAAGTATATTTTAACATTGATGTTTTGTCAATAACAAAGTTGTTTTTAACATCGAAGTTAAATAATGAAAAATATAGAAGATGGAGTACTACATCCCCACCACCGACTCAAGCTATAAATATGGAGCCCAACTCAACCCGTTATGCAGTATACAGTAGTCTTCCAGTTGTAACATTTTGCTTTATTATCATTGTTCAGTTTATCTGTTTGTGTTTATACTGAAATAAATCTTTTTAAAAACGGACTTCTTTGGAGATCTTATATAACTTCGATGTTTTGGAAAAAAACAAATCTGTTTTAACAATAAAAAGTTATTTTAACATCGATACAAATAATAACAACCTTGTTTTTGTCGAAAACATCGATGTTATAACATATTTTTCTGTCAAAAACATCGATGATAATAACAGCGTTAAAACATATTTGCTTTTGTCCAAAACATCGATGTCAAAAACAATTTTATCAAAACATCGATATTAAATACAACCTTGTTTTTGTCCAAAACATCGATGTTAAAGTATACTTGTTTTTGTTCAAAACATCGATGTTGAAAACATCTTTGTTATAGCTAGGACATCGATGTTTAGGGCATATGCATTGTTGTTTTTGTCCAAAATATCAATCTTAAAACATATAAAAAAAAAAAAATTATAAAAAAATATTAAACCGACTTCGAAACCTAGGAACCAGTAAAAATAAATTCACTGAAAAGTATGAAATAATTACCTTCTGATTTTTATGAATACACAGCAAAATTGAAAATGGTATAAAAAGTGGAAAAATGCAATAAGAAGAATAATTTTATTTTGATTTGTACAAATACACACTAATTGTTAATAAAAATTATTAAATTTAAATATTAAATACTATGTTGAATACAACACAATCTTTTCGGAGGCGGCGCAAAATAGAAATAACATGTTACTGATACAATTCCATTAGTATGCATTGAAATCAATAGATGGGAAGAGAAGATCCGTTTAGATGATTTTCATAGGGATGTGGCATCGATGTCGGTGTTTGTAAAACATCGATGTTTTGGGCAAAACGTTCGATGTTACGCAGCCGATAAAAGTAAAAAATTTTAAATTTTGCGCCGCCTCCGAAAAGATTGTGATGTATTGAACATATTATTTAATATTTAAAATTAATAATTTTTATTAACAATAAGTGTGTATTTGTACAAATCAAAATAAAATTATTCGTCTTATTGCATTTTTCCACTTTTTATACCATTTTCAATTTTGCTGTGTATTCATAAAAATCAGAAGGTAATTATTTCATACTTTTCAGTGAATTTATTTTTACTGGCTCCTAGGTTTCGAAGTCGGTTTAATATTTTTTTATAAAATGTTTTTTATTTCACAATTTTTAGTTGGAGAAGATAACAAATGTAGAAAACCGTACGTTGGTTTAAAAATTTCGTTGGTAATTGGTCGTTGATAAAATAAACGTTGGTTTAAAAATTTCGAAATCTTTTTACGCTCTACCGCGTTTGTCTTTCCCAGGCCTTTTTATTATACAATAATTGTATAAACAGTCACCTTTTCAATTTTATGAATACACACAGAAAAGTGGGAAAGCGGTGCGGGTATTATACAACTTTCAACACACTACGTTTTATAATTATAAATAGATTTTTTTAAAAAAAGATCAATGTTCATTTGGGAAGGGAACACATAAAATGTTTTTCCACAACGACAATATTTTTCCTTTGCTAAATGTCGTCAGTACTTGTCATTTACGTAGAGCATCAGTGTTCCGAGATGTATTGAGTTAAATATACATAAATACATAAATCCGGCCATTCCAAGATGAAGTAGATACGTCACTGAACAGTCGAGATTTTGGCCGGTTTTAGACAAGATATCGTTAATGGAGAATCGACGAGGATGCTAATATGACCTATAGTAAATTTAAAAGTAATTTTTAAATTGTAATTGCTTGAATATCCTTCTGAAAACTATGGCGATATTATACACGACTTCATTGGATTACATCATTGGATAGAAGTCCCAGCAAAAAAGGGGCAACCATAAAATTTATCGATATCAAAAAGACTGCCACGCTAGGATAGAAGCAACAGGGTTTGGGACTCACATATGGTTAATTTATTATTACGAAGGATATTATTATTCTCCGTATTAGACTACTGACTTAATTCCAAAGGTTGATTCAATTATGTTCGTAATTCCTTTCGATGAATTTTAGACTAAATTTATTACCGAAGTACTATGAATTATATCCTTCGTAATAAAACATTATTCAGAAAATAAATTACTGAACAATGTTGGTTCAATTCTAGTCGCGTAGCATTTATCACCATTTTTATCAATCATTTTCATGACCCAATTTTTTGCAGAGGGATACAATGAGGTTGTTTTCGGGTAGTTATCAAGTTTTGTTTTGTAGTTTTTATTGATGGATGAACACCAGCAAAAGCCGCGATAGTGGTAGAAACAAATTTAAAAACCGATAATAGTGTTCCGGATAACATAACAGAAGTGTCACCCATAAAGGATCGGCACAAGACCTCCGGCAAGATATTCAACAGTGACCGAGTGTATCCGGAAGAAGACAGAGGTATTTGAATCCTTTGTTAAGTCAACTGAAAATGAGCTTTTCCAGGAATTATTGTATTCTTTTTTAATGTGCATAGTCAATAAAAGATAGAAATCAAAATCTAATTTAAATCAATAATAGCTACGATTTTAAATTTAAACGATCCTTGAAGGAAGGAACTTGAAGAAGTCTTAAATTCTGCTTTAAAACGATTAACAATACTCAGTCTTTCTTAGAATTCCACGAATTTTGTTGTCTTATGATTATGGTGTCCAACCGTCGATTGAATCTAAATTAAGAAGGTTTACTACTATCGGTGAATATACATCTATCTAATATTTATGCTAATATCGCTACACAAAACGACAGCGATATTATATTCTGCTGATATTTATATATTCATTTAAATCTAATGTTGAAAAATTAGTTAAGGTTATGTATAGGTTTGTTCCAACAAGCACGTAAAACACATCGATAACTAACAGACTGCTCATGTTCTCCCCCCACTCTTTTGATTCTGAATTTGATTGGTTGGTTTTCCCATTTGATTCATCCAGCAGTAATACAATATTGGGATTTGTTAGTAATCAATTAGTTTTAATAGCTTGTTGGAGCATACCTTACGTTATATATGCCATATGTTTTTTCCAATAAGTAAACAATTTGAGCGATATTTAAATAATTATTTTCATGTTTTTTTCCCGATAACTTCTTAAATAAATTAGGAACCACAAAAAGGTTTAAATGGGACCACCTTGGGAAAATACTCTACAAGATGCAAAAGGTTTCGTTCCAATTGGTCCACCCATCTCTGAGTAATCGGTGAACATACATAGAAAAAAAAAAAAACTCATACGTATCGAATTGAGTAACCTCCTCTTTCGTTCGAAGTAGGTTAAAAAAACAACAATATATATATTCTTAACATCGATGTTTTAACAATAACAATGTTGTTTTTAACATCGATATTTTCGACAAAAACAAATATGTTATAACATCAATGTTTTAGACAAAAACAAATATGTATTAACATCGATGTTTTGAACAAAAACAAGTATACTTTAATATTGATGTATTGGACAAAAACAAATATATTTTAACATCGATGTTTTAACAATAACAATGTTGTTTTTAACATCGATGTTTAAGACAAAAACAAATATGTTATAACATCGATGTTTTAGACAAAAACAAATATGTATTAACATCGATGTTTTGAACAAAAACAAGTATACTTTAATATTGATGTATTGGACAAAAACAAATATATTTTAACATCGATGTTTTTGTCCAAAACATCGATGTTAAATACATCTCTTTTATAGCTAAAACATCGATGTTAAAAACAACTTTTTTTTGTCTAAACATCGATGTTAAAAACATCTCTGTTATAGTTAAAACATCGATCTTAAGAGCTTGTATATTCTTGTTTATTGTCCAAAACATCGATGTTAAAGCATATTTGTTTTTGTCCAAAACATTGATGTTATAAACAAACTGTTAATGTTAAAATAAATTTGATTTTGTCCAAAACATCGAAGTTAAAACATATTTGTTTTGGCCCAACACATCGATGTTAAAAACAATTTTATCAAAACATCGATGTTAAATACAACCTTGTTTTTATCCAAAACATCGATGTTATAACATATTTGTTTTTGTCCAAAACATCGAGGTTATAACATATTTTTTTTTTTCTTCAAAAACTTCGATGATAATAACAGCCGGGATACTGTCAAAACTAATTTGCTATTGTTAAAACATCAATGTTAAAGTATACTAGTTATTGTTAAAACATCGATGTTAAAAACATCTTTGTTATAGCTAAGACATGGATGTTTAGAGCACAAACAGTAGGCAAAAAAAGTATTTGCACACCATAAAATTTTGGGTTAATTTTTAACTACTAACAGAGAATAACATGTAATTAATTTGTTTCATTCTACGGTTGCTTAAATTCAAAAATATAATAGCAGTTGTCTAAAAAAAATCCTATAACAATTACATCAACACAATTATCAGTTTTTTTTATGTTTATAAAAAAAATAAGGATTAATACGATAGTAGAGGAGTTTTACAATATTATTAAGTTGAGCTTTATGTTTGAAATGATAAACATGCCGAAGAAAAACGAAATATTGCGTTGTGATCCTGAAAAAATCATTGTTTTGCATGAGTTAGGCCAAAGTTACGGTGAAATCGGAAAATGTATGAAAATCGGGTTTTCAACAGTTCGATATATTTTTTAAAAAAATAATTGTCTGGTACTGTTGAAAACAAACCCCGGAAAGGACGACCATCCTCACTCATACATCAACTAAAACGTGAAATAGTGCGAAATGCTCTGAAAAATCTAGCACACATAAAATTGCTGACGATTTGGCGACAACATCGGGTAATGCTGTTACGTCACAAACAATAAGGTATGTTTTGCATAATGAGGGAATTAAAGGTAGGCATCCTCAAAAGAAGCCCTTACTGAGTGAAATAAACTGACAGAAGAGATTGCAATTTGCAAAAATATAGAGAGATAAACCATAAGAGTTTTGGAAAAAGATTATATTTTCAGACGAAAGTAAATTTGAAATATTTAAACTTGCTAGTAACAATTTGGAGGAAAAAAAAATACAAGGCTTGAGGCGAAGAACTTGCTGTAAAATGTGAAACAAGTTCTATGGTCTGTGGCTGTATGGCATATGAAGGTATGGGAAATTTGGAATTTATTAGTGGGCATATGACTGCCAAAATGTATGTGGAAATATTGCGCAGTAATTTGAAATCCAGTGCCAGGAAATTAGGGCTCACAGATTCATTTTATTTCCAACAAGACAATGACCCAAAGCAAACGGCGAATATTACTAAAGAATGGCTCCTGCACAATGCTCCCCGCAGGCTAATTAGACCTCCTCAGTCCCCTGATATTAATCCAATCCAAAATTTGTGGCATATTTTGGATCAAAAGGTAAGAAAAACCACATTAGAGGCAAAAATCGACTAGAAAGCTCCCTAATAAAGGAGTGGAACAACATTGGCTCAAATGTGACACAAAAACTGGTGGAATTCATGCTGAGGAGATTGGAAATGATCATAAATGCGATAGGAGGGCACACCAAATACTGAAAATTGTGCAATCAAAAAGACAATGTGATTTTCAGGCTTTGCAAATACTTATTTTGCGTAAAATTTTGTCAATTGTGTTATTGTTAAAGTGATGTTAATTGTTATAAAAAATTTAAGCACAAATTCTTAATGCTTCTTATATTTAGACTAGAAAAAAATATCTATTGTGATATTTCAAGTTACATACTGTTCTTAAATAAAAAAATTCATGTTGTGCAAATAATTTTTTTGCCTACTGTATATTGTTGTTTTTTTCCAAAATGTCGATGTTAAAACATATAACAAAAAACAACAATATATATGATCTTAACATCGATGTTTTAACAATAACAATGTTGTTTTTAACATCGATGTTTAAGACAAAAACAAATATGTTATAACATCGATGTTTTAGACAAAAACAAATATGCATTAACATCGATGTTTGACATTATATTTAATATATTACCTCTGTTCTTCCTACCCTTTCTCGTTTCTGTAAAAACTTCAAATAAGTAAATAAAATATGAAAACGCAAAACCATAGTATCACAATTGAATCACTTATTTAATTAATATAGCTGCTCGCAAAATCTTTTAAAATATCGAAATACGATTCTCTGTATATGCTATGAAAATGACATCAATGTATGAATATGAAAAACCAACTTTGTCGAAAATATCGAATTTTTTATACATTAAATATGAAAAATAAAATGCCTTACACTTAAACATCGATTTAAATACGTTTGGGCACTGATATGTTAATGTTTAAAGACTGTATAAATTAAAAAACATCTATATTTTGTGGTCGATGTTTTGATTGTAAAAACATCCATGTTCCAAACATTGATGTGTCCCATCTCTACTTAGTAGCCATTGTTTACATTCAGCAGGTTTTAAATTACAATAGGTTACATTAAAATTCTTCCTAAAATCTTCCTAGGAGAAATTTCTATTTGTTTTTGAAGGATATGTACCTTGATTACATTGCAACATTTAAACATTTACAATAAAATCTGTACCACTACAACCCATGAAGAGCCTTGGTTGCAGTACTGTGTAAGGAAGCACGGTTTCTTAGTCATCAGCCGTGCAAGGAGGTAATTTGACCTGGATCACGCTCAACCACCAGGTTTCCCCCCCCCCCCATAATTTTTCAATTAAGGGTACCCACTTTATGGGTGTGCCCCAGGAGGGTCTCTCGGCCACAGAGACGATCTGCGACAGAATATTAAAGATATCATGCACCAAGCCAGATTCGAACTCGGCACCTAGAGCACAGCAACTCAGTGAGCTACTCCGCTCCCAAAAAATTTTTTCTAGAAATAAACAAAAATATTGTCCTTTTCTGTTTTGAATTGTAACATGTTCAATATGAACTTTGATTTTCCTCTTGAGATATTATCATCTCTTTTAAAAATTTAAATTTATTTAGAGCACAATGTATTTAGGGTAACTGCGCCCATAGTTGACAGTTTAAGAAAAAAAATTATATTATTGACACTGTTTACTGATATATTGATGTTAGGATAATCTTTGTTATGAATTTAGTTAGGCCAATCCCTCTAGAAAACTAGGAATACAATATCATAGGGTCTACATTTACGGTTTTAATAAAAAATGATTTCTTAGAAACTTCTAAAATGAACCAATAGTTGACACATCAAAATGTAAAGGTTTGGAAAGTTGACATTTTTTATTTATAAACTAGTAAATTCACAATGGAAACAAAATAAAATTTCCACAATTTAATTATTTTATACACAAAAAGCTTAAATGAGAAAAAAAAACAACAACATATTTAAACAAAAAAAAATTAGATCATCCAGTCAAGTATGATAGATTTTACACAGTCCTGAGTTGACAGTGAAAGAGTGCACATCGCTTAATCCCGAGCAGCTCACTATATCAACAGGATTACATCTCAGGCCAGTCCTTTCCATTTCTATAATACTAACCTTGTTTCGTGGTTTTCTTTTTCTTTATTTTTTAAATACTAGTTTATTTTTATATATGTTTTCTCTTCATTTTCATTTTATAATTTAATCAGAGAATAATTTTCTTCTCGATAACATGTATATAGACGACCCGGGGACGAAAACCCCCCCCGACCCTACTTTAAATAGCATCTCTGATAAAAGGGATAATAGTAAAATATTTCATGAGAGCTCGCCAAAATTTCTCAAACACTTCCATGGTTCCTTTATAGTGATAATAGAAAAAGAAGATGATAATAAAACGGATTCATTTCATGACATGAAAATAGCTAAGCTTCTGGGTCTAAGTAATTCAGAAATTATTTCCATTAGGAGGAAAAATTAAAATCAAATAGAAATTAACTTTCGAACCCATGAGCATGCAAATCGGTTCTTATCAAACCAGTTTTAAAAAATAAACAAACTAAAGGCGTTCATACCGAAACAATATACGGTTGAATATGGTGTGATTAGGGGAATTCCCACCAATATTAATGAAAGAGAAATTACAGAAAACTTAGCAAGCGTAGAAAAAGTAATAGGTGTACGGCGACTACAGCGTAGAGTGACGAATGGAGACGAAGTTACCCGAGTTCCGACGACTACAGTGCAAATAATCTTCCATTCCCAGCGCTTACCAGACAGTGTTGCCCTGCATTTAGCACCGCGCAAAGTCGAACCTTATATTTTCAGGCCTCTTTTCTGCCATAAATGTTTAAATTACGGCCATTTAAAAGATAAATGTAGAGGGAAGAGTAAATGTAGCAATTGTGGAGATTCCAATCATGAAAGCAGTGTTTGTGTGAATCCGATAAAGTGCGTGTATTGCAAACTTGGGCATTTGCCAACAGATAGAAACTGTGCAGAGAGAATACGACAAGAAAAAATAAAAGAAGTGATGGCTACGCAGCCCATTAGTTACAGAGATGCGTCAAATCTCGTACAGCCAACAATTTCCACTTCTAACCGGTTCACTCCCCTTGATTTTCCACAACTAGAGGAAGGAGAAACTCATAATACTCATAGGTTTAACCATAATAAAAATTTAATAAGTTTTCCCCCAAAAATACAAAGATTAAGAACATCAAAGAGACCGTGAACAAATCTTTTTTCGGAGGAATTAGGGGATTTACCGGCTCCTTCATATTCAGAGGCAGCTATCAGCCAACCCAACCCTAAACCTTTCACCTACTGTAACCCTCATAAGACTACCCCAGAATCTAAATATATACAATTTCTGAATTCCTTAATTATGAAAGTACAAAATTCACAAGATGAGAAAGAGACAGTTAATATCATACGACAGTCATTTTAAAATTTTGTTCAGGAAAACAAAGAAATCATTAATACTATACCACCACCTAGTGAAGCTGAAACAAAAAACACCTAGATTTTTAATTTTTTCATATTTCTTAATAATATCTTTATTTTATTTATTTATTTTTTATTTTCTTTATTTTTTTTTATTATTTTTTTATTTTTTTTTTTCAATCTTTGACAGACTTTAAATTTATTAATCAACTTAAAAGAAAAAAAGGAATAAATAAAAATAAATGATATCCAGTCAAAATGTCATGAAATGTTTTAACAATCTTCAGATAATTCAATTGAACTGTCGAAGTATTAATAGCAAATTTCAAGAACTAATTAATTATATGAATATGGGAAATGTGCACGTAGCTCTCCTACAAGAAACATGGTTTAATAAAACCAAAAAATATGAAGCAAAAAATTACTCAGTAATTAAAAAGTAAAGAAAAGACAATTACGGTGGCGTAGGAATAATAATTCATAACTCCATAAAACACCAAAAAATAGAGATACATAATACAGGTCCAATAGAAGTAATAGCTATCCAATCAACTAATTTAGAACCTCAAATCTGCTTTCTTTCCGTATACATCCCTCCATCAGCTAGACCTAGCCGCACAAACTTTGAAAAACTTTTTTCGCTCTCAGAAAAACTAAGCAATGTTTCGGTAATAATTGGCGGAGATTTTAATGCCGAATCCAAGTTTTATGGAAGCCCAAAGGATTCTCCCAGGGGCAACTTAATAACAGAACAATTGGTACAGCAACCTATTGTACTGCTAAATGATTATGGTAAAGCTACCAGACTCGGAAGACCAGGAGAAAAATCTTCTATCACAGATCTCACCTTTGTCAGCCCAGATTTATCTCACAGAGTAACATGGTCCATCACAAACGAAACCCTGGGCAGCGATCATTTAATAATAAAAATCTCCTTAGCAACTTGTATATTTACTAGCACAGGACTGGCAAGGAGAAATTTTAGGAAATTCAATTGCGACCTATACATAAATCAACTTGAAAATACTAATGTAACTTCAGGAAATAGTATTATAGAGTTAACCCATTTTATAAATCAGGCAGGGGAGGTGGCGATCCCTCGAACTAAATATATCCCAAACAAGCAATTTTACCCAAAACCATGGTAGAATGTAAAACCTGGAGGCAGCCTACAGGCAGAAGGTGGCATCAATAAAACAATATAGGAAAAACATGACGATAGAGAATCACAATATGAGGGCTAACATCAACAAGACTGAAAAGCTCATAGCAAAGGCTAAAAAGGACTGCTGGAGGAACGATTTCGCTGGGGGAATCAACCCCTCGAACTATAAATCTATGTGGCATAAAATTAAAATTTTTCAAGGTAAAAAACCATCCTCATCAGCAAACCCAATCACTACATCCAAAGCTACATCGAAAGCATTTCTTGAAAAAATTAATGATAGCTCTGTACCCATGCCACAACTGATTGCGAGGAACCCAAGCTGGTCAAGGGAACAAGACACCAATCCAATTTCCAGCAAATTTACGGAAACAGAGTATGATGCTGCCCTTCATGGCAAAAAAGGCACAGCACCAGGGTTGGATGAAATTAATTGTGAAATGTTGGCTCTCCTACCCAGACTCCTAAAGTTAAGACTACTCAAAGCCTTCAACGATATTTGGAAAAATTCTGAGGTGCCTTTTTCTTGGAGTCTGATTCTAATAGTACCTATAATCAAACCTGGTAGGGATCCTTCCCTTCTATCTAGCTCGAGGCCCATCGCTCTCATTTCATGTCTGGCCAAAACGTTCAATACTATGGTCAAACAAAGACTTGAATGGTTTCTAGAAAAAAATCAAATTCTAAGTAACAGAACTTTTGGGTTCCGGAAAAATCGCTCAACGATTGACGGTTTTTTATATTTTACGAATGAAATCTACAAAGCTTATAAAAATAAAAATATCTTAATAGCGATTTCCCTGGACCTCCAAGACGCTTATAACAAGGTCAATATAAAGAAACTTGGCAAAATCTTGAAGAATATCAATCTCCCTGATATTATGACACACTGGATCATCAATTATTTGACATTTAGGGTATACCACTTACAAACATCAGAGGGAGTAGTAAAAGTCCAGTCTAATTCAGGCCTGCCCCAGGGGGATCCTTTGAGCCCTATTCTATTCAATATATACACACATAAGGTGATTAGCAATGCCCCGCCTGAATGCAAAATATTACAATATGCTGACGACTTAATTCTGTACACGTCTTGTCCAGACCAAGCAAAAGGAGTTCAAATCCTACAAGAAGCTTTCAACACACTTGAAATTAAATTACTAGCACTCAAATTGCAGATTAACGCATCAAAATGTAAAATTGTACCATTTACAAGAAAAATAAAAATAAACTTAACACAACTAAAAACTCAAGCACTCAGTGGAACTATAGAATATACCAATACAATAAAATTTCTAGGGGTTCATTTAGACATGAAACTTTCATTTAAACCACATCTAGAAAACACATATAACAAAGCAGCCAATAGCTTAAATATCATAAAATCAATAGCAGGCATTACTTGGGGAGCTCATCCACATAATTTATTCATTTTATACAAAAGTATGATAAGATCAATAATGGACTATGCCTCTGTAGCATATAATGAATCCAACTCACTATTGATAAAAAAATTAAACACAGTCCAGAATAACGCAATAAGAATATGTTTAGGAGCCTTTCGTACAAGCCCCACAAATGCCCTTCAAGTAGAATCAGGTGAAATGCCTCTCCAGATGAGAAGGGATTGGCTAATTAAGAAAACTATCGTAAAAATTGCATCTGATAAAACTCACCCTTTACATGATGCGATTCCTAAAGGAACCCTACCTCTTCCAAAAGCTGGAAGAATAGTTCAGGAACTGAGACCCATAGTACGCTCAATAGCCACTTCCAACGGACCATACGACCTGTGCACCCCAATTCCAAAACAACAAATCATTATTAAAACATACCCAAACCTGAACATATCAGATTCTCCAAAGTCGAACTACTCCACTACAGCTCTAAAACAGAAAGCTCTGGAAATATTATCAGATAGATACACTCACCATTTGAAAATATACACAGACGCATCCAAAGAAAAAACCAAGGTTTCTGTTGGGATATATGATAAAAATACGAACAAAGAATTAGCCATGAATCTCCCAATAAAATTTAGTATATTCAGTGCCGAACTTTTTGCTGTCGCTGAGGTCTTCAAATTAGCCAATAGACTATATAAAAACCAAAAAATAGTAATACTAACAGATTCCGCTTCCGTTTGCTATGCATTAAAAAATGTACATCTCCATAACATCAAATCATATTTAATCTTTCAAATAGCACAGGAAACCTCAAGCACGAATAACAACTTCAAAGTTCAGTGGATTCCAGGTCAAGTGGACTTGTACAGAAATGAACTTGCGGACAAATTGGCAAAAAAAGGACCAGCAAGAGAGAGAAACGCCAAACTTCCATTAAAGGAAGTAGAATATGACATAAGAAAACAGCAAATCAGCGAGTGGCAAGAGATGTATACATCGGAGTCACAAACAAAGGGCAAGGACCATTATGGTATACAACCAAAAGTAAGCCTACGACCATGGTTTTCCCACGTCAACGTAGCCATGAAGAAAATAGAAATAGCAATGTTAACAAGATTAAGAATCAACCATGGTCGAACAAATCGCGGGTTAACCCTAAAACAAATCAACAAAGATGAACAATGTCCGGTTTGTAAGACTATTGAAGACCCAATACACGTCATAACAAAATGCAAAAAATACGATAACATCCGGAAAAAATACCCCAACATCTACAAATACAATAATTTTGGGCAAAAAATGAAATCTTTAGACCATAGCCTCATACGATCCATATGCAAATTCACAGAAGAAAATACAATAACATTCTAATCCTTACATAAAAAAAATAAACGGTTCGGGCAGTATAGCCTTTAGCCGACACACAAAAAAAAAAAAAAAAAAAAAAAAAAAAAATATTTTAGTAAAGACCAGAAGTTTCGTTTTTTTAATGTTGGATTTGCACAATTTTAGACTCTCCAATGATGAATTCACTCTTCCAGTGCTCTTTTATACAATTAAAGATGGCCACATTCATTGGTTGGATGACATTTGTAGCATTTATTTATTTATTTACATCCGACCTGGCCTAATGGCCATACAGGTTTCGGCAATAGTAGCAATAAGCTAAAACGTTTAGCGTCACTGATGCCATGTTTCTCATCTGGTTATTTTCTTCACTCCTTCCTCCTCTATCTCCCCATCACCATCTACCCAGGGCGGACTTCATCTTCCGGTGGTCTTCTTGGTGCCTGTCCTCGTCTTCTTCCTCGTTCTCCTATGTTAAAGCATGCAGGCCCCACAACTGTTTTCTATTCATTAATGAATCTTTTGAAAAGAGGAAAATTATCCTCAGTAATTAACTGAGGAAATTCATCTTCAATGAGACTGTAGATCCCTAAGGATTGCATCAGTTTGGCCTCAAACGCGGTGCAGGACGTGATCATGAGCTCTGCAGTTTCCGGAACACCACATGTTGCGCATAGAGGCTCGACATCCACGCCAAGACTGTGGAGTTTAGCTCGAAATCCTCCATGACCAGTGAGGAATTGGGAAACCCAATAGTAGGAGTACTCACTTAGCTGATAGCCGAAATTTGACAGAGGGAAAATATTTTTTCAGTGTACTCCCATTCGGGGTTGTTGCCCACCGCAAGCTCCACTTCTTAATCGTGTCCTTCCGGAAATGCATAACATTTTTATATAGTGCGACTAACAGCAAGTATCACATGTTCTTTGCAGAACCGGGAAGTGGGGAGAGTCAGATGAGACGCGTGTCCCTTCAGGTATAGGATTATTGGCAATGCAATTTTTCTCTCAATGATCCATGGATGGAGCACACTAGCTATTTTCATAGCTATATATTCATAAAATAAGACACCTGTCATCCAGCCACAGACTCCCGTATACCACCCCAAATGAAACACTATTTGCTAATTCTGGCGGAAGTTGACATCGATGTCAACAATTGAAATTATGGACTAATTTCTGTTCTAATAGTTGACACCTACATTTATGCCCTAAGACATTGTGTAAATATATTAAAAAGGATTTCAAATGATTCTCATGAACTTGATGAATACCATAAAAGTAATTAAAACATAATTGAACTCAAATAAACCAACTAAAAAGCTTATTGAACTTGACTTCCACCTTAATGAAACAGGGTAGCAGAAACCAAGTTTTCAGGCCACTAGAAAATTCGCCATTATAACCTCTCACAAATAAGCCTGAGTTTTGATCAAACTAATGTCGACGGCAGCACAGCTAACTAGTATACCTTGGGAAATTACCGCCAAATTTTGAACCAAAATAATCAACCCTGAATCGTATTATTTACACTTTAGTACAAAATATCAAAATGCTGTGAACAAACCTGATATTTGTTTCTAAAAAATCTCAAACATCATATATTAATTACTAACATAACTATTTTTTATAATAAAATACAAATTACTGACAGAAACTAACCTAAATATTACCTTAATTAAGGAATTCACTCAATACTTACAGTTCACTTTCTCTAATTAGTGCTTTTTATAATGAAAGAAATAATTCAATCCTTTTGTAATTAATTGTAGTTTTATTTTTTCTATTGAACTTGTATTTTTTATATGATCTTAAAGTTCTTTAAAAACATATCACATTATAACTTTTTTTCATACTATAAAAGGAAACAAACACTAATTTACAAATAATTATTAAATTTCAAACATCAATGATAAATGCATATTTAAAAACACTGTACATAATAATATAATATCCATTACTTACTACCATATTGACCACATTGAGGAGCACTTAATGAAATAAAAGTGTTGATATTATGATCTGGAAAATATTCTAAAATTGCTCTTGAAAGCAAACCTCCTTGAGAATAGCCTAAAAAAAATATTAGTATTAATTTAAACAAAATAATTATAGTAATAATAAAAGTAATTATTTTGTAAGGATATTTAAAGTGAAAATCAAAATTTAATATTACTTAACCTCAGAAATCCCTGAAACTTAAAAGAGCTAAAATTAATAAAAGCAACCAAATGTGATAAGTTCAATATTTAAGAGTTTTAAATATGAAAATCTCCACTAAATGATAACCATTACATTCTGTATGTAATATTCATTCAATGGTTAAGCTTTTCTTTACAGCATCAACTGAAATGCTATAATACATTCAGAAGATCCTACTAGATACAAAACCAAATAAATTACATATGAAAAATTGTAACTATCTAAGCATATAGACTAGAAAAGTGGTTGTAAAAGAAACTAAAAGCCTAGTACATAATTTTAAAAATGATTGTAACGTTAAATCGATAAGCAAATAAAAAAAAAAAAAAAACATATGGCGTAAACTCCCAGACCGTTTGTTGGAACAAAATAAGCAGTTGGAACGAACTGTTTGGGTCTAGATCTTTCCGTGGCCTAGCCCACGAAGGCGTAGAACTGCCCACATTGTTCTGGAAAATCCAGACCTGACCATTTACGATTATATATAAGGAGGAGTGAGTGAACGAGTTAGTGGAAGTCTGTGTATTGACAGTGAAGTTCGAGTCATATTATTGTGTGTTATTACTAGAGCTCGGATTCCTGTGCAATTGCATCTTTTTTTTTGGAAAGTCAGAATAGAACGTACTCAAGTTACTTATCCGAATGAAGCCTAATGGAATGTTTTAATGAAGTTTTACTGCACGAATTGCACGTTTTGGGGTTTACTGCACGAAATTGCACGTTTTGAATTTTTATTGCACGAAATTGCATCATTTGATATTTTGAAGAAAAAATATATTACAAATTGTAATTTTCTTTAATACACATCAAAACAATAGTGGAAAAATAAATGTGAATATCATAAAAAAAAAATCTAGTGCGTGCGCGCAACACACAACTTTCACTTACCAACTTACTTAGATAAGAAATTGACGTGTTTTGTTAAATATCATTTCCCAAAGTCACACATTTTTCTACATTCATATCTTATTTTTTTTAATCGTTAAAGCCGTTTTTGAGTAAATAAAAAACCCGTGAAAATGATACAAAATTTATTAAGTAAAGTCCCCCCTTCGGTTGATCAATTTTGATGAAATGTTGGCTATCACATATTTGGCATATACATTCATCAAATACCCAGTTTGATCAAAACCTTTAAAGCCATTTTTGACTAAATAAAAAAAAACACGTGAAAATGATACAAAATTTATTAAGTGAAGTCCCTCCTCCGGTTGATCAATTTTGATGAAATGTTGGCTATCACATATTTGGCATATACATACATCAAATACCAGTTTGATCAAAACCTTTAAAGCCATTTTTGACTAAATAAAAAAGAACACGTGAAAATGATACAAAAAATATTAAGTAAAGTCCCCCCTCCGGTTAATCAATTTTAATGAAATTTTAACAGTCATATCTCGGGCACATACATACATCAAATACCCAATTTGATCAAAATCGTTAAAGCCGATTTAGAGTAAATAAAAAAAACACGTGAAAATGTTACAAAATTTATTAAGTAAAGTCCCCCCTCCGGTTAATCAATTTTGATAAAATTTTTACAGTCATATCTCGGGCATATTTATACATCAAATACTCAGTTTAATCAAAATCGTTAGAGCCGTTTTTGAGAAAATCGAAAAAAAACCTAAAAAGTTATTAAGTAAAGTACCCCCTCCCTTTAAGTAATTTTGATGAAATTTACGCTGTCACATCGCGGGCATATACCTACACTAAATACCCAATTTCAGAATCGCACGGTTTATAGATTTTGAGCTAGTCTGTTCACACACACACACACACACAGACACACAGACAGACCATTTTGCGGGACTTGGTCATTTCGGCTCAGGGGACCCCAAAACGTGTATTTCCGTTGAAAACCGGAAGTCGAATTTTTTCACGATCGCAATACTTCCACTTACTATATATTTCATATATAGGTAAGTGAAAGTAAAAATATATAATAAAGGGAACTTGGGAGATGTAAACTAACACAAACCTCCGATTTCCCAGAAATGAGGGTTCAGTGGTTCCTGGATGCTTACATTTTGTTTCTCAATTCCCATCGTTCTGTCGAGTATATTGGTACTAAAAATGCCTAAAATGGCAGCAAGTGTGTCTTCGAAAACTGCGGGATGGATTGAAAAATATCCTGAACTCAATAGGGATGGTTGTGTAGTGTTCTGTAAATCTTGTGATAAAAAATTGAATGTGAGAGGAAATCACGAATTGATACCTGCTGTAGCACAAGTAAGTACCTAATTTTTTTTAACCCTAGAACGGTAACAGGAGTAGTGCGTGTCACCAGAGTGATTTAAAAATAAGCCTACGCACCGGATATTGCATCTAGTGATTCCATAATTTGTGTAGTATATTTTCTTTATTAAGATTTTCCTATTTCCAATATATTGTAATTACAGCTCACATGCCAGTATTTTACTCTGTAATACACATCTTGCTGCTACTATTTTAAGTAAATATTTAATGTTCCGATTTTTTTCACCAGAATTATTTTCAAAATATATCAATAGTATTATAAAAAAGATCCAAAATTCAGTGATTATACCAAAATCTATACCAAAACCAATATTATAAAAATAATCTGTAAAAATAAAAGAGTTTCTATTTCAATTTACTCTCCGCTACTTACTTTTTTCCAAAGTAGCTATTTTTTGTTCACAAAAATAATTTAATGTCTGATTTTCAAGCAATACATTTTTATTGCATGTTTTGAAGTTTTTAATGCACGTTTTGAAGTTTTTATTGCACGTTTTCAAATTTTTACTGCACGGAATTCCGAGCTTTAGTTATAACGTTATCATTTTTGTAACCTGCTCAAGTATTTAAGTTTTATAAATTCGTTGGCAACTATATATTTTGTTGAATAAATATTTGTTACCCACAAAAGTGTTACAACTGGTGTCAGGTGTGGGGTTTAATGAAGAAAAAAAGGTAAACAAATAGGAGAACTTAAAGTAGCGGAGCTGAGGAGAGCATTAGAAGAGCTTGATTTAGACACTACAGGTACGAAGACGATCTTGTTGGCTCGGTTGCGTGAGTATTATTTGAGTCAAGGTGTAGATCCTGAAACTGTAGAGTTTAAGGATAGCTTTTTGAAGGCTATGTCGGAGGACATAAATGAAAAACTAACCAGCCTTAATTCTAATTTGTTGGCTGAAATAAATGGGTTAAAAGACAAATTCACCAGCCTAAATTCTAATTTGACGACCGAAATAAATGATAAATTAGCAAGCATGTCTGGCGAATTTACTGACAAGTTAACTAGCCAGTCTGCTGAAATAAATAGGTTAAATGACCAATTTAATGAGAAAATGACCTGTCTTAATTGCAGTTTGTCTGTTGAAATAAATGGTAAGCTGAGAAACCTGTCTGGTGAAATAAATAACAAACTGGCCAGCCAGTCTGCCGAGCTTAACGAAAAGATGACTAGCCTAAAGTCAAGTTTCTCAGCTGAGATTAAAGACAAGCTGAACAATTTGTCTAGCCAAATGAATGATAGGCTGAAGGGTGAGATGAATAGTGTTAATGACAGGTTTGCCGCTTTTGAAGAGCAGTTTGAAAAATTAGGAAGGAGGCTCGAAGAAAAAGTTCAGGCTGTCGAGAGAAAGCAGCTCGCCCAACAGCCGTTGATAGAAGGGGAAGTACCAGAACCCGCCATTATAGAGAGCCGAGCCAGAATAAAACCACCAACTTTTGATGGTAAATCGTCATGGTCGAATTACCTGAAACAATTCAATGCTGGGGCAAGTGCTAATGGGTGGTCCCCTAGAGATAAGGCGGTTGCTTTAACAGTAGCCCTCCGAGGTGAAGCTCTGGATGTCCTCCAGACCCTGAAACCTGATGACCCCACCTTGAGCAAGTGTACCAGTCCCAGCTGAAGAACAGGAAACAGAAGGCAGCAGAGAGGATCCAGGAGTTTGAGGCGGACGTTGCGAGGATGGTAAGGCTCGCTTATAAAACAGCCCCAGAAAGTTTGTTGGAGTGCTTAGCGGTTCAAGCGTTCGTCGACGGCCTACAGGACGCGGAACTTCAGAGAGCGGTGCGCCTTGCTCGCCCTAAACTGCTGGTGGATGCCCTCTCTACTGCGTTGGACTATGAAGCGGCTACGGAGGCTTCAAAATAACATGCAAGAGTGCGGGCCATGAACAGTACCGACTGCAGCAAGGGGCAACAGGAACCGGCGAACCTGAACAACCTGGAAGAGTTCGTTTTAAAAGATGTGAAGGCGCTTGATTCTCGGAGAAGGAGGCCAGTACGGTGTTGTGGCTGCGGAGAACTCGGACACGTCAGGAGTGCCTGTAAGAAGTGGGGAAACTAAGACGGGTCGACTCCTGGAGGGCGACATCGACCCAACAACGTCTTCAAAACCCTCCCCTTGTGGTGGTAACTTCTTTGGGTTATATGTGGAGCCGGTAGTTTATATGTGGACGGCATCGTCAATGTCACGAGATACGCCATGTTGGTAGACACCGGTGCTGCAAAAACTATCGTCTGCCCGAAGGTGTTTGGCAAAAATAGGCTGTCGCCCTCCAGCTGGCGATTGAGGACCGCCTCCAGGAGATGTACAGGAGGTACTTCGTCAGCTACATGAGTGGCAGGAGGACACCTTGGTGTGACGTAAAAGGTTCTAATGGGTGAACTGCTCTGAGGATGTCAAGGATTGGTGCCGTAAATGTAACACCTGCTCTGCAAGCAACGGACCAGCTCGCAAACACCGCGCTCGGATGCAGCAGTACATTGCGGGGAGTCCCTTCGAGAGGGTAGCCATGGACATGTTAGGACCATTCCCAGAAAGTGAAGCTGGAAATAAGTACGTTTTTGTAATCGTGGACTGTTTTTCCAAGTGGGTGGAAACATATGCTGTCCCCAACCAAGAGGCTGCTACCTTGGCTGACGTTTTGGTCATGGAGTTCATCACCCGTTTCGGAGTACCAATTGAACTACATTCAGATCAGGGGAGGAACTTCGAGAGCACATTATTCCAGGAAGTCTGCAAGAGGCTTGGGATTCAAAAAACCAGGACTACAGCCCTCCATCCACAGTCTGACGGAATGGTAGAATGGATGAACCGAACCCTTATAAAGTACCTTTCCAAGGTAACCTCTGACCATCAGCGAGATTGGGACCGTCAGATCCCATACTTCCTCATGGCCTACTACTCTGCAGTTAACGAAACCAAATAAATTACATGTGAAAAATTGTAACTATCTAAGCATATAGACTAGAAAAGTGGTTGTAAAAGAAACTAAAAGCCTAGTACATAATTTTTAAAATGATTTTAAATATTTTTTTACGTTAAATCGATAAGCAAATAAAAAAAACAAAAAAAAAAAAAAAAGATATGGCGTAAACTCCCAAACCGTTTGTTGGAACAAAATAAGCAGTTGGAATGAACTGTTTGGGTCTTGATCTTTCCGTGGCTTAGCCCAAGAAGGCGGTGAACTGCCCACATTGTTCTGGAACATTCCAGACCTGACCATTTATGATTATATAAAAGGAGGAGTGACTGAACAAGTTAGTGGAAGTCTGTGTATTGACAGTGGAGTTTGAGTCATATGATTGTGTGTTATAACGTTATCATTTTTATAGCCTGCTCAAGTATTTAAGTTTTATGAATTTGTTGGCATTGCATATCTTGTTGAATAAATATTTGTTACTCACAAAAGTGTTACAATATATAAACAAACTTTTTGTAAAAAAAAAAAAAAAAAATGAAAACAACTTCGAAAACTAGGAAGCAGTAAAAATAAATGCACTAAAAAGTATGAAATAATTAAGGTCTAATTTTTAGGAATACACGGCAAAATTCAAAATGGTATAAAAAGCGGAAACGCAATATAACGAATAATTTTATTTTGATTTGTACGAATAAACACTAATAGACATTGAAACGATAGATGGGAAGAGAAGATCCATTAAGGAGATTTTTTTTTCATACAGATTTGAAGTCCATTTAGTACTGGTTTCTGGTTTTTGAAGTCTTTTTTATTTTTTATTCGGTACCCTTCTCGGACATGTAGCCAACCACATCCTAGGTGAAACCAAACTATTCAATCCATGGTGGGAAGGACGAGATTTATTCCGAAATAAAAATCAACCTGCCAGGTTATTTCCCGGGCCTTATATTATAACCAGGGATTGAAACAGTTATAACTTATTACGCAAAAGTTTAACTTAAAATGTTATAAAAAAAACTTTTATTAATAACCTCTGAGCGATAAAAGATTTTTCAAAACTGTTATATAAAAGTTTTAGCTCAAAAAAGTTTTAACTGTTATAAATCTTATAAAAAAGTAAAGGGTAAACTTTTACCCGACCCCACCAGGAACCACCACTGTCGCCAACTAGTTTCCCTCGGGCTCAAGTTACCTCTCGCACACGTAAATTTTCATTAACTAATTACTATGGGGTTTTTTCCTAGCTAATTACCTCTCGCAAAGGTAAATATTCAATTATATTTGTGGTGGCGGGATGGCCGAGTGGCTAAACGCGTTAGAAAATACGCGTTGCCACTGACAACCGAACATACGATTTGAGAACCAGAAGATAGCATGTTCAAAAACCCGGAGCCAGGGGAAATTTAATAATACTCGGCATTAATCCCCCACCCTCTCCCCTGGCCCGGGAAACCTCGTATAGCCTACACGGCGAGGAAGGGGTGGACCCAAAAAAAAAATTACCATTAATTTAAAATTTACCGATTTCATTGAAATGAGGGTGCATCCTTATGTTTCCAGATACTCAGAATTCGAAAATATTATCAATTTTAAATTTTTGAGGGGGGGGTCGCTCACATTACCATTAATTAAAAATTCACCTATTTCATTGAAATGAGGGTGCATCCTTATGTTTCCAGATACTCAGAATTCGAGAATATTATCAATTTTAAATTTCGGTAGGGGGGGGGGCGCTCACATTACCATTAATTTAAAATTTACCGATTTCTTGAAATGAGGGTGCATCCTTATGTTTCCAGATACTTAGAATTGGAAAATATTATCAATTTTAAATTTGGGCGGCGGAGGAGAGTAAATTTTAAATGAGTAGTAATGTGAGCGACCCCCCCCCCCCCCCACCGAAATTGAAAATTGATAATATTCTTGAATTATACCTATGGGAAAACATAAGCTTGTACCCCCCTCAAACCCCAATCGGAATGAAAGGAGCTCAGAGCTTTTATTGCTCAGAGGTTATAAATAAAAGTTTTTTTATAACAGATAAAGTTAAATGTTTTCTCATATCAATTGAATTACCGCCATTTACAAATTTCATAGTTAACGTATAGAAGAATTACAAAAAAATAAATAAATCAAAACAGGTACCCCCCCCCCACGAATTTATATGTAGATATCTCTATCGAAACCACCCACTCTGGAAAAATTTCATTATATCAATGATATCCGAAAAGTTTAAAGTTTTGATATTTTTTAATCCTCCCCCAGAAATTTGTAGTAGATATTTTTTTAATAACCACCACCCTGGTTGACATGATTAAATCCCTTAATATCAAAAATATCCGAAAAAGTATAAAGTTTTGATTTTTTTGAATTAGTACCCTCCCCCCGAAATGCATAGTAAATATTTTTTTTTTAAAACGACCACGCTGGATAGCACAATTACATTCCAGAATATCAAAGATATCCGAAAATTATTATGTTTTGATAGTTTTAAAGTACCCCCACCCGAAATTCAAGAAGATATATTTTATTAAAACCACCAACCTGGTTGACATGATGAAATTCCTTAATATCAAAAATGTCTGAAAAATAATGTTTTGATATTAATGAAGTACCCCCCCCCCCCCCGAAATTCGTAGTAGATATTTTTTTTTAAAAACCTCCACACTGGATAACACGATTACATTCCAGAATACCGAAGATATCCGAAAAGTATTATGTCTTGATATTTATAAAGTAACCCCCCCCCCCCCCCCCCCGAAATTCATTGTAGATATTTTTTTTTAAAACTACACCCTGGTTGACATGATTAAATTCCTTAATATCAAAAATATCTGAAAAAGTATAAAGTTTTAATATTATTGAAAACATGAGATAGTGATAAACGATTAAATCGAAAAAATCCGAAAAGGATAAAAATTTTTTTTTTTAGAGTACCGCCTTTGTAAATTTTGAAATAGATATTTTTTTTTTTTTTTATAAATTTTTAAAGATTACATAAACAGAGAAAACCGATCATGAAAGAAAACCGAAAGGTATGATTTTTTTATCAGGGAACCCCTACCCCTCACGAAAATTCAAATTGGACATTTTTTTTCTTAATTGCCACCCTTGACAACATAATGATAGACAGATATGAGAATAACAAAGAAATCATGTAAAAGCAAATAACTTTTTTTATTAAAACTTATTTAAGTAAATGGTTATTAAAACTGTTAAATAAAAACTTTTATTATTTAGGTTTTAAAATATAAGTTATGAAATAACTGTTTTGAAAGACCATATCGCTGTTCTGGAAGAACAATGACGTAACTGTAAAATTTTGAGTAATTGAGTTTAATTGCTTAATGGTATCACAAAGCCATAAAAGTGTAAGGTGGAACAATGCAGTAATTGTAGTTTGACTCTTGGCAGCTCGGGCGTAGTTGTGTCGTTATTGAAACATCGGCTGTTTGACCCCTCCAGTCAGGAGGTTGTGTTTTTTTGGTGGTAAAATTTCAGTTTTAGCAGTTGTGTCATTGTTCTTTTGGAACAGCAATATGATAATAAAAGTAAAAGTTAAAAATATACTTTTATCGATCAACACATGTTAATAAAAGTTAAACTTTTACTTTTAAATGAAAAGAGTTAACTGTTTCATTCGATCCCTGATTATAACCATATTAACAGTCACCTTTTCAACTTTATATATACACACAGAAAAGTGGAAAATCAAGTGCAGTGCTTACATTACACAATTTTTAATACCTTCCCTACTTTGACTAAAAATGAACTTTTTTTTTTTAAAAGACCAATGTTCCATTGGGAAGGGAACACAAATTCAGCATATGAGTATCAAAACACTTTAGCTTCAATTCTAGTGGAGTAACCTTTTTGACAGCAATCGTTTTTATGGCTGCTAAATTTTTGCTGCATGGACTTTCATACAATGAGGTTGTTTTTTGGGACATATCAAATTTATTTTGCAGCTTTTATTGATGGATGAACATTGGCAAACATTTAAATTTTAATTTATTTTTTGAATAATGTAATGTCTGTATAGACCTATTTAACCCTAAACCGGGCGCGCTGGTTGTCTTTGGACACCAATTCTCATTAAAGGTCAATCGTGCAGATAGCAATTTGAATTACCCCTTCCCACCCTTAGTATCTTTCCCTGGACTCCTCCCAAGATAAGTCTCACATTGGCTTTTGTTCGAGTGACAAGTGACCAGTTATTGCGTGTTTATCATTGAAAACCACAGCTGGTGTCCAAAAGCAACTACGCGCCCGGACATGTAAGTTATAAAGTTCCTTTATTATTTTATTTTCGGTTTTTTTATTTATTTTTTTTTTTTTTTCCGTTTATGTTAAATATCTGAAACTTTTTCTCTTTAAAGGACAATATTATAAAATATAAAAACATTCTAAGGATTTTAAGAGAGTTGTATAATATGGAGTAAGAGGGATCTTCTAGGAATAGGAGTCGGATTTTTCTGATGGGGAAGGTGAAGTCATAAATTATTCTGACCAAGAGCATGACAGTGACTCAGAACAAGAAGGCGGTCCATCCGGATGATGAATATGAGTCGGATGATGATAGGGAATTCGTTTTTGGAAAGGACGGTGAAAGAATGTAGTCAGCGAAAGATTTTTAAGAAATAGGGTAGCTCTGACTCTAAACTGCCTCAACCGAATAGGAGGCGCTTTCTGGGGCCTCAGATACCCGGCTACAATGACCACTAATAAGGGAGTAATGTTGGGTATTCTGAGGTATGCGTCCCTTAATAAACATAGTAAATGAATACGAATTTATTTAATTGGTAGTTTTTATTTCTAAATTTCTAGGGGGCAGCTGCCCTTCCCTGCCTCCCCCCCTGAGGATCCATGAATATATATATATAGGACCCATGAATATATATATATATATATATATATATATATATATATATATATATAATAATAATAATAATTTCTTTATTTGTTTTTGGGATATTCCCCGTACAAATAGAGTTAGCTATTTCTATATAGGACTATGAATATAGTCCTATATTCACTATATAGGACCCATGAATATATATATATATAGTCTCGAACCCACACTTTTTTCTTCTTGTTTTGAACCTTTTTCAAGCGAATCCTCAACTCTTGCACTAATAGTTCGCATACAACTTTTGCAGCTTCATATTCTGCCATAACAAGAACAAGTGCGAGAGAAGCACGACCATCAAAGGCACTTTACCATGTGAACTAGATAAGGTTGTGAACCCCTACTGGGAGAAAGCAAGTCGTGTGACATGCGCATTACTGGTTGTGTTCTCCCCCTGTTCACTACCTCGGGTGAACGCGCCTTTAATGTTTCACATACATGTATATCTATTTTTAAAAATTATCTGATTGGTTGTTTTTTGGGTTTTTCTCATTTAGCCCTGATGATGACCTAAAATTTGGGTCGAAACGTCGGCTAGAGTAAATATCACATATTTGTGCATATTATTTTGACCGCATCCCCAACCAATTCCTGTTCATTATATCTACGGTCAATATCATCCACCATGTTAATAAAAATTCCAAAATGAGTACGTATATTTGCAAATATATGTAATAAAAATATGAAAATATGGACGAAAAATGAAATGAAAATATGGACTGAAATTTAAAATATTAAAAAAGCTCAGTATTCACAAAAAAAATAAATATAAGTACTCATACATTTAAAATAGTTAATTTTGATAAAATATCAAAATAAAATAAAAAAGTAGTTAACAAGATTTTTGGAAATTTAAGGAAACATATTCAATTTCCTTACCTTCACCAACAAAAACTTTGCAATTAAGATGGCTTCTAAGATGTTTTCAGGAAAATCTACAAAGATTCCGTCGAAGTAAAGTTTTGTATTTTCTGAACGATCTTTCCATGTCGATTGGTGCATCAGTCAACTTTATTTCTACGGGTTTCACCGTTTTCAAATGCTTTAAAACCAAAAATCGTTGATCCGTTGAAATGTTTTTCTGCAGCACAAACAATACAGGACAGGACACCTTCACTGTTACATTTAAATGTTTTTTCTACAAACTCCTCAACGAGCTTAGTGGCTAAGCTTTTTCTGTTTTCTTTTCTTTTTGGCATTACACATAGTATAAGCATTGTCAAGGATAAAGCATCTATATAAGAAAAGAGGGGGATCTAAATTTCTCAGAACTGTCGATATTGCTTTGTGCCTTTTGACTTTCTAAGAAATATTTTAATCCCTATGTTCATTCTCTGGTATACACTTTATTTAATCTAGGTATCGATTCAATATATGTAAAGCAAGTAAATAAGTAACAATTATTTTAAAGTTATTTTTCAAAATATATGTAAAAATATTTAAAAACCACAAAATATGGAAAATAAAAATGGTTTATATAATGGTGAAAACCATTTAGAATGCACATAAGCACATAAGAATGCCTCAGAAGAAAATATGTAAATACATGAAAATCCCATCCCTACTAATAAGTAATTACCTTCAAGATTTTCATAACTAGATAATAGCAAATCCAGCAATTGCCACCAGCTGGGGACGCTATCGTAACTTAAAGAAAAAAATGAGACAATTAATCATCATATTGGAGTATTGGAGATGGACGAAAATAATATTAAAATTATTTAGCAGGACGTATTTATTCCATGATTGGACATATCCATAATATTTTTTCTTACTTTCGAACCACATTTAAGCTTAGTTAATAGTTTTTTGTTTTCTAAAATTTAAATTTAAACGATCCTTCCGGAACTAGAACAAGTCTTAAAAATCTGCTTTCAAAAGGGTTATCAATGCTCGGCCTTTCTTGGAATTCCACAATTTTTTTATGGTCTTACGATTAGGGTGTCCATCTGTCGTTTAGACCTACATTTAGGATTTTTTACTGTTTACGGTGTTTGATTGTAGCTTTAATCTCCTTAAATCCATAAAATAGTATTTTAAATAACCCTAAAAACTGTTCTGAAGTTTTATTTCTAGGCAAAATTTTCAAGGAACTGGGTCAAAACTACAATAACTTTGCCGGAACCATAAAAAATGTTTCATTTTTCAGAAAAAGACAGCGATATTATATTCTACTGATATATATCATAATTTAAATCTATTCTTGAAAATTGATTTAAGGTTATGTATAAGGGTTGTTCCAACAAGCACTTAAAACAATATGTCAATAACTACAGACTGCTCATGTTCTCCCCCACTCTTTTGATTCTGAATTTGATTGGTTTTCCCAACTGATTCATCAAGTATTAAAAGTTTTGAGCATTGCTTAAAATCAACCAATCAAATTTATAATAAAAAATAATGTGGAAAGTACATAAGCAGTTTGTTAGTTATCAACGTGTTTTGATAGTTTGTTGAGCATACCTTAAGTTATATATGCCATATATTTTTCCAATGAGTAAATATTTTGAGTGATAATTAAATAATTATTTTCATGTTTTCTATCCAATAACTTCTTAAATAAATTAAGAACCCAAAAAAGGTTTTAATGGGTCCACCTCGGGAAAATAATCTACAAGTTGCAAAAGGTTACGTTCCAATTGGCCATGTGCACCTTGACCACCTCAGGTCTATTGTGCGCCCAATTTAATGCCTGTATCTTAAAAGTTATTTTAAGGATATCAGTAGATTTTATAGAGCTTTTGGGGTCGAACAGATTGTTTGATCTTTCAAGTTCACTTAGCATTTATATATTCATTCATTCAATTATCTCATGAGGATTTTAAAATTTTGTATATAACATGGTAAAACGGCCTTGATTAGCTTTATTAGATCTCAGCTTTCAGATTCTTGCTCAAAATGGATAAGAAACCCCCCGAGGAACCTTTCCAATGGAGATAAGGGCCAAACTGTGAATTACGGCTCAAATTTTTATTATTGTTATAAAAATTAATTAAATACATTTAAGAGTTGTTTTTTACAATAAAAATGTTCTTATTTATTTTGATTTCCATCAATGCCAACAACCAGGCTAGTTTTATCAGTGTGTGTGTTCTATCAGATTAAAACCATGGCGGATAATAGTTGTTTGCTATTTGATTCTACATAACAACCAAAATATGATAACAACATTACAATAGCATGTTATCAAAAATCGACAATAATCAATTTACCTATTAAATGTACACCATTTGGATGAAAAGCCATAAATTGGAGAATATCTGAACCAATTTCCATCACTTGATGCCACATTGGTCTCAAACTTGACCATCCACCAAACCTGTCAGTCACTAACACTTTGGTACCAGGGTGAAGCTAAAGGAAAATTTGAAAAAAACAAATCAGTAAATTAAGAAAATACATGAGTATATGAACCTACTACTATTACTACTATTGTACCTACTACTATTATTACTATGTTCTGCTCCAGGACAGTCAGTACTTGGGTGTACTTGTCTGTCCCCCTGAGTAAATTTTTTAAAAAATAATATTAGAAATAGAAAAAAGTGAGTGCTTCAGTGTAGGTTTTACCCACTAATAAAGTGAAACTGACATTGAGCTATTAGGATTATTATTATTATTACTATCAGGAAGTTAAAAGAATTTAATAGAAAAAAAGTACTTATTTTTATAATTGTTATAAACATCCACAAACATCTTAAGCCCTGTTTACACGGTAACATTGTTGGATCAAAGCTTGGAACAAAGTGACATGTGACGAAAAATGTTATCGTGTAAACGCTCTTTGATCAAACAATGTTTCCAAAATATGAGATATGTTCGAAGTCTTGGATCGAAGTACGGTAGCGCTCCACCGTTTAATAGTCGTACTACTTCCCAAAACACTAGTCGGCCATTATTCGATAGTGATTAGCCTCTTCACTTTGTTAGTAATATGCCTTTGTTAAACCTAAAAAAAGGTAGTTTCTAACACGGGGACAACTTTTTAAAGTTATTTGGAACAGTGTTTTATTGTTAAACTTATCCTTGTGATGTTATTGACGTTTCATACAAATCGATAAGTCACAACAGGAATATTCGAAAAGTCATTGTAATAACAAGGTAAGTTAAGATTTACTCTACTTTTGTGTCTTATGTTTTTATCTCACTTTAAGAACCATTAGGGAATGTTCTAGGAGCTATACTGCTCCTATAGCTTTAAAAAAAGCTATCCAGTAGTGTTTTCTTTATGTTTTAATTACAATTTGGATGTAGTTCAATACTATTTGAGGTTTACAATTCAAATTTGAGTTTCTTTCCTCAAAGTAAGTGAAAGATAGTTGATTTGCGAAACCTAAATTTTCTGTATATTCACAACATAACCTAGTGGATTAGCTGATGTCAGTTCTTAATTCATAAAGCTTCTTTTCATACATATTTAATTCAAGCTTTAATTTAATTACTTTACAACTAGACTTTATGTAAGTTTAACTGTATAAACTTTATATTTTGTTTTTAGTGATTTAATAGAATTGGAGGAGCATTTCAGAAGAGGATTTTTGGGCAAAACAGAAACAATTGTATTTTATCAAGCTTATTTGGCTAAAGAAATTTATTACTATTTTAATATGTAAAAAATACATATATACATTTATGTTATTTATTGTTGTTTTTTTTTACTTCATAAGCTTAATGAAAATTTTAGCCTATTTACAACACAAAAAAAACATTTTATAAAAAAAATTAAACCGACTTCGAAAACTAGGAACCAGTAAAACTAAATTCACTGAAAAGTATGAAATAATTACCTTCTGATTTTTATGAATACACAACAAAATTGGAAATGGTATAAAAAGTGGAAAAATGCAATAAGACGAATAATTTTATTTTGATTAGTAAGAATACATACCAACTGTTAATAAAAATTATTAAATTAAAATATTAAATACCATGTTCAATACTTAACAATCTTTTTGGAGGCGGCGCAAAATAGAAAATCTATAGAGAATTTTAAGATTTTCCTAATTTTTAGTGTTAATTTTAAATTTTGCGCCGCCTCCGAAAAGATTGTTAAGTATTGAACATGGTATTTAATATTTTAATTTAATAATTTTTATTAACAGTTGGTATGTATTCTTACTAATCAAAATAAAATTATTCGTCTTATTGCATTTTTCCACTTTTTATACCATTTTCAATTTTGCTGTGTATTCATAAAAATCAGAATGTAATTATTTCATACTTTTCAGTGAATTTAGTTTTACTGGTTCCTAGTTTTCGAAGTCGGTTTAATTTTTTTCATAAAATGTTTTTTATTTCATAATTTTTAGTGGCGGAAGATAATTTCTAATATAAGGCGGGAGGAAGCAATGCGTTGATTCCTAAAACAAATTCTGTATGCTTTTTTTATACAGATTTTAAGTACATTTTGAAATGATTCCAGGTTTTCGAAGTATTTTTTTTTTTTTTTTGTACCCCTCTTTAGATACTACAAGTGAGTTTGATTCATTAGTTGGTTGTTCTATCCATGGTGGGAAGGACGAGATCTATTCCGTGGGTCCCTCGCGAAATAAAAGTCAGCCCACCCAGGTACCGCTATACCACGTTCGTCTATCCTGGGTCTTTGTATTATAATTATATCAATTTTAATCAACTTTGTATTATAATAGTCACATTATCAATTTTATGAATATGCACAGAAAATTGAAAATCGTTTGCGTTAGGTGCAGTACACACCTTTCAACACCCTGTCTACTTTGATTTTTTGTAAAGACCAATGTTCCATCGGGAAGATACATACAACTTTTTTTCCACAATGACAATGACTTTTTCCTTTGCGGAATATTGTCTACGGTACTTGTTTATTACATAAATAAACCTGTGTTCCGAGGGGAGGTGTTCAGTTTTGTTCGGCTGTAACATGAATCCGGCAACTTCAAGATGTCGTAGGTATAGGAACAGTTAGGATTTTGGCCGTTTTTCGACCAGTTTTATAGGTAAATGTAATAAACAACATATACGTTTGTTATTTCGGTATCTGAGAATATGACTGCCTCGAAATGGAAACAATTCTTGACAAATGACTATCTTTAAGATTTTCGTCTCTAGACTCTCTTATCAAGTGCCACCCTAGGGACGTTATCGTAACTTAAAGAAAAAAAATTAGACAATTACCATCATAGATGGAATTGGAGATGGAAGAAATGATATTAAAATTTTTTAGTGGGACGTATTTATTTCATGACTGGAATAATAACAAGTCCATATTATGGTCATATCCATAATATTTTTCTTAATTTTCAAACCAAATTTAAGCTTAGTTAATAGTTATTTGTTATCTCAAAATCAATAATTTGGCACTTACAGCAATTTTCATCTAAACAGCAGAAACATAATTAAAAACCGATAATAGTAATCTCGATAACATAAGTGACAAAAGTGTCACTACAGAGTGAAGAATCCGCACAACATTTTATGATTACATTGTATATTAATATCCGACAGAGATCGAGTATATCCGGAAGCTGACAGAGGTGCCTGAATCTTTTGTTAAGGCATCTAAATCAAATGAAAAAGAGCTTTTCCAGGAAGCATTGAATTCCTTTTTAATGTGCATAACGAGTGGAAGTCGCAAAACAAAATCCAATTTAAAACAATAATAGCTACGATTTTACGAATCTCTTTTAAAAAGGGTTATTAATGCTCGGCCTTTCTTTAAATTCTATGAATTTTGTGGTTTTATGATTATGCTGTCCATCCGTCGTTTAGACATTCATTCAGGATTTTTTACTGTTATCGGTGTTTAATGTGCTTTAATCTTCTTAAATCTATAAAAAAAATCTTTTAAGCAACCCAAAAAAATGTTCTTGAGTTTTATTTCTTGGCAAAATTTTCCAGGAACAGGGTCGAAACAACAATAACTTTGCCGGAACCATAAAGAAGTGTTTCATTTTTCTGAAAACGACAGCGATATTCCACTGATATTTTATATCTTTATAATGATCTATTGTTGAAAATTTATTTAAGGTTATGTATAAGGTTTGTTCCAACAAGCACTTAAACCACGTCAATAACTAACACACTTCACATGTTCTCCCCCACTCTTTTGATTCTGAATTTGAATGGTTTGTTTTCCCGACCGATTCATCGACCATTAAAACATTATTGAGCATTGCTTGGAATCAACCAATCAAATTTAGAATAAAAAAAACGGGGATTGTACATGATCAATTTGTTATTTATCAACGTGTTTCAATAGTTTGTTGGACCATACCTTATGATATATATGCCATATGTTTTTCTAATAAGTAAATATTTTGAGCGATAATTAAATAATTATTTTCATTAACTTCTTTAATAAATTAAGAACCCAAAAAAGGTTTTAATGGGACCACATTGGGAAAATACTCTACAAGATGCAAAAAGTTTCGGTCCAATCGGTCCACCCATCTCGGAGTAATCGGTGGACATACATAGGAAAAAAAAAAAAAAAAAAAAAAAAGGCACATACGTATCGAATTGAGTAACCTCCTCTTTCGGTCGGTTAAAAATATGGATAATGGCGCCTTCAAAGCTAGGCTTGAGAGATTAGTATGTCTTCTGGCCGCCTAGGAGCGCTGATAGACTTGGATCCAAAAAATCGAACATGTTCAAAATATTTGATCAAATTGATCATTGCACTAGGGATGATAGATTAGGGTTGGATTTTCTACGATAGTAACCACTCATATTTCAAAAGCAATTCTTATTTCAGTTTCTTTTTTTTTTTTCAAAATTAATCTTGTTAAAATTATGTAAAAAAATCGAGATGTAGTCAATAATATCTCATATATTAATATAAAATAATTATCTGAAATCTATATAATCATACAATATATTATTTCTCAAGGCCTTTTTTTTTGTCGGTACGCTGTAATGAGGCATTTTGAAGCATTCCTTAACCGCTACACCGGAAAAATATACAAATCACTCATTTCGCCTTCGATTGCAAGTTAAAAGCGCAAAACCGCGGTTTTGGTAAAAGAGATTTGGTAGTAGAGGTTTCTTAATTGGTGTCAATCTTTTCAGGTTTTCAAGGAGAACATTTTCGGTCGTATACAGTTTTTCGATTAACCCCTTCGTTTGCGAGTTGTAAACGAAAAACTCACCTATGCCCATGATGCAGTAAATACTCTATACGATACTAAAAATACGGTGTGTACTTTAATTAAGTGGGATTTAAGTAAGGATCAGGTAGTAATAAAAAAATTATAAAAAATAAAAGTATATAATATGGGTCATTTTCCCAGAAAGAACAAACGCTGCCCCCGATGGATTTTGAATCCCCCTCAACAGCTTGGTCCATTAAAAAAACCTCTAATTTTGCTTTCTGTCATATCCTATCGTCTAAGTAGGATTTTACTCATATAAGAAAATATTAATGGTTAAATTTCAATTTGAGCAGTGGAAAACTTCCTTCGCCATGTCACAACTGGAATCCAAACTTCACGCTCGTCTACGAATTGACCATTGACGCTTTTTGATTTTTTTTTAATTGTGGTGCTGTTCAAAACCTCTACAATTTTCTAGGAATGAAAGAATGATATTTAGAGGCTGGAAAAGATCTGTCCCCGGATTTTAGCTTTTCCCCCACTTACGTGGTATTTTCCTATTATTGCTGTTTTAAACTATTACAGGTGACAGCGGCCACTGCCTAAAAGTAGGAGTACATCATTACTCAATAAGCTTAGTGACAATTTTATCCAAGAAAATTATCAATGATTGTGCAGTTCCTTTCATTAAAAATTCATTTCATATACAGCTATGAAATGTTACTTTTCTCAACCAGATTTGTATTTATTTTATTTTTTTTTTTAAGTTAAATCTAAATACATTTGATTTCTTCTGATTATAAATAATACCAAGAAGTAGGTAATATTAAGTTGTGGGCATTAAATCTATTTATTATTTTTAATTGATTGGATGTGGAAAAGATAAAAAAAAAAAATTTTAACTATTTAATTAAAAGATAAAAGATTCGACCACGGCCGGGAATCGAACCCAGGTCCTCCGCATTCGATTCCCGGCCGTGGTCGAATCTTTTATCTTCTAATTAAATAGTTTAAAAAGTTATATCTTAATTGTATAACCAACGACCATGAATAATAAAAACAAATTATATTTTGAAAAAAGTTGGTAGATACTGTATCTGACATTAGGAGTAGTAGTATACATATAATTATATAAAGAGTAGGCATAAACTTATAATGACCACAGAAATTAAAAAATAAATAAATAACTGAGTGATGAAATTTTGAAAAAAGATGTAGGTGTCCATTTGTTTATTGGGTCTCTAATTTCTTATTGAATACTTTTGTACATTTACCAATCCTTAAATGTACCAATCTTATTACTTTTGAAATCTTTATATATCTTTATTAGGTAATTGTATTAAAATGGTTATTTACCACTGATTACATTGCCAATATAATTATGTTCTGCTTATAACCACCTTATCCTTTTTTTATAGTTCATGTTATTATTTCTATTTAACAATATATTCTATTGTATTCTATATTCTATATATTTAACAATATATTCTATTGTATTCTATATTCTATATATTTAACAATATATTCTATTGTATTCTATATTCAATATATTCTATTAATATATTATTAACTTCATGAATATAATACTCGTCCCTTTTATAAATTTATTTTAATTATTCTTTTAAGTACACTCACGCCGTCTCAGATATTTTATTTACCATTAGCTGTTATTCCTACAATATTTGACCTTGTTTCTTACCCACAATTTCTTTAATTGCTGTGATGATGTGTAATGTGAGAGGAAAGGTTTTAATGTACTAAATAATAACTTCATCTATTTATTTCAAGTTTAATCTGATTGAAACCATGGGGATATGTATTGTAATTATAAAATAGAAATTGGTTTATAAACTTTAGCTGTAGCGCAATCTCATCCTAATTATTTGCAATGAATCATACTTATCCAGAATGGTTTTGTTTCAAAAGTTTGCTCTCTTTATAACTAAATTAACAATTTTTTGTGATCTCAAAACATTTTTTATAAACATGGCTTAAGTTCAAATCGAATAAACTGTCAAGTAAATAATACAATAATATAACAATGTAATGTATATATTCATTATATACATTTAATATATATATATATATATATATATATATATATATATATATATATATATATATATATATATATATTTAAATATATACATACATACATATAAATATGTAAAGTTATATATACAAACAGAATACTTTTTTCTATAAATATTTAACTTTATACTATATTATGTAATTATATATAATTGCATTCCCACATAATTATGAAACTATAGTTTAATGTATACATAATAATACTAGCCACCACAATAAATTAAGTACACATAATGTAATAATTATGTGGGAATGCACTATGTATAATTTCACTATATTGTAGTTAAATTTTTATAGAAAAACGTATTCTGTTTGTTTATAATTAACTACATCGCGATTCCATCAAGATTAATTAACTTAAAGAAAAGAAAATATCTAATTTACTTAAAAATATATGTGGTTACTATCATTGAACATCCAATGCTAATCTGACACTACTATTTAAACGCTCCGTTTGATCAAATATTTCGAACATGTTCGAAGTCTTGGATCGAAGTATATCAGCGCCTCCTGGCGATCACGAAACATACTATTCTCCAAAAACTAGCGTTGAAGACGCCATTATTCCTAAATTGAATTTGGTAGGTTCTTTACAGTTTCCTTAGTTTTAAATTAAAAAAACCCTTGAACGAATGACCAGGCATTAAAATTGATAGAGCTCGTAAAGGACAGACCTGCGTTGTACGGTGTGAAACATAAATCGCACAAGTCAAGAACTGAGTGATTAGAGATGTTAAAGCAGTGTCAAGAAGCACTTCAATCCACAAGGTAAAGAACCATGCTTTAATACTATTTATTTTTTAAAAATGATTTTTTTATCCTAATTCAAGAACGGAAAAAAAAGTTTAGATGTTAAAATGGACATTCGGAGGATAATTTGAGGTTGGTGAAACGGTTTCATTGTGATTTTAGAGGGCTGCTACTTCTTTCTTAATTTAGAGGTTATGAGTTACAACAGTGACTACAAAACAAATTTAAATTGAGTCACTAGTGAAGTCTCTCTTTTATTTCAATGTCGTACCTAAAATGCTAATCCATCATAAGCAAAGAAAGAAATTAAAGCAATTTTATTTACTTTCCCTAACTCATTTCACCAGAAAAATTATGAATTATGGGTGTGTGTTTTTATTTCTGTGTTTAAATATATAAAAAATAATTTATGTACAAATTCAAGAATTATTCCCCAACTTGGGACATTAAAGGCTCAAAAGTACAAAAATAAACATTAAATAAAGTCCCATTTATTTGAATATTTTATTACCACATCCCTTTAATCAAGATTATACATTTTAATAAACATTGTATTTATAAATTGTGCGAGAGTTACGTAAATAACATAAATATAGAAACAAATAAATAAATTATTTATTTCAATAAATAAATAAAATAAATTACTTATTTCAATAAATAAATAAAATAAATTATATATTTTAATAAATAAATTAAATAAATTATTTATTTTTCAAGATATTCTTGTTGCTTGCTTTTTCAAAATTAAAGTATATTATGAAATGTGCATATTTAAAGATTTCATTAAAGTACTCATACAACATACTCTAAAAAGGTTGTAACTATCTTTTGATATTGTTATAAATAATTGAGAACCTATACATTAATGAAGTAAAAAAATCTCATAGGAATTGAAAGGATATACTGAACAAATATTTAAGATCTAGTTACTTAACCCAGTATAAGTATGTAAATGAAAGATGCTTATTGAAAGCACTACCCAATTGACCTCATTACGCATTAAGGCAAAATTTTTAGGTCTCCCTGCTCCTTAACATCAAAAATTTCCAGAGTATCTTTCAGCGATGTTTAGCTAATTTCTTGTATTTAGAATTTTCTTACAAATTTCACTTTGTACGTATCTATATGAAAGGAAAAAAATTGAGAATTCAAAAAGAGGTGGAGCAAGAACAGATACGGTATTTAAATTAAAATTATTTGGTTTTGGTTGTCGTGCTGTAAATATTTATTTAGTCTTGTAATTTATTTTCAGATTTATTATTCATCCCTGTTTTATTTTAAGTATATGCATTTCTTGCAAGATTCCGTGCAATCATGGAATTCTTGTTCTACCTATAATCCACCGGAGGATTGAGAACTAGAGGGAAGTTTAATAGTTAGCCCTCCGGGAATTTTAGTGAGAGAGATATTAATTATTAATACTTTTATTTTGTTTTTAGGCATTGCATGATGTAAGCAGGACTGAGACAAGTCATGAAGAGGGTGATGAATCCCTGTACTGCAAATATTTGAACCAGAGACTAATGCACTTCAAAAAAAAAAAAAAAAATGACATAATATATGAAGAATATTCAGCTAAAAATTGCCGTTATATTTAATTTTCTATAAATAAAATTTTATTTTTTATATAAATACATTTATTTATTATATACATTGCATTATCTATATATATATATACACAACCTAAACGATTATGCCATTATTGCGATCCCACTTTTATTTAAAACCCATACTTTCATTTATTTATTTAACTTTAATTTATTTATTTTTTTATTTATGAGTATAAAAAGGTGTTAGCACGTAGTATGAATACTTTCACGTTTTTATTTTTATCTCTACTCAGGAGTGAGCTATCTGTATAAGTAATTTTATGAGAAGCTTATTTTGTGAAATAAAAGTTTTTCATTGGACGTGAAGTTTAAGTATTTTCTGCGATTAATCGTTTTTGATCTATAAGCAAATATTTGAATTAAGACATAAATTTCTATTAAAGGTGGCTGCAATTTGTACAAAAATATTATAAGGACCGGCAACCACATCTCCAAGGAATTTGAGACGACGCAGGGAATACGCCAGGGGTGCAGCCTAAGCCCTCTACTTTTCGTATTAGTGCTGGATCAGGCGTTAAGGAGAGCAAAACCCAGATTGCGACGTTTTCAACTAGGACATAGGAACCTACAGCCTACAGTCTACACCCACCTCGCTTTTGCTGATGACCTCGTCATATTTGCTGCGGATGACCGGGACCTACAATACAACTTGAACATCATGCAAGAAGAGCTGTCTAGCATTAACATGGATATTAATCCAGATAAGACTAAATGCATGAGAATAGGAAGACGTCCCCGCCATGTTATGAGAGTACTGAGGCTGAAAGGACAAATCTTAGAGCGGGTGCATGATTTTAAGTATTTGGGTGCCTGGATAAACGGAAGTGGCTATATCGATGGGGAGATATCACAAAGACTGGGAGCAGCTGGAAGTATGTTCCACTCAATCCGGAAAGGCTTCCTCAACAAAAGAGAAGTGACGAAGAAGACAAAGATATCGGTCTACAAGTCAACGTTCCTGCCCATCCTATCTTACTCTTCCGAATCATGGACCCTCACCTCAAAACACAAAAGTCAGATCCAGACAATGGAGATGAGATACTTGAGGAAGGTTGAAGGAGAGATAGGATCCGCAATACAACTATAAGATCGAACCTCGAGGTACAGCCGGTAGAAACTATTCTAGAAGAAAATAAACTGAGATGGTTTGGGCACCTCCAAAGGATGAACATCGAAAGAACGGCAAGGATTACGTATGAGACGAGAGTTGACGAAAGAAGGCCAAGAGGAAGACCACGGATCACCTGGAAAGAAAGTGTACGGGAAGCGTTCAGGAAGCGAGGACTGGACTGGAACAAGAGGAGAGAACTGGTACAAGAGAGGGATTTTATTAAAGTGTTGAGTACTTGTAATGCCCAACCCTTCATTAATTGGTTGAACATGAAGAAATTTATTTTATAGATATATTTAAATAGTTTGTCAAGCTATTTAAAATAATATACAAGGTAGAATACATACAATTTTCAACTAATGAATAGTTGAAATATTAGTTTTGTATTACCAAAAGTCACAAAGTAAATTCTTCAATTTAACGAAAATAGGGGTGGGTATTTTCGAATTTTATTAATAAGGTAAAAGATTGGCGATGGCGAGGACTTGAACCCGACTAAAGCTGCGCACTAGTAAGGGTCTGGCCACACATGTCCGCACCGTAGCAATAATACAGGTTATGTTCAGAATATTTTTAATTTAACTTACATATTACCTTTAGTTATGCCTAAAGTGGCCTGTGTCTGACATGTGTGGCTTGAACTTTAGGCATAACTAAAAGTAATATGTAAGTTAAATTAAAAATATTCTGAACATAACTTATCTTATTGCTCCGGTGCGGACATGTGTGGCCAGACCTTAATGCGAGTGGCCTTGGTTCCAGTCCCTGCCATGGCCAATCTCTTATCTTATTACGTAAAATATTTATAAAATATTGGTTGATATGAACGAATTGATCCTTTCATCATAATGGGTTTTCGAAAAAAATATTTCGCCAGCTCATCCCTTACTACTTTGGCTGTTGTAGGAGTATTTTGCCCTACCTCACAATGCAATCCGGATAGTGTTGTTGAATCTAAATTATATGAAAACGGAAAATATGCGAGTGTATCAGTTGTCATATATTTCAGCAGTATTCAGGAAGCGAGGACTGGACTGGAACAAGAGGAGAGAACTGGTACAAGAGAGGGATTTTATTAAAGTGTTGAGTACTTGTAATGCCCAACCCTTCATTAATTGGTTGAACATGAAGAAATTTATTTTATAGATATATTTAAATAGTTTGTCAAGCTATTTAAAATAATATACAAGGTAGAATACATACAATTTTCAACTAATGAATAGTTGAAATATTAGTTTTGTATTACCAAAAGTCACAAAGTAAATTCTTCAATTTAACGAAAATAGGGGTGGGTATTTTCGAATTTTATTAATAAGGTAAAAGATTGGCGATGGCGAGGACTTGAACCCGACTAAAGCTGCGCACTAGTAAGGGTCTGGCCACACATGTCCGCACCGTAGCAATAATACAGGTTATGTTCAGAATATTTTTAATTTAACTTACATATTACCTTTAGTTATGCCTAAAGTGGCCTGTGTCTGACATGTGTGGCTTGAACTTTAGGCATAACTAAAAGTAATATGTAAGTTAAATTAAAAATATTCTGAACATAACTTGTCTTATTGCTCCGGTGCGGACATGTGTGGCCAGACCTTGATGCGAGTGGCCTTGGTTCCAGTCCCTGCCATGGCCAATCTCTTATCTTATTACATAAAATATTTATAAAATATTGGTTGATATGAACGAATTGATCCTTTCATCATAATGGGTTTTCGAAAAAAATATTTCGCCAGCTCATCCCTTACTACTTTGGCTGTTGTAGGAGTATTTTGCCCTACCTCACAATGCAATCCGGTTAGTGTTGTTGAATCTAAATTATATGAAAACGGAAAATATGCGAGTGTATCAGTTGTCATATATTTCAGCAGTATTCCAGTTAATTTATCAATCAATTATTTTTCCATACCAGTATCTAAGTAACTCGTGCAGTTTTTCGTTATCAAGAGATTGTGCAGGGTCACGCAGGTCAAAATTATTATGTCTACTTTTTCTTGTAGCAAATTGATTGTATTCAGCAAAATTCTAAACCTATTACTCAAAATGCCGAAAGCATTTTCAACAATTCTTCTTGCCTGGTAAAGTCTGTAATTGAAAGCCTACTGTGGGGTTGTGTAGCGTAAAGGATATGGCCTCATTAAGTGCCCTCATGAGGAAGAAGGCATCATCCCCTTCATCATCTTAATTGATGATAGAGAAAAAAAAATCTGATTTTTAAATATATAAAATGAAAGAACCTCTCCTATATTTAGTTTTTTTTTTTTTTTTTTGTAATTTATTCTTCTCCTACGTGAATGTTCTTACTTTCCTTTATTGGTAACAACATTAATTGTTGTATAATTAGTTTTTGATTAGTTTGAGGATTATTATATTCATCATTTCAAAACATAACGCTCTTACTATTTTCAAGAAATAAAATAAATATTTTAAAAGAAACAATAATAAGAAGTGATTATTATTATTTATAATTGCATTTCCAAAAATCTTTATAGTAATTATTGTTTTTTCAGACAATTCGATATGGGTTGCTTCTGCAACCTGTACAGCTCTCATATAAATGGGAATAAATGTTTTTATGGGAGAGTGCAAAAAAGCTTTTTATAAGCAATCTAAGTTGGAAGATTTTTATAACTTCAATAACGTATCGTTGCGCATTAAAAACTGCATATCGAAGTATGATAAACCTTATAAAGTATATAAATCACTAATGACGTACTAAATAATAATCATTTCTTATTAAGGGTAGAATAATAAATAACCCCATTTCATTAATTTTTCCACCCTTCCCAAACTCATAGGCAGAACGGGTATTTGCAGCGGTTGGATGTAAGTGAGATGTTACGCATGATTGCATAACACACTAATGCAATTAGAATAAAGAAACAATAAATATCCAGCACATGCTTGTTTTTCCGATCACTTACTCACTAATGAAGTGCCTTCTGTCTTCCGGGGGTCTTCCTTGCTCTGGTCCTCCTCTCCGCGTTCTTAGGTTGCGAAGCCAATCTTCCTTAATTACATTAGATACATGCGGATATGCTCTTCAGGGAAGAAATAAATTACCGCCTAACTTATCATTCTCTTCCATGATCCATCAAATGCAGTGCAGGCCGTGACATGGTAGCTATATAGTTTTTTCAATAATCTATCGGATAGAGGAAGAGGAGGAATCGTCGTGGGCCGCCAATGCCATGGCCTGCCCAATGGGTTGTAGAAGAAGGCTAATTATTTGTCACTTAATGACTTTAATAAATTGCAAAAAAGTTTTTTATTAATTCAAGGTTACCAACAATAAGCCATTAGCATAAATATAAAAATATAACATGACACGCACTAAGATTCATTTGTAGATTTTTAATTATCTAGAGTAATATGTGACAAAAACTGTTAACAAGATTAATTATAAAATATTAAATCAAGTCAAGTTAAATAATATGATATCGATTCCGAAGTTTTTATAATTACACTCGTTGGACATCTGGCGGTTAATAATTGATCTACATTTCGATCCAACCTTTGTTCCAAAAATGTTACCGTGTATACAGGGTTATA
This sequence comes from Aelia acuminata, assembly GCA_911387785.2. NCBI lineage: Eukaryota > Metazoa > Arthropoda > Insecta > Hemiptera > Pentatomidae > Aelia > Aelia acuminata. The sequence goes on along the minus strand of OU426978.1, from coordinate 72,582,890 downwards.
TAGCTTGAAAACAGTTGTATTGTACCTCTAGTGCGCATGCACGAAAACTGACGTCAGATCCCAGCCAATGAAATGCCATTATAACCGTGATTATAACCAAACTTGTTTTTTCTGCTTTGTTTATACTTTACGGCTTATTGTATTGTTCTAAAATGGAAAATCCTTCTACTAGTCGGAGTACTCCAAAAAAGAGCGTGACAAAGAAAGTTATAAAAAGGCAAGCCAGGGAAATAATATTTCGTGTTCACGAATATTTAGTGAAAAATAAAAAAGACTATAATTTAAACTATAATGTTATGAACTCTGTATGTGAAATAACTGGATATTCGAGATCTTCAATAAGCAATATAGTGAAAGAAGGAAGAAAAATGCTTCAAGAGGATGGTGAATTAAAGTTTAGTACACCAAAATCTAGGGGTAAGTCAAAAAACTCAGAAGTTATTATTGATTCATTTTCAGAATCTTTAATAAGAAGAAAAATCCATCATTTTTATGTCATCAAAAAGCAGTGTCCCACAATAAAGAAATTACTTTTATCCTTGAAGTTTGATGGTGAGGTAGACTGCAGCAGAGAGTACCTTAGAAGAAAATTAAAGACAATGGGTTACAAATGGAAGAAGTGCCAGAGTAATAGAAAAATATTATGCGAAAAACAGGAAACAGCTGCATGAAGGATAAGGTACCTTCGAGAAATAAGAAATTTTAGAAAAGCAAATAGATGCATAATTTACCTAGATGAAACTTATCTCCATGCAACACATACGGTGCAAACTTGTTGGCAAAGTCCAGATGAAATGGGTGCAACAGCTAATATTTCTAAAGGACCGAGGCTAATAATTGTTCATGCTGGAGGTGAGTGTGGTTTTATTCCTAGTGCATTACTAATATTTAAATCCAAAGTAAAAAATCAGGATTACCATGGAGACATGAATACTGAAAATTTTTTGAAGTGGTTTAAAGAAAAATTGATTCCAAATCTTCCTCCAAATAGTGTCGTTGTAATGGATAATGCCTCTTATTATTGCAAAGTAAAAAATAAAAAACCTAATAGTGCAAATTTAAAAAGGAAAATATTAGAATGGCTTGTAGAGCAGGGAATACCACACAATTCTGACATGAGGAAACCTGAATTATTAAATTTGTGTAAAGACTATTATATTAAAAAAATTTATATTGTGGAAGAAATACTCAATGAATTAGGCCATGATTTGTTATATTTGCCTCCATATCACCCAGAGTTAAATCCTATTGAACTTGTATGGGGTGATATAAAAAATAAAATAGCTAGTGAATGCCTATCAACTTCACTTAATGAAAAGCGTTCCTATTGTGAGTCAGTTTTTAATAGCTTCTCTGTTGAAAAATGGAAAGCCTGTTGTGAGCATGTAAAGAAGGTTGAAGTAGACTATTGGGAAAAGGATTTTATTATTGATGAAGAAATGATAAGATCATTGTTAACCTTGGTGATGAGCATCAAGTTCTGAAAATGACAGGATATCAGATGAAAGTGACAGTGATTAATTTTTATCAGGCTTTAATGGATTTATTATTTATTTTTTAATAATATTAAATTAAATGATATTAAATATTTAAAAATAAATTATTATATTTTAAATATCATAGAGCTATTTATTATATATATATTATATAAAATTTAAATATATTATATATTATTTATTTATTATATAGAGCCATTTATGAGAGATATTGGCACCTTTTGATTTGATATAAAAATTAAAATAATTATAAAACTTTTTTTAGAACTGCAATGTTGTTTTAAAATAATATATTCAGAACTACTTGTTAGACATATAATATCTACAACAATTAAATTACTTCTTTTCATTTTACAATGGCATCTATTAACAATAAAGAGTATTTCTCATTTTGAATACCCATTGTTTACAGTAAATGGTAACCTAACCTGACACATTTTAAATTTGACAGTGGGTGGAGCCTAATTAAGCTCCTCCCTCAAGTACAAAGCAATTGTCAACCTCTACATTACATTGTAATTGACCCTGGCAGCAATATAACGAACTACATTTGTTCAAACGTTGGATCCAAGCTTTGATCAAGCAATGTTACCCTGTAAACAGGGCTTTACACAAATTATTAAAAAAGTCAATTCAATTATTAAATTTAAAATATTATATTTTAATGTCACCTATTTGTGGATTCTGATAAGAGACAGGTATTGGAATAGTTAGTGAAATAGGTTTCATTATGAAATGTATCTAATGATGAATGAAACACAGATACTCCACCAGCTCTTGAGTATGTTCGCATTATTGACTAACAAAGTAGAAATTCTCAAGATCAACATGTTCTTCATTTTTCTTGCAAGTTTCTAAAAGTTATAAATATGTGGATCCTTACAACAATTCATCTTTAAGATCACAAAAATGAGCTACTAAACTTTGACAATGCAATGAGGACAGTGTGAAATCACTCAGATTTGCAAGATCACATAGTTCTTCCTGTTTTGTTATGAGTTGAGAATTTCCAAATCTTTGGAACTCAGTTTGCAAATCTTTTATTCCAGCAGGTTGCTTTCTTCCATGATGAATTTTTTTTTTTTCATTGGTTTTAAGTACAATAAACAATTCTCTGATATTTGTAACTCGTGTTAAGGCAACATATAAAAGCTGTTTGGTATGATTTTTATTATAAACATAAACTACTTCAGTAGAATAAAATTTTTCATTTGGAATGACATGGGTTATAATGCATGCTTCCATTTGCACTTTTTTCTTACTTCTTTTATTAGGGAATAAGATGAACATTTCTGTAAATACAGGATCAGTTCCATATTACCTTGAAATAATTTGTAACAGTTTCACGCTGTCATTAATGCAAAGAATAAAAACTTTATCAAAAGGTCAATGAAACTGTATTTAGAGGAAAGTTATACCAACCCTCTAGAAGTAATCATGAAACCAGGATTTCCAGTTGTCAAAGTGTTTTCCTTGTGAAGAGTTTTTGAAGAAAAATTTTTCTAGACATATCTTAATTTGGAATGTGTATACTTCAAAAAAATGATCTCAGATAGTTGAATAAGAGAGGTTAAAGTATTTTTTTTTTACAAGAACTGTGATTTTGTTTATATGGCATTAACCCAGTAATTTTCAAGTCAAGGGAATGGCAGGCAATCAGTTGTTTTGTTTGTTCAATAATACATCAAGTCGGGAGGCATGTATGAGCAAACCATTCAATTATTCAGTCTTATATTATTTGCGTGAAGTTAATATATTTTTTTTTTTGAGGAGATAAGCATTTTTAGTTAGAAATATAAATAAAATTACACTGTTACATTTGGTTTATTTTTCCTTACCATGAATTATATAGCACATGGGTGCTTAGAGGCAGACTCTATCACTTTAACCCTCAAAAACAAAGTTTTCGATAGTACTATTGATAGTTTTAGATCACTAGCTCCCAGTAGTTTGTTTAAGTCAAGAATTTATCTTTGATAGTGATTCAGCACTGATCATGCTAATCCCAACAATTATCAAAACAAATTTAAGGAGACAGTTATATTGTACAATACAGCTTAGTGGATTAGCTCTGTATATCGAAGCATATGACAACATTTGTGAAAATGTATTGATACAAGTAGTTTTTATTGTAACATCGTTAATAATTAGAGTTTTTCGTTAATAACAATTGGTTGGATAAGGAACATTGGGGTAAATAAGACAAAGTTCAATCAGTAATAGATAGTGTGATAAGAATATTGTAGAAAAAAGTGGTAGCATGTGAATATATATAATTTTATATAAATGACCAATTTACTTAAGTAATGGGATATAATTGTAATATAGAAATAGATGGACCTAGGCACCAAAAATTGTCAGGTACTATTTAATATATGGATTGTTGTATTGATCAAATATGTTATGTTATTTAAAATGATTGATTATTTAAAATGGACACATTTTGTAATAGGTATAAGGATTACTTGTTATTGGCAGAAGAAATTTGCCCTGAAGAGGGACGAATAGTCCGAAACGTCGGCAAATCAATGTATATATTATAAATTTTTAATAAAAGAAATTTGGAAGAAGTGTTTCACCAATCTTCAATTACAAAATTTGGATCTTCCAGCACATATAGTGTATTTAGGATTACATAGTATAATTATTAATATGGACCTTGGTGAAGACCATATTTGGAGTGGTAGGAGAAAACTGTTAGACGAGTTAATCAATACCTTAAAATGTGTTTATACAGGTAAAAAAATATATAAAGTTTGTAAATGCTTGTCACACAACAAAATAAGAATACATTATTTAAAACAACATAAACTTAAAGAAAACATACCTCCCCATATATATTTTAAATTACAAAACTTGGATAATTTATTCAACAACGATTTCCTTATAGCAACCAAAAACATAGATTACTTCAAGAATATAGGCAAAAAAATTATAGATTTAGAATTAAAACAAGCATATTGGTTTTTTAAAAAAAGTTATAAAAAGATAAAATGTATCATTGAAGTTGCAGTAAAAAACAACAATTTACAAAAAGACATTTTAGTTAAAACAATATATAAAATCATCAATACATTTTTAAATACGAGACAAAAATTAAAATTAAATCAATTAATAAAAAAATTGAAAAGATAATTAACAAACCAAATATTAAAAAAAATAAAATAAATGAACTTATATCCAATAATCATAACTTCAACCTAACCTCAATTAACGCTAATAATATTAAAAAAGAATATAGGATTACACAAAAAGAACATTTTGAAGATAATAATATGGATTTTTTAAAAAAATATAATGATTTATACAAGTTAAATAATAGAGTAGAAAATAGAACAAGACTAAATATATCCAATAATATTATAAATCTTCTATCCTTGGGAGAAAAATTTAACCTTGAGTGCATAAATAATGACAAAGAGATAGTAAAATTGATAGCGGATTTAGAATATATGTATGAAAATATAGAAACGTCAGACAATCATATAAATGCCATTAGAAACAAAATATGTACATTAATTAATAATTATATCCATAAAAATAAAGATAAAAACAAAAATAAATTACCCCCAATTAACAGACAAATAAACCAAGATTTTAATGAACTAAAAAAATTTATGAACAATAACAAAGATATAATTATAACTAAGTCAGATAAAACGAAAAAAAATAGTTATAATGTACCAAAAAGAATACGGAGAAAAAATGGAAGCCTTATTAAATGATAAAACTACATACAAAAAAATCAGACATAACCCATTCAAAGATATTACGGATAAAATAAACACATATGTGACTAAATTATATAAAATGGGATACATAAATAAAGTTATAAAAAATAAACTACAAGTTACAGATTATACAACACCCAGAATGTATGGATTGATTAAGCTGCATAAAGATGATAAAAATATGAGACCTATAATAAGTAATATCGAAGGACCTACAGAAGCTTTAGCCAAATATTTAAATAACTCTTTGAATGAACTTAACAGAGATAACCCGTACGATATAAAAAATTCACTTTGTTTAAAAAAATTACTTAACGACATAAAATTAAATAATGATAAAACAAAAATAGTAAGCCTGGATGTAGTATCACTTTTCACCAACATACACACAGAAGGCTGCATAAAAATATTAGAAGAAAATTGGGACAAAATAAAAGATAACACACAAATAAAAGATAAAAAGTTATTTATAGAAGGCATTAATTTATGTATTAATTACAATTATTTTAAGTATAATGGAGAATTCTATAAACAAGTAAGAGGATTACCTATGGGTGGGTCACTCTCTGTTAATATGAGCGGGATTTATTTAAATAAATTATTAAACAAAACCATGGAACAAATAAACAATAAACCAATACTAATCAAAAAATACATAGACGATATTCTACTAATTACCAACGACAATAATTATATTGAAATATTAAATATATTAAACAATTATTATAATAAACTAAAATTCACAATAGAAATACCGGATAATAACGAAATAAGGTTTTTAGACATGCTCATAATCTTGAGAAATAATAAGATTACAACAAAATGGACCAAAAAGAAAAACAATAGTGACATGATGTTAAATTATCTTTCTAATCATCCCACACCACAAAAGATTAATGTCGTAAAAAACTTCATTAAAAAAGCGAAAGAAATAACAGACCAAATATACATTGCAGAAATTAAAGATAAAATTTATAATATATTAAGGGAAAATTTCTATCCTAAAAGAATAATTAACAAAATTTGGTATAATAATACAAAGAATATAATAGTAAGAAAAGTAGAAAACAATAGTGAACAAAAGAATGGGGTTTCAGAAAATAAAGTATCGAAACAAAATAAAGATATAAACATAAAAAAACAACAAAAACAAAAAACAATAAAAGACTTTTATAAAAATACAAATAAAGATAATGTAGAAAAGATACAAGGAGAGGATAAAAAAGAAAAAATAGAGAATAAAAACATAAAAAAACAATACTTCAAAATGAACTATATCCCAAAATTGACAAATAATATACAAAAAATATTAAAACAATACGACCTAGAAGATATAAAATTAGGTACCTATAATAACAATAAAATAGAAAATTTCCTTAGCAATACCAAAGATAAAATAGAATGCATGCAAAAGAAGAATACTATATATAAGATTGAATGTGGTGAATGTGATGGTATCTATATAGGAGAAACGTCTAAAAAATTAGATACAAGAATAAAACAACACACAGCAAATTGTAATAATATTAAAAACATTAATGCCACAGCCCTAGCCCAACATAGTATTGTAAAAAAACATAAATTTAATTTCAAAGAAGTAAAAATTTTAGGAGTAGAAAAAAATACAAAAAACAGAAAATTAATAGAAACCATACACATAACAAAAAACATTAAAAATGCAGTCAATTATAAAACTGATTCCATAAAAGTAAGCAGCCATTATGCAGATATTATAAAAAATTTAAATATCAAATAGTGAATAAGATGAAAATAATCATATATAAAAATTAATTACAATAACAATTGGTTGGATAAGGAACATTGGGGTAAATAAGACAAAGTTCAATCAGTAATAGATAGTGTGATAAGAATATTGTAGAAAAAAGTGGTAGCATGTGAATATATATAATTTTATATAAATGACCAATTTACTTAAGTAATGGGATATAATTGTAATATAGAAATAGATGGACCTAGGCACCAAAAATTGTCAGGTACTATTTAATATATGGATTGTTGTATTGATCAAATATGTTATGTTATTTAAAATGATTGATTATTTAAAATGGACACATTTTGTAATAGGTATAAGGATTACTTGTTATTGGCAGAAGAAATTTGCCCTGAAGAGGGACGAATAGTCCGAAACGTCGGCAAATCAATGTATATATTATAAATTTTTAATAAAAGAAATTTGGAAGAAGTGTTTCACCAATCTTCAATTACAAAATTTGGATCTTCCAGCACATATAGTGTATTTAGGATTACATAGTATAATTATTAATATGGACCTTGGTGAAGACCATATTTGGAGTGGTAGGAGAAAACTGTTAGACGAGTTAATCAATACCTTAAAATGTGTTTATACAGGTAAAAAAATATATAAAGTTTGTAAATGCTTGTCACACAACAAAATAAGAATACATTATTTAAAACAACATAAACTTAAAGAAAACATACCTCCCCATATATATTTTAAATTACAAAACTTGGATAATTTATTCAACAACGATTTCCTTATAGCAACCAAAAACATAGATTACTTCAAGAATATAGGCAAAAAAATTATAGATTTAGAATTAAAACAAGCATATTGGTTTTTTAAAAAAAGTTATAAAAAGATAAAATGTATCATTGAAGTTGCAGTAAAAAACAACAATTTACAAAAAGACATTTTAGTTAAAACAATATATAAAATCATCAATACATTTTTAAAATACGAGACAAAAATTAAAATTAAATCAATTAATAAAAAAATTGAAAAGATAATTAACAAACCAAATATTAAAAAAAATAAAATAAATGAACTTATATCCAATAATCATAACTTCAACCTAACCTCAATTAACGCTAATAATATTAAAAAAGAATATAGGATTACACAAAAAGAACATTTTGAAGATAATAATATGGATTTTTTAAAAAAATATAATGATTTATACAAGTTAAATAATAGAGTAGAAAATAGAACAAGACTAAATATATCCAATAATATTATAAATCTTCTATCCTTGGGAGAAAAATTTAACCTTGAGTGCATAAATAATGACAAAGAGATAGTAAAATTGATAGCGGATTTAGAATATATGTATGAAAATATAGAAACGTCAGACAATCATATAAATGCCATTAGAAACAAAATATGTACATTAATTAATAATTATATCCATAAAAATAAAGATAAAAACAAAAATAAATTACCCCCAATTAACAGACAAATAAACCAAGATTTTAATGAACTAAAAAAATTTATGAACAATAACAAAGATATAATTATAACTAAGTCAGATAAAACGAAAAAAATAGTTATAATGTACCAAAAAGAATACGGAGAAAAAATGGAAGCCTTATTAAATGATAAAACTACATACAAAAAAATCAGACATAACCCATTCAAAGATATTACGGATAAAATAAACACATATGTGACTAAATTATATAAAATGGGATACATAAATAAAGTTATAAAAAATAAACTACAAGTTACAGATTATACAACACCCAGAATGTATGGATTGATTAAGCTGCATAAAGATGATAAAAATATGAGACCTATAATAAGTAATATCGAAGGACCTACAGAAGCTTTAGCCAAATATTTAAATAACTCTTTGAATGAACTTAACAGAGATAACCCGTACGATATAAAAAATTCACTTTGTTTAAAAAAATTACTTAACGACATAAAATTAAATAATGATAAAACAAAAATAGTAAGCCTGGATGTAGTATCACTTTTCACCAACATACACACAGAAGGCTGCATAAAAATATTAGAAGAAAATTGGGACAAAATAAAAGATAACACACAAATAAAAGATAAAAAGTTATTTATAGAAGGCATTAATTTATGTATTAATTACAATTATTTTAAGTATAATGGAGAATTCTATAAACAAGTAAGAGGATTACCTATGGGTGGGTCACTCTCTGTTAATATGAGCGGGATTTATTTAAATAAATTATTAAACAAAACCATGGAACAAATAAACAATAAACCAATACTAATCAAAAAATACATAGACGATATTCTACTAATTACCAACGACAATAATTATATTGAAATATTAAATATATTAAACAATTATTATAATAAACTAAAATTCACAATAGAAATACCGGATAATAACGAAATAAGGTTTTTAGACATGCTCATAATCTTGAGAAATAATAAGATTACAACAAAATGGACCAAAAAGAAAAACAATAGTGACATGATGTTAAATTATCTTTCTAATCATCCCACACCACAAAAGATTAATGTCGTAAAAAACTTCATTAAAAAAGCGAAAGAAATAACAGACCAAATATACATTGCAGAAATTAAAGATAAAATTTATAATATATTAAGGGAAAATTTCTATCCTAAAAGAATAATTAACAAAATTTGGTATAATAATACAAAGAATATAATAGTAAGAAAAGTAGAAAACAATAGTGAACAAAAGAATGGGGTTTCAGAAAATAAAGTATCGAAACAAAATAAAGATATAAACATAAAAAAACAACAAAAACAAAAAACAATAAAAGACTTTTATAAAAATACAAATAAAGATAATGTAGAAAAGATACAAGGAGAGGATAAAAAAGAAAAAATAGAGAATAAAAACATAAAAAAACAATACTTCAAAATGAACTATATCCCAAAATTGACAAATAATATACAAAAAATATTAAAACAATACGACCTAGAAGATATAAAATTAGGTACCTATAATAACAATAAAATAGAAAATTTCCTTAGCAATACCAAAGATAAAATAGAATGCATGCAAAAGAAGAATACTATATATAAGATTGAATGTGGTGAATGTGATGGTATCTATATAGGAGAAACGTCTAAAAAATTAGATACAAGAATAAAACAACACACAGCAAATTGTAATAATATTAAAAACATTAATGCCACAGCCCTAGCCCAACATAGTATTGTAAAAAAACATAAATTTAATTTCAAAGAAGTAAAAATTTTAGGAGTAGAAAAAAATACAAAAAACAGAAAATTAATAGAAACCATACACATAACAAAAAACATTAAAAATGCAGTCAATTATAAAACTGATTCCATAAAAGTAAGCAGCCATTATGCAGATATTATAAAAAATTTAAATATCAAATAGTGAATAAGATGAAAATAATCATATATAAAAATTAATTACAATAACAATTGGTTGGATAAGGAACATTGGGGTAAATAAGACAAAGTTCAATCAGTAATAGATAGTGTGATAAGAATATTGTAGAAAAAAGTGGTAGCATGTGAATATATATAATTTTATATAAATGACCAATTTACTTAAGTAATGGGATATAATTGTAATATAGAAATAGATGGACCTAGGCACCAAAAATTGTCAGGTACTATTTAATATATGGATTGTTGTATTGATCAAATATGTTATGTTATTTAAAATGATTGATTATTTAAAATGGACACATTTTGTAATAGGTATAAGGATTACTTGTTATTGGCAGAAGAAATTTGCCCTGAAGAGGGACGAATAGTCCGAAACGTCGGCAAATCAATGTATATATTATAAATTTTTAATAAAAGAAATTTGGAAGAAGTGTTTCACCAATCTTCAATTACAATGTAACATCGTTAATAATTAGAGTTTTTATTGTTTGTTTGGCTTTGTGAATTATGATTTTCTTCTAATGAAAATTATTTAAATCCACGTTAGTGTTACAATAGTTCTCTCTGTTTATCTGAAATAATATAACTGCTAAAATCCACAAATTGGAAACCTTCCCATGATGGGTATATTTTAAAAACATCTGGTGCGATGCACGCAACACACAACTTACTAACTTACTTAGATTAGAAATTGACGTGATTTGTTAATTGCCATTTCTTAAAGTCACACATTTTTCCACATTCATTTCTTTTTTTTGTTTTTATTTCCTCTCTAAAGTATACTAAATTTTGTTATTATTAAATAAAAGTTTTTACTTGCGATGATTCAGCAATAGAAGCATAATACTCCAAGTCGTCTAATTTTATAATTCTCTGTTTTTGTTGAACACTTCATTTAGTTACCATGAAACAATTAATTTCCTTCAAATGAACAGAACATCTTTAATTATTAAACATTGTTCTGGGGGCACTTTATTTTATATCTTTTGTTTTTCAATTTTTACCTTTTTTCGATTATCTCAAAACGGCTTTAATCCTTTTGATCAATTTTGATGAAATTTCGGCTGTTACAGCTTTGGCATATATATATATACACCAAATACCCAGTTTGTTCAAAATCATTAAAGCCGTTTTTGAGTAAATAAAAAAAAAACTTGTAAACGTGACAAAATTTATTAAATAAAGTGCCCCCTCCGTTCGACCGATTTTAATGAAATTTTTACTGTCACAATGCGGGCATATACATACATCAAATACCCAGTTTCAGTTTCGTTCAGTTTATAGTTTTTGAGCTGGTCTGTTCACATACATACACACAGAACATTTCGCAGGACTTGATTATTTGGACTCAGGGGACCCCAAAAAGTGTACTTCCTTTGAAAACTGGAAGTCAAAATTTTTCACGATCGCAATACCATGAGGTAGTATTAGGGATGGTTCGAAATTGCTGGAATGGCTCCACCGAACCTAATACGTACAGGAACTATAAGGAACAGTTCCAACATGGATGCCTTAACGGCTCCGGTCGGAGCTGTTTGGTTTCTCCATCCTTCACTAGACTCGTGGGAGCTGGAACTGGAGCTAGTGATATGTGTTTAGTGTTAGTGATATGCAAAACTGTTAATTTTGAAAAACAGTTGCAACTGTTTCTGCTTATTTCATTAAACAGTTAAAAAAAAAAAAAACAGATACAACTGATTAAAATCTTTATCTTTATATATACAGTGGCTCACAGTCAAAATGTTGCAATGAATTTACTTTTAAAAAAATCTATTTTATACCAAGCCAAAATTTATTTTCAACAATCTTTATTTACAAAAATAAAGACTTGATTATTTGGACTCAGGGGACCCCAAAAAGTGTATTTCTGTTGAAAACTGGAAGTCAAAATTTTTCACGATCGCAATACTTTCCCTTACTATATATTTCATACATAGGTAAGTTAAATTAAGAATGAGAGAAACATTCTAATTTGATGAAATTTCGCATAAAGAAAATCTGGTACTAAGACCCTGATCTCAACTGAAAAGGACCAATTTGGGAGTTTATTTATCTCTCAAAAGCTAGCAGAGTTTAAAGATGGGATCTAATAAATTTTTAACTGGAAAAGACGAGATGGGAGTTACCTTATATTATGGTATCATAATCTACAGAAATAGGCTATGCTCAGAAGTTCCTTAGCGATATATTTACCAAAAATATTTTAGTTGGAGTTATTAATGCAAAAGAACTAAAATATAACAAATGTTAAATTAACATTTAACTTAATAGATTACTGGGAAATAATACATAAGGACATCATTATATAGACTTAAATACCTTTACAATGATGTATAATGTATAAAATTAAGGGACATCTTGCAATGGAAGGGCCTCTGTTGTACATTAATTCATTAGAGCATTAAAAGTCTTTTTTTATTTTTTATTTATTTACAATGCTCTTTTGTCCCTCCTAGTAGTAATAGTAACTCCATTACAGATAATCTCGGCCCCAAATTAGAAGCCTGGTAAAATGTTTATAATGATTTAACTTATCTTTAACACACAAAATTTAATAAAATTCACTGTTGCTCAGAGAAATTCTGGGCCTAAAGATACATCATGGGATTTGAGTAAAACAGGACATTATACATGGTGGAAAACCTAAGTTCTAGAACAAAGTCCAAAAAAACTGGTGTACACAATTGCGAAACCATCTCAGTATTGTAAATGAAGCTGATGATATCCTAATAAATGATCCAAAGGCTCTAAAAATGAAATAAAAAGGCTTACTAGAAAAATGCAGAAAATATTTGGAGAGGAAAGATGGGAATTCTCTGTCAAACATATGGCTCAGTGAACATTACCATTTCCTATATAGAGAACAGGACGTTATCCCTGAATATATTAAAATGGACATTAATTTATCATACAAGAAGTGCAATGCTCAGCTTAGAATGACTGGAAAATACCAAATAAAACTCTAAACCAAAGTTTACTGTCACATAAGTAACCCACAGATCGACTGTCAGATGTGCAATATGAGGATAAAGGAGAAACTTTACCGTATAATTTTAAATAATTTATTTTTGAAGAGAAAAGATTTGGCTCCGCCGGGAATTGAACCCGGGTCTTCCACATGACTTTTGGCACCGTTTGGAAGCGAGCTCCGTGGTGCAATGGTTAGCATACCGCGCATGTCACGCGGAAGCCCCGGGTTCGATTCCCGACGGAGGCAAATCTTTTCTCTTCAAAAAGAAATTATTTAAAATAATTTAAAAACAAGGTGGTTGCCCACAATAATGATTAAATTAATATACCATATAATGTTAGAATGCCCAATATACAGTTCTTTAAGAAATACTTTTCTTTCCGGAATAAATATACAAACAGCATATCAAATATTAAATCCAACCAATTTAAATGATGTCCAGAAACTCTTTTTATGTATAACAGGTATAATTGGGTATAGAAATGTAGCTAATTAAAACCGAACATCATGTGTTAAAAAAGGTTTCATATATGTTTAACTAGGTAAAAAAGACGAACTTAGGATGCTTAAACCGAGCTTTTTAGATGTACATTTTATTTATATATGTTTCTGATGTATTAGAATTGTATAATTTATATATTTACTGTTATATTTATTATTATTTATACTAATTATATGGTAGAAATAGTTGTTGTTAAGGGAGGGATAAATATATATATTTGATATTTTTACAAGATTTAGGTTATTAGGATAGTTTCATATGTAAAATGTTGTATGGATAGCTTATTTTGTTATTGTTTAGAATTTATTACTGTTACTGAAGAAATATTTATGATGCCAGACTCTACTTGTGTAGGGCTTGACCCTGAAAACAAGCTTTAACAAATAAATAAAAATAAACCATGGTGGAAAACCAATTTTGAGACTGAAATAATATTTATGGTATGGGAATGAATAAATATATTAAGATTCAATTGATAATGACTATTATTTAAATAAAAATATTGTCTACCATTTTCTATATAGTTGATTAAAAAAAAAATTAAATAAAATAATAAACAAAAAGTAATTGGAAGAAAACAAAAATGAAGTATGCTTCACATCTTTGAAACAGATTTAAATTCATAAAAACGAAATCATCTCACCTCTTGAATTCTTTGTGCCATTGGTAACATAGTTTCATTTCCTGTCATAACACCATGAATAATAATCACTGGTTTATAACCATGAATTAATCCCAAATAGCCTGAACATATCACTATAACTACTGCAAGCTTAATGTTGCATAGATGAAGAGCTGACATTTTGGGAATATTACCAGTTATGACAATATTTGTATGAATGAAATTGAAAAAACCAAACTTTAATTCGATTATTATCCTTCATTTAATAATACTTTATTCCAACGGTATTAAAAATTCTAGCAAATTTGAAATAATCTAGTAAGGAGGCAATGAATAAATCATGAGGTAGTAGTAGGGATGGTTCGAAATTGCTGGAACGGCTCCACCGAACCTAATACGTACAGGAACTATAAGGAACAGTTCCAGCATGGATGGCTTATCGGCTCCGGTCGGAGCTGTTTGGTTTCTCCGTCCTTCACTAGACTCGTGGGAGCTGGAACTGGAGCTAGTGATATGTGTTTAGTGTTAGTGATATGCAAAACTGTTAATTTTGAAAAACAGTTGCAACTGTTTCTGCTTATTTCATTAAACAGTTAAAAAAAGAAAAGATACAACTGATTAAAATCTTTATCTTTATATATACATATATAAAAATCTCGTGTCCCGAAGTTTGTCGGAGGTAAAATCAGAAACTACTAAACCGATTTTGATGAAATTTGGCTCATTATGTGTAGTTTTGTCCAAATTAAAAGATAGGGTAGTTTCATCTCGATTATTGGCCTCAATATTTCTTTTTTTGTAAATTAAATGCTTATTATTCTACAAACAGTGTGATTATTTGCAAGTTCTATAAATTTCCAACAGATGATGGTGTAAGTTGATTTATTGACAAAACAATTTTTTTTCTTTCCATATTTTGGAAGGATAAGAATAAATATATTTTTTTCCGACTTGGACTAGGAAAATCCGGGTTTTTCACATTCATTAAATATGTTATTCACATTGCTAAATATGAGTCGCCTTTTCACGTGTGGGGAAAACATTGAATCTATTTGTTTTAGCAAAAGACAGGTTAACCAAAATCATTACGCACCTTTAATATAACCTCCTCATATCATAATGTGCTATATTCTGAATTTAATTACTGCATTATGGCAAACTTACATCCTTTATTAGTTCCTTTTAAATGTGTCATTCATTAACACATTATTGTCAAATATACACTCCGGGACAAATAAAAGTGTACATCTTGTTGTGCTTATACCCCTTATTGTTGTCTTATTGTTTACAACTGGTACTTTTTGTTTTAAAAGGAATAAATAATTAGTGAAATATGGATGTGTTACAATAAACTCTTTATTTGAAATTTAGATATACAATTAAAACCATTTAAAAAAATTGGACAAATAAAAGTGTACACTTCAATTTTTATAAAAAATGTTTGAGAAGTACCTAATCTTTAATGAAAACTTTGTAGTATATAACATCACCTTTTTTTCTAGCTTTTTCATCAAGCGTTTATTCATGGAAAGACTAAGATTTTTTAAAAGTTCTTGATTTTTGTGAGTGACGACTTCTGTTGCTTTTTTGATACCTCTCCAGTGATCATCATCAGTATTAAACGTACCTTTAGCGTACAATTGATTATAGAGACAATTTCAAAAGCTCTCGATTGTGTTCAGCCTGGGGAGCGCGATGGCCACCCCACCAAGGTGATCCTCATTTCATGACATGGAGCATTATCTTGTAAGAAGTGAAAATTTCTCCTGGAAACATCTGGGTTGCCCATGGGTACATCTTTTCTTTGATCAAGGTTAAATATTGCTCACTGTTCACCCATCCGGTAAGCCTTTCAATCAGGTAATAATTACCAGAGGGGGTTACTGCTCTCCAAACCAACACACCTCCTCCTCGATTTTGACGTTTCATTCTGTTGTAAATAGTTTTTTGGCCTTCTTCTATGTAACTGTATTCGTTATCAGACCCATCTTTAGAAAATCTTTTCTCGTCCGAAAAAATTGTTTTTTCTCAAACCAAAGTACCCATCGAAAGCCATTCGCGAGCCTTGACTTCACGACACTCGCGGTGCATTTTGATTAGGAGAATTTTTTTTTTGAAATTTTTGTCCACTTGATAATCATTTCAGAAAGTTTTGCTCTGGATGGTTTTCGTAGATACATTAAAATTTAAATCATACCTAATTTTTCGTGCCGACGATAATTTACCTTTCCTTGCCAAACGACGAATTTCCTTCTTTATCGTTACAGCGTGACATCCTAGCCTTCTTTTTGTTCCTCTCTTCTTCTTGACGCGGTTGTTATCAGATTTGAATATTTTAGCAACTGTGGTGGGAGGAAGAGAATATTTTCGTCTTACTTCCTGTTATATACCAAAGGCATTGGTTAGATTTTTATATGTTCACATGTGTTAATATTAAATTGTGTTACAAAAAAAGAATAAAGTGTTCACAAGCATGATTAACTAATTTACTTATTCAAGATATAACAGTGGCGACGAGGATCTACTTATTTACGAAGAATAACTAAGAAGAAATGTCTACAGAAGGTAAAATGGAGGCGCGGGGCCAACCCCTACCGCCAGCCCTTATTTTCGATATTGCTATGGACTTCCGAATTTTCAAAACTAAATTAGAGAGCCATTTTTTACTCTCAGGAATAAAAGACGTAAAAATTAAAAAAGCTACTTTAATGGTGGCTCTAAGTGAAAACACTTTTAAGTTGTTGGAAAGTTTATGCGTGCCAGCAACCATCGAAGAAAATGAATATGACGCTTTGATAAAATTATTAGAACAACATTTCACCCCTGCATCAGCCTATTTTGCCGCAAGAAGAAGGTTTTATGGAGCAGCTAAGCTTTCCGAAGAGTCGGCCAGAGACTGGGCTGCCCGTTTGAGGTCTTTGGAAGCTGAATGTAAATTCGGAGTGGAGGTAAATGTGGTTCTTCGAGACATCTTTGTTATAGGTTATGGTAGAGGAGTTATTCAAGATAGACTGATGGAAGAAGATGCTTCCAACACTGAGTTAACACTGGACAAGCTGGTGGAGCTAGCTGTTGGAAGGGAGCAAGCGTTAATTACAAGAGGAGAACCTCTGCCCATCAAACAGGAGCCAGAAGAACTACTCTTCAACCGTCAGAAAACCAGAAGGCAGCCCAGGACGGAGGGAACATGTCACCACTGCGGAAAGCGTAATCACAAATCGGAATTTTGTAGGTATAAGAATCTCACTTGTCACCAGTGTGGTGTAGCAGGCCATATTGCTACAGTTTGTCCCAAGGCTTTGAAAAATAGTAGTAAATTTTTAGAGGAAAACAAGGCTGACAAGTGTGATTCCAAAGACCCATTTTTCCATTTAAAGGACTCATTAACTAGAAATGTCAGTCCCTATTTATTGAAGTTGAATGTAAGAAATTACGTAGTTGATTTTGAAATTGATACAGGGTCACGGAATAATATTATCTCTTTAAATTTTTACAAAACCTATTTTTATGATTGTAAAATTAATTATTGTAAACGAGTGCTAACCGATTATAGGCGGGCGCAATCGAATATAGAGTGCGCTAGTAGTTTTGCAAAATGTCGGAAAGAAAGGTGTCAGACCTAGTTGATGTGATAGAGATAATTGGTAATTTTAAAAGACCATTAATTAATGGGCAGGCTATTCTTGATCCTAACCACATATTTACATGTGGAGTAATATCTAAAAATAAAAAAACAGTTATTTTACAAGCCTCGTGCCTTTAAACTAGCAATCTTAAAAGACTGTCCCATCAAATAAAAGTGGAAATCAAATGTATTATTAATAATAAGCAATTTTCTTGTCATTGTACATGTAAAGCTGGTAGTTCTGGTAAATGCAAACACATCATTGTAACTTTACTAGACGTTTTTCGGTTAGTAATAACATTAATTACCTATTCACACAATCATTGTTATGACAGCTTAGATTCTTTGTCATATTATTTATTTATTTCTCAAAACTTTCAGGCTTCGCATTGAGAACATGGAACAATTAAGAACAACGGATGTAATAGAAAAATGGGGAAAATTAAAAAAGAAAAACAAATCTATGACACTATGGTCTCAATGTTATTTGCATAAAACTAGCATTTTGGAATAATATAATGTCAAATACTAATATTTACCTGGATAAATATAGTCTCTTTCTTTAAAATAAAGACTACATATCGTCATATGTTTCGAAACAGGCTTATCTATTCTTAATTTTACAATCCATTCTTTCAGAAACTTTTTATTTTTTGGAAATGAAAGGGAATGACACGTCTTTTGATTTTCTAATTGAACACTGAGGGACCGAGCAATACCTTTTAGACATTTTTCCAACAATTTTTTGCTCAATCGGGTTTTAATAATGGAAAAATAAATTAAAAACGGCAAAAAAACCTATGAATTCCAGTCTATTGCACGGCTTCTATCCCCGTTTCTCTAGTTCCTTCTAGGTCCTCAAAGTAGCAGCACCGTCGCTTGCGCTCGCCTATATAGGAAATATAATTAGGCCTGTTGGTGAAATCGTAGGAAAGGTTATGTTTAGGAATAAGGTTATTGATATTCCCTTTTTAGTAGTTAAAAATGGTGGACCACCTTTGATAGGTCGCTCTGGTTTTAAATTGCTTGGTCTTAGTAGAGAAGGACTCAATTTTGTAAACCAAACCCAAGTAGAAAACTTAGATGATTTATTGAACAGGTACTCTGTTGTTTTTAGTTCTGAGTTAGGGACATACAACAAAGGAAAAATATCACTACGGGTTAGGGAAGACGCTAAACCAGTATTTTGTAAAGCTAGGTCCCTACTCATAGCTCTTAAGGATAAAGTGGAGTTAGAAATTGATCGTTTGGTGTCTATGGGTGTTCTAAAACCCCTTGATTACAGTCCGTGGGCGACTCCAATAGAAAAAGTCTTAAATATTTTAAAAGAGCATGGGTTAAAATTGAAGGCTAGTAAATGTAAATTTGGAACTCGTTCAATAGAATACCTCGGGCATATATTGGATGAATCAGGTATTCGTCCCACAGACAAATATGTTAGGGATATATTAAATTCACCCCCTCCTCAAAATTTTACCATGCTAAAATCTTTTTTGGGAATGATATCATTTTACATTAAATTTATCCCTATGGCAGCGGATCTTCTTAGTCCTTTATATGACCTATTAAAAAAAGAGTCAGTATGGAAATGGTCACAACAATGTGATGAGGCTTTTAGTAAAGTTAAAAGGATAATTTCAGGTAAACCAGTTCTCGCACATTATGACAATTCTTTACCAATTAAGCTATGGGTGGATGCCTCCCAAGTGGCTATTTCGGGAATTCTTGGCCATGTCTATCCAGATGGTTCAGAGCGCCCCATTGCTTTTTTTTCAAAGAAGCTGAATTCTTCCGAGGCTAATTATTCCCAGATCGAAAGAGAAGCCAAAGCCATATATGAAGGGATAAATCATTTTAAGGATTTTTTATTTGGTAATAAATTCACCTTAGTTACAGACTCTAAACCATTGAGGTACATTTTTGAGAGCAGAAAGGGTATTCCGGTCTATGCAGCTAACCGCCTGCAACGCTGGGCTTATCTGTTATCTATGTTTAATTTTAACATTCAATGTGTTAGTTCGGAAGATAACATAGCCGATTTCCTCTCTCGGATTGAGATTCCTAGTAAAGACACGATAGATCATTATTCCAGGGTAAGTTATCTACAATATATTCACGAAGGTTTTCCCCAAAGGATTAATTGGAAAAATATCCGACAAGAGTCCATGAGAGATCCCTTACTGGTAAAGGTTATGAATATGTTAAAATCAGGGTTATGGCCTCCAAAGGTGTCTAAATTTGATGATTTATATCCCTTTTATAGCCGTCGATATGAATTAACAGTTGAATCCAACTGCCTTATGTGGGGCTATAGAGTTATTATCCCAGAGTCTATAAGGAAAAGGGTTCTGGAGATACTTCATAGTACTCACCTAGGTATAACAAAGATGAAAAGTCTAGCCCGCTCATATTTTTGGTGGCCAAATATGGATTCCAAAATAGAATTGATAACCCAAAATTGTAATTTTTGCATGGAAGTCCGAAGTGACCCTGCAAAATCTAAATTAAATGTTTGGCCATGGCCTCAATCTCCATGGACACGGTTACACATTGATTTTTTAGGCCCAGTCCGAGGTAACTTTTTTTTTCATTGTTAATGATGCACATTCGAAATGGATAGAATGTTTCCGTACTTCAACTACGTCAACAGAGGTAGTAATTGAAAAACTTAGGGAATGTTTGGCAAGATTTGGAGTTCCAAGGTCAATTACTTCAGATGGAGCCACTGCTTTCACTAGCAAAAATTTTACTGATTTTTTATTGTTTTATGGAATCAATCATCTTGTAGGGGCTCCATATCACCCACAAACGAATGGCAGTGCTGAGTCGGCTGTTAAAATTATTAAAAACTGTATTAAAAAACATGATACTGGCTGTAGCAAATCATTGGTTAGAGCTATAAATGATTATCTTTTCTTATATAGGGCTAGTATACATTCTACCACATTAGAAACTCCGGCTAAGCTGCTGTTAGGTCGTGACATTCGAACTGTTTTTGATCAATTAAGGCCGAATAGAGCAGATCTAGTAGAGAACAATCAACAGCGTCAAGTAAAAAATTTCCCAGGAAACCGTGGCGTCTCCTTTTCAAGAGGGGATCCAGTGATCGTCAGAGATTATCGGGGTAAAACTAAATGGGCAAAAGGGCTAATACAGGAAAAGTTAGGGCGTCAAACTTATAAAATTTTGACGAATGAGAATTTAAGCTGGAAGAGACATGCAAATCAAATGTTGCCCCTACGCAACTGCGAAGAAGAGGTTAAGAAGGATAATGTAATTGAGGAAATGGGTGATTTAAGTCTTTTAGGTGAAGTTAAGTCTCTAGGGCAAAATGGTAACCACTAATCTTGAAAGCCACACAGAAGAAACCCCAGATAAGGACATAACTGCCACCCCCTTTACCTCCAATACACCAGAAAAACTGGAAGAGACCCCTAGCCCAAGTTCCAAGTTTCCAAAAAGGGTAATTAGACCCCCATGTAAATATTCCCCCTCTAATATATAGACAGCATCGTTAACTGTTAGGGTATTTAGTGGTTCACCTTTACTTTTTTGCAACCATATATTTGCATTTTTTTTATTAATGTTGTATCTATATAATATGTATATAATTTGTGTTATTTATTAATATTTCCCCTTGTAAATCTATGCTTAAGTTATGCGGAGGAGAATGTTATATACCAAAGGCATTGGTTAGATTTTTATATGTTCACATGTGTTAATATTAAATTGTGTTACAAAAAAAGAATAAAGTGTTCACAAGCATGATTAACTAATTTACTTATTCAAGATATAACACTTCCCTATAGCTAAGCCCACGACCAACATTTTTCTTAAACCGAATAATTAAATCCATAGAATACATTTATATATTCCTGGAATGCAGTAGTCAATGAGTGGATATGATTAAAACCGAGATATACTATGATAAACTAACTGTACACTTTAATTTGCCTTGGTCTCGCTTGTATTTACTGTGATTAATCCTCTTGATGACAGCAATACACCCACCAATGGTGTTTCCTAAATAAATTTGTTTTTATCTTCTGCCATAGAATAGTATATAAAAATAAATTAAATAAATAACAGAGTTTCAACTGTACACTTTTGTTTGTCCCGGAGTGTAGGCGGGCGCAAGCGACGGTGCTGCTTCTTTACAGGAACTAGAGAAACGGGGATAGAAGCCGGTCCATCACCTGGGATTCATAGAGTTCTTAATTTATTTTTCTATAATTTAAACCCGATTGAGCAAACAATTATTTTAAAAATGTCTAATAGGTATTGCTCGGTCCCTCAGTGTTCAATTAGAAAATCAAAAGACGTGTCATTCCATTTATTTCCAAACAATAAAAAGCTTCTTGGGAGTGGATTGTAAAATTAAGAATAAATAAGCCTGTTTCGAAACATTTGACGTTATGTAGTCTTCATTTTAAAGAAAGTGACTATGTTTATTCCGGTAAATATTTGTATTTAACATTTTATAATTCCAAAATGCTAGTTTTATGCAAATAACATTATGACCATAGTGTCATAGATTTGTTTTTCTTTTTTAATTTTCCCCATCTTCGTATCACATCCCTTGTGCTTAATTGTTCCAAATTTGCAATGCGATGCCTGAAAGTTTTGACAAATAATATTACAAAGAAACTAAGCTGTCATGAAAATGACAAGGCTTGTAAAATAACTGTTTTTTTACTTCTAGATATTATTCCACATGTAATTATGTCGTTTGCATCAAGGATAGCCTGCCCTTCAATTAATTGTCTTTTAAAATTACCAATTATCTCTATCACATCTATGTCTATCCCCCGTTCCTTCCGACATTTTGCAAAGCTACTAGCGCACCCTATAGTCGATTGTGCCCGCGAATAAGATGTAAACAATTCCTAAACAACCAAAAACCATATGTTAAGTGTCTTTGCCGAGGAAGCTGCTTACATTCCAGATTATGAAGTTAAGCTGCAGCTTCGACAAGGGGTAAAACCTAGTTTCACAAGAGAGCGCCATTTGCCTTATGCTCTACGAGAACGTGTTGAAAAAGAATTGGATTCCCTGGAAGCTTCCTTTGAAGAAAAAATTCAGTACCTAGGTCATGTTGTAGAGCACAACCTGAAAAATCCCTGAAAAAGTTCGAGCTGTCAACAATATGTCACGCCCTAAAGATGCTGACGGAGTTCGCAGATTTCTGGGACTTCATACATATTGCTCATGATTCATTCCACAATTTTCAGCCATGTCATTCCCCCTCCGCAGGTTGTTGCGGAATAATCAACGATTTTCATGGACGATGGAATATGAAGCCTCCTTTTTGAAATTAAAGGCAGAGCTTTGTAGTGACCGCGTTCTGATTCCATTTGGGTCTACTTTACCAGTCATTCTTACATGCGATGCAAGCCCAGATGGCGTTGCAGCAGTTCTAAGCCACCCTGTAGATGATGTTGAAAGACTTATTGCCTATGCTTCCCGCGCGCTCTCATCTTCAGAAGCTAATTATAGCCAGCTAGACAGGGAAGCTATTATTTTTGGTGTAAATCATTTTTATGATTATGTTTTAACAGTTCACCCTAGTAACTGACAATCAACCACTATCGAGAATTTTTCAGCATAATAAACAATTGCCATGCATGACAAGCGCACGATTGTTGCGATACGCCTCATTTCTGTCTGGATTTGATTATAAAGTAAAATTAAAATCTGGCGAAGAAAATAAAAATGTTGATTGCCTTTCACAAGCTCCTGCTCATGCTATCCATACATCAACTGACACCTTGATGGGAGAAGAAGTTCACCAACTTTTTTCTGAACTAATTGTTCATATCTCAAGCAATAAAGTTACGTTTGAGACTATTCAAGAGGAAACCAAGAAGGATCCGGAACTCAAGAAAATCATCGAGTCACTAAAAAACGACTGCGTGGACTCAGAATTTACACTGCATGAAGATGTCATCTTCCGCCAAGATCGTATTATCATCCCTAAATCCCTTCGAAGTCAAGTTATATAAGAACTTCATGAAAAACATCTAGGGATCATGAAAATGAAACAATTAGCCCGAAAATATGTTTACTGGGCTGGAATTGACAGTCAGATTGAGCGATTTGTCAAGAGTTGTGACCAGTGCGCCCTTACAAGATCGGCACCACCAAAAGTACCAGTTCACCCTTGGGATGAACCATCCGAGAATTTGGAACAAGTCCATATAGATTATGCTGGACCGTTCCAGGGCCATTATTTCCTTGTTTGCATAGATGCTAAGTCAAAATGGACGGAAGTTGAACCTATCAAAGAAGCACCTACCACGTCCTCAACCATAAATCTTCTCAGAAATGGATTCCCTAATCAGCTTGTTTCAGATAACGCTAGCATTTTCCAGAGCGAAGAGTTTCATATTTTTTGCCGCACAAACGGAATTTTTCATAAATTGATAGCCCCCGGCCATCCAGCAACTAATGGCCTTGCTGAGCGCAATGTGCGTACACTTCAGGATAAGTTGCGGGCCTTGTCAAATGACGATACCCCTATGCCAGAAAAAGTCACAAATAACCTATTACAGATCAACTCCCCTTGCTAATGGCTCCTCACCTGCTGAGTTATATTTGAAAAGAAAATTCCGAATCCGCCTGGATGCCTTATTACCAACCAAACGACACTCTTCTCAGTCAACGCGAGTTACCAGAAGTTTTTTTCATGTGTGGGAGAGAGTGCAAATCCGTGTCTTCAAAAATAACAAGCCAAAGTGGGAGTTTGGTGAGGTGACGCAAAGGTTGGGTCAACAACATAACCTTGTCCACCTGGACGAATCAAGGAGAATTCGCAAGCGTCACATCAATCAACTGAGAAACACCCTTGTACAAGCAAAAAAGACTGTTTCATTTGGCCCCTCTCAGTCTTATGAAATTCCTCGAGCTCCAGGTCCACCTCAGGAACCTCACACTCAATTTGCACCTCATGATCTTCCAGATTCATCTTCAACCGAGCCAGCTTCAGCTGTGCCTCCTCAGGATCTTCCAGATTCATCTTCAACCGAGCCTTTTCTTCAGACTCCATTATCTCCCATCAACAGACCTGTTCGTCAGAGAAGACTCCCAGAAAGGTTTCGAGATCCTAACATATTACTTCAGTATTGATGTCCCCTCACAAGATACATACTTTTTGATTCATGGTACTATTTTAATGTTAATAATTCTTGAATAGTGGGGGAGACTGCTATGTATAATTAAAACTAATTGACTATTTAATATAATTGAAACCCTTGTATCATGTAACCATTTTTTTAACCTTTTTAATATAATATACTTCATGTTCTCGCTCCAAGCCATGTGTACGTTTTCAATTACTTTATTACCTGTTTTTCTTCATGATTTATCTAAACATGTCAAATAAACAATCTGGAGAAAACATAATCTAATAATTAAAACATTTAAGAGCCACATTACACAGAGTAGCATATTTTTTGGGAATGAATTAAACAGAGCTGTCATTATATTAGTTCCGAGGCTCTTCGGAACTGTTTAACCTTTACCCACCCATTGATTCCAACGGAGCTGTTATTAGATAAGTTCCGAGGCTCTTCGGAGCTGTTTAACTTCTCCCACCCACTGATTCCAACGGAGCTGGAGCCGGACCTGTTAGTATATTAGCTGCTAGTATATTTGGCTCGTCGGAGCTGTTTATCTGTTTATTAGACTCGAACCTCTTCCCTACCCACAATTAGGCGGTCCAGGCTTCCAGGCGAAAAAGCAAAAATGCTTTTATTTTTAAATGCAATCATGGAATCATGAAAACTTGAAGAGCAATACGTTTGAATATATACTTTTTTTATTTTTACTAGCAAACAGGTTTTCATTTAATTTTTAACCGACTTCGAACGAAAGAGGAGGTTACTCAATTCGATACGTATGTTCCTTTTTTTTTGTGCTTTTTTTTTCTATATATGTTCACCGATTACTCAGAGATGGATGGAACAATTGGAACGAAACCTCTTTCATCTTGTAGAGTATTTTCCCAAGGTGGTTCCATTAAAATCTTTTTTGCCTTCTTAATTTATTTAAGAAGTTATCGGGGAAAAATATTAAAATAATTATTTTTATTTTAATTATCGCTCAAAATGTTTACTAATTGCAAAAACATATGGAATATATAACATAAGGCATGCTCCAACAAGCTATTAAAACTAATTGATAAGAAAATCATATAGGAAAACCAACCAATCAAATCCAGAATCAAAAGAGTAGGAGGAGAACATGAGCAGTCTTTTAGTGATCAATGTGTGTAGTATGATTTTGAGAATCCTGGCGCACTTTTTTTGCGCGCCCGTCTACTCCGTAAGTACCATGTACACCATTCCTAACTATACTTCCATCACGTGACCCCTTGTTGGGTTCTACTATACCTTGACCACCTAATTCGAATGACCTTCAGCATTTTTCTGACCTTCCTTAGGTGAAGGGTCAGTCATTGTTGTTGTAGATGTAGAATTGTTATCTCACCATATACGTTTCTCTTGATTATTCCCTCTACCTAGTAATCAGGAACTTGTCCGCTATTTTATTTTTCCTTATCCGCCATTTTGTTTTTTCCTTATCCGCCATTTTGTTTTTTTTTGGCCTCTCTGAGACTATATAAGGAGAGCGCGATCTCACTCTTCCTCATTCTGTTAAGAGCTGCTCTAGAGTGAACATCGACTAGTCTCCTTAACTCTGTGTTTTTAATATTTTCGAAAGTTATTTTATTTTAATATTTTAACCTTTTTTCATCATTATTTTTTTTAGTATATTTAATGCGTAATTTCGTGAGTTTAAAAATTACTTTTTTTTAATCATGGAATGCAAATTTTGTGGAAAGGTATTTAGTCGAGAACGTGACGTTTGTGGTAGGCATTTAGCCATATGTCAGACACGTGGGCAACAGCGTAAATGCTCAAATTGCGGTGAAAAGTTTACATCAAAAAAGACGCTCATTGCCCATATCCGTCGCTGCGGTTATGAAATATCCACCATGGCAAAGAGGTCCCGTATCGATGCTGCTAGGGGACATCTCTACGAGGTGGAAACTTCTCACGGGGGTATCCTGAAAACGTTCTTTCTTCCATCCACTGAAAGTACAGATGCAATAGAATTCCTGAATTCACAGACAGAGACGATACATAGCTTGCTTAAAAATTATATGGAAGAAACTATTTCCCCTATAAAATACAATTTGGTCTTGGAGGCAACGTTCGAAAATATTGTGGGTGAAACTTGCGATAGAGCATTTAAGACAAAAAAACATAATATTATATGAAGACTCTTCCATTTTGGATAGTTTGAGCACAAGCTACGACAAGATAAAAACTGAGATGGAGGAATCTCCTTTGAAGGGAAGTGGTTGGACTCTTAAAAACCTTGACGGCGTCCTACTCCGTATTAACCGATTTAAGCCGATAGGAGGTTCTAGTTTTATCCCTTTACCCCCACTTATAGCGAATAAGAAAGCCATTATTAATGTAAAAAACAACGATGACCGATGCTTAATGTACGCCGTATTATCACGATTTATTGATGACGATGGACAAAGAGTGAGCGAATATAAAAATCTTGAGCACAGGTATGACTTTAGTTGCATATCCTTCCCCACTCCTCTCCACGAAGTGAAAAAATTCGAACAACGCAATAATATAAGTATTAATGTCTTTGGTCTTGGAGAGAAGGAGGAAGTTTATCCCCTAAAAGTCGTTAGGCAGGAGAAGGAAGATCATAGAGACTACTTTTATTGACAACTGATGATGGTCGTAGCCACTACGCATATATAAAAGATTTCAATAGACTCGTATTCTCTCAAATTACCAAACATAAAAGGAAGGTACAAGTTTGTAAGAGATGTTTCCAACATTTTTCATCAAATCGTGAAGGTACTGCCGAGTGGATAAAAGAACACATGGAATACTGCGGAGAGAATAGACCAACGCGAATCCTATTGCCTGAACCTAGTGAAGACGGGAGACCACCAACGATATCATTTACTAGAGTACAGAATCAGCTGAGAATTCCTATCGTCATCTATGCAGATTTTGAATGTGTGTTAAAGAAAATAGACAAAAACCATCCCATACATTCGAATACAACTGCCTACCAACGCCACCTCCCTATGAGCTTCTGCACCTATATTAAGGTTGCAGAAGACATTCCTCGTCACTGCCTACCCGCCGACTTCCCTATGGAGCCCTACATTTATACAGGCGAGGATGCAGCAAAGGAGTTCATGAAACATATAAAGTCTGTAGCTGAAAAAGTTTCAAAGGTGTACTCGACGAAACAACCTATGCTCTCCCTTAAACCATCTCAACTAGCAGAATTTTCAAAATCTCAGCATTGCTACCTTTGCTCCAATCCTTTCGTTTCCTCCGACAGAAAAGTGGCGGACCATGACCACATCACTGGTCTTTATCGTGGAGCAGCTCATTCACAATGTAACATTCTTTACCGTACTCCTCGATTTCTCCCCGCCTTTCTCCACAATATGAGTGGTTACGACTCTCATTTCATAGTCCGAGAGTTGGGCTATGATAAAAGTCGTATTAACGTCATACCCAACAGTGAGGAAAAATATATTTCTTTTAGTAAGCAGGTTGGGCCGCTAACGGTTAGATTCGTGGATACCTTAAGGTTCATGGCATCCAGCTTAGATAAATTATCGAAAAACCTGCCACGACATAAGTTCGTCGACACGGCTAAATTCTTCCCTGCCGACAAGATGGATTTAGTTATACGTAAAGGAGTGTATCCCTACGATTATACAGATTCATTTGAGAAACTAAAGGAAACCGTTTTACCACCTAAGGAGGCATTCTATAGTACCCTCAATGAATGCGACATCTCAGATGAAGACTACCATCATGCCCAGTCAGTCTGGAATGCATTTGAAGTTAAAACCCTAGGCGAGTACAGTGAGCTCTACCTTAAAGTAGACGTTATGCTCCTATGTGACATATTTGAAAATTTCATAGATGTTTGCATGGGAGCATATTCTTTAGATCCTGCTTGGTACTTCACGGCTCCAGGCCTGGCATGGGATGCCATGCTCAAGTATACTGGTATACATCTTGACCTCTTGACTGATTATGATCAGTTACTTATGATCGAACGCGGGATCAGGGGAGGGATATGTCAATGCAGCCAACGTTATAGCAAAGCTGATAACGGGAATCTTAACCCAAACCATGAGCCTCATAGGGAATCGAAGTACATCGCCTACCTTGATGCGAATAATTTATACGGATGGGCAATGTCAAACCCCCTTCCTTATGGCAGTTTTGAATGGGTTGAAGATCCCAATGCTCTAAAATGGGAAAATATACGAGAAGACGGTCCATACGGCTATATTGTCGAAGCGGACATTGAGTACCCCGAAGAGTTACACGATGTTCACAATGATTTTCCTCTTCTTCCAGAAAATAGAGTCCCTCCGAAAGGCACCAATAAGAAATTATTAGCTCCTTTGTCTAAAAGTGAAAAATATGTCGTACACTTTGCCAACTTAAAACAAGCGATGAGCCTTGGTCTCCGTTTAGTACACGTACATCGAGCGCTACGGTTCAGGCAGTCCCGTTGGCTAAGTTCATATATCGAACTCAACACCCGAATGAGACAGCAATCGACCAACGATTTCGACAAAGATTTTTTCAAACTTATGAATAACGCCGTATTTGGAAAATTTATGGAAGATGTAAGAAAACGTATAAAAATAGAATTGGTTACTGACGATAAGAGATTACAAAAACTCATTGCCAAACCCACTTTTAAGGACAGGACAATATATAGTGAAACTTTAGTAGCTGTACATCTCGACTATGAACAGATCACAATGAACAAACCTATTTATGTAGGAATGGCCATTCTCGATCTGTCCAAAGTCAGGATGTATGAGTTCCACTATAAGACAATGTTAGAAAAGTACGGACCTGACAAACTGAAATTACTGTATACCGACACAGACAGTTTCATTTATGAGATAAAAACTGACGACTTTTACGTGGACCTGACCACTATGTTGGACGAATTGGATACATCCGATTATCCCAAAACCCACCCTTGCCACAGCAATAGAAACAAAAAAGTGTTGGGGGAAATTCAAAGATGAAACCAACGGCGAACCCATCTCTGAATTTGCAGGCCTCCGAGCCAAAATGTATGCTTTACGGGTTAGAGGACAAGATATGAAACGAGCAAAAGGGATAAAGAGGATAGTCGTTGAGAAAAAAATAACTTTTGATGATTATGTAACTGCCCTGTTCGATAAAAAAGAATTTATCACATCTTTTCGAACGATCTTGTCTAAAGAGCATAAAATATTTTCTGTCGAGCAGAAAAAAGTTTCGCTTTCACCGTACGACGACAAACGCCATCTTGTAGATCATGTACATACGCTTGCTCATGGACATTATGCCATACAGGATGCACAGATGAGTTGTGGGAATTAATTTCTCCTTCTGAAATCTTTCTCCCAACACTGTAAAAGACTTAAAATATAAATATTTTTGTTTTATACGGTTGTATATAAAAGTAGTTTTTTATATTACAAGTTAGTTTTTTCATTAACACATATAGAAAAAAAAGAATATTTCAGTTAAAATATTGCAATGTTTATTATTCAAAGCGCCTTTCTGAATCTACACTATGAAGAACATTATAAAGTGAAACCAAAGTGTGTTGAAAAAAAAAATATTAACAACAGTATTATATCAACTGACCTTCCCGATGCACTCACACCTTGACGCTTGGTGGGAAGGCTTATTTCTAAATAATATTTAGAAAGAAAACTAAGATGAGTGCAATAAATAATTCCAGAGCCTTAGTACTTTTATTTCTTTCTTTGTTGATTTACAACTGTTATTATTCAAGTAAATAACGTACAGACTGAAGCTGCACGTATAGTATCAACATATTTCTTACTTCATCATTCTTATTTTAATTTCATATTTCTGCTGTCATTTTATAAGATTTTAAACATACTTAGGATGTATTTTCCTGCTTTTTGTTCATTTTTTCAACTTTTATAACAAATGAGGACGTTTATAACAACTAAACATACAATTTCTTACATTTCCTACTTCTTCATTCCGGTAATATTTTTTTTAAATTTCATCTTTTTTAATATAATTTTAACAATTTTCGTTTAAATTATTATGCATTTGCTTTATTATTTACAACTTTTATAAAAAATTTAACAATGTTTATGACAAATTTCATGATGATTTCTTTCTTTCCTACTTCTTCATTCCGGTATTTTTTTAAAAATTTTATATCTTGTTATTAAGATTTCATATCATTTTGAAAGGTTTTTATGTAATTTTTATAAGATTTTAACCCATTCTGTACAAATGATATCGATTTTGAGATTCCGCCGTCAGGTATCGATTTATTACAACTTGCGCGATATAATCGATCTTGGTGTCGGCTATAGGGTTACCCGAGGTGCTGATTACGGAAATGATATCGATTTTAAGATTCAGCCGTCAGGTATCGATTTATTACAACTTGCGCGATATAATCGATCTTGGTGTCGGCTATAGGGTTACCGGAGGTGGTGATTATGAAAATGATATCGATTTTAAGATTCCGCCGTCAGGTATCGATTTATTACAACTTGCGCGATATAATCGATCTTGGTGTCGGCTATAGGGTTACCCGAAGTGCTGATTATGAAAATGATATCGATTTTGAGATTCCGCCGTCAGGTATCGATTTATTACAACTTGCGCGATATAATCGATCTTGGTGTCGGCTATAGGGTTACCCGAGGTGCTGATTACGGAAATGATATCGATTTTAAGATTCAGCCGTCAGGTATCGATTTATTACAACTTGCGCGATATAATCGATCTTGGTGTCGGCTATAGGGTTACCGGAGGTGGTGATTATGAAAATGATATCGATTTTAAGATTCTGCCGTCAGGTATCGATTTATTACAACTTGCGCGATATAATCGATCTTGGTGTCGGCTATAGGGTTACCCGAAGTGCTGATTATGAAAATGATATCGATTTTGAGATTTCACCGATTTTCGACTTCGGTGAAGAGGATGATGTAATTATCCCAACCCCTAGCAGTCTGGATTTGAAGGCAAAGGGAATCATGGAGCAGTATTTTGCAGACGAAGCAAGAGGAGTTGAAATGCTACTGAAGTATCCGCAGATTCTTCACATATTTGTAAAATATAACACTCCTCTGCCGTCAAGTGCTCATGTGGAGAGACTTTTTAGTTATGCTACTATGACCAATACTCCGAAATCAAATCGTCTTAGTGACGAAAAATTTGAGAAGCGGGTAGTCCTAAAAGCAAATTACGGTTAATAAATTATTTTAAAAAGCTGTGCTATATATATATTTGGTTTGTAATCTTAAAAATTCTGTATTGTTCGGGCTTTCCCGTTTTTAAAAAAATAAATGTTTAAATTATTTTTTATCAATCCCCAGGCTGAGAAAGTAATCGACTTTTGGTTTACCTTATCATAATATTAATACTTATATTATTAAAGTAATTTTAGAGTAATTAAAATTATTATGATTATTTATTTTTAATGTATATATGTATGTTTATTGTTCCTTTTAGTTTGTTATTATTTTTTATTATAGAATGTTTGATGTATAAAAAATGTATTAAATTTTTTTTTGATCACTAGATTTTCATTCATCTTAAAATGCAAACAACTCATTTTCTAAAATTGTACAGACTTACAATTAGAAGTATTCACTGATCATTTTAATCCTGATCTAATTCCCAGATTATGGTGTGAATCGTAACATTGTGATTGATATTGTGTCAGTACTTGCAATAATGTAGTATATTCAATTTATAAATATGAATTCATAAATACATATTTACCTACACACCAAAATTAACAAAATACTACCTACATTACTACAAATATAACAACAATAATACGATGCCTATGACAGAAGCTTAAAATCTATATAACATTCATATTTCAACAGAATTTAATAAATCAATAACCTCATTCATAATCAGCTCCTTAGATAACCCTATAGCCGACGCTTGTAATAAATCGATACCCGACGGCGGAATCTAAAAATCGATATCATTTCCGTAATCAGCACCTCGGGTAACCCTATAGCCGACACCAAGATCGATTATATCGCGCAAGTTGTAATAAATCGATACCTGACGGCGGAATCTTAAAATCGATATCATTTTCATAATCACCACCTCCGGTAACCCTATATCCGACACCAAGAACGATTATATCACGCAAGTTGTAATAAATCGATACCTGACGGCTGAATCTTAAAATCGATATCATTTCCGTAATCAGCACCTCGGGTAACCCTATAGCCGACACCAAGATCGATTATATCGCGCAAGTTGTAATAAATCGATACCTGACGGCGGAATCTCAAAATCGATATCATTTTCATAATCAGCACTTCGGGTAACCCTATAGCCGACACCAAGATCGATTATATCGCGCAAGTTGTAATAAATCGATACCTGACGGCGGAATCTTAAAATCGATATCATTTTCATAATCACCACCTCCGGTAACCCTATAGCCGACACCAAGATCGATTATATCGCGCAAGTTGTAATAAATCGATACCTGACGGCTGAATCTTAAAATCGATATCATTTCCGTAATCAGCACCTCGGGTAACCCTATAGCCGACACCAAGATCGATTATATCGCGCAAGTTGTAATAAATCGATACCTGACGGCGGAATCTCAAAATCTATATCATTTTCATATTCACCAACTCCGGTAACCCTATAGCCGACACCAAGATCGATTATATCGCGCAAGTTGTAATAAATCGATACCTGACGGCGGAATCTCAAAATCGATATCATTTTCATAATCAGCACCTCAGATAACCCTATAGCCGACACCAAGATCGATTATATCGCGTAGGCTGTAATAAATCGATACCTGACGGCGGAATCTCAAAATCGATATTTTTTTCATAATCGGCACCTCAGATAACCCTATAGCCGACACCAAGATCGATTATATCGCGTAGGTTGTAATAAATCGATACCTGACGGCGGAATCTCAAAATCGATATTTTTTTCATAATCAGCACCCCAAAAAACCTAGTAGTCGATATCAGGTAATATCTGATGTGATTTCCATAAAAAGGGTTAACTCAATAATGTGTACCAATATGGAGAAATCTGAAAATAATTTTATATATTTATTGGGAAATTATGAATTTAGTAGAAATTCACATCTCAATTTGTGAATTTTTCCATAATTACATCTCTATTTGTAAATACGGCCGAATTCACAGCTGAGATGTAAATATTCACATTTTTTTGTGAATATTCACAATTTTTCCTGTGAATTTTTTTTTATTTACAGAAAAATTTATATATATGAATAAATTCGTATTCACACCTGTGAATATGAATTTATTTATATTCACACTTGTAAATACGAATTTATTTATATTCATATTCACAAATATTGTGATATAAATAAATTTATATTCATATTCACATTAAAATTAAGATAAAAATAAATTCATATTCGTATTTATAAATATAAATATGCCCAACTCTGGTAGGCCATTGCTGGACTATCTGAATTTTTGTAGGGTCCACTGCAACTCCTTCTCCACTGACGATGTGTCCTAAATAGGCTACCTTCGTTTGAAAAAGATGACACTTTTTCGCGTTCAACGTCAAATTGGCCGCTTTAAGCCTCTTGAAGACCTCTTCAAGATTTGACAGGTGTTCCTCAAACGTCCGGCCAACCACTATGATATCATCGAGGTACACGAGGCATATCTTCCAGGACAAACCCCTCAGAATGTTCTCCATCAGGCGTTCAAAGGTCGCAGGAGCGTTGCAGAGGCCGAACGGTAAAACCGTGAACTGCCATAGTCCTGACCCTATGGTAAACGCAGTCTTTTCCTTGTCAGCAGGGTCCATCTCTGCTTGCCAGTATCCACTTTTCAAGTCCAGAGTTGAAAATAGTCTGGATCCCGCAAGAGCGTCGAGGGCGTCATCGATCCTCGGCAATGGGTAGCTGTCCTTCTTCGTCACGTCGTTAAGCTTCCGGTAATCTACGCAGAAGCGGGTCGTTCCATCCTTCTTCTTCACGAGCACTACCGGAGAGGCCCATGGACTACTCGACGGTTCCACGACTCCATCTCTTACCATCTCTTGAAGAGCATTCTCAGCCTCTTCCTTGCTTCGCCAGTATCAATTCTATGACGCACAACGCTTGTTCTACCTGGCTTCCCGGATTCCGAGCCAAAGACAGGGCGATAGCGGTTTACAAGGTCCTTGACTTTCTCCTTTTCCTTTCTTGACAGGGACGGGTCAAGGCCTTCTAACATCCTTCGGAGATTTTCATTAGTTTGTTCCTTCTTAGTAGACTCCTGAAGTATCATGGAGGTTACAGGCTCTAAACTTCCCACCTTAGTGCCTTCTTGATAGTGACCGGGTAGTCGTTGATATTGCAAAGGGGTATAGGAACCTTATCCGAAGGTATTACGAGCGCCTTCCCAACTAGGATTCCTTTTCCCACCTCCTGGTCCTGGTTTCGTGGCTCAAATAAGACGGGATGTCTAGGCTGATCCGTGGGAGTTGAAGAGTCAAGACGAGCAGCCACGATAGTCTCACATCTTGCAGGAAGTTCCACGTTTTCACCTAAGGTGACTTCTAAGCAGGCCGATTCTCGATTATGCATAAAAAGTTCCTCCCCCCTAACACTTACGACTTGCCGTTTCAGGTCTATTTGGAAACCACATGCGTTCATTATGTCCATTCCGAGAATCACTTCTTCTTCTATGTCAGCCACTAGAGCTGAGTGCGAGACACAGTTTGAACCCAACTGTATCCTTACCTCTGCTTCTCCGAATACTTTGGCTAGATCTCCTGTAGCGGTCCTCAGTCGCCTCCTGGAGGGCGACAGCCTATCCTCGCCCACCACCTTCGGGCAGACGATAGTTTTCGTAGCACCGGTGTCTACCAACATGGCGTATCTCGTGCCGTTGACGAAGCCGTCCACATATAGACTACCGGCCTTTTGCCCCAAAGAGGCTACCACAACAATGGGAGGGTCTTGAAGACGTTGTTGGGTCGATGTCGCCCTCCAGGAGTCGACCCATCTTATTTTCCCTGTGGCTTAGGCGCGTCAGAAGCGGCCCGCTTCTTGCAGGCGCTCCTAACGTGCCCGAGCTCCCCACAGCTCCAACAGCGTACCGGTCTCCTTTTCCTGGACTCCAAAGCTTTTGCAACTTTCAGAACCGCGTCTTCAAAATTTTGACGATTCTCTGACTCCTGCTGCCCTTCCTCTCTATCGGTGTCATTCATGGCACGGACGCGTGCGTGACCACGAGAAGCCTCTGTAGCTGCTTCATACTCCAATGCGGTGGAGAGTGCATCAACCAGCAATTTAGGACGAGCAAGCCGTACCGCCCTCTGAAGCTCTAAGTCTCGCAAGCCGTCGACGAAAGCTTGAACCGCCAAACACTCCAACAAACTTTCCGGGGCTGTTGGATAAGCCAATCTTACCATTCTAGCAACGTCCGCCTCGAACTCTTGTATAGTCTCGGCCGCCTTCTGCTTCCGGTTCTTCAGCTGGGACTGATATACCTGTTTGAGGTGGGCATGGCCAAACCGCATCTCTAGCCGGCTTACTAGCATGTTAAAATCGTACGCGTCGTCAGCGTTGAGGGTCTGTAAGACATCCAAAGCGTCGCCTCTGAGAGCCACCGTAAGGGCAACCGCCTTATCTCTTGGAGACCACCCATTAGCACTGGCCGCAGCGTTGAACTGCTTGAGGTAGTTCGCCCAGGACGACGTACCATCAAAAGTCGGTGGCTTTATCCTGGCTCGGCTCTCCATAACTGCGGGTTCACGTGCTTCTTTGTCTAATAATGGTGTGCAGAGCTGCTCCCTTACGACCGCCTGGACCCCTTTTTCCAACGCCCTTTTTAATCTCTCAACCTCCTCTTCGAACACAGCTGTCCTCGCTTCTTGTTGGGCAAGCCTGTCGTTCACGCTATTTATCTTATCATTAAACTCGGCAAACAAATTGGAA
The DNA here is from genome assembly GCA_911387785.2 of Aelia acuminata. Lineage (NCBI taxonomy): Eukaryota > Metazoa > Arthropoda > Insecta > Hemiptera > Pentatomidae > Aelia > Aelia acuminata. Next base: position 72,545,762 of record OU426978.1, on the reverse strand, counting down.
TTAAGTCTGGTAAATTTTTCATTTAGACTATTTATTTCAGCAGTTTGGCTGACCAATTTTTCATTTACTTCACCAGACAGGCTGGTCAACTTTTCATTTAGCTCGGCAGACTGGCTGGCCAATTTTTCATTAACTCACCAGACAGGTTAGTCAATTTATTATTTATTTCAGCAGTCTGGCTAGTCATCTTTTCATTTATTTCGGCTGACAAACTTAAAAGCTCAACCGAATGGTTTGATAATTTGTCATTTAATTCGCCAGACATGCTTGCTAATTGACCATTTATTTCTGCCGATTGACTAGTTAATTTATCATTTATCTCGCCTGATAAATTAGAAAATTTATCATTTAATTCAACAAACATGGCCTTCATAGAGCTATCCTCAAACTCTACTGTTTCAGGATCTGCTCCTTGACTCAAGTAATACTCACGTAACCGAGCCAATAAGATCGTCTTCGTACCTGTAGTGTCCAAGTCTAGCTCTTCTAATTCTCTCCGCAGCTCTGTAACTTTAAGTTCTGCAATTCGTTTAACTGGCATTTTTTTTTTTTTTTTTTTTTTTTTTTTTTTTTTTTTTTTTTTTTTAACCCCACACCTGACACCAGTTGTAACACTTTTGTGGGTAACAAATATTTATTTAACAGAAATATTCAGTTATCACAATCCCAACGAATTATTACTACTTAAACACTAGAGCAGGTTACAAAATTGATAACTTTATCAAAACACAATCATATGACTTGAGCAACACAGTCAAGACACAGACTTCAATTAACTAACTCAGTCTCTGCTCCTTATATACGTGGTTTGTCCGGAAAGTAATGAGAATGATTAAAAAAAAAATACTGTTATTCAAAAAATTTACAATTTAATGTTGTCACCTTCAAAATAGCAGCCTTGAGAAATAATACACCGTTTCAAACGATTTTTCCACTCGTCATAGCAGTGCTGGAAATCATCTTCCGTAAGGCTGACTAGTACCCTCGTCATGGCCTGTTGGATGTTTGCAACACTACCAAAATGAGTCCCCTTTAGGTGTGATTTTAGCTTGGGGAATAGAAAAAAGTCACAGGGAGCTAGGTCGGGGCTGTAGGGTGGTTGTGGAAGCGTTGCAATATTTTTTTCTGCCAAAAATTCACGAACTGCCAAAGACGTGTGACAGGGGGCGTTATCGTGGTGGAGGATCCATGATCTGGCGATCTCCGGGCGAACCCTTAAAACACGTCGATCTTTGTCAAGAACAGCTTTGACCCGGACGACATTGTCATCTGTCCTTGATGTTGAGGGACGTCCAGGTCGTTGCTCATCTTCAACAATGTCTCTTCCGTCCTTAAACGCCTTGTACCATCGGTAAATTTGTGACTGTGAAAGAGAATTTTCCTTATAAGCAGTCCTAAGCATTTCAACAGTTTCTGAACCAGATTTATCGAGTTTGACGCAAAATTTTATTGCATAACGTTGCTCCAGAGAACTCAGCATTTTGTCTCGTGACGAGGTGTCAAAACAAGACCGCACGTTTATTGACAGGCACTTTCCCTAGAAGCTGGGATGAGACTGGCAAGGGTCAGAATCACTACGTGGCATCTCCCTCCCCCCACTCCTCCAAAACCACACCTCCTTGAGACCAGTAAGGACTGGAAAAAAATTCATTCTCATTACTTTCCGGACAAACCACGTATATCGTAAATAGTGGGGCCTGGAATCTTCTAGAACAATGTCGGTAATTCTCCGTCATTCCGGAATGATCTAGACAAAAACAGTTCGTTCCAACCGGTTATTTTGTTCCAACATGCGGTCCGGGAGGTTACGCCATATGTTTTTTTTTTATTTGCTTATCGATTTAACGTTACAATATGTATATATTTCACGAGATGATCGGTCGAATAATTTTCGAGGATGCAATGTGTGTGTGCGTGTGCGTGTGCGTGTTCGTGTGCGTGTGCGTGTGCGTGTGCGTGTGCGTGTGTGTGTGTGTGTGTGTGTGTGCTTATTGTATATCGCGTATTTATACAGTGTGTATTTCCTTTGAAAGTTAAAAAATATAAGTTAATCATATGAACAAATCAAAAAAAAAAAAAGAACAATATTAAAACAGGTTATTATTCTCTGATATCATCTATCATTGAAATAAATTTACAAAAATGACTATCTTGTGGATATATGTATTAGTTTTTCCGTGCAAATATTTCGCATGCAGTATTAAACAGTTATCTAATATAAGAATAATAACACTATTATGGAGATGATTATTTTACTCAACGTAAAGAAAAACATGAAAAACGCTATAAGTTATTGTATGAATTCCCTAATTTTTCCTTCTTTTCATAATAAATGTAGAGATTTTTCAATTCACATAATTGAATAAAATCGATAGTTTTCGGCATTGGGGGAAAGGAAAATCTTCGAAATAATGCTTCAAGTACCAAAATTCATGAAATTCGATGAAAATACAGTAAATTTCGACCTGAAATTGATAAAATCTTATAAAATAATGAAAGAAATATGAAATAAAAAAAAAAATATCGGAATGAAGAAGTACGAAAGAGAGTATTATTTGTTGTAAATGCGGTTTGTGTGTATTGAAGGTTATTATGAAACCATGAAAATGGAGCAGATTTTATTCTAAAATCGTTAAAATTATAACAGAAATATGAAACCCAAAGAAAAATATTGGATCGAAAAAGTAAGAAATAAAGAAATTATATGTGTATTTGTTATAAACTTTTGTTAAATTTATATAAAAGCCGTAAAAATGTTGAAAATGCATTATAATTTGTACGAAAATTGCTAAAATCTAACAAAATAACTGGAAAAATACGAAGGCCAAGAAAAATATTGGATCGAAGAAGTAAGAAAATATATGATCGTTTGTTATAAACTTTGTTAAATTTATATAAAATCTGTAAAAATGTTGATAAAATGCATTAGAATTTGAACGAAAATTGTTAAAATCTAACAAAATGACTGGAAAAATGCGAAATTAAAAGAAACACAACGGTACGAAGAAGTCAGAAATAAAGAAATTATATGTCTGATTGTTATAAAAGTTGTAAAAATGTAGAAAATGCGTGATAATTTGTACAGAATGGGTTAAAATCTTATAAAAATTACATAAAAACCTTTCAAAATGATATGAAATCTTAATAACAAGATATAAAATTTTTAAAAAAATACCGGAATGAAGAAGTAGGAAAGAAAGAAATCATCATGAAATTTGTCATAAACATTGTTAAATTTTTTATAAAAGTTGTAAATAATAAAGCAAATGCATAATAATTTAAACGAAAATTGTTAAAATTATATTAAAAAAGATGAAATTTAAAAAAAAAAATTACCGGAATGAAGAAGTAGGAAATGTAAGAAATTGTATGTTTAGTTGTTATAAACGTCCTCATTTGTTATAAAAGTTGAAAAAATGAACAAAAAGCAGGAAAATACATCCTAAGTATGTTTAAAATCTTATAAAATGACAGCAGAAATATGAAATTAAAATAAGAATGATGAAGTAAGAAATATGTTGATACTATACGTGCAGCTTCAGTCTGTACGTTATTTACTTGAATAATAACAGTTGTAAATCACCAAAGAAAGAAATAAAAGTACTAAGGCTCTGGAATTATTTATTGCACTCATCTTAGTTTTCTTTCTAAATATTATTTAGAAATAAGCCTTCCCACCAAGCGTCAAGGTGTGAGTGCATCGGGAAGGTCAGTTGATATAATACTGTTGTTAATATTTTTTTTTTCAACACACTTTGGTTTCACTTTATAATGTTCTTCATAGTGTAGATTCAGAAAGGCGCTTTGAATAATAAACATTGCAATATTTTAACTGAAATATTCTTTTTTTTCTATATGTGTTAATGAAAAAACTAACTTGTAATATAAAAAACTACTTTTATATACAACCGTATAAAACAAAAATATTTATATTTTAAGTCTTTTACAGTGTTGGGAGAAAGATTTCAGAAGGAGAAATTAATTCCCACAACTCATCTGTGCATCCTGTATGGCATAATGTCCATGAGCAAGCGTATGTACATGATCTACAAGATGGCGTTTGTCGTCGTACGGTGAAAGCGAAACTTTTTTCTGCTCGACAGAAAATATTTTATGCTCTTTAGACAAGATCGTTCGAAAAGATGTGATAAATTCTTTTTTATCGAACAGGGCAGTTACATAATCATCAAAAGTTATTTTTTTCTCAACGGCTATCCTCTTTATCCATTTTGCTCGTTTCATATCTTGTCCTCTAACCCGTAAAGCATACATTTTGGCTCGGAGGCCTGCAAATTCAGAGATGGGTTCGCCGTTGGTTTCATCTTTGAATTTCCCCCAACACTTTTTTGTTTCTATTGCTGTGGCAAGGGTGGGTTTTGGGATAATCGGATGTATCCAATTCGTCCAACATAGTGGTCAGGTCCACGTAAAAGTCGTCAGTTTTTATCTCATAAATGAAACTGTCTGTGTCGGTATACAGTAATTTCAGTTTGTCAGGTCCGTACTTTTCTAACATTGTCTTATAGTGGAACTCATACATCCTGACTTTGGACAGATCGAGAATGGCCATTCCTACATAAATAGGTTTGTTCATTGTGATCTGTTCATAGTCGAGATGTACAGCTACTAAAGTTTCACTATATATTGTCCTGTCCTTAAAAGTGGGTTTGGCAATGAGTTTTTGTAATCTCTTATCGTCAGTAACCAATTCTATTTTTATACGTTTTCTTACATCTTCCATAAATTTTCCAAATACGGCGTTATTCATAAGTTTGAAAAAATCTTTGTCGAAATCGTTGGTCGATTGCTGTCTCATTCGGGTGTTGAGTTCGATATATGAACTTAGCCAACGGGACTGCCTGAACCGTAGCGCTCGATGTACGTGTACTAAACGGAGACCAAGGCTCATCGCTTGTTTTAAGTTGGCAAAGTGTACGACATATTTTTCACTTTTAGACAAAGGAGCTAATAATTTCTTATTGGTGCCTTTCGGAGGGACTCTATTTTCTGGAAGAAGAGGAAAATCATTGTGAACATCGTGTAACTCTTCGGGGTACTCAATGTCCGCTTCGACAATATAGCCGTATGGACCGTCTTCTCGTATATTTTCCCATTTTAGAGCATTGGGATCTTCAACCCATTCAAAACTGCCATAAGGAAGGGGGTTTGACATTGCCCATCCGTATAAATTATTCGCATCAAGGTAGGCGATGTACTTCGATTCCCTATGAGGCTCATGGTTTGGGTTAAGATTCCCGTTATCAGCTTTGCTATAACGTTGGCTGCATTGACATATCCCTCCCCTGATCCCGCGTTCGATCATAAGTAACTGATCATAATCAGTCAAGAGGTCAAGATGTATACCAGTATACTTGAGCATGGCATCCCATGCCAGGCCTGGAGCCGTGAAGTACCAAGCAGGATCTAAAGAATATGCTCCCATGCAAACATCTATGAAATTTTCAAATATGTCACATAGGAGCATAACGTCTACTTTAAGGTAGAGCTCACTGTACTCGCCTAGGGTTTTAACTTCAAATGCATTCCAGACTGACTGGGCATGATGGTAGTCTTCATCTGAGATGTCGCATTCATTGAGGGTACTATAGAATGCCTCCTTAGGTGGTAAAACGGTTTCCTTTAGTTTCTCAAATGAATCTGTATAATCGTAGGGATACACTCCTTTACGTATAACTAAATCCATCTTGTCGGCAGGGAAGAATTTAGCCGTGTCGACGAACTTATGTCGTGGCAGGTTTTTCGATAATTTATCTAAGCTGGATGCCATGAACCTTAAGGTATCCACGAATCTAACCGTTAGCGGCCCAACCTGCTTACTAAAAGAAATATATTTTTCCTCACTGTTGGGTATGACGTTAATACGACTTTTATCATAGCCCAACTCTCGGACTATGAAATGAGAGTCGTAACCACTCATATTGTGGAGAAAGGCGGGGAGAAATCGAGGAGTACGGTAAAGAATGTTACATTGTGAATGAGCTGCTCCACGATAAAGACCAGTGATGTGGTCATGGTCCGCCACTTTTCTGTCGGAGGAAACGAAAGGATTGGAGCAAAGGTAGCAATGCTGAGATTTTGAAAATTCTGCTAGTTGAGATGGTTTAAGGGAGAGCATAGGTTGTTTCGTCGAGTACACCTTTGAAACTTTTTCAGCTACAGACTTTATATGTTTCATGAACTCCTTTGCTGCATCCTCGCCTGTATAAATGTAGGGCTCCATAGGGAAGTCGGCGGGTAGGCAGTGACGAGGAATGTCTTCTGCAACCTTAATATAGGTGCAGAAGCTCATAGGGAGGTGGCGTTGGTAGGCAGTTGTATTCGAATGTATGGGATGGTTTTTGTCTATTTTCTTTAACACACATTCAAAATCTGCATAGATGACGATAGGAATTCTCAGCTGATTCTGTACTCTAGTAAATGATATCGTTGGTGGTCTCCCGTCTTCACTAGGTTCAGGCAATAGGATTCGCGTTGGTCTATTCTCTCCGCAGTATTCCATGTGTTCTTTTATCCACTCGGCAGTACCTTCACGATTTGATGAAAAATGTTGGAAACATCTCTTACAAACTTGTACCTTCCTTTTATGTTTGGTAATTTGAGAGAATACGAGTCTATTGAAATCTTTTATATATGCGTAGTGGCTACGACCATCATCAGTTGTCAATAAAAGTAGTCTCTATGATCTTCCTTCTCCTGCCTAACGACTTTTAGGGGATAAACTTCCTCCTTCTCTCCAAGACCAAAGACATTAATACTTATATTATTGCGTTGTTCGAATTTTTTCACTTCGTGGAGAGGAGTGGGGAAGGATATGCAACTAAAGTCATACCTGTGCTCAAGATTTTTATATTCGCTCACTCTTTGTCCATCGTCATCAATAAATCGTGATAATACGGCGTACATTAAGCATCGGTCATCGTTGTTTTTTACATTAATAATGGCTTTCTTATTCGCTATAAGTGGGGGTAAAGGGATAAAACTAGAACCTCCTATCGGCTTAAATCGGTTAATACGGAGTAGGACGCCGTCAAGGTTTTTAAGAGTCCAACCACTTCCCTTCAAAGGAGATTCCTCCATCTCAGTTTTTATCTTGTCGTAGCTTGTGCTCAAACTATCCAAAATGGAAGAGTCTTCATATAATATTATGTTTTTTTGTCTTAAATGCTCTATCGCAAGTTTCACCCACAGTATTTTCGAACGTTGCCTCCAAGACCAAATTGTATTTTATAGGGGAAATAGTTTCTTCCATATAATTTTTAAGCAAGCTATGTATCGTCTCTGTCTGTGAATTCAGGAATTCTATTGCATCTGTACTTTCAGTGGATGGAAGAAAGAACGTTTTCAGGATACCCCCGTGAGAAGTTTCCACCTCGTAGAGATGTCCCCTAGCAGCATCGATACGGGACCTCTTTGCCATGGTGGATATTTCATAACCGCAGCGACGGATATGGGCAATGAGCGTCTTTTTTGATGTAAACTTTTCACCGCAATTTGAGCATTTACGCTGTTGCCCACGTGTCTGACATATGGCTAAATGCCTACCACAAACGTCACGTTCTCGACTAAATACCTTTCCACAAAATTTGCATTCCATGATTAAAAAAAAGTAATTTTTAAACTCACGAAATTACGCATTAAATATACTAAAAAAAATAATGATGAAAAAAGATTAAAATATTAAAATAAAATAACTTTCGAAAATATTAAAAACACAGAGTTAAGGAGACTAGTCGATGTTCACTCTAGAGCAGCTCTTAACAGAATGAGGAAGAGTGAGATCGCGCTCTCCTTATATAGTCTCAGAGAGGCCAAAAAAAAACAAAATGGCGGATAAGGAAAAAACAAAATGGCGGATAAGGAAAAACAAAATGGCGGACAAATTCCTGATTACTAGGTAGAGGGAATAACCAAGAGAAACGTATATGGTGAGATAACAATTCTACATCTACAACAACAATGACTGACCCTTCACCTAAGGAAGGTCAGAAAAATGCTGAAGGTCATTCGAATTAGGTGGTCAAGGTATAGTAGAACCCAACAAGGGGTCACGTGATGGAAGTATAGTTAGGAATGGTGTACATGGTACTTACGGAGTAGACGGGCGCGCAAAAAAAGTGCGCCAGGATTCTCAAAATCATACTACACACATTGATCACTAAAAGACTGCTCATGTTCTCCTCCTACTCTTTTGATTCTGGATTTGATTGGTTGGTTTTCCTATATGATTTTCTTATCAATTAGTTTTAATAGCTTGTTGGAGCATGCCTTATGTTATATATTCCATATGTTTTTGCAATTAGTAAACATTTTGAGCGATAATTAAAATAAAAATAATTATTTTAATATTTTTCCCCGATAACTTCTTAAATAAATTAAGAAGGCAAAAAAGATTTTAATGGAACCACCTTGGGAAAATACTCTACAAGATGAAAGAGGTTTCGTTCCAATTGTTCCATCCATCTCTGAGTAATCGGTGAACATACATAGAAAAAAAAAGCACAAAAAAAAGGCACATACGTATCGAATTGAGTAACCTCCTCTTTCGTTCGAAGTCGGTTAAAAATTAAATGAAAACCTGTTTGCTAGTAAAAATAAAAAAAGTATATATTCAAACGTATTGTTCTTCAAGTTTTCATGATTCCATGATTGCATTTAAAAATAAAAGCATTTTTGCTTTTTCGCCTGGAAGCCTGGACCGCCTAATTGTGGGTAGGGAAGAGGTTCGAGTCTAATAAACAGATAAACAGCTCCGACGAGCCAAATATACTAGCAGCTAATATACTAACAGGTCCGGCTCCAGCTCCGTTGGAATCAGTGGGTGGGAGAAGTTAAACAGCTCCGAAGAGCCTCGGAACTTATCTAATAACAGCTCCGTTGGAATCAATGGGTGGGTAAAGGTTAAACAGTTCCGAAGAGCCTCGGAACTAATATAATGACAGCTCCCTTGGAGTCAATGATTTGAAGAGCTGCGAGTCTTCTTCAAGGCCCCTGTTTCAACAGTTCCACGAATCTGTTTCGGTTAGGAAACTGTTTCTTCTTCAAGGCCACTGTTTCACGTATCTGTTTCGGTTAGGAAACTGTTTCTTCTTCAAGGCCACTTTTTCACGTATCTGTTATCGTATCGGGAATCGTTATTGTATCACGTATCGGCTATTTTATTAAACAGCTTGCTAACCTGCTAATTCTGCCTGCTTCTCGAAATTGTTTCAGTGAAACTGTTTATTAAACAGCTTGCGCTCGTACTGTATCTGTTTAATTCATTCCCAAAAAATATGCTACTCTGTGTAATGTGGCTCTTAAATGTTTTAATTATTAGATTATGTTTTCTCCAGATTGTTTATTTGACATGTTTAGATAAATCATGAAGAAAAACAGGTAATAAAGTAATTGAAAACGTACACATGGCTTGGAGCGAGAACATGAAGTATATTATATTAAAAAGGTTAAAAAAATGGTTACATGATACAAGGGTTTCAATTATATTACATAGTCAATTAGTTTTAATTATACATAGCAGTCTCCCCCACTATTCAAGAATTATTAACATTAAAATAGTACCATGAATCAAAAAGTATGTATCTTGTGAGGGGACATCAATACTGAAGTAATATGTTAGGATCTCGAAACCTTTCTGGGAGTCTTCTCTGACGAACAGGTCTGTTGATGGGAGATAATGGAGTCTGAAGAAAAGGCTCGGTTGAAGATGAATCTGGAAGATCCTGAGGAGGCACAACTGAAGCTGGCTCGGTTGAAGATGAATCTGGAAGATCATGAGGTGCAAATTGAGTGTGAGGTTCCTGAGGTGGACCTGGAGCTCGAGGAATTTCATAAGACTGAGAGGGGCCAAATGAAACAGTCTTTTTTGCTTGTACAAGGGTGTTTCTCAGTTGATTGATGTGACGCTTGCGAATTCTCCTTGATTCGTCCAGGTGGACAAGGTTATGTTGTTGACCCAACCTTTGCGTCACCTCACCAAACTCCCACTTTGGCTTGTTATTTTTGAAGACACGGATTTGCACTCTCTCCCACACATGAAAAAAACTTCTGGTAACTCGCGTTGACTGAGAAGAGTGTCGTTTGGTTGGTAATAAGGCATCCAGGCGGATTCGGAATTTTCTTTTCAAATATAACTCAGCAGGTGAGGAGCCATTAGCAAGGGGAGTTGATCTGTACATTAATAATGGCTTTCTTATTCGCTATAAGTGGGGGTAAAGGGATAAAACTAGAACCTCCTATCGGCTTAAATCGGTTAATACGGAGTAGGACGCCGTCAAGGTTTTTAAGAGTCCAAAAGTCAAAGGAGATTCCTCCATCTCAGTTTTTATTTTGTCGTAGCTTGTGCTCAAACTATCCAAAATGGAAGAGTCTTCATATAATATTATGTTTTTTTGTCTTAAATGCTCTATCGCAAGTTTCACCCACAATATTTTCGAACGTTGCCTCCAAGACCAAATTGTATTTTATAGGGGAAATAGTTTCTTCCATATAATTTTTAAGCAAGCTTTTTTTTTTTTTTTTTTTTTTTTTTTCTGTACCCCTACCTGGCCATGTGTGGCATACGGGGGGTTACTCTACAGGTGTAACCAACCTATCCTAACCATGGTGGGTAGGTTGAGATTTATTCCGTGGGGCCTCCACGAAATAAAAGTCAACCATCCCAGGGCGGATTCCAACCGCCACCGTTCGGCTCGAGCGTGTTAAAGCGGGCCGCGCTCGAACACGCTCGGCTATCCCCGGCCCATTTTTAAGCAAGCTATGTATCGTCTCTGTCTGTGAATTCAGGAATTCTATTGCATCTGTACTTTCAGTGGATGGAAGAAAGAACGTTTTCAGGATACCCCCGTGAGAAGTTTCCACCTCGTAGAGATGTCCCCTAGCAGCATCGATACGGGACCTCTTTGCCATAGTGGATATTTGATAACCGCAGCGACGGATATGGGCAATGAGCGTCTTTTTTGATGCAAACTTTTCACCGCAATTTGAGCATTTACGCTGTTGCCCACGTGTCTGACATATGGCTAAATGCCTACCACAAACGTCACGTTCTCGACTAAATACCTTTCCACAAAATTTGCATTCCATGATTAAAAAAAAGTAATTTTTAAAATCACGAAATTACGAATTAAATATACTAAAAAAAGAATGATGAAAAAAAATTAAAATATTAAAATAAAATAACTTTCGAAAATATTAAAAACACAGAGTTAAGGAGACTAGTCGATGTTCACTCTAGCGCAGCGCTTAACAGAATGAGGAAGAGTGAGATCGCGCTCTCCTTATATAGTCTCAGAGAGGCCCAAAAAAACAAAATGGCGGATAAGGAAAAAACAAAATGGCGGATAAGGAAAAACAAAATGGCGGACAAGGAAAAAACAAAATGGCGGATAAGGAAAAACAAAATGGCGGACAAATTCCTGATTACTAGGTAGAGGGAATAACCAAGAGAAACCTATATGGTGAGATAACAATTCTACATCTACAACAACAATGACTGACCCTTCACCTAAGGAAGGTCAGAAAAATGCTGAAGGTCATTCGAATTAGGTGGTCAAGGTATAGTAGAACCCAACAAGGGGTCATGTGATGGAATTATAGTTAGGAATGGTGTACATGGTACTTACGGAGTAGACGGGCGCGCAAAAAAGTGCGCCAGAATCCTCAAAATCATACTACTAATGTGTTTTAAGTGCTTGTTGGAACAAACCTATACATAACCTTAACTAATTTTTCAACAATAGATTTAAATAAAGATATATAATATCTGCAGAATATAATATCGCTGTCGTTTTCTGTAGCGATATTAGCATAAATATTAGATAGATATATATATTCACCGATAACAGTAAACCTTCTTACTTTAGACCTGATCGACGCGCAGTGGGAAAATTTTGTCAATTAGCGGCCAAAAATCTATAACTCCTGACCTAATAAAGATACTCGAATAATTCTTTTTTCATTAATGAGCTTGGGATTCTTTTTATCAGTGAGAATAAAAAAAAATAAAAATAACTTCGCTCCCAGTATTTCAAATTGATTTTTATATGAATCATTTCATCACTTAAATTTAAATAAATTAGTTTATTAGGTACAGGGTTATACATGGAGAATGAACTGAGTCAGTATTATTGTCAATTGAGCTTTCTGCTTATATACATATCTTTTTTCGGGCATTTGCTCCTTTTGAAAGGTTTTTAAAATAAATATTGTCTAAATAAGAAAAAAATCCAAACAAATTAAAAATACCCTATTTTTTAGGAATTTTAACGGAATAAAATATTTTCATGTAATTCAACGAGAAGAATGTTTTATGATTTAGTCTAATTCGAGGCCGAAAATATAATAAAGGTTTAAATATAGGGATTTAAATCTTAAAATCGATATATAGTCGATCGATCGCATTTGATCGATCTAATTCTATTATGGCATTTTAGCACCCTTCACCCTCTACCACGGTGAAAAAAATCAGAACCAACTATTGCCAATAATAGAATTTATATCAATTTAAATACTTTCTTTTCATAAATTACATAGTTAACGTGGATGGAATTAAAATCCATTTTTATCCAATAATTTTACAGCCATTCTTCTTATTTATAAAATATGTTTGGTGCAATCATATAAAAAGTAAAGCTGAATAGAAAAAATCTGGTGCGTGCGCGCAACACACAACTTTCACTTACCAACTTACTTAGATTAGAAACTGACGTGTTTTGCTAAATGTCATTTCCCAAAGTCACACATTTTTCTACATTCATATCTTATTTTTGTTAATCGTTAAAGCCGTTTTTGAGTAAATAAAAAAACCCTGTGAAAATGATACAAAATTTATTAAGTAAAGTCCCCCCTCCCGTAGATCAATTTTGATGAAATTTTTACAGTCATATCTCGGGCATATAAATAGATCAAATACCAAGTTTGATCAAAATCGTTGAAACCGTTTTTGAGTAAATAAAAAAAAACACGTGAAAATGATACAAAATTTAATAAGTAAAGTCCCCCCTCCGGTTAATCAATCGTGATGAAATGTTGGTTATCACATCTTTGGCTTATAAATACATCAAATACCAAGTTTGATCAAAATCGTTAAAACCGTTTTTGAGTAAATAAAAAAAACATGTGAAAATGATACAAAATTTATCAAGTAAAGTCCCCCCTCCGGTTGATCAATTTTGATGACATTTTTACAGTCATATTTCAGGCATATAAATAGATTAAATACTCAGTTTAATCAAAATCGTTAGAGCCGTTTTTGAGAAAACTTAAAAAGTTATTAAATAAAGTACCCCCTCCCTTTGAGCAAATTTGATGAAATTTTTGCTGTCACATCGGGGGCTTATACATACTCTAAATACCCAATTTCAGGTTCGCACGGTTTATAGTTTTTGAGCTAGTCTGTTCACACACACACACACAGACACACAGACACACAGACACACAGACACACACACACAGAAATGAATGTGGAAAAATGTGTAACTGAGTGAGAAGTGGCATTAACACAACGCATTAATTTCTAATCTATGTTGGTTCATCAAAAACAGACCATTTCGCGGGACTTGGTTATTTTGACTCAGGGGTCCACAAAACGTGTATTTCCGTTGAAAACCGGAAGTCGAAAATTTTCACGATCGCAATACTTCCACTTACTATATATTTCATATATAGGTAAGTGAAAGTAAAAAAATCTGGTGCGTGCGCGCAACACACAACTTTCACTTACCAACATAGATTAGAAATTAATGCGTTGTGTTAATGCCACTTCTCACTCAGTTACACATTTTTCCACATTCATTTCTTATTTTTGTTTTCATTTGCGCAATTCTTTTATTATAAAATAAAAGTTTTAACTTGAGATAATTCGGCAATGCATACTCCAGGTTGACTGATTTTATAATTCTCTATGTTCTTGTAGAAAATTTCATTTAGTTATCATGAAACCAACAATTTCCATTAAATGAACAGAAAGGCTTTAATTAGGAACAATGACCTGTCATTAAAGCGTACTAGGCATGAGTGGGCTCAACGTGTTTTATGAGTTGACTGAATATTTTTCTTTTTTTCTCCTGTATCTGTTTACTTGGTTTTTATCATATACCATATTTAGTCATTTCTTATTTTTAGGCGTAATGAGAGACAGTTAATTTCTCCATATAAACAAAAACAAAGATACTTCACAGAGGAAACAAAAAACAAACAAACAAAAAAGGCCCCTACCCCATTTAAGCCCCCCCCCCCCAGAACATTTTAATAATGATAAAGCTTACCTGATATTAAAGAACACCTAATTTTCATTAGGTGTTCTTCTTCTAATTGTTCATTAGGTGTCAGGTTTAATTTTCATTAAACATGACGAATTTGATGAAAATCGTTAAAGCCGTTTTTGAGAAAATCGAAAAAAAGGTAAACATTGCAAAAAAAAGTTAAGAAATAAAGTGCCCCTCCGTTTGACCAATGTTGATGAAATGCGGGCTATCTTCATCTTTGGCATATACATAAGTCAAATACCCAGTTTGATCAAAATCGTTAAAGCCGTTTTTGAGTAAATAAAAAAAAAACGTGAAAATGATACGAAATTTATTAAGTAAAGTCCCCCCTCCGGTTAATCAATTTTGATGAAATTTTTACAGTAATATCTCTGGCATATACATACATCAAATACGCAGTTTGATCAAAATCGTTAAAGTCGATTTTGAGTAAATAAAAAAAAACACGTGAAAATCTGGTGCGTGCGCGCAACACACAACTTTCACTTACCAACTTACTTAGATTAGAACGAGTTTTATGAGTTGACTGAATATTTTTCTGTTTTTCTCCTCTTTATGTTTTCTTTATTTTTATCATATCTCATATTTAGCCATTTCTTATTTTTAGGCGAAACGAGAGACAGTTAATTTCTCCATATAAACAAAAAGAAAGGTACTTTACAGGAAACAAACAAACAAAAAAGAACCCCCCCCCAAAAAAAAAGCCCCCTCAGAACATTTAAATAATGATAAAGCTTACCTGATTTGATCGAAAAAAAGTTAAAAATTGCAAAAGAAGTTATGAAATAAAGTGCCCCCTCCGTTTGACCACTTTCCGTTTGACCACTTTTGATGAAATGCTGGCTATCACATCTTTGGCATATACATACATCAAATACCCAGTTTGATCAAAATCGTTTAAGCCGTTTTTGAGTAAATAAAACACGTGAAAATGATACAAAATTTATTAATTAAAGTCCCCCCTCCTGTTGATCAATTTTGATGAAATGTTGGCTATCACATCTTTGGCATATACATACATCAAATACCCAGTTTGATCAAAATCGTTAAAGCCGTTTTTTGAGTAATATAAAAAAAACACGTGAAAATAATACAAAATTTATTAAGTAAAGTCCCACCTCCTGTTGATCAATTTTGATGAAAGTTTTACAGTCATATCTCGGGCATATACATACATCAAATACCCAGTTTAATCAAAATCGTTAGAGCCGTTTTTGAGAAAATCGAAAAAAAACGTAAAAAGTTATTAAATAAAGTACCCCCTCCCTTTGACCAATTTTGATGAAATTTTTGCTGTCACATCGCGGGCAATATATATACACTAAATACCCAATTTCAGGTTCGCACGGTGTATAGTTTTTGAGCTAGTCTGTTCACACACACACACACACACACACACACACACACACACACACACACACACACACACACACACACACACACACACACACACACACACACAACAACACACACACACACACACACACACACACACACACACACACACACACACACACACACACACACACACACACACACACAACACACACACACCACACACACACACACACACACACAAACACACACACACACATAAACACAACACACACACACACACACACACACACACACACACACACACACACACACACACACAGACACAGACACAGACACACACACACACACACACACACACACAGACACACACACACAGACCATTTCGCGGGCCTTGGTTAATTGGACTCAGGGGACGCCAAAACGTGAATTTCCGTTGAAAACCAGAAGTCGAAATTTTTCACGATCGCAATACTTCCACTTACTATATATTTCATATATAGGTAAGTGAAAGTAAAAAATAATAATATCAGAGATTTGAGCATAGATTTTGCTTAAAATAAATTCAATTTTTTCCCTATTAAGCTTTTACTTTCTGTATTAATGCACCAAACATATTTTATAAATAAAAAGAATGGCTGTAAAATAATTGGATAAAAATGCGTTTTAATTTCATCCACCTATGTACTTACTATGTAACTATTTAATTTATGAAAAGGAAATATTTAAATTGATATAACTTCTATTATTGGCAATAGTTGGTTCTGATTTTTTTCACAGTGGTAAAGGGTGAAGGGTACTAAAATACCATAATAGAAATAGATCGATCAAATGCGATCGATCGGCGACATATCGATTTTAAGATTTAAATCCTTTATTATTTTATAAATAAAGGATAAATTTTATTAATTTTATAAATATTAAATATTATTTAATATTTGAACTTTATTATATTTTCGGCCTCGAATTGGACTAAATCATAAAATATACTTCTCGTTGAATTACATGGAAATATTTTATTCCCTTAAAATTCCTAAAAAATAGGGTATTTTTAATTTGTTTGGATTTTTTCTTATTTAGACAATATTTATTTTAAAATCTTTCAAAAGGAGCAAATGCCTGAAAAAAGACATGCTTATAAGTAGAAAGCTCAATTGATAATAATACTGACTCATTTCATTCTCCATGTATAACCCTGTACCTAATACACTAATTTATTTAAATTTATGTGAAGGAATGATTCATATAAAAATTAATTTGAAATACTTTGAGCGATGTTATTTTTTTTGTCACTGCTAAAGGGAATCCTAAGCTCATTAATGAAAAAAGAATTATTTGATTATCGTCATTCGGTCAGGAGTTATAGATTTTTGGGCGCTAAATGACAAAATTTTCCCTCTGTGCGACGGTTGGACACCATAATCAAAAGACCACAAAATTCGTGGAAATGCAAGAAAGACTGAGTATTGATAATCGTTTTAATGCAGAATTTAAGAATTCTTCAAGTTCCCGAAGGTTCGTTTAAATTTAAAATTTTAGCCATTATTGATTTAAATTAGATTCTGCCTTTTGCTCGCTATGCACATTAAAAAGGAATACAATAATTCCTGGAAAAGCTTATTTTCAGTTGACTTAACAAAGGATTCAGATACCTCTGTCTTTTTTGCTGATGTTCATCCATCAATAAAAAACTGCAAAATAAAACTTGATAACTCCCCGAAAACAACCTCATTATATGAAAGCCCCCTCAGCATAAATTTGGCAGTCATGGAAATGATTGATAAAAATGATGATAAATGCTACGCCTCTAGAATTTAAGCAACAGTGTTTAGCAATTATTTTCTGAATAATGTTTTATTATGAAGGATATAATTCATAGTGCTTGGTAATAAATTTAGTCCAAAATTCATCGGTAGGAATTACGAACATAATTGACTCAACCTTTTGAATTAAATCAGTAGTCTAATTTCGAGAATAATAATATCCTTCGTAATAATAAATTAACCATAAAATGAATCCCAAACCCTGTTGCTTCTATCCTAGCGGGGCAGTTTTTTTGATATCGATAAATTTTATGGCTGCCCCCTTTTTTGCTGGGACTTCTATCCAATGATGTTTAATCTACTTTTCCAACGATCGATTTAAATAAAGCAATATTAACACATTTCGGAACAATGATGATGTATGTAAATGACAAGTACTGAGGACAATATTTAGCATAGGAAAAATATTGTCATTGTGGAAAAACATTTTATGTGTTCCCTTCCCAATGGAACATTGACCTTTAAAAAAAAAAAAAATCAATTATAATAAAAAAAACGTAGTATGTTGAAAGTTGTATAATACACGCACCGCTTTCCCACTTTTCTGTGTGTCATTTTAAGAAAATTAAACCGACTTCGAAATCTAGAAACCAGTAAAAAATAAATTCACTGAAAAGTATGAAATAATTACCTTCTGATTTTTATGAATACACGCTAATTGTTAATAAAAATCATTAAATTAAAATATTAAATACTATGTTCAATACAACACAATCTTTTCGGAGGCGGCGCAAAATAGAAATGACATGTTACTGATACAATTCCATAAGTAGGCATTGAAATCAATAGATGGGAAGAGAAGATCCATTTAGAAGATTTTGATAATGACTAGTTTTAAAAAATTTAAATTTTGCGCCGCCTCCGAAAAGATTGTGTTGTATTGAACATAGTATTGCTATGTAATGGGGGGTTTAATTAATTAATGATTTTATAATTAATTTCTTATCATGGATTTAAATCTTAAAATCGATATATAGTCGATCGATCGCATTTGATCGATCTAATTCTATTATGGCATTTTAGCACCCTTCACCCTCTACCACGGTGAAAAAAATCAGAACCAACTATTGCCAATAATAGAATTTATATCAATTTAAATACTTTCTTTTCATAAATTACATAGTTAACGTGGATGGAATTAAAATCCATTTTTATCCAATAATTTTACAGCCATTCTTCTTATTTATAAAATATGTTTGGTGCAATCATATAAAAAGTAAAGCTGAATAGAAAAAATCTGGTGCGTGCGCGCAACACACAACTTTCACTTACCAACTTACTTAGATTAGAAACTGACGTGTTTTGCTAAATGTCATTTCCCAAAGTCACACATTTTTCTACATTCATATCTTATTTTTGTTAATCGTTAAAGCCGTTTTTGAGTAAATAAAAAAACCCTGTGAAAATGATACAAAATTTATTAAGTAAAGTCCCCCCTCCCGTAGATCAATTTTGATGAAATTTTTACAGTCATATCTCGGGCATATAAATAGATCAAATACCAAGTTTGATCAAAATCGTTGAAACCGTTTTTGAGTAAATAAAAAAAAACACGTGAAAATGATACAAAATTTAATAAGTAAAGTCCCCCCTCCGGTTAATCAATCGTGATGAAATGTTGGTTATCACATCTTTGGCTTATAAATACATCAAATACCAAGTTTGATCAAAATCGTTAAAACCGTTTTTGAGTAAATAAAAAAAACATGTGAAAATGATACAAAATTTATCAAGTAAAGTCCCCCCTCCGGTTGATCAATTTTGATGACATTTTTACAGTCATATTTCAGGCATATAAATAGATTAAATACTCAGTTTAATCAAAATCGTTAGAGCCGTTTTTGAGAAAACTTAAAAAGTTATTAAATAAAGTACCCCCTCCCTTTGAGCAAATTTGATGAAATTTTTGCTGTCACATCGGGGGCTTATACATACTCTAAATACCCAATTTCAGGTTCGCACGGTTTATAGTTTTTGAGCTAGTCTGTTCACACACACACACACAGACACACAGACACACAGACACACAGACACACACACACAGAAATGAATGTGGAAAAATGTGTAACTGAGTGAGAAGTGGCATTAACACAACGCATTAATTTCTAATCTATGTTGGTTCATCAAAAACAGACCATTTCGCGGGACTTGGTTATTTTGACTCAGGGGTCCACAAAACGTGTATTTCCGTTGAAAACCGGAAGTCGAAAATTTTCACGATCGCAATACTTCCACTTACTATATATTTCATATATAGGTAAGTGAAAGTAAAAAAATCTGGTGCGTGCGCGCAACACACAACTTTCACTTACCAACATAGATTAGAAATTAATGCGTTGTGTTAATGCCACTTCTCACTCAGTTACACATTTTTCCACATTCATTTCTTATTTTTGTTTTCATTTGCGCAATTCTTTTATTATAAAATAAAAGTTTTAACTTGAGATAATTCGGCAATGCATACTCCAGGTTGACTGATTTTATAATTCTCTATGTTCTTGTAGAAAATTTCATTTAGTTATCATGAAACCAACAATTTCCATTAAATGAACAGAAAGGCTTTAATTAGGAACAATGACCTGTCATTAAAGCGTACTAGGCATGAGTGGGCTCAACGTGTTTTATGAGTTGACTGAATATTTTTCTTTTTTTCTCCTGTATCTGTTTACTTGGTTTTTATCATATACCATATTTAGTCATTTCTTATTTTTAGGCGTAATGAGAGACAGTTAATTTCTCCATATAAACAAAAACAAAGATACTTCACAGAGGAAACAAAAAACAAACAAACAAAAAAGGCCCCTACCCCATTTAAGCCCCCCCCCCCCAGAACATTTTAATAATGATAAAGCTTACCTGATATTAAAGAACACCTAATTTTCATTAGGTGTTCTTCTTCTAATTGTTCATTAGGTGTCAGGTTTAATTTTCATTAAACATGACGAATTTGATGAAAATCGTTAAAGCCGTTTTTGAGAAAATCGAAAAAAAGGTAAACATTGCAAAAAAAAGTTAAGAAATAAAGTGCCCCTCCGTTTGACCAATGTTGATGAAATGCGGGCTATCTTCATCTTTGGCATATACATAAGTCAAATACCCAGTTTGATCAAAATCGTTAAAGCCGTTTTTGAGTAAATAAAAAAAAAACGTGAAAATGATACGAAATTTATTAAGTAAAGTCCCCCCTCCGGTTAATCAATTTTGATGAAATTTTTACAGTAATATCTCTGGCATATACATACATCAAATACGCAGTTTGATCAAAATCGTTAAAGTCGATTTTGAGTAAATAAAAAAAAACACGTGAAAATCTGGTGCGTGCGCGCAACACACAACTTTCACTTACCAACTTACTTAGATTAGAACGAGTTTTATGAGTTGACTGAATATTTTTCTGTTTTTCTCCTCTTTATGTTTTCTTTATTTTTATCATATCTCATATTTAGCCATTTCTTATTTTTAGGCGAAACGAGAGACAGTTAATTTCTCCATATAAACAAAAAGAAAGGTACTTTACAGGAAACAAACAAACAAAAAAGAACCCCCCCCCCAAAAAAAAAGCCCCCTCAGAACATTTAAATAATGATAAAGCTTACCTGATTTGATCGAAAAAAAGTTAAAAATTGCAAAAGAAGTTATGAAATAAAGTGCCCCCTCCGTTTGACCACTTTTGATGAAATGCTGGCTATCACATCTTTGGCATATACATACATCAAATACCCAGTTTGATCAAAATCGTTTAAGCCGTTTTTGAGTAAATAAAACACGTGAAAATGATACAAAATTTATTAATTAAAGTCCCCCCTCCTGTTGATCAATTTTGATGAAATGTTGGCTATCACATCTTTGGCATATACATACATCAAATACCCAGTTTGATCAAAATCGTTAAAGCCGTTTTTGAGTAAATAAAAAAAACACGTGAAAATAATACAAAATTTATTAAGTAAAGTCCCACCTCCTGTTGATCAATTTTGATGAAAGTTTTACAGTCATATCTCGGGCATATACATACATCAAATACCCAGTTTAATCAAAATCGTTAGAGCCGTTTTTGAGAAAATCGAAAAAAACGTAAAAAGTTATTAAATAAAGTACCCCCTCCCTTTGACCAATTTTGATGAAATTTTTGCTGTCACATCGCGGGCATATATATACACTAAATACCCAATTTCAGGTTCGCACGGTGTATAGTTTTTGAGCTAGTCTGTTCACACACACACACACACACACACACACACACACACACACACACACACACACACACACACACACACACACACACACACACACACACACACACACACACACACACACACACACACACACACACACACACACACACACACACACACACACACACACACACACACACACACACACACACACACACACACACACACACACACACACACACACACACACACACACAAAACACACACACACACACACATAAACACACACACACACACACACACACACACACACACACACACACACACACACACACACACACACACACACACACAGACACAGACACAGACACACACACACACACACACACACACACACACAGACACACACACACAGACCATTTCGCGGGCCTTGGTTAATTGGACTCAGGGGACGCCAAAACGTGAATTTCCGTTGAAAACCAGAAGTCGAAATTTTTCACGATCGCAATACTTCCACTTACTATATATTTCATATATAGGTAAGTGAAAGTAAAAAATAATAATATCAGAGATTTGAGCATAGATTTTGCTTAAAATAAATTCAATTTTTTCCCTATTAAGCTTTACTTTCTGTATTAATGCACCAAACATATTTTATAAATAAAAAGAATGGCTGTAAAATAATTGGATAAAAATGCGTTTTAATTTCATCCACCTATGTACTACTATGTAACTATTTAATTTATGAAAAGGAAATATTTAAATTGATATAACTTCTATTATTGGCAATAGTTGGTTCTGATTTTTTTCACAGTGGTAAAGGGTGAAGGGTACTAAAATACCATAATAGAAATAGATCGATCAAATGCGATCGATCGGCGACATATCGATTTTAAGATTTAAATCCTTTATTATTTTATAAATAAAGGATAAATTTTATTAATTTTATAAATATTAAATATTATTTAATATTTGAACCTTTATTATATTTTCGGCCTCGAATTGGACTAAATCATAAAATATACTTCTCGTTGAATTACATGGAAATATTTTATTCCCTTAAAATTCCTAAAAAATAGGGTATTTTTAATTTGTTTGGATTTTTTCTTATTTAGACAATATTTATTTTAAAATCTTTCAAAAGGAGCAAATGCCTGAAAAAAGACATGCTTATAAGTAGAAAGCTCAATTGATAATAATACTGACTCATTTCATTCTCCATGTATAACCCTGTACCTAATACACTAATTTATTTAAATTTATGTGAAGGAATGATTCATATAAAAATTAATTTGAAATACTTTGAGCGATGTTATTTTTTTTGTCACTGCTAAAGGGAATCCTAAGCTCATTAATGAAAAAAGAATTATTTGATTATCGTCATTCGGTCAGGAGTTATAGATTTTTGGGCGCTAAATGACAAAATTTTCCCTCTGTGCGACGGTTGGACACCATAATCAAAAGACCACAAAATTCGTGGAAATGCAAGAAAGACTGAGTATTGATAATCGTTTTAATGCAGAATTTAAGAATTCTTCAAGTTCCCGAAGGTTCGTTTAAATTTAAAATTTTAGCCATTATTGATTTAAATTAGATTCTGCCTTTTGCTCGCTATGCACATTAAAAAGGAATACAATAATTCCTGGAAAAGCTTATTTTCAGTTGACTTAACAAAGGATTCAGATACCTCTGTCTTTTTTGCTGATGTTCATCCATCAATAAAAACTGCAAAATAAAACTTGATAACTCCCCGAAAACAACCTCATTATATGAAAGCCCCCTCAGCATAAATTTGGCAGTCATGGAAATGATTGATAAAAATGATGATAAATGCTACGCCTCTAGAATTTAAGCAACAGTGTTTAGCAATTTATTTTCTGAATAATGTTTTATTATGAAGGATATAATTCATAGTGCTTGGTAATAAATTTAGTCCAAAATTCATCGGTAGGAATTACGAACATAATTGACTCAACCTTTTGAATTAAATCAGTAGTCTAATTTCGAGAATAATAATATCCTTCGTAATAATAAATTAACCATAAAATGAATCCCAAACCCTGTTGCTTCTATCCTAGCGGGGCAGTTTTTTTGATATCGATAAATTTTATGGCTGCCCCTTTTTTGCTGGGACTTCTATCCAATGATGTTTAATCTACTTTTCCAACGATCGATTTAAATAAAGCAATATTAACACATTTCGGAACAATGATGATGTATGTAAATGACAAGTACTGAGGACAATATTTAGCATAGGAAAAATATTGTCATTGTGGAAAAACATTTTATGTGTTCCCTTCCCAATGGAACATTGACCTTTAAAAAAAAAAAAAAATCAATTATAATAAAAAAACGTAGTATGTTGAAAGTTGTATAATACACGCACCGCTTTCCCACTTTTCTGTGTGTCATTTAAAAAATTAAACCGACTTCGAAATCTAGAAACCAGTAAAAAATAAATTCACTGAAAAGTATGAAATAATTACCTTCTGATTTTTATGAATACACGCTAATTGTTAATAAAAATCATTAAATTAAAATATTAAATACTATGTTCAATACAACACAATCTTTTCGGAGGCGGCGCAAAATAGAAATGACATGTTACTGATACAATTCCATAAGTAGGCATTGAAATCAATAGATGGGAAGAGAAGATCCATTTAGAAGATTTTGATAATGACTAGTTTTAAAAAATTTAAATTTTGCGCCGCCTCCGAAAAGATTGTGTTGTATTGAACATAGTATTGCTATGTAATGGGGGGTTTAATTAATTAATGATTTTATAATTAATTTCTTATCATGGATTTTATTAATTAATTAAATAGATGACTCATTGGGATGCCAGAGCATTTTTGATAGGAAATGCCCAAACTAATAATTCCTTTCCCCATTACAGCAATACCTTCCTCTCTTGATAATTAAATAAACAATAAAAATATGATTCCCCTTTTTATGAATCAAAAAAGAATATAACATTGAAAAATTGGATTCCTCTCTCAAAGGCATATGTGGGGCAATATAATATTGCATGCTTCTAGTATGAATATATTAGATATATATGTATGTATATTGAAAATAAAGAATAAACAAAAATGATTATTAAAGAAAAAGAATATGTGAAATATTTTTTATTGATATGGTATCCAATATATATATAAAAGCATTGAGTACAAGTTGAGATATTATAGAAATATAAAAATCTTTTAGTATATTCAAATATGAAAATTGACCATTATTTCCAAAACAGTAAAACAACATATTCTATATTATTAATATTTAAAAAATTAAAATTAGTTTTTATTTGATTGATATATATTAAATTGATATTAACTATATTTGAAAAGAAACAAAATAAAATGAAAATCGGTATTGTCATAACTCACAATCATTACAAAGAATATCTGATAGATAGATATGAAAAACAAATGCAATCATATACTAGAACTAGAAAATTACAAAATTATTAAACATATGTATAGATTGGGTACTCATCTAAATTACTGCGATGATCTACGGCATCTCTCATCACCCTTTCTAGCCTTTGATATACGGGTTAGCCGATAGCGCCACATAATTAAGACAACTGGAAGTATTGTCGGCCTGATGGACATCATAATATCACTCACTTAAACTATTCTGGAGGGACATGACTAACATTTTACACTCAGAGCTTTAGATGTTCACCCTTTGAAGTCCTGGACAGAAGTCCTCTACAACCCAAGCTTTCTATCCTCCCAAGATTGGAGGGGGAGATATTCCTACACTGAAGAATTTATTAAAAACAGACTAAAAATAAAAATAAATACGATTTATATGTAGGTTCTCTTCCAGAGAGAACACCTTTCAAATTTAATTTTGATTCTTTTTATTATTAAAAGAGTAATAGATAAAAAACAAAAAGCGTCCGAACTACGTTTCTCTTAACGTTTTTTACCCCCACCAAGCCCAGAGGCAATCTTTGGTAAACAACAACAGGATGCACCGAATTTAACATATTATCTTACTAAAGGTGGCGTGGGAGGAAATGAAGTTTCCTCCTAAAACCAGCACCCTAGTACTTCTTCTAATTTAGTTATTAATTAAAATATTAATCATCTGTTTTTACATTTAAATCCCTTATTAAAAATGCAAAATTTTGATACCAAACAAGATATACTTTATTTGATCCCTGAATGAGTTCTCTAATTGGTCAGTGGCTCTATCAATGGCTATTACAATTATATCTGGCTATCTCTTAACCCGATACATAGCAGTATTTAATATTTTAATTTAATGATTTTTATTAACAATTAGTGTGTATTTGTACAAATCAAAATAAAATTGTTCGTCTTATTGCATTTTTCCACTTTTTATACCATTTTCAATTTTGCTGTGTTTTCATAAAAATCAGAAGGTAATTATTTCATACTTTTCAGTGAATTTATTTTTACTGTTTCCTAGGTTTCGAAGTCGGTTTAATTTGTTTATAAAATGTTTTTTATAACATGTCATAATTTTCATTTTTTTAACCTGGCTTGCTTAGAATTTTTTTTTTATTAATGATTTATTTAGTGGATAAAGATATGAAATATGAAAATGCTTAATTTTGTTTAACTTTTAACTAATTATCAGTAAACGCTAACAAAAAAATCGTTAATACTTTTGTTTAAATAAATTTTATGCACATCCGTACTTATAATATACAATGAGAGAGTTTGTTTGGTTTAACGTCACTTTATGCCACTAAGGCTAAGCGGACGAAGTGGGAGTCCTAAATTTTGCCTATCCAGGTTTAATTAGGATCTTTAACGAGTACCTGACATCGTACAGGCTCGGGACCTCCATTTTACGTCCTATCCGATGGACGGCATAGCTATCCCATTAAAAAATCCTAGGACCACCTCGGGACGCGAACACGCGACCTTTAGTATTTAGTAAGTTTCTATGCTAACCACTACCTCACAGGTCACCCCGTACAGTGAGAGAGAAACAATGTATAAAATAAATATACAGTCGTGGTCATAGAAATAGCATCACTTGAAAATATTGAAGGATCTCGTTAAACCAATGTTGTTCATACCTTTTGATAATTTTAAAATGTTTTGTTAATGAAAAGAGTCTGTTACTAGTCGTGAAAAATCGTTAAAACCCAAATAACAAATAAATAATAATCATAAAAACATAAATAGAATTTTTGGAGTTAACGAGTAATTTAAGAAAAAAATGTTTTTTACATACTTATATAAATTTATTTGCAAAAATCATATAAAAACATTAAAAATGAATTTATCAAACTATATTAATATTAACTAGTGTTTTATGGAACCGCCATTAGCCCTGATCACTGAGGAGGTCCTTTTTGACATTGTTTCGATCACAATTTTTATAATTTCATCATCAACCTCCTCATTCCACATCGATTGCCTGCTTTAGCTCATCTTTATTCTTAGGCTTTGCAATATTAATTTTTTTTTTTGTTCATGATCATCCACAAGTTTTCTATAGGATTTTTTTTTTTCACTTTTATTATTTAATCCGCTCCTGTTAAATACAAACATTAACAATCAGCCGATGTGCTGGCATATAAAAAAATAAAACAAAACAAATTGGCTTGATAGGCATGAGGAAAAGCAGTACCCAGCGGCACCCCTTCCGCGGCTTTAATTTACTTACGTACTTGATTCCTTACGTAAGTAGGTCTCTCATCCAGACCCTTTTCAATCGTCTTCTGGTGTTCTCTGGCATGCCAGTTGTGGTCATTTCTTTTATTAATTTGTTGGTATATGCCTTGAACTTATCATGAAATCGTTTGTAGTACGTCCCTATGTGTTCAATGACTGTAGGAACTTGTAAATCAGTATGTAAAGTCTTGTTATTTATGTACAATGGTGCTTGGGTAATTAGTCGTAGTATCTTGGACTGAAAGGTTTGGATTCTATTCAGGTGTGATTGTTTTGCAATGCCGTATATTTGTATTCAGTAAGTCCAGACAGGTTTTAATAGGTATGTGTAAGTATTTAATTTCTGTCTGGCTTTTAATTTGGAATGTCGTCTGAAGAGTGAGTAGAGTAGTTTTAGTCGTATATTTAACGAAGCACGTTTTTTTTGACATGTGGACCCCATGTGATTCTCCTATCAAAGGTGAGTCCAAGGTATTGTACTCTGTCCGTTTGTAGGATCGGTATATTGTTTAAGTAGACAGGTGGACATATTTCTTTTCGTAGAGTAAATGTGATGTGTTGAGTCTTCCAACGTTTACACCAATCATGTAACTGTAGTAAGTGATGTTGTAAGTCAAGTGAAGCCTGTGTTGCATTTTCGTGTCTTGTAATGATAGCTGTGTCATCTGCTTAGGTAGCCGTAAGAGTGTTTGAAGTTTGTGGTATGTCGTGGGTGTCTGTGATGTATAATAGTGGGGCATGTATTGATCCCTGAAGTACACCGGCGAGAACTGGTCGATAGGCCTGAGCCGGGTCTTACTGAAAAAGATCTGTCTGAAAGAAAAGAATGAAGAATCAGATAGTTTGTGTGTGGGAGTACGTTCTTTAGCTGGAAGAGAAGCCCCTGGTGCCAGACTTTGTCGAACGCTTGGGCGACATCCAGAAATACTCCAGTTGCATATAATTTACGCTCTAGTGCTGTCGAAATGTAGTCGGTTACCCTGTGTAGTTGTTGTGATGTTGAGTGTAATTTTCGAAATCCAAATTGGTGGTCAGGGATTATTTGTCTGTCAGTTAGTATTTGTAATAGTCGTGGTTCCAATAAATTTTCGAATAATTTAGAACATACTGGAAGCAAACTAATTGGTCTATAAGAGGAAGGGCAGTTTGAGTCTTTGTCAGGCTTTTTAATCATAGTGATGTAACAGTATTTCCACTGAACAGGGAATTTGGTGGTCCTGAGAATGCAGTTAAAGATTGTGATAAGAAAAACTAGAGCTTTCCTGGGCATTTGCCGGAGCGCCTCAGCGTTTATCAAGTCATATCCAGGGGCTTTTCTTTTCGGCAACTGTCTAATTTCTTGAGCGACTTGTGATTAGGGACGTACGATACCGATCGATATGAGTAAAGTATCGATACTTTCATTTCGATACCGGGTATTTTGGTATCGATACCAATGATACAAGTATGAGTACTGGTATCGATACTGAAAGTCAGTATCGATACCAAGATAGGAATATTAAGACAGGATATTATGTGGCAAAAAGTATTTTCATCAAAGTCAGAAGATGTAGGAACTGTCGAATTAGCATATAAGACATCAGTTTACGGTAAGAGTTGTAATCAGGACTAGTACCCAGTTTGGTACAAGTTCTGAAGAGTGACTCTTGGGCGTGGCCTCTTCCGAGATAAGTACACCCCCAAAAGGGTCCTTTTTAGAGGATCGGGCCTTACTCTGAAGGGCCCCTTACTGAACGGCGCAGGAGCCACTGTTCAGAGCTAGTAACCAGAACTGCCACTAAGCGCCAAAATGAAACCATACATATACATCTCACACTTTTGAAACTCCTACAAAAGGCCTCAACTTATTGAAAAGTAAGATTGAATGTTAGGAAATTAAAATCAGTGGTGGAAAAAACTTATTTTCTTTTTAATTCAGAACATTTGCGTATTTTTTTTCATAACTTTTTTGTAATGCGTATCGGAACAAATATATCGTTAAGTTCAGTTAGATTTCGAGGCGACGAATATAAATTACCTGAATATATTCTAATGTAAAATACTTGAATCAGTACCGATATCGGTTCTGAGTCGACTGTTTTTCTATAAGATTCTCGGAAATGACTGATAGTCAGTGTAAAATTTTGAGGTGCCTTTACACCTTACGAACTTTACCTTCGAACACCACCCTCCAAAACCTTCGTGAAGCCTTCTGTTCGGGTGTTCTAGGTACTTCATCTGTTCACATGGGTTCGGGGGTAGCGCTAGTGTCACTTGTGATTTGGGTTTTTCCTAAGTGACAGGAGTTGTTTGTGATACTAGTGTAATTTGTGAAACGTTGTAAATCGTCTCCTATTTTTACTTTCACTTACCTATATATGGAATATATAGTAAGTGGAAGTATTGCGATCGTGAAAATTTTCGACTTCCGGTTTTCAACGGAAATACACGTTTTGGGGTCCCCTGAGTCAAAATAACCAAGTCCCGCGAAATGGTCTGTGTGTGTGTGTGCGTGTGTGTGTGTGTGTGTGTGTGTGTGTGTGTGTGTGTGTGTGTGTGTGTGTGTGTGTGTGTGTGTGTGTGTGTGTGTGTGTGTGTGTGTGTGTGTGTGTGTGTGTGTGTGTGTGAACAGACTAGCTCAAAAACTATAAACCGTGCGAACCTGAAATTGGGTATTTAGAGTATGTATAAGCCCGCGATGTGACAGCAAAAATTTCATCAAATTTGCTCAAAGGGAGGGGGTACTTTATTTAATAACTTTTTAAGTTTTTTTCGATTTTCTCAAAAACGGCTCTAACGATTTTGATTAAACTGAGTATTTGATCTATTTATATGCCTGAAATATGACTGTAAAAATTTCATCAAAAATGATCAACCGGAAGGGGGACTTTACTTAATAAATTTTGTATCATTTTCACATGTTTTTTTTATTTACTCAAAAACGGTTTTAACGATTTTGATCAAACTTGGTATTTGATGTATTTATATGCCAAAGATGTGATAACCAACATTTCATCACAATTGATCAACCGGAGGGGGGACTTTGCTCAATAAATTTTGTATCATTTTCACATGTTTTTTTTTTTTACTCAAAAACGGTTTTAACGATTTTGATCAAACTTGGTATTTGATGTATTTATATGCCCGAGATATGACTGTAAAAATTTCATCAAAATTGATCAACGGGAGGGGGGACTTTACTTAATAAATTTTTTATCATTTTCACGGTTTTTTTATTTACTCAAAAACAGCTTTAACGATTAACAAAAAAAGATATGAATGTAGAAAAATGTATGACTTTGGGAAATGATATTTAGCAAAACACGTCAATTTCTAATCTAAGTAAGTTGGTAAGTGAAAGTTGTGTGTTGCGCGCACGCACCAGATTTTTTTATTTTTCAGATAATATAAAATATATTGATAATGGAGATTTTTTTCTTTAGCTTTGGGTGCGTCAGCCATATTGGTTCGCTTAACGTCACGTGAAGTATAAATGGCTGTTAACTTCACGTCAGTACGACAAGGTTTGAAGGAAAACTTGTTCGAAGGTGAGGTTCGTAAGGTGTAAAGGCACCTCAAAATTATTATACTATTACTAGGTTATATACTCATATAATTGTTTCGTTTTACCGCTGATGAAGACCCCTATTTTGGATCGAAACGGTTAAATAAAGAAAATGTTTTATGGCTAAAATTCCTGACTATCAATCATTCCCGAGTATTTATTAAAATATAAATGTAGTAAGTAAATACATTTTCATTTGACATTAAGTACCATAAAACCAATCTTATAATTAACAACTTATTAAAAAACGAAATTTAATTAATGGTATAATGTAGTGCTATATTTTATATATATTTTTTTATTAAATATATTTTTATTTATAATATTGTTAGTACTTTATATGAGTATCGATACTTTCCTTTCGATACTTTGGTGGTATCGAATATTTGATCAAAGTACTCAAATGAGTATTGGTATCGATACTTTGTTGGTATCGTATGTCCCTACTTGTGATGGTGTAAAAGGAGGTGGTGGTAGTGTGAGCTGTAGAGGTATGTCCTAACGGTAAAGGTAGGGACGTACGATACCGATCGATATGAGTAAAGTATCGATACTTTCATTTCGATACCGGGTATTTTGGTATCGATACCAAGGATTCAAGTATGAGTACTGGTATCGATACTGAAAGTTAGTATCGATACCAGGATAGGAATATTATGAAAGGATATTAAGTGGCGAAAAGTATTTTCATCAAAGTCAGAAGATGAAGGAACTGTCGGATTAGGATATAAGACATCAGTTTACGGTAAGAGTTGTAATCAGAACTAGTACCCAGTTTGGTACAAGTTCTGAAGAGTGACTCTTGGGCGTGGCCTCTTCCGAGATAAGTATACCCCCAAAAGGGTCCTTTTTAGAGGATCGGGCCTTACTCTGACGGGCCCCTTACTGAACGGCGCAGGAGCCACTGTTCAGAACTAGTAACCAGAACTGCCACTAAGCGCCAAAATGAAACCATACTTATACATATCAAACTTTTGAAACTCCTACATAAGGCCTCAACTTATTGAAAAGTAAGATTGAATGTTAGGAAATTAAAATTCAGTGGTGGAAAAAACTTATTTTCAAAAAAACTTTTATTGTTTATATACTGAATAAGAAAAAACTGAAATCAATTGTACATTATGCAGGTGATGAGTATGGACACGACAGTCCGAAACGTCCACCAAATTAAAGAAATGTTAAAAAATATATATTGAAAATACATATATATTATTGAGACTGTAATGGGATACCATTGTTTCATTATTACGAATAAATCAAAGATAATATGAAAAACCTATTTTCTTTTTAATTCAGAACATTTGCGTATTTTTTTCATAACTTTTTTGTAATGCGTAAGGGAACCAATATATCGTTAAGTTCAGTTAGATTTCGAGGCGATGAATATAAATTGCTTGAATATATTCTAATGTAAAATACTTGAATCAGTACCGATATCGGTTCTGAGTCGACTGTTTTTCTATAATATACTCGGAAATGACTGATAGTCATGAAGTTAACAGTGTAAAATTTTATACTCATATATTTGTTTCGTTTTACCGCTGATGAAGACCCCTAATTTAGGTCGAAACGGTTAAATAAAGAAAATGTTTTATGGCTAAAATTCCTGACTATCAATCATCCCCGAGTATTTATTAAAATATAAATGTAGTAAGTAAATACAATTTCATTTGACATTAAGTACCATAAAACCAATCTTATAATTAACAACTTATAAAAACACGAAATTTAATTAATGGTATAATGTAGCTAGTGCTATATTTTATATATATTTTTTTATTAAATATATTTTTATTTATAATATTGTTAGTACTTTGTATGAGTATCGATACTTATGTATCTAGTGTATGTAGCTAGTGCTATATTTTATATATATTTTTTTATTAAATATATTTTTATTTATAATATTGTTAGTACTTTATATGAGTATCGATACATAAGTATCGATACTTTCCTTTCGATACTTTGGTGGTATCGAATATTTGATCAAAGTACTCAAATGAGTATTGGTATCGATACTTTGTTGGTATCGTATGTCCCTAGGTAAATGTACTGAAGAGCGGCTGATGGGCGTGGCCTGTTTTGAGAGGTTATGTGACCGTGATGTTATCAAACTCCCATCGCGTTTTTTTTTTTTTCCAGTTAAAAAGTGCCTTGATTAGGTTTAATAGATTCCAGCTTTCGACCCCCGCTCGCTATTCAGAGATAAATAAACCCCCAAAAGGGTCCTTTACAGTGGAGATCGGGTTAAACCTTACTTTGAAGGGCACCTTAGTGAACGGCGCAGGAGCTACTGTTCAGTGGTAGTACAGTATTTCCGAACCATCACTGAATGACTGCCCTTTTAGCCGTGTTCTTTGTTCTTAATACACTGGCCCAAACAGCTCAGGCATGAATATAATATGTTCTTATAACCGCATTTAAAATAAAATTAAAATATACTATTTACAATTTAATTATCAATATACATAATTAAAAAAATGTCTAAACCCATGGGCGTCACCAGCAACAAATTGTTGGAGGGGATGGCTCAATATTTTCCTTGATACGGTAGGTAAAATCGAGAGGCTAAATTTGAAATAATTAGTCCTAAAAACAATTGTGGGGACATTTAATTCATCCTCCAAAAATGGATTTTAAAGGTATTTATAGTCTCTTAAAACTTGTCAAATTATGCCTCAGTTAAAAATAAGGAGTTGCTAAGGCTTCATGTTAAAGGATTTGGTCCGAAATTCCTTGATTGAATATTATCTAAGTTCTCCTTCTGATTCTGATCCTACTAATTTCATTGTTTTCCATCAACTTCTATAAGCTTCATCAACTTGATGGAAAGTGAGATCAAGCTACTTGGTTTGAAAAAGAAATGGAGACCCATTCCGGGGGTACAATTTTCTTAAATAATTCATAAACAAAACAGTTCAAGCTAAAATAAAAGATATATAATTCATCAAAAATAAAATACGCCTGACTATGCTTTTAAAAAAGCGACACAGGGCCAATTTGTGAAAATAAAGTATCACATGGAAAGATTGGGTATAATCAATCAATCAATTGTGTTGTACTTAATTAATCCATATATATATATAAAAATCTCGTGTCCCGATGTTTGTCTCTCTATTTCTCAGAAACTACTCAACCGATTTTAATGAAATTAGGCTCAATGTATATAGTTTTGGCCAACTTAACGGACCGGATAGTTTTTAACTTGATTAGTGATCAAAATATCTATATAGCTTTATTAATTACATCCTAAACTGCTTAACAGAAAAACAAGAGGAAAAAATGGGTGCAGTCCTGGATCATCAGAAAATACCAGGAAGGAGGGAACGGATCATCAGAAAATAGTTATAGGCTGATGAAGAAATCGAGTTGAAGAAGAATTACTGAAGATTTGCGATTCCTGCAAGAACTTCGGAACAGAAGAAGATTTTTTTTTTTTTTTTATTATTATTATTGAAATTTACAACTGTATTTACATATAATACATCCAGTAAATGAGATAACAATCGAAAAGAAAATGGCAGGAACAGCATGAAGAGAAGCTACCCATTGGTAGTACTCAACTAATACACTTAACATAGAAGGTCCCGAGGCCATCTTCTTTTCAGACGCCTAGGGGGATTGTCTGGGATAGAGGAGGAAGCGAGGCTGGAAACAAGAGGGTTCGGATGATCTGGGAGTTTATTGTAAAAGGATTGGTATCGGGATCGGGATAAATCGGCGACATATGGAACGTTAAGGTCTTTATGGATGAGTTTATTTGTGACGAAATAAGGAGCGTTAAGGATTTTACGAAGGATTTTGGATTGCAAGGATTGGATTCGTGAGGAGTTTGATGGTTTGGTGGAGCCCCAAAGCTCGATTCCATAAGTCCAAATAGGTCTTATAATTGTCATGTAAATTAGCCTTTTATAATTAATTGGTAGTTTCGAGCGTTTGTCAAGTAAGTGTTGAAGTAGTCGGAAGCGACGAGCAGTTTCTTGTCGTTTCAGTCTTGTATGAGGATTCCAAGTAAGGCGTTTGTCCAAGTGAAGTCCTAAGTAACGGATCTGTTCAACAGGGATAAGTGGAGTGTTATTAAAGGATACTGTAGGACAGGAGGTAGTAGGTTTACGACGAAGGGTAAATGTGATTTGATGGGATTTGTTGGGATTGATTTTGATTCTCCAGTTTTGACACCATTCTTCAAGGATTGTTATGTGGGATTGGAGAGCTTCGGATGCAAGGTCTGGGTCATTATTAACTGCTAGCACCGCCGTGTCATCGGCGTAGGTGGTGATAACAGTATTGGGATGGGTTGGAATGTCAGCTGTATAAACGGTGTAGAGGATGGGACCTAGGATACTACCTTGGGGAACACCAGCGGACTGAGAAAAGAGGGATGAAAAGGTATTATTATGGTTTACTTTGAATAGTCTGCCTGAGAGGTATGAACGGATAATGAGAAAGTAGATAGGAGGAAGGAATTTTCGGAGTTTGTACAGCAATCCCGGGTGCCAGACTCGATCAAATGCTTGTTCTACATCGAGAAAGACTCCAGTACAGTACATTTTGCGCTCCAATGCAGACGAGACAACGTCAACCACACGATGGCATTGCTGGATTGTGGAGTGGGATGTTCGGAATCCGAACTGGTGATCTGGGATTATGTGATTTGAGTCCAGGATGGGGTAGAGACGTTTGAGAATGAGTTTTTCAAGGATTTTGCCCATGATGGGTAATAGAGAAATAGGACGGTAAGAGGATGGATGTTCTGGTGGCTTCTTGGGTTTGGGAATCATTTTAATAACGGCTAGTTTCCATGGATCAGGGAAATAGGTGGTTCGGAGGACAGCATTATATATGTAGGTGAGAAACAAAATAGCTTTCCTCGGGAGAAGCTTTAGGATTTTAGAGGTAATGAGGTCGTGTCCAGGAGCTTTGCGGGAAGGTAATTTCTTGATAATATAGGTTATTTCTGATGGATGAAATGCTTTAGGTGGGAGGGTCATTTGGAGAGAAGTATCCAATTCTGCTTCAATACATTCAAGGTGAGTAGGATTAAGGATGTCAGGGTGTGGAATAAAAGTTTTGAAGAGGTGCTGGCCGAATATTTGGGATTTTTCTTCGTCGGATCTGGTCCAGGTTTGGGAATCAATAAGGAGTGGATGATTGAAGTCTTTGAATTTTAGAAGCTTTTTGGTTGTGGTCCATAATGACTTGTCACCAGGATTTAGATTTTCAGTAAAGTTGATTAAATTTTGAATTTTGAATTTTTTTATTTCTGATTTTAATTTGTTCGTCAGTTTATTGTATGATATTTTATCATTTGGGTATCTTGTCCTATGCCACTTCGATCTTGCTCTGCGTTTCTCACTTAATAAGATACGAATGTGCTGTGGCAGGTTAGTATGTTGTGAGTCATTGATTTTATTGGGTGAGGTGTTATCGGTTATACTGTTCGATATTGAGGTTGTAAGTTTTTCTATGGCGTTATTGATATCTTGTTTTGTCTTTAGTGGAATATTCAGATCTAGTTTATTTTCCAAATCATATCGAAAATTGTCCCAGTCAACACGTCCAATAATCAGTGAAGGAGGGGAAGGTTTAGGAACGAACTTTGAATGTAAATAAAGCAAAACTGGACTATGATCGGATGAAAGGTCATTTAGGGATTTAAGTATGGCTTGGGAGGGGGAAATCTGAGAGGAAATGAAGATATCGAGGATATCGGGACGCTTTTTGAGGGATGTGGGCCAATAGGTAGGAGTCATGGGTGAAAGGACAGAATAACTATTGGAAGATGTGAGTTGATTAAGGATGTTACCTCGTGAGTTGGATGTTCTGCAACCCCATCGTTGGTGTTTAGCATTGTAGTCTCCTCCAGCAAGAAAGCGCGGTCCGAGGGATTTAAATAAGGAATCGAGAAGATTGTAGGTGAGAGGATTACCAGGAGGACAGTATACAGCTGAGAAAGTTAGGTGGAAAGGACGTGTTGAAATGGTTATTGAGGTTGATTGAATGGCGTCAGTTGGAGTGGCTGGAATAAAAGAATGGGGTATGGATTTATGGATAAGGATGCAGGAGCCTGCATGGGAAGTGTTGTCTGGGTGGTCTGATCTATAAGTTATGTAGTCCCTTATGTAAAAATGTGACCGTTGTGTGAAGTGAGTTTCAGTTAAGAGGGCTATGTCAATTTGGTTATCATGTAAAAATAGGTCAAGTTCGTCTCGATGGTTATGTAGTCCGTTAGCATTCCAAAGAACGACAGCTAGGGGCTTTGTGCTCATCGGGGGAAATTAAACGGAATTTCAGAAAGGAGTCTGGTTAGGAGAGTGATGAGGGGTTTGATAGTGTTTTGGAGCTCTAATAGGAAGGTGGTTAGGATGGAATTGATATCTGTAGGATTTTGGAGTGGATAACTTGGTTGCGGTGGATAGTTTGTACTGCTGGCTGAGGGCTGGGCCCGTCGTTGGGTACGAGGAGGAGGGTCTACTTTTAAAGGTTCATCTGGCGGAGGATTTAGCGGGATATTAGGTCGGGATGATTTAGGATGTGAATTTTCTGGAGGTAGTTTTACACGTAAGGGTAAGTGATATGGCGGGATTGACTTACGTGTAACCTGAGGCTGAGGATTGGAGGTCTTAGGCTTGGATTGGAAAGTCCTAGGCGCCTGATGATGTGACTGCAGATTTGATGATTTGGTGATGTTGATGGTATTTGATTTCCTGGAGTCGTGCTGAGGCTGGTCCGTAGGTGCAGTAGTAGAAGGTGGTGCTTGTTGAGCGTGATGAGAACTTGTCGGTAGTTCCGGAAATGTTTCATGATTCTCAATTTCTGGAACCTGTTCGAAGATTTGCAGATCTTGATTTCTTAGCGTGTTGTTAAGGGTTCTCTGCTTATAAAGCTTTTTGTATACGATACATCCCTTATAGCTCGCCGGGTGGGCTTCACCGCAAAGAGCGCATTTGGGTGGCTCGTCCAGTGGCTTCGTACAAGTCTCTGATGGGTGTGGGCCGGCACATTTAACGCACCTGGCTTGGTGATGGCAGTAGGCTTTAGTGTGCCCCAGGTTTTGGCATTTATTGCATTGAACAATTAAAGGTTTCTGCCTTGGTTGTTCGAATTTAACAGATGAATATACCAGTCTGTTGACATGAAATATTTCTGAATTATTTATGGCAGGCTCTAAATCCACAAAAAACAATGGCAGAGGATATTTATCGATTGGGTGCAGAACGGGGGAAATGAGCCTCACATTATGTCCTATTTCCTCTATTCCGCTTTTGATGATAGAGGTGGGGGTGGATGAGTGGAGCCCTCTCAATACCACTCTGTACGCCTTTTCTTCTCTTAACTGATAACAGTGGAAATCATAATTTTTAGATGTTAAATGGCTTATCAGTTTTTTATAGTTTTCCTTGCTGTTTGTGTTTATTTTTATATCATTAACTCTAGCAAAACATCTAAAGTTTGTTTGTCCTATCAAGGCTGCTATTTCTTGACCGAAAGACATGAAATTATCAATTTTTGAAACAAAAATGGGTGGTGGTTGCGGGTCTGAAATACCCTGAGGTTCGGAATTCTTATTTGATGTGTTGGTGTTTCTATTGGATGTATTATTGGTTGAGGAAGTTGAATTGTTATTGGTTAAGGCAGGTTCTGTGGTTTTTGAATTTTTGGCTGCAGTGGATTTACTGCGAGTTACTGTCTCGGAGTCATTTTTCTCACGTGACTTTGATTTAGTCGCTTTTTTTTTTTTTTGTTAGGTGAGTTGCCCGCTGATCCGGGGGCGGCGTTACGATGACGTTTCTGGAGAGTTCGTCTTTTTAAGTACTGCGAGTCAGTCTCGCTGATTTCTGAAACTGCGGTTTCTTCATCCGTTTCGTCAGAAGAGACATGATCGTCCAAATCCATGTTAGACATTGGAGAAGTTAATTAAGAAACAATAATAATTAAA
The DNA here is from genome assembly GCA_911387785.2 of Aelia acuminata. Taxonomy (NCBI): domain Eukaryota; kingdom Metazoa; phylum Arthropoda; class Insecta; order Hemiptera; family Pentatomidae; genus Aelia; species Aelia acuminata. The sequence goes on along the minus strand of OU426978.1, from coordinate 72,506,998 downwards.
AAAAAAAAAAATTAATTATTATCTATTTATAAATTAATTAAATGTTAAAAAAAATCCTATATACAAAAATATACAATACTGGACTATATAAAATAATTAAATTAAACATTTTTCTGAACATTTAAATAAATTATGGAGAAAAAAAAAATGTGTCTCTGAAAAAAAAAAAGAAAAAAAAAAAAAAATCTATAATGTCTTGGATTTGAACTCGTGACGGCTGAAGGGAGTCTGTTAGTACACAAGTCACAGCCGTTATATAAACTTAACTGCGATAAGACCCGCTAGGGGAATTACCGGCCCTATAAGTTATCTATAGGTTGATATGCGTTTATATTACAACTTGGTAATAGTTATAATTGTCACTCACCTCACTAAACGTGAATGAGAAAAAGTTTAATAGTTCACAAAGTCACTGTTAACTGAGTTTCAGAGGAAAATACGCACTAATAACCAGATAGCAAAGTAACAATTACAGAGCGATGAGAACATAGAACTGCACTTGCGGCCATGACACTTACCACCCAGAAGAAGATGGAGATGAAAAATGTAAAGGAGAAAAATATTTTTAGGCGTTGATGACGGAAGAGTTTTTACGCCTATAAACAAAACAAAATAAATAAATAATTCTTATATAGCAAATTATTGCAAGTACAGTAGGTCGTGTTTCGATTTATTAACATGGCGTCATATGTCGATTTCATAACGTTTTTGTTTATAAGCATGCTATTGTAATACAGGTTATCATTATTATAATTTTGTATTGCGTTATTTGAAATAATACTCTATAAATGTTGTAACAGCACCTACTGTCATAGGTGTAACCTAATAGAAACCTGACTTGGGGAGTCAGTGTTGCCAAAAATTAGTGAAAATTAGTAAGCTGGCTACACTGCGGGTAACCAGTCGTAAAAACTCCCTCACAAAAAGAGTGTGTTTTGATTATGTGTTGTGGGATACTTTGTGATTTGCTAAAGAACTGCATAATTAAGACTTTAATGTTATATTTTCAGTTGATTTATTTCACAGAAGTTTCTTTATTTTCATTATTCGTTTTGTTATTATTATTTAAATACAGTGTTTTTTTTATTTTACCAAACCTTTTTATCATTTTTATCCCGAGATCTAAAATGTAAAATTTAAAAAATGTCAGTGAAGATTTGTAATTCCTCCTTTATCAACAATAATTTAAAGTTGAGAAAATTTAATCCCAACCGATTAGAGGATGTTACTTCCTGTTCAGCAGAGTTGTAATTATCTTTAAATGTAAAATTTAAGAAATGTTAGCGAAGATTTTAATCCTTTCTTTAATTTAAAGTAGGCTATTATTGGGAATAATATTTCGTTATTAATTTTACCAGAATACAATTTTTTACTTATCTTTAAATGATTTTTGATTAAGAAAGGATTACAAATTGCGGCATTTTTTAAATTTTACATTTAAGTTTCAGATTTATCCGCCATAAATATGAGAGTACTACTGCAAAATAATCCATCGGCAGATATATTTTTTAAACAATTGCTCTGTATTGGAAACGGTGAAATAGAGCTGCATCGAAATTCAAAATTTATCAAATTACCAGAAAATTTCACCACTGTTGTAGAGACGAAAAATGAACTGTCTACGAAATATAAAGTGTCTTTCCTGATATTTTGAACAATTATTTGGACTATAATTGGCTGGGTAGTCGTGCTATTTTGGCAGCAAAAAATGTTGATTTCGATGAAATAAACTTCCAAAATCAATTGACAATGTTCTAGATGTAAGCGAAGCCGTAAATTTCCCATCTGAATTTTTTAATTCTCTGGATATACACCCAAACAATCTCCAATTGAAGATTGGCTCACCGATCATTCTTCTTCGTAACTTAAATCCACCTCAATTGTGCAACGGTACACGTTTGTTCATTAAAAGGATCACAGGAAATGTTATTGCAGGAAAAATGTTGCCTGGAAGGTTTACAGGAGATATCGTCCTGTTGCCACCTATTCCCCTGGAACCGACAGAATTTTCAATAAAATTTAAAAGGCTTCAATATCCTATTCGTTTGGCTTTTGCCATGACCATAAACAAATCCCAAGGGCAAACAATGTCCACTTGGACTTTGAAAATCCGTGTTTTTCCCTTGGGCAATGGCATAACTCACTTGGGAAATGGGTATCGCCTGCTCACGTGTGTGGAAACCATCAAATCTTTGGTTTGTGTTAAAAAAAAAAAAAAAAAAAAAGGTTAAAAACATTTGAACAAATTAGTACTTGAATAAATAAAAATTCTTAATTGTATTATGTAAAAACCTCTTTAAGAAGAGATTTATTATCACTCAAATATATTGCTAAATTAAAAGCTTCAACACACCACCCTCCTACCGAACACTTATTAGCCGAAGGGTTGGGAAATCGAGGTCTCAAAGAAATTGAGAAAAACGCCTATCAAAAGGACATATATGACGCGTTAACCAAGATTGGCATGACCCTGAGCAAAATTTAACCCGTTGTTAAACTAACAATACCAAGTTGAAGTAGTGTTAGGCCAATAATCAATAGATCAATGGCTGAGGTTATCAAAACTTACTTCAGTCATCCTTTTTAAAATTAGTGGAAAAATATAGCCATTACGAGTTAGTTTATACCGATCCATAAAAAAAGGGCGATAGTGTTGGCAGCTCTGTGAGTCGTAAACACAACCAGCTCCTTTTTAATCAAACTACATTGAAGTATGAGATGTAAAAAATAAAAACTTTAACTTTTCTATATTCTTTACCAAATACTTCTAAATGGTGTAATGCTCTATTCTCAATCAAGTTGGATTTTGATTAGCTGAAAGGTTTTCATCTTTATCAATGAATATTGGTATTACTGTATTTGTTTAAAAATATTAGGATATAACTACTGAGCCACAGCAACGCGTGGCCGGGTCTGCTAGTATTTTATTAAATTTGATTGGTTAAACTCGAATAAATTCGTAAGATCGATTTTTTATTTTTACTTTTACATCCTACAAAATATCCAAGTATTATACTGAACTCTAACCACACCACAGATTTTGAAATGTACACAGACGGTAGTAAGGATGGCGAATATGTAGGCTGCACTAGTTTAATATTTGAAAATCGGATATTACAGAAAATTATAAAGTGTAGACTTGGCGCGGATTGTACGATGCCATGCACCAATCATCGAGGAAATTCACAAACAATTAAGAAACCTGCAAACTGATGGAAATAATTGGATTTCATTTACTTGGATAAAAGGGCACTCAGATATACCTGAGAATGATTTGGCAGACAAGGCTGCAAAAACTGCTTCCAAAGACACTTCCCTGCCTATATCATACACAAAGATATCAAAACAACACTTAATACACATGCTACACCAACAAGCAGTACAGCGATGGCAAACACGTGGGGACTCTACGCACAAAGCTCGACATTTACATTCATTCATCCCATACTTACAGACCTACCTCAATAAAGCTAACCCATGGACAGACTTCTACACAATACAGGCAGTCACAGGGCACGCGGCAGTGAACAGCTACCTTCACAGGTTTAAAATAAGGGACTCGCCATTGTGTCCCTGTGACTTCACACAAGAACAAACTATACACCACATAATACATGAGTGCAGATTACTGACAGACTACAGATATTCGTTAATAAAAAAAACTAAACAGAAACTGGGACAATGGCCGGTGGATAGTCCTGTGTTATTTGAAAAAATGTTTTTAGACATTAAAGGTCTGGCCACACATGTCCGCACCGGATCCGAACCGTAGCAATAATACAGGTTTTGTTCAGAATATTTTTAATTTAACTTACATATTACCTTTAGTTATGCCTAAATTTCAAGCCACACATGTCAGACACAGACCACTTTAGGCATAACTAAAGGTAATATGTAAGTTAAATTAAAAATATTCTGAACATAACCTGTATTATTGCTACGGTGCGGATCCGGTACGGACATGTGTGGCCAGACCCTAAATCATTCTTTAAAGATGCACTTAAAAAAATAAAAGTCATCAACGAAATGTATTTTTGATTAAAAACTGTAGGCAAAATGTTTGTTAAGGAAAAAAAAAAAAAAAAACCGCTTTAATGTTGATAATTACTTACGAGGCGTATGTATTAAAGTATATTTAGGTTTATTTCTATTTTATTTGTATGTGTTTATTTCTAAATATGTGTAAAAGTTAATTTATAAGTATATGTATTCAATTGATTGTTGCTGAATGCTGTTTTAAATTTAATTTCATCTATCTATTCAAAGCTTTATGTGGACCATTTAGGTAATTCTTATTTTTTGTTTTATATTAGTTTGTTTTGTATCTAATTCACTTGATAACTGTATTAAAAAGCAAATCAATTATCAATATCTGTAATAAATAGTGTCGTTGTTGATGCTGCGGAGGTATTGCTCGTGCTGGGATCCTGCCCTGCCTATAGCGCTGCTGGACCCTCTCGGGCGACCACTTCCATAACGCAGTTATGATATTGGTCGCTGCCGGGGCTCTAGCACCTGCTGCAGGGTACCCGGTGCTGGAGGCGGGCCTCCGCGGTATCACCGGCGAGACACCAGACGTGTACATTATATACTGTATAGTATGGTATGTACAGAATAAAAAAATAAACTACCTTCTGGCAGGGTTACTGTTGGAAGGAAAAAAAACAAAAAAAACATGTGATATTATTGTAATCGATTGGCTCAGAATAAAATAGTCATTAGCTGTGTAAATTTGAATTTGTTGTTAGAAATCGAGATGGCATGTGAACTAAAAATATAATTGTTAATTGTTAATTAAAAGTATAATTAAAACAGATGATTGGTAATATGAGAGATGTTACCAATTGAAACGAGTTGTTTAAATGAACGTTTAAATTCGAGTTGTTAAATATTTGTGTTTTTGTAAATTATTTAATTGACCTTTTTGATTAAAATATAAAGCATTCAAGTTTAAGTGTATTATTTTGTACCTAGAAATTTTGAGCTTGGTGAACTCAATAAAATTAACTATAAATTGGTGGAGGGTAAATCGATTGATTTATTGCAATCCCAACATTGTGGTGACCCCGACGTGATTCTTTAATTATGAAAGAAATAATAGAAAAGGAAAAATGAGTTCACCCACTGAATTAGTATTGATGAGTAAGCCTGTTAGGTGTAATTTTACTAAAACCTACAATGAGTTAGTTGCTGAATTGGATAATGAAGATCCACAAGATATGCAGGTACAGATTTTAACCAAGAAAATAGAACGTCTATTTAGTCAGTTGTCTATTTATGATGATAAAATTAGAGACAGCCTTTTTGCGAACAAAAAGAAAGACGATTATGAAGAAGAATATGCTTCAGTGGAGACTTATAAAGATAAGTATAACTTAATTTTATTTAAGATAGAAAAGTATAAAGAAAAAATAAATTCTAGCCTAGAGAGAAGGTCACAAAAAGAGTCAGATAGTGTAAGCGTAAATAGTGATAGTACAAAAAGAAGGAGTTTAAAACTACCCAAAATAAAATTAAAACAGTTTGGAGGTGATATTAGAGATTGGCTTGGGTTCTGGAATCAATTTAAGCGTATAGATGAAGATTTTACGGTAGAGCCTCAAGACAAATTTCAATATTTAGTGGAAGCCACGATTCCGGGCTCTAGGGCTAGGGAGATAGTTGAAACATCTCCAGCCACTTTAGAGAACTATAGTAAGGTTATAACCTGCCTCAAGACTCGTCTTGGGAGAAAAGATTTATTAATTGAGTTTTTATATACGCGAATTATTAAATATGATAATCAATAACGTTAAACAAACTGGTAATAAGGCTAATATAACCAAACTATACGATCAGTTGGAGTCCCATTTAAGAGCGCTTGAATCTATTGGTATGACCAAGGATAAATATTCCGCCATACTTTTTCCTTTGGTTGAATCAAGTCTTCCTGAAGATGTCTTGAGGGCCTGGTGGAGAAGTGCTCTCAGTAAAGTAGATATCAATGATGAGGAGACATATAAGGTGTAATATTAAATTAGAAAATTTGTTTTCATTTTTAGAATCTGAAGCTACAGGTGAACAGCGAATAAACTTAGCAATGTCTGGGTTTTCGGCAACTGGCGAGACTAAACCAATGACCTGGCAGAAAGTAAAAAGGCAGGAAGGTGAAGCAGTGCCTACTGCTAGTCATCTTTTTTCTGGTGAGAAGTCTGAAAAATCGAAAGGTAATAACAATTGTATATTTTGTAGCAAATCTCATGAGAGTCGAGATTGTTTTATTGCCCAAAAAATGTCGTTCAAGGAGAAAATATTTTTATTGAATAAACACAAAGCGTGTAATTTGTGTATGAAAGCTGGACACAGGGCTAAATTTTGTAAAATACCCGTTAGGTGTATAGTTTGTGGTAGGAAACATTGCTCATTGATGTGTCCAGAGCTACCGGTCAATAAAAGAGAACCAAAGGAACAGGAACGCCGCGTAGAAAATGAAGGGGAAGCAACTGTAGTGTCTGCTAACCACTGTTGTTCTGGAGAAATTCTTTTACAAACATTAATGGTAAAAATTGTTAATAATGGTCATTGCAGAATAATAAGGGCGGTTATAGACACAGGTTCTCAGCGCTCCTATATTTTAACCAAGGTTGCTAATGAATTAGGCATCCAATCTGTAGGTAAAGAAGATTTAACGCAGGTGTTATTTGGTGGCTCTGTTTCCAAAAGAATATCTCATAAAAAATATTCAGTTACTTTAACAGATTTAAGTAGCATAACCTCAACGAATATTGTTGTTTTAGATCAGCCTGTAATTTGTGGAGTGGTTCCTAGGTTGCAGCCAGGATGCTTGAGTGAAGAATTAAGGCAGAAAGGTATAATTATAACAGATGTAGGTTATAATCCAACGGACATTGAATTGTTGATAGGAGCCGATACAGCAGGCGAGATATTTACCGGCAACCAATATAAATTGAAGTGTGGCTTTTTAGCTGTTGAAACTGTACTAGGTAGGGTAGTAATGGGAAAGGTCCCAAGACAAAGCGGAAGTGTTAACAATTGTGCCTCGATGATCATTTCTATGCTCACTCATGCAAATAAATTAGCAGACTTGTGGAGTTTAGAGGCTATTGGCGTAACCGACCCGGCTGAGAGTAAAAGTAAGCAGGAAAAAGAAGAAGCAGTATTAAAACATTTTAAGGAAACAGTCGTCAGGAATGATGAAGGTAGATATGAAGTATCTTTACCTTGGCTAGATAATAAGTTAGAATTAACAGATAATAAAGTTGTTGCAGAAAAACGCCTGAATTCTATGACTAATAAACTGTTGCTTCAAAATAAATTCGAAGATTATGAAAATGTTTTTAATGAATGGCTTAAGGAGGGGATAATTGAGACTGTTCCAGAAGATGAAATGGATGACCCAGGACATTATCTACCTCACCGAGGAATTTTCAAGGCTATGTCATCCACTAAGGTGAGGCCTGTTTTCGATGCTTCAAGTAAGAGCAGAGGATCCCTTTCATTGAACGACTGTTTAGAAAAAGGTCCAAACTCTCTAGAATTAATTCCAGCATTCCTGATACGGTTTCGCCTCGAAGAGATAGGAGATATCTCTGATATCAGAAAGGCTTTTTTACAAATCTCGGTGGCTCAAAGGGATCGAAATTATTTAAGATTTTTGTGGTGGGACGGCCGTACTCAGAAAACAATAAAAGTTATGAGGCATTGTAGGGTAGTGTTCGGCGTGAACTGTAGTCCTTTTCTATTGTCGGCCGTATTGTCCCATCATATTGATACAGCTGATTCTAAATATGAAGAAGCAGCCATTAAATTAAAGAAATCATTTTATGTGGACAATTGTGAAACTTCCGTGAGGACCGAAGCCGAGTTGAAAGATTTTATTGATAAGTCCACAAGTCTTTTAGATGAAGCAAAGTTTGATTTGAGAGCTTGGGAAAGTTCAATACTTTCTGGAGAAAAAGACATTAATTTAAATCCGTCTGCAGTTTTAGGTTTATTATGGGATCATTTTAATGATTTATTGTTCTGTCCTGTAGACAAGATACCAGCGGTAGAAGGTAAAATAACGAGAAGAAATATTTTATCTATTTGTTGTAGTATTTTTGATCCAATTGGTTTTACCAGTCCTTTTACACTTATCCCAAAGATACTACTACAAGAAACGTGGAAGAAAAAAATCAGTTGGGACGCAGAAGTATCGGATGAATTGCAGCGTAAATTTTTGAAATGGTTGAACGATTTACCAAAGCTTGGAGAAATAAAGATCCCCCGATGTGTTATGTATTTCGCTGGAGGTGGTGTCTACAGCTTGCACACCTTCTGTGATGCCAGTAAAAACGCATATGCAGCGGTGGTGTTTTTACGAAGAGAATATTGGGACATGGTGGAAGTGAATTTGTTACTCCCAAAAGCAAGAGTGGCCCCCCTGAAACAGCTAAGTATGACTCGTTTGGAATTGATGGGATGTTGTATTGGTAGTCGTTTAGCTAATGCAGTCAAGGAAGCTATTTGTTGCGATGATGTTTCCACCTGTTATTGGACGGATTCCTCAACGGCTTTAACCTGGATTCAAAATAATGAAAACCTTGAAGTATTTGTGAGGAATCGCGTAAAGGAAATAAGAAAGCTTTCCGACGAGAATAATTGGAGGTATATTCCTGGGGAACTTAATCCAGCAGACTTACCATCCAGAGGGAGTTCTGTTAACTACCTTTTGGAATCCCGTTGGTGGGAGGGCCCTAGTTGGTTAAAGTGCCCTGAAAGTTCTTGGCCCTCATCTAAATTTGAAGTAGATGAACCTGAAGTCCGGAAAGGTAAAAGTAAATATTTTATTTCGAATTTAAGTTGTGATAACGATTCTTGGTACTTGAGATATTTATAGATAGTAGCCTGGATTTTTAGATTCAAATTTAATATTCGTTCAAACCGTGATTTTAGAAAAAAAGGAGAATTGTCTGTAGAAGAACTAGATTCAGCGGAAAGATTCTTAGTGAAGATGGTTCTTTTAAAGGAATCTTTTAAAGAAAACAGTGAAGACCAGTTGAAACCGATTTGCGTGTTTGTCGATTATGACGGTATACTGCGAGTCAAAACTAAAATAACCTCAAGAGAGGATGAAGAAAATTTCAAGTACCCAATGGTCCTTTCTGGAAACCACGAGATGGTAAAAAGACTTATTTTAGAAGAACATTACAAGATGGGGCACATTGGAACTCAGACATTATTAAGCAAGTTGCGAGAAAGATTCTGGATCATAAAGGGACGAAGATCTGTTCGTACCGAGATGTGGACGGTGTAAGCGTTACCAAACCCAGAGAATGCAACCATTACCGGCTGTTTTATCAGAACATCGTGTTCGAGACGCCCTGGTGTTTGAAGTAGTTCGTGTTGATTTAGCGGGGCCCTTAATTTTACGTGGAGGAGAGAAAAGCTGGATCGTGCTGTATACTTGTGCAGTTTACAGGGCCGTTCATTTAGAGCTTATTACCACCCTCTCTACGAATGGATTCCTGCAGAGCCTGAGGAGATTCATCGCTCGTAGAGGTAGGCCCAACACTATATATAGCGATAACGGGACTAACTTCGTTGGAGCATCTAATTTATTAAAAGATATTGGACCGAGATAGAAAATGATATGGCGTCACAGAGGATACAATGGAAGTTTAACCCTCCTACCGCTGCCTGGTGGGGCGGTTTGTGGGAATGTCTTATTCGTGTGGGAGCGTCTTATTCGCATTATTAAAAACATTTTAAAAAGAGTACTAGGAAGGGCTTCTCTTAAGTACGAGGAGCTGACTACCGTATTGTATGAATGTGAGGCGATGGTTAATCAAAGGCCTCTCACATATGTTTCAGAGGATGTTGAAGATATTGCTCCATTAACACCTTCTGTATTTCTGCAGGATGTGCCCTCGGTGGGTATTCCGGATCTAGACCATCTAGACACCGTTAACCTGACCAAGAGGTATCAGTTTTTACAGCGTTTGAGAGAAGAATTGAGGAGGAGGTTTAGGGTGGAATATTTAGGACAACTGGTGACACACTATGAAAGACAGAGAGGAGAGAGAAAATTGAAAAAAGGTGATGTCGTTCTGATTGAGAATGAAAATACAAAGCGGACCTTGTGGCCGTTGGCCAAAGTAATTAGTATTTTTCCAAGTAGAGACGGAGAGGTTAGGGTAGCTCGTCTCAAAACTACACATGGAGAAATCACCAGGCCTCTGCAAAGGTTATTTCCTTTAGAAATGGCTAGAGAGGAAGATGAACAGGACCCAGAAGAGGAATCCAAATCAGAAGACCATTCCCCAGCTGAGGAAGAAAGAAGAGCTACAGTTTCGCGGAGCGGCAGAAGAGTTCATATACCATCTCGGTTTTTCGATTAAAGAGATAAACTTCTTTAACCGAAAAGGTGGGAGTGTTAGAAATCGAGATGGCATGTGAACTAAAAATATAATTGTTAATCTATATAAATAAAGTTGAAATTCTGTTTGTTTGTTTGTTCTTTATAGAAATCCATACCGTTTGTCCTAAATTCTCCAAATTTCGCTCAGTGGTTCTTTGATACCAGGTGCGAACACCTGTCCATATTAAAATCGCATAACTTCAGCCAATCTCTTGGTATATTCTTTATTGCTAAAAAAATCGTCATGATCTCGCTTTACAATGTTTTTTTTGTACGAAATCGACCGTTTGAGTCGAAAAAACGGCCTAAAAAATCATTTTATAGATTTTGATGAGGCCAACAAGGCCCGGTAAGACCGTCCCTTGGTAGGCGTCGAGTTCTGGGATTTTTAAACCATATGTTTTTTGTTTTTTTTTAACATTACAATACGTTTATTTACATGTATGGTGAATTTATTTTTTATAAATGCCTCCTAAGAAGCGAGCTTCAATAGGAGTAGTGAGCTCAAAAGCTAAAAAACAACGTCAAATACGAGCAGCTGAAACTCTTGACGAACATCAAAATAGGATTGAACAACAGAGGCTTAGACAGGCAGAATCGCGGGAAACAGAGTCTGCCCAAGAATACGAGGCCCGCTTTGCGCCACAAAGGCTTAGGCAAGCCGATTTGCGAGAAGCTGAAACTGCAGGCCAATATTTCTGTTTGTTTATTTGTTCTTTATAGAAATCCATACCATTTATCCTAAATTCTCCAAATTTCGCCAGTAGTTCTTTCATACCAGGTGCGAACACCTGTCCATATTAAAACTGCATAACTTCAGCCGATCTTCAGCTGATATTCTTTATTGTTATAGAAATCGCAATGAATTCACTTTATAATGGTTTTTTACGAAATCAACCGTTTCATTAGAAAAATGAAATTCCCCGATCAAACCGGGTTATACAGCTTAAAGATGAATTTCTGTTAGTTTGTTTTTTTCTTAATAAAAATCCATACCGTTGTTCCTAAATTCCCCAAATTTCGCTCAGTGGATCTTTCTTACTAGGTGCGAACACCTGTCCCTATTGAAATTTCATAACTTCAGCCAGTCTCTGGGTATATTCTTTATCCTTATCCTTATATATATAAAAATCTCGTGTCCCGATGTTTGTCTCTCTATTTCTCAATAACTACTCAACCGATTTTAATGAAATTTGGCTCAATGTATATAGTTTTGGCCAACTTACCGGACCGGATAGTTTTTAACTTGATTAGTGATCAAAATAATTCTTATATAGCGAATTATTGCAAATACAGTAGGTCGTGTTTCGATTTATTAACATGGCGTCATATGTCGATTTCATAATGTTTTTGTTTATAAGCATGCTATTGTAATACAGGTTATCATTATTATAATTTTGTATTGCGTTATGTGAGTGCAGTTATTTTTCCTATATTATTATTTTCCACAGACAAATAGTAATACAAATTTGTATTTATTGTTAATTTTCATTAAAGAATAAATAAATCAAGAAAAGGTTACAATAAATACTCAAATGTGTAGGTACTTTTTCTTCCTTTTCCTTTTTTATTTGTATTTAAATTAAATTACTAGCTAAGCGCTGAAACGCTTTGCTGGGCCCAACCTGATATCAACTTTTAGTATAGTAAATGCATTTTAATAATTTAAATTAGGCTATTATTTGAAATAATACTCTATAAATGTTGTAACAGCACCTACTGTCATAGGTGTAACCTAATAGAAGCCTGACTTGGGGAGTCAGTGTTGCCAAAAATTAGTGAAAATTAGTCAATTGGCTACACTGCGGGTAACCAGTCGTAAAAACTCCCTCTCAAAAAGTGTGTGTTTTGATTAGGTGTTGTGGGATACTTTGTGATTTGCTAAAGAACTGCATAATTAAGACTTTAATATTATATTTTCAGTTAATTTATTTAACAGAAGTTTCTTTATTTTCATTATTCGTTTTGTTATTATTTAAATACAGTGTTCTTTTATTTTACCAAACCTTTTTACCATTTTTATCCCGAGATCTAAAATGTAAAATTTAAAAAATGTCAGTGGAGATTTGTAATTCCTCCTTTATCAACAATAATTTAAAGTTGAGAAAATTTAATCCTAATCGAATAGAGGCTGTTACTTCCTAAGTTGTAATTATCTTGAATTGTAAAATTTAAGAAATGTTAGCGAAGATTTTAATCCTTTCTTTAATTTTAAGTAGGCTATTATTGGAAATGATATTTACTTATCTTTAAATGATTGTTGATTAAGAAAGGATTACAAATCGCGGCATTTTTCAAATTTTACATTTAATGATTATTACACCTCTACTGAACAGGAATAATTGTTATTTGGGTAACCTCAAGTTTCAGATTTATCCGCCATAAATATGAGAGTACTACTGCAAAATAATCCATCGGCAGATATATTTTTTAAACAATTGCTCTATATTGGAAACGGTGAAATAGAGCTAGCTGTATCGAAATTCAAAATTTATCAAATTACCAGAAAATTTCTGAACTGTTGTAGAGACGAAAAATGTCTACGAACTGTCTACGAAATATAAAGTGTCTTTCCTGATATTTTGAACAATTATTTGGACTATAAGTGGCTGGGTAGTCGTGCTATTTTGGCAGCAAAAAATGTTGATTTCGATTAAATAAACTTCCAAAATCAATTGACAATGTTCTAGATGTAAGCGAAGCCGTAAATTTCCCATCTGAATTTTTTAATTCTCTGGATATACACCCAAACAATCTCCAATTGAAGATTGGCTCACCGATCATTCTTCTTTGTAACTTAAATCCACCTCAATTGTGCAACGGTACACGTTTGTTCATTAAAAGGATCACAGGAAATGTTATTGCAGGAAAAATGTTGCCTGGAAGGTTTACAGGAGATATCGTCCTGTTGCCACCTATTCCCCTGGAACCGACAGAATTTTCAATAAAATTTAAAAGGCTTCAATATCCTATTCGTTTGGCTTTTGCCATGACCATAAACAAATCCCAAGGGCAAACATGTCCACTTGGACTTTGAAAATCCGTGTTTTTCCCTTGGGCAATGACATAACTCACTTGGGAAATGGGTATCGCCTGCTCACGTGTGTGGAAACCATCAAATCTTTGGTTTGTGTTAAAAAAAAAAAAAAAAAAAAAAAAAACAGGTTAAAAACATTTGAACAAATTAGTACTTGAATAAATAAAAATTCTTAATTGTATTATGTAAAAACCTCTTTAAGAAGAGATTTATTATCACTCAAATATATTGCTAAATTAAAAGCTTCAACACACCACCCTCCTACCGAACACTTATTAGCCGAAGGGTTGGGAAATCGAGGTCTCAAAGAAATTGAGAAAAACGCCTATCAAAAGGACATATATGACGCGTTAACCAAGATTGGCATGGCCCTGAGCAAAATTTAACCCGTTGTTAAACTAACAATACCAAGTTGAAGTAGTGTTAGGCCAATAATCAATAGATCAATGGCTGAGGTTATCAAAACTTACTTCAGTCATCCTTTTTAAAATTAGTGGAAAAATATAGCCATTACGAGTTAGTTTATACCGATCCATAAAAAAAGGGCGATAGTGTTGGCAGCTCTGTGAGTCGTAAACACAACCAGCTCCTTTTTAATCAAACTACATTGAAGTATGAGATGTAAAAAATAAAAACTTTAACTTTCCTATATTCTTTACCAAATACTTTTAAATGGTGTAATGCTCTATTCTCAATCACGTTGGATTTTGATTAGCTGAAAGGTTTTCATCTTTATCAATGAATATTGGTATTACTGTATTTGTTTAAAAATATTAGGATATAACTACTGAGCCACAGCAACGCGTGGCCGGGTCTGCTAGGTGTTATATAAATCGTTATGATCTCATTTTAAATTTGTTCACGTTTATTAGAAAAATGAAATTCCCCGGGTGAAACCGGGATATACAGCTAGTTGTTAATTAAAAGTATAATTAAAACAGATGATTGGTAATAAGAGAGATGTTACCAAACGAAACGAGTTCACACTCTGACTTTCATAGAGTGCAGTTGTATAGTATTGTGAAGAGTGAAGCGATTGTTATTATCTTTTTATTTTTTGACTACTTTTATTCGTTTTTATTTATTATCATTTGTATTTAATGAAAGAAGGAGATGTAGTTGATTCGCCAGGAGCATCTAACCCCACTCCAACCCACTTCTGCTATTAATGAAAATACGTCCACAGAAGGAGATAAAAATTCAAAAAAACGGTATTACGAGGGTTCCCCACAAAATCAATCTCCAGTTAAAAAATGGGTAAATACTACCAGGATATCGCCCCGATTTCGGTAAGTAACAGATTTAATGTTCTTAGTGAAACTGAACTTTCATCGAATAATCCGGAGGCTTCGAATCAGACCTCTAATAATGAAAATAAAAATTCACAAAATTCTCCAAAAATTCCCCCAATATATCTACATAAAGCAAACAATTATCAACTCCTCTTAAATGATCTAAAGGCTTTATGTATAGAACTTTTCACAACTAAATTAACCGGCAATAGCACGAAAATAATGTTATCATCCATCGACGATTTTAGAACTATGACGAAATATTATGACGAAGAAAAAAAAATCTGGTGCGTGCGCGCAACACACAACTTTCACTTACCAACTTACTTAGATTAGAAATTGACGTGTTTTGCTAATTATCATTTCCCAAAGTCACACATTTTTCTACATTCATATCTTATTTTTGTTAATCGTTAAAGCCGTTTTTGAGTAAATAAAAAACCCCGTGAAAATGATACAAAATTTATTAAGTAAAGTCCCCCCTCCGGTTGATCAATTTTGATGAAATGTTGGCTATCACATATTTGGCATATACATACATCAAATACCCAGTTTGATCAAAATCTTTAAAGCCGTTTTTGAGTAAATAAAAAAAAACACGTGAAAATGATACAAAATTTATTAAGTAAAGTCCCCCCTCCGGTTAATCAATTTTGATGAAATTTTCACAGCCATATCTTAGGCATATTAATACATCAAATACTCAGTTTAATCAAAATCGTTAGAGCCGTTTTTGAGAAAATCGAAAAAAACCTAAAACGTTATAAAGTAAAGTACCCCCTCCCTTTAAGTAATTTTGATGAAATGTATGCTGTCACATCGCGGGCATATACCTACACTAAATACCCAATTTCAGGATCGCACGGTTTATAGTTTTTGAGCTAGTCTGTTCACACACAGACACACAGACACACAGACACACAGACACACACACAGACCATTTCGCGGGACTTGGTCATTTCGACTCAGGGGACCCCAAAACGTGTATTTCCGTTGAAAACCGGAAGTCGAAATTTTTCACGATCGCAATACTTCCACTTACTATATATTTCATATATAGGTAAGTGAAAGTAATAGAATACCACACGTTTTCCACGGAACAAAACAAGCAACTAAATGTCATAATACGAGGTATTCCTTATACGATTACTGATGAAGAGCTAAAGGCCGAATTATGTAGTAAAAAATTCGAAGTAACACATGTTTCTAGAATTTTAAATAAAGATAAAAAGCCTACTCCCCTTTATTCTGTATCACTCGTTAGCAATGACCAGGCTAGCAACATTTTTAAAATTTATAATCTATTTTACGCAATAGTATCTGTTGAGCCAAAACATAAACATAATAATATCCCAATGTGTACCAACTGTCAAAGGTATGGGCACACTAAAAATTATTGCCATTTGGAGCCTAGATGTGTTAAATGCAAGGAAAACCACCATTTTTCTAAATGCCCTTTAAAATTCACAGATAAGCCGTACTGCGTAAATTGTAAACAACCTCACGCGGCTAGTTACAAGTCCTCACTATCAAGCAATAAAAAATAAAATAAACTCACCTGGTAAAAATGAGAATAGCAATACGACGACAGAAACTAAAAAACCAGCAGCCAGGAAATTCTCGCCGAATCTCACATTTGCCTCTGCCGCTAGTCCAGCTCAATCAACTCAACATCAAACAGACCCAGTTGAATCAAACAATGACATCTCATCAACTATTACAAAAATAATTTTATAAGCAATTAAACCGTATTTACCACAAATTATGTCACATTTAAGCTCACTAGTTACATCGTTCTTCACAACTGGGCCTTAAAGTAAACAATAACCTATCTACTGTTATTAATCCTTTCATAGCTAGCTACATAGTATTCAACTATTTTTATTTGATATACGTTTATAACAATATTTTTTTAATATCTTATAATACATCATGGTTTGTGAACTAAGGAAATTAAAACTATTAAATTGGAATGCGTATGGCATATCCTCCCAAAGAAATGAATTTCAAATTTTCCTCGAATCGAATTCTATTGATATAGCCTGCATAACAGAGACACATTTATCACAAAAAGTTAAATTCAAAATTCGAGGTTATAGAATCTTACGTAACGATAGAGATAGTTCGACTGCTTCAGGAGGTGTTGCCTTGATAATTAAGAATAATATTAGTTTTACCGAAAATATTTTTTCAAATATTTCTAACATGGAAGCTATATCAATCCGTTTAAACTCACCCCCCCCCCCCTATAATCATCACAGCGGCTTATAGGCCACCAAACAAAAAACTTCAAGAAGAAGAAATTTTAAATCTTTTACCACCAGACGACCATACATTAGTTTTAGGAGACATAAACTGTAAAAATATATATTGGGGTTGCCGTAAATCAAATTCTTCAGGAAATACTTACTTAGAAATCTGTACAAGGCACAATATACAAATTCACGCACCTCCCGAACCTACTTTTTATAGACCAGGATGTTTACCCGATATATTAGATATTATTTTGCGAAAGATATTAGACTTCCTATATCATCCCAGATAATCTCCGCTCTGAACTCGGATCACAGTATTAATCAAGTTTTCAACTAAAATTCATGAAATGCCCCGGCGGAAAACCCTAATTAATGGAGTGATTGACTGGGAAACTTACAAAGCAACAGTGGATGAGAAGATTGTTTTAAAAAAAGATTATCCCAACGCTCTAGAAATAGATAATTGTATAAACAATTTTAATAATACCATCTCAACCAGCTTACTTGAAGCAACTATAAGACCATTTAACTCAAGAAAGAAAATATTTTCAAATAGTTGCCCAAAAACAATTTTACTGAAAATTAAAGAGAAAAACCATGCCAGGAGACAGTGGATGCGTAGCAGAGACCCTGTTTACAAAAGGAAATGGAACTATCTCAAACATGCAGTAAAAAGAGAGCAGGACGATTTGGCGATTACAAATTATCAGAAGTATGTGGAAGACTTAGATCCAAGAGACCAATCCGTCTGGAAGGCTACTAGGCGACTTTTAAAAAAAATTGACCCAGTCTCTAGCCTAACTGAGAAAGATATCGTCATCACTAGAGACGAAGACAAAGCAGAGGCATTTGCTGACTACTTCGAATCGACATTCTCCAATCCTTCGTGTGGGAGCTCTCAGTCGAATTTCGATGTTGAAGAATATTTGACGACTCCAAAACTTACTTTACAACTCCCATTGGAATATACAAGACCTAAGGAAATTGAGGAGATAATTAATAGGCTAAAAACAAAAAAATGTCCAGGGCACGATCTGATTCCATCCATTGCTATTAAAAAATTGCCAAGGAAAGCTAAAATTCTTTTAACTTCAATTTATAACAGTTGCCTGCGAACAGGATATTTTCCTGAATTTTGGAAAAAAGCCGACCTAGTTGTCATCCATAAACCAGGTAAAAACGCCAAATTAATCAACAGCTACAGACCCATTCGTCTCTTACCAATTCTTGGGAAAGTGATTGAAACGGTGATAAAAAGGCGGCTGTCAGCTTTCTTTGAATCCAATAACATCATTCCAGACTTTCAGTTTGGATTTCAACCCTCTCATTCAACTTCTCATCAATTATTGAGGCTTTCCGAGTCAGTGATCAACGGGTTCGAAATGAAAAAACACACATTGGTTGCATTATTGAATTTTCAGCAAGCCTTCGACAAAGTTTGGCACACTGGTCTTTTATATAAACTGAAAAAAGTAGATGTCCCAAAATATCGTTTTGATATAATTGCTTCATTTCTTCAAGATCGGACATTTACAGTTAAAATAAATAATATCAATTCATCCATAAGACATATTGAGGCCGGTACTCCACAAGGATCAGTTCTCTCTCCCCTACTGTTTACTTTCTACGTCCACGATATAGTCCAATCCACCTCAGCTTCCATAGCCATGTTTGTCGACGACACCGCTATTTTCTCTCAACACCAAGACATCATCATAGCCCGGAATGAATTACAGAAAAGCATTTCAACTTTAGAAAACTATTTCACGAAATGGAAAATTAATATCAATCCTCAAAAATGCGTGGCTAAGATCTTCACCCTTAGACGACCTAACGACCCTCCAGAATTAAGCATTAACGGGAATAAGATTCCATGGAACCCCGCAGGTGAAGCAGTAAAATATTTAGGCGTTCTACTGGACCGAAGACTCACATGGAACCACCACATCAACAACAAGCTTACACAAGCGTATGCAAGGCTAGCAATGCTGTATCCTATTATAAATAGAAAATCAAAACTGAAGCCACAAGTGACAATACTCTTGTACAAAACTATCTTACGTCCACTATTGATGTATGGTTGCGAAGTATGGGGTGCTGCATCATGTTCAAAACAAAAAAAGCTGCAAACATTCCAAAACAAGATCTTAAGAATCGCAGTAGATGCTCCATGGTTTATCAGAAATGAACAACTCCACCGAGAACTCCAGGTAGAACACATAGATGAGTTTATAAAGAATCGTCTTAAAAAGTTTCACTACCAGCTGCCGTCTGTTAGGAGAGCTGTTGCCTTTAACCTCGGGAAACCAACAACGTCCCGTAGGCTAAAACCAAGACTTTTACAAGACATTCTTTTATAGCATGTGCATATTTACTTTATTATTATAATTATTTATTTATTTTTCTTTTATTTTTTTTTATTTTTTTTTATTTCGTTTATGTTCGAGTTTTACTTAATATTGATGTATTATAAATTTGCTCAGTTAAGGGTGTCTCCTGGGTGAGACCATTCCCTCACATATCCAATTGTTAAACTTTGGATATAATTGTTATATAAACCCATGTATGGCTTTTAGAAGCCGAGCTGGAATAAATAAAGATTAAAATAAAAAAAAAACGAATTGTTTAAATGAACGTTTAAATTCGAGTTGTTAAATATTTTGTGTTTTTGTTTTTTTGTAAATTATTTAATTGACCTTATTGATTAAAATATAAAGCGTTCAAGTTTAAGTGTATTATTTTGTACCTAGAAATTTTGAGCTTGGTGAACTCAATAAATTAACTATAAATTGGTGGAGGATAAATCGATTGATTAATTGCAATCCCAACATTTATTGCTCAAGATTAAAAAAAACTAAAACCTGGTGTCAGGTGTGATAGCTTATTAACCATCGAACTTTATAAAACATTATTCAAATATGACAGAATTCATTAAACCACCTGAAGCCCTGGGTGAGGAGAATCGTGATTGGGATCTGTGGAAGCAGAAATTTAATTGGTATATGGTGGCAGCAAATAAGATAAAGGAAAAAGGGAAAGAAAAACAGCAATACTGCTAACAACCATGGGTGATATTGGAATTGAGGTTTGTAATCACGGCATTAATTGGAGTTAAGGTGAGACACTGTACGATTTATCATACCAAGGTTTATTAGATAAGCTAGATGTTTATTTTAAAGAAAAGGAAAATCTATTGATGGAAACATTTAAATTTCACGATAAGTTATCGCAAAACGAATTTTCATTAGATTCTACGAATTCTCTTAGATTCTATAGATTGTCTAGAGAAAACATAACTTTATCTTAAGTAAGGCAGACAAAGCCGATTAGCAACACAAGGGCAGAGTCATACTGATTCTTTCCTAATTACTTTACCCTCCACTACAAAAATGCCTGAATAACTACAAGTAGAAAATTATTATTTCTATATAATAAGTGTTTGCAGGAAAAGTCATAAAATCTTACCCTTACGATTGTAAATTGATAAGACAAATTAAGTGAAAATAAATCGGTTGGTTTTTCTTTTACAAAGAAAGTCTGTATTTATTCGTTTAAAGGTTAATGACGAGCAAATACGTATGTGATTTCAGCTATTCAACTGAATCTCAATTAATCAACTGAAAAAGAGAAACAAAATTCTGTTTACTTGTGAAACCACTTATTCGATAACAGGTACCTACTCAAGGTTTTCAATAAGGCTATTCAAAATTTTATACCGCAGTATACATTTATAAGGGAAAACCTTATGTATAGATGTAATCGTTTTATGTTATAGATTAGAAGGAGCTTGTAAATGTACCTGTACCATTTAGAGCAGATTACATGGCCAAACATTGCCAATTTTTCTGTAAACATACACAAACCATACTTTTCTAAAAAAGGCGCAAGTGAATTTAACTGATCTTTTTATGTGGCCGTAGTACAAGTAAGACTAGAAATTACCCCAGTGATAACTCCGGGGAGCACCCTTTGAAACCGAGAAAAACGGTTTTTATTGAAAAAAAGTAGTATATAAATTGCTTTTGTACCCTAATAAGCAAACCAAATTCATGTTGCTCATACGTAATATACTAGCCGTTGAATGTAAACTTTCAGTGAAATCGATATATTGATATCTTATTTCTAAAAGGAGAAAATCGAGTTTAATGTTGAATTTTTAGTTATTTTTAAAATAACCATAACTTCTATACAATTTGAATTTTCATTTGGATACTCGGTGGTATGAAAGCCCACCCTCAGACTAAAAAAATAAAAAGAAAATTCTGAAAAATATTGAGTTCTTCCATGTTTTTTGCATACTAACGAAAACTATATATTTACACACAAGAAACCTGGTTTTTGGTAAGCAAAAAGGTCACTTATACCGAAGCAATCTTAACGGGAATTGTTTCCTTGGTTTTTGAATTTTATTAAGAAGGTAATATAAAAGATCCCATCAATTTATCTGTAAAATTGTGGAAATGGCAGATTTATGTCCGCCAAAAAGCAATTATTGACCACTGTGAGCCGGTTAGGAGAATCACATCCTCCCTTTCGCCTAAACTAAAGACAACTATTGAAAACTTTGAAAAATCAAAGAATCATTTCTAAAGTATAATATCCTACAAACTGGGTCCTATTGATAGCAGAAAAACCAAATGGCAACCTGAGACTTTGCTTAGATCCGAAACCCCTAAATAAATATATCCGGAGAGAATGTTATACCTACTTGCGAAGATATTATTAGTCCTCTTTGTGGAAATAAGTTTTCTGTTATTGACATGAAGGATGGATTCTGGCAAATATCTTTAGACGATGCAAGCTCGAAGAGCTCCACGGGTGCGGGAGCCGCGGTCGTGTGCAATGATCAACAGAACCTATTTTCATTATCACCGATATGCAGCAACTATACAGCAGAATTAATTGCAATTTACAATAGTCTTAATGTTATCCACTCCACAAAAAAAATGCAAATAATCTGTACTGACTCACTATCAGCCCTAATCAGTTTATGTAACACCTTTTCATCAAACATTATGATTCACAATATTCTTTTAGCCTTGAGATCAGCACATAGTAATAATATTTCAGTTAAATTTCTCTGGGTCCCTGGTCACTGTGGAATAGTCGGAAATGAGGAAGCTGACCGGGCAGCAAAAAGAGCAATAACGGAAGGCATTGCACATCAGGGGATCCCTGTTAACGACTTTATTTCCCTTATAAAGCAAAAAATAAAGATTAAATGGGAACAGATGTGGTTTAGAACAACAGAAAATAAATTGAGAGAAATAAAAAGTAGTGTATCGCAATGGAAATCATCCGTCCGAGGTAAACGAAGGGAGGAAGTCATCCTAACGAGGCTGCGTATTGGTCACACTAGAGAAACCCACGGCTATCTTATGGCGCGTGAGCCTCCACCTGACTGCCAGGCTTGCGGGTGCCCACTTACAGTTAAACACATTTTAACGGACTGCAGGACATATGACACGTACAGGGACCTCCTAGAAATACCTACTGACCTACAAACAGCATTGCAGGACAGCGAGCGAGGAGACAACCGACAAACTATTTGAATTTCTAAAACTTGCAAAACTATATAATAAAATATAATTATTGATAATAGATATAATAAAATATAAATATTGATAATAGATATAATAAAATATAAATATTGATAATTTGACAAAAAATAAATAAAATATAACAGAAATTTATTGTAGGCGAAGATGACCCAAGTGGTTGCTGCCTACATTAAAAAAAAAAAAAAAAAAAAAAAAAAAAAAAAAGATGCAAGCTCTGATCTCTGTACATTTCATACTCCCTTCGGTCGATACAATTTTTTGCGGCTCCCTTTTGGCATTTCTTCGGCTCCTGATATTTTTCAAAAGAAAAATATTGAAATTTTCGGGTCCATTCCGGGAGTAGAGGTTTATTTCGATGATATTATTATTTCAGGGCCAAATAATATCTGGTAGTGGTGTTAGCCCTGATCCAAAAAATATAGAAGCTATAGTCAAAATGAAACCTCTCAAAAATAAAAAAGAATTATTAAGAGTTTTGGGGTTAACCAAATTTATTCCCAAGTTATCTAAAAAAACTGCTTTTTTTTATTGCGGGAATTTACGAAAGAAATTACCTCTTGGAACTGGATTTCGGCTCATGATAATGAATTTACAGCTTTAAAGCAATCAATAGTAAAGGCCCCGGCATTGGCGATTTTTAATTCTGATGCACCAATTGTGATTCAGACAGATAGTCCTTCGGAAGGGATTGGGTCTTGCCTTCTCCAGGACAAGCCAGTCATTTATGCTTCGAGAGCACTTACCCCCACTGAAAAACGCTGTGCCCAGATAGAAAAGGAGTTGTTAGCGATTCTGTTTGCATGCAAAAGATTTCACTACTATATCTATGGAAGACGTGTAACAGTACAAACTGATCACAAACCGCTGATTTCTATTGCAGAGAAAAATATTAATAACGTTCCCCCGAGGCTTCAAAGGATGTTTCTTAAATTACTCAGGTATAACATAATTACAGTATATATTCCAGGAAAAGAGGTGACGACTCCAGATACTTTGTCGAGGGCGTTCCTAGAGGACCTTGTTGCGGATGACCTGGGTCTACAGTATCCTGTACACTCAGTTGCTAACGTTATTTCGATTCCCGAAGAAAAAAGGGCCCGCTATGAACAGGCTACTGACAATGACTCAAACTTGTCATTAGTGAAACAATATTTGTTGAATAAGTGGCCTAGTTTTCGTCTTCTTTCCCCGAGTTTTAAACACTTTTTAAAAATCAGGGACCAGTTATGTGTATCTCAAAGACTTTTATCCGAGGTGATTTTCTTCATCGTATCCATAATAGTCACCAAGGAATTGAGAAGTGTAAACTAAGAACTCGTCAGACAGTTTATTGGCCGATGATAAACGCTGACATACAAGATTATGTTGGCAGGTGTGTCACATGTCAACTCAATTCCCGGATGAATAGGAAAGAAACACTTATTTGTCATGCTCTCCCTAATTTTACTTGGAAAGTTGTTTTTGCAGATTTCTTTGATTTTAACCTCAAGCAGTACTTAATTATTGTTGATATCTATTTCAACTGGGTTGAAATGACACAGGTAAAAGGCAAGACTGCTGCCGATGTAATTAAATTTTGCTCTGATATATTTTCACGTTTTGGCTCCCCATTAACTTCTTATTCTGACAATGTACCATTCAAGAGCAAATTATTTCAAGAATTTTGTGCTCAATGGAATATTAATTTAAAAACATCTAGTCCACATCACCACCAGTCAAATGGCTTAGCTGAAAGATATGTAGGCACAATAAAAAATATTCTAAAAAAATGTGGCTCACATCTTAATCTCAATGAGACACTCCTAGAATATAGAAACACTCCCCAGCCGCAGATAGGCTTTTCCTCAGCTCAACTGTTTTTATCCCGTACACGAAAAACAAAGCATCCAATGATACAGAGTCAGCTTTCCCCTCAAACAGTTCATCCCAATACAGTGAGGAACTTATTACTAAATAAACAAAATAAAGCAAAGCATTGTTATGATAAATCAGCCAAAGACATGAAGCCCTTGTCACCTGGGCACCAAATTATTTTTCGGATTAATGGTGCATGGGAGAGGGGCACTGTAAAATCTTTAGTCAATCCAAGGTCATATATCGTGAGAGACACAAATGGTACCGAACTGCGTAGGAATAGAGTAGATTTAAGGGAGTTTAAAACTTGATGCACCTTAGGTAATCAATGGTATTTCGTCAGGTTTCAGGAAAGGGCCAGGATCCTAAACAACGCAACAGAAGTATGATGGCTTAGTGAACCAGATCTGCCAGGACCGATGTTGTACCTACTACCGGTGTTGTACTATCGATTGTTGTACCAGAAATTGTTAGTTGTTAATTCATAAATTGTTTATTTGGTTGTGTTTAAAAAAAAAAATGTAAAGGTGTGTTAATATTATATCGATTTTAAATTTATTAACATGTGATATTATTGTAATCGATTAGCTCAGAATAAAATACTCATTAGCTGTGTAAATTTGAATTTATTGCTCAAGATTAAAAAAACTAAAACCGGGAGGGCTTTTATATAACTGTGTGTTTCATCAGTTCAGTCTTCTGTTTAAAAAAACCTAAAGCAGGAATTTGTATGTGATTTGGAATCAAATTATGCCTGAAATGTAAATGACTAAAAATGGTGTTTCGAATTATCTACAATTTATTTACTCGTCATGGGGAGAGATATGTTCTCGGCATAGCTGCTACTTGTTCTACTTGAATTTTACTATCTTTTATAC
Source organism: Aelia acuminata (assembly GCA_911387785.2). Taxonomy (NCBI): domain Eukaryota; kingdom Metazoa; phylum Arthropoda; class Insecta; order Hemiptera; family Pentatomidae; genus Aelia; species Aelia acuminata. The sequence continues at coordinate 72,481,722 of OU426978.1, read as the reverse complement.
AATTATAATAATTTTTGTATTGTATGATTATTATTATCAGTTTTGTAAAGTATCCAAGTAATGTAAACATACCATCAGCTGGATTCTTTTTCTGTTATTCTGTTACTTTGTTGTTAATATATATAATTAATAATTATATGATAAACATTTATTTGCCATCTTTTAGCATAGATACTGATATATTTGTCTTCTTTTTAGCCCTGATGAAGATCCCCATGTATTGGCTTACCAAAATAAAAAAAGATCAAACTGAAAATCATGACTATCAATCAACCTATCGTAAAGAAAAACAGTTGACCATTACATACCTATAGAAATTATTTAAATAAAAGGAATATTATTTTCCCTTTAGTTTCTATATTTTAAAATATTCTATATCTCAAAACAATTGAGCATAAAAGAGTAAATAATAATGCCCATTTATAATTTTAAGTAATGAAAATCATTACAGTGTTAAAACGACAATGCTAAAAACTAAATTTTGGAGATAGCATAGTAATTTAAAACAGTCATTGTGAAAACCATACCAAATCAAAATAATTTTTTTTTTTTTTCCTCCTTATGCCAAGAGGGCTAATCAGGACGGGTTATCTATAGTAACCAACCTCTTCTAATCCATGGCAAGCTGCTGAGTCTGTTCAGTGAGGCCGTCACAGAACAGAATCGAGCGGGCTTGAGCGGGATTTGAACGGGCACCGTCATAAAATAAACTTTAAGAAATATAATCAATACAAATCTGGAAAATAAAAAAAAAATAGATAACTTCTTATAAGTTTTATTTAATCACATATACAAATAATAATAACAATGATAAAAGTTATTAAGTGTTGAATAAGTATTGTGGGTTAAATTTCTACATATTCCTAATAATACCTCAATGGAATGATTTAAAATAATGCTGAGTAGCCATGTTGAAACAAATCCACAAACTCTTACCCATTACACTTTTTTTTTATTATTTTTTTTTTTTTTATTTTTTTTTTTAATTGTTTGCGTATTTGTATGAAATATATATATATATATATATATATTACATACATACACACAGTTCCTAACAGTATCATCTACAGATTTTTAGTTTTTAACATCTAACATAACAAAGCACATTTTGCACACTAATATAATTATAGCAAATAACTATAAAATCTTCTGTATACATATTTATATGTAAATTATACAATATATTATTTAAAATAAATACATTATATATCTATGCATAAATATATATATATAATGCATATATTATAAAAACAATTAGTTAAATAATACTTAGTTAGAACTATTGCCGGTAACAGTGTATGTATTACAATTTGTGGTGATTGGGAACTGTCTTTGAATATTCACAGAGGAGTGAATTCCACCAATATTTGGGTAGATTCAGCATATATATACAAGGATAGATAGTGGGAGAGAATTAGAGAGCTCCAAGGCTTCTGGGTTCATTTCAAACAAAACCTAAAATGATTTTTCTTATTAATTTAAACAAGACAGGACAAAGTAAATAATATGTTACCATTCATAGATAATCATTAAGTCACCATGTAATAGACATTTTGATGGCTTCAAATAAGCTTTATAATTATTCTTATTCAATAGACAAAAAAAAATATCAGGTATCCTGGAAAATTTTAATCAAAATTAAAAGAGACAACATAATAAAAATATCAATTACCTAACAAGAACATGTATCTTTGTTGGGTTGTTGGTCATTGGATAATGTAGTACGCCCTGTTTGAGAAGGTTTGTGTTGTACACCTGATTCAGCAGCATTGAGATCAAGTCTAGGTTTAAAAAAAGAAAATAATGAATATATTTAAAACTAAGCATGCAGTATAATACATACTTACTTTATATTTAGTTCATAGGCTTTACCTTGCTGAAGATTATAAAAATCAGGATTTCACTTATGGAACATGTACTAATAGAAAGATTTTATTGCAACAATCAAAAAATTTTAACATCAGTTTTTTTTTTTTTTTTTTTTTTTTCTGAAATACACATTTTGAGATTCCTTGAGTCAAAATAACCAAGTTTCATGAAATGGTTGTTAATTAAATTAAGCATTTGAGTTAGGTATATAAACTGCATATGGCCTGGATATCACAAAAATTTTTTCATTGAAACTGATAAATCAGACGTGGCTTTTAACACCAACCATTTTCATGAGTTTATAAAAAAAGCAGCTTAAAAGTTTGATTAACTCAACATATTGATACACAATGAAGCAGGTAAATTTTATCATCATTGAAACATTTTATAGGACTTCAACAGTGAATTTATTTTATCAACTTTCCCTAAAGTAGCTTTAATTGAATTAATTCGAAATATTATTTGCTTCTTATTATAAGTGGTAATGAGAAATGCATATATATACATACACACACATAAAATGAACAATTGATATGTAATAAATATTTATTGTATATTAATATTTATAACTAATAATTTGAGTAAGTAAGTTGACTTGATGGTCTCTGCTAGATTCTTTTGTTTTTGTTTTTTTTATTCCTTTTTCCATAAGGCTTCCCCAAGGTTCCTCTCCTGGTACCGAATTGATAGCCGCTTCTATTTCGAGAAAGGCTAAGAATGCATTACAATCCCGGTCTCAGCTCTTTTTAAGGATGCTTTAAAGCAAGATGTGGTCTTGAGCTGTTTCGAGGATTATCTTCTAAATGCTCATTGTTTTTCACCAATAAGATTTTCTACTAGAGGTCTCATACTATTTACTAGGATAAAAGTGTTTAATTTACATTCAATGGGAGAGAGACAAACAGGCCTATAGTTAGAACATTTGTTCTGGCAGGATTGTTTTTGTAAATAAGGACTATAAAAATTACTTTCCACTGCTTTGGGATCTTTTTCTCAACCTATACCATTTATTTATTTATTTGTTTTGTTTACAGGCGTAAATAAAACAAATAAAGCTTTGTTTACGCCTTTAAACAAAACACATAAAGGTTTTGACAAAACAATGTCTAGGTTTTGTAGGGTCTTTCCTAGTTCCTTACAATTGTACTTTATTAATTCAGGAGCAATTTTATCCCTAATTGGATAAAAATATTTTCTTTCTAAAAAATGCTCCCTGCTCTATAATTCTTCAACCATTTCCTCGTTACATGATATCTTTTCAAAGGTATCTCCCAAATTAGAAGTAGCTGAGAATGGTTTCTATAGAATTGCCTCCATGTTTCCAGCTCCTCCTTCCTCCTCGAGACACAATGTTGTGTTTTGGTTTATAATATTTAACATTTTCTTAAAATTTTGACCTCCTAGAGCCTTAGCGTAATTTTCCTTAACCTTGTTTTTAAGGGGTCTGCATTGAATAACTTTCTGACAATCCTCCAAAGACTTCTGCCTCGCTTTTGAAATGCTCTTTGCTTATCTATCTTACATTCCTTTTTGTAACATTTGCTGGCCAGTTCTGTGTTGAGTCATTTCGGCAGTTGTCTTTCCAATCGTTTATCTTTTATTGAATAATTTCTTTCAGCTCATCATTTCACTGATGAGCTGAAGAAATTATTAAAATCAAGTTCTTTCCTTCAGTAAAAATCTGCTTTTGGCTGCCAAGCCACAGAATATTTTTAGGAAAGACCACTTTCTGGAATCCGGATAGTAATTTGGCCTTGTATCATAACTTAGTAAATGGTTCTTGGACAAGTCCAACGTCCATGTTACTTTGCCCCTTCGGTGAATATTCCTAATCCTTTGAAATTTGAGTGTACACTACCAATATCATATATGAATATCTACATAGAAGTGAGCTAATTTTATAATTAAGGAACTCATTTTATGCAGAATTTGGTGTTCTAAAATTTTGGTCTGTTTTTTTACCAAAATGGTGAAATCGCCAATCTTTGATAATCAATTTTGGTGAAACTAATGAACTGATTTAATCTTCAAGTCATTTAAAATGCACTTTTATTTAAAAAAAAAACACAATTATTATGTGAGATGCATCGTTTTCGATTTATTGAAAAAAAAAAACTTATGAAAGCCCAAAACTTTCATGATTTCGAGAACACAGAAACTACTCTGGAAACTTCTTGGTTTCTATGCTGACCTTGCTATATGGGTCATTCTCACTAAAGAGGGCACGCACTTTTGTGTCCCAGGCAGTTTATATCGATGTAGAAAATCTTAGGACACTAGGACACCAATTTTCTAAAGCCAAGCTAGTTCATAAGTAGACCACATACGATTTTTAAAAAATTATCATATAGTTAGCAGGGAGGGGTCTTTCGCTTAGCAACCCTGACTGTTGACCTAACCTCAGTATGATTTCAAGCTCTCCAGAAGCAAATAGTTTCTAAAATCTGAAAGTTTATGTTCAATGGTTTTCATTCCCCTGTACCCCATAGCTTTTATCATGTAAGTTTTTTCTTTTCTAATTTATTCAAAGATAAATGATTTTGTGGCACTGCCTTTATTTAGGCAAGTGAAATTAAAATATCTTTTTTTCCCTTTCAACTCTTATTGAACAAACCTTAAAATTCATTCCCCTGTGTTACTGTGAATCAAATATGACATGGGAATGAAGATTTTGTTGCTTGGCTAACTTTTTAAAAGGATCACCAGCTATGCTTTAAATGAATTACACATAATTATCTTAGAAATTAGTAACTATATGAATTTTCTTTTTAATTTTTGGACAAGTAAGATAACAAGAAAACTGAAGTTAAAGCCAGAATCTCCCTTTGTTCCAAAAGTGGAACAATAAAATAAAAATTGTCTTATTCATAGAGTTTTTCATTTATATTTTCTATAAAGAGTTACTTTCAGCAATTTATAATAAGCAATTAAAATAATATTCAATAAAAAATTTATTTTGCTGATAATAAAAAAGAATGTTTTAGTCGACAGACCTCTCGACACTCAAAAGCAGAAACTGCCAACTTATTTATGAACTGGTGAAAAGATCTTTACTTAAAAAATAATGATAAGGAATGAAATAATTTTCAATTGCACAAGCAATAGCAAGTAAAAGTTCAAGAGAACAAACATGTCTTTTATCTTCTATAGCATTTAACTATTTTGTCCTAATACAATTTTTACCAACAAGAGTGGACAGCTGATGGATCACCGATTTAAATCAAACACATTCTGAAGAATATTCAAAAACTTATTCGAAAAAATATCCCATTGAATGAACCTTAGTAGGTGAGAAAAATATTTCATTTAATTTTTTAATTAAATTTTAAAAAATGAATTTAAAATTATTAAACTTTAAATAAAAAAGGAATGGTAAACTTACACACAATTTTTATGATTAACAAAATTTTTATGGTTTCGGAAACAAAATCGAAGGACGCTTTTCGAAACATTGTTGTCAATGCAGTGGAAAGGTCCATGGAGAGTTCCCTCCTGGTCCAGTCAACAAGTAAGGAATCTCCTTTACTGTATACTAAAAATCATTTCGCTTTAGTTTGTTTCAGGCTGGGAAAAGCTAGAGTTCAGGAAAGTAGTCATAGATGCACCTACCATTTACGCAGATCAGACAGCAAGGGCTTTAGTTACAACTCCAGCAGCAATATCAATCAGAAACATTCAGATCGATCACTTAACCCAATTAACAAGGCCATGTTAACTATAGTTATTAATGGTAGGGCTCTTGAGATGCTTTATGACCCCCAGGGACCTTCGAGTCAGTCATAAAAAAATTGATTCTCCAATGTTATAAAGTGCTCTTAACTTAAAAGCATACACTGGGATTGCGGTGAATGAATTAAGGAAAACTTTTGTAACAGTCAAAGCTTAGGGAAAACTAAAGGTTTGAGTCTTATGGTGGTTGAAAAGGAAAACTATCCATTTCCGGTTTAAGTTAGGTTTTGGCCTTCGATCTCCAGTTACCGCTGGGGTCAAGGGTATGCACTTTTGTTTCACGAAATGTTCTTACAATTCGACACGGATATTAAGAATATCAGGTCTGTCACAATCTATTCATACCTCCCGAGGTTGAACGGTAGAAATGTACAACTGGCAAAGGGAAATGTACAAACCTTCAAGAAAAGCTGTGCATCATCTACATTGGATGGTCAATCATTTTTAACCCAGTGCTTACAGCCGTTTTTATATAACTACCGCGCCACTGAAAACTGATTAGTTAGGTATCCTATAGAAAACATGCCTCCAAAAGGCTCAAGCAACAATGATAAACATGTTTGTTAACATGATAACAGTAAATGTTTTAGCACACACAGACCATTTTGCAAAACTTGGTAATTTGGACTCACGGAACTTCAAGACATGTATTCCTGTTGAAATCTTAGATTTGAAATTTTTCATTATTGCAATACTTTCTCTTAATAAAATATGATTCATAATTAGGTAAGTAAAAGAAAAAAACAGTTAAAAATTACTATTGTTACAAATTGAAACATTTTACTACTAAAGGGATACAAAATTTTCCTAGAAAAAGTTTCCCTTTTTGTTTATTTCAATTTCTATAAAATTATCTTAGAATTTTGAAAGGACGAAATTCCATAGTTAACCAAGTTGTATAAGACAAACCAATACTACAAATATTTGTATTCATTACATTAAATTCACTCACCTTCCATCTTGAATGCTTTGAAATATTTTTTTAGCTGTTTCCAAAAAAGCTTCTTCAACTCTTTCTCCTCTATAACAAATGAATTCATCCTTATTAGAAGTATATTTCAATAATGACTGTTTAATAATTATAATAAAAAAAAAAAAAAAAACCACCCACGTTTTTGCACTTGCTTCAACAAACATTAAACCATTTTCTTCAGCAAACTGTTTTGCCTCCTCATAAGTAACATCTCGCTGAGCATCTAAATCACATTTATTTCCAATAAGAAAGATCACCTAAAACATTTATGGCAAGAAATATTAAAGAAACCAGTAAAACCAATGGAAATAAAATTTATTGTATTTGCAATAACTAGTCAACCCAAACAAGAAATTTTACATAAAATATTTTAGTCTAGGTGAATTAGCTCAAAATGATAGCGAATCTTGAACTACATCATGGGGTTCCAATTTTTGTTGGGCTTGTGAAGGTGGTGGTCCATCGCAGAGCAAATGTTATTCAACATTATAGCTTATTAAATTCTACCCATTAAGGTATATTCACATTATATATTTATTTTTTTTGGTATGTTATATCATTCCCTATATATGAGACACTGAATATAGATAATTTAGAAAAAAAATTTAATGCCTTACATTTTTCATTAAAGTTGCCCTTCCAACTCTTTTTCTTTTAATTTACAGAAAACATGGGGGGAATAGAAAAGGGAAGTATTAAATTGACTTCAAGAATATAATTAATGTCTATATTCATCTTTCTCTCCCTCTTTTTTTTCTTTTTCTTGTCCTCTTAATTAATTTCTGAACAATATTTTTTTGCTTATTTTTATTGATGTTATATTTTCACAGAAGTAAAATATGATGGCCAGATATTTATTTATTTATTCTTGCGCATATTTGTTATTCATAAAGAACGTAGTCCCAGAATAAAGTTCTGTTTCAATCGATCTATAATTTCGCTAATTTACCTTTAAGCCATCAGAATTTTGAAGTTTAGGGATAGTTTTCAACGTTTCGATTGTCTGTAACTCGCTTCATAACTTTTAAGATGTAAATTTACTTACCTATGATATTTATATCTGTTATAAATAATAAATTAAGGATACCTGTTCATATATTGGATATCTCATAACAGGGGCAGTACCAGGAAGGGATAATATGAGGGATTGACCCAGATATCACAAATTTATCTATTATTAGTTTAGCTAATTATTTACATACTTACAGATTGTATAATCTTTATAAGTAATAAACCATAGATAACTGTACAGATAATGAACATCTTATAACAGGGATGGTCCCAGGATGGGGATCGATCAACCCCTTCCCCTCAAATGTTGAAAAAACAAATTAGTTAACCCTTTAACTGCTACAAACACAGAATGTGCGGTGGGCAGGCGTGGCTCTGGTGCTACTAACACAGAACTGTGCGCTTAAGTCACTTAACTCGCACATATTTCTGTGCTGCTGAAACGGCATACAATATGAATATAAAAAGAAACCTAAAGAAATAATTGATCTATACAAAAAAAAATTATATGGTGAAGCAAATGTTTAAAAGTCACTCACATCAAAGTTATAATTCCAAGTGAATTTGTGATTGAGGAGCCAACAATAATAAAAAATGCTCTGAATCAAAAATGTGGAGCTAGTATTCTTCTTTTAAAATTACCATCTAGTTTTAAAAGTAGTCAAAGAGGGTCCTTAGAACTGCACTATATCAGTGTAATTGCAATCAGGACTCGAGTTCCTATGAAGTCTTCATTTAGCATCAATAAAATTTCCTTCTATTTCTCTGGGTATTTCGAAGGGGGGTGGGGCCTTTAGCCCTTCAGAAGTACTAAGAGAGAAGTTAACCATTATATTTATAATTTATAATGTCTATATTTAAAAAGTCTATATATAGAGGATATAAATTATTCTTATGGCTGCCACATTTTTACTGAGGGGACTTTCATAATTTGATGTCAGTTTTTTTTTACAGTTTTTATTGATGGATGAACATCAAGCAGACATTGAAATTTTAATTTCTTTTTTAAATAATGTAATATCTGTATGGACAAAGTGTCCTAGGAAAATTTTCTTTAATTGGGAAATACAATACACAATATTTATGTTAATTATTAGAGATGACTACCTCAAATGTGACAAACCCATGAACACAACCAAGTCCATTTTCACTATCTGTTTAAATAAAATTCATTCATTTATGGAGATGGAACAAACTAATATTGAAATTATTTAGCAGGACGTAAATTATTTCATAACTGGACATGTCCATAATATTTTTTTGACCCAAATTTGAACATAGATAACAGATTTTTGTTTTCTCGAAATCAATACTTTGGCACTGACAGCCTTTTAAAATTATACGCCTCAATAGTTGCAGAAACAAAATTAAAAACTGATTATAGAAATCCGGATAACATAACAGAAGAGCGACTCCATGAAGAATCGGCACAAGATTTCAAAATTACATTGTTTACTAATATCTGACAGCGACCGAGTGTATCTGAAAGAAGAGAGAGGTGCCTGAATCTGTTGTTAAGGCCTGTAAATCAACTGAAAATAAACTTTTCCAGGAATTATTGTACTCCTTTTTACTGGCCATAGTGATTGGAAGTCGGAAATCAAAACCTAATTTAAATCAATAATGGGTACGATTTTAAATTTAAACGATCCTCAAGAACTTGAAGAAGTCTTAAATTCTGCTTTAAAACGGTTATCAATACTCATCTTTCTTGGAATTCCATGAATTTTGTGGTCTTATGATTATGGTTTCCAACTGTCGATGAGATCTAAATTAAGGTCTACTGTTATCAGTGAATATATATATCTAATTATATATATACATATATATGTATATATATGTACGTATATATATACATAATATATATATATATATATATATATATATATATATATATATATATATATATACACGAGGTGTGGTTATTAAATAACGAGACTGACGCTGCTACAGAAGAAGTGCGCATGCGGCAAACGCCAGCAACCAACAGCTGTTATCGTGAAGCCTTCTCTTTCTAATGTAGTGCCTTTCGCTTCTGTAAACAAATCAGTACAGCCGTAGCCTTCGTTCGCATTAGTTTTTTTTTTGTATCGCCGGAAAAATGTTAAGTGTAACAGTAGAGCAACGAATTGTTGTGAAATTTCATGTGAAACAAACCGCTACTGAAACTTATATTTTATTGAAAGAAGTGTATGGCAATGAATGTTTATCGCGTGCACGTGTTTTTGAGTGGTTTAAGCGTTTTCAAGATGGCCGAGACGACATTCAAGATGATTCACGCCCGGGTCGCCCTTCCACGTCGAAAACGGATGAAAATGGGTTCCTGAAGGTCAAACGATTAATCAACATTACTACCTTCACGTTCTTGCTGAACTCCGCGAAAGAATAAGGAAAAAACGACCCGAATTGTGGAAGGACAAGTCATGGGTTCTCCACCAAGACAATGCGCCGGCTCATTCCGCATTGTCTGTTAAGAGGTTTCTAGCCAAATTCAGCATCCCAGTGTTAGACCATCCGCCTTATTTGCCGGATCTTGCGCCGTGCGACTTCTATCTGTTTCCTAAGGTGAAATCTGCATTAAAAGGAACAAGATTTGAGTCTGTTGAAGCTGTAAAAGAGAAAGCGGCACGCGTCCTGAAGGAGCTGACAGAAAAAGACTTCCAGCACTGTTTCGAACAATGGAAGATTCGCATGGAGCGTTGTAGGGATAGAGGAGGGGTGTATATTGAAGGTGAAAATAAGTAAAAATGTTTTACAGCGTCAGTCTCGTTATTTAATAGCCACACCTCGTATATATATATATATATATATATATATATATATATATATATATATATATATATATATATATATATATATATATATACGAGGTGTGTGAGAAAAGTAATGAGACTGATTTCATACTAACCAAAGTTTTTATTATTTTCAAACAAAAATGTTATCCCCTTCAAAGTAGTTCCCTTGGGCAGCTATACATCGGCGGAGTCGTCGTTCCCACTCATGGTAGCAGAGCTGGAAGTGGAATTGGTATGGCTTTTAACTGGTCGGTCACAGTCTTTTGAATGTTCTCCAGAGTTCCAAAATGACGTCCTTTTAGGACATGTTTCAATTTCGGGAAGAGGAAAAAGTTACAAGGACTTAAATCAGATGAATAGGGGGGTTGAGGAACAACAGTTATGCGTTTTGAGGTCAAAAATTCACGGATGGAAATGGCCGGGTGACACAGAGCATTGTCATGATGAAGCATCCACTTGTCTGCAATTTCTGGTCTCACACGGATCACTCTTTTCCTCAACTTTTCAAGCACACTTTTATAAAACACTTGGTTGACAGTTTGTCCTGGTGGAACAAATTCTTTGTGCACGATACCCTTCCTGTCAAAAAAACAAATCAGCATGGTCTTGATCTTTGATTTGCTCATTCGACATTTCTTCGGTCAAGTAGATGACAGAGTGTTCCATTCTTTACTTTGCTGCTTTGTTTCAGGATCATACTCTAATATCCAGGATTCATCACCAGTGATCACACAATCGAAGAATTCTTGGTCATTAGCAATCCTCTCAAGAAGATCAACGCACATGTTTTTTCGAATGTGCTTCTGTTCAATTGTGAGATTTTTCGGCACCAATTTGGCACAAACCTTTCGCATGTTCAAATCATCTGTCACAATTTGATGCACGGTGAAAGTATTTAAATTTAGCTGTTCACTGATCATTCTTATTGTTAAACGACGGTCTGATCTCACAAGAGCCCTCACACGATCAATGTTTTCGTCAGTTTTTGAAGTCGAAGGTCTCCCTGAGCGAGGTTCATCTTCAACGTGTTCTCGGCCTTCCAAAAATGATTTGTGCCAGCAGAAAACTTGTTCTCTTGATAAGCACTGTTCCCCGTAGGCCTGTTTCAACTTTTCAAAAGTCACACTCGCGGATTCACCAAGTTTAACACAAAACTTTATTGCACAACGTTGCTCTAAATTCCGATGCTCCATTTCTGTGACGCACAATGAAAACACAACTTTACTAATGGCGCTGTCAAAACTAATATGTTAACTGTACGGAGTTGTAACTCGGACTGAGGAAGTGGAAGGGATCAACAATCAGATTTAGCATCGGCCGGTAGACACAACGTTGCCAGATCTCCCGCAGTGTTGCCAATCTCATTACTTTTCTCACACACCTCGTATATATTTTTTCTCTTGCATAGTATGCCCTATGCAAGAGGAGTTTATTGAATAATTGTGCGTACTCCATGTAAAACTACATATTATATGCATACAATGTACAGTTCAAATTTTCTTTTAACAGTGTAAAATTTAAGAGCAGTAAATTAAATGTTTACCATGAAAAGATACATAAATAAAAATTAAGAAGGAGGAACAAAATAAAGAACATAAAGAAGATCAAAATTACCTAACTAAATAATAGGGTGTATAAAAAAAAAAAATGACCGTTTTAGACAAAAAATTAATATATATTTTTTTTATACTTTACAATAAAATTAGTATTCAAAATATAACCCATTGTTATCTAATGTTGCTTGCCATCTTTCCGCCAGTTGCATGATCCCCTGCTGGTACCACTCTTTAGGATGGCTATCGAAGAATTCCTGCACCACTGTTTCGACTTCTTCAAAGGTATCAAATTTTTTCCCTTTCAAGAAGTGGGCCATTGACCGAAACAAATAAAAATCTGATGGAGCAAGGTCTGGGCTATATGGTGGGTGAGGAAGAAGTTCGATCCCATCAAGATTTTTTAATTTTTCCTTGGTCTGACGGGAAGTATGCGGCCGGGCGTTATCTTGCTGAAACAGAACTCTTTTTCGATTGACCAAAGCTGGATAAAGTTGCAACAGTTTTGCATATACTCTATCTAACTGTATGCAATAGAGGTCAGAGTTAATTGTGGTTCCATGAGGTACGAATTCATGATGGATTATACCTTCATAGTTCCAAAATACTCAAAGCATTGATTTTTTTCCGAATTGTCCTCTTCCAGCAACCGGAAAGGCCGTTTGACCTTGACTTAACCACTGCCTACTAGTATCAGGATTTCGCCAGTAAACCCACTTTTCATCACAAGTAACAATTTTTTTGTAAAATCGCAAATCGTTAGGGTGATTCAAAAGATTTTTGCAAATCTCTACCCTTTTGGCAGATTGCGGGGGTGTCAGCTCGTGCGGGACCAGTCTGCTGCTTCTTTTCACCTTCCCCATGCTGTGCAGATGGCGACACACAGTATCTTTCGACGCTCCGCACTCCCTGGCAAGGTCTCGAGTACTTGTGGCTGGATTTGAGTCTATAGCTTCCTGAAGAGCATCATCTATATCCAGCGATGGTCGCCCTGACCCCTTCTTCCGTTCTAAGGTCGTATCTCCACTGTGAAATTTTTGGAACCAACGCCGAGTGGTACGCTCGTCAAGGAGACCTTCTCCTTCAATTCTGTTGATTTCACGAGCTGCCTCAGCGGCAGAACACGATTTTTTCCAATAATGTCTCAAAATAACAAGAATTTCGTAAGACACCGTCATGTTGCTTCTCCAGCAAAAACTTGTGAACTGAGGTATTATTGAGTAAGTCCAGTGTTGATAAATAAAGTTGGATTAACATTCTAAGTAGTACAGGACTTGTTGGTAAACAATAAATAGGATTAACGTCTTTACAGTCCTTGGAATTCATGCATTTGACGAAACGGTCATTTTGTTTTTATACACCCTATTTATAAAAACTTAATAAATAAATCAATAAATAGACAATAATTAACATATCCTAATATCATCTACTAATACAAATATATCCTAAATAATTCTTAAAGTGGAAAACATAGAAATAAATAAAATAATCTTGTAAAATTAAAAGTAAAAATAATATATAGAAACATAAATTAAAGTAATTTATAGATATTTAGTTTATTAATTAATATATAATAATAAAATATAATAATTAGATAGTTAATTAAAGTGTGTAATATTTACAGTGAAAGTCATAATTACAATACTAAATTATATTTACAAGTAAGATGCAATAAGTAAGAGTTGAAGATAATGGGTGTTAATCCACTATTCGGTTTTATCGGTTTGGGTTATATTGTACGTGGTTCGTTTCTAAGTCGGTTCTGGATACGAGGGTCATTAGTTCCTTTTTGTATTTTTTGAGTATTTTGTCCTCTGGCACAGGCCACGTCTATTCTTTTAGCAGGCAGCTTTTGATCAACAGAGGTCTTGCTTGTTCGTATATAGTGCAGTCGTAAAGTATATGATTAAATGTTTGTGGAGTTTGTCCGTCACAGTTGCATGAGTCTGAGTTTGTCAGGTGGAACCTTTTAAAGTAGTGTTTAGATGGTCCTTGTCCAGTAAGAAATTGCGTGAGCTTGTAGTGTAGGCTTTTTGTTTTGTTGTAAGCAGTTCTTTGGTTTGGTTTCTTGGTTTGAGGAAGCAGTCTTTGCCAAGGAGTCTGATGGCCTTAATTATATTAAGGCCATCAGACTTATCAGACTTATCAGGCATTAGTCGCTGTACTCTTTGCAGTTTGGCGAGGTTTTCTTTTTTCTTGGCGCCTGATTCCCACACAGGTATGGCGTATAGTAACTTTGGTACTATCGCACCTTCGTATATTATTTTCAGTACCTTGGTCCCTAGTCTCCAAATGAGTTTTGCCGCGATTGAGAGACCATTTATTATCTTAAGGGATCTATTCACAGTCATGTCTGTATGTTTTTTCCAATTCAATCTCTTGTCAAATATCAGTCCTAGGTAATGCATTGTTTCGGTATGCTCTAGCTTTTTGGAGTATAGTCGGATATTCAAGTTCGGTATTCTCTGCTTTCTAGTAAATATCATGTATTTTGTTTTGTCAGCATTGAATTCTAATTTGTTTGTTCTAACCCATTTTTCCAATTCAATAAGAGATTGATTAGTCAAAAGTAGTAATTTTGGTAGAAGTTTGTCTGAGACTAACAAGAGAATGTCATTGGTGTATGCAATGATTTTTGCTCCGTTTGGTAAGTTTAAGTCGAATATTGTGTTCAGTAGTATATTCCATAATGTAGGAGAGGGGCATGAGCCTTGTAGTAGTCCGATTGTTAGGGCTTTCTGTAATATATGGTGGTTGGTTCTGATTTCTACCGTTCTTTCTTGGAGGAAATTGGAGACTAATAATTATATGTTTTTTGGGCAGTTATAATTTTTTAAATTGTCAAGAATAATTGGCTTCCAGGCGTTGTCAAAGGCTCCAATAATATCTAATTTAACCATAATACAATTTGTCTTTGTTTCCGTTTCATTTTCAATAAACATTTTAGCGTGGTGTAGTGCATCTGTTGTACTTTTTTGTGGTCTGAAACCGAACTGATTCGGGTGTAATATTTGTTTAGTTGTTAGGTAGTGTGTTAATCGTTGTTGATCAACTTGTTGATAACCTTACTCATTATCGGTAGGATTGTAATTGGTCGCAGTTTGTTAGAGTCTCGTTTTGGTATTAAGTGTAGTAATCCTTTTTTCCAAGATTTCGGTATAGTTGTTTGCTGCCATATTAGTTGATACATGAATGTAATTAAATTAGGATAGATCTCTGCCATGTGTTGCAAAATGTCGGTATTGATTTCGTCGTGTCCTGGTGTTTTATTTTTGTTCAAAGTATTTTATTTATTTTTATTTATTATTTACATGTTTTAAGGGCATGGCCCTATACAAGAGAGTCTGTTCTACTTTGAGATAATAATTACAATATACAAAAGAAAAAAAAGAAAAGAAATAGTCTACCGGTGTAATCAACCTATTGCTAATTAAATCGAAAGAGTAAAAAGGACTAATTGAATCTTAATATTAAAAAAAAAAAAAAATCGAGCGGAATCACGGCTCTAAGGGTAGAAGCTAACAATCGGTGATGGAAATTGGATGAGGCCAAAAATAATATTAAAAATCGGTGTAACCGCTCTTACCCACCCCCTTAACCCTATTTTCGGGCTACAGATATCATACCTAGAAAGCATACAAATTGGACAGGATATCTTGCTAATAGTCATAGTGTTAGGCAGTATAAAAATTGCTAATTAGATCGAAAGAGTAAAAAGGACTAATTGAATCTTAAAATTAAAAAAAAAAAAAAAAAAAATCGAGCGTAGTCCTCGCCTCCAAGGGTAGAGGCTAAATATCGGTGATGGAAATTGGATGAGGCCAAAAATAGGGGGGTAGGTGCGGGAATAATATTAAAAATCGGTGTAACCGCTCTTACCCACCCCCTTAACCCTATTTTTGGGCTACAGATTTCATACCTCGAAAGCATACAAATTGAACGAGAGCGGAGTCTTAGGCAGTATAAAAATTACTAATTAAATCGAAAGAGTAAAAAGGACTACTAGAATCTTAATAATAAAAAAAGAAAAAAAGAAAAAAATCGAGCGCAGTCCTCGGCTTTAAGGGTAGAAGCTAATTATCGGTGATGGAAATTGGATGAGGCCAAAAATAGGGGGTAGGTGCAGGACGTGGAACTCCAACGGACTTACACAACACAAAACTGAACTAGACTTATATCAACCTATTGCTAATTAAATCGAAAGAGTAAAAAGGACTAATTGAATCTTAATATTAAAAAAAAAAAAAAAAAATCGAGCGGAATCACGGCTCTAAGGGTAGAAGCTAACAATCCGTGATTGAAATTGGATGAGGCCAAAAATAATATTAAAAATCGGTGTAACCGCTCTTACCCACCCCCTTAACCCTATTTTCGGGCTACAGATATCATACCTAGAAAGCATACAAATTGGACAGGATATCTTGCTAATAGTCATAGTGTTTTGTAGCTTCATCCTTTGATTCTGGGTCGGGTATATTAATGAAGTTTGTCGTGGTGATATTTGGGAAAAAGTACTTTCTTGCGCTATTATATTGAGGACAAATGCAGAGTATGTGGATGAGGTTTTCTTCTGTTTTCATATTGCAGATAGGGCAGATTGAAGATGGCGTAATTTCTATGAAGTTATTCTTGTGGCTGAATCTAATATGGTGGTTATTTGCAGTTCTGAGCTGTGCTATTAAACGGATGATATTAATATTGGAATTGGATCTAATATAGGCTGCTGTTAATTGCGATTTAGGGGCGATATTTTTATAAAATGGGTTGAATAGTGATTTATTTAAAGCTTCTAGATCGGCATTATGGAGATATAACTGGAATTTTGATAGAATTGCACCTGTTTTTTGTTTTACTGAATATGGTTCTTTGGTAAAAACTAGTTTTTCTTCTCCGATTTTCTTCAGACATGTTTGCAACTGCAAGCACCAATTATATTTTATAGAGGAATTTAGTCCTGCTTGGGTATTCAGTAATGGCTCGTTGTAACAGATTTTTGGAAGTCTATTTTGGTCCATTAGTTGTGTCGTGAGCAACCATTTAATAGCAGATCTCAGAATATAATAACTAATGTGTAGTTTTCCTGTTTCTAGCCGTACTATATACCCTGGTGTGCATCTCGATAAATGTAGAAGGCGCTTATAGAAGTTGGTATTAACCCGCTCTAAGTGATTTGCATATCGGAGACCTGCGCACCATATAGGAGCGTATTCATAACGCAAGCATTATAGCATTATTTAACTTCTGTCATGTTGACCAAGATTGGACCTTAGCTCTCGCGCAAATGCCCAATGTAGCGCCCACTGCAGTATTGCCCCTAGTCATAGCACATTTTGATTCTTAGAGAAAGAGTCCAGATCTTGAAAAGTTTACACCTAGATATTTGAATCATTTATTACCTCTATTTCTTGATTTCCTATATATATTTTTCTTTCTTTTTTTGGGCGACCTTTGGCAAACTTAAGAATTTTTGTTTTTCCATAATTTATGGTTAAACCATTATTCTGGCAATACTCAGCTAAAATTTGAAGCTTGGAAACTAAATCAACTCTTGAATCTCCAATGACAGCCATATCATCGGCATACAGCAACAGGTTAATTTCTTTTGTAGCACGGTGTGACCCTCCTGACTGAATATCGCTTGTGAACAGGTTGAATAGAATGGGACTCAATGTTTCTCCCTGAAGAACACCCTCCGTAATGTCAATTGTTTCTGACAATTCTCCTTTAGCCGTCCTGATCCTAGTTGATGCTTGGCTGTAGAGTGAAATTAGGATTGTGATGAATTTTCAGCTTAACCCCAAATCGTACAATTTGTTCCATAACAATGAATGGTTAACAGAATCGAATGCTCGTTTAAGGACTATGAAAGCAATATAGAGATTCCGATTATTCTGGGAGAGATATTTCTGGATAATACAGTTGAGGACAAAAATATTATCCAAGCATCCTCGTTTAGCACGAAATCCTGATTGACACTCCGGGATAATCCGTCTGTCGTCGGCCCAGATAGTAAGTCTCTCTAAGAAGATGTTGGTAAAAATCTTAGGAAGACAATTTAATAAAGCAATGCTTCTGCAATTGCTGGGTGCCATTTTGTCACCTTTTTTTATGTAACATCACTCTTGTAATGTTGGACCATTCTTTAGGAACCCTCTCTTCTTGAAGAATTTTATTGAAGAAAACTTCTAAATAAAGAAACCAATTAGAAGGCAGGTTTTTATATGCCTCGTATGGTACATTATCGGTGCCTGTTGATTTGCAATTTTTACATTTTTTTAAAGCACTTACAATTTCTGAATTACTTATGGGTGAGTCAATTACTGGGTTTCTGACATCAGAAATTTTTTTTTCTAAGTATTCTCGGGGGGGGAAAAATATTCCTGAAGTAGGCCTGCCAATCTGAAACAGAGATCTAATCACCGCTTGCATTAAAATTTCTAAATTTATTTATTATCCTCCAGAAGGATTTATTTATTTATTTAATTTATTTTAAATTACAATATACCATTATGTTTTCAACATCGAAGTTTGTGAGTTTGCATTGTTTCAGGTATTTTTTCAGGGTTGCCTTGAGGTTTCTGCAGTCAGAGTCGAGCCAGGGTTTTATGTTGTTCCTGTGTTTATTGTATGGATTGCAAAGTGTTGTCATACCTAAAGACTTGGCTGTTTCGAAAATCGCTGTATTTAGATTGTTGTAAATGCTGTCTATTGTATTTTTTTCGAAGTTGAATTGAATACGCGGAGAGTATTTGATGATGTCATTTTTTCCTGGGTCCCATTTAATTTTAATAGCAGTCTTAGTTGTAACATGTCTTCTTGCGGAGGTTGGTGTTTTCAAGAGAAGAAGAACAGGGAAATGGTCTGATAGTTGAGGGCAAATGTCAACTAAAAAGTCTTCTGCTAATATCAGGCCATAGTTGTTGCACCAAACTTGATCCACAACGCTGTTTCCAATTTTGCTTATATACGTAAATTGCCCCAACGGGTCGCTTGATGACCTGCCATTAAGTAAAAAAAATTCTTGAAGTTCCATGAATTCCAGGAATTTGTTTCCATTTGTATTTACTGATTTATCCATACTATTTCTATCGTTAGAGAAGAGGGTGTTACTGAATACTTCAGCTTCATGTTTATTTAACTCAGCAACTCTACAATTAGTGTCGCCACAAAAAAATATCGGAATTTAAGTATACTTGAATCTGATAAAATTAAGGTTTAATTCAACGGATTCCAGAAATTTTATTATATTTATACCTGGTTTCAAATAAATAAAATACAGTATAAAATTCGATCTCAGGCCTTTAATATGTGTTACAATCATGTTTGTAGAACTGAAAAGCAGTGTCATTTCAAATTATTTTTTTTTTTAAAAACATGCCAAGCCACCAGAAGCTCTACCGAATATGCTAACTTTAACAGCAGGTGTGAAGATCATCTCGAAATCCGCAAGATATGAAGGCTTTATTAAATCTCCTGTGATATGAGTTTCAGAAATACATATTATATTATTAAAAGGCAAAGTTATTTCAGATTGAAGAAAATTTTCGTAGCCATTAACATTCCAGATTAATATTTTTAAGTTATTATTCTCTGTTCGATTTTGATGATAAAGCTGAATTGGATTTTGGACGAAAAAAAGGATGAATATTATCAGATTTCAGTTCATCGCCTTTTCGTTTTTTAGTGATTAAATTGTTGTCAATTTGAGAGGAAGATTGGTTTAATGCTTTGAGTTCAGTGAGTGTATAAATTTTGCCATTTATGAGTGCTTTGTCTCCCCTATATCCTCCGCTAAACCCTTTGTCCCAAGCCTATTTTATGAAAGGCCATAGTTCATTTCTTACTTTCCTTTCTTCTGGAGAGTAATCCCAGGATAATTAGACCGCAGGATCTTTCACTTCACGCGACACCCTGAGCACCTGTAATTTTTTTCTCATAGAAATAAATTTAATTAATAATGGCCTATTGATAATTGTTCAAAGTATTGATTATATACATAATTTCTGTTTTTTCCAGAGGTCTGTCATTGTCCGTATTAGGTGGGGTTATGCATCTTGTTCTCAAGTATGTTTGTTCTACTGTTTCATTTGAGGGATCGTCCTGTTTGACTAAGGTGTTGAGCACGTGTTCTAAAGTTTGCTTGAAATCTGGTGTGTGATTGTGTTTTCTCCCGTCGGTATGGTTCTTAGGACATCTTGGTTTTTGATGGTATTTGATGCATGTTTGTAGGAACAACTCCATGGATTTGTTTCTTCTGTACAGAATTTCTCCCAAGATGTAGTTTTTGATTTCTTTAGAGGGCTTGGTATTTGTGTCGGCTGGTCAAGTAATCTTGTTTCCGTTGTTCTCTTAACAGGGAGTCTGTTTTAGTCTTTTGGTATAACTTTCTAATTTTGTTAGTTGTTTTCCTCAAGTCAGTTAATTCATGGTTCCACCAAGGTACGGTCCGGTGCTGTTTACCTCTGTTAACGTTCGTCTTTGTCATTTTAAATGTTAAATTGCATGTCTTGATTACTGCTTTGTTGAAACGGTCGGTAGTCGTGTTAATATTGTGTTTTTCAAAAGTTTCCATGATTTTGTTTTCAATCTGAGCGGTTGTGTATGTTTCTTTAATTTCAAAATGCTTTTTAAATTGAGTATTTAGACTGTCTTCGAATTTAGTCCAGTTGCCTGATTTGGTAATGTAGTAAATTTTACAACATCAGAGGGGTAGGCCTAGGCGAAGAAGGGAGGATTCATTTTGGGCTGATCTGGAGGAATTGGGATTGGATGGGGGAGGAGGATGGAAGTGAGTAGGGAGCGATTGGTGGTTTCGGCATCAGGCATTTGGGTTGCTTAAGCCTTTATTTAAACTTCTATTTTATTATTTTATGCTGAAAATACACTTCAATAGTTTGAAACCTTTAGTGGTTTAACTTCTACTGTATTGAATTAACACGTTGAGCGCCAAGCGGTACGATCGTACCGCTGTTGGACTATTGGCTGGGGCCGAGGCGGTCCCCAGGTACCGCCCGCTCCCGCCAGCTAAAAGATTGTTTTGGGCCAGGGGACCGCCTGCCGAGCGTGATTTCAAGGCATATTGGACCGCTCCGGCCCCGAACAATTCGCCAATGCAATTGGCCCATGTTTTTTTTTTTTTTTTTTTTTTTTTTTTTTTTTTTTTTTAATTTGGGGGGTATAAATAAATAAAATAAATTAATTTTATTTATTTTTTTACAAAACAAAATATCTTATTTATTAAAATAACATATTTTAAGGGGACAAGGGTTGACGTCGCGGTCATAACCGGGCAGCCCCCGTACTACTATAGGTAGCGGACTTTACCCTGGGGCCGGGCGGTACATACGTACCGCTCACAAAATTATTGTTTAATTGCCAAAATTAAACTTTTTATTTATTTCTTTTGCAATTTTTGTATCATTCTAATCATATTAAAGTTATAAATTAGGAAAAATTGCTTTGGCCCCAGGCAAAAGTACATCATCTTTTCCCTGGCGCTCAACGTGTTAAAACACAATCAGGCAAGAAAGAAAATATATAATACATGTAGAAATTTAGAGATGTATACAATCTAGACATTTATCGCCCTTAAATCCCTATCCTATCCTTAGAGATGTATACAGATTTAATAAAATAGTAACTCTTATCTCTTAGCCTATAATAATTCAAACAACAATATGCCATTTTTCAGGTTAAATGATATGAATTTAATTACCCTACAAATATATGAATTCTGTGAACTGCAAAGGTCAAAGTATCAACATAGAGAAAGCAACTTTGCTACTAACTCCATAACCCAGCAACTGTGACATCATACAATCCGTATGTAAATATGACACAGAGATATAAACTTAGAGGAGCAAGCTAGGAATGGAGACTTCACATTGTAACATTAAAAGGGAAGTAGACAATTTTTTTTTAAAAATTAGGAATAAGAAAAAATTAGGTATAAGAAAATAAAAATTTCTGTCACTAACCTTGGGACCTTGCTACATGCTAATTGTTCCAGAGAGAAAAAGTTTAAGGATGCCCTTTTGTTGTCAGTTAATTTCTGATAAATTTAAAAATCAATTTGTAAGCTTTAGTAGGGCTGTCTTAAATTAAGTAAAAAATATGTGTTCTGCCTCAGGTCAGTTTCCATTTTTTGTCCGAACGCTTATTATAGTATTATTTTGTATTTTTGTCTGTTATATAATCTGCAGTCATAAAGTATGTTGCTGAAATTGTGTATTTCCCCATCTTCATCACATGTGTGAGTTCTTATGATACTTAATTGTTTTAAATAGTATTTTGTGTTTCCGTGTTCAGTTATGAATTGTGATAATGTATGTTCTGTACTGCATAGATATTTATGATTTATTAGAGTTATTTGTGGGATGTATTTATGTAGACATGGAGATTTGGTAGAAGCTTTCCAGATTGTGTTCCACTTCGCAACCAACTCTTTGCTGATGAAGTTTTTCATTTAGGAGATTGGAGCCTTGCTTTAAGAGGGGAACACCCCACTGCTGGCTGCTTCTTTGGCTAACTGGTTAGCTCCTTCGTTGCCCTCTACCCCCGAGTGCCCTTTCACCCATTATATCTCAAAAGTATAATATAAACATTAAAATATGTCCATCACAAGTTTGATATTAACAAAAAATACTTAAAAATGAAAATTCATGACTTTCATCAACCTTCATATAAATTCTACTCGTAGAATAAAACTAGTACATTACTCATCAAGTAGAAACCAAAAGATTACAAGGCATAATATATTAAACAATAAAATTATCACTGAATAAATATAACAAACTTACAGTACTTGGATTAGTGAGATTTCTTGTATCTGTTAGCCAACTGCTAAGGTGATTATATGTTGAACGTCTTGTAATATCATAAACCATTAATGCTCCAGCAGCTCCACGATAATAAGATCTACCAACAAAATTTAAATCAAAACTTACTCTTTTTCCTTCACTCAGTAATTATTTATGATTATTACCGTGTAACAGCCCGAAACCTCTCTTGTCCGGCTGTATCCCAAATTTGAAGTTTAATTTTTTGTCCAGATACTTCTATGATTCGAGTCCCAAATTCAACACCAATTGTATGAGGACAATCAGCCATAACTAACATTAAAAATAGAAATGTAATAAAATACCATGCATGCCAAAATAGCATTTAACTATTCAACACTTACATTTTTTCTCAGTAAACTGATGGAGAAGGCATGATTTCCCAACTCCCATGTCCCCAATAATAATGTATTTAAAAATATACGAATAACTATAAGGTCCTCCAGACATCTTCCCTGGATGAAAAATATCAATCAATTCTTATAATGGAACAGCAGAAAGAAAATAAGAATACTTATAATAAATAATTTTATATTTGAATTCATGAATGTAAACACTTTTGTGTCAACAGGGGTATACAACTTAAGAGAAGCAATTTTTTAACTTCCATTACCTCAGAGTCCTGATTTTTAACTAAATTTTATAATTAATAAAGCTACTCTAATTCAACAATGATAATATAACGTCAAATTGTTAACATTTAATCATTTATCATAAGATAACTCTTTAGTGACAACACATAAAACAATGGCTGACTAACATATGATCCAAATGAAATGGTCTACATCATAGGTTAGTTGTTATTTTATAACTACATATTTCTAACTTCTAAAAAAGAAGCATTGTTAATTTCTGGGCCTTTTTTTAAATTTAATTTTCAATAAAACGATCAAACAGTAATTTGATATACCTTTTATAAAATATAACAAAATACACTAATTATTGATATCGACTTAAAATGTGTGTATATATATGATACAAGTTAATACAACAGATTTTTAGAATTCTTTTCAAAACTTTTAGTACTAAGTAAATGTGACTTTTGTGTTTCACAGGGAATCAATCAAAGGTGCCTTTTGTCGGTATGCTGAACTTGTGAAATGAAAGATGATAAAATTTGTTTTATAATCTACATAGGAACGAAATCGTAACAAGTCCAATGTAATCAGTAATAAAGCCAATGACTGTAATTTTGACATTTTCTAGTTTATTTATGTAAATAATAAAGTTGTTTAGAAACCTTTTTAGAAAACTACCACGTATTTTAAAGACATCTTAAAAAGAGGAGAGGGGGAGGCGGAAATATCATGATAAGGGACGAATCCTCCTCCCCCCCCCCCATAGTGGGATAAAGAATTATTTTTGGGTTAAAATTTCAGTGAGATTCTTCAAATCGAGCTAGATAAGGTTTTGGTGAAGTATCATAAGGAATTGGTAACAGCAGCGTTCGCTAATAATTGGATGTTTTCAGAGTTAAGATGATTTTAAACTAAGGGGCGAACTTCAATATTTGAATTTCAGGCCATTTTTAGAAAAAGAATGGCCCCCGTTCTTAATGTAATTCTAACTCCCGTGAATTTTCTTAGGGAATAAGAAAGAAAGAAATAAAATAATTTTATTCTGGCACATCTAGTCCCCTAAGAATAACAAATATGAACAGACAAAGAGCCATTTGTTTGGCTATTTGAAAAAAAAAAAATCTGGTGCGATGCGCGCAACACACAACTTTCACTTACGAACTTACTTAGATTACAAATCGACGTGCTTCGATAATATGTAAACGCCATTCCTCAACTTCACACATTTTTCCACATTTATATATATACTTATATTTGTATATCTCCATAAGTTATAGAGTATCTGTATAGCAAAATTTGGTAGTTCTCAGCACTTTTCGATTCATTATTGCTAATTTATTTATGAAGGGACTAATTTCATCAACAGTCGGGTTTTTTTTTTACTGCTTGCTTGTTTTTTACTACGAGTTGCTTTTTGCAAATACATCGTGAAGGTGAATCGATAGGTGTATTTACGTCTTTTATTCTTTTCTGGAAATCAAGAACGATTACTGTCACTCTAAAATCGATCTAAAATTTATTATGGAACAAAAGTTTCTAGACAAAATATACCTATATTAATTATTAAGATTAAGATATACCTATATTAATTATTAATTCTCTATGTAGTTGTTGAAAACTTGATTTAGTTACCATGAAACAAATAATTTCCATTAAATGAACAGAACGGCTTTAATTATACTAATGGCCTGTCATTAAAGGCGTACTCCGCTTGCGTAGGCTCAACGTGTTTTATGAGTTGACGGAATATTTTTCTTTTTTTCTCCTCCATATGTTTACTTGATTTTTTTCATATTTCATATTTAGCCATTTGCTATTTTTAGGCGAAGCGAGAGACAGTTAATTTCTCCTTATAAACAAAAACAAAGGTTCTTTATAGGAAAACAAAAAAGGCGCCTTTCCCCGGGAAAAAAGGTAAAAATGGGAAAAAAAGTTATGAAATAAAGTGCCCCCTGCGTTTGACCAATTTGGATGAAATTTTGGCTGTCACATCGTGGGCATATACATATACCAAATACCCAGTCTGATCAAAATCATTACAGTCGTTTTTGACTAAAAAAAAAAAAAACACGTGAACATAAGACAAAGTTTATTAAATAAAGTATCTCCTCCGTTCGACCAATTTTGATGAAATTTTCGCTGTCACATCGCGGGCATATTCATACACCAAATACCGAATTTCAGATTCGTACGGGTTATAGTTTTTTAGCTAGTCTGTTCACATACACACACACACACAGACTATTTCGCGGGACTTGGTTATTTTGACTCAGGGCACCCCAAAACGTGTATTTCCGTTGAAAACCGGAAGTCGAAATTTTTTACGATCGCAATACTTTCCCTTACTATATATTTCATATATAGGCAAGTGAAAGTAAAAACAGGTGTAGAAAGGAAAACTCATTTATATGTTCTTACCTTTTCTTCACCTACTCTTCCAGAATCCATTCGAGTATGATTTCAAAAATTAAATGTAAAAATGTATGTTCCGAATCCCATTAGGTGCAGAACATGTTAAAAATTCGGCCATTTCGAACACAATGACCACATGTGCCGATGAATGCACATGTGGTCATTGTGCTAAAGTAGAACATAAAGGAACTCCTTGTGAATCCATAGTCCCGATTTGTATCAATTGTGGGGGACATCACAATAGCCTAGATCTAAAGTGCCCTAAATATCTAGAAGAAAAAGAAATTAAAACGTTACAGTTTAAAAATAAAATACCATACAACGAAACAAAAATTAAATATAAAGAAGGCCTTCCCATGAACGGAAAAAAAAACTATTCTGAAACGGTTTGGAATACCAGGAAAGTAGGAAATGATGTACGATGTCAGGCAGACGAATTAAACCAATTTCATTGTAATTCCAGTCAATTGAATAAAGCCACAACCTCTAAAGAAGCCTTGCTGCAGACTGATAAGGTAGCTGATGCCCCAACTGCCTGCCAAGCCCCTCCCCTTCCCCCATCCCAGCCCTCTCCCAACCCAGCCCAGCGCACTGCCAGCAGTGTTAGCTTCGCTGCGCCAGCCCAGGCTACTGGCTCAGTGAGCGCCCCTCAGTCCCAGAGCAGGGGTGAAAAGACTACTATCTCCATCGCTACCTCGGCGGAACTCATTAAGAAAAAAGATTCTTCTAAAATTAATGAAGAAATGGAAACAAATTGAAATTGATAAAAATAACCTTATGTATTAATGACTATTATCAGCTTGAATTGTAATGGTATGCGGACACAACATGAAGAAATGAAAATACTTTTAGACGATTTAGGGCCAGCTGTATTGTGTTTACAGGAAACCTATCTAAACCATAAAAAACAATTTAATTTAAAGGACTACCAAAGATACAGGAAAGACAAAGTAATAGGAGATGAAGAAAGAGCTTGCCGTGCCGCTACAGCAGTCAGAAAAGGTATGTACTCCGAAGAACTGAACGTGCAAACCCCATCCAGCCAATCGTTATTAGCGTAAAACTAGGTTTCGATATAACAATCTGTAACGTATATTTACCTCCGACTGAAAGGATTAACGAGGCAGCTCTAACGCAATTCATCACCAGCCTTCCTGGCAATTCATCTCCGTATGTCGTAATAGGAGACATGCATGCATCCCATTACACCTGGAGTTCTTCACGACCTAACACCAGGGGAAATATCATTAGGAGAATCATTAACAATACCGATTCACTCCTACTTAATATAGGAGAAGCCACATACATCTGACCGAGAACAGGTTCCACTTCACCCCTTGACTTGATGTTTATTTCACCAACCCTGCTTACACATCTAATTTGGACCGTGTGCCATAACAATACGGAAGCAATGATCTTCCAACACTGCTGCGCTACAACGCAGATATTCCCAGGAAGAAAAGTAACCCAAGATGGATTATAGAAAAAGCTGATAGGGAGGAATTCGCCGAAAAAATCATTTACTCTGAAACCAACCGTTTAACAGAAAATATAGATGAAACCATTGGTCGTTTAACACACCACACTAAACAAGCTCCAAACTATTCCGAAAACCAAACGTAACCTCAAAATACGAAGAATGTAGAAAATCAAAAAGTAAAAAGAATAAAGCTCTGAAAAAATTCCAAAGAAATCCCACTCCAGACAACTTGATAAACTACAAAAGATATAAATCAATAGTCTGTGATCTAGTAAAAACAAACGAAAGAATTCTTGGATTTCATATGTAGAATCAATCAATAGTCAGACATCTAGTAAAAAACAAACGTAAGAAATTCTTGGATTTCTTATGTAGATTCAATCGACATAATCCGATTAAAAAAGTTTGGCAAAAAATCCACAGTATAGCTGGCAATTACAATATAGAAAATCCGATACTAAAAATACAAAATGAAATCGAAACAGACCCAAAAATAATTGTTGAAATCTTAGTAAAAACTTTCGCAACCCATAGGAAATAGATAGATATAGAAGCGCCTGATGTGAGTTTCAGAAAAGCTTAACCCTGTTGCCCCTATTCAATGTGGATTCCGAAAAAACCGATCAACAATAGACCACCTTGTAACAATGAAATCTGAAATACTAAACACTTTCATTGAGGAAAAAGGAGTTGGAATATTCTTCGATATGGAAAAGGCATATGAGACCATAGACAGACAGATAATCCTACAAACATTATAAGAATAGGGCTTTAGAGCAGCGATGCCTAAGTTTATACAAAGCTTGTTCGGTATTTTGATTTTATTTCATCATACATTACCTAATTCTCTTTTTTTTTTTTTTACATTTCAATTTGAATTTGCCTCCTTAACTGTCACGGAGATAGCAATCGCTGGGCCAACAATTGGGTTATCAGTGGCATCATAATGGCATTTGTAAGGGTTTAGAATTCCGGGGTCAGCCATTTTTTTTGGCGCACTTGCCTTCTGGATGTTGGATAGTAAACATCGTCGTGTGTGTTTCTCAATTAGAGTCCGCCGCCGATGGTTTGGTTAGTACCTCTTGGGTGTCAATTCATTACGATTTTCTGCCTCCTGGGTATGAAATTCATAATTGTTTTGAAGTTTTCTCGTCAACCATCATTGTTTGCCGCTGGCCGCAAAATTCAAGAAGGACGAGTAACAGGTGAAAATTTCCTTCATCCTAAAATCTCCTTTCAATGTCTTTTACCCGATTACCCCATAACCAAGCCTTTTGCCCTTATTTGAATTATTGTAATCGTCGAGGAAGGTCTACCCGGATTTTTACCTTTATAATTGATTGTGACTATTTTGATAAATTCCCGATTGTGGAGAAATATCCTAATTTTGATTTGTCACTTGAAACCAGTTTGGCCGGGCGATTGCTTCTCTGCGTCAGTTCAGGCATTTTTTGTTTAATTTTTTTCCCTTTTAATGGGGTATTATACGATCTTTTATTACATAAATTGTATTTCAAGGGACTTTCCCTGATTGTGATTTTTTGTGTAATTATTGAATAATTACATTATAATTATTTTGTAGCATTTGTTCCAAGGCGCACAACACCTTGGTGCATTTTCCAACTGAATCGATTCCACGGAATAAACTAGACTCTACAAAAAAATTCTCTTCTCCACAAGAAGCGTCAACAGGTTCCTATGTTAGTTGTGCCGCCTCTCGAGGCTTGAATAGGCCTACAGTACTCATGGCTACTGCACTAATGAAACTGCAAGTCTCAACATCTCAGTATATTATTGTAAGGGCAGTGCTTGACTCAGCCTCGCATTCCAGTTTTTTCTCCGAAGATGTGGTCCAAACCCTGAAATGTGCTCGGACAGCCAATCGTACCATAGTATCTGGGATAGGGCGAACGCCCACCCAAGTTAAGGGTCAATGCATACTTTCAACCTGCTAACCACACTTTTCTAATTTTGCCCAATATTACTCTGGACACCCCTCGAGAGTGTGTTTCACTTGATGTTATTAAAGCAGCTAAGAGTTTTGTTCTTGCTGACCCAACATTTCACTTTCCGTCCAAGGTGGATGTCTTACTCGGAACAGATACTGTGGCCGCCTCTCTCCTCGGATCTGGCACTACCCTGGGGAAGGATATGCCGGTGGTTGTGCTTACAGCCTTCGGCTCGGTATTGATGGGAAATGCTCCCACAACCCCATATTTTTGTGCTGCTACCAATGAAAGTTTTCATGACGTGCCTGGTGCCAGTCACCACATTTCTCTTGTTGGTTCTCTGAAAATTTCTTTTGATAATGATTTTATCGACACTGTCAACAAATTTTGGTCAGTAGGGGAACCTCCTAAGGTAAAACAGCTTTCAATAGATGAAAAGAGGTGTGAAGAGTTTTTCATGCAAAATACTACTCCTTTAAATTCAGGGCGATATCAAACCCAACTACCATTCATTGAGAATGGCCAGAAGTTGTTGGGTGATTCCCACAAAACTGCTTGGACATGTTTAAGGGCGTTGGAACGCAAATTCGCTACCAACCCATCCTTTAAATTCTCTACAAAGATTTTATGTCCGATTATCTGGCCAAGGGTCACATGAAGCTTATCACTGACTAGTCATTTCCTCAATATTTTATTCCCCACCATGGGATATATAAAACTCACGGTGATACATCTAAAATAAGAGTGGTGTTTGATGCGAGTGCTGCTACATCCACCTCTCATTCATTAAATTCGATATGCGATAAATTCGAGGCGATAAAGCCTCGAATGCATTAAACTTGTTATATGATGTTTTAACTTTGTTTCGTTTATGTCAATTTGTTTTGGTTTGTGACATTAAACAAATGTACCGTCAAATCATGATTCATGAAGATGACATGCCATATCAATGCATTCTATGGCGTGAAGAGCCATCGGAGCCTGTAAATTTTTACGCCTTAGCTACTGTTACCTACGGCGTAGGTCCAGCCGCCTTTTTCGCCATTGCGACCTTAAAGAGGTTAGCGTCAGACGAGCGTTTGAATTTTCCTAATGCAGCAAAAGTTCTCTTGAACAAAATATTTGTGGACGACATCAGTGCTGGTGGAAACACACTTAACGACACCCTGCTTTTGAGGGATGAGCTCATTGCATTACTAATATCTGGAGGTTTTTTCCTCAAGAAGTGGTCGAACAATTGCCACGACCTAATCAAAGATCTTCCACCATCCCATTGCGTGGATGATGACTTGGTGCGAGTCCTAGGGTTGGTCTGGGATCAATGTTCAGATTCTTTAAAATATCCTACCGACGAATTAATCCTGTCAGCTGAACAGACGCATACTAAGCGTTCAGTTCAAGCTCAAGTGGCGAAGTTGTATGACCCATGTGGTTTTGTATCACCTGTTGTACTCAAGGCAAAATGTTTTCTACAAGGACTTTGGCGTTTGAATCTAGATTGGGACACACCTCTGCTATTCAACCTTAATCCTGAATGGATCAAATTCCAGGAAACTCTAACCAATTTAAACCAAATTTCAGTCCCCTGTTTATTGGGAATTTCATTAAATGTCCAAATTCATGGATTTTGTGATGCCAGTCAGGCAGCCTATGCAGCCGTGCTTTATTTGCGCAACCACGATGCTGAATCAGTGAGAGTTAACATAATTGCGTCTAAAACCAAGGTAGCGCCATTAAAACCTATTTCAATTCCAAGAATGGAATTATTAGCTGCACACCTTTTGGCCAGACTCTGTCATCATTATGTCAACCTTTTGAAATCAGAGTACACCATCGATGATGTTTTCCTTTGGACCGATTCTTCCATTGTATTGGACTGAATCCGTACAGAGCCTTATTTGCTCAAAATGTTTTTAGCCAACCGAGTCTCAGAAATTATTGGTTGGACAGAAGTCAAGTCCTGGTGACATGTGCCTGGCGTTTTAAACCCTGCCGATATGGCTAGTAGAGGAGTTCTTGTCCTTCAGAACTCTTAACACCTCTGTGGTTCTCTGGTCCTCCGTTTTTAAAGTTTCCTGCCGAGGACCTGATGCCCCGCGCAGGAAGTTATGCAGAAACTGATCTTGAATATAAGTCTTTTCCTGTCAGTTTAACCATTGCTTCAACTGAAAATCTTTTCGAAACTGTTTCTTCATGGTCCAAGGCAGTACGAATTATGACATATATACTGAAATGGCGTTTTCACAAGGAGTTTGTTAATTTTCCATTGGTACATTGGCTTGGACAGAATTACATGCTCGCCATCAACTATTTAATTAAACACGTTCAAGCAACCTTGTTTAGTTCCAATATTTATGCCATTGCAAATAACAGGCAGCCCCGAGTTGCAATCCAAAGGTTGAACCCCTTTTTAGATGAAGCAGGAATTCTCCGCATTAGAGGGCGACTGATCAACTCCACCTATGCAAAACCTCTGTGCCCCGCATTGATGCCGAAACACCAACATTTGGTGCATCTTTGGATTGTACATTATCACAATTGGCTCGGACATGCAAGTCCATCTCAAGTGCAGTTTCAACTTTCGTGGAATTATTGGATACTTTCAGCCAGACAAGCCATTAGAAAAATAACCCACCAATGTGTAAAGTGTTTTCGTTCTTCTCTATGGCCTGTTTTTCCCTTGATGGGCGATTTGCCTGCAGTTAGAGTGAATCCATCACCACCCTTTTCACACTCCGGAATGGATTATTGTGGCCCATTTTTGACCAAGCCTTACTCGCTTAGAAAGACCACGACAATTAAGGTTTACCTGTGCATTTTTGTGTGCATGGCAATCAAGGCAGTGCACATGATTTATCAACTGAAGCTTTTTTAGATGTTCTTAAACGTTTCATTGCTAGACGTGGCATCCCTGAACGTTTGTATTCTGACTGTGGAGCAAATTTTGTTTGCAATCGCGCATCACTAGATAGAGAAATGAAACAACTTCTGAAGGCTAATACAGAGTCTGATTTAATTAAGGAATTTCTCCTAGAAAATTTTGTTCAATTTGAAACAATCGCTCCGCATGCTCCTCATCAGGGCAGTTTATGGGAATGATTTTTTTTTTTTTTTTTTTCAAAATTTCATTTAAAAAGAATGGTTGGCAACCACATGCTCACACTCAGCCAATTAATCTCTTTGACCACCCAAATAGAGGCAATTCTAAACTCCAGACCTTTAAGCCCCATATCCGCTGACCCTGGGGATTATGCTGCGCTCACTCCAGCTCATTTTTTGATTGGTCAACCCATTTCTACCTTACCCCAACAGGATTTAACCGAGTGCGGGGATGGTTCCTTAAAACATTTTCGCTTGATACAGGCATTGCTCCAACATTTTTGGAAACGATGGCATTCGAAATACCTGATTACGCTCCAAGTCAGATCGAAATGGACTCACAAAACAAAAAACTTGGCAGTGAACGACCTGGTGGTCGTTGAAGAACCTAACTGTCCACCCCTTATGTGGCCCTTAGGCCGAATAACAGCAGTTTTTCCTGGAGCCGATGGAATTGTGAGAAAGGCATCCGTGTCAACCAAGGTCGGAACCTTTACCAGGCCTGCCATAAATCTCTTCCGGTTGCCATTGGCAGCGGAAGATTGATCAACCTTCTGATCGCATAAAATTGTGTAAATATGTATATATATTTTTTCTTATTTTTCTCATGAATGAACTAGACCGTTCATTGCCGGGCAGGGTTCGGTATTTTGATTTTATTTCATCATACATTACCTAATTCTCTTTTTTACTTTCACTTACCTATATATAAAATATATAGTAAGTGGAAGTATTGCGATCGTGAAAAATTTCGACTTCCGGTTTTCAACGGAAATACACGTTTTGGGGTCCCCTGAGTCCAATTAACCAAGTCCCGCGAAATGGTCTGTGTGTGTGTGTCTGTGTGTGTGTGTGTGTGTGAACAGACTAGCTCAAAAACTATAAACCGTGCGAACCTGAAATTGGGTATTTAGAGTATGTATAAGCCCGCGATGTGACAGCAAAAATGTCATCAAATTTGCTCAAAGGGAGGGGGTACTTTATTTAATAACTTTTTAAGTTTTTTTCGATTTTCTCAAAAACGGCTCTAACGATTTTGATTAAACTGAGTATTTGATCTATTTATATGACTGTAAAAATTTCATCAAAATTGATCAACCGGAGGGAGGACTTTACTTAATAAATTTTGTATCACGTTCACATGGTTTTTTTATTTACTCAAAAACGGTTTTAACGATTTTGATCAAACTAGGTATTTGATGTATTTATATGCCAGAGATGTGATAACCAACATTTCATCACAATTGATCAACCGGAGGGGGGACTTTACTTAATAAATTTTGTATCATTTTCACGTGTTTTATTTATTTACTCAAAAACGGTTTAAACGATTTTGATCAAACTTGGTATTTGATGTATTTATATGCCCGAGATATGACTGTAAAAATTTCATCAAAATTGATCTACGGGGGGGGGACTTTACTTAATAAATTTTGTATCATTTTCACGGTTTTTTTTATTTACTCAAAAACGGCTTTAACGATTAACAAAAATAAGATATGAATGTAGAAAAATGTGTGACTTTGGGAAATGATATTTAGCAAAAAACGTCAATTTCTAATCTAAGTAAGTTGGTAAGTGAAAGTTGTGTGTTGCGCGCACGCACCAGATTTTTTTTTTTTACATTTCAATTTGAATTTGCCTCCTTAACTGTCACGGAGATAGCAATCGCTGGGCCAACAATTGGGTTATCAGTGGCATCATAATGGCATTTGTAGGGGTTTAGAATTCCGGGGTCAGCCATTTTTTTTGGCGCACTTGCTTTCTGGATGTTGGATTGTAAGCATCGTCGTATGTGTTTCTCAATTAGAGTCCGCCGCCGATGCACAGTGGTCAATAATTGCTTTTTGGCGGACATAAATCTGCCATTTCTACAATTTTACAGATAAATTGATGGGATCTTTTTTATAACCTTCTTAATAAAATTCAAAAACCAAGAAAACAATTCCCGTTAAGATTGCTTCGGTATAAGTGTCCTTTTTGCTTACCCAAAACCAGGTTTCTTGTGTGTTAATAGATAGTTTTCGTTACTATGCAAAAAAACATGGAAGAACTCAATATTTTTCAGAATTTTCTTTTTTATTTTTTTAGTCTGAGGGTGGACTTTCATACCACCGAGTATCCGACAGAAAATTCAAATTGCATAGAAGTTATGGGTATTTTAAAAACAACTAAAAATTCAACATTAAACTCGATTTTCTCCTTTTATAAATAAGATATCAATATACCGATTTCACTGAAAGTTTACATTCAACGGCTAGTATATTACGTATGAGCAACATAAATTTGGTTCGCTTATTAGCGTACAAAAGCAATTTATATACTACTTTTTTTCGATAATAACCGTTTTTCTCGGTTTCAAAGGAGTGCTCCCCGGAGTTATCACTGGGGTAATTTCTAGTCTTACTTGTACTACGACCACATAAAAAGATCAGTTAAATTCACTTGCGCCTTTTTTTAGAAAAGTATGTTTTGTATATGTTTACAGAAAAATTGGCAATGTTTGGCCCTGTAATCTGCTCTCAATGGTACAGGTACATTTACAAGCTCCTAATAATCTATAACATAAAACGACTACACCTATACATAAGGTTTTCACTTATAAATGTATACTGCGGTATAAAATTTTGAATAGCCTTATTGAACACCTTGAGTACCTGTTATCGAATAAGTGGTCTCACAAGTAAACAGAATTTTGTTTCCCTTTTTCAGTTATTAATTGAGATGAAAAAACTACCGAAGAGCTGAAATCACATACATATTTGCTCTTCATTAAACTTAAAACTAATAAATATAGACTTTCTTTGTAAAAGAAAACCAACCGATTTATTCTCAGTTAATTTGTCATATCAATTTACACTTGTAAGGGTAAGATTTTGTGACTTTTCCTGCAAACATTTATTATCAAGAAATAATAATTTTCTACCTATAGTTATTCAGGCATTTTTGTAGTGGAGGGTAAAGGAATTAGGAAAGAATCAGTATGACTCTGCTCTTGTGTTCCTAATCGGCTTTGTCTGCCTTACTTAAGATAAAGTTATGTTTTCTCTAGACAATCTATAGCACTACAAGTCTAATTCAGTCTTTCTTGTTTTGATGCGAGAAAAATGGCAATGTCCACCCTAAAGTATAGTCCAAACATTTTAACGTGTGTAAATTAATTTGACGAATTAACTGAGAATTTTATACCGCAATACACATTTATAAGTGAAAACCTTATGCATAGGTGTAGTCGCTTTATTTTATAGATTAGAAGGAGCTTGTAAATGTACGTGTACCATTTAGAGCAGATTACAGGGCCAAACATTGCCAATTTTTCTGTAAACATATACAAAACATACTTTTCTAAAAAAAGGCGCAAGTGAATTTAACTGATCTATTTATGTGGTCGTATTACAAGTAAGACTAGAAATTACCCCAGTGATAACTCCGGGGAGCACTCCTTTGAAACCGAGAAAAACGGTTTTTATTGAAAAAAAGTAGTATATAAATTGCTTTTGTACCCTAATAAGCGAACCAAATTCATGTTGCTCATACGTAATATACTAGCCGTTGAATGTAAACTCTCAGTGAAATCGGTATATTGATATCTTATTTATAAAAGGAGAAAATCGAGTTTAATGTTGAATTTTTAGTTGTTTTTAAAATACCCATAACTTCTATGCAATTTGAATTTTCTTTTGGATACTCGGTGGTATGAAAGTTCACCCTCAGACTAAAAAAATAAAAAAGAAAATTCTGAAAAATATTGAGTTCTTCCATGTTTTTTTGCATAGTAACGAAAACTATCTATTAACACACAAGAAACCTGGTTTTGGGTAAGCAAAAAGGACACTTATACCGAAGCAATCTTAACGGGAATTGTTTTCTTGGTTTTTGAATTTTATTAAGAAAGTAAGAAAAAAGATCCGATCAATTTATCTGTAATATTGTAGAAATGGCAGATTTATATCCGCCAAAAAGCAATTATTGACCACTGTGCGATGGTGTGGTTGGTACCTCTTGGGTGTCAATTTATTACGATTTTCTGCCTCCTGGGTATGAAATTCATAATTGTTTTGAAGTTTTCTCTTCAACCATCATTGTTTGCCGCTGGCCGCAAAATTCAAGAAGGACGAGCAACTGGTGAAAATTTACTTCATCCTAAAATCTCCTTTCAATGTCTTTTACCCGATTATCCTCATTTCACCCTTGCCCGAAATTCAGAATCAGAGTTTTTTTTTTTTTTTTCGGTTGGCGCATTAGGCCTAATGAGACCTTTGGCCGCGCAGTGTGGTCCTCCTACAGACATTTGTTTTGCTTGCGGGAGTACAGACAGCCTGGAGGGGGCAGCCCAAACCTCACGTTGCTGCTAGCCATGGTCACCATGGTACAGCGTAGGACTGCCCATAGCTCCATAACCAATCCCATTGGGGCCAATTTGGCAGTGTCCTTCCCACCGATGGCGTCAGCTCTCTCGGGTTCAAGGACAGTGACAAACTGGTCTAGGTCCAAGGATTATGGCAGCTCAGAGTCAGCAGGCCCCGAGGACCTATATTTCTTTCCCTGAAGCATACCGTCCCTGAACCAAACCTCCGGGCGGTTACTGACATCCTGGAAAACCACACCACGATTCTCGATGAGATACACGGGGAAGGTTCATCACTCCTACGCCCGGTCGGTGTGAGTCGCCTCCAGTAGGCTGACGGGCCTCACATACCCGGGGGTGGGGTAGACTTGGACTGCGTGGCGTTCATTTGTGGGCGGTCACCCGAATGGAGCGGTCACCCATCCAAGTACTGACCACGATGGACGTTGCTTAACTTTGATTATCTATTGCAAGCGCCCTTGTCCACTCGGCCATCCCGGCCCCCTATTTTAAAGTTCATATAATTGTATTAATTGCTTTTCCGAGCTCACCAGAGCGAAATAATTTTTTTTATCCCGTTTTTTACGTTAGTATTATTGATCAGATTAAGTGTATTTTTTCCCCTTTTTTTATTTTCACTAAAATTATCGTACAAAGCTTCTTATTAAAAAGATATGTTAGAGTAAGAATAGGCGAAACGACGTCAATCCGTAAGGAATTGATCAACGGTATACCGGGAGCGTGTTGAGTTGTACCTTATTTGCCATCGCAATCGACTCAATAGCCAATGTCATACCTTCAACAATGAAAGAATTCCTATACTCGATGACCTTGCAGTATTCCTAAGATTTAAAAACCGAAACTGGATGAACCAAACCATACAAACGTCACTTAATCATTTGCAAACTTGGTTTGAAACCAGAAATCTCTGGTTTTCGATTGAAAAGACCAAAGGAGTTTTATTTTCAAGAAAAAGGACTCCAAGCCCAGTCCCTCGGCTTTATGTGTACGGACAAGTCCTCCATTTCTATGAAAACATGATATTTCTCTGTCTGGTGCTTGACAATAAACTAAGATGGAAGGCACATATGAAGAACTTACGAGAAGAATATCTTCGACGGTTAAACCTAATGAAAGTACTTGCAAACACTTCTTGGGGGCTGATCGGTAAAAAATGCTGATGGTCTCTACAAGTATGATTAGATCGAAGCTAGACTATGGTAGTGTAGTTTACTCTTTGGCAAAACAATAACACCTTTCACTACTAGACTCTATACACCACACTGGAATCAGGCTCCCTACTGGCGCATTTAGAACGAGCCCAATTGAGAGCCTTTGTGGCCAAAGTATCTATACCTCCTCTCGTATTTCGTATAATGGTGGAGCCAGCTATTTTCTAGTAATATATTAAAATAATCATAATAAAAAAACACATGTTTGTATATAAACAAATCTATTTATTATTAATTTCTAACCAAAACTCTTCAATATCTACCAACATTTGAGAAAATGCGTCTTTTTCTTTTATTTGAGTGCGCCACATAGACTCGGCCAAATACGAAGCTAGAAAATTTCGATTAGTTCCTCTTCTTCGTTTGTTTCCCCATTTGGCAGAACACCATAATCTGTGAACATACCTTAATCCTTGGCAAGAGTTCATTTTCTTGTAGGAACTTCCTGCTGTATATTCATTGTGAACTTCTCGAAAAATCTTTTTGATCGTGTACATTTTTAACCTTGTAAGTATAACTAAATATGATTATTTGCAATAACAAATCAATTAACATGTGATTTATTTTATTTTGATTATTTTAATATATTACTAGAAAATAGCTGGCTCCACCATTATTAACAAGTACCCAATTCTGATTTCTATGTACAAAACTTGGATGAAAAAGTAAAATATTTAATTAAGAAATGTCACGTATGTCAAACCTGCAAAATTTCTAATAAAACCTACCATGCAGAGGCTCAAACTATTAAGGTAGAGGAACCATTGGAATTGGTTAGTGCTGATTTCTTAGGACCTGTAGTAAGAGGTGCCGGTGGTGACAGAAATATGTTTGTAATGATTGATAACTTTAGTAAAGTGGTGCATATCAGTAATCTGAAAAATGCCACCACTAAAACTGCAATTAAGTGTGTTATCGAATTTTGCCATAGATACGGAACACCGTCTAAGATTTTGACCGATCATGGAACCCAATTCACCAATATGAAATGGAAGGCTTTGAATGACTTAGGGATAAATGAAGTTTTTTGCACTATTCGGCACCCACAGAGTAACTTAAGCGAGAGGGTTAATCAGGACATAGGCAAATATTTGAGGGTATATACACCAATTGTTAATCATATCATTAATAATAGCTATCACGGTTACTAAAGCTGTCCCAGTGGAACTGCACTTTGGTATTAGAAAGAAGACTCCATGGGGAAACTTAATTGACAAAATTTTGAAGAGAGAAGGAGAAGAAATACAGGAGGAAATGTTATTGCAGATGAGAATGAAGGCTCAAAAGGGAATTGAGGAGTCTGGATTAAAGAAGAAGAATAGATTTGATAATTAACATACTTGTTATGAGTTCAAATTAGGTCAGAAAGTTTTACTCCAAGCACAACCAATCCCGAAGGACATTACCAAGCAAAGTACAAAATTCATAAGACTTTACGAAGGACCATTTCTAATAATAGAAAAATATGGAAAAACCTCTTGTTTATTCTTTTCTATTCTAAACTGGTACTACAACTCGTTGCCGAGTCTTGACCTCCTGTAACAACCTCCTCCAATTGTCACGATCTTGCGCAGCCACCATCCAATTATTGACACCTAAAACACTCCGGGCATCAGCAGCGACTCCATCCACCCATCTTGATCTCGGTCTTCCTCTCCGTCTTTTACCATAAATTGGCTCTTTCAGGGTCCTTTTGGGGATTTCACTATCCTCCATTCGGGCCAGATGGCCCACCCATCTTAGACGATTCAATTTATAAAAAAGAACGATGTCAGGTTCATTGAATAAGCTATATAGCTCCTTATTTGTACGTCTTCGCCACTGACCTCCAACCTGGCGTCCTCCCAATATCCGACGCAAGACTTTCCTTTCGAAGAGACCAAGTTCCTGCTCCATCGATTTTGTGGTTGCCCAGGATTCCGATGCGTACAACAAAACTGGCCTGATCAAAATCTTGTAGAGACTCATTTTGGTTTCTCTGGAAAGAGCTCTACTCCTGTAGTGACGCAGTAACCCAAAATACGCACAATTAGCTGCCTGAATTCTTTTCTTCACCTCCAGTTGAGTCTCGTTATTGTGTGAGACCAGTGATCCCAGGTAGACAAATTCAGATACCTTCTCAAACTTGTACTCTCCGAAGGTAACCATTTCACCTGGATTTGGGGCTTCCTCTGCTACCATGTATTTAGTTTTCGAAGCATTGATCTCAAGTCCAAGTTTCCTGGCAGGGCCAGTCAGGGCTTGAAAAGCTTCTAGTACAGCATTGTGGGAGCGACCAACTATATCGAGGTCATCAGCGTATGCGAGGATCATAGCAGTTCGGTTGAATACTGTTCCTCCAATCTGGATCCCGGCCTCTCTTACAGCTTTCTCAAGCACGAGGTTAAATAGAAGGCACGCCAGTGCATCTCCTTGTCTTAAGCCCTTATTTGAAGTGAAATCCTGTGATACTTCATTTCTTATTTTTACTGCACATCGCACATTTTTCATTTTCATCTTCACCAGTCTCACCAATTTTTCAGGGATTTTTAATTCATAAAGAACCTTATAGAGTTCCTCTCTGTTAACATTATCATAAGCTGCCCTGAAGTCTATAAATAAGTGGTGAGTTTTAATGTTATATTCTCGTCCTCTCTCCAGGATTGTCCTCAAACTAAAGATTTGATCAAGTGTTGATTTGCCTTTTCTGAATCCACATTGATAGACACCAAGTTGGCTCTCTGCAAATGGTAACAGTCGAGCAAATAAAATATTTGAGAATATTTTGTAAGCGGATGGGAGCAAGGAGATACCTCTATAGTTGGAGCATTTTAATTTATCTCCTTTTTTATGTATTGGGCAGATATGAGAGAAGTTCCACGTTGTTGGTATTACTTCTTCGGTCCAAATGGTGACTATTAGGTTCTGCAGTGTCTTAAAAAGTTCGTTCCCACCACTTTTTATCAGCTCGGCTGGGATACCATCGGGGCCTGCGGCCTTATTGTTTTTCAATTTATTTATGGCATCCATCAGTTCGTCCTCATCTGGTGGTTCTAGGTCAGCTGTGTGGGCTTCGCTTGGTCTGTTGCCAATACTTGATATACTACATTCCTCGGGAGAACTGTGGGTAGTATCTTCGTTAAGGAGACGTGAGAAATGGTTCTTCCATTGCTCCAGAACTTCCACCTTGTTACAGAGGAGAACATTGGCATCATTCAGGCAGCAAATGTTCTGTGGTGAGAATGGTTTCCTGCTTCTATTAACCTTCCGGTAAAAGTCCCGGCTTCTTTTATCACCTCTTAGTGCCTCCATCTCCTCAAAGTATTTCCGTTCGTATTGCCTCTTCTTATTCTGGTGCAAATGTTTTTCTTCTCTTCTCCTTTGTCGATAGGCCTCTACCGTTTGCCTTGTGCTTCTTTGTGTCATGGCCCTATACGCTTCATTCTTAGTATTGGTTGCTTTTCGGCATTCATCATCAAACCATGGAGATCTTTCTTCTCTGCCATCCTTACCAAGAATAAGATCAGCTGCCTTCAATATTTCCTTTGAGCAACCATTCCAAAGAGATTCCACGCAATCCTCAGATACAGTATTGCATAAATTGTTACTGATAGTCTCTAAGTAACTGTTTTGCACGTCAGGAGACTTCAGCTTCCTTAAATTGTACCTTTGGGTTGTTTTTTGCGATGAGGTATTCCTCTTGGAGCTTATTCGCGCGTATACAGTGGCCATCGAGAGAAAATGGTCCGAGTCAACATTTGCACCTCTAAATGTTCGAACGTTTTCTAAACTCGATTTGTGTCTCCTCCCAATTAGGATGTGATCTATTTGATTCACCGTAGTCCTATCAGGGGAGGTCCAGGTTCCTTTGTGGATGTCTTTATGTGGGAAGAAGGTGCCTCCAATAATGAGATCTCTAGATGCTGCAAAGTTAATGAGCCTCTGTCCATTAGCATTAGTTATTTCGTGAAGGCTGTGTTTTCCGATTGTTGGCTGGTAAATTTCTTCTTTTCCAACCTTCGCGTTAAGATCTCCGGCGATTATCTTCATGTCATACCTGGGACATGAGTCAATGGTTCTTTCTAAGAGCTCATAGAAAGCATCTTTCTCATCATCATCTGCGGCTTCTATCGGGGCATGCACGCTAAGTATACTAAAATTGTAGAACTTTCCGAGTAACCGTATTACGCATATCCGTGGGCTTATAGCATTGAAGCCTATGACTAGATTTCGAAGCCTACCTCTAACAATGAATCCTGAGCCGAACAGATGTTCTCTGTTATCACAACTATAGAAGTCCTTACAATGTTTCTTCTCGAATATGCCTTGCCCTGTCCACCGTATTTCCTGTATGGCGGCTATGTCAACTTTGAAGCGGTCTAGTTGCTCTAGTAGCACTTGCAGTGCTCCAGGTCTGTGCAGGGATAAAACATTCCAAAATCCGATGTTAAATTTCCTTTTGGAGTTGCCGGGTCGTTTCCGTTGATGACTTTTACAATCCGAGGCTTTGTTGTTAGGTTTCGTGATATTTATGCTTCGGGTAGTGGGGCTATCAACCCTCTCTACGTACCCTTAGTCCAGTGGGGGGGCTGCCTCCTCTGAGCCTCTGGACTTGCTTCCCCATCCGGGGCGGCTACCTAGGGGAGGAGACCCTAGGGTGTGTACTGTTGGTGTCCTTTGTCTGTTGTGTGGTGGTGAATGTAGTGTGCTGTATGAGTGTACTGTGTGAGTGTCAGTGTACTGTTCCCCCAACCTGGAGGGCCAGTGGCTATCTGCGGTACAAAGACCGGGCGATGGGGTCGCCACCTCTCTACGCCAGCCTCTTGTTTATTACCTGACATTAATGTGATGCCTGAACAAGGTGAAAAAGTAGCATGGATAAGGTTAAGGGGAAAATTCCTTAGAACATCTACAACGAGTAATATCTAATTTTTTAATTTTAGTTTAGTTTTCCAACTAAACTAAACTTTCAGCCAATTGATATAATATTTTACTTACAAGGGGACGTTCTGAGTTGTAACTCACAGATTTAATTGCCGATTTTTGTGTGGGTAGTAGGGACCTATAATAGAGCAAAACTAGAGTTATAGCCGCCCATGAGCATTGGGAGCCGAGAAAAAAAATAAAATATAAAATAAAAAAAATCTCGTTTTATTTTTTTTCTCAGCTCTCAGTCAAGATAAAGAAATAATTCTTTCATGTAAAGTTGTAGTTTTCTATGCTATTTGAAATAAAAATACTTTCGTTATTCTCAAGAGACGACCCAGCTTCAGGGTGCTCAAAAACTCCAAAAAAATGACGAAATCCACTGTAACTCAGTGGGAATTTTTTTTCGTTGAAAACTGACCTCAAATATCGAT
The DNA here is from genome assembly GCA_911387785.2 of Aelia acuminata. NCBI lineage: Eukaryota > Metazoa > Arthropoda > Insecta > Hemiptera > Pentatomidae > Aelia > Aelia acuminata. The sequence continues at coordinate 72,438,517 of OU426978.1, read as the reverse complement.
TCAGCGAACCAAAAAACCCTTCTGTGTGAAATTTTATCAAAATCAAAAAATTCCGATGTCAACTATAACTTGAGATATCTCAATAAGGGGACATCCTACGACCTCCGCATTTAGGCTAAACGATTCAGTTTTACAGCTTCTAGGGGCCCTTAAAATTTGGTCTCAATCGGTGGCAAAATCTGTGAGATAGCACGAATTATTTACGTTTTTTAAAAAATTGATAGCCTCTTGCCTCTAAAATTCTACCAAATCTTAGGGGTAAAATTTTTTAATTTTTGATTTCGACCAAATTTGGTTACTACGGGTTTTTCGAGATGAGGAATCTGAAAATTATATCAGTTTTTAGTTTAAAAAATTTCCTCACCTATATTTTTGAAAATGTCTTCCAAAATTTTCGGAGTAAAAAACGCCTAATTTTTTTTTGAAAAAGTTTCAGCGGCGCTATGTATCTGCTCGATCGATTTTACATTACCTTTTGGCACATAGTTTGTTATCTTTCTGTGACTGAGAGCGTGCTTCTGTTTGAATCTCCGCAGCCAAGAAGGTGAAGCAGAAAACCTAAAACTATCTTCAAACATTTCATGGGATAAGCGTATTGCCCAGAATTGAATATCACGGGCTGTGACCACCAGATTTTGTGATCTTGATTCACAAAACATCTGAAACACACTATCTTCAATTTTTTTCAGTTTGTCTAGCCGACTGCCCTGGCTCTCTACATCAGATTTCCATCTCAGCAGCTGTGTGTTTGACTGCAGCAGTTTAGAGCCATGTCGTTGAAGAGATTTAAGTGACATATTCGGGTTTTGATCAGCTAATGCTACCACTTTTAGCTTTACCTCGTAAGGGATGGGGTTTTTTCTGTCTCTTTTTTCGTCGGGCTCATACGATTCAAAGAAGCTCTGAGTCGAATAGTCATCCTCCTGGGACGAGCTTTCTTGAAATGCCGACCCACCTTCAGCATTACTATCAAGATATAGCTTTTCATCTTCCAAGATTCTATATTCGTCAACTATTCCTTGCAGCTCCTCTATCAAACTTTGGCAGATGAATTCCGCCCGGGAGGAAATTCGAGAGCATTCAGTACCAGAAATCAATCCTTGGCTTTTCAATTTTTCTAAAACAAACAAAATGATTGTAAGGTATTACTAATATCAAGTCAAACATTCGCCAACTTTTGAATTATTATTGACGGAAAAAATAGATTTATTATTAAACTATGGAAGGTCAATCGAAATTGTCAAATATTAAGAAACTTACCTTGAAATAAGAACATAGCATCTGCAAAGTCTTTTTTTAATAGAGGATCAGCGAATAGCACAATAGACTCCATAATTGCAAAAAAAAAACTTTAGATGTCCAGAAATACTAATAGACTCAAGTAAACAAAGCTGTACTAAAGGATCTAACGTATATAGTAAAACTGATAGAGGAGAAAATATTGGGTTGTCCGGAAATTAATGCAGTGTTTCGTGTTTACTTTTGATACTCCTTTGAACCTTGGTGCGTTCGGTGGATTATTGTTTTGTGTTGTCAACGCTCATTCTCACCCAAACAACCTTGTTTGTTTACAATGTTAGCCTTTCGAAGTAAATCTGCCTTACTAAAGACATCAACACGGATTTTTATTTTTATCGTCAAGTTCAAATTTGATTAAGAAAAATACAAGATGCCATAAAGCTTCATTCCCTAATCCAAGACCAATTATCAACGTCAGCATTTGAATCGAAATACGGAACGCATGGTATGAAACAAAATATAAGTAAGGAGAACCAAATAGAAGCTTGGCGGGCATTTCCAGGATGTTCCAAGTCCGGTCAGTCAACACAGCATTGCATATATAAGTAAGGAGAGTTTTATTTCAACCAAAACCTTTTATTATTTTTAGATTTAGACCTGAAGATGTAAATAGCGAATTCGGCCGAAATAAAAAATTAGGCGTTTTTTATTCCGAAAATTTTGGAAGACATTTTCAAAAATATGGGTGAGGAAATTTTTTAAACTAAAAACTGATATAATTTTCAGATTCCTCATCTCGAAAAACCCGTAGTAACCAAATTTGGTCGAAATCAAAAATTAAAAAATTTTACCCCTAAGATTTGGTAGAATTTTAGAGGCAAGAGGCTATCAATTTTTTAAAAAACGTAAATAATTCGTGCTATCTCACAGATTTTGCCACCGATTGAGACCAAATTTTAAGGGCCCCTAGAAGCTGTAAAACTGAATCGTTTAGCCTAAATGCGGAGGTCGTAGGATGTCCCCTTATTGAGATATCTCAAGTTATAGTTGACATCGGAATTTTTTTTTCAAGCCAGTTTTTGTCCACTAAAATCTGGACTAAACACGCTATGTTATATAGATGGATAGAAAGCAGAATGCACATTGATTTTAGTGATGCCATTACTATTTTAATCGGTTGATTACAGCAAAAGTTATGACTGTTTGATGTTTTTGACAAAATCTCAACTTTAAAATTTTAACGTCCTCGAAAGGGGGAAAAAATTTTTATTTTTTGATTTTGATAAAATTTCACACAGAAGGGTTTTTTGGTTCGCTGAATCGATATTTGAGGTCAGTTTTCAACGAAAAAAAATTCCCACTGAGTTACAGTGGATTTCGTCATTTTTTTGGAGTTTTTGAGCACCCTGAAGCTGGGTCGTCTCTTGAGAATAACGAAAGTATTTTTATTTCAAATAGCATAGAAAACTACAACTTTACATGAAAGAATTATTTCTTTATCTTGACTGAGAGCTGAGAAAAAAAATAAAACGAGATTTTTTTTTATTTTATATTTTATTTTTTTTCTCGGCTCCCAATGCTCATGGGCGGCTATAACTCTAGTTTTGCTCTATTATAGGTCCCTACTACCCACACAAAAATCGGCAATTAAATCTGTGAGTTACAACTCAGAACGTCCCCTTGTTAGTTAAATACTTAATATTAATTAAATAAGTTGATTGGTAGATGATGAGTTTCATGATAAATTATTTCTTTTTGTGTTATGTAAGGATGTGCTGTTCATGTATGATAATATACATGTTTGTTCTTAAAGCCCATTTTACTTGTGATTTGATAACTATGGATACGACCATAGAAGAATAAAAAAGTTTAGAAAAAATTAAGCTTTAGAAAAAATAAAGTAGCGGACACTGGACAACGAAAACTAGATATCCTTGGACAGTCAGCATCCCTGCGTTGAGGCGAATAGTAGAAGAAGTGGAATTGCTACCTAAAAAATGTCTTAATGAAATTTTAGAGGTTCCTTACGTACTTAAACTGACTCCAAAGATCGATTAATGCTCAACACAATATATTTTATTTTATATAACTTTTCACTTCAAAATATTTTTTGTATACTAATTTTACACGTGTCTTTAATTTTTAAAAATGATTAAAATGTCACATGCAATAATAAAAATTAATTTAAATTAATATTGATTTCGCAACAAAATGTTGCTACATCAGCTCCCCCCAATGACTTCGCCGCAGAAACGCAGAGGAAGTTGTAGTACACGACCACGACGAGTACTTCGCTCGGCAGGTGTTGGATGTTCTTCTGCGTCGGAGTCATTGAAAACCTGCGCTGAAGTGGTGTCTGGTGATGTCGGTTGTGTCGGATCATTGCTGGAACCTGATTCCTGATTATCCTGCAACAGGTAAGCCGGTTTCAACCTGTCTATGGTCACCGTGCGTGGGCCAGAAGGCAGCTGTATCGAGAAGGTCTTCTCACTCCTGCTGAGAACTTGGTGTGGGCCGGTGTATGGGGGCGTTAAAGGCTTGTGCACGGTATCGTCTCTCAGGAAGACATGGGAGCAGGTCTGAAGGTCTGAGTGGACAAAAGTCATCCCTGTGTACTTCCGATGAGGTGCAGGGCGCAACTGTTCCATATGCTCTCTAAGATGCCGGACGAATGATTCTGAGCTTTCGCGCTGCCTGGACTTTTCCAGCAGTTCGCCAGGCAGTCGCAGAGGTTGGCCAAAGGTCATCTCCGCAGCGCTACAGACATTGTCATCACGTACAGCTGCTCGCAGTCCGAGAAGCACCATGGGTAACTGGGAAACCCAAGCATCGTCGCGGAGTTGTGCTGTGAGGGCCGTCTTGAGCGTCCTATGCCATCTCTCCACACATCCGTTGGCCTGTGGGTGGTATGCAGTGGTCCTGCAGCGATTAAACCCAAGGGTCTTGGAGAGCTGGTGGAATAAATCGGACTCAAATTGGCGTCCCTGATCAGTGGTAATCCTAGCAGGTACTCCGTAACGCGCGATCCATGATGAGCAAAGTGCCTTTGCACAAGTAGTCGCAGATATGTCCTCTATTGGCTGGGCTTCAGGCCACCTAGTATATCTGTCCACCATCGTCAGACAGTATTTCATTCCACCTGAAGAAGGGAGAGGTCCTATAATGTCCAAATGGATGTGTTCGAAACGGCCTGCTGGAAGAAACGTTCCGGGTGGAGCCATAGTGTGTCGTTGAACCTTGGACCGTTGGCATGCAACGCAGGCGCGGGCCCACTTCCCCACATCCACGTTCTGGATAGGCCAAAAATATCGCTGTGCCACCAGCCTACGTGAACCTCGGATCCCGGGATGACTTAGACGGTGAAGTTGTTCGAACACGGCGCGACGTACACTTTCAGGAAGGTACGGTCGTGCTTTCGAGGTTGACATTTCGCACAAGATCGACCTGTTGAGACTAGGAAGCTCAACCCATTTGAGTTGTAGGGTGGAGTTCTTGAGCAGCTCCGGTATAGTCGAGTCACTTGCCTGAGCTTCCGCAATCGCTTCCATTTCATTGGGACTCTCGATCCCTTCCACCCTAGAAAATGCATCGGCGACATCATTGTTAGTTCCAGATATGTGCCGGATTTCGGTGGTGAACTGACTTATATAGTTTACAAGCCGGATTCGCAATGGCGTGGAGGTTTCGGGTTTCTGTTGGAAAGCGTATATGAGCGGTTTGTGATCGGTCCATATGACAAAATGCCGCCCCTCGATGTATGGAAGAAAATGCCTGATCGCTTGATGTATTGCAAGAAGTTCCCTATCCTATGTTGCGTAGTTGCGTTGCGCAGAGGTGAAATTTCGTGAAAAGAACCCTATAGGTTTCCAAGCACCTTCATCCCACTGTTGCAGGACAGCTCCCATGGCAACGTTAGAGGCGTCACAGGCCAGCACCAACTCAGTGTTAGACATGGGGTGAGCCAGTACTGCGGCGTTACGTATTGCTTCTTTGCAACCCTCGAAGGCCTTGATACTCGCATCGTTCCAGGTGATCGGGGTCTTGTCCTTCTTTTTCGCTCCACACATGTACGCGTTTAGGGGGCCTTGAATTGCTGCCGCGTTGGGGATGCATCGACGGTAAAAATTAACCATCCCTAGGAATCGTCGCAGTTCGCTAACGTTTGACGGGCGTGGGTAATTTTCGATGGCTTCTACCTTAGCAGCCAGGACAGTTATGCCGTGCTGGTTCACCCGATGACCAAGGAATTCGATCTCCTCCTTCGCGAATACGCATTTCGCCAGGTTAATGGTCAGTCCGTGCTGCTCTAGTCTCTTGAAGACTTCTTCCAAGTGTACCTGATGTTCCTCTAGGTCCTTAGATCCGATACAGATGTCATCGAGGTACGGAAAAACGAAGTCGAGTCCTCGCAAAACATCATCCAGGAAGCGCTGGAACGTCTGCGCAGCGTTGCGTAAACCGAAGCACATCCGCTGAAACTCAATTAGGCCGAAAGGAGTAATGACGGCTGTTTTAGGAATGTCTTCTTCGGCTACGGGGATCTGATAGTAAGCCCTGTTCAGATCAAGTTTGCTAAATATCCGCTTTCTATGCAGATTTATATTAAAATCAGCGATATTTGGAACAGCATAGCGGTCTGGAATTGTTTTTTCATTCAAACGCCGATAGTCTCCACAGGGCCTAATACCTCCATCCTTCTTCGGTACTATGTGCAATGGGCTTGCCCAAGGACTATTGGAGGGTCGACAAATGCCTTCCTCCATCATTTGTTCGAATTCGCGCTTCGCAGCTGCGTAGCGTTCGGGAGGTAGCCTACGCGCTTTCGCTGTAACCGGTGTGCCGCGCGTTTCAATGTGATGGACAATGGAGTGGCTTGGTTTTTTCAAATAATTCGTGGGAAGAGTAATAGAGCTGTATTTCTGCAGCAGGTCGGTATACCATTGACCTGCCGGAATTGAGGAAATGGCTGGGGTCAGGACGTTTGCATGTTTCCTCTTTGTAGAGAGTCCTGTGGTCTTATCTAGCAGTCGGCAGCCGTCTAGATCTACGATGAGGCAGAAGTGATATAGCAAGTCTGCTCCTATGATAGGTTGACTAACTTCCGCTAGGATGAAGCGCCAAACGATCTTTCTTCGAAGTCCTAGGTCTAGTTGGACAAGCTGCGAGCCATAGGTCGCTATTGAGGTCCCATTAGCTGCGTAGAGAGAGAAATCGCCGGGCTTAGTCTTCTCTGTCTTCTTCGCTGGATAAACTGATACAGCAGCTCCTGTGTCGATCAGATATCGGACGCAAGACTGCCGGTCAGTGACGTATAGGCGGCAATGTATAATCTCCGCGACGGGTTCCGCCTCAGCCGTCCCCAGAATTAGTTTCCCGGATTCTCTGCTGGTTTTGATGGCTTCCAGTCACACGGAGGTCTGCACTTGGTGGCCTTACTGCGGAATCGGTCGTGGTAAAAACACAGCTGACGCTCCTTACTCCTACTTCGGCTGCGAGATCTCGTTGACGATGATACCGGTGCTGTTGTTTGTCTACTTTGACACTCCAAGGCCGCAACTCGCTCGGTGAGCTTCTCGATTGCTGCTAGCAGCCGGTCGTCTCTGGATAAGGCGGGGGTCCGCACAGAGTCTACCTCAGAAACCCCGGGCTCAAAAACTTCTGCGATTCGGTCCGCGATTTCGCTAAGCTTAACTAAATCGGCGTGTTCTGTCGCTGCCAAAGCTGCTTGCATCTGGGTAGGTAGGCCTCTCAACCAAATCGATCTCAAAAGGTCACCTGATACCATAGTGCCACCCAGTTCCTGCAAATCCCTCAAAAGATGCGAAGCACGTCGGTCTACTAATCGCTGCTCTTCCAACAGCTTGCGAATCCTGGTGTTGTCTGATTCCCCAAATCTTATCATTATCCTTGACTTCAGGGCTTCGTAAGGCTCGTTTTCTGGGGGTTTTCGCATAAGGTCAATGACCTCTCTCGCCGCATCCCGATCTAGCTGTGAGACAACGTATCGGAACCTCTTAATCGAGCTCTTGATATTATAGAGAGCACAAATTGTCTCACATTGAAGAAAAAACACTTCCGGATCACTCTTGTGAAACATTGGTAAATGTGCTTTCACTTTAGAAGCGGAAGAAACCTCTATAGACTGCGGAGCGAGTGCCGGTGTTAGATCGGCTGACTCTTCATCTTCCAGCCCAAAAATATCGATGAGATTGCGTGCAGTCATCTCAACTATCGTAAGTGCAGTAAAAGTTTAAAAAAATCTTAATACAGTTGTACTTACGGGCTGGATCACGTCGGGGTCACCACTTTAGAGGTTCCTTACGTACTTAAACTGACTCCAAAGATCGATTAATGCTCAACACAATATATTTTATTTTATATAACTTTTCGCTTCAAAATATTTTTTGTATACTAATTTTACATGTGTCTTTAATTTTTAAAAATGATTAAAATGTCACATGCAATAATAAAAATTAATTTAAATAAATATTGATTTCGCAACAAAATGTTGCTACAAAATTAAGACATTTTTTTCTTCTTGGCCCCTGGGTAATGCTATATGAGCTGCTTGGCTCATGTCAGCTGTTGAAAAAAAAAAAGAAGAACGAGGGCAGAGGCGCCAGGTGAGGGATAGGTGATACCGTCTCAGTTTGAATAAGTATGCTTTTTCTTAATTAGGAGTCTGAAAAGAGGAAAAGATTGAAAAGCCTGAAAAAAAAAAAGAAGAAGACTTGTGAACCATGGACATTAAATGCTTGTAAGTGAATTGTGAAATTTAATTTACTGTAAACATGAACAGCACACTTAACCTTTATAGTGCATTTAAATTTTTATTTTATGTTAATTGAGAAAAATAAAAAATATTCATTCATATTCCTCTATTTCTTATGATTCCCCTCAATAACACCTTGTGGAAAAGAAAGGGACAAATACCAAATAAAGGCCCAATTAATTCAAATTAAAATAGCCACATATAGCACTGTCTTCTGTTTTTTTTATACAGAAAAAGTTTTCGTTTGGTGGGTTTTCGCTGAAAGACTCCAATGCTTTATTAATTTCACATACCTATATATTGTTATGATGTTTTGGTAAGGAAATTAGAAGGCTCTTTACAAACTAAAGCGTGTTCAAAAAGAGAAATTATATAAATAAATTATTTTCTTAAAATAATTGTTTTCTTTATTTACAAGGATTAAATGAGAACACAACAAAAGGAAAAGGAATAAAAACTCACGTTAACAATGACTAGATAAACTTCGTAAAAGTTGGTCCAATTATATGCAGCACAAAAATGATTTCATGGTTATTATAACCCCCGTTCATGCAGAAGGTGATAGTAATGATAACACATAAAAACATGAGTCTTTACGAAAGTGTTATGATAATTAGACCTCACCAATTATCAAAATCCATCCAGTGGTTGGTATCCAGAGATATCCTCAAAAAATATATTAACAAGCTGCTGGTATCAAGGCAGAACAGGCACTGTCCGTTCAAGCCACAATTCCCTTGATCGATTATTGGCTTCTAGATCGATCTCGAAAATCGCAGTCGATGAACTGTTATGCCGCTACATCACTCCCCCCCTGGATGACGGAGTCACAACAGAAGGGTTGCTTCTTCTTTACTAGTCTTCCCGAGCGGGTCCTGATTTGAGTTTTTCCTTGCGGTGTAGGTGGTTCGTCTTCTGACATTGCTGATTCTTTGGCCGATGTTTCGAATGTGACCGATTTTGGTAAGGGTGAGGATGGTAGTTGATAGCTGGTAGGAATATTTACCTCGCGAGGTTCGTCTTCAGCCAGGAGATATGCCGGCTTAATGCGGTCGATTGGGATGATGAGTTCACTATCTCTCATTAAGATAGTAAAAAGCCTATCTCCACGACGTAAGACTTTATGCGGACCTGAATAAGGCGGCGTTAATGGCTTCTTCACTCAAGAAGACATGAGAACAAGTGATAAGGTCTTTATGCTGAAATGTGCGGCGGTGATCATTCTCTCAAGAGCCAGCAGGTTTCAATAGTGAGAGGTCTTCTTTAAGTTGTTAGAGGGCGACAATGGGCTCTACCTCCTTCATATGTTCGTCAAAAAAATCGCCAGGCAACCGTAACGCCTGTCCATAAACTGCCTCAGCTACGCTGGCTTCCATGTCTTCACGGAAGGTTGAACGTAAGCCAAGGAGGACTGTAGGTAGAACTTGCGTCCAATGAGTAAAGAATAGATGAGCCATAAGTGCTGCCTTTAAACTGCGATGCCACCTCTCGACGCAACCGTTGCTTTGGGGATGGTAGGCTGTCTTCCTGATCTTCTTAATTCCCAAGAGAGCGTTCAGACGTTGAAAAAGCTCTGCTTGAAACTGTCTTCCTTGATCGGTCGTGATTCGCTGAGGTGTTCCGAAACGGGCGACCCATGAGGCATAGAATGTCTGGGAGATCGTGGTTGCACTGATGTCGCTAAAGGGTATAGCCTCGGGCCATCTTGTAGCTCGATCCACCATCGTAAGTAGATACCTCATCCCGTCCGATGGTAAAAGAGGTCCTATAATAATATATAGGTGCACGTGCTGAAACCTGTAAGCTGGTCTGAAAGTTCCTAGAGGAGAGGTGGTGTGCTTGTGAATTTTGCTTCTCTGGCATGCAATACAAGTTTCAGTCCACTTACCAATGTCGATGTTCATCCCTGGCCAGAAATAGCGCTGAGTTATGATCCTCCTTGATGATTTCACACCTGGGTGACTTAGGTTGTGCAATCGGTCGAATGCGGAACGTCGAAACGGCTGTGGTAGATAAGGCCTTGCCCTGTTGGTCGACATCTCACAAAGAAGAGTCTGGTTGGTTCCGGGTAATTCGATCAGCGTCAACTGCAGGCGTGGGTTCTTCCTGAGTTCTTCTATGCCCTGATCTTGCTTCTGTGCTTCTGCCAGTCCGCCGAGATCTTCAGTTAGTTCAATTTGCTCGATTCGGGATAGAGAGTCAGCTACTACGTTTTCCTGGCCAGGTAGGTGAGCTATATCAGTAGAAAATTGACTGATGTAGTTGAGTTGGCGAATTCGTCGAGGATCAGCTGTATCCTGCTTTTGACTAAATGCTTGGGTCAGAGGTTTATGATCCGTGACGATGCGGAAGTGCAATCCCTCCAAGAGTGGCCGGAAGTATTTTACCGCTTCATAAATGGCTAATAACTCCCGGTCATACGTCGAGTAGTTTTTCTGAGTCTCGGTGAGTGCCCTGGAAAAGAAACCGATAGGCTGCCAGGATCCATCTTCTTTCTTCTGCTGCAGAGCTGCACCAATTCCACGATCAGAGGCATCACAAACTAAGGAAAGATAACCTTTGGCTGATGGAGGAGCGAGAATAGCCGCTTCCGCTAGGCTCTTCTTACTCTTCTCGAAAGCTGCAATTGTTTCTTCATCCCAAGGAATTGGGGTTTGGTCATTACGCTTGGCATTATGTGTCAAAGCATTAAGTGGAGCTTGAATAGTTTCAGCATTAGGGAGACATCACCTGTAAAAATTTAACATGCCCAAGAAAGTTCGAAGCTGTGAGATATTTTCTGGGCGAGGATAGTCAAGAATAGCTTGAACTTTAGATGGGAGAGGTCTTATGCCATTGCACTCCACATGGTACCCAAGGAATTCAACTTCTGAACTTCCAAATACACATTTGGAAACATTTAGAGAGAGACCTGCAGCGTTGAACCGGGTGAAAACTTCCTTCAGGTGCTTATCGTGTTCTTCTTTGCTTCTGGATGCCACAATAAGATCGTCGATGTAAGGAAAGACAAATCGAAGGCCACGTAGAACGTCGTCAACAAAACGTTGAAACGTTTGAGCGGCGTTGCGAAGTCCAAATGTCATCCGCAGGTACTCGTAGAGTCCGAAGGGTGTTGTCACGGCGGTCTTCTCCACGTCCTTTTCTGCCATTGGAATTTGATGATAAGCTCGAAGAACGTCTAAGGTTGAAAAATAGGTGCATCCATCGAGATGAGAAGTAAAATCCAGGATGTTGGGAACGGGGTATTTGTCCGGTACTGTTTGCGCATCGAGTCTGCGGTAATCGCCACACACACATGTATTCCACCGTCCTTCTTGGTAACTACGTGTATCGGGCTTGACCAGGGGCTCTTGGAAGGTCGAATTATTCCTTCTTCTAGCATGAGCTCGAACTCTTTCTTCACAGCCTTTAGCTTTTCTGGAAGTAATCTTCTTGATTTGCTGGTAACGGGACGGCCTGTCGTCTCTATGTGATGTTCCACAGCGAACGTGAGCGAGATACTCCTTTAATAGGGGATGGTCATGTTAAGTTAGGAAAATCCTTGAGTATGTGAGCATAAGGGCAATCACTAGGAATAGTAGATATTGAGGGTGCTGAAACGGATGAAACCCTTCCTAGGCTCGTAAGTCCAGTATGCTGGTCGACTAAACGCTTACGACGAAGATCCACCATTAGATTATAATAAAACAGGAAATCAGCTCCGATTATCGCTCGTTCTACATCAGCTACAAGGAAGTTGAAGTTTCTTTTCACCGTAAGTTGAAATCGGAGAGTTGTTAGCTGCAATCAGTTTGTATTCTGCAGGCATCCGATGAACTTTGGGATTCCTCGGTAACAGAGATATCGAGGCGCCGGTGTCGATGAGGTACTGTATCCTTGACCGCTTATCTTCCATGAAAAGGCGGCGTTGAGGTTGAGTAGTGACGGCAGCCGCTTCATCTGTCACCACATTTAGTTTTCCGCCGGCTCCCAGTCGCAAGGCTTGACGCATTTGTTTGCCTTAGCCTTGAACCTACGATGGTAGTAACATAGATTTTTTCCCCCAGACGGAGATCTAGTTGCTGAAGTTCCTCTGGAGTTCCGTCGCTCGGTGCTTCTTCCTCCGGTCCGCTGCTGTTACAGCTCTGCTACTTCCTTTCGAAGTTTACGAATTTCTTCATGCAAAGAATCTAAAGATAAGCTCGGTGATGGATTATGTTGTACAGGCATTATCTCCGTTGGTAGCCATAGCTATCAAGGCATCGGAGTCTTCTTTCTGCGAAGAAACAGCGAGAATCTGCTGAACGCGAGGAGGTAAGTTCCTCAGCCATAACGTGCGTACTACTTCTGCACTTACCTTGGTACCTGCCAGCTGTAACATCTGTCGATACAGTTGTGACGGTCGCTGATTACCTAGCTGCGTTTCCTCCAACAGTTTTCGAATTCTTCTGGTCTCTGATTCACCATAGAGCGAAACTAGGCGATCTTTAACCTTAGTATAGGGATCAGGGTCAGTTGAATCTAGAAGATCCTCGACTTGAGTAAGCACGTCAAGTTCGAGTACTCCTATAACGCACTGAAATTTAATTTGAGGCGAAGAAACTCGAGAAGTTGTAAATATCGCATCTGCTTGCCTAAACCATAACGCCGGGTTAGTCTTGTAGAACCCTGGAAGCCTACCTGCTGGACCGCTAAACGCTGAGATTTGCTCTATCTGCTGTGAAGACAGTTGTGCCGTAGAGTCAGTCACCAGTTGTTAAGATGTTTTGGTAAGGAAATTAGAAGGCTCTTAACAAACTCTAAAGCGTGTTCAAAAAGGGAAATTATATAAATAAATTATTTTCTTAAAATATTTTTTTTCTTTATTTACAAGGATTAAACGAGAACGCAACAAAAGGAAAAGGAATAAAAACTCACGTTAACAATGACTTGATAAACTTCGTAAAAGTTGGTCCAATTATATGCAGCACAAAAATGATTTCATGGTTATTATAACCTCCGTTCATGCAGTGAAAGTGATAGTAATGATAACACATAAAAACATGAGTGTTTACGAAAGTGTTATGATAATTAGACCTCACCAATTATTAAAATCCATCCAGTGGTTGGTATCCAGAGATAACCTCAAAAAATATATTAACAAGCTGCTGGTATCAAGGCAAAACAGGCACTGTCCGTTCAAGCCACAATTCCCTTGATCGATTATTGGCTTCTAGATCCATCTCGAAAATCGCAGTCGATGAACTGTTATGCCGCTACAATATATTAAAGGAAAGTATTGCGATAGTGAAAAATTTAGAGATCCGGTTTTCAACGGTAATACACGTTTTAGAGTCCCCGGCGTTCAAATAACCAAGTCCCGCGAAATGGTCTGTGTGTGTGTGTGTACGGACTAGCTCAAACATTAACCGTACGAACCTTAAATGGGGAAAAATTTCATAAAAATTGGTCAAACTGAGGGGACACTTTATTTACTAAATTTAATCTTTTAGGTTTTTCGATTTTCTCAAAAACAGCTCAAACGACTATTATCAATCTCGTATTTTTTTAATGAGAACGAAGAATTCTTTAAGATAAGGTAAGTTTTATCATCATATAAATGTTCTGAGGGGGCTTAAATGGGGAAGGGGACTTTTTTGTTTTTCTATAAAATACCTTTATTTTTGTTTATATGGAGACATTAACTCTCTCTCGTTATACCTAAAAAAAAGAAATGGCTATATACGAAAAAAAAATCGAGTAAATATACACACGAAAAACTCATAAAACACGTTGAGCGCATGCATGCACAGTACGCCTTTAATGACACCATTGTTTATATTCAATGACGTTCTGATCATGTAAAAGAGTCGTCTTCAAAAGTGTTTTGAAACGTACATATTTCATAGAAATTATATGTTTCCATTGCAACTAAATGAAGTTTTCAACAACTACTTAGAGAATTATAAAATCAAGACACAGCTGGAAACGAGGCAATTGAAAAGTTCAAAAATATTTCGCAAAAATTAAATTGAAAATTTTGAGCTAGTACTAGAAAAATTTAAAGCTTTCTTCTGTCAATTGGTACACCACAGGGGAAGAACTTGGAGAAATAATTTGTAGAGCCGCAGTTGTGTTTTTGCCGAGATTGCAACCATAATTGCACTATCCGGTAAAAATGCAGAATATTGAAGGAGGTGGTGCTTTCAGAAGAGGAGCATTACAAGACAACGATGAGAATAACCGTGTAACGAACGGCGTAGTTACGAAGTAGTAAGTAAGCGTAGTTACGTATCAGACGAACTCAAAGCGACCTACATATGCTGAGGTGATGGCCAACCAACCACCTAGCAAACGTGAATATGCAATAGTCTTACCAACAATTAGAGGAATAAAACAGAGGAACTACATTGAAAGTTTAGCTGAGTTAGTCGATCCATTAAGTATCAAATACGCTTCACGTATATCTAATAATCGTTTTTGTATACACAGGTTGACATGTTACAGGCAAAACACAATTCACTAAACATTGTTGAATATTCCATCCCTATCAGGAGCCTAGTAAATCCCGCTAAGCGCATTATCATTTCGAATAGTTGCCCCAGCATACCTTACAGAGTTATAGAAAACGAAATAAATAAAATAGGCATTAAATTATTATCACCAGTCACCTCCTTGAAAGGAGGATACTTAGGGCCAAAAACTAACCGCATTTTGAGTTTTCGGAGGCAAGTTTTCATTGCTCCAGAAGACTTACCAAGGTTGCCAAAATCAATAGAAGTTTCTAATGAAGGCATAACCTTCCGCATTTTCCTTTCTGAAGATGTTCTGATTTGCTATCTGTGCCGGAAACCTGGGCACTTCGCTGCAGATTGTCCTGAATCGGATATCTCTGAAGGAGCCCAAAATATTAACCCAGATGCAACAACCAATAATACTTGTCACGATCTCCAGGAGGATCCATGTATTGAACAAAATCAGTCTTCAGTCATAAGTAAGGAAGAAAACAAAAACATTTTATTTGAGAACAGTGAAACAACTTACTTGCAGCCTAAGGACAATGAACCCATAAACAATAACTCCGCCCATACGGCCGATGAAAATTCTTTTTGATCCTTTATTGGGGAACCTTCAACAAGTCATACGGAGCCTGCAAGAGAAAAGAAACGATGCACTGAACATTCTATTGCATCGGTCAATGAATACTCGATAACTACTACGCATAACAGCTCACTTACCAATTATGCGTCCAGATTCCAGGAAAACAGTGAAATTGAGAAGAAAAACATAAAAGAATCAGAAGATAGCGGAGACCTGAACGTTGATAAAAGGGAAATTTGAAAAATTCCTGAAATTCAAAGCGGCGACACTCTAATAAAAACACTTTTAGGTACCAACATAAATCCAGAACAGAAACTTTCTTTAATGGCGAAAAAAAAAAAAACCAAAACCTCAAAATAAATAAACTAAATTGTAGGATACAATCCACAAACAATGAAACAAAAGCAAAACTAAAACAAAATTCCAAACAGTTCCTGGAACCCATTCGCCGCTGTATAACCAATGACTATCCATTGACATTTGACCAGCTGTGCCTGTTGATGGACATGGTCCGAGGTGATAGCTGCTGAAATGTTAATGAAATATTTAAACAATTCACTAATGACACGACAGGCTTACCGCGAATGATTAACGAACTTCGAAACAAAATTACTCATAGAGGTATGAAAATCAGATTTCAAAAATCATTAAATCCTTACATGTAACTGAGTCTAACCCAACTCCTACAGATATCTCTGATTCCAAAGACACAACTACCCCCCCCCCCTTGGGGATGTTACTGTACAGCACTAAATAGCAAAATGGACGCAGTAATACAGTGGAATTGCAATGGATTATTCCGCCATCTTGAGCACCTTCAGAAATTATTGAATGAAGAAAATCCACTGTGCTTCTGCCTTCAAGAATCTCATCTAAATAAAAGCAATAACGTGAAAATTAAAGGCTATAAAACATTTTGAAACGACAGACTAAGCAGTAGGAGATCATGGGGTGGAGTATTGACATCTGTAAGAGGAAGATATTTTCTCTGAAGAAGTAACACTTACGACATCACATGAAGCACTCGCAGTAAGGCTATATCTAACTGAACCGTTTGCAATAATACATTCCCCCAGCTGTGCACCTGTCCGCTGAAGACATTGAAGAAATAACATCCCAACTTCCTAGGCCATACATTATTCTTAGGGATTTCAACGCCAATAACTCCATATGGGTTTCCCCTCTACCATATCTAGATCACAGGGGGCAAAGGGTACTATCCTCCCTAAATAGGAACCAAACAACTACCCTTCTCAATTCAGGGGAACAGACCCATTTTTGTTCTAAAAGCATTTCATTCTCCGCCATTGATCTCATTTTTGCTGATGTTTGGCTAGCTCCAAAGATAATATGGAAAACAAAACCTCACTTGTATTGTAGTGATCATTTCCCCATTGTCCTCAGAATTAGGAAGGCTTTACCATCACGACCGATACTTAGGCATTGAAAATACCAGTTAGCTAATTGGGATAGTTTTAAAGATTCGATTTCTGCAGATATAAATGGACTCTTTAGTGTGGGAGGCAGCACAGACGAACATGTAGATGCTTTTACTTACATAATTACTCAAGCGAGCTGTAAAAATATTCCGATTAAAACTCAAAGGCAACTTGTAATAAGAATTCCATGGTGGAACAAACAGTGTGGGGATGCTGTTAGAGAGAAAAAAAGGTCTCTAAATAGGTTTAGAAAAAACAGGACTCTCGAGATTGCTATAGAGTTTAAAAAGTTAATAGCAATCGCAAGCAGAATTATTAAAGACAGTAAAAAATCATCTTGGCGAGATTTTGTTTCTTCTATCAATAACCTCACATCTCAATAACAGATATGGTACAAAATTCGTTCTATCAGAGGGATAAAGCAACAAAATCACGTACCGGCTTTGAAACTTGGAGAAGATATCATTACAAATCCAAAAATTCTTGCGGACTTATTTGCAAAAATTTTTTCCGAAACATCGAATGTGCAATACAATGACCTACTGATAAATGATAATGGTGGTGAATCCGAACAACCAAACTTAACTCCACCTCCCGAAGCCTACAACAAGCCGTTTGCTTGGACTGAATTAGAACAGGCCAAAAATAAATGTAAAAAGGTATCGGCCCCAGGTATTGATGAAATTTCCTAAGAAATAATTAGGAACCTACAATACGAGGGGAAGGCGTACTTGTTGAAACTTTATAATCACCAGTGGAATAGTGGCAGTTTCTCTGACGCTTGGAGAACCACTTTAGTTGTGCCAATTTCCAAAAAACCTAATAGCAATCAACTGAAAGATTTTCGACCCATTTCCCTTTGTTCGTGCTTATCGAAACTTCAAGAGAAAATGGTTAATACGAGGTTAGTTGATATAATAGAAAGAAAAGAATTATTTTCCGACTATCAGTTTGGTTTTAGAAAAAATCTTTCCACGATAGATCCAGTTCTAATATTACAGGGAGAATCAGAAAAAGCTTTCTCTTATAAGGAACATCTGATAGCTGTATTCCTGGATCTTGAAAAAGCATATGACACAATGTGGTGGGAACGGGTGTCAAAAATCCTAAGGACCTAGAAAATAACAGGAAATATATACATTTATATAAAGAACTTCCTGCAAAATAGAAAATTCTGTGTAAGAATTGGAAACTCATATTCATCAATGCACTCACTGAGGAACGGAACTCCGCAAGGAACCCCACTTAGCGTTACATTATTTTTAATATCAATTAATGAATTGGCAACAATACTTGAAAAGACAGTAAAAGTCGTATTACGAGGGGTGTCCGTAAAATAAGTTTCCCTATTTTTTTAAAAGTGAAAAAAATGTTTTATTACCATTGTATATTACATCATTAGAAATCTTGAACATTAAACTATTTTTTACGTAGTCCCCGTTGACATTGATGCACTTCTGCATCCGTGTCACCATTTTTTTGATGCCCTGGTCATAGAGGTCCGCCGTCGCGATGTTGAAGAACTTCATGACCTCTTCTTCCAATTCCTCTCTTGTCCCAAAATTCGTTCCGCCTAGGTGTTTTTTCAGGCTTGGGGACAGATGGTAATCACTTGGGGCCAGATCGGGGCTGTAGGGTGGGTGTTGGATGGATGACGTCCAGCCCGCTGTTCATCGTGCACGTCTGTGCGCCCTTGTTTGGACTCTTTGCACCATTTGCGCACCATCTGGACACTCATGCATGTTTCACCATACACTTCCCTAAGTTGGGAATGAATTTCGGTCGCCGAATTGCCTTAAGCAACAAAAAACGGATCTGGCGGGGGAAGCGATTGGGAGCTCCATCTTTCAAGGCTGTTAAGGCCGAACTGATGGTGGCAGCGAGTTGACCGGGGTTGGGATGTGGAGGGGGGAGTCCAAGCGACACGCTGGTGCCGTCTGGGGCCGTGCCACAACAGGGAAACTTATTTTACGGACACCCCTCGTATTTGCAGACGACATCCTCCTCTTTGCACGCAGTAAGTCCATAGGATTTATCGAATGGAAAATGCAAGGAGCGCTGAACAGAGCTGCGGAATGGGTGAACACTAGCGGCTTTACTATTTCGGCATTGATTTGTTTTCAATGCCATGCATTTTTGCCATTTAAGAAGATGCACGCATAATCCCAGCTTTCGATGGGAACAAGTAATGTTATCTTTCTTAATGAACGAAAATATTTGGGAATGCAACTAGACAAACGACTTATTTGGAACGAAGACATTAAATATGTCAATGATATTTGTTCAAAAAGATTGGGACTACTCAAGTGTCTTTCCCACTCAGGTTTGGGGGCTGACAGGTCAAGCCTTTTGAAGATCTACAGGGCTGCAATAGAAAGCACAATAGATTATGGGTCGATTATATATGGTTCTGCCAGGACATATGCTCTGAGGCTGGAGAACGTGATACATAACACAGCTCTCAGGATATGTACCGGAGCGTATAGAACATAGCCTGTCCAGAGCCTCTGTGTCGAGAGTGCAGAGCCATCGCTGATGTTAAGAAGATCCTATTTATCATTGAAATTCTTTGCGAAATTGGCATCACTACCGAAGCACCCGCCCACACAGCTGCTGGAGATACGGAATTTAGGATACAGAGGGAGATGACCGCGCGAAGGATTACAAGCTTAACCCCAGACCTAGGCGAGAACATGAGTTTGATTCATATACAAAAATATCCAGAAGAAACTAAAACCCCCTGCAACCATTACAATATAAAAATGAACACAAAACTCTCAAAAGAGACAAAAAAAAAACAGGTAAACCCCTTGGAAATCCAAAAAAATGTTTATAGAAATTTTAGAAAAATTCCGGGACCACGAAATTATGTATACCAACGCTTCAAAATATGAGGATTCAGCAGTAGGGTGTGCTTTTATAGAAGGAAAAGACTCACACCTCTTTAAATTGCCTGGAGCTTGCTCTGTCTTCATGGGAAGGGCAACTGCTATAAGGGAAGCTCTGCTACTTTGTAAAGTAGTCCTAATGTCAATAAGAAGTCAAAGACCAGAACACGGCACTATCATAGAAATACGTAACCTTATCTATGACATCCAGAGGGTAGGCAGAATTATTGTTTTTATCTGGGCTCCATCCCATTGTGGCAAAGGAGGGAATGAAAAGGCAGATGAGGCATCAAAACGAGCTCGTACAGGCGATCATAGTCAGGTTAAATCCATAGACCTCATTCCCCGAGAGGATTGGGTGAGGCTTGTAAAGTCCCAACTTATGACTCAATGGAATGAAGCCTGGAGTTTAGCCCGTCTAAACTGCTAAAATTAAAAGCGGAATGTAAAAAATGGGCAACTAGTTTTAGAAAATCAAGAAGAGAAGAAATAATCCTGTGCTGCTTAAGAATTGGTCACTGCGAATTCTTTCACGCATACCTTCTTCACAATCTAGTGCAGCCTACCTGTATTAAATTGGCGCCCCTCTGCCTTCACATCACTTATGTTTCACATTTATTAGTGGACTGCCAATACTTTCATGAAATCAGAAGAAAATTGAAGCTGAACACGTCATTGCCGGAAATATTACAAGACTTCGAGGAAAGTGAGGAAAAACTTATGATTTTCCTTAAAGCTACTGGATATTACAATAGAGTATAAAAAAAGGAAAAGAGAACATTGCCAATGACCCTGTCGGGTAGAGGCAAATTCAACTACAATAAACAATAAACAATTATAAAATCAGACGCGATGGAGTATTATGTTTGCATTGCCGAATTATCACATGTAAAAAGCAGGGTTTGAAATTAACTCTTATTTTCTCGGAAAGAGAATAAAAGTCAAATCCGGACTTTTATATTTCTAATAAACAAATAAAAATCACATCATGACTTTTATATTTCGGGCCAGAAAATAAAAGTCCTGATATGATCTTTATCACAATGATACCTAACATAAGTGTCAAAGCTTGATTTTAATTATTTAAGGATGAATTTATTAGCTTCGGATTTCTCCATATTGTTGTTCATTATTGGTTTAACCATTTTTATGGAAATCTTATAGGGTATAATAAATTACCTTATATCGATCTTAAGATCGATTATTAGATTATCAAGGCTGCTGATAATGAAAAAAATATCGATATAAAACCTCAGGCTCGCTCAGGTTTCGATTACAGCTTATCCGATATTTACAAATTGGGGTCGATTTCTTGGTTAATTGGGTTGCTGATTATGAAAATGATATAGATCTTTCGATTACGTGCTCAGGCATCGATTTATTTTAACTTACGCTATATAATTGATATTGGGAACCGCCCATAGGTTATTTGAGGTGCTGAATTTGAAAATAATGTCGATTTTCGGATTACGTGTTCAGGTATCGATTTATTTCAACTTACGTGATATAACCGATATTGGGGCCGCCCAAAGGTTATTTGATGTGCTGAATTTGAAAATAATGTCGATTTTCGGATTACGCACTCAGGTATCGATTTAATACTACTTAAGGAATATAAACGATATGAAAGTCGGCATTGGGTAAAGGAAGGAGCTGAATTTGGAAATGATATAGTTTTTATGATTATGCGCTCAAGTATCGATATATAACCTACACGATGATAACGATATTGTGGTTATAAGTTTACATTTTGTAAATTGTTTATTATCCATAACACCTTCCATAACCCAATGCCGACTTTAATATCGTTTGAATTCCTTCAGTAGTATTAAATCGATACCTGAGCCCGTAATCGAAAAATCGATATCATTTTCATAATCAGCACCCCAATTAACCTAGAAATCGACCCGAATATTGTAAATATCGGATAAGTTGTAATCGATACCTGAGCGAGCCTGAGGTTATATCGATATTTTTTTCATTATTAGCAGCCTTGATAATCTAATAATCGATCTTAAGATTGATATAAGGTAATTTATTATACCCTATAAGATTTCCATAAAAACGGTTAACCCGATAATGAAGAACAATATGGAGAAATCCGATAAAAAAGCTAATAAATTCATCCTTAAATAATTAAAATCAAGCTTTGACTCTTACGTTCTCTTGACGGATGATGGAAGTAAAGGAGGTACACCAGGAATCTCTTAAAGCATTGTGAGGTCTCAGCACCTCGTAGGAGAGAGGATGGCACCTGGGCTGTTTCAGACTAGGAAAGATCTGAACTCTTCGCTGACTATCTATCCTCTTTTTTAAAACCACATATAGACTTCATTAACACAGAACATGAGAACTTTGTACAAAACATTTTAGACACGCCACTACAGTTCACACCTCCACCACCTTTCACACCATCACAAGCTGCAGCTTATCACAAGTTCTTGCCGGTGTACCTCAGGGATCAATACTTGCTCCACTACTATAATCACATTCATACACGGCATGCCTCAAACTGCTCAAACTCTGACTTACACATGCTTACTGTCAATCAACACATACTACAAACGGTTCCACGATAATCTGAAGGGACACTCCAACCTCCTAATACAAGAAATGGCGATTGAAAAGGGTCTGGATGAGGGACCTACTTACATAATATGTGAGTAAACTAATAGCCGCGTAAGGGTACCGCTGGGTACTACTTTGCCTCATCCCTACCATTACTTTTTATTTATTGTTTCCGTTGAAAACCGGAAGTCGAATTTTTTTACGATCGCAACACTTTCGCTTACTCTATATTTCACATATAAGTAAGTGAAAGTAAACTTTTATTTATTTATTCCACCCTACCGTACCTATAGAGTAATACGGGTTTTTGCAACAGTGATATGATACGCATGCCTGCATAACATACCACTGCTGCAAGTACACCATTATACAGTTTTCACTGCTATGTTTTCTTTTTTTTCAAAATTAATTAGTCTCTGACGTCCTCTTCTTCGCCTACTCGGTCTGGCGGCCTCCCTGGAGCTTTTCTTCTACCAATGGTAAAGTGGGTAAGGCCCACCACTTCCACCCGCACACAAAATTTTCCTTGGTCATAAGTTGAGGGAGGTCGCTCTCAGACAGAGTGTAGAGCCCTCTGTCTTTCAGTAGTTTCGCCCTTAGTGTCTCAAAGGCGGCGCAGACAAAGACAATGTGCTCGGCGGTTTCTGGTACCCTACAACTGGGGCATAAGGGGTCGATGTTCATGCCGTGTTTGAAAAGTTTCGCTCTGAATCCCCCATGCCCCGTGAGAACTTGTGAGACCCAATAGTCCGGAAGGACCCAAGTCTTTTCTAGGCGCGATTCGACGGTGGGGAAATACTTCCTCAGTGTGGCCCCATTCGGTGTCGTCACCGATTACTATAAATATGAAGAAATTAAGGGATGGGTCCCTATTAATCCAGACCTACAGAGGAGCACAATCCGAAATATTATTAAAAATAAAAGACTTCGGAGGTATATTTTCCATCGAAGTTACCCCCCATAATACCCTTAATTACAGCAAGGGAATAATAAAAGTTTTCTACTTTCAATTTTTGGATATTGATGAGATAAAGAAAGAGATGAGCCACATAATAAAGGATATAGTCAGGATAAAAATTAAGAAAAACGGTAACGAAATAGCTACCCATAGCTATATTGTTACCTTTCCGACGCCTATCGTTCCTAAAACCATTAAAGTAGGTTACCAGACGGTCGAAGTCCACGACTACGTACCCAATCCCCTTAGATGCTTTAACTGTTTGGGTTTCTACCACCCCACAGCACAATGCAAAAAACAACCCGTATGTATACAATGTGGAAAAACTAGGCATGGGGAAAACTCCAAATGTGATAACCCACCTAACTGCATTAAATGTAATGGGCCCCATCATGCACTCGATCGCTCCTGCCCATTATTTCTAATTCAAAAAGAAATTAAACTAATCCACATCACCAATAAAATATCCCTTATGGACGCAAAGAAAATATATAAAGAACGATATCCCACTCTTCCTACTAAATCATTTGCAAATATTGTAAAAGAAAAAATAGAAAAAAAAGATATGGGAACTCAAGTAGATATCCCATTTATATTTAGAGAAATTCTAACAAACAATAATAATAACAATAAATGCAATACAGATAATACGAAACTAGCGATAACTAATAACATGACATGTATTAATGCTCCCTCAAAGAGCAATATAAACACGGAGACTAACTCGGGCGCCTCGGGCGGAGCGAGGCTTGCCGAATAGGGCCCGATCTTGTTCTGGACACTCCCGACCTCCTCCGACCGCTCCCCTCCCTTCCACTTCAACTCCTCCCACAGTCACTCCGCTGCCTATGGCCCGGTAAGAAGCATATTCAGCTGTAGGCGTGGAGCTCAGGCAGGCTACTGCTTCTGTGAGCACCAAGACTGAGCCCATGTATATTGACGCCGAGAGCCAGTCTGTTGATGAGGAAGGTTTTACTAAAGTAAAAACAGGTAAAAAAACGGCAAAGAAAAAATCGTGAAATCTAATATAATGGTTAATATTAAACATTCAGAAACACCACTCTTTTCAACTACATATATGCCAATATTCCTTGACGCCTACATTAATTTATATAAATTTACACTTACTTTTATATATCTGAGTACACTTAAATATTTGTCTCAAAATATGTCTGTGAATGTGGCTATATGTCTATATATGCATAGATATGTACTTATCGAAAATAGTGTATGTGTGTTCATGTGTATGTACGTATTTCTAAGTGTGAATGTATGTGTGTGTGAATATATATGTATATGTGTGTATGTGTGTATATGTATGTGTATGTATGTGTGTATATATATATGTGTATGTGTATATATATGCATATATATGTGTGTGTTTGTATGTATGTGTAAGTGTGTATGTGTTTGTATGTATGAATTTATGTTTGTGTATATGTATATATTTACTTTTTCTTCCTCATTTTATTTACTTTTCTTTTTTAATTCATTTTATATCTTCATTATTTACCTTTTCTTTTTCACGTAATAATTACTATCTCGTCTAAATTGCAAAATACTATATCTAGAACACTCAATTCTTCTAATCTCTCACCACTCTATTAAAAATGACGCTGATACAATGGAACTGCAACGGATTGAAAATACACCTTAATGATTTAAAAGTATTGTTGCAAGAGTAGAATCCATTATGTAACTGCTTACAGGAAACTCATCTTAAAGCTAAAGACAATATTTATCTAAAAGATTTTAATGTATACAGGACCGACGGCCCTGATGATCATGGCTCTAGGGGAGTGCTTATCGCCGTTAATAAATCCATATACTCACATGAATTAGACATAGAATCACCACTCCAAGCTATAGCAATATCTATACATCTCGGAATCACCTTCACAATCTGCAATATATATTTACCCCACGATCCACAGATACAAATACATGACTTACTCCATATTTACAATCAACTTCCACAACCTGTACTCTTGGTAGGAGATCTGAACGGGCATAGTCCAATGTGGGGTTCAACCCAGTTAAATACGAGGGGTAAAACTATCGAACAATTTTTAGAAATAACGGATATGCTACTCCTAAATACGGGTGAAAGCACTTTTTTGAGTTCCACGTATGGCTGTTATTCGTCTCTAGACCTATCAATGAGCAGTTCTTCGTTATTTAGCTTAATTGACTGGACGGTACTTTCCGAGCCTTATGGTAGTGACCACTTTCCTATACGCATAAAATTCGAAAATTTGAATCAAAATACAAACCGTAAGCCTGGATGGATTATCGATAAAGCCGACTGGCTACTATTTTCCTCTCTCGCTAAACCACCCGAAACGCTTCCATCGGAAATAAGCATTGAAAAAGGTTACCAATTTTTCTTAAACACAATACTAAAAGCAGCAAACTCGTCCATCCCAAAAACAAAAGGTACTTCTAGGAGACCTTCCGTGCCGTGTTATAACGAAGAGTGTATGTTTGTTATACAAAACCGTCGGAGAGCCCTAAAAAAGTTCCAAAGAAACCCAAACTAAGCCAACCTAATTGAATATAAAAGACAACGAGCCTTATGCCGAATCACTATAAAAAATAGGAAATCCGAATCATGGAAGAAATATTTCGAGTCCATTAACTCTTACACTCCTACTAGCACTGAATGGAACGAGATTAAAAAAATCTATAAAAATTACTCCACTACGCGCTACACAATAATATGCGATGGTAAACTATCAGACGACCCTGAAATAGTTTCTAAAACTTTTGCTGATCACTACTCACTAATATTCAATTCACCCTCCAATCATCCGGAACCGATATATATCGAAAGAGAAACTATCAGCTTCGACTCCGAAGTATTTATAAAAGACTATAACCGACCGTTTTCCATGTGGGAACTTCAATCGACCTTGAAGCACCTGAAAGGATCCTCACCGGGCCCTGATGATATTCATTATGCCATGATCCAGCACCATCCACGACAGTATGATTTGGTTAATGAACTTTTATAACGAAATCTGGAAAAGGGGCGAATTTCCGAAGATGTGGCAACACTCCGAATAAGATGTTGTAATACTCCGAAGTAATCCCAATTCTAAAGGCGGGAAAGGATAAACGACAGCCTTGCAACTACCACCCAATCTTCTTGACCAGCTGCCTTTGTAAAGTTATTGAACGTATGGTGAATAAACGATTAATGTGGACCCTAGAAAAAAATGACGTATTCCAGAATTTCCAATGCGGTTTCCGTAAATGAAGATCTACGATTGATCATCTTGTCCAACTCGAGACTGAAATTCAATATGCTTTTATCCAAAATCAGCAAGCTATCGCAATCTTCTTCGATATGCTTAAAGCATTTGACCACGTCAATCGACTCAATATCATTAAAAACCTAGGCTTTACCGGGGAAATCCTAGTATTCATAATACGTTTCCTATCCTACCGCACGTTTAAAGTTCGAATTGGGAATATCTCATCACAAATATGCGAGCAGAACAATGGAGTACCTCAAGGATGTGTGCTCAGCACAACACTATTTGCTCTAACTATTAGCGATCTAGGTAAAAATATGCCTAGAGGTATAAGATGTTATACGTCGATGACCTGGCCATTGTATACCGTTCAAGTGACACAGATGATTTGAAAAGAAGACTACAAGAAGCATTAAATCGTCTGTGTGATTGGTCCCGATGTTCAGGTCTCGGATTTTCTACTGAGAAAACGAAATGCCTACATTTCAGCCGAAGAAGACGAACCCCTATCTCACCAGAACTTAAATTAGGAGATGCTACACTGCCATATGTAGACAACTGTCGGTTTTTAGGACTTCTTTTCGACAGAAGATTATCATGGAACTATCACATTAACGTTCTTAAAGAGAAGTGCCTTTCTAAAATGAAAATTCTAAAAGTTCTTAGCAAAACATCATGGGGAGCTGATAGATGCAAGATGTTGAGAATTTACAAGGCCTTGATCTGCTCCATGCTCGACTACGGGAGTTTTGTGTACGGCTCGGCACGCTTCGCAAGTTTAGCTAAACTCGACACTGTTCACAATTCCGGTATTCGAATTGCAACGGGTGCCTTCAGGACCAGCCCCATTCTAAGCCTATGCGCAGAATCCGGATTATCACCGTTGACATTCAGAATGCAAAAGCTAGCAGCTAACTACCTTTCACGAATATACACGCAGCCCCTACATCCTACTTATAAATATTTATTCGAACCGAAATTTTCAAGAAAGTTTCAACAAAAACCAAACGCTACACTACCCGTAGCAGAAAGATTCTCATCCATCACCAACGAACTAAAGGCCGTACCTATCAACATTCAAATAGTAAATACTCCACCTTGGACCTTTAAACCTCCGAAGCATCACCTGGACTTATCAAAGTTTCACAAAAATAATACATCTCCCTCTAAGTACCAAGATGAATTCAAAAAATTACTCCGATCAGTACCACACCAAATGGCAATCTACACCGACGGTTCGAAATCAGATACCGCAGCATCATCGGCGTTCGTAACACCGACCTCAACCCACAAAAGTAAATTGTACTACCTCTCCAATATTTACACCGCGGAATTAAATGCTATAATGTCAGCTTTATATTTCTTAATGTCCCATACAGATAAAAATGTACAAGATATCGTAATCATATCGGACTCAATTAGCGCGCTCCGTGGCTTAAGTAACATGTACTCAAACCATCCTATTGTTTTACGAACCCATGAGTACCTGAAAATGTTGGAAGGCATAGGAAAGTCGATCCACTTCATCTGGGCACCTGGACATGTAGGCATCGCCGGGAATGAGTTGGCCGATAAAGCTGCCGGCGAAGCGTTATCTCTCCCAGGAAGAGGAACCACAATATTAACGGCCTCAGAACTCTCCCGTCCATTGAAGGAGACCATTAAAATGCGATGGCAATCGATGTCGGACGAAAGTCCTCCGAGCAAATTAAAACATATAAAACGAACAGTCAAGCAGTGGAGCACCTCTAACCGCACTAAACGTCAAGAGGAAGTCATCATTACCCGTCTTAGAATAGGTCAAAGTCGATTGACACACTCACACCTTATAAGCAAGGAAACACCACCACGATGCCAAACGTGCAACAGTAACCTCACTGTCCAACATATCTTTGAGGAATGCCGCCGTTACCAATCAATGTTGCAACAGCTTTGGATACCATCGGATATATCAATAGCGTTAAGTGACAACGATGACATGATTAATAAGGTTATTGAATTCGTTAAAAAAACCAAACTGATTTCGAGCCTTTAAACACTCGTTAAACTCTATATTCCTATCTTCTCCTCCCGCTACTTATTCCAAAATTTAACTTAAAGATTAAATCTAATAAATTACAATAACACTAAAGGGGACTCCATTGGCGCGTCCTTCTGGGGGCCGGGGAGAGTGGGTGGCCTGGGCTGCTGGGGGCTTGTGCTGGGGCGTCGGGGACGTCTCCGGTCTCATAGAGCATGTTAGCTCCGAGGACTTGGGAGGATTTGGACTTTTCCATGCAAAATATATTGTAAGCATTAGTGTACTGTACTAATGTAACTTAGGTTAGGTGGCCAACATGGTTTTTATCCACATCCTCTAATAAAGCCTCGTGTCAAAAGATAAGCCACCAAATAATGACAAATGGGACCGGGACGCCCCCTTTGCTCCGGCTGGCCCCCATCGGCCTGGGTCCCCCTCTCGGCGGTTCCCGGCGGGGTTAGAAACCATAGAAACCAACGGGCGTTGATGACCACAGATGTTTTACGCCCCTAAACAACAATATACATACATACATAAATTGGTGGGGTGGTTGTGGAAAATTTACAAATTGTAGCAAAAAAACTATTTTATTTGTAGACTACGTTTTGATACAACAATGCAAGTCATCTTATGTGTTAATTTAACAAGATATAAAATATACAGACAAAAATAATTATGACACAGAACTGAGCCTTGGGCCGCTCCTAAAAAAAAAAAAAAATTGGATTTAGGCTTTAACCTTTCAAGAGTAGAGGTTATATCCTCAAGTGAGAGATTACCGATTCCAAGAATTTCCGTTTGTTTACATTTTTATTCTATTCCAGGGCACTCTTTGTCAAATGTTTCTTCAAAAGTTTGTGTATTTTTTTTTATAGGTTTAGAAAATGTCTCTGAGAAGGTCTCAGCAATTCTATAAGTTAATAATGCATTTTATTCTTGTTTACTCTCATCTATTCATTCCAGTCCAATAAATAAATTATAATAAATGCATTTAACTGATGAAAATACCTTAAATAGCTTAATAATTTAATAATAAATATATTCTAAATTAAAAGAAACAAAAATATGGCGAAGAATGCTCCCGAAAAATAATAAAATAGCCAAAAACCAATGTTTGTGGGCCGATGTTAACATTAGTAGTTGACCTGTTTTTTTTCTTGATTGAAAGAGATAATCTTCACTGTATTATTACAAAAAATTAGAACACGTACAATTTAATGTATATATAATTTAAATGTAAATTTAAGACAGCGTAGTAAATGCAAGCTTCATAGGAATATGCAGGTACAAAAGATAACCAACAACCTATCAGAGTTTGTTACAAAATATTTTGTCCGGTCATTTAGCCCTGAAGAAGACCACTGTTAGTTCAAAAAGTAACCTACAATTTAAAATTTTCTTACTATTTCTAAATCTTATTACCACCACTCTGGTCCACCTTTTTCAATACATAAGGTGAAGTATTAATTATGCAATATTAAATTACGAATTGGAGAAGAATGACTTTCTGGTTTAAATAATTTTAATTATTTAATCATCCCAGGTTCACGTAAACAATGATATTCTTCCCCAACCCTTCAAACACAACCTTTTGGTAACAGCTTTAATTAGGTCATATATCTGACACATAATTAAAGCTGTTTTACGTTTTCTTTTCGCCACCTGTGACATTTTTATGATAAAAGTACAAAAAAATACTTTTATTTTTTTGTTACTATTTCATTTCTTATTAATTAAAGTACAAGTTATAAGTTGTAAAAAGGGAAATTATACTATATCATTACTATTAGTTCCAATAAAAAAAAAAACAACTGCCAGTGCTATTATTTGGTAGCTTGGGAACTTGTACTTGTGCACTAATAAAACAGGTTTATTATAAAATTTGACTCTGAAGATCTTGGATTTATAAAAAACATCGATGTTATTCTCAAAACATCTACGATAAGTATACTTGTTCTTGTTAAAAACATCGATGTTAAAAAATATTTGTTGTACTCCAAAACATTGATGTTATTGTCAAAACATCGATGTTGAAGTATAATTGTTTTTGTTCAAAATCTCGATATTAAAACATATTTGTTTTTATCCAAAACATCGATGATATTGCCTAAACATCGATATTAAAATATACTTGTTTTTGTTCAATACATTGATGTTAAAATATACTTGTTTTTGTTCAAAAGTTCGATGTAGAAAACATATTTGTTTTCCTCCAAAACATCGATGTTATTATCAAAACAATTATGTTGAAATATACTTGTTTTTGTCCTAAACATCGATGTCATTAAAACAAATATGTACATAAAACAAAAAAAATACGTTTGTTATCGATGTTTTGGACAAAACAAATAAGTTTCAACGATAACTCGATTGTTTTTAAACAACATCGATGCTAAAACATATTTGTTTTTATCCAAAACATCAATGTCACTGTCAAAACATCTATGTTAAAATATACTTGTTTTTGTTCAAAACATTGATGTTAAAACATATTTGTTTTTATCCGAAAAATCGATGTTATTGTCTAAACATTGATGTTTAAAGTATACTTGTTTTTGTTCAATACATTGATGTTGAGAACATATATGTTTTTATCTAAAACATCGATGTTATTGTCAAAACGCCGATGTTAAAAAATATTTGTTGTTATCCAAAACATTGATATCATTGACTAAACATCGATGTTAAAATATCCTTGTTTTTGTCATAAAAACAGCGATGTTAAAAACAACTTTGTTATTGTCAAAACATCAATGTTACAATATATTTGTTTTTGTCCAAAAGATCAATATTGAAAACAAATTTGTTATTGTTAATACATCGATGTTAAAAAGTATTTTTGTTCTCCAAAACATCGATGTTAAAATATACTTGTTTTTGTCATAAAAACATCGATGTTGAGAGCAAGATTGTTTTTGTTAAAACATCGCTGATAAAAACATCTTTGCTATAGCTAAATCATCGATGATAAAAAAACTTTTTTTCTGTCCGAAACATCGAGGTTAAATAGAACTTTGTTATTGTCAAAACATCGATGTTATAACATTTGTTTTTCTCCAAAACATCGATGTTATTGTCAAAACATCAATGTTAGGGTATACTTGTTTTTGTTCAAAACATCGATGTTAAAACCTATTTGTTTCTCTCCAAAACATCGATGTTACTGTCTAAACATCGATGTTAAAATATACTTCTTTTTGTCCAAAACATGGATGTTGAAAACAAATTCGTTATTGTTAAAACATCGATGTTAAAAACATCTTTGTTATAGCTAAAACATCGATGTTAAGAGCACATTTATTGTGGTTTTTGTCCAAAAATGGATGTTAAAACATATAACAAAAAACAACAATATATGTGATCTTAACAGCGATGTTTTGAACAAACTTGAATTAAAACATATTGATTTTTTCAAAAACATCGTTGTTAAAAACATCTTTGTTATAGCTAAATCATCGATGTTTTATAAAAAACCATATCATATTTGTTTGGTACCATTGTTAAAACATATTTTTTTTATCTAAAACATCGATGTTATTGTCAAAACATCTATGATAAAGTATACTTGTTTTTGTTCAAAACATCGATGTTAAAAAATATAAGTTGTAAAAAGGGAAATTATACTATATCATTACTAATAGTTCCAATAAAAAAAAAAACAACAACTGCCAGTGCTATTATTTGGTAGCTTGGGAACTTGTACTTGTGCACTAATAAAACAGGTTTATTATAAAATTTGACTCTGAAGATCTTGGATTTATAAAAAACATCGATGTTATTCCCAAAACATCTACGATAAGTATACTTGTTCTTGTTCAAAACATCGATGTTAAAAAATATTTGTTGTACTCCAAAACATTGATGTTATTGTCAAAACATCGATGTTGAAGTATAATTGTTTTTGTTCAAAATATCGATATTAAAACATATTTGTTTTTATCCAAAACATCGACGATATTGCCTAAACATCGATATTAAAATATACTTCTTTTTGTTCAAAACATTGATGTTAAAATATACTTGTTTTTGTCCAAAAGTTCGATGTAGAAAACATATTTGTTTTCCTCCAAAACATCGATGTTATTATCAAAACAATAATGTTGAAATATACTTGTTTTTGTCCTAAACATCGATGTCATTAAGTTTCAACACTATACTATTTTTTTTTAGAGCTTTATTAATGCAAACGTTTCGGCCAGTTCGGCCATCTTCAGTGCTAAATTTGATTGATAAAAATAGCCTTCTAAAAATCCACCATCAGTGGTTAGTCAATTAATAATTAAAATAAATAGGTATCTGCTACCCTTGTCCAACTACCTGTTTTATATTGTCTGTATGTATATTTATTATTTATACAGTCTGTATTGCAGTATGTTGAAATATAATTGTTTTTGTCCTAAACATCGATGTCATTAAAACAAATATGTCCTTAAAACAAAAACAAAAGACATTAAGAAAAGTCATTAAAACAAATATGTCCTTAAAACAAAAACAAAAGACATCGATGTTTCGGACAAAAACAAGTATATTTCAAGATAATTGCTTTGATAATAACATCGATGTTTTGGAGGAAAACAAATATGTTTTCTACATCGAACTTTTGGACAAAAACAAGTATATTTTAACATCAATGTTTTGAACAAAAACAAGTATATTTTAATATCGATGTTTATTCAATATCATCAATGTTTTGGATAAAAACAAATATGTTTTAATATCGATATTTTGAACAAAAACAATTATACTTCAACATCGATGTTTTGACAATAACATCAATGTTTTGGAGTACAACAAATATTTTTTAACATCGATGTTTTGAACAAGAACAAGTATACTGATCGTAGATGTTTTGAGAATAACATCGATGTTTTTTATAAATCCAAGATGTTCAGAGTCAAATTTTATAATAAACCTGTAGTTAGGACTCCACGATAATAACATACTAGCTTTTTTTAATTAGTTTTATTAACACTCCTTGTTTTTAACCTGCTCAAAGGTTCATCTTTTTAAAATATCACTATTTTATTTACTAATAAAAACACATGTTTTTTTTTATTCAGTTCATAAATTCATTACACTGCCCCCTCCTTAACACTGTTCGTCCCGAACAGGGGTTTCCTCTTTTACATCGAAGGGTAGCAGGCGGTCCAAATGGACGACTTTCATCTTGGCTCTTGGGCTCCGTTGTATCCTGTATATTAGGTCGTTAATTCTTTTGACGATCCTATAGGGCCCTTCCCAATTCTTTTGAAACTTCGGTGATTTCCCCCTTCTCCTAGTCGGGTTGTATAACCAAACTTTTTGGTTTTCCTGAAAAGTTCTTCCGGTAATCTTGATGTCATATCTGGCCTTCATTCGATTACTTTCAATCCGGATCCTGTTTCTAACTCTGGCATGAATTTCTCTTAATCGTTGGCGCAGTGACCCCGCATAATCATCAACAAGGCATTCCTCATCTTTCGGGGTCCCGAACAGGAGATCACTGGGTAGACGGAGTTCTCTGCCGAATATAACGCTGGCCGGTGTTCGTCCAGTCGTCTCGTGTACTGCTGACCGATACGCCATCAGTACAAGAGGTATGTACACGTCCCAGTCATCTTGGTGTTCGTCGACGAATATCTTGAGGTGGCTTAGCAGCGTTCTATTAAAGCGTTCCACCATGCCATCGGACTGAGGGTGCAACGGTATGGTCCTCGTTTTCCTGATACCCAATATCTCACAAGCTTCCTTGAATACTTGAGATTCAAAATTCCTCCCCTGATCAGAGTGTACTTCCAATGGGATACCAAAACGTGTGAACATGTTATCCACTAAGACCTCGGCTACTGTCGATGCTTCGTGGTTCGGTATTGCGAAAGCTTCGGTCCACTTACTGAAGTAGTCACCAGCGACTAGTATAAATCTATTGGTAACGACTAGTATAGTATTGGTCTTTCTCCAAAATATCGATGTTAAAAACAAATTTGTTATTGTTAAAACATTGATGTTAAGATCACATTTATTGTTGCTTTTCGTCCAAAAATCGATGTTAAAACATATAACCAAAAACTACAATATATATGATCTTTACATCGATGTTAAAAGATATTGGTCTTTCTCCAAAATATCGAGATTATTGTCAAAACATCAATATTACAATATATTTGTTTTTGTTCGAAACATCGATGTTAAAACATTGATAAATAATGATAAATACTCTGTCATTGTCAAAACACTGATGTTAACAAGTTTTTTGCTGTTAAAATCATCTTTGTCTTAGCTAAAACATCGATGTTTAAACATATTTGTTTCGTCAAAAACACCGATGTTAATGACTGCCGGATTACTGTTAAAACAAATAACATTATTTTGGATATATATAAACATTATATTGGTAATATTACCTCTGTTCTTCCTACCCTTTCATGTTTCTGTAAAAATTTCAACTTCAAATAAGTTGATAAAATATAAAAACGCAAAACCATAGTATCATAGTTGAATTACTTATTTAATGCAGCAGGTCGCAAAATCTCATCCATACACAGCAGTTTGGAGATATGTTTTAATTAGCACTTGAATAAACTGACATTATAAAAAATGTAAGTAAAAGTGTCACTTTAAATTTTAAAGTAAATAAATAGAAATTCGAAAATAGAATCCACAGAAAACCTAACGAAAAATCAAATAACGGAGCGCTAGTGGTGAAGAGAACAACTGTTCTTTTCAATTTCAGCCGTTCTGTAACGAGTTCCAAACGTTAGAGTAGCTGTAAATGAGAACGGAGGAGTAGGAAGTTCTAAATTCCAACTGTTTGGGCTGGTTCAGGAAAACAGTATTTTCCGTTTTTTATAAAAAACAGTTTTTTCTAACAGTTTGGCGTTTTTCTTCCCATCACTAATAGATACGAATCTTTGAACTTACTATTTGCTGAGTTCGTAAGCTTAAGTATTGTTCTTGTTAGTGATGCCAAAAACTAGTATTTTACAATAACAAGTACAACCAGACCTATTCCAAAGAAATACCTGTTCCAAATACCTGTTACAAAATACCTGTAACTAATACCATTTAATTTTTCTCCTCTAGATACTCATTTACCGAGTGTTCACAGCTGTGTAAGATATATTTTTTTTTTTTTTTTTTTTTTTTGGGACTTTAAGGCTTCTACTGAAGCCCTATACTGCCCATACTAACACCCATGGCACTGGGTGATACTTCTCCTACGAAAGAAAAGCACCACCCAGGGCGGGACTCGAACCCGCAGCTCCGGCATGGGAGTACGGCGCTTTACCGCACAGCCACACCGGGCCCCAATTGTTTTTTTTTTTTTTTTTTTTTTTTTTTTTTTTTTTTTTTTTTTTTTTTTTTTTTTGGGACTTTAAGGCTTCCAATGAAGCCCTATACTGCCCATACTAACACCCATGGCACTGGGTGATACTTCTCCTACGAAAGAAAAGCACCACCCAGGGCGGGACTCGAACCCGCAGCTCCGGCATGGGAGTACGGCGCTTTACCGCACAGCCACACCGGGCCCCATTTGTTTTTATAAATACGAATAAGAATTTATTATTAAATGATTTTTATGTGAATATAAAACAAATTGTTCACACGACATTATTTGTAAATGCGAGTACAATTTTTCCTATAAACAAAAATATATTCACAAGAAAAAATGTATATATTCACCGTAAAATCTGAGTATAAAAATAATATTAATATAAAATATACACACTTTCTCGTAATTTCTCAAAAATATACATGTTTTTCCAAATCCACATGTTATCACCATTTAATCCACAAAATCTTGACAAGTGAATGAATACACAGATCTTAGTGATTTTTTTAGATCTTTTCATAAAACACAATATTGTAATGAATAATCAGTGGATTTTACAAACAAAATTAACCTTAAAAAATTATGTTATTACAATAATTCAAAACAAATGAAAGTATATTTTTATAAAGGTATTTGAGTGTATTTAATAATAATAATAATGAATTAAAATGAAGGAGTAAGTAAGAATATGTCCAATAGAATTTAGTTTAACTCAATGTTATTGGAAAGTTATTGTTATTAACTAGGGTGAAAAAATTAGTAAACAAATATTTACTAATTTTTGGGAAACTTCTGAATAAAAAGAAATACTCTGATTTCTATCATAAGCGGATCCAGGAGAAGGGATTGTTTTATTATTTACCGACGGCATTTAAATTTACTAAATGCAAGCAAGCTTAAATATAAATAATATATTTATTATATTAGATATTATATAGAGAGATAGAGTAGCATAGCAGTAGTGAGAAAATAAAATAAAGGTAAAAGAGCATGTCAATTCGCCGGCAGGCCCCCCGGCCCACAGTGGTCAATAATTGCTTTTTGGCGGACATAAATCTGCCATTTCCACAATTTTACAGATAAATTGATAGGATCTTTTTTATTACCTTTTTAATAAAATTCAAAAACCAAGGAAACAATTCCCGTTAGGATTGCTTCGGTACAAGTGTCCTTTTTACTTACCCAAATCCAGGTTTCCGGTGTGTTAATAGATAGTTATCGTTAGTATGAAAAAAAAAACATGGAAGAACACAATATATTTAGAATTTTCTTTTTTATTATTTTAGTCTGAGGGTGGGCTTTCATACTACCGAGTATCCGAAAGAAAATTCAAATTCCATAGAAGTTATGGGTATTTTAAAAACAACTAAAAATTCAACATTAAACTCGATTTTCTCATTTTAGAAATAAGATATCAATATACCGATTTCACTGAAAGTTTACATTCAACAGCTATTACGTATGAGCAACATGAATTTGGTTCGCTTTTTATGGTACAAAAGCAATTTATATACTACTTTTTTTCAATAAAAACCGTTTTTCTCAGTTTCAAAGGGGTGCTCCCCGGAGTTATCACTGGGGTAATTTCTAGTCTTACTTGTACTACGACCACATAAAAAGATCAGTTAAATTCACTTGCGCCTTTTTTAGAAAAGTATGTTTTGTATACTTTTACAGAAAAATTGGCAATGTTTGGCCATGTAATCTGCTCTAAATGGTACAGGTACATTTACAAGCTCCTTCTAATCTATAACATAAAACGATTACATCTATACATAAGGTTTTCCCTTATAAATGTATACTGCGGTATAAAATTTTGAATAGCCTTATTGAAAACCTTGAGTAGGTACCTGTTATCGAATAAGTGGTTTCACAAGTAAACAGAATTTTGTTTCTCTTTTTCAGTTGATTAATTGAGATGAAAAAACTACTGAATAGCTGAAATCACATACGTATTTGCTCTTCATTAAACTTTAAACGAATAAATACAGACTTTCTTTGTAAAAGAAAAACCAACCGATTTATTTTCACTTAATTTGTCTTATCAATTTACAATCGTAAGGGTAAGATTTTGGGACATTTCCTGCAAACACTTATCTAGAAATAATAATTTTCTACCTATAGTTATTCAGGCATTTTGTAGAGGAGGGTAAAGGAATTAGGAAAGAATCAGTATGACTCTGCTCTTGTGTTGCTAATCGGCTTTGTCTGCCTTACTTAAGATCAAGTTATGTTTTCTCTAGACAATCTATAGCATTACAAGTCTAATTCAGTCCTTCTTGTTTTGTTGCGAGGAAAATGGCAAAGTCCACCCTAAAGTATAGTCCAATAATTTAACGAGTGTAAATTGATTTGACGAATTAACTGAAAATTTTATACCGCATTATACATTTATAAGTGAAAACCTTATGTATAGATGTAATCGTTTTATGTTATAGATTAGAAGGAGCTTGTAAATGTACCTGTACCATTTAGAGCAGATTACAAGGCCAAACATTGCCAATTTTTCTGTAAACATATACAAAACATACTTTTCTAAAAAAGGCGCAAGTGAATTTAACTGATCTTTTTATGTGGTCGTAGTACAAGTAAGACTAGAAATTACCCCAGTGATAACTCCGGGTAGCACCCCTTTTAAACCGAGAAAAACGGTTTTTATTTAAAAAAAGTAGTATATAAATTGCTTTTGTACCATAAAAAGCGAACCAAATTCATGTTGCTCATACGTAATATACTAGCCGTTGAATGTAAACTTTCAGTGAAATCGGTATATTGATATCTTATTTCTTAAATGAGAAAATCGAGTTTAATGTTGAATTTTTAGTTGTTTTTAAAATACCCATAACTTCTATGTAATTTGAATTTTCTTTTGGATACTCGGTGGTATGAAAGCCCACCCTCAGACTAAAAAAATAAAAAAGAAAATTCTAAAAAATATTGTGTTCTTCCATGTTTTTTTTTCATACTAACGATAACTATCTATTAACACACCGGAAACCTGGATTTGGGTAAGCAAAAAGGACACTTGTACCGAAGCAATCTTAACGGGAATTGTTTCCTTGGTTTTTGAATTTTATTAAAAAGGAAATAAAAAAGATTCTATAAATTTATCTGTAAAATTGTGGAAATGGCAGATTTATGTCCGCCAAAAAGCAATTATTGACCACTGTGCGGCCCCCGGGATTGCATGCAGATGTGGGACAAAAGAGATATTAGATAAAAGGTAAAAATACTCATAGTCGTCCAGCCCTGTCTTGCGGAGATAAGCAGTACTAGTAAACAAGTACGAAATAACAGGTACGGTGGGAAATACTCGATCAGATGTCAACAAGTACGAAATACTCGTACTCGATCTGGGGTGAACAAGTACGAAATAACAGGTCCAAAATACTCGTAGTGCTCCAGCGCTGCCTGGCGAGTATACGCATTACTAGTGAAGAAGTACGAAATAACAGGTCTGGTTTAAAATACTCGATCTGATGTCAACAAGTACGAAATACTGGTACTCGATCTGGCCCGAAATACTGGAGCTGGTGTGAACAAGTACGAAATAACAGGTCCAAAATACTCGTAGAGGTCCAGCGCTGCCTTGCGGCGATATGCAGTACTAGTGAAGAAGTATGAAATAACAGGTCCGGTGTAAAATACTCGATCTGATGGCAACAAGTACGAAATACTGGTACTCGATCTGGCCCGAAATACTGGATCTGGTGTGAATAGACGTGCACGCCGCCGCGCCGCGCCGCCGCCGCCGGATGATTTTAACTGCGCCGATCCGCCGCCGATGAAGGTGCGCGCCGCATGTGCAACACTAGCAGAGCAGGGTGGTTTTGTGCTTGGCGTTGATATTATTGGCAACAGAGTTTTTCTTTAAGGCCTATTTGCAGACCTTAAGAAAGCTACGAGAAAAGTGATCAGCGGATATGAAATGTTGTTAGGAGATGTCACGTCATACCTCAACCGCCGCATCGCAACAGCAAGATTGGTTACAACATGTTTCTATTTGTCTGCGGTATAATTACCCTAATCGGATTATTACCCCCATCTGTTATTGTTTAAATGACTAATAAGGAATTCCATAATTTCTTTTATTTACACCCATTTTCCCCCTCAAAAAATAGTAAATCATTGATTTTATTTATTATTAATTTTTTAACGACTACTACCACTTATTATGCTTTTTACTTAAACAATCATCAGTGCTATATATATCTATCTATCTATCTATCTAGTGCTATATATATCTATTTCATCAGTGCTGTTGTATTCTATCTCAGTGATCTAGTATGTTTCAGATGAATCCTATAATACTCCACCATTTAACCCCTCCCTCCGTCATATCTCCATCTCCTACCCCATATGACTAATGACATATGACTAATGTTCTTCTAACCTGTCATGTTAACGCCCAGTCCCTTCTAACCCATATTGATGCATTCCAAGATTTTATTCTTCACAACTTTTACCATATAATTGCTATCTCCGAAACTTGGTTGAAACACACCATCCTACCCAAGTTAGCCTCCCTAACTACACCCTGCTCCGTCATGATAGAGTGTATAGGACTAGTGGTGGAGTAGGTATCTTTGTCCACCATAGCCTTAAATAAAAAATTCTCCTTCTTTTCCCAACTTCCCTTTCCCCGCATATTGAATATCTGTTTGCTTAAATATCCACCTCCCCACATCCGTACTCTTTGGTTTCATCTACCTGCCTCCGAAAGTCACCTTTGATGAAACATTCGAGGCCATCCTTTACAACATGATCTCTTGATATTCCAAAATTTTTCTCCCCGGAGACCTCAACACCAATCTCCAGATACCTTCTTCTAACCAAGCCTATCTTTCAAATATCCTCTATTCCCTTAATTTATAAATTAAGGGAGGTTGAACTGGAAGAAAGGTCTTACAAAAATAGTTTCTATGAATCTTCGGTATTTTCTAAACTTCTGGATCTAATGGGACCATCACAGTAGTCGGCGCTTAAGTTGTACTCCAAATATAGTTTTTTAACTAATAATCTAATTACTTATTATCTGCCCACTGCTTGGAATGGGCTTATAGGATTCATAATCACAGAAACCATCAAAAACGATCCATGACTCGACAAAGTTGCAGCAATATTAATTGTTCATTCAACACCCTGTAATGTATATAGGGTTCCTTATTTGGGCAGACACTGCAGATCTCGAATCTTAATATTGATACAATGTTAAAATTTTCAAGAAAGTGCTAATTTTGTTCTATATTTCCTTTAATTTTAAAGTTTTTCTGTTATTGAAACTGCCATACAACTACCGGAGCGAAGCCGGGCACACTAGCTAGTGCTTTATAAATATAGTAAATGAATAGGAATTTATTTATTGGTAGTTTTTGTTTCTCAAAATTTGTAGAGGGGGGCAGCTGCCTTCGCCTGCGTACGCCCATGATACAAAAATCTCGCGAGCATCGGCGCGCCGGTATGCGCCGCCGCCGCCGGTAAAAAATCATCAGCGGACCGCCGCCGAAGATTTTTCTGTGGCGCGCATGTCTAGGTGTGAACAAGGACGAAATAACAGGTCCAAATACTCGTAGTGGTCCAGCGCTGCCTGGCGGCGATATGCAGTACTAGTGAAGAAGTATGAAATAACAGGTATAAAATACTCATACTGGTCCAGCGCTGCCTTGCGGCGATACGCAGTACTAGTGAAGTAGGATATAACAGGTCTGGTGAAATAAGAGATGTGTGTAACAGATATTAGTTATCAGGTACAAAATACTCATATACTAGTCTTGTCCCCGCGTGGCGGCCAGTAGATTAGTCTCCATCGTTTGGCATATAAGCCGTACCTGTTATTTTTGAAAATTGATAACAGGTACAAAGTTGAGTTTGCACATACCTGTTACAAAATAACAAGTCCAGCATTTCCGAACCATCACTAGTTCTTGTACCTCGCTGTTGGAGTAAGGTTAACTGTTATAACTTAATTGCCTTTTCAATTGATTACTGACAAATAATTAGAAGAATATATTTCTCGGAAATGGCAACTAATACCCTTAGTGCAGCATTTAGAAAAATCGACGTTGACCAATATAACGAAGATAATTATAGGGAAGATGAAGTTGCTGATTCACAATCACCACCTGCAGCTCCTGATGAAAATGAAATTATTCAGTTATTGAATCAGTAAGATTATTTTTATTCTCTCATGAAGGATTAGATTATGATTAACTATCTTTTATCTTTATTGTTAGATAGGCCATATTTTTTCTTTTATCTTATCTCAGAAATTTTTTTGAAGGTATAATTCTAAGTTATCTGAGGATTCTCTCATTCCATGCAAATAGACTTGGTTTCCAAGCTCAGCTAAGCCCAAAAAACTCCTATGTGATATTGCAGTCTGTGATGTCTTAATTTTAATTATTTCTATATTACTAAACTGGTTTAATTAAATAAAGTAGTGACAGCTGTGATATCTATAAACTGTTCGAAGGCTTTCGACTCTCTGTCCCATGGCATACTCTGCTACTAATACTCAGAACAGCTCTATACTGTCATATTGTTTTCTTAGAAAACTGGAATCTTGATGTTCAAGTCCAAGATGAACATTCGCTTACTGTTCCATTCACCTGTAATGTGCCCTAAGGGCATTTGTGTCTCTCCTTTTGTTTTCAATCTACACAGTGGTCATGATTTGACATACTCCAAATAAGCTAGCATCTCAGCATATGAGGACGATATAGTTATTTATGGCTCAGGTGTGAATATAAAAGAAGCTGATTTCGTAAGCCAAACTATCATACAAAAATTCGTGCCGTTGAACATACAGGAAAATACATCGAAAAAAGATTATGTTATATTCTCTAAACAAAAAGAGAAGAAAGCACGATTAATAAACATATTCTGATTCGCTAACAAATGTAAGCCTCTATTGTTTACTTCGGGTTTAAGATAGATTGTCTGCCCATATATATAATTAAGTATGGTCCATAAGAACTAAATATTGCTGATTTCATCACCTCATAACTTCCCCGATACTTTTACTTATACTGAAGTTAATTGCTTATAAAAGCATTCTACATCCTTCCCTTATATAGAGAGCTCAACTCTTTACTCATCTCTTTGGAGGGCTCACTAAAACAACTGCGGCATTTTCATAACAGCATATTAAAGAAAATAATGCGTTCGACCTCACTGAAGAAAAAGGAATGCTGAACAATTGCATGACATATTCCAGTTAGAAGGCTTCAGATTTCATCAAACAAAGGCATATGAGTCATTCCATGTCACAGCAACACACGTTCCGTCACCATCTCAGATTTTAATGAAATTTGGTACATAGGATACCTTCCTGTAGACTATGAAAAATACAATAGTTCAGTCGCATATAAATAAGATTAATCAAACTCGTCTAAATTAATTAATTAAAATGTTGAATGCTTCAGAAAAACTGGCACTATAAAACTTACTTTGATTAATAACAAATATTTATAACTACAAATATATTTTTTTACTTTTAGCTA
Source organism: Aelia acuminata (assembly GCA_911387785.2). Lineage (NCBI taxonomy): Eukaryota > Metazoa > Arthropoda > Insecta > Hemiptera > Pentatomidae > Aelia > Aelia acuminata. Next base: position 72,395,503 of record OU426978.1, on the reverse strand, counting down.
TTTTTCCTAAGTATTGGATTTTATACTAAGTAGACATGGAAAGATACAAAATACTACAATGTTACTACAATCCTTTGGAAAAAGATAAGCATTCTGTAGAAGATAAAAAAAATACTAAGAAATATGACAAAATGGATGTGTCAAATCACAATATCCAGAACTAGACAATGTTTCAAAGATTTGTGACAAGTTTAGGAAAGAAATTAGTTTGATAAAATAGGCTACAGTTTGAGAAGCTTAATAGCTAATGGTTTTTTTTTTATCCATTAGCAAAACTCAAAATTTTCAATTATTATTTTAAGCATGAACCCATTGCTATCCCATCATAATTTTTGTAGCACATATTAATGACAACCTTTTCAACTCTACTGATTTTTTTCAGATTTTTAAAAAATGGGCTTTTTGAGAAATTCAAATTTGAAATTTTGATTCAAATTTTGAAAAACTAATTCCTCTTAAACCATATTGATTTGCATGTCATAAGAAAGGTCAAAGATTCAGTTTTAAAATGACATCAATTTCAACTTTCTATCTCCCCTAGAAGAGCTGCAATATCAATTTCCAGATGATGCGACAGGTCAAAAGTTTACATAGCTATATTTTGAAAACCGGTTGAGATTTTGAGCTGAAATTTGGTATTTTTTTAGTCTACAGGAAGGTGTCCTGTGTACCAAATTTCATTAAAATCTGAGATGGTAAGGGAAAAAGGTGTGTTGATGTGACATGGAATGACTCATACACAATTTTCTGAACCCTTTTGATGGCATTTCAAACCTTCTATTCAATACCATGACACTCGCTCCGGCTCCAGTTCGCTGGAAAAACAGCTGTCTCAACCATGACGACATTAGTTAGTAAGTTATTAGTAGTTAGTTAGACAATTAGATAAGTAATTATTATATGTCATTCTAACAAAAAAAAATCTGGTGCGTGCTCGCAACACACAACTTTCACTTACCAACTTACTTAGATTAGAAATTAATGCGTTTTGTTAATTGCCTCTTCTCAAATGAACAGAACGGCTTTAATTATGAACAATGGTCTGTCATTAAAGGCGTACTCCGCATGCGTGGGCTCAACGAGTTTTATGAGTTGACTGAATATTTTTCTTTTTTTCTCCACTATATGTTTTCTTTATTTTTATCATATCTCATATTTAGCCATTTATTATTTTTAGGTGTATCGAGAGACAGTTAATTTCTCCATTAACATACAAAAACGAAGGTACTTTATAGGAAACAAAAAACAAACCAACAAAAAAGGCCCCTACCCCATTTAAGCCCCCTCAGAACATTTTTATTATGATAAAGCTTACCTGGTATTAAAGAACACCTGATTTTCATTAAACATGACGAATTTGATAAAAATCGTTAAAGCCGTTTTTGAGATCATCGGAAAAAAAGGTAAAAATTGGAAAACAATTATTAAATAAAATGCCCCCTCCATTTGACCAATTAAAATGTTGGCTATATCACATCTTTGGCATATACATACATCAAATACCCAGTTTGATCAAAATCGTTAAAGCCTTTTTTGAGTAAATAATAAAAAATGTGAAAATGATACAAAATTTATTAAATAAAGTCCCCCTCCGGTTGATCAATTTTGATGAAATGTTGGTTATCACATCTTTGACATATACATACATCAAATACCCAGTTTGATCAAAATCGTTAAAACAGTTTTTGAGTAAATAAAATAAACACGTGGAAATGATACAAAATTTATGAAGTAAAGTCCCCCCTCCGGTTGATCAATTTTGATGAAATTTTTACAGTCATATCTCGGGCCTATTAATACATCAAATACTCAGTTTAATCAAAATCGTTTGAGCCGTTTTTGAGAAAATTGAAAAAAAGTTATTAAATAAAGTGCCCCCTCCCTTTGAGCAATTTTGATGAAATTTTTGGTGTCACGCAGGCATATACATACACTAAATACCCAATTTCAGGTTCGCTCGGTTTATAGTTTTTGAGCTAGTCTGTTCACACACACAGACCATTTCGCAGGACTTGGTTATTTGGACTCAGGGGACCCCAAAACGTGTAATTCCATTGAAAACCGGAAGTCGAAATTTTTCACGATCGCAATACTTCCACTTACTATATATTTCATATATAGGAAAGTGAAAGTAAAAAAAATCTGGTGCTTGCGCTCAACACACAAATTTCACTTACCAACTTACTTAGATTAGAAATTGGTGTGCTTTGTTAATTGCCACTTCTCAAAGTCACACATTTTTCCACATTCATTTCTCATTTTTTGTTTTTATTTGCTCTCTAAAGTACACTAATTTCTTTTATTATTAAATAAAAGTTTTTACTTGATAATGCTTGGTGATACTTCGGCAATGCAAGCATAATACTCCAAGTCGTCTGCTTTTATAATTCTCTATGTAGTTGTGGAAAACTTCTTTTAGTTACCATGAAACAAATAATTTCCATTAAATGAACAGAACGGCTTTAATTATTCAGTTGACTATCTCTCACCTCTAATCTCATTAAATGCTTTTGGAAAATACACAGTAAGGTAGTTAATGATCATTATTTGGTATGTATGTGAGCTTATTTTCTCAGTGTAGAAATAGTTGGATTCAGTTCCCTGGTGCCTTTGGTGCTAAAAATTTTACTGTAAGATAATTTTAGACCCACAAAATAATAAATCCTGCATTCTTTGCTTTATAAATAATCATTTTCGATGACTGTTCCAACAGTTTTTGCTCATGCATTTCTAATATAATTATTTTCGATGACAGTTTCCATCGTTTTTTATTGCGAAATTTGATTATGTTTTTTAATGGGAATTCAGATAATTATATGAATGGTGCTTTAATATTAATCTTATATTTTAACCAAGACAATTGAAATTAACTCTTGTCTAGGGGTTCAAATACTTTTTCCGCTTGATGTATGTCTTATTTGATGAGATAATTGCTATTTTGTCAAATGAATACTCATATTTTTTATTTATTAATGTCCAATTAATTCATTAATCAATAAATTAAATTAGGGAGTTATTTTAATTAGCTGTTTTTAAAAATTACAAATCTAAATATTTAAAATGTATTACATATACATAAAATTTACATTAACCTTGCAAACGATCGTAAGCATTGTGCTTTAAGAGTACAAGGGGCACAACTACAAAAAAATATTTTAAGTTAACACCTAGAGTTGTTGATGTTAATCAAGAAAAAAAGTTATTTTATTTTTGTTGTATGTAAAATTGTTAATTTAGTGTTAAAACCTTTCATAATCCCAGAAAAATTGTTTTCTCAAGAAAAAAACAACATAAAGGACAAAACACAAAACAAGATTGAGGGGATTTCACTGTCTACGATGGTGGAATCATCTCAACATGAGGTAAGTCACATGGATACTAATAATTGAGACGAAAACAATGCCATAGGTTCCTGGGAACTAGTAATTAGCCATAAAAGACCAATTTCATATGCCAGCAACCCAAGAGAACATAAAAGGACATCAGAAAATATTCCAACCTATAACCGTTTTGCCTCCCTAACCCAACCCAGCAGTTCTCAAACTCAGGAACCAGCAAGAAGCTCACAAAATGATCAAATCCCACCAATGTGTATTAACGGTTTTGAAAACCACTTAGAACTCATCTCTTTTCTCGAAAATGAATTTGGTCCAAACTCATTTATAACCAAAACAACAATTAAAGACGTCATTGTTTACCCTAAAACACCTTAAATCTATTGAAAACTCACTTTAAGCATTCGAAACAAAGGCGCAAGTTTTCATACTTACCAATCACCACAAGATAGATGCCTTAGCGTTGTTATAAAACATCTACATCATGCAATACCTATCAACATTATTAAAGAAGAATTCAGCAAACTAGGTTATGAAGCCACAAACGTGGTTAATTTCATCTCACAATTCAAGCAACCACTTCCTAAGTTGTTTGTGGACATAACTAAAGAAACATTTTGAGAAGAAATATTTAAAGTAGAATTAAATTATTCTCAAATAAAAATCGAGGAACCAAGAAAAATGAAAAATATTCCTCAATATGTGTGGTGCCAGCAATATGGGCACAGTAGAACATATTGCAATCATCGACCATGTTGTGTGAATTGCTGGGAGTTCCATGAAAGCAGCTCATGTTTAAAACCAGAGATACCCCCGCAAAGTGTGCCAACTGTGCCTGTGAGCACCCAGCAAACTACCGAGGCTGCCAGACATTAAAAGTGCTCAGGACTCAACTTAGCACAAGAAACTACTTACATCAGCGTCCTCCAATGGCAGAGCCAGCTCAGGTACCTCCAGGCATGCGTTAGTTCTCCCCCATCAGACAGTGCCCCAACCAAGTGACACCACACATCATTCACGGGCCCCAACAGCAACACAGCCAATTAGGGGACCCGAGATTCGGCAATCATGTACAGGTATAAGGGTAGGCATTGCCCAGCTGCCGGTACTCATTGTTGATAATGGTTCTACCCAGTTATTTAAAATTGTTAACTGTTCAAATAATTTAATCCAGCCACTTTTCATTCTTCTTCAGCAAATGTCACAGGTCTGGTGCCCTACTTATGCCACATGATCACTTGACTGTAGGCTCCCTTTCAGATTCTCCTTAATTTTAACATGTTCAAAAATTATATTTGTTTAAATTTAATTTAGTTATTAATTTTTCTATGGAATGAAACGGCCCAGCATAGCTCTGAACTTGACTTATACCTACACGAAAAACGGATTGACATAGCACTTATTACTGAAACACACCCGACACCATGCTCTAAACTTTATATTGCAGATTACACTAATTATAGAACCGACCACCCAGATAAAGCTGCACATGGAGGAACAGCCTGCTAATCTTCATAAATTTAACTGCTGGGACATCCTTAAATCATTTGTACAATTCTCTGTTGGGTCTCATTCTCCAGTTACCATTTTCTCGTATGTGCCTATAGATCCTCCTCAGAATTTTTCTTTCGAAAACAGAAATCTTCTGTTCATCAGGCGATTTAAGTTACCAGCATTCACAACCGTATTTCAATATGATCTGATTATGGTTTTAGAAAGCGTCACCTTTGTGCCCTTATTTATTGCTTTGGTCTTGAAAAGCTTTTTTAATCTTAATAACTTCTTGTGGCAGCTAAAATTCTCTTCTCTGTTTCTTTGGAGACATTATTTTCTTACTTACTTAATTCCGAATCCCCATGCCTACCACATCCCCGACTGATACTCCGCGCGCATATATAGAATATTATAAATTGATCCATATCCCATTATAGGATGTTATATCACATTTATAAGGTAGACTAGGCCGGAAAATTATCCTTTCGACTAATATACTGGGTGTCCCAGACCTAGTGTAAAAAAAAAAAAATTGGGTAATACTGCATGTTAAACAGGGTAGAATGGCGCAGAAACGAGTTTCCTATCTCAATCTGTTGAGAAGATAGAATTTTTTTGTTTTTATTTTTAAAATCTTACTTTTTTCTAAAAAATGGCAGTTTTCTCTACTTCGGTTTATCGTAGAAACAAAAACAATGATTGATAGTTTATCCTATACTGGAAGACTTTTTTAAAAATCCCTTTTGGTCTTTTATTATTCTAAATTTATATTTCAGTGAAAAATCCAGTCTTCCTTTTTGATAATATATATTTTTTTAATATGTTAAAACATCACAACGTTTCGAGGCTCATTGCCTCATCTTCAGGTGTACAAATTATATGTTATAATTATAAAATATATCAATTCCTTAAAATCTCGTCAAATAATTAAAGTCAAATAATCAAATAATCAGAATGCACTTCTTAATTTGGCCACCTCACTGTTACCAGTAATATTTATATGATGATTGCATATATACACTGGTGATATAATTGCACTTCACCTTTTGAGTCTAAATGAAGTTTTTCTGTTGAAAAACACGCTAGAGAATGTCACTGCTGAGGCAATGAGGAAGCGCGCTAGAGCCTGCATCCAAAGTAATGGATGCCGAACTTCCCATGAGTTAGAGTTAGTTTTACTTTTTTAAGACTAGAAAGAACAATGAATGAATCCTAAATAATATAAAAATGGTAATAATAATCTAAAAGTAAAAAAAAAAAGTTAATAAAAATGATTAATAATGATTAAAAAATAATATTGTAGATCCATATTAAAATGGATTATTGCAGCGCGTGTTCGAAATGTCCTTCATTACTTTTGATGCAGGCTCATCTTCAACATTTTTCATGTAGAATTTTTCAAACTTTAGGAGAAGAGAAAATAAAATTTTTAATTTATGTAAGCTGGTTGCCAATCATATGTTTTTAGAGGACGTATTGTTTTGTATGGTGCATTGTTGTGAATTTTCTATCAAGAGATGTAACAATGGATTGTTAATCAATTGTTACTTTTAGGTATTATAGTTTTGTATAATTGATACTATTATATTGTTGTAAATTTGTATTAATAAAAAGTTACTTTTAGCATGAGATTAACTCCAATTTGTTACAAGATTAGAAATTGATTAACACATTCAAGTTATAATGGCTGAGCAAAAGCTATTTGTCCATATTATTAAGAAAGATGAAGATAAGTATGATTTAGAAGCATTGGCAATAGATAAGTATACTTGGTTTATAGTTCCAAAAGAATTGAAGGATTTAAGGTTAAGCGTACATCAGGAATTAACAAAATTGAAAACTGTTACAAGTTCTATAAAATCTATTTCAAAAATAGGTGGTTACCGAAAAGTTGCAATTAAATTTAATACAGAATTAAAAAAAATATATTTAGATGAAGATGAAAATTTCTGTATTTGTGATCATTATCTAGAAGAGGAGGTTAAAAGCACAGGTGATGTAAATAATATGTTAGGTGAGACAAAAACTGAAAATGAGATTTTTTTATTAAATCGAATAAGGGAACTAGAGGGTCGTGTTTCGTCAGCGTTTGAATTAACAATGAGGGAAATTGAACAGAAATTTTTATTGGTTAAATTTAACGGCAAGCAAGAAGCTTCAACATGGATGGATATGTTTGAAAGGGAATGCTCTAGATTTAAACTAAATGATGTTAATAAAATCGAGGCGTTAAGATTATTTATAGATGGGAATGTAAAAGAATGGTACAGTTCCAATTTAATTAAGTTATCATCATCTGACTGGGACGCTTGGAAAAGTTCTTTTTTAATGATATATGGCCAAAAATGTTGGTCAAACATCCGTAATGCTTTTGATTATAAATATTTGTATGGCTCTTTAATTGATTTTGTAATAAAAAAGGAACGTTTATTACTCGAGGCAGACAAAGATATCTCAGAACTATGCAGAATTTATCTAATCATTTATAACCTTCCATTGGAGGTTCAGTCTAGATTGGTCATTAATAAAATAAAATCAATGTGTGATTTAATAATCGAAATCAGAAAATTAAACGATATACTAGCCGTGGAAAACAAATTGGATCAAAGGAAGAAGATTGAAGGAAAGAAGATTGATAATAATAGGCCTTTATTAAAAGAATCCACAATTGATAAGAAACCTTGTAGCATTTGCCAAGCTCTCGGCTTTGACAATCGATTTCATCCAACATGGTTATGTAGAAATAAAAACTCTACATTAAAAAAACAAGTTAATTTGACCGAACAAAATGACAATGATAATGAATTACTAGGAATTGAAATAGAGCGAAATGACACAAAAAACTAGTAGGCCCGGAAAAATCTGCACCGATTTCACTAATAAAACTTACAGTTATCGTAGATAAAAGAAAATTGGTAAAAGCCGTCTATGATAATGGATCCACTTGTTCATTAATTAGTGAAAAACTTGTAAAATTATTAAAATCGAAACTAACCAGTAATAGAAACGTTTTAAAAACTATAAGTGGTGTTGATTTTTGTCAAAGCCGGGCTAATCTGCATTTAAAAATAGGAAAAATAGAAGATAAATTAGAGTTAATAGTGGTAAAGAACAGCAATTTTAATTATGATTTACTAATAGGATTAGATGCAATAAAGAAATTTAAATTAATACAAGATGAAAATTTAAGAATCAAACAGAACATAAATGGCAAGGTTATAGAGGTTGATCAGGGATTCGATATAAAACTTAAAAATGAGGTTCCAAATCAAAATGAGACTATTTTCAATACTAAATTAAACATTGACAATTCCCAAATCGATTTAGGTCATTTGGAAAAGGATAAAAAGATGAGAATGAATAGATTAATTATGGATTATCGTTCATGTTTTGCTAAAAATAAATTTGACGTTGGATCTATAAAATCTGTAGAGGCTCACATTAAACTAAAAGAAGAAAAATATGTTTCCAAGAAACCTTATAGGTGTTCATATCCGGATCAAGAAGAAATAGACTCTCAGATTTCTAAATTACTGGAGAACGATTTGATTGAAGAATCCTCTTCACCTTTTGCATCACCAGTCACACTGGCGTTTAAAAAAGAGGATGGGCGGAGGACTCGCTTATGTGTTGATTTCCGAGAGTTGAACAAAATTGTTGTTCCAGAACCCCAGCCGTTCCCGAGAATAGAAGATATGGTCGTGAATGCCGGAAACTGCAGTTATTTTACGGCACTAGATATAAACTCGGCTTTTTGGTCTATACCGTTACGAAAAAAAGACAGAAAAAAAACTGCATTTATAACTCAAAAAGGCCATTGGCAATGGAAGGTGCTTCCTTTTGGATTTAAAAACTCACCAGCGATATTTCAAAGAGTGTTAGCAGGAATAATTAGAAAATACAATTTAGATAAATTTTGTGTCAATTATATTGATGACATACTAATTTTTTCTGAAACTTTTGATGACCATTTGATTCAAATTAAATTATTTTTTGAGGCTATTAAACAAGAAGGTTTTAAATTAAAATTATCAAAATGTAATTTTGCCAAACCTTCCATAAAGTATTTAGGTCATATAATTGAAAATGGTAAAGTTAGTCCGATAAACGAGAACCTGGTTGCTATTAAAGAGTTTAATCGACCGAAGAACAGGAAGATGGTTCGTCAGTTGTTGGGAAAAATAAACTTCTATCATAAATTCATTGATCATTGTACACAGCGTTTGGCCCCATTGCATAATTTATTAAAGAAAAATGTTAGATTTATTTGGAGTGAACAATGCGAAAATTGTTTTAATGAGATAAAGCGGTACCTATGCTCAACGCCTATATTAGCCATTTATGATAAGGATAAAGAGGTTGTAATTGAGGTAGATGCGAGCCGTTTAGGTTTGGGGGCTGTTTTAAAACAACCACAAAAAGATGGCATTTTACATCCCGTCGCATATTTTTCAAAGAAGCTAACTCCAGGACAGATGAAGAAAGAAATAATGTATTTAGAATGTCTGGCCATCAAAGAAGCAATTATTTTTTGGCAATATTATTTGATAGGTAGAGAATTTGTAGTCATCTCAGATCACAAACCATTAGTAAGCTTAAAATCAAAATCTAGAACTGATGAAGCGATGGGTGATTTGATGTTGTATTTGTCTCAGTACAATTTCAAAATCATTTATAAAGAAGGAAAAGAAAATATTGAGGCTGATGCTTTATCTAGAAATCCTGTTCTCGAAAGTTTTTCTAATGACGATGATTGTTTAAAAATTGTAAATATGATAAAATTGGAAGAGATAATTGCTGATCAACGAGATATTAAGGAAGAAATAGAAAAGACCAAGAAGATAGTTAAAGATGGTGATATCAGTTTTAAACTTTTGAATAGTAGGAAAAGAATTTATGTATCAGAAAAGTTTGGTTTAGATTTAATCAAGAAAGTACATAAATTTTATGGTCATATTGGTAGTACTCATATAGCCAACAAATTAAGACCTTTTTACTATTTTAAAAACATGGATGATAAAATAAATCAGTATTGTCAAACGTGTGAAATCTGTAAGAAAAATAAATCTAGATCAAGTCGGGCTATAGGTCTACTATCAAAATTAGGACCGGCTAAACAGCCCTTTGAAATTGTGTCGATTGACACCATTGGGGGTTTCAGCGGCAACGGTTCCACTAAGAAATATATGCATTTGCTGGTGGATCATTTCACTAGACATGCGTGGATCTTAACCTCAAGTAAACAAAATGCTCAGGATTTCATTAAATTAATAAATCCGTTGACTAAAGATTATGAAATAAAAATGTTGTTGGTCGATCAATACACAGCATTAAATTCCTTGAAATTAAGAAAATATTTAAAAGAAAAAGGTATTTTACTTGTTTATACCTCAGTCGATAATCCTCAATCGAACGGCTTAAACGAACGATTGAACCAAACATTGGTGAACAGGATTCGGTGTAAATTAAATGAAGATGGTAGCAATACACCATGGACAAAAATTGCTGAACAGTGTTTAGATGAATATAATAATACAGTACATAGTACAACCAAATTCACTCCGGCATATCTTTTATTTGGCACGACGTCGGAAATAGTACCTTCTCAACTAAAACAAGCAAATAATTTAGAAAAGGATAGAGAAGAGGCTTTCAAAAATTCTGAAAAAAGTTTTGAAAGAAATAAAATTAGAATAGACAAGAACAGAAGAGAATATGAATTTCAAGAAGGTGACTTAGTGTATGTAGCAAATGGTAACAAATTAAACCGAAATAAGCTAGATGAGATCAGAAGTGGACCATTCATGATAAAGAAAAGACATTCTAATTCAATTTATGAATTAGGAAGTAGAAAGAAACGAAAAGAAGGGAATCTGTTCCACAGCACCAAGCTTGTTCCTTACTCTTTTCCTATGCAGTAAAAGAGTCGTCGACCAAGGGAAGTGTAAGCTGGTTGCCAATCATATGTTTTTAGAGGACGTATTGTTTTGTATGGTGCATTGTTGTGAATTTTCTATCAAGAGATGTAACAATGGATTGTTAATCAATTGTTACTTTTAGGTATTATAGTTTTGTATAATTGATACTATTATATTGTTGTAAATTTGTATTAATAAAAAGTTACTTTTAGCATGAGATTAACTCCAATTTGTTACAAGATTAGATTTATTTAAAAGAATGTATTTTTTTAATTTAAACAATTGAGTTTTTTTTTTTTACTTTTAGATAATTATTACCCTTTTTATATTATTTAGGATTCATTCATTGTTCTTTTTAGTCTTAGAAAAGTAAAACTAACTCTTTGTTTCTCTCTATCTCTCCTTTGTTTCTGCGCTAAACCGAAGTAGAGAAAACTGCCATTTTTTAGAAAAAAGTAAGATTTTAAAAATAAAAACAAAAAAAATTCTATCTCCTCAACAGATTGAGATAGGAAACTCGTTTCTGCGCCATTCTACCCCGTTTAACATGCAGTATTCAGTTTGGGCACATCTTCTAGTTTAAAGTGCCTGAAATTCTAGAGCCATCAAAATAAAGTCAGTTGTCAAAATTTCTATGGGAATTGAGTCCTTGTTAGAAAACTTCCTTTATGGGATCTCAACTTTTTTGTCCCGCTCCCTGACATTTTTCGTGTCGTTTTTCCTTATTCATTTACTCTATAGCCTTCCTAATTGAGTTGGAGGGGGAACGCTTTTATTTCCCACGTTCTTTATTTCACTCCCTAAAATTCGATAAATCGAATTCAACTTGTTATAAATTCATTAACAAGACATGAAAAGAGAATTGGGATGTTCAAATTATATAAAATATTTCACTTTTCGGCTAAGCACTAGATAAATTTTGTGTTGTTCCTAAGCTGCACACGTATCTTTTTTTTCAATTCCTTGTTTATTTATTTATGAAATAAAAGGAAATTATATATTTTGAGCATATTAATTATCAAAATGTATTGTTAATGAAAATTTACGTGTGCGAGAGCTAACTAGAGCGCGAGGGCAACGAGTTGGCGATAGTGGTGGTTCTTGTGAGGTCGGAGAAAACCCTTCCCCTCTCCCTAATCTATAATCTTACCTAATAAAGATTTTTGGACTAATTACCTATGCGAGAGGTAACTAGTCACGGAAAAGAAAAGTATTAATTACGGTTAGAAAATTTATGTTCGCGAGAACTAACTAGAGCTCGCATGGACAAATTCGGTCGGTGTAGTCAAGGGAGGGGCAATCCAGTCTGTTCAGAAACAAAGCCTCCTCCATTATCCTGCTCCATTTCTCTCTTTCTGTGGCTTTGGCACACCATCGTCGTATATTCAGCTGCTGAAGATCAGCCTCCACGTCATCCAGCCACCTTTTGCGAGGTCTACCTCTATTTCTTTATCGTCCTGGATGACCATACAGCATTTGTTTAGGGAATCTCGAAGAATGCATCCTTTCCACGTGTCCCACCCAGCCCAATCTTTTTTTTTTTTTTTTTTTTTTTTATGAAGTATTTCTTCATGTTTGAAGTTTCCCTCAACTAAACTCTTCTTCCAGTCTCACCTTCCTGACTTTCGTTTCCCCTTCCCTCAATCCATGACCGGGCCATACTTTCCTTTACTTTATTTAGCCACTGTATACGTGCTCTTCCCCTTTTTCTTCTTCCTTCTGCTTCCCGTTCAAACATCATTCTTGGTATTCTATTTGAACCCATTCTTTTCACGTGGCCATACCATTTTAGTTTTCTTTTTTCTATCGCTTCAAGTAAATTTCCTTTAAGATTCATTTTTTCTCTGATCTGGCTGTTTTTTATATGGTTTATCCTGAAATCTTGCCGACCTCCTCCAAAAATCCATTTCTACCGCCAAGAGTCTTTTTTCCTGTGCTCTGTTAAGAGTCCATGTTTCGGAGCCATACAGCATGATACTCTCAACCAGTGCACTATATATTAATTTTTTGGTTTTGCCAAGAATATTGCTGCTCCAGAGAAGAGAATTCAGCATACCAATCACTTTTCGGCCACTGATTATTCTTTTATTCACTTCCGAGTCCGTAGAGCTATTACTCTCTAATATGGATACAAGGTATCTAAAGTGTTCCACTCTTTCTAGATTTGATATAACAGAGTCGTTAGCTTCACCCACATCTGTACTCATGTATTTTGTCTTCTTCACATTCACTTTCAATCCCCATTCTTTGTATTATTCCATTACTATCCTAAATAAGTAGCTTACATCATGATCCTTTTGTACAATGATCACCTGGTCATCAGCGAATAATAGATGGTGTAAGTACGTGCCGTTGATTGGAATACCCATTGGGCTACATTTATCTGTCCAATTTTTTAGGCAAGCGTCAATAAATATTTTGAACAATGTCGGAGACTACAACATCCTTGAAGAAGGCCTTTGGTACTCTCAAAATCTTCGGATAGGAAACTTCCTACTTTTATTTGGCATTTATTATTTTTGTAAATTTCCTTTATTAAGTTTATGGTATCTTTACTTATGCCAGCTAATTCCAAGGACTTCGAAAGTAGTTTCCAAGGGACACTATCATAGGCTTTTTCCAGGTCTATAAATAACATGTCAACTCTTTTAGTTTTTGCTGCTTGTTTTCCCCAGCAATTGCCTGAGCATAAATGTGATCAATGCAGGATTTTCCTGCTGTTAACCCACATTGCTCCTCTGAATGAAGAAATTGGGCTTCTAATTTATTCTTGATTACTCTGCCAAGTAGCTTCATGATAGGATTGGTCACTCAGACGCCTCTGTAATTGCCACAATCTTTTCTATCTCCGTTTTTGAATATAGGTGTGAGGTATTCCAATTTCATTTCTTGTGGTATAATGCTTCCTTCGAGTATATGATTGATAAGGTCGGTAAGCAGCATAGTTACTTCTCCACCTCCATACTTGAGCAGTTCGGCGCAAACACCCCCTGGGCCAGCAGCTTTTCCATTTTTTAATTTCTGACTCTAAATCCTCTTTGGTGACTCGTAGCCAGCCCAATCTTCTGTTCTTTATTATGTTAACGATATCTGGGTCCCGAAATAATTCTTTTAATTCAAAGTTCTTTGTTATTCTGTAACCATCCATATCTCTTATGGGCCCCAACATTCACCAAGAACTCTTCTTTCCCATTCCCAGTCAGGACCCAGATTTCACAGCCGTATGGCACAATTGGTCTAATTAGAGTAATAATAATAATAATAATAATAATAATAATAGTCTTTATTTATATACATATATACATTTATAGTAACAGTATTTACATTTGCATGTAATTTTCTTTTATCGCACATATATATAGACCTTCCTTTTCAGGAGTTGTTAAAGTCTTTAACGGGGACTATCCATATTTTGTGTTCGCTGAGAGTTCGCTAATTTTCATTTTCCAGTATTCCCTGTCCTTGGCTTTCCGTGACCACAGGGTTCCTTCCACCTTCTTTATCTCGTCTACCCATCTTCTTCTTTGCCTCCCTCGGTTCCTTTTCATATCTAAGGGGATCCACTCTGTGAGTTTCTTGGCCCAGTTTTCGTCATTCTTCCTCATTAGATGCCCAGCCCATTGCGATTTTATCTTCTTGATATGCCTGATTACGTCTGTAACCCCGGTTTCTTTCCTTATAGATATGCTACTGAGCTTTTGACTTCTTTTTATGCCTCGCATGCTCCTCTCCATAACTCTTTGGCATATTTGAATTTTTTTCTCATGGCATTTGTTGAGGGACCATGTTTGGCATCCATAAGTCATAGCAGGTAATATAAAGCTATTGAAAGCTAATGTTTTTAGGGGCTGGCTGATATTGTTATTCTTCATTATCATTCTTAAGCTCCAATATTTCCGCCAAGCCACAGCTGTCCTTGTCTGAATCTCTGTTGCTTGTCTATCTTTAAAAGAGATCCTTTGCCCTAGATATGTGATTTCGTCTACTATGCTTATTTCTGTTTTTGCTATGGTGATATGCGAGTTAGTAATTATTTTTGTCTTTGCGAGGTTCAGCGATAATCCGTGTTGGGCACTTGTGTGCATAAGCTGTTTTAGCATGGTCACTATTTCCTCAAGAACTCTTCTTTCCCATTCCCAGTCAGGACCCAGATTTCACAGCCATATGGCACAATTGGTCTAATTAGAGTAGAGTTTTGTAAAGCTGTGTCTTTACACTTCTGGGGAGTTGTTTGAATTTGAGGGATTTAAACATGGCATAAAGACACTTGTTACCAGCTGTGATTCTTGCCTTTATGTCTTCCACTGTATCATTATTTCTTGTAATCATTCCTCCTAGGTAACTTAAAGGACCTGCATGCTGGAAAGTTGTGGTCTCCTATCTTCATCCCCTTTTCCATCAAAGCACCATCTCTAGTGTTATTATTATAGTGGTGTTAGGTAGTGGGATCTCTATTAGGCGTTATTTTCACTACCTACAAATGAGCCAAGGTACACAAATCCCTGAACTGCTTCAAATTTTTACTCTTGTATTTCGATGTATGCGTCACTTTGCACAGACCCTGCAACCATATACTTTGTCTTGGCTTCGTTACTAGCCCCATTCTCTTTGTGGATTTCTTCGAAGCTGTAGAGGTCTCTTGTATGCCTGATTCTGATCCACTGATTATATCAATGTCATCGGCATAGGCCAGAAGCTGGACAGAATTTTGTATGCTGAGTTCAATGCCTCTACAATTTTTACACTCGAACAGGTCACCGTTCTTGTGGATTAGGCAGACCACTTCATTGTTCCAGTCATCAGGCATTTCTTCTTCTGCTCAGATCTGTTCCATCTGATGGTTAAGTTCCTTCACGAATTCCTAACCTGCATTCCTAAAAAGTTCTCCTGGCAGACCATCCTCGCCTGCTGACTTGTTATTATTCAGCTTCTCTATTGCCTTGCTTACCTTATCGTAGGAATTACTTTAATAATTAATATTAATTTTAAAATCAATATATATTATAATCAAAGTGTACAATGTGCCGATAAAACTCAAAAACGACACCACATTTGATCAAATCAATGGTGTTGTAGCCCTATAGCCTCTAACCATGAAGAAGGTTTCTGTTTTTATCTTTAGGGAGCAAAGTTGAAGAGAAAAGGGCTGAAATTATAAGCCTATCGCAATATGTAATTAGCCTATCCATGAAGGGGCGAGTTATGAATGAAACCTTTAGTTCAGCTCCAGTCTACCAGTTCATTCATTCAGTTTGCAATGGTTATTTTTTTTTCCAGCTGTCCTTTTTAAATTACTCAAGAGTAAGCTCAAATAATTAGTTTCTTTTTTGTGTTTCAATATTAAATCCTTAACAAAGTAATTTTCACAAAAGTAGGCTGATCAACACATTACATTTAATCAATATATAATATATAGGTAAATTTAATGCAATAAGAGTGAACATTTCTTAGTGGTACAGTAAGCGAATAAAAACAGACAGGAAAAAAGAGATAACTTGACTGAATATAAATCGAAAATAAAGTGTGTGAAGTGTATTTATGAATAAGAAGTTGGTTTGATTAATATTTATATGAGCCTTCCAGTTGACAAAATGACTAACTCCAATTCAGCATTTTTCAGGAAAGCACTTTAATAACTAGATTGTCTGTACAGGGATTTTTAAAGTAATCTTTTGAATGATATTTTACTAATATGGTAATGTAAGATAATACATAGTTATTTACAGTGATATAGATTTACATACACTAAATTGAAAGGAAAATTCACATGGCATTGCATTCTATAGATTGAAAGTTATCACAGATTATAACTGCATCATTGGGGGGGGGGGGGAGGGGGTGAGGGTTGAGCCCCAAGTATTCGGCGCCTAATGTGTAGTCAAAATATAATTTTTTTAACTGAGACATTAGATTTTTCAACCATAATTTAATAACTTATTATCTGTTGACTACATGGAATAAGCTTATAGAATTCCGAATCACCGAAACCATCAAAAACAATACATAGCGCGACAAATTTGCTGCGATTAACTTTTCATTTAACATTTTCAACCCCCCCCCCCCCAAAGTATGTAGGGTTCCTTATTTGGGTGGACTCTGGAAATCTTGAATCTTACTATTTATACCAAGTTTAAAATGAAGTTTTAAGAAGGTCCTAATTTTGTTCTAAATTTCCTTTAATATTGTATTCAAAGATTTTCTGTTATTAGAACTGTCACGAAATTCCCGGAGCGGAGTTTTTTAGCTTTTATAAAGGTTAAAGAAAGTTTGTCCGGATCTTTAATAAGTTTTTTTTATGTTGATTTTTAGAGGAAACTCTTTAGAAGCATTAAAAGTTGTGCTTCGAAATGCTCCATTAACGTCTCGAAATCCACAAGTAAAAGTAAGTCACATTTTTAGATTAATAAAATTTAAAATATATTAATGACGTATTCGTGTGTGTGTCTGTGTCTGTGTATTTATTAACTAACTACGGATATCAAGCCTTTGCTTAAAAATATATGGCTCTTTAAAATATAGAACTTACATTCTAAAAAAATAACTTAAAATTAGGCTGAACCTAGAATATTTTAATATAATTTCTTTTATGGATTCTTCTAAAAAATGTTTAAGAAATATTACCTTATACAAATTTTATATTTTATTTTATTTGTGTTGTTATATCAATCATTAGCAAATCTTTTTTAAAGAATTTGGTCATATTTAGCAGCAAACTGAGAAGAAATACAGACTAGTGTCTCACATTTTGGCTATGCGTGAATCGAAACTGTGAGATTATCGGAAGTAGAATCATGACACTGTGCCGTCACTGATGAGTGTAAATAGGCCTTAAGATGGCACAAGATATTGGATCAGAATCTCTTGTTATGAACACCGCAGATAGATATTGTATCAGTGAATACATCACTAACCAATATGGTGTTATGGCCAGCTCATTGCTGTCGACCAACCAACACAACCATTTTAACATCAGGGTTCTTGTACAATTCCCATAAATAATCGAATCCTCCATACTTAATTATTATGAAAGTGACCAAATATTCTCCTCAAGATGTGTTTATAAAATCGAAAGAGGTTGCTTCTTGTGCTTTTCTTAATTTCCAACTCTCTGATTCATTTATTAACAGGGGTCTGATCAACATCTTGTACATGTTAACCTTTTGCTCTTAGAGTGATGATGATGATTTTTTATCAATTTTAGATAAAAAAAGTAAGTGTTCATGAGCTCAAAAAACAATTTTTAAATTAGTAGACAGACACCTTGCTTACGAAGAAGTTAAATTTAAGCACAACTCAACATCAAGGCCTGTTTTGCATGTTTGCGCCCTCTAAACACACACACACACACACCCCCCTAAATCAAATTATAGTTATATTTAGTATATTATCTAATAATTTTTACTTATATATGTTTTAATCAACTAGGAAAGTGCATTGAATTTAACAATGAAAGTATTGATGTCTTTTAAGTCTTCCCAAGTAGATGAAGCTGTTAATTCTTTGGATGTAGAAATGATCGATACATTGATGAAATATATTTACAAAGGTTTTGAATTTCCATCAGAGAAAAGATGTGGCCAGCTTTTACTTTGGCATGAAAAAGTTTATTCAGTTGGTGGTGTTGGAAGTATTGTAAGAGTACTTACAGATCATAAGAGAGCATAACTATAAAATTTTAATTTTGAAAATAAATTTTTTAAACTTACATTCTACAATTCTTTTGTTATTAATTTTACAATTTATCATATTTTGTACAAATGTATTATTCCATTGTCAATAAATCTTAATTATAAATATTTTGTTGTATACCCATCGTATTTTTCAAAATACTTATTGGTTTGTGTTTCTATTTATTCTATTGCAGATTCTTAATTAAGATTTTTTAAATATTGAGTAATTTTATATAGTTAATATTAAAAATAAAATCTATATATTATTTCTCAAAAGGTCTTTTTTTTTTTTTTATAATTTATTTGATACTAGATCATATTCAATAGTTAAGGTATAATTCTAAATTCCCTGGTGGGAAAACTGTTAAATTCCCCGAAACCGCTTGGAGAAAAGCTATGAATGAAAGAATACTTTATTTGCGCATAACTAAAAAAAACTATCGATTTTTGTCAATTATGTAAGTGCATCAAAATCATTTCCTTTCTACAGACTGCATAATCCAAAAAAGTGTCTTATTTGAAGAAAGTTTTTGATCTTGTCTATGAACAAATGTGAAGGTCTGGCATCTCAGATAGGTTGCCATCAAGTTTAATAGGCAAACAAAATCGAAATTTACGAAGTTTTTCAGTTTCTCGCATATAAATTATCTAATACAGATCACAAATTATTGCTTTCTCCTTACTATAACAGGGTATACTAATTCAAATAGAGTGTTATATCGTCGTCACCATGCTAAAGTAACGAACGGTGATACTCTTTAAAACATTACTTAAAAAAAATCCTATAGATCCACCCATTACTCCTGACATTCAATCCAAAGGCATCACATTTTACTCGACCTACCACAACACAGCATTTGCTTCAGTTTACTGCCCCCCTAGTTTCGAGCTTACACCCACGATGTTTTCTGAATTTTTTTTGAAGAACCCCAAGGCTGGGGGTCGATATTGTGTACGCAAAGAGGCAGAAATCTCTGGTCTACCCTCGATGGACTTTCATTAGACACCATAACTCCGAATTCACCGACCTATTTATTGGCCCACTTCTAGACGAAAATCACCCGACTTACTTGATTTCTTTATTAACTAAGGACTGAGAACAGTACCATTTACCGTCAGTATAAGCTCTGATCACAGCAGACCGAAGCTCATAGAAGGTTGCATGGACTGGGACGCTTATAGAGATCATTTTAACTCAAAACTCTCTGTCCCACTATCGATCAAAAATCTATATGAACTAGAAGAGGCTGTCGAAACCGTGGGAGGCTGTTCGTGGGAGCAGCTCGCTTCATTAAGGATTTGTATTCGTTTCTTTACCAGCATGAGGAGGAGCTTGTACAATGGCTTGCCCCCAAGAACGTTCAATCGAAATTTATTCCACCCCGCGCACCACACTTCGCTGGACTGTGGGAAGCCGGCGTCAAATATGTCAAGAAGCTTATGGCTGGAACGATTGGATCTCAAGCGTACACTTTCGAGGAATTGTCAACCGTCTTTACATGAATCGAAGGCATCCTCAACTCGAGGCCACTTTGTGCGCTGAATGAGGACGTTGAAAACTGCGACTATCTGACGCCGGCCCACTTTCTCATAGGATCACCAGTGACCTCTCTTCCTTAGGCAAGTGGACGGGTAGGAAACCCAACATTAACGTCGGCGACTTGGTCATCATGATCGAACATCGTTCACTCATTGGCCATTGGCCAATTGCCGAGTGATCGACACTCACCCTGGCCGAGACGGGGTTGTACGAACGATAACAATTCGTACACCCTCTAACAAAACCTTTGTTCGAGCTGTGGCGACTTTGGTGCCCTTGCTCAACCCGGACCATGATTCAAAGGACAATCCTTGAATCTTTTCATTTGCATGATGAATTACTTCGAATTCTTTTCCGTTGTTTTTTCTCTTTTTTGCATATTCGTTTTTAAAATTATGTATATATCTTGATATATTTAATCTATAATATTTATCAATCATATTTAATCCATGTAATATTTAATATTTACTTAATATTTAATTCATATAATATTTAATCCATGTAATATTTAATATTTACTTAATATTTAATTCATAATATTTAATTCATATAATATTTAATCATATAATATAATTAATCATAAGATCAATTAATGGTATCAATCTTAATATCATTTTTTTTTTTTGCCATTAAATAAGTTGGCTGTTATTAAACAATTATTAGTATGATCTAAGCTTGGTTTAGTAACTCACATCACTTATGACATTGCTAAACTAAACAGGCACTAATGTAACATCACCATTAACGTCATTTTGTACATCCCTATGCAAAAGTACCTGTTTGAACATTGAACATCGTGAAGAGTCATGCTGTCATAAATTAGCTCACCAAAGCTTAATTTAGGTGGGCGGTTTGTTCAAAGAACCCCTCTGAACACAGGCGCTTCAGTGGCGCCATCTCTTGATGAAGGGCCGAACCCCTTGGCCAGCCATGCAGGAAAGGAGCATAAAAGTGCAGGTCTTAGGCCAGATAGAGAAAGAAAGTCCTATGCCTAGGTGCACTAAAAGTTCATGTAAGTTTATTACATAATAATGGAGTAGTCGCACAAGGGATTGCTGGCCACCGGGGGAGGATAGGAGGAGGACCACCAACGTTGTGAGAACAACTACAGCCCCAAGAAATATTACCATAAAGCAGATTGAAGGAGATACAGATTGAAAGGAGAAGCAACGAACAAAAAGTCAACAGGTACCATCCACACCATCAAAGCCAAATAATAATATTATATACTTACCAATATCATAATTAACACACTAATAATATTGTATCCCTTTTGGCAAACAAACCAGTTTTGTAATAACCATATTAAATACAGTCCATTTCACCACAATTCATATATATTAATCACCAGCCCTAATTTAAAATATCCACCATGACCCACGTTCTTTGGCTTTTCAAACCGTGGGTCATAAAACATAATTATTTTATTCTTCAGATGATTTTTTTGTTTATTGAATCATAAACCATCACTATCCAGTATTCTACTTTGATAAATATGTAATATGTTGGAGAAGTTATCTTTATTAACCGTCTTCGAAAGAGGAGGTTACTCAATTCGATTTGTATGTGTTTTTTTTTTCTTTTTCTATGTATGTTCACCGATTACTCCGAGCTGGATGGACCAATTGCAACGAAACTTTTGCATCTTCTACAGTATTTTCTCGAGAGGGTCCTATTAAACTCTTTTTTTGGTACTCAATTTATTTACCAAGTTATCGGTAAAAAACATGAAAATAATTATTTAATTATCGCTCAAAATGTTTCGAATAAGTAAACATAGAATAAATAAGTAAACATTGTTGGAGCATACCTTATGTTATATATTATATAACATAAGGTGTCCTCCAACAAGCTATTAAATACGATAGTCTTTCCTCCATTTATTTTTATTGTTAAATAACTGTTTTGATGCTCGATGAATCGAATAGGAAAACCAACCCATCAAATTCTGAATCACAAGACTAGTGGGAGAACACGATCGGTCTGTTAGTTATCGACTTGTTTTAAGTGCTTGTTGGAACAAACCTTAAATAATTTATCAACAATAGATTTAAATAAAGATATTTGTCACATCTCTTCTAAAATCTACCAGAAAATCCCGACATCTTTTGACAAAGGGATCTTTGGGCATGGGATGAGTGGTAATCGATTAAACTAAAAACTGTTTACACGTTTTTTTTTGTACAATATACAACCTGATAGGTCCCAACTACCAACGGGTCTCCTAACATACATATTTGGTAATACTTATATATCAGAATACAGCGACTCTACTCTGCTCTAACGGATCTCCAGCCTAAGACTGCCTCCAACTCTCACTCGGCTAGTGGTATTCTCCTTCTAGGCTCCCCGGGCTCCGACCTTCGACTGTCTTCTGGCTCCCACTCCCTGTGCCTCGCTTCGTCTGTCACTGCCCCTCTACTCGCCTAGGCCTGCCTCTTCTAGAAGTACCTCCCTCTCTCTCAGGGTATCCTAGGTTCAGTGACCTGCTTAGCTTTTTGGGAGTAATTGTCCACGTGACAACTCCCCCCTCCCCTGAATTCCAACGTCCGTTGGTAAAGTTTGGACCTGTAACAGAAAACAAACCCAGTGGCAGTAATTCGAGTTTTTTTTTATTATAACCTACATTCGTAACATTTACAAACAAAAGTACCGCAAAGAACCTTAAAAACAAGACAAAAATTCGAATCCGAAAAAGGTGAGAACAAATAAACTTGAAACGAAGAGCCTCACTGCATTATTTTCTTTTTGTATTCGACCATCATCGGCTTACCCCTTTATCGTTCATTCTCTTATTTACCGAGTTTTTGATTAGCACATTCCTCAAATTCTGCGCTAAACCGAAGTAGAGAAAACTGCCATTTTTTAGAAAAAAGTAAGATTTTAAAAATAAAAACAAAAAAAATTCTATCTCCTCAACAGATTGAGATAGGAAACTCGTTTCTGCGCCATTCTACCCCGTTTAACATGCAGTATTCAGTTTGGGCACATCTTCTAGTTTAAAGTGCCTGAAATTCTAGAGCCATCAAAATAAAGTCAGTTGTCAAAATTTCTATGGGAATTGAGTCCTTGTTAGAAAACTTCCTTTATGGGATCTCAACTTTTTTGTCCCGCTCCCTGACATTTTTCGTGTCGTTTTTCCTTATTCATTTACTCTATAGCCTTCCTAATTGAGTTGGAGGGGGAACGCTTTTATTTCCCACGTTCTTTATTTCACTCCCTAAAATTCGATAAATCGAATTCAACTTGTTATAAATTCATTAACAAGACATGAAAAGAGAATTGGGATGTTCAAATTATATAAAATATTTCACTTTTCGGCTAAGCACTAGATAAATTTTGTGTTGTTCCTAAGCTGCACACGTATCTTTTTTTTCAATTCCTTGTTTATTTATTTATGAAATAAAAGGAAATTATATATTTTGAGCATATTAATTATCAAAATGTATTGTTAATGAAAATTTACGTGTGCGAGAGCTAACTAGAGCGCGAGGGCAACGAGTTGGCGATAGTGGTGGTTCTTGTGAGGTCGGAGAAAACCCTTCCCCTCTCCCTAATCTATAATCTTACCTAATAAAGATTTTTGGACTAATTACCTATGCGAGAGGTAACTAGTCACGGAAAAGAAAAGTATTAATTACGGTTAGAAAATTTATGTTCGCGAAAACTAACTAGAGCTCGCATGGACAAATTCGGTCGGTGTAGTCAAGGGAGGGGCAATCCAGTCTGTTCAGAAACAAAGCCTCCTCCATTATCCTGCTCCATTTCTCTCTTTCTGTGGCTTTGGCACACCATCGTCGTATATTCAGCTGCTGAAGATCAGCCTCCACGTCATCCAGCCACCTTTTGCGAGGTCTACCTCTATTTCTTTATCGTCCTGGATGACCATACAGCATTTGTTTAGGGAATCTCGAAGAATGCATCCTTTCCACGTGTCCCACCCAGCCCAATCTTTTTTTTTTTTTTTTTTTTTTTTTATGAAGTATTTCTTCATGTTTGAAGTTTCCCTCAACTAAACTCTTCTTCCAGTCTCACCTTCCTGACTTTCGTTTCCCCTTCCCTCAATCCATGACCGGGCCATACTTTCCTTTACTTTATTTAGCCACTGTATACGTGCTCTTCCCCTTTTTCTTCTTCCTTCTGCTTCCCGTTCAAACATCATTCTTGGTATTCTATTTGAACCCATTCTTTTCACGTGGCCATACCATTTTAGTTTTCTTTTTTCTATCGCTTCAAGTAAATTTCCTTTAAGATTCATTTTTTCTCTGATCTGGCTGTTTTTTATATGGTTTATCCTGAAATCTTGCCGACCTCCTCCAAAAATCCATTTCTACCGCCAAGAGTCTTTTTTCCTGTGCTCTGTTAAGAGTCCATGTTTCGGAGCCATACAGCATGATACTCTCAACCAGTGCACTATATATTAATTTTTTGGTTTTGCCAAGAATATTGCTGCTCCAGAGAAGAGAATTCAGCATACCAATCACTTTTCGGCCACTGATTATTCTTTTATTCACTTCCGAGTCCGTAGAGCTATTACTCTCTAATATGGATACAAGGTATCTAAAGTGTTCCACTCTTTCTAGATTTGATATAACAGAGTCGTTAGCTTCACCCACATCTGTACTCATGTATTTTGTCTTCTTCACATTCACTTTCAATCCCCATTCTTTGTATTATTCCATTACTATCCTAAATAAGTAGCTTACATCATGATCCTTTTGTACAATGATCACCTGGTCATCAGCGAATAATAGATGGTGTAAGTACGTGCCGTTGATTGGAATACCCATTGGGCTACATTTATCTGTCCAATTTTTTAGGCAAGCGTCAATAAATATTTTGAACAATGTCGGAGACTACAACATCCTTGAAGAAGGCCTTTGGTACTCTCAAAATCTTCGGATAGGAAACTTCCTACTTTTATTTGGCATTTATTATTTTTGTAAATTTCCTTTATTAAGTTTATGGTATCTTTACTTATGCCAGCTAATTCCAAGGACTTCGAAAGTAGTTTCCAAGGGACACTATCATAGGCTTTTTCCAGGTCTATAAATAACATGTCAACTCTTTTAGTTTTTGCTGCTTGTTTTCCCCAGCAATTGCCTGAGCATAAATGTGATCAATGCAGGATTTTCCTGCTGTTAACCCACATTGCTCCTCTGAATGAAGAAATTGGGCTTCTAATTTATTCTTGATTACTCTGCCAAGTAGCTTCATGATAGGATTGGTCACTCAGACGCCTCTGTAATTGCCACAATCTTTTCTATCTCCGTTTTTGAATATAGGTGTGAGGTATTCCAATTTCATTTCTTGTGGTATAATGCTTCCTTCGAGTATATGATTGATAAGGTCGGTAAGCAGCATAGTTACTTCTCCACCTCCATACTTGAGCAGTTCGGCGCAAACACCCCCTGGGCCAGCAGCTTTTCCATTTTTTAATTTCTGACTCTAAATCCTCTTTGGTGACTCGTAGCCAGCCCAATCTTCTGTTCTTTATTATGTTAACGATATCTGGGTCCCGAAATAATTCTTTTAATTCAAAGTTCTTTGTTATTCTGTAACCATCCATATCTCTTATGGGCCCCAACATTCACCAAGAACTCTTCTTTCCCATTCCCAGTCAGGACCCAGATTTCACAGCCGTATGGCACAATTGGTCTAATTAGAGTAATAATAATAATAATAATAATAATAATAATAGTCTTTATTTATATACATATATACATTTATAGTAACAGTATTTACATTTGCATGTAATTTTCTTTTATCGCACATATATATAGACCTTCCTTTTCAGGAGTTGTTAAAGTCTTTAACGGGGACTATCCATATTTTGTGTTCGCTGAGAGTTCGCTAATTTTCATTTTCCAGTATTCCCTGTCCTTGGCTTTCCGTGACCACAGGGTTCCTTCCACCTTCTTTATCTCGTCTACCCATCTTCTTCTTTGCCTCCCTCGGTTCCTTTTCATATCTAAGGGGATCCACTCTGTGAGTTTCTTGGCCCAGTTTTCGTCATTCTTCCTCATTAGATGCCCAGCCCATTGCGATTTTATCTTCTTGATATGCCTGATTACGTCTGTAACCCCGGTTTCTTTCCTTATAGATATGCTACTGAGCTTTTGACTTCTTTTTATGCCTCGCATGCTCCTCTCCATAACTCTTTGGCATATTTGAATTTTTTTCTCATGGCATTTGTTGAGGGACCATGTTTGGCATCCATAAGTCATAGCAGGTAATATAAAGCTATTGAAAGCTAATGTTTTTAGGGGCTGGCTGATATTGTTATTCTTCATTATCATTCTTAAGCTCCAATATTTCCGCCAAGCCACAGCTGTCCTTGTCTGAATCTCTGTTGCTTGTCTATCTTTAAAAGAGATCCTTTGCCCTAGATATGTGATTTCGTCTACTATGCTTATTTCTGTTTTTGCTATGGTGATATGCGAGTTAGTAATTATTTTTGTCTTTGCGAGGTTCAGCGATAATCCGTGTTGGGCACTTGTGTGCATAAGCTGTTTTAGCATGGTCACTATTTCCTCAAGAACTCTTCTTTCCCATTCCCAGTCAGGACCCAGATTTCACAGCCATATGGCACAATTGGTCTAATTAGAGTAGAGTTTTGTAAAGCTGTGTCTTTACACTTCTGGGGAGTTGTTTGAATTTGAGGGATTTAAACATGGCATAAAGACACTTGTTACCAGCTGTGATTCTTGCCTTTATGTCTTCCACTGTATCATTATTTCTTGTAATCATTCCTCCTAGGTAACTTAAAGGACCTGCATGCTGGAAAGTTGTGGTCTCCTATCTTCATCCCCTTTTCCATCAAAGCACCATCTCTAGTGTTATTATTATAGTGGTGTTAGGTAGTGGGATCTCTATTAGGCGTTATTTTCACTACCTACAAATGAACCAAGGTACACAAATCCCTGAACTGCTTCAAATTTTTACTCTTGTATTTCGATGTATGCGTCACTTTGCACAGACCCTGCAACCATATACTTTGTCTTGGCTTCGTTACTAGCCCCATTCTCTTTGTGGATTTCTTCGAAGCTGTAGAGGTCTCTTGTATGCCTGATTCTGATCCACTGATTATATCAATGTCATCGGCATAGGCCAGAAGCTGGACAGAATTTTGTATGCTGAGTTCAATGCCTCTACAATTTTTACACTCGAACAGGTCACCGTTCTTGTGGATTAGGCAGACCACTTCATTGTTCCAGTCATCAGGCATTTCTTCTTCTGCTCAGATCTGTTCCATCTGATGGTTAAGTTCCTTCACGAATTCCTAACCTGCATTCCTAAAAAGTTCTCCTGGCAGACCATCCTCGCCTGCTGACTTGTTATTATTCAGCTTCTCTATTGCCTTGCTTACCTTATCGTAGGAATTACTTTAATAATTAATATTAATTTTAAAATCAATATATATTATAATCAAAGTGTACAATGTGCCGATAAAACTCAAAAACGACACCACATTTGATCAAATCAATGGTGTTGTAGCCCTATAGCCTCTAACCATGAAGAAGGTTTCTGTTTTTATCTTTAGGGAGCAAAGTTGAAGAGAAAAGGGCTGAAATTATAAGCCTATCGCAATATGTAATTAGCCTATCCATGAAGGGGCGAGTTATGAATGAAACCTTTAGTTCAGCTCCAGTCTACCAGTTCATTCATTCAGTTTGCAATGGTTATTTTTTTTTCCAGCTGTCCTTTTTAAATTACTCAAGAGTAAGCTCAAATAATTAGTTTCTTTTTTGTGTTTCAATATTAAATCCTTAACAAAGTAATTTTCACAAAAGTAGGCTGATCAACACATTACATTTAATCAATATATAATATATAGGTAAATTTAATGCAATAAGAGTGAACATTTCTTAGTGGTACAGTAAGCGAATAAAAACAGACAGGAAAAAAGAGATAACTTGACTGAATATAAATCGAAAATAAAGTGTGTGAAGTGTATTTATGAATAAGAAGTTGGTTTGATTAATATTTATATGAGCCTTCCAGTTGACAAAATGACTAACTCCAATTCAGCATTTTTCAGGAAAGCACTTTAATAACTAGATTGTCTGTACAGGGATTTTTAAAGTAATCTTTTGAATGATATTTTACTAATATGGTAATGTAAGATAATACATAGTTATTTACAGTGATATAGATTTACATACACTAAATTGAAAGGAAAATTCACATGGCATTGCATTCTATAGATTGAAAGTTATCACAGATTATAACTGCATCATTGGGGGGGGGGGGGAGGGGGTGAGGGTTGAGCCCCAAGTATTCGGCGCCTAATGTGTAGTCAAAATATAATTTTTTTAACTGAGACATTAGATTTTTCAACCATAATTTAATAACTTATTATCTGTTGACTACATGGAATAAGCTTATAGAATTCCGAATCACCGAAACCATCAAAAACAATACATAGCGCGACAAATTTGCTGCGATTAACTTTTCATTTAACATTTTCAACCCCCCCCCCCCCCCAAAGTATGTAGGGTTCCTTATTTGGGTGGACTCTGGAAATCTTGAATCTTACTATTTATACCAAGTTTAAAATGAAGTTTTAAGAAGGTCCTAATTTTGTTCTAAATTTCCTTTAATATTGTATTCAAAGATTTTCTGTTATTAGAACTGTCACGAAATTCCCGGAGCGGAGTTTTTTAGCTTTTATAAAGGTTAAAGAAAGTTTGTCCGGATCTTTAATAAGTTTTTTTTATGTTGATTTTTAGAGGAAACTCTTTAGAAGCATTAAAAGTTGTGCTTCGAAATGCTCCATTAACGTCTCGAAATCCACAAGTAAAAGTAAGTCACATTTTTAGATTAATAAAATTTAAAATATATTAATGACGTATTCGTGTGTGTGTCTGTGTCTGTGTATTTATTAACTAACTACGGATATCAAGCCTTTGCTTAAAAATATATGGCTCTTTAAAATATAGAACTTACATTCTAAAAAAATAACTTAAAATTAGGCTGAACCTAGAATATTTTAATATAATTTCTTTTATGGATTCTTCTAAAAAATGTTTAAGAAATATTACCTTATACAAATTTTATATTTTATTTTATTTGTGTTGTTATATCAATCATTAGCAAATCTTTTTTAAAGAATTTGGTCATATTTAGCAGCAAACTGAGAAGAAATACAGACTAGTGTCTCACATTTTGGCTATGCGTGAATCGAAACTGTGAGATTATCGGAAGTAGAATCATGACACTGTGCCGTCACTGATGAGTGTAAATAGGCCTTAAGATGGCACAAGATATTGGATCAGAATCTCTTGTTATGAACACCGCAGATAGATATTGTATCAGTGAATACATCACTAACCAATATGGTGTTATGGCCAGCTCATTGCTGTCGACCAACCAACACAACCATTTTAACATCAGGGTTCTTGTACAATTCCCATAAATAATCGAATCCTCCATACTTAATTATTATGAAAGTGACCAAATATTCTCCTCAAGATGTGTTTATAAAATCGAAAGAGGTTGCTTCTTGTGCTTTTCTTAATTTCCAACTCTCTGATTCATTTATTAACAGGGGTCTGATCAACATCTTGTACATGTTAACCTTTTGCTCTTAGAGTGATGATGATGATTTTTTATCAATTTTAGATAAAAAAAGTAAGTGTTCATGAGCTCAAAAAACAATTTTTAAATTAGTAGACAGACACCTTGCTTACGAAGAAGTTAAATTTAAGCACAACTCAACATCAAGGCCTGTTTTGCATGTTTGCGCCCTCTAAACACACACACACACACACCCCCCTAAATCAAATTATAGTTATATTTAGTATATTATCTAATAATTTTTACTTATATATGTTTTAATCAACTAGGAAAGTGCATTGAATTTAACAATGAAAGTATTGATGTCTTTTAAGTCTTCCCAAGTAGATGAAGCTGTTAATTCTTTGGATGTAGAAATGATCGATACATTGATGAAATATATTTACAAAGGTTTTGAATTTCCATCAGAGAAAAGATGTGGCCAGCTTTTACTTTGGCATGAAAAAGTTTATTCAGTTGGTGGTGTTGGAAGTATTGTAAGAGTACTTACAGATCATAAGAGAGCATAACTATAAAATTTTAATTTTGAAAATAAATTTTTTAAACTTACATTCTACAATTCTTTTGTTATTAATTTTACAATTTATCATATTTTGTACAAATGTATTATTCCATTGTCAATAAATCTTAATTATAAATATTTTGTTGTATACCCATCGTATTTTTCAAAATACTTATTGGTTTGTGTTTCTATTTATTCTATTGCAGATTCTTAATTAAGATTTTTTAAATATTGAGTAATTTTATATAGTTAATATTAAAAATAAAATCTATATATTATTTCTCAAAAGGTCTTTTTTTTTTTTTTATAATTTATTTGATACTAGATCATATTCAATAGTTAAGGTATAATTCTAAATTCCCTGGTGGGAAAACTGTTAAATTCCCCGAAACCGCTTGGAGAAAAGCTATGAATGAAAGAATACTTTATTTGCGCATAACTAAAAAAAACTATCGATTTTTGTCAATTATGTAAGTGCATCAAAATCATTTCCTTTCTACAGACTGCATAATCCAAAAAAGTGTCTTATTTGAAGAAAGTTTTTGATCTTGTCTATGAACAAATGTGAAGGTCTGGCATCTCAGATAGGTTGCCATCAAGTTTAATAGGCAAACAAAATCGAAATTTACGAAGTTTTTCAGTTTCTCGCATATAAATTATCTAATACAGATCACAAATTATTGCTTTCTCCTTACTATAACAGGGTATACTAATTCAAATAGAGTGTTATATCGTCGTCACCATGCTAAAGTAACGAACGGTGATACTCTTTAAAACATTACTTAAAAAAAATCCTATAGATCCACCCATTACTCCTGACATTCAATCCAAAGGCATCACATTTTACTCGACCTACCACAACACAGCATTTGCTTCAGTTTACTGCCCCCCTAGTTTCGAGCTTACACCCACGATGTTTTCTGAATTTTTTTTGAAGAACCCCAAGGCTGGGGGTCGATATTGTGTACGCAAAGAGGCAGAAATCTCTGGTCTACCCTCGATGGACTTTCATTAGACACCATAACTCCGAATTCACCGACCTATTTATTGGCCCACTTCTAGACGAAAATCACCCGACTTACTTGATTTCTTTATTAACTAAGGACTGAGAACAGTACCATTTACCGTCAGTATAAGCTCTGATCACAGCAGACCGAAGCTCATAGAAGGTTGCATGGACTGGGACGCTTATAGAGATCATTTTAACTCAAAACTCTCTGTCCCACTATCGATCAAAAATCTATATGAACTAGAAGAGGCTGTCGAAACTTTCACGACAACTGTATTCAAGAAGGAGCTTAGACCTCTTCAACACCAAGACCACAAAAAGTAGAGAACTTGCCTCATTACCCTTTTATATAAGAGACCTTATCAAAGCAAAGAGGAGAGCTCGTGATCTATGACAGACGAATAGACTTCCTTCAGACAGACAGATTTTCAATAAACTAAATAACGAACTTAAAAGACAGATCCAAATATTCGGCCGGGATAACCGAGCGTGTTTGAGCGCGACCCGCTTTAGCATGCTCGAGCCGAAAGATGGCGGTTCGAATCGGTTCGAATGCCACACATGGCCAGGTATGGGGTATCGAACAAAAAGTGTCAGCACCACTCCGGAGAGAGGATAGCTCCTGGGCTGTTTTGGACGAGGAAAGGTCTTGAACTGTTTGCTGACTACCTTTCATCTGTTTTCAAACCACATACGGACTCCACTAACTCAGAACACGAGGCCTTCATACACAATAGTTAAGACATACCTCTACAGCTCATACTATGACCACACCCTTTTACACCATCACAAGTCGCTCAAAAAATTAGACAGTTGCCGAAAAGAAAATCCCCTGCATATGACTTGATAAACGCTGAGGCGCTCCAGAAAATGCCCAGTGTTAGGGCGTCGTAAGGTTCACAAACTTGCAACCTTGATCAACCTTTCCCT
This sequence comes from Aelia acuminata, assembly GCA_911387785.2. Taxonomy (NCBI): domain Eukaryota; kingdom Metazoa; phylum Arthropoda; class Insecta; order Hemiptera; family Pentatomidae; genus Aelia; species Aelia acuminata. Next base: position 72,363,526 of record OU426978.1, on the reverse strand, counting down.
AATGCAACAACACTGGTTACCTTTAAAGAGCTTTAAATTAAAATATAAGTTTTAATATAATATGAAAACATTTTAAAATATAATGTAGAGACTCAAACTAAGGAATTTCAAAATATAATTCCGAATGCTTTTTTTCAAACCCTTTATTGATAAAAGTTATTAGTAAAGAAAGATGAGAAAAAAAAAAATACAAATTACATAAATATATCTATAGAACTTCTATATAAACACAAAATAAGATTAAATATAAATTAAACTCTGTGGTTACAAAAGGAAAAAAAAAAATAAGCTTCTGCAAGTTACATAAAAAAAAAATAAAACCATTCTGGTATTATATATTAATGTTTATATAATTATATTAATGTTTATATTCAATATCTTTTCAGTTAATGTATATTATAAGTTTTACTGAGCTCATTTAAATTTATTAATTGCGCAATTAAAATAAAACAAAAATGTCTAAATACCCTGGGTAAAGAATCAGGCGATATTGTCGAAATCATTGATGGATTTCGTGAACATGAGTTGATCAACTTAAAATTTCGACGGTGAGTAGGCGTCCATCCCGTAGAAGATCGTAATAATATAAATTGGTGTCGTCTTGCTGGTGAACCAACCTGGAGAAAACGAAACGGCCTCCAAACTGCCGATAACCGACCGTACGATCGGAAATTTTAATCGCAATATATGCGATTAATGATATTTGAGAAAAAAAAAGTAATGTTCGTTATATAACAGTCACAGAGCACCTGTGTACCCGCTGACGACAAGTTGCCTATTGCCACTTAATCCTATACAATTAGTACACAAAAAGTTTAGTAAACACCAGTGTACGGTGTAGTATACAATATCACGGTACAATAACAAACATTTGAAATGATTTTCATTAATTTAAAATAAAATTTAATTTTATTATTTTATTCAATTATACCAAGAATTATTCAATTCAATTATTGATTCAATTATTCAAATTTTGAGTTTTGACTTAACGATAAAAAAAAAAAAATGAATGACTATTAAAATAAAGATAAAGTAATTTTTTTTTTTACAATAACTAAAACATCTTCGTTACGAATGTTTTGATAACAAATGAGCGGCCGTAACGTACCGCCCACCAAATTTTATGTAATAAAATTTCAATCAGGTCCTTCCTCTGAAGGAGGTAACAAAGGTGCTAACTGGGCAACTGGTCGCACGTATTCTCCGGTTGCGGTTTTTAACTTTACTATCCTAACAATACCACCTTTACTGGGATAGGTCTCAATAATTCGTGCTGCTGGCCAACAACGAGGAGGTAATCATGATTCTTTTATTAGAACCAAGGTCCCTGCTGTGACATTTTTTGTATTTAATACCCTTACCAAATGTGTTTTCATTGACTTTACCCCCGCTTCCCAAAGACCTCCAAAGTGAGGGGAGAATGGAGGGATAAAGTTCCATTCAATCTGTTTCCTAGTGCAATGTTCAGTTATACGCTCTTGAGTCCCTGGGTTTCTGAAATAATTCCATAACTCCCTCAATCTTCTATCAGCCCCCACAAAGTTTGTTGCGTTATCTGAGAAAATGCGAGCAGGTACTCCTCTTCGAGCAACAAATCTATCTAGGCACGCTATGAAGGCATCGGTATTAAGTTTAGAAACCAGCTCAAGGTGAACTGCTTTTGTGCTCATACAAATGTACAAACATAAATAGGCTTTGGTTGCATGTGCATTTTTTCTTGAAGATTCCTTAATTAGGAAAGGTCCGGCAAAGTCTACTCCCACATTGATGAATGCTCGGCCTTGTTCAAAACGAGTAGCTGGTAATGTACTCATAAATGGCACAAAATTAGTTACACGTAAACGATGACAGGTAACACACTGATGTACCCTTGACCTTATAAGTTTTCTTGCAGTTGGTATCCAATACTATCTCCTAATTAGCGAATGAAGCAGTTGAGGTCCAGCATGTAAATAACATAAATGCAAATGATCCACCAGCTTTCTTGTAAAATGAGATTTAGGATGTAGGATAATTGGATATTTCGCCTCATAAGTCAAAGGACTGTTATGTAAACGCCCGCCCACCCTCAGAACACCAAGGGAATCTAAAAAGGGTGCAACGGAGGATAATTGCGTTTTATCACCTTCTCCACTAGCGACCAGAAGAAGTTCCTTACGGAAAAAGTAAGCTTGGTTCATTTTTATACAGAACTCGGTTGCCTTACGAATCTCCTTTAAACTCAGAATGCCCGTCATTCGTACTGAATTCTTTTTAGAGTTGTTGATGAATCTCAGAATGTAGGCAGTTATTCTTTGAACTTTGGTAAAAGAAGAAACATTTTTTAACCATTCATCCTCGTGAGATTTTGCCAGTGTATGCTTGACACAAAAGTGTAGAATCAGATTTAATTTCAGGTAGGTTGTCTGAACTTTTATTAAATGCTTGAGTTATTGGCCATGTTGAGGGATCCTCTTTTACCCAAACTGGTCCTTGCCACCACAACATATGATCCTTGAGAGAAGCTGGAAAGACTCCTCTAGAGGCTATATCAGCTGGGTTGTCCTTTGAAGAAACGTGGTGCCAGTTTTCCAAACGTGATAATTGTAAAATTTGTACGGCTCTGTTCGCAACAAATGCTTTTAGCTTATGTGGAGGTGTCCCTAACCAGCCTAACACAACAGTTGAGTCAGAAAATAGAAACATGGATGTTGGAGATAGCTGCCAAATTACATCATTGCAGGAATTTAGGAGATTCACCAACAGCAATGCTGCACACAATTCCAATCTATGTATAGATAAGGGTTTAATTGGGGCGATACGAGTCTTTGCTGCTAAAAAATAGGTATTAACTTCCCCTTCAAATGATTGTGGTCGTAGATAGATTGCAGCTGCATATCCTAAGTCTGGTGCGTCCGCGAACCCCATAATGAAGCGTTGGTGTGTTTGAGATGGCATTATGCAACGCGGAATATGAATTGTTTCTAAAGTTTTAAGTTCATTAATAAATCTTTCCCATTGTGTGTTGATATCATTAGGCAAAGATTCATCCCAATTTGATTTAAGCTTCCAAAGACTCTGCAGTAGTCGCTTGGCCTTAAAAAGTACTGGAGCCAAGTACCCCAGTGGATCAAACAGTCTAGCAATTGTGGATAAAACTGCTCTTTTGGTCCTAATTATTGAAGGTATTCGAACATTATAATAAAATTTGTCAGATTTTGGGTCCCACATCATTCCTAGGATTTTTACTGACGATTCGTCAGATGCTGTAAATTCCATTGGAGTTTCTCTTAAGCCTTCTGGAATTGATTGGACTACCATGTTGGAATTACTGGCCCATTTCTTCAATTCAAAACCCCCTCGAAGTAAAAGTTCCTGGAGTTGTTGGTACAATTTTAAAGCTTCTTCAGTATTATTGGCGCCAGTTAAAATGTCATCCATGTAAAGGTTATGCTGCAAAGCACTGACAGCTAAGGGAAAAGCTGACCCTTCATCCTTGATTAATTGCTTTATTACCCGTAACGCTAAGTACGGAGAGCATGACATGCCAAAACTTGACCTGGTTAATTCGTATTCTTGAACCTTCTCTGACGGGTTAAAACGATAAAATATGTGCTGATATTTGCGATCTTCCGGATGTATTAAAATTTGTAAATACATTTTGCAAATATCTGAAGTCAATGCAACTGGAAATTTTCGAAAGTTTAAAATAACATTTTTAATGTCTGCCTGTAATTTTGGACCTGTTATTAGTTTATCATTGATTGAGCCTTTAGAAGTTGGCATAGAAGCATCAAAAACTATGCGTAGTTTTGTTGTAGAGCTTGCCTTGAAAACCCCATGATGAGGTAAAAAATATGCATTTTCTGAAGAAGTGGGTACCATGAAGTTTTTATCTAAATATTCCTGAAATACTGAAGAATATTCCAGTTTTTTAGCCGGGGATTTAAGGAGACTGGCTTCTAGTTTGTAAAAACGGTGGAGGGCGGTAGTTCGAGAATTTCCTAATATTACCTCTGAAGGATTTTTAAAGGGCAGTCGCACCATATAGCGTCCTGAATCTGTTCTGGAAAGAGTGTTTTTGAAAAATTCTTCACAATAGATATCTTCTTTGCTGGCTGGTATTGGGACCTCAACCTCTTCTATATTCCAAAATTTTTCCATAAGTTGGTTCAATGAGGGTGTCACGGCAAGCATCGCATTAACTGGATTTTGTTGAGATGAAACATCAATCTTTCCTGTGATAACCCATCCGAATATTGATTTTATAGCATTGGGATACCCTTTCGCTGTTATGACGGAGTTGCCGCTAAGAATTTCTCCAAACAGGTCTGCGCCTAATAAAAAGTCTATACGACCTGCGTGCCAAAACCCTGGATCTGCTAATTCATACTCTTTAAAATAGTCTATGATGCTGCGAGGTACTGGTGAATTTGGCATACGTGCTGTTATTTCTTTCACAACCACTGCTTCTGTTTGGAATTGTGGGTGAAAATTATCTTTGGGAGCTAATACGCATGTGACTTTAAATTTTCCATCTTCTATTGGAATATTACCAAACCCACTGAGATCCTGGGAATTTCTTTGTTGCCGCAAAGCTAACCTCTTTACGCAAGCTTCTGTGATGAAAGAGCGTTGGGCTCCGCTATCGATAAGCAAACGAATTGTATGAAATGTTCCAGTCAGGTCTTTTATTCTAGCTAATGCAGTCCCTAAAAGTACCAATGATTCTCCTTTTACAAGGCCCGAAAGTACTGCACCATGAGCATGATCATGAACAGGTGAGGCCATAGTTTCTGTTAAAGGAACACAATCATTAGGAGAGCCTTTTCCATCTACGTTCGTTGTAGTATTCTGAGACTTTGGACTAGCAGAGACCTCCTTATTTTGTTTAAAATGAAGCAGGCTATGATGCTTATGGTTACAGTATCTACAAGTATTTGTAGACTTGCATGTTTTTGCAGAATGATTTGGGGCTAGACAGTTTACGCATAGTAGGCGGGTTTTGATTTCCTTAAATCTTTGCTGTGGAGTCATGCTTAGCAATTTACTACACTTGTATATACGGTGTGGATTTTTACATAGTGGACATAAATTAATTCCTTCTGAGGTAGTAGTAGTCATAAATACTTGCTTCGATGTTCTTGGCTTTGCTGGAATAGGTGAATGAGATCTCGCCCCCATAGTTAAGGCTTCTGATTGTAATATTGTACACTGTTTGTGTATGAAATTAACAAATTCTGTAAATACAAGTTCTTCTCCAGATTCAAACTTTTCCCTGGTTTTGGGGTCCAATAATCTTAAAGCATATGAGATGAGGATAAAACCGGCTGGGTCTTCTAAACCAAAATTTTTAAAAGCCAAGGAACTTTCCAATATAGTGTTGGAAAATTGTTCAAGTGCCGGAAGCGTTACCTTAGGCATCGGTTTATATGAAAAATTTTTATTAAGATAATTAGCGGCCTGTACACGTTTATTGTCATATTTCTTGCATAGAACATTCCATGCTTGCAGATAGGATTCAGCTGTAATAGGTATTGCTGCCAATGATTGAAGTGCTAAGCCTTTCAAAGAACTCTTTAAGTAATGAAATTTTTGAATCGGTGACAAGTTATTATTTGCATGAATTAGTGACAAAAAAGTGTCTTTATAAGATACCCAGTGGGAAATGTCCCCATTAAAAGTTGGTAGCGAAATTGGAGGTAATTTAAAAACCTTATTATTACTTGATTCGGGTAGGGAAATATTGACTACAGAAGTGTTTACTCCTTCATTATAGGGAATATCGTAAGCTAGTGCATCATAAAATGCATCACGTGTTTGAGAAATCAAATTTGTTATATGGGTTAATTCAGCCGTTTTCTCCATCTGAGCAGCTGTCCGTTTTGCTTTCAAAATTGCAATAGAAAAAAATTTATCCCAGTTCGAATCGATTCGGGAGAGTTTAGCTTTAAAAATATTAATTTTAGCGGAATTTGAATCGAGTGATTGACCTAGAGTTTGAGTATCTTTGATGTCTGAAGCCAACTCTTTGATTTCTTCCATTTGTTCTTCGAGAAGTTCTACTTTATCTACCTTAGGAGCCATAGTTATAAAAATTAAAAATAGCAATTTAAGAAAAAAATCAAAGGAGAAATAATATTAATAACCGAACAAGGAGAATACGTGTCACAAAAACCCAATGTACATAAGAATTAAAGTAATTAATTACAACTCTGAAAATAGAAAAAAAAAATTTCTTGATTAATATCAACAATTATAAAAAAGAAAGTTTCAAAAAAGCATCCGGCCCGAAGGACCAAACTTGTTAGGTAAGGTTCACAAACTTGCAACCTTGATCAACCTTTCCCTAATGCAACAACACTGGTTACCTTTAAAGAGCTTTAAATTAAAATATAAGTTTTAATATAATATGAAAACATTTTAAAATATAATGTAGAGACTCAAACTAAGGAATTTCAAAATATAATTCCGAATGCTTTTTTTCAAACCCTTTATTGATAAAAGTTATTAGTAAAGAAAGATGAGAAAAAAAAAAATACAAATTACATAAATATATCTATAGAACTTCTATATAAACACAAAATAAGATTAAATATAAATTAAACTCTGTGGTTACAAAAGGAAAAAAAAAAAATAAGCTTCTGCAAGTTACATAAAAAAAAAATAAAACCATTCTGGTATTATATATTAATGTTTATATAATTATATTAATGTTTATATTCAATATCTTTTCAGTTAATGTATATTATAAGTTTTACTGAGCTCATTTAAATTTATTAATTGCACAATTAAAATAAAACAAAAATGTCTAAATACCCTGGGTAAAGAATCAGGCGATGTTGTCGAAATCATTGATGGATTTCGTGAACATGAGTTGATCAACTTAAAATTTCGACGGTGAGTAGGCGTCCATCCCGTAGAAGATCGTAATAATATAAATTGGTGTCGTCTTGCTGGCGAACCAACCTGGAGAAAACGAAACGGCCTCCAAACTGCCGATAACCGACCGTACGATCGGAAATTTTAATCGCAATATATGCGATTAATGATATTTGAGAAAAAAAAAATAATGTTCGTTATATAACAGTCACAGAGCACCTGTGTACCCGCTGACGACAAGTTGCCTACTGCCACTTAATCCTAGACAATGAGTACACAAAAAGTTTAGTAAACACCAGTGTACGGTGTAGTATACAATATCACGGTACAATAACAAACATTTGAAATGATTTTCATTAATATAAAATAAAATTTTATTTTATTATTTTATTCAATTATACCAAGAATTATTCAATTCAATTATTGATTCAATTATTCAAATTTTGAGTTTGGACTTAACGATAAAAAAAAAAAATGAATGACTATTAAAATAAAGATAAAGTAATTATTTTTTTTACAATAACTAAAACATCTTCGTTACGAATTTTTTGATAACAAATGAGCGGCCGTAACGTACTGCCCACCAAATTTTATGTAATAAAATTTCAATCAGGTCCTTCCTCTGAAGGAGGTAACAAAGGTGCTAACTGGGCAACTGGTCGCACGTATTCTCTGGTTGCGGTTTTTAACTTTACTATCCTAACAATACCATCGTTACGAATTTTTGAATAACACAGTAACACCCAGGAAAGCTCTAGTTTTTCTTACCACAATCTTTAATTGCATTCTCAGGACTATTAGAGCAGATATCATTTTGGCAATCAGTCCCAGTGAACTCAAGCAGGTGAAAGGATGCCAGCTAATCAGGTATGGAATAAGCTGATTTCTATGAGTATGATTCTATGTGTGTGTGTGTGTGTGTTTTAACTATTTGTCGTACGAAACTTAATTAGGCATTTGAGGGATATAGGTGCCCGCGATTTAACAACCAAGATTTCTTCTAAATCGAGAAGGCATAGTGAGCACTTTATCCGAATACTATTTTTCTATTTACGATTTTTCAAAAAACGGTTCTAACGATTTCGATTAAACTTTTTAAGTTTAATTTTAATGAAGCATTCATTATTCATTCATTCATAGTCATTCCTCTAAAAACCGCTTTTATGCAGTGTGAGGAGGAAGTTTATATAGCCTTCTCCAGCTCTGTCGGTCATCTACAAGCTGCCTTCTGTCCTTCCATTGGAGTCCTCTTTTCTGGAAGTCCTTCTTAACTTCGTCTTCCCATTTTATTCTAGGACGGCCTCTTCCTCGCTTCCCATCCACTTTGACTCGATAGACCTCACTAGCAACTTTACTCTGCTCCATCCGCAGGTGTCCCAGCCATCTCAACCTGTTTTCCTCTATTAAATCGTTGGCAGGTTTAACGTCCAGGTTCAATCTGATCTTGGTATTTCGTACTCGATCTCTTCTTGTTCTCCCCTCTATCTTTCGGAGAAATCTCATTTCAGCTGCTTGTATTTTTGATTGATGCTTTTTTGTTATCGTCCATGATTCCGAAGAGTACGTCAGAATGGGGAGAAATGTAGATCTGAATACAGCCACTTTCGTTTTCTTTTCCACCTCTCTTCTATTAAGGAAGCCTCTTTTAACTGCTTCAAACATCCTGCCCGCCGCTGTGATTCGCTCATTTACTTCTGAATCAATGTAACCATTTTCGTTGAGGTGTGCACCCAGGTATTTGAAGTTTTCCACCTGCTCCAGGGCTTTTCCTTCAACTCTGATCACACGCATTATTCTTCTTGGTTTCTTCCCAACTCTCATTACCTTTGTTTTCGTGGGGCTTATAACCATGTTTATCTTCATGAGTTCTTCTTTCAATTGGTTAACATTGTATTGCAGATTCTTGTCATTGTCCGAAAAAATAACGATGTCATCAGCGAATGCAAATAGCGAAAGGCTCACTGGTTTTAGGTTAGCATACCCAAGGTGGAATTTCCTCATTTTCTCCTTCGCCCTTCGGATGGCTGAGTCCATAACTAAAAGAAACAGGAGTGGACTAAGACTACAACCCTGTCGGATCCCTATGGTTGTTTCAATTTCTCGAGAAGTACAGTTGGCAAATCTGACCACATTTCGTGTTTTCTTGTAAAGACTTTCAACCGCCTGGATATGACCTTGATCGATCCCTTTCTCTCTTAAGGCGTCTAAGATGTTCCGCTTTTTTACTCGATCAAAGGCTTTTGCGAGGTCTACAAAGCACACCGATATTTCCTTTTCTTTTTCTAAAACTTTTTCAAAGACCTGTCTCATAGCGAAGATAAGGTCTTAGGTGCTCCTATTTTCACGGAAACCGTATTGCTCCTCTTCGAGCAAGCCTTCGATTCTTCTTCTAATCCTCTTTTCTAGGATCTTAGAATAGATTTTACTAGGAACGCTTAGGAGAGAAATACCTCTGTGGTTGTTGCAGTCTCTGTTATTCCCTCTTTTAAATATTGGGACTATAATGGCTACTTCCCAATCTTTTGGTATTTTCTTTTCTTTCCATATGAGGTTTAGAAGGTGCAGCATAATCTCTTTTCCTTTAGGTCCCATGTATTTCAGCATTTCAGGAGTTATTTCGTCATTACCTGCGGATTTCCCAAGCTTCATGCTCTCCAGCGCTTCTTCCAGTTCTTCCTCATCGATATAATCATCCTCTTCCCAGGGCACTTCCTCTCTTTGATCTTCATTCTCTTGGGGTGACTGTCCATTTCCCTCAAGCAGTTCCTGGAAGTATTCCCTCCATCTTTCCATTATCTCATCCTTCTGCCTGAGAATTTTTCCCTCTTTGTCTTTGATAAACTTTCGAACGATATATTATACCTACAAATTACTACTAACATTGTCGGAAATTGAAATTTTTATTTTGGTAAATCATATATTTTATTTCTCTTATGTTTAATTCTTAAATTCTTTCTTATTTAATATTGAGCCATTTTTTGTAAATATGGATGACAAGGGACAATTATTTACTCGAAATCAGAAATAAAAAAAAATTACTTTAAAGGAAGATTTTTTCCTTAGCCAATAATAAAAGCCCTATCAGACCTAATAGATTTCTTACTATTAATGAATGCTTCGTTAAAATTAAACTTAAAAAGTTTAATCGAAATCGTTAGAACCGTTTTTGAGAAATCGTAAATAAAAAAATAGTATTCGGATAAAGTGCTCACTATGCTTACTAGAAGAAATCTTGGTTGTCAAATCGCGGGTACCCATACACCTCAAATACCTAATTTAAGTTTCGTACGACAAATGGTTAAAACACACACACACACACACACACACACACACACACACACACACACACACACACACACACACACACACACACACACACACACACACACACACACACACACACACACACACACAAACAAACACAACAACACACACACACAAACACAGACCATTTCGCGGGACTCAGGAGACCCTAAAACGTCTGGTTCCGTTGAAAACCGGAAATTTTTCACAATGGCAATAATTTCCCTTACTATATATTTCTTATGTAGGTAAGTGAAAGTAATAAATATATAACAATTAAATAACTACTTTTAATATTAACGTAAAATTTAATACAAATAATTAGTTTAGTCATGGAATACCTTAATTAATGTTATTAGTTGAGAATTTAGCTGTTTTAATATTTATTCCTGCGAAAATAAGTATATTCGTATATTTTTGTAGGGAATATGAGTGTATCTGTATTTTTATCAAGTAAATACGAACGTATTTGTATATTTCAGCTGCGCAAATATGATAATTCGCAGATTTTCCCTGCGAATAATCGAATATTCGCAGATTTTCCTGCGAATAATCGAATATTCGCTGATTTCCCCTGCGAATATTCGAATATTCGTATTTATATTTGCGAATACAAATATATTCGTATTCGTATATGCGAATAAGAATACGCAGGTTGGTGGTGCTTCGGGTGATATTCGTATTCTTATTCGCGAATACGAATACGCCCAACTCTGGTTGGAAAGATTACAGATAAGGGCTACCAAGTTTTATTTAAACAAAAAGAGGCATTTATACTAAACAGGGAGAATATTCCGGTCCTTCAAGCCGACAGAGAAAACGGGCTGTACTATATCTGTCAGGGGCCTGAGGAGCAAGTACATATGACTTCTGGGGGATCAAAACTATTAAACTGGCACAAAAAGTTTGGACCTCTCAAATTTCCGGGATTTAAAAGGGATAATTAAAGCTAAATCTGTGAATGGTATCGACGCTACTGGAGACGAAGATGTGCCATTCTGTGACACTTGCATTAAAGGTAAATTCACTCGTCAACCATTTCCAAAACAATCAAGCAGAATATTCAAAATTTTAGAAATTATTCATGCAGACTATGACAACGGAATCTTTTGGTAGGTCGAGATACTTTATCACATTTACGGATGATTACTCTCGTTGGACAGAGGTCAGATTTTTAAGGAACAAAAGTGATGCCTTAGAAGCATTTAGAAATTATAAAAACCAGGTGGAAAATATTATTGGAAGAAAAATTAAATATTTCCAAACCGATAATGGAGGGGAACTCACCAGTATGGAATTTAATAATTTCTTAAACGACTGTGGGATTAAACGAAGACTAGCTTGCAGTGGAACGCCGCAACAGAGCGGCATAGCGGAAAGAAAGAACCGAACACTGAATGATATGGCCAGATGTTTTATGTAAGATGCAAATTTACCTGAAGTTTTCTGGGCTGAAGCAGTTTCAACGGCAGCACATGTTCGGAACCATTGCCCAACTGAAGGACTTGATGGGGAGATACCTTATAGGCTATGGAAAGGTAAACGACCGGATGTATCGTATTTTCAGCCTTTCGGAACTAAAGCTTTTATATTAAACAAAAGAATGGGAAAAAGAAAATTCAATGCTCGTTCTGAAGAAGCGATCTTCGTCGGATATTCAGACACTTCAAAAGGATATAGGATGTGGCGGAAAAGGGATAAGAAAATTGTTATCACAAGAGACGTCAAATTTGTTGATTCTTCTGATGGCCAGGCTGAAGCGAAAAGTTCACCCTTAATCAAGGAAACAGAGACAAGGATCGAGTCAGTAATTTTGGATTATTACTCGAACAATAAGTCAGTCGGTAATTCGAACCAGAGCTTGCCTCAACGAGATAACCTGAATCACGAAAGAATAGAAGTGAAGCTGATTCCTGCCTTTACGTCAAAAATACTGGAGATGCACCAACCTACGTAATTATACATGTTGACGATGTTCTTTGTATTAGCTCGGACGAAAGCGTTAAAGATACTTATTTTATGATCTCAAAACATTTCGAATTAAAAGATCTGGGAGAGGTATCAAATTATTTAGGAGTAGAAGAACACCAATGGATTAAGGGTTTTTCAAGGCACATCAGTTTGGAGACTCCCCTATCCTTCCAGATAACCGACGATATCGTCAGGCTATTGGTTCGCTATTGTATTTGTCAACTACCTTGTAGCAACATTTTGTTGCGAAATCAATATTTATTTAAATTAATTTTTATTATTGCATGTGACATTTTAATCATTTTTAATAATTAAAGACACATGTAAAAATATAGTAAAAAAATATTTTTGAAAGAAAAAGTTGTATCAAATAAAATATATTGTGTTGAGCATTAATCGATCTTTGGAGTCAGTTTAAGTACATAAGGAACCTCTAAAGTGGTGACCCCGACGTGATCCAGCCCGTAAGTACAACTGTATTAAGATTTTTTTAAACTTTTACTGCACTTACGATAGTTGAGATGACTGCACGCAATCTCATCGATATTTTTGGGCTGGAAGATGAAGAGTCAGCCGATCTAACACCGGCACTCGCTCCGCAGTCTATAGAGGTTTCTTCCGCTCCTAAAGTGAAAGCACATTTACCAATGTTTCACAAGAGTGATCCGGAAGTGTTTTTCTTCAATGCGAGACAATTTTCGCTCTCTATAATATCAAGAGCTCCATTAAGAAGTTCCGATACGTTGTCTCACAGCTAGATCGGGATGCGGCGAGAGAGGTCATTGACCTTATGCGAAAACCCCCAGAAAACGAGCCTTACGAAGCCCTGAAGTCAAGGATAATGATAAGATTTGGAGAATCAGACAACACCAGGACTCTCTACAAAGGGGAAACATGCAAACGTCCTGACCCCAGCCATTTCCTCAATTCCGGCAGGTCAATGGTATACCGAGCTGCTGCAGAAATACAGCTCTATTACCCTTCCCACGAATTATTTGAAAAAACCAAGCCACTCCATTGTCCATCACATTGAAACGCGCGGCACACCGGTTACAGCGAAAGCGCGTAGGCTACCTCCCGAACGCTACGCAGCTGCGAAGCGCAAATTCGAACAAATGATGGAGGAAGGCATTTGTCGACCCTCCAATAGTCCTTGGGCAAGCCCATTGCACATAGTGCCAAAGAAGGATGGAGGAATTAGACCCTGTGGAGACTATCGGCGCTTGAATGAAAAAACAATTCCAGACCGGTATGCTGTTCCAAATATCGCTGATTTTAATATAAATCTGCATGGGAAGCGGATATTTAGCAAACTGGATCTGAACAGGGCTTACTACCAGATCCCCGTAGCCGAAGAAGACATTCCTAAAACAGCCGTCATTACTCCTTTCGGCCTAATAGAGTTTCAGCGGATGTGCTTCGGTTTACGCAACGCTGCGCAGACGTTTCAGCGCTTCCTGGATGAAGTTTTGCGAGGACTCGACTTCGTTTTTCCGTACCTCGATGATATCTGCATCGGATCTAAGGACCTAGAGGAACATCAGGTACACTTGGAAGAAGTCTTCAAGAGACTAGAGCAGCACGGACTGACCATTAACCTGGCGAAATGCGTATTGGCGAAGGAGGAGATCGAATTCCTTGGTCATCGGGTGAACCAGCACGGCATAACTGTCTTGGCTGCTAAGGTAGAAGCCATCGAAAATTACCCACGCCCGTCAAACGTTAGCGAACTGCGACGATTCCTAGGGATGGTTAATTTTTACCGTCGATGCATCCCCAACGCGGCAGCAATTCAAGGCCCCCTAAACGCGTACATGTGTGGAGCTAAAAAGAAGGACAAGACCCCGATCACCTGGAACGATGCGAGTATCAAGGCCTTCGAGGGTTGCAAAGAGGCAATACGCAACGCCGCAATACTGGCTCACCCCATGTCTAACGCTGAGTTGGTGCTGGCCTGTGACGCCTCTAACGTTGCCATGGGAGCTGTCTTGCAACAGTGGGATGAAGGTGCTTGGAAACCTATAGGGTTCTTTTCACGAAATTTCACCTCTGCGCAACGCAACTACTCAACGTATGATAGAGAACTTCTTGCAATACATCAAGCGATAAGGCATTTTCTTCCATACATCGAGGGGCGACATTTTGTCATATGGACCGACCACAAACCCCTCATATACGCATTCCAACAGAAACCCGAAACCTCAACGCCATTGCGAATCCGGCTTGTAAACTATATAAGTCAGTTCACCACCGAAATCCGGCACATATCTGGAACTAACAATGATGTCGCCGATGCATTTTCTAGGGTGGAAGGGATCGAGAGTCCCAATGAAATGGAAGCGATTGCGGAAGCTCAGGCAAGTGACACCACTATACCGGAGCTGCTCAAGAACTCCACCCTACAACTCAAATGGGTTGGAATTCCTAGTCTCAACAGGTCGATCTTGTGCGAAATGTCAACCTCGAAAGCAAGACCGTACCTTCCTGAAAGTGTACGTCGCGCCGTGTTCGAACAACTTCACCGCCTAAGTCATCCCGGGATCCGAGGTTCACGTAGACTGGTGGCACAGCGATATTTTTGGCCTAACCAGAACGTGGATGTGGGGAAGTGGGCCCGCGCCTGCGTTGCATGCCAACGGTCCAAGGTTCAACGACACACTATGGCTCCACCCGGAACGTTTCTTCCAGCAGGCCGTTTCGAACACATCCATTTGGACATTATTGGACCTCTCCCTTCTTCAGGTGGAATGAAATACTGTCTGACGATGGTGGACAGATATACTAGGTGGCCTGAAGCCCAGCCAATAGAGGACATATCTGCGACTACTTGTGCAAAGGCACTTTGCTCATCATGGATCGCGCGTTACGGAGTACCTGCTAGGATCACCACTGATCAGGGACGCCAATTTGAGTCCGATTTATTCCACCAGCTCTCCAAGACCCTTGGGTTTAAGCGCTGCAGGACCACTGCATACCACCCACAGGCCAACGGATGTGTTGAGAGATGGCATAGGACGCTCAAGACGGCCCTCACAGCACAACTCCGCGACGATGCTTGGGTTTCCCAGTTACCCATGGTGCTTCTCGGACTGCGAGCAGCTGTACGTGATGACAATGTCTGTAGCGCTGCGGAGATGACCTTTGGCCAACCCCTGCGACTGCCTGGCGAACTGCTGGAAAAGTCCAGGCAGCGCGAAAGCTCAGAATCATTCGTCCGGCATCTTAGAGAACATATGGACCAGTTGCGCCCTGCACCTCATCGGAAGTACAGAGGGAAGACCTTTGTCCACTCAGACCTTCAGACCTGCTCCCATGTCTTCCTGAGAGACGACACCGTGCACAAGCCTTTAACGCCCCCATACACCGGCCCACACCAAGTTCTCAGCAGGAGTGAGAAGACCTTCTCAATACAGCTGCCTTCTGGCCCACGCACGGTGACCATAGACAGGTTGAAACCGGCTTACCTGTTGCAGGATAATCAGGAATCAGGTTCCAGCAATAATCCGACACAACCGACATCACCAGACACCACTTCAGCGCAGGTTTTCAATGACTCCGACGCAGAAGAACATCCAACACCTGCCGAGCGAAGTACTCGTCGTGGTCGTGTACTACGACTTCCTCTGCGTTTCTGCGACGAAGTCATTGGGGGGAGCTGATGTAGCAACATTTTGTTGCGAAATCAATATTTATTTAAATTAATTTTTATTATTGCATGTGACATTTTAATCATTTTTAATAATTAAAGACACATGTAAAAATATAGTAAAAAAATATTTTTGAAAGAAAAAGTTGTATCAAATAAAATATATTGTGTTGAGCATTAATCGATCTTTGGAGTCAGTTTAAGTACATAAGGAACCTCTAAAACCTCAAGACCCGATATATCTTCAGCAGTAGGAATCCTTTCCAGGCGTGTTGAGAAGCCTACTCAAAGCGATTGGAATGCGGTCAAAAGAGTTATTCGCTACCTGAGATCAACTCGAGATATGAAGCTAAGATTATTAGCATCAGGAGATATGATTCTAGCCTGTTTCGCAGATGCTTATTGGGGAGGGGATACAGGAGACAGGAAATCAATCAGCGGCTATCTATTTAAACTTGGATCAAACTGCATAGCATGGTTCTGCAAGAAACAGACATCTGTAGCCTTATCTTCAACAGAAGCTAAGGTGTGAACCGTGTTAAACGCCTATAACTCAAAAATATGTGTTTAAAAAATAAAATATGTTTTAGATAAAAGTTGCAGAGCGTCAAATCTATATAAATAAAGATGAAATTCTGTTTGTTTGTTCTTTATAGAAATCCATTCCGTTTGCCCTAAATTCTCCAAATTTCGTTCAGTTTTGTAGGCTTATAGTTTTTGAGCTAGTCTGTTCACACACACGCACGCATTGTTAATTGTTTGATTTTAGTATTTTACATGCGTGCGTGCGTGCGTGTGTGTGTGAACAGACTAGCTCAAAAACTATAAGCCGTACAAAACTGAACGAAATTTGGAGAATTTAGGGCAAACGGTATGGATTTCTATAAAGAACGAACAAACAGAATTTCATCTTTATTTTACCGACTTCGAACGAAAGAGGAGGTTACTCAATTCAAAACGTATGTGCCTTTTTTTTTTTTTTTTTTTTTTTTTTTTTTTTTTTTTTTTTTTTTTTTTTTCTATATATGTCCACCGATTACTCCGAGATGGATGGACCAATTGGAACGAAACCTTTTGCATCTTGTATTTTCTTGTATTGTATTGTATTTTCCCAAGTTGGTCCCATTAAAACCTTTTTTGGGTTGTTAATTTATTTAAAAAGTTATCGGCAAAAAACATGAAAATAAATCTTTAATTATCACTAAAAATTTTACTTAATGGAAAAACATATGACATATATAACATAAGGTATGCTCCAACAAGCTATTAAACTCATTGGTAACTAAACAATTTCACTATTGTTTTAATGCTGGATGAATCATGTGGGAAAACTAACCAATCATATCTAGAATCAAAAGAGTGGGGGGAGAACATCAGCAGTCTACTAGTTATCGACGTGTTTTAAGTGCTTGTTGGAACCAACGTATGCATAACCTTAACTGATTTTTCAACAATAGATTTCCATAAAGATATTTAATATCCGCAAAATATAATATCGCTGTCGTTTTCTGTAGCGTTATTAGTAGATATATTAGATTGATATAGGTATATATTCACCGAAAACAGTAAACCTTCTTAATTTAGATCTAGTCGACGGTTGGACACCATAAAAATAAGACCACGAAATTCGTGGAATTCCAAGAAAGACTGAGTATTGATAACCGTTTTAAAGCAGAAATTAAGACTTCTTCAAGTTCCCCAAGGTTCGTTTAAATTTAAAATCGTATCCATTATTGCTTTAAATTAGATTTTGATTTCCGACTTTCACTCGCTATACACGTTAAAAAGGAATACAATAATTCCTGGAAAAGCTTATTTTCAGTTGATTTGGGGGCCTTAACATTTAGGCACCTCTGTCTTCTTCCGGAATCACTCGGTCTTATTAATATACAATGTAATAATGAAATCTTGTGCCGATTCTTCATGGAGTGACACTTCTGTTATGTTTCTCGGATTACTACTATAGGTTTCTAATTTTGTTTCTGCAACTAGAATAAATTAGAAAGGCTTTAAGTGCCAAATCATTTATTTTGAGAAGACGAAAATCTGCTATCTAAGCTCAAATGTAGCTCGAAAAAATATTAGGGGTACGTCAAGTTATAAAATAATTTACGTTCTGCTAAATAATTTCAATATTATTTCGTTCCATCACCAATTTCATCTATGATGGCTAATTGTCTAATTTATTTTTACGTTGCTAGCTAGTGGCACACAGGCTTTGTTATTGTCTAGATAGGAGAGTCTAGATATAAAAGTCTTTAAGATAGGCACTTATTAAGAATTATTTCCATCATTCATTTTCCAGTTGATTTTTCGATTTTTTACACTTTTCCACAAATTGTGAGTTGTAATTGTTTGCTGTGTATTAACTGAAATGTAGTAGAAAAGAGCGTTATCAAAGAGCCTTCTTAAGACAATTTCCATTGATTTTGAGGTTTGGATCGATCTTTATTAAATCGAAAGAAATTTAAATATTCGATTTTCTTAGGTTGCCGAAATTTTCAAAAGCCAAACCGTCATAAGTTTAGTGTTTGCAGTTCGTGAGAGCCTAAAAGTGTTTTTAAGAGCCTAAGTCCAATAATAAATGAATGAATTTTATTGAAATAGACAGTGAAAATGAGCTTGCATATGTTTAGGGGTTTTTCGCGTTCGAGGTAGTCATCTCTCAGGTACCGAAATAACTAACAAAAATATTAGCGGTCGAATCTTTTATCTTCTAATAAAATAGTTTATCAAAAATATTGTGTATTGTATTTCCCAATTAATGAAAATTTTCCAATGACACTTTCCCCATTACAATGACATTAAATTATTTAACAAAGAAATTAAAATTTCAATGTTTGCTGATGTTCATCCATCAATAAAAGCTGCAAAATAAAAGTTGATATCTCCCAGATACAATCTCTTTGTATGAAAGTCCCTGCAGCAAAAATTTGGCAGCCATGAAAATGCTTAATATCATAAATGCTACCCCACTTGAATTGAAGAAATTCATTTTCTGAATAATTTTTTATTACGAAGGATATTATTCTAGGTACTTGGGTATTAAATTTAGTCAAAAACTCATCTAAAGGAATTACGAACATAATTTACTCAACATTGATTTTATTAAAAAAAAAATCCAATTATAATCGTAGAAGGTAGAAGTTGAATTATACAGACACCACTTTTCAACTTTTCGGTGTGTACTCATAAAATTGAAAAGGTGGTAGAGCATAAAAAAAAATTCGAAATTTGTTTTACCCAACTTACTGTTTTCTACATTTTTTATCTTCTCCAACTAAAAAGTATAAAATAAAAAATATTTTATAAAAAAAATTAAACCGACTTCGAAACCTAGGAACCAGTAAAAATAAATGCACTGAAAAGTATGAAATAATTACCTTCTGATTTTTATGAATACATAGCAAAATTGAAAATGGTATAAAAAGCGGAGAAATGCAATAAGACGAATAATTTTATTTTATTTGTACAAATAGACACTAATTGTTATTAAAAATTGTGAAATTAAAATATTAAATACTATGTTCAATATAACACAATCTTTTCGGAGGCGGCGCAAAATTTTAAATTTTTAACACTACACATTATGAAAATCGTAAACTGCATCTTCTCATCTATTGATTTTAATGCCTACTAATGGAATTGTATCGGTAACATATCATTTATATTTGCGCCGCCTCCGAAAAGATTGTGTTATATTGAACATAGTATTTAATATTTTAATTTCACAATTTTTAATAACAATTAGTGTCTATTTGTACAAATAAAATAAAATTATTCGTCTTATTGCATTTCTCCGCTTTTTATACCATTTTCAATTTTGCTATGTATTCATAAAAATCAGAAGGTAATTATTTCATACTTTTCAGTGCATTTATTTTTACTGGTTCCTAGGTTTCGAAGTCGGTTTAATTTTTTTTATAAAATGTTTTTTATTTATATAGATTTGGCCCTCTGCAACTTTTATCTAAAACATATTTTATTTTTTAACTACATATTTTTGAGTTATAGGCGTTTAACACGGTTTCCACCAAAACCGTAAAAATTCAAACTTAATTTTTATGTTCAGATTCGGATCATTCTATTTGAATTACTATACCCTTGTACAGTAAAGAGAGATCAATAATTTTTTATCTGTATTTGGCAACTTATATGCGAGAATCTGAAAAAGAAATCCAAAAATTTCGCGGATTTCAGGCCTTTAAGTGCTAAATACGTTCAAATTTTAATTAGTTTTTTACGTTCATTTACCTATTGTTAATAAAGATGTTTACACAACAAAGGTAGAACATTTATTAACAAAAAAGTTAGAATCAACAATACATCACATGCTTGATATTGTCATGTGAATATAAACCTTAACACCCCCTCTCAATGTCAAGCGTAGTGATAGCTAAGTCCAATTCTTGAAGTTAGTTCCTGGAACCTCTTGTAAGGAACCGGCTTGGTGAGAAAATCAGCTTCATTCTCTTCAGAAGGGCAATAGGTTATCAGTATTTCATTTTTATAACCATGTCCCTCATTAAGTACTTTCGTATATCTAAGTGTTTAATGCCTTTTCGATTCCTATAAATTTGATGCAACTTTGGTTATCCTCAAAAATGCTAGTAGGATAATCTTGCACATATCGCATGTCTCTAAGAAGCATTCGAATCCAAATAGCTTCCTGTGTTGCCATGGTAACTGCCATAAATTCCGCTTCTGTTGAAGATAAGGCTACAGATGTCTGTTTCTTGCAGAACCATACTATGCAGTTTGATCCAAGTTTAAATAGATAGCCGCTGATTGATTTCCTGTCTCCTGTATCCCCTTCCCAATCAGCATCTGCGAAACAGGTTAGAATCATATCTTCTGATGCTCCTAACCTTAGCTTCATATCTCGAGTTGATTTCAGGTAGCGAATAACTCTTTTGACCGCATTCCAATCGCTTTGAGTAGGCTTCTCAACACGCCTGGAAAGGATTCCTACTGCTGAAGATATATCGGGTCTTGAGGTAGTTGACAAATACAATAGCGAACCAATAGCCTGACGATATCGTCGGTTATCTGGAAGGATAGGGGAGTCTCCAAACTGATGTGCCTTGAAAAACCCTTAATCCGTTGTTGTCCGTATAGGTTTTGAATTTTGCAATCCGTAAGTCAAAATCAAGTTATCTATCTTCCCTTTTTGGTGTATAAAAAATTGTACATCATGTTTTTCAACTTCTACTCCTAAATAATTTGATACCTCTCCCAGATCTTTTAATTCGAAATGTTTTGAGATCATAAAATAAGTATCTTTAACGCTTTCGTCCGAGCCAATTCAAAGAACAGCGTCAATATGTATAATCACGTAGGTTGGTGCATCTCCAGTATTTTTGACGTAAAGGCAGGAATCAGCTTCACTTCTAAGAAAACCAGCGTCTAACAGTACATTATTGATTTTCTCATTCCATTTTCGAGCTGACTGTTTCAATCCATACAAAGTTTTTTGTAATTTGCAAACTAAGTGCTGTTTTTCTTCTTGAATGAATCCTTCAGGCTGCTCCATATAAATATCTTCATCCAAATCTCCATTTAAAAATGCCGTTTTCACGTCAAAATGATGAACAACTAAACCTTTTGTAGCTGCGATTGTTAGTAAAATCTTTATCGTTACTGGATTAACTACCGGTGCAAAAATTTCGTCATAATCCTCACCACATTTTTGTGAAAATCCCTTGGCAACCAACCGTGCTTTGTATCTTTCAATTCTACCATCAGCTCCAAATTTGGTCTTGAATACCCACTTACAGCCGATCATATTTCTTCCTTTAGGCAACTCTACTAAATTCCAAGTGTTATTCTTTTCAAGTGATTTCATCTCTTCTTTGGCCGCAGTAACCCATTTTTGTCTTTCACTGCTTGATAATTTATCCAACTCTTTCCAACTTTTAGGTTCATAAATTTTTTCCTGATCTGCGATCGTTTCAGATATTATTTGTTCAAACAAATCGTCTTTCTTTTCAGCTAACATAATTAACCTTTCTGGTGGCACTCCTTTGTTCTTCCTCTGAGACCGCCTCGGCTGATTATTTTCGTTTTCGTGTTCCATTTTATCATCTGGAACTATGTCAGGTTTGAAGCTGTCATTTTTGCCTTCAACAATGTCATCCATACTTCAATTTATTCTTTCGTGATTCAGTTTATCTCGTTGAGGCAAGCTCTGGTTCGAATTACCGACTGACTTATTGTTCGAGTAATAATCCAAAATTACTGGCTCGATCCTTGTCTCTGTTTCCTTGATTAAGGGTGAATCCTTTTCGCTTCAGCCTGGCCATCAGAAGAATCAACAAATTTGACGTCTCTTGTGATAACAATTTTCTTATCCCTTTTCCTTTTTCTCATCCACATCCTATATCCTTTTGAAGTGTCTGAATATCCGACGAAGATCGCTTCTTCAGAACGAGCATTGAATTTTCCTTTTCCCATTCTTTTGTTTAATATAAAAGCTTTAGTTCCGAAAGGCTGAAAATACGATACATCCGGTCGTTTACCTTTCCATAGCCTATAAGGTATCTCCCCATCAAGACCTTCAGTTGGGCAATGGTTCCGAACATGTGCTGCCGTTGAAACTGCATCTGCTTGCAAATGTTTATAAAAATAAAAAAATATTATAAAGATGAAGATTGAAATTAAGAAATACGAAACATGACATCAAACAGAAGGGAAAGGGTCCCCACCTATGGGAACATCAATCGAGCCAGGTTTTCCGTATTATGGTGTGACATGGTTTATAGGTTTTGGTCCAGGGGTTCTTACAATAAAACACCAAAATATCCAGATACCAACGTAATATAATATTTCAGACACCAATGTAATCTAATAGTTAAGACGTTACTTAATATCATAGTTCAGATACCAATGTAATATCATATTTTAGATACCAACTAAAAATCATATAGATCTACGCAAATGTCTCGGAACAACAATTTTCCATTCCTCACTGGGGTCCTCAAGCTCTCCCTTCAAAGCGTTCTTGCGATGATATAACAATTGTCCGTCCTTTATCAACCATCCAGGATGAAATTCTGGAGACTTTTGGACTCGGTAAAATTTCTGATTATACCATTCATCAGACGGTATAGAGGATTCCGAAGACGAAATCTCACCGGAAGAAGAACCATGATCGGGACTAGAAGATAAAACGGTGATTGAGGCAATTCTGGATAAAGCATCGGCAACTGTATTCAGTTTGCCCTTACGGTAATCCACTTTGTAGTTGTATAGTTGTAAACGAAGAGCCCATCTAGCCAAACGGCCCGAAGAGTTTTTCAAATTCAGTAACCACTTAAGACTTGCATGGTCAGTTATAACGGTAAACGGATATCTCTCCAAGTAATGCCGATTCTTTTCGATACCAAACAGAACTGCGAGACATTCCTTCTCGGTCACGGTATAATTTCTTTCAGCTGGACTGAGAGTGCGGGAGCAAAAAGCGATGACCCTTTCTTCGCCATCTTGTATTTGAGTTAAGACCGCTCCCAGACCTGTATCACTGACATCGGTCTGTAATTGAAAAGGCTGCTCAAAATCTGGTCTGGCTAATATTGGTGCTTCAGTCAGAGCTGACTTGAGAGCATTGAAAGAGGCTTCCTGCTCTTTTGTCCATACCCCTTTAGCTTTACGTTTAAGCAAGTATGTAAGTGGAGAGACAACTGAAGCGTAATCTTTTATAAAACCACGATACCATCCTGCCAGTCCAAGAAACCTTTCAAGTTGCCCAACATTAGTAGGAAGAGGAATCGAGTTACGGAACTAACCTTGTCTGGATCAACACTCATGCCATCACTATTAATTCAATAGCCCTAGTATCTATCTTCCTTACATCCAAATTCGCATTTTTTGGGATTGATGCGCAATCCTGAAGCTTTATGTCGACGGAACACTTCCTTAAGCATATCTAAATGCAATTCAAAAGTTGGAGTACAAACCAAGGCTTACATATACATATACAAAATAAGGCTCTATATTGTCATATTTAGGCGGCATTTCCATCATAGACTTATAGTCCTACGTAATTTTCAGCATACTGCAGCTACAGTTTATTTTTGCCCTACATTTGCTTGGTACTATTTTGCCCCGACCCCTTCAAATTTAAGCTATATAAAAATCCAGTTTTTAGGGAAATCTCTCATATAACCAACCAACCATCTGTTTTTTTTAAACAATTATATTTATAATTCACATGACCATCTCGATTTCTAACACCCCCCCCCCTTTTCGGTTAAAGGAGTTTTCCTCTTTAATCGAAAAACCGAGATGGTATATGAACTCTTCTGCCGCTCCACGTAACTATAGCTCAATCAGAACGACATCACCTTTTTTTGATTTTCTCTCTCCTCTCTGTCTTTCACAGTGTGTCACCAGTTGTCCTAAATATTCCACCCTGAACCTCCCCCTCAATTCTTCTCTCAAGCGCTGTAAAAACTGATACCTCTTGGCCAGGTCAACGGTGTCTTGGTGGTCTAGATCCGGATCGCTCACAGAGGGCACATCCTGCAAAAATACAGGTGTTAATGGAGCAATATCGACAACATCTTCCCTCCTGGCATAAGGCGGACGTTATAGTCTTACCTAATAAAGATTTTTCGACTAATTACCTATGCGAGAGGGAAATAGTCACGAAAACTAAACCCCAATAATTACGGTTTGAAAATTTTAGTTCGCGAGAACTAATTAGAGCTTGTACAGACAAAGTTGGTCGCGGTAGTCAGGGGAGGTGGGAAAGCGGACAAAAAAAACAAAAGATCTGAAACATATGTGAGAGGCCTTTGATTAACCATCGCCTCACATTCATACAATACGGTAGTCAGCTCCTCGTACTTAAGAGAAGCCCTTCCTAATACTCTTTTTAAAATGTTTTTAATAATGCGAATAAGATGCTTCCAGCAACCGCCCCACCAGGCAGCGGTAGGAGGGTTAAACTTCCATTGTATCCTCTGTGACGCCATATCATTTTCTATCTCGGTCCAATCAATATCTTTTAATAAATTAGATGCTCCAACGAAGTTAGTCCCGTTATCGGTATAGGATAGGATAGGGGTTTTAGGGCGATAAATATCGTGATTATTACGCCCCCGTTATCGGTATATATAGTGTTGGGTCTACCTCTACGAGCGATGAATCTCCTCAGGCTCTGCAGGAATCCATTCGTAGAGAGGGTGGTAATAAGCTCTAAATAAACGAGATGATGAGAATGAATGAATAAACTGCACAAGTATACAGCACGATCCAGCTCTTCGCTCCTCCACGTAAAATAAAGGGCCCCGCTAAATCAACACCAACTACTTCAAACACCAGGGTGTCTCGAACACGATGTTCTGGTAAAACAGCCGGTAATGGTTGCATTCTCTGAGTTTGGTAACGCTTACACCGTCGACGTCTCACGATTGCGGAACGAACAGATCTTCGTCCCTTTATGATCCAGAATCTTCCTCGCAACTTGGTTAATAATGTCTGAGTTCAAATGTGGCCCATCTTGTAATGTTCTTCTAAAATAAGTCTTTTTACCAGCTCATGGTTTCCAGAAAGGACCATTGGGTACTTACAATATTCTTCATCCTCTCTTGAGGTTATTTTAGTTTTGATTCGCAGTATACTGTCCTAATCGACAAACACCCAAATCTGTTTCAACTGGTCTTCACTGTTTTCATTAAAAGATTCCTTTTGAACCATCTTCACTAAGAATCTTTCCGCTGAATCTAATTCATCTACAGATTTGAAAATTTAATTTCGCGAGAACTAATTAGAGCTTGTATAGACAAAGTCTGTCGCGGTAGTCAGGGGAGGGGGGGGGAAGCCCCACCAACCACTCCCCCACCACTACACCACATAATAAAGACTTTTTGAATATTTACCTTTGCGAAAGGTAATTAGCGAGGAAAGAAAACCATAGTAATTAGTTAATAAAAATTTACATGTGCGAGAGCAAACTAGAGCGCGCGGGGAACGAGTTGGCGATAGTGGTGGTCCCTGGTGGGGTTGGAGAATAAAGATTTTGGACTAATTACCTATGCGAGAGGGAACTAGTCACGAAAAAAAAAACAACCGTATTAATTACGGTTTGAAAATTTAAGTTCGCGATAACTAATTAGAGCTTGTATAGACAAATCAGTCGTGGTAGCCATGGAAGGAGGGGGCGAAAGCCATACCCCCCACTCCCCACCACTTCAATACCTAATAAAAGCTTTGTTCCTACCCAGCCAGATAACCATGAGATAACTGTAAAAAAAATGCGCAGTACGATTTTAGCGTTCCCACCCTGTCGCTTACAGTTTGCTTATTACTAGTATGCTGTTCCCACTAGGGATGGGGAGTGACTGGCGTACCTGTGACTTTGTCACTGTGACTTACTGGTCACCAGTAGTCACTGTGACCAAAATCTACAAGTCACTGGGACTTCAGTCACTGTAAGGTCACAGTCTCTGGAAGATTTGTCACTCCAAGAATTCACAGTGACTCTACTTGTCAGTGACTTGGGTCACTCTTGACTTCACTGTGACCTGGGTCACTCTTGACTTCACTGTGACCGACGCCGCTGATCTCCCACTGCACCTCCCTTCCTGCCACTGTTCTCAGCAATTCGGGAAACTTCCCGGTCACATAAAAAACAAACCCACTTTAATAAAAAAAACTTTAGTCTTTCCTACCTGAAATTCACAACTTTCTTTTACTTAGGCATAATCAACTCTCTTATCTTCGATTAAAAAAAAAAAATTATTTTATTGCTAAGTTTATAATTCGATCGCTTACTTTTTAGTTAATTATAACTGAATCTTTTTTTATCTTTACCATCAAATGAACAAAATATTTTTTTAAGGGCAAAGATTATTCAAAACAAATATAACTTATATTTTTTATATTAAAAGTTAATGAGAATTTGAGAATCATTGATTGATACCAAAACTCTCCAATTATAACCTTAGAGCGAGGTTACCATTCACTGTTGACGTCATTCCTTCAACAGTGACAAAGTCACTGGCATTTGTCACTATGACTTTTAAGGAGCAGTCACTGGTCACTGCAGTGGCAGAAAATATCTGTCACACACCACCACTAGTTTCCACCCCGCCAGAATTCTGTAAGATAACGACTTGCTTACTACCAGAGCTATCAGCGTATTTTTCTCTTAAGGTGCCTTTACACCTTACGAACATCACCTTCAAACAAGTTCTCCTTCGAACCTTGCCGTACCGACGTGAAGCGAACAGCCATTTATTTATATTTCACGTTACGTTAAGCGAACCAATATGGCTGACACACCCAAAGCTAGCTTATGATAAAGAAAAAATCTCCATTATCAATATATTTTATATTATCTGAAAAATAAAAAAATAGGAGACGATTTACAACCTTTCACAAATTACACTAGTATCACAAACAACTCCTTTCACTTAGGAAAAACCCAAATCAAAAGTGACACTAGCGCTACCCCCGAACCAAGGCGAACAGATGAAGTACCTAGAACACCCGAACAGTCGACGTGAAGGCTTCACGAAGGTTGTTGGAGGGTGGTGTTCGAAGGTAAAGTTCGTAAGGTGTAAAGGCACCTTTACAGCCTGTCAGCGACATGCGCAATGAATTTTTTTTTCTAGCCCAGCTAACCTTGGTAGGGACAACTTTTGACAACTTGTCTTCTGTTCAAGATCCCAATAATCTAAACTTGAAGGTAATCATTTTATTTTTCTCTTACATAATATTTAGATTTAGCTCTTGCATAAATAATTATTTAAATTTTATAAATTAAATATAATGTATACCAGAAATTTCTTGGTGAAGTTTAAAGGAATAAACTCCTGTTTTCCATTATTTTATATAATTTTTATCCTGAGGATGAACTTTCACATACTCATTTTCAACCTCTTTTAAATAGATTTCTCAATATTTGCTTTTTTTTGTTTCTTCAAATATTTCCCCTCCCAATGATCTTTTATTTGTCAATTTTTTTGGTGATTTTATGTATTGTCAAATATATTTTCCTGATAGTGTAATATTCCTATGTCTTCTGTTCAAGATCCCAATAATCTAAACTTGAAGGTAATCATTTTATTTTTCTCTTACATAATATTTAGATTTAGCTCTTGCATAAATGATTATTTAAATTTTATAAATTAAATATAATGTATACCAGAAATTTCTTGGTGAAGTTTAAAGGAATAAACTCCTGTTTTCCATTATTTTATATAATTTTTATTCTGAGGATGAACTTTCACATACTCATTTTCAACCTCTTTTAAATAGATTTTTCAATATTTGCTTTTTTTTTGTTTCTTCAAATATTTCCCCTCCCAATGATCTTTTATTTGTCAATTTTTTTGGTGATTTTATGTATTGTCAAATATATTTTCCTGATAGTGTAATATTCCTTTCTCAGCTTTTTCTTGTTTTGAAAATATAAGTGACAATATGCAAATATTGAACCAGAAAACTATTTGATCCAACAGATTGTATTTTATATTAATTTCATGATTTTCACTAAAAATATTTGTCAAAGGTATATAAGATAGTTTTCATTTTATTTCTTAATAATTTTAAAATTATTTTATTTTAGGATCTCTGAAATATTAAAATCAACATGTTGTGGAATCCAGGACGTTTCCTGCTGAGAAAATAACAGGTGTGGCCTTGATGCTGATTGAATGTAATCTTGATTTCTTTCCTAAAATTTAAACAAATATTTTTATTTCCAGAGCTAGAAGACTTTCTTATTTATTCATCCAACTAGCCACAAAACAATGAAGAATGGTTTCCTAAGGCAAAAAATTCATTCAAAATTCAACATTGAAAGGGATCAATTAAAGTTAAAAAAAAATTTATATATATGTATATATAATTTTTTTTTAAATATTTTATATATATCCACTGTGGAAAGCTCAACAGACAGGAAAACTCCAGGATTTTGTATTTTATTTCAAGTACTTTGTTTGATCCCAACTTTTGACCCCCACTTGCTTTTCATAAAGCAATAAATAAACCCCCAAAGGAGTCCTTTTGAGTTGAGATCAGGGCAACTCTTTAATGGTGCAATATAAGCTACGCCCAGAGGTAACATGGTGATACTACTAACTTATTAACAGGAGTCATCTCTAGGAAGTATTTTGACCAATTTCTATTTAATGCAACAAACTGATTTCATATATGTTTTTCTTTCAGGTCCATTTACAGGTTACATGTATAGTTATGTAAACATTAAATTGTTGGTTTGTTAATAAAAGATAATTTTTTTCCTAAAGGCTTGTTTTATTTTGAGATCTTGTTCTTTACTAATTTATTTTCACAGCAATTTCCTTGCTTTTCGCAAATTAAAGAAATTTTTTTTAAATATTGAAATGGTATCCTTATCAATGCCAATACTTCATGCATTATATTTTTCTCAATGAAATTCAGAACAGATAATTGAATTTTTTAAGGTGTGGTATGGGTGATTCTAAAATTTTGGTAGTATTTGGCTCTTAATTGTTTTGGAATTTCAAAGTCATATTTTTTTATGTTTCTGGTTGCAGATGGCTTGGTCACTTGCTCCTTACCAATGATGTTAAGCGTGCACACACTTATATTCATTGTTTTCGAGATAATGATTTTCAAAAAAACTAATGTTCTAGGGAGTGACAAAATGTAACATATGACTTTATTGTATTAGTGTAAATCTTCTCAAAAAGAATTATCTAAATTTCAAAGTCTCGTCTAAAGTCAATCTCGTTCTTACAGAGGTATAATGAGTTCGATCCCCATCAAAATACTTAAAGAAAGATGTGATTTGACTTATAGACAGGTTCATAACCAAATGTTCCCATCACGAAATTTCCTTTTCTGAGGGATTGGTGGGTTTTTAAAAAACTAGCTAGTGAGTGACCTCACAACTATGTGACAAAGAGAAAAGCTGTTGTACTTTGCCTGTACCCTTAGGAGTGTTGGCTCAATTTTCTTTTGCATCCTGAAAGTGTGCTGATAAGATTGGTGCCCGAGTTTTTAGAATTATTGTGACGGAAAAGAGTTTAATTATTTTACAAAGTACATGACCGCTACTTTGTGACAGGCTAGGGAGTGACAAAAAGAGCATTGTTGTTGATTTTAGTGAATGTCATCCTGTCTTTAGGCGCTTGAAAATTAGATAGCAGTGTTCGTAACCAATGAGGTAATAAATATTAAAAAAAAAAATTTTAAAATCCAAATACTACCATAATTTTAGAATCATCCATATATCTTTTTGTTATCAAATTATGTCAAATGCTTAGTAATTATTAATTTTAAGTTGTACTCATGTATTTTGTATTAAATTCTATACAACAATTTATAGATGCTTATTAATGCCTTTTTAAATGAAAGGCGTTTTCTATCCATTAAAGAAGGTCTCCCTTCATATTACAAATATGTCACACCTTTGGATGAAGACTGCCACTGTACAAAAATTTTTGTCTTTGCTTATGAGATATAAAATAATATTATCTAGAAAAATATAGATTTTTTAATCCAATATTTAATGCTGGATAGCAGTTTTCCATGGAGTTGTGAGATAGTAATAATGATCATAACATGTGCTTCTGTAAAATTTTAGTTGTAAGAATTGTGGCACTCTTCTCCTGCAGTAGTGATAGGTATATATCTTAACATTCAGTAGGTTCCTAGTTTTCATTATTAAAATGGAGACCTAAGGTTAGCAGTGCTTCCAGGACTACAATTAATGCACATTACTAATTAAAAGTTAATGCACCTAAGTATAAGCTATATGACATAAAATTAAATGGTACCAGGAATTTTATCAAGAGGTGGATAATCTTTATGAATAAATTAGTTAATTAGGTATAAATAGTTATTTATTTGGAAAATGCAATTAATTCACAGAGTTGGGACATTATGAACTGAATCCCAAATAATGTAAAAAATTAGATTAACAAAACTTCATTTCACATTTTTGGCCAAATAGTCAATCATATAATAAATTCTTCAATAAACATCAACTTTTTTTTGCAAAGATTTAATGCTAAATAAGAATAAGTCTCACTAAAAGTATGGAATCTGTTTTCCATCAGGGTACTGAGGAATTATAAACCTCTTAAGATATTGAGTATCACATCTCAACTTAATTAGATCTCCAGAAAGTCCCTTTCAACAATGAGTACAATTGATATCTGTTTTATGTCTATTTTATGATATTGAACTAAAACTTCAATAATCTTTCAAAAATTTAAGCAGCCCTTAAATATTCAATAAGAACCTAAACCCTCTTAAGAAAACACAATAATGGATTTCATATATTTTTCAATCACAACAGGTTAGGCATCAAATTAACTTATTGTTGGGGATTGTGTCTAAAATCAACTACCAGAGTTTTGTGTTTATTGAATATCACTGCATGATACAATGGCTAACCTTAAATAAAAAAAATTTTATTTGATTAAAAGTTAAGATATGGGATGCAGTAAACGATGTGTCGATCAATAAAATGAAAAGAAATGTCAAAAATCATGAACCTAATGAAGATAGTAAATGATTCTAATTACTAGTGAATTTAATAAACTTAGAACAAACCTTTCCCCACCCAATCTAAATTTACATTGATGAATCAAATATACCGGAATAATACTTAAATCAGGGTTTGAAATTAACTCTTATTTTCTGGGAAAGAGAATAAAAGTCAAATCAGGACTTTTATATTTCTAATAAATAAATAAAAATCACATCATGACTTTTATATTTCGGGCCAGAAAATAAAAGTCCTGATATGATCTTTATCACAATGATATCTAATATAAAAGTCAAAGCTTGATTTTCATTATTTAAGGACGAATTTATTAGCTTTTTTATCGGATTTCCCCATATTGTTGTTCATTATTGGGTTAACCGTTTTTATGGAAATCTTTTAGAGTATAATAAATTACCTTATATCGATCTTAAGATCGATTATTAGATTATCAAGGCTGCTGATAATGAAAAAAATATCGATATACAACCTCAGGCTCGCTCAGGTATCGATTGCAATTTATCCGATATTTACAATATTGGGGTCGATTTCTAGGTTAATTGGGTGCTTATTCTGAAAATGGTATCGATTTTTCGATTACTCCGTTAGGTATCGATTTATTTCAAGTTACGCGATACAAATGATATTGGGGTCCACTCATAGGTTATTTGAGATGCTGAATTTGAAAATGATGTCGATTTTGGGATTACGCGCTTAGGTATCGATTTATTTTAACATACGCGGTATAAACAATATTGGGGTCCACTCATGGGTTATTTGAGGTGCTAAATTTGTGAATGATATCTATTTTACGATTACACTCTCAGGTATCGATTTATTTCAAGTTACGCGATACAAATGATATTGGGGTCCACTCATATGTTATTTGAGGTGCTGAATTTGAAAATGATATCGATTGATTTCAACATACACGATATAAACTATTTGCAAATGACTAATTTTATGAAAATATTGAAAATGTATGCAACTTAACCCTAATTTATGGCTTGAGTTATCATACCTCGAAAGCATACAAATTGAACGAGAGCGGAGTGTTAGGCAGTATAAAAATTGCAAATTAAATCGAAAGAGTAATAAGGACTACTTGAATCTTAATAATAAAAAAAAAAAAAAAAAAAAAATCGAGCGTAGCAACGGCTCCAAGGGTAGAAGCTAATTATCGGTGATGGAAATTGGATGAGGCCAAAAATAGGGGGTAGGTGCGGGAATAATTTTAAAAATCAATGTAACCGTTCTTACCCACCCCCTTAACCCTAATTTATGGCTTGAGTTATCATACCTCGAAAGCATGCAAATTGAACGAGAGCGGAGTGTTAGGCAGTATAAAAATTGCCAATTAGATCGAAAGAGTAATAAGGACTACTTGAATCTTAATAATAAAAAAAAAAAAAAAAAAAATCGAGCGTAGCAACGGCTCCAAGGGTAGAAGCTAATTATCGGTGATGGAAATTGGATGAGGCCAAAAATAGTGGGTAGGTGCAGGTGTGGTGTAGCTCGATTGGATTAATTAAAATAATTTAAAAAATTGACTTATGTCAATAAAATATCATAAATTGGACAAAAATGTGTCCACCTCCCGCTACTACTCGCAAAACTTGTGAGATAGGGGGAGTAGGTATCAGTGAAGAGGAAGGATTTGCTCTGCCTTGAGCCGAGCTCTGTGTTGTAGCGGTTAGCATCCTCACATGTAACGCAGGAGACCCGGGTTCGACTCCCGGCGGAGCCAAATCTTTTCTCTTCAAAAAATAAATTATTTAAAAATAATTTAAAATTGGTGGTCAGCCACAATTTAAGATTGGATTAATTAAAATAATTTTAAAAATTGACTCATGTCAATAAAATATCATAAATTGGACAAAAATTTGTCCACCTCCCGCTACTACTCGCAAAACTTGTGAGATAGGGGGAGTAGGTATCAGTGAAGAGGAAGGATTTGCTCTGCCTTGAGCCGAGCTCTGTGGTGTAGCGGTTAGCATCCTCGCATGTAACGCAGGAGACCCGGGTTCGACTCCCGGCGGAGCCAAATCTTTTCTCTTCAAAAAATAAATTATTTAAAAATAATTTAAAATTGGTGGTCAGCCACAATTTAAGATTGGATTAATTTATATTTTAATTATAAATTTTATTTTATTGTTGCAAATCCTTAGTCAGAAACATTGTGTTGACTTTTATTTATTAATTCATCCTTAAATTTAATCGTTTAGAAAAATTAAAATGAAATAAGTAGCTTCCAGAATTATTTCCACCTAGATTGGCGATTTGTCACACTGTGAGCTCGTCACAACTTGGAAGTCTTGATTGAAATTGAATTATTGATATATATGTACAACTTTTGATTGAGTCAGGGCAGAATAACATTAATATATATAAACATTTAATTAAATTAACTTTGCGCAGAAGCAATATCGTAACAAATGAAGCGATTATTGCTAGTTTAAACTTTTTAAATTAAATTAATCATCAATAATAAAGTTAGCCGATATCTATAGTTAACTTGATTTTAATAGATAGAATTTCTTAAACCTTTTATTCCCTTTCTTCAATCTAATAAATCAAGTAAAATTTGTTCTTTTTCCTATGGAGTCATATCATTTAAAATAACCATCAAATCATTTTAAAAAATATCCTTTTTTGTTATTTAAATACATTTTTCTTGAAATAATAAAAAAATAAAAAAAAATAAAATCTGGTAATTTGGAATACTCGGAACCGCTCGAAAGAATTGTCCACTCCCAACTCAGTGACCTCCTTGAGCGGAATGCTCTCCTCAACCCTCTTCAGTCCGGCTTTCGTTCTCATTATTCCACACAATCTGCTCTGTAAAGGATCACTCAGGACCTACATTTCTCCATAGAAGAAAATAAAATCACCGTCCTAATTCTCTTTGATCTCTCATTAAAGTGGTTCTTCTCCTTCTTATCCAAACTTTCACAAACAGTTCACATTCCTGATAAACATTCTTCCTCATCTCTTTTATTAACTAGAGGAGTCCCACAGTGATCCCCACTTTCACCAACACTCTTTTCCGTCTATATCAACGATCTCCCTGAGTCCATCAACCAATCACAATGCCACTTATACGCTGACGACCTCCAAATTTACCTATCATTCCATCCATCTAAAATGCTGAAGGCAATCCGGAAAATAGAAGAAGACATAGACAGCAACAACGCCTGGGCAGAGAAAAATTAGTTAAACTGAACGGAAAAAAAAAACAAGGCAATCCTGATTGGCTCCTAGCACCTTCTTAATACCCTTCCTTACTAGCCCTTACTCCGCCTTAATGACCAAACCATTCATTTCCAATCCCTTGTCAGAAACCTTGGTGTCATCTTTGACCAGCACTTGTCGTGGAATAACCATATTTCCGAAATCACCAGAAAATCAATTGCTATCCCCAAACAGTTTTTAAGATCACGTGACTGCATGCCCTCAAAAACTCGTCAGCTCCTAGTTTCCTCTCTTATATTCCCCCATAATGGCTGCCTTGTATACGGGGGACTGTTTGGTATACATGAGGTGAGGTTGAAGAGACTAATGAATTGCTTCATTAGATTTATCTTCGGTGTCCCCAGTCGGTCCCACGTCTCCAGTTGGTACGGTGAATTGAAGTGGCTCTACCCAGTTTTTCGACGGCAATACTTCCTAGGTGTTTATCTTTTCCGAACCTTTAGAACAAAGAAACATCCGTATTACCTCAGTTTGTTCACACCATGCTCCTCCATATACCATTCTCTAAATACGAGATCCCAAACCTCTAACCTGTATACCCTTTTCTACCGATCTGCCTCTTTTACAAAATCCTATATCATCCGTGCTGCCACCTTCTGGAATTCATTACCCGTCTCCATCCGAAAAACTTCATCCCTCACTTCCTTTAAAACCCAATTATTTCATCCCCTCTTGAATCTCCATTCTCTCTTAAATATGTAAAATAGTGAAAGCAATAGTGAGGATATACCAATTTGATTTTTTTATATAATGAAGGTAATTAGTTGGCCGTAGAATTATATGTGATGGAAATGGTTGGCGGTCAAATGAAACAATATATGTGCAATAACATATAATGTGCCGACTTTTCGACTCGACATTCAGGTCTTCATCAGGGCTCATTCAGGGGGCCAGTCTATTCAAAGGCAGTCGATCTCCAACAGTTCATTCGACAGCACTGATGAAGACCTGAATGTCGGGTCGAAACGTCGGCACAATATATATGTTATTGCACATATAGTGTTTCATTTCCAACCATTTCCATCGCAGATTTTTTTATATCTTTTAAGCTCAAAAGTTGATCAATATTTTGTACTCAACATCCAAATGTTTATTTTTTATTTTTTCCTTCAACATTCTGTCTCAGTTATTTTTATTGAATTGCTTTTCTTTTTTGTGTCTATTTTGTATTTTAATTCTTTATTTATTTTATTGTATTTCTTACTAGCCAGACAAATGGCCATTAATTTTGTTTATGCCTGTTATTCTTAGGGGACTAAATGTCCCAGAATAAAAATTAGTTTTCTTTCTTTCAAAAAGTAGTAGCGCACCTGCGCCCCTATTTTTGGACTCTTTCCAATTTCCATCACCGATAGTTTGCTTCTACCCTTAGAGCCGTGACTCTGTTCGATTTTTTTTTTTATTAATATTATTACTATTTCGATTTAATTATCAATTTTTAGACTGCCTGCTAGTCCACCCCCGTCCAATTTGCATGCTTTCTAGGTATGATGTGAGTGTCTAGATTAGGGGAGTTGGACGGGGATCTTTTTTTAAACTGATTTAATTGAATCGGTGAAAACACAACAGTAAATATCTTTTTTAAGGATCTGCAGTTGAAGATTTGGTTATTCATGGACTCGTGCTGTTTTTCCTATTTTATTTTCTACCAGGCTCAGTCTGAGTGAAACAGTGTTGTTAACGGACTGTTATTGTCCTCATCGACTATTTCTATTTGGTTTCAATATATCCAAAACTATTATTCCATAAAAAACATTTTATAAAAAAAATTAAACCGACTTCGAAAACTAGGAAGCAGTAAAAATAAATGCACTGAAAAGTATGAAATAATTACCTTCTGATTTTTATGAATACGCAGCAAAATTGAAAACCGTATGAAGAGCGGGAAATGCATTAAAATGGATAATTTTATTTTGATTAGTACGAATATATACTAATTGTTAATATAAATTATTAAATTAAAATATTAAATACCATGTTCAATACAACAAACTTTTCGGAGGCGACGCAAAATAGAAAATCTAGAAGAAGAATTTTAAGATTTTCCTAATTTTTAGTGTTAACAATTTTAAAGTCTCCGAAAAGATTGGTAAGTATTGAATATGATATTTAATATTTTAATTTAATAATTTTTATTAACAGTTAGTATGTAATCGTACTAATCAAAATAAAATTATCCGTTTTAATGCATTTCCCGCTTTTCATACGATTTTCAATTTTGCTGCATATTCATAAAAATCATAAGGTAATTATTTCATACTTTTTAGTGCATTTATTTTTACTGGTTCCTAGTTTTCGAAGTTGGTTTAATTTTTTTTATAAAATGTTTTTTTATTTTATGTTTTTTAGTGGCGGAAGATAATTTCTAATATAAGGCGGAAGGAAGCAATGCGTTGATTTCTAAAACAAATTCTGTATGTTTTTTTTATACAGATTTTAAGTGCATTTTGAACTGATTTCGGTTTTTCGAAGTCGTTTTTTTTTATTTTTTTTTTTTTTTTAATTCGGTACCCCTCTTTAGATACTACAAGTGAGTTTGGTTCATTAGTTGGTTGTTCTATCCATGGTGGGAAGGACCAGATCTATTCCGTGGGTCCCTCCCGAAATAAAAGCCAGCCCACCCAGGTAACGCTATACCACGTTCGTCTATCCCGGGTCTTTATATTATAATTATATCAATTTTAATCAACTTCGTATTATAATAGACAAATTATCAATTTTATGAATATGCAAAGAAAATTGAAGGGCGTTTTTCGACCAGTTTTATTGGTAAATATAATAAACAACATATACGTTTGTTATTTCGGTATCTGAGAATATGACTGCCTCGAAATGGAAACGATTCTTGACAAATGACTATCTTTAAGATTTTTGTCTCTAGACTCTCTTATCGAGTGCCACCCTAGGGACGTTATCGTAACTTAAAGAAAAAAAATTAGACAATTCACTATCATAGATGGAATTGGAGATGGAAGAAAATAATATTAAAATTTTTTAGTGGGACGTATTTATTTCATGACTGGAATAATAAAAAGTCCATATTATGGTCATATCCATAATATTTTTCTTAATTTCCAAACCAAATTTAAGCTTAGTTAATAGTTATTTGTTATCTCAAAATCAATAATTTGGCACTTACAGCAATTTTCATCTAAACACCTCAATAGTTGCAGAAACATAATTAAAAACCGATAATAGTAATCTGGATAACATAACAAAAGTGTCACTCCAGAGTGAAGAATCCGCACAAGATTTTATGATTACATTGTATATTAATATCCGACAGAGATCGAGGGTATCCGGAAGCTGACAGAGGTGCCTGAATCTTTTGTTAAGGCCTCTGAATCAAATGAAAAAGAGTTTTTCCATTGAATTCCTTTTTAATGTGCCTTTCCTTTTTAATACCATCCGTCGTTTAGACATTCATTTAGGATTTTTTACTGTTATAGGTGTTTAATGTGCTTTAATCTTCTTAAATCTATAAAAAAAATCTTTTAAGCTACCAAAAATAATGTTCTTGAGTTTTATTTCTTGGCAAAATTTTCCAGAAACAGGGTCGAAACAACAATAACTTTGCCGGAACCATAAAGAAGTGTTTCATTTTACAGAAAACGACAGCGATATTCCACTGATATTATATATGTTTATTAAAATCTATTGTTGAAAATTTATTTAAGGTTATGTATAAGGTTTGTTCCAACAAGCACTTACACCACGTCAATAACTAACACACTTCACATGTTCTCCCCCACTCATTTAATTCTGAATTTGATTGGTTTGTTTTCCCAACCGATTCATCGACCATTAAAACATTATTGAGCATTGCTTGAAATCAACCAATCAAATTTAGAATAGAAAAAGCGGGGATAGTACATGATCAGTTTGTTATTTATCAACATGTTTAAATAGTTTGTTGGAGCATACCTTATGATATATATGCCATATGTTTTTCAAATAAGTAAATATTTTGAGCGATAATTAAATAATTATTTTCATGTTTTTTCCCAATAACTTCTTTAATAAATTAAGAACCCAAAAAAGGTTTTAATGGGACCACATTGGGAAAATACTCTACAAGATGCAAAAGGTTTCGTTCCAATTGGTCCATCCATCTCGGAGTAATCGGTGGACATAAATAGAAAAAAAAAGGCACATACGTATTAGGGATGCGACATCGATGTCGATGTTTTTGAAACAGTTTTGCGCAAAACATCGATGTTTTTAACATCGATGTTATGCAGCCGATGTTTTCCGACCATCGATGTTTTTGGACCGATGTTAACATCGATGTTTTTAATAGCTGACCTTTTTTTTTTTTTTTTTTTTTTTTTTTTAGGTATAAAAATAAATATGTTTAACATCGATGGTTTAGGTATAACAATGATGTTTTTAACATAGATTTATTCGACAAATAAAAATATGTTTTAACATCGATGCTTTGGAAAAAAAGAAATATGCTTTAACATCGATGTTTTGACAATTACATCGAAGTTTTTGAGAAAAACTAATATCTTTTAAGATCGATACTTTATCATTAACAAACTTGTTTTCAACATCGATGTTTTGGACAAAACCAGGTATACTGTAACATCTATGTTTTGACAACAACATCGATGTTTTTAACAGAAACAAAGCTGTTAATAACATCTATGTTTTTAACAAAAGCAAATTTGTTTTAACATCGATGTTTTTAACAAAAACAAGTATACTTTAACATCTATGCTTTGACAATAACATCGATGTTTTGAAAATAACAACGATGTTTTTGACAGAAACAAAGCTATAAATAACTTCGATGTTTTTAACAAAAACAAAGCTGTTAAGAACATCGATGTTATAGACTAAAACAAATTTATTTCAACATCGATGTTTTGGATAAATATGTATTAACATCGATGTTATGGACAAAAACAAATTTTTTTTAAC
This sequence comes from Aelia acuminata, assembly GCA_911387785.2. Lineage (NCBI taxonomy): Eukaryota > Metazoa > Arthropoda > Insecta > Hemiptera > Pentatomidae > Aelia > Aelia acuminata. The sequence continues at coordinate 72,324,083 of OU426978.1, read as the reverse complement.
ATCGATGTTTTTTAACAAAAACAAGTATACTTTAACATCTTTGTTTTGACAATAACATCGATGTTTTAGATAAATATATATTAAACTCGATGTTATGGACAAAAACAAATTTATTTTAACATCCATGTTTTAACAATAACATCGATGCTTTAGACAAAAAACAACAATATATATATTCTTAAAATCGATGTTTTAGTTAAAACAAAGATGCTTTAACATTAACAAACTTGTTTTCGACATCGATGTTTTGACAATAACATCGATGTTTTTAACAAAAACAAGTATACTTTAACATATATGTTTTGACAATAACATTAAAACAAATTTGTTTTTGTCCATAAAATCGAGGTTAATATATATTTATCCACAACATCGATGTTGTTGTCAAAACATAGATGGTAAAGTATACTTGTTTTTGTTAAAAACATCGATGTGGAAATAAATTTGTTTTAGTCTATAACATCGATGTTCTTAACAGCTTTGTTTTTGTTAAAAACGTCGAAGTTATTTATAGCTTTGTTTCTGTCAAAAACATCGTTGTTATTTTCAAAACATCGATGTTATTGTCAAAGCATAGATGTTAAAGTATACTTGTTTTTGTTAAAAACATCGATGTTAAAACAAATTTGCTTTTGTTAAAAACATAGATGTTATTAACGGCTTTGTTTTTTTTTAAAAAACACTGATGTTAAATTAAATTTGTTTTTGTCAAAAACATCGATGTTAAAATAAATTTGTTTTAGTCTATAACATCGATGTTTTTAACAGCTTTGTTTCTGTTAAAAACATCGATATTGTTGTAAAAACATCGATGTTATGGTCAAAACATAGATGTTTAAGTATACTTGTTTTTGTTAAAAACATCGATGTTATTAACAGCTATGTTTTTGTTAAAAACATCGATGTTAAAAAAAGTTTGTTTTTCTCCAAAACATCGATGTTAAAATATTTATTTTTGTTCAAAACCAATTTGCTATGGTAAATGCATCGATGTCGAAAACAAGTTTGTTAATGTTAGAGCATCTTTGTTTTAACTAAAACATCGATGTTAAGAATATATATATTAAACTCTATGTTATGGACAAAAACAAATTTGTTTTAACATCGATGTTATATATATATATATTGTTGTTTTTATCTAAAGCATCGATGTTATTGTTAAAACATCGATGTTAAAACAAATTTGTTTTTGTCCATAACATAGAGTTTAATATATATTTATCCACAACATCGATGTTATTGTATATTAAAGTATACTTGAATTTTTTAAAAACATCGATGTTAATACAAATTTATCCAAAACATCGATGTTATTGTCAAAACATAGATGTTAAAGTATACTTGTTTTTGTTAAAAACATCGATGTTATTAACAGCTTTGTTTTTGTTAAAAACATCGATGTTAATACACATTTATCTAAAACATCGATGTTATTGTCAAAACATAGATGTTAAAGTATACTTGTTTTCAATAAAAACACCGATGTTAAAACAAATTTGTTTTTGTCCATAACATCGATGTTATAAACAGCTTTGTTTTTGTTAAAAATATCGATGTTATTGTCAAAACATCGACGTTAAATGATACTTGGTTTTGTTAAAAACATTGATGTTAAAACAAATTTGTTTTTGTCCATAACATCGATGTTATAAACAGCTTTGTTTTTGTTAAAAACATCGATGTTATTAACAGCTTTGTTTTTTTTTTAAAAAACATTGATGTTAAAGTATATTTGTTTTTGATAAAAACATCGATGTTAAAAAAAATTAGTTTTAGTCCATAACATCGATGTTATTAACAGCTTTGTTTTTGTTAAAAACATCGATGTTATTGTCAAAACGTTGATGTTAAATGATACTTGTTTTTGTTAAAAACATAGATGTTAAAAAAAGTTTCTTTTTGTCCATAACATCGATGATAATACATACTTATCCAAAACATCGATGTTATTGTCAAAACAAAGATGTTAAAGTATACTTCTTTTAATAAAAACATTGATGTTAAAAAAAAATTTTTTTAGTCAATAACATCGATGTTATTAACTGCTTTGTTTTTCTCCAAAACATCGATGATATTAACAGCTTTGTTTTTGTTAAAAACATCGATGTTATAGTCAAAACCTCGATGGTTAATGATACTTGTTTTTGTTAAAAACATAGATGTTAAAAAAAGTTTCTTTTTGTCCATAACATCGATGTTAATACATACTTATCCAAAACATCGATGTTATTGTCAAAACATAGATGTTAAAGTATACTTCTTTTAATAAAAACATTGATGTTAAAAAAAATTTTTTTAGTCAATAACATCGATGTTTTAAAATATCTATTTTTGTTTAAAACCAATTTGCTATGGGGTAAATGCATCGATGTCGAAAACAAGTTTCTTAATGTTAGAGCATCTTTGTTTTAACTAAAACATCGATGTTAAGAATATATATATAAATATATATATATATATATATATATATATATATATATATATATATATATATATATATATATATATATATATTGTTGTTTTTATCTAAAGCATCGATGTTATTATTAAAACATCGATGTTAAAACAAATTTGTTTTTGTCCATAACATAGAGTTTAATATATATTCATCCACAACATCGATGTTATTGTATATTAAAGTATACTTGTTTTTCCTAAAAACATCGATGTTATTAACAGCTTTGTTTTTGTTAAAAACATCGATGTTATTGTCAAAACATCGATGTTAAATGATACTTGTTTTTGTTAAAAACATCGATGTTATTAACAGCTTTGTTTTTGTTAAAAACATCGATGTTATTGTCAAAACATCGATGTTAAGAATATATATATATATATATATATATATATATATATATATATATTGTTGTTTTTTGCCTAAAGCACCGATGTTATTGTCAAAACATCGATGTTAATACAAATTTGTTTTTGTCCATAACATCGAGGTTAATATATATTTATCCACAACATCGATGTTATTGTCAAAACATAGATGGTAAAGTATCCTTGTTTTTGTTAAAAACATCGATGTTAAAAAAAGTTTGTTTTTCTCCAAAACATCGATGTTTTATAATATTTATTTTTGTTCAAAACCAATTTGCTATGGTAAATGCATCGATGTCGAAAACAAGTTTGTTAATGTTAGAGCATCTTTGTTTTAACTAAAAATCGATGTTAAGAATATATATATTAAACTCTATGTTATGGACAAAAACAAATTTGTTTTAACATCGATGTTATATATATATATATTGTTGTTTTTATCTAATTGTTTTTATCGATGTTTTAAAATATTTATTTTTGTTCAAAACCAATTTGCTATGGTAAATGCATCGATGTCGAAAACAAGTTTGTTAATGTTAGAGTTTAATATATATTTATCCACAACATCGATGTTATTGTATATTAAAGTATACTTGTTTTTCTTTAAAACATCGATGTTATTAACAGCTTTGTTTTTGTTAAAAACATCGATGTTATTGTCAAAACATCCATGTTAAATGATACTTGTTTTTGTTAAAAACATCGATGTTAAATGATACTTGTTTTCGTTAAAAACATCGATGTTAAAAAAAATTTGTTTTTGTCCATAACATCGATGTTAATAAATATTTATCCAAAACATCGATGTTATTGTCAAAACAGATGTTAAAGTATACTTGTTTTTAATTAAAACATCGATGTTAAAAAAATTTGGTTTTAGTCCATAACATCGATGTTATTAACAGCTTTGTTTTTGTTAAAAACATCGATGTTATCAACAGCGTTGTTTTTGTTAAAAATATCGATGTTAATACACGTTTGTCCATAACATAGAGTTTAATATATATTTATCCACAACTTCGATGTTATTGTATATTAAAGTATACTTGTTTTTCTTAAAAACGTCGATGTTATTAACAGCTTTGTTTTTGTTAAAAACATCGATGTTATTGTCAAAACATCGATGTTAAATGATATTTGTTTTTGTTAAAAACATCAAAGTTAAAAAAAGTTTGTTTTTCTCCAAAACATCGATGTTTTAAAATATCTATTTTTGTTCAAAACCAATTTGCTATGGGGTAAATGCATCGATGTCGAAAACAAGTTTCTTAATGTTAGAGCATCTTTGTTTTAACTAAAACATCGATGTTAAGAATATATATATAAATATATATATATATATATATATATATATATATATATATATATATATATTGTTGTTTTTATCTAAAGCATCGATGTTATTATTAAAACATCGATGTTAAAACAAATTTGTTTTTGTCCATAACATAGAGTTTAATATATATTCATCCACAACATCGATGTTATTGTATATTAAAGTATACTTGTTTTTCCTAAAAACATCGATGTTATTAACAGCTTTGTTTTTGTTAAAAACATCGATGTTATTGTCAAAACATCGATGTTAAATGATACTTGTTTTTGTTAAAAACATCGATGTTATTAACAGCTTTGTTTTTGTTAAAAACATCGATGTTATTGTCAAAACATCGATGTTAAAAAAAAATTGTTTTTGTCCATAACATCGATGTTAATAAATATTTATCCAAAACATCGATGTTATTGTCAAAACATAGATGTTAAAGTATACTTCTTTTGATAAAAACATCGATGTTAAAAAAAAATTGTTTTAGTCTATAACATCGATGTTATTAACAGCTTTGTTTTTGTCCATAACATCGATGTTAATACACATTTATCCAAAACAGCGATGTTATTGTCAAAACATAGATGTTAAAGTATACTTGTTTTTGATAAAAACATCGATGTTAAAAAAAATTAGTTTTAGTCCATAACATCGATGTTATTAACAGCTTTGTTTTTCTCCAAAACATCGATGTTTTAAAATATTTATTTTTGTTCAAAACCAATTTGTTATGGTAAAAGCATCGATGTTTAAAACAACATATATGATGTAATTCTCAAAACATGTCGAAAAAATCGAATTTTTTATTCATTAAATATGAATTATAAAATGCTTTATGTTTGGGCATTAATATGTTAATGTTTAAAGACTGTATAAATTAAAAAACATCGATGTAAAAAAAACATCGATGTTCAAGAACATCGATGTTTTGTGGTCGATGTTTAATCGACATCGATGTTTTGATTGCAAAAACATCGATGTTTTGCCTTCGATGTCGCATCTCTAATACGTATCGAATTGAGTAACCTTCTCTTTAACCTAAAAATGGTTAAAATTGGATATCTCATTTATCGAATTATGCTCATATATTTTGTGTTGGGTGAAAAGAATTTAGGAATCAATAGAACAGAACACATTTATTAATTGACATGGAAATTACAGAGCACAATAAAGCAAGCATGCAGTACATTTATAACAGATGCGTAATAATAGATGATATAAAAAACTGCTCGATTATATACAATGCAAATTGGTACAACATAATAATAAAATACATAAACATAATTATCAATACATAATAAAACTTAAATACAAGAATATTCCATAATTGAACGCATCAGTATTATCAATTCCTATCATTTTGCTTTAATTCACTAATATAATTTTGCAACGATTTATAAAACATATGTAAAACTAGCATACGGTTTCTTTTTTTTATTGCTTTTACGGTATATATTTTTCTCTTTAATTTGTAAATCAAATGTATCTTGTTTGGTTAATGATAGGAACACTACTGGTAAACAGCATTTCTGCTTTTTGTGTTTTTCACAAATTAAGAAACCAACTCAGAAATAGACAGATTATGCTTTTGTTAGCTTCCAAATAAGACTGAATAGTTTGTTTTGAATCTCAGTAACAAATTCTATAAGTATTGCATTTGTAACTTCTTAAAAGAATTTATGGAATTAAAAGTATATTCACTTTTTTTCGTAGGTCTGGAAAAGTTTCGGAAGGACTGATTTAAGTTTATGGATACCTCACTTTTTTTGAAGAACATTAGATACGTTCTACGTCAAAAAAAACATATCAAGAAATTTTCTTCTGTTCCTAACTTCCCAGTTCCACCGCTCCTAGATACCTTGAAGAAATTTCTCACGTGAGTTTACTGTTTTCCAAAATATTTTATGAATTTATACATCGGCACATAGCCGCTGTACTGTACTTCTGACACTGAACATTAATATTCATGACTTAGAAATAAAGGAATCATGCGTTTATAATTTGTTTTCTGTAATAATATATATTAGCAGTTAAACTTTATAGAAAATGATTCAGTGGAGAAAGGCTGGCAGATGATTATGTATAGAATCAGACACAATTTCCGAGAAATAATTTTATTTAATGGATGGTCCGATACCTAACGGAAAATGAGTTAAGTCCAGTTTTGTGTTTTCTTAATGGGTTCACCTGTTTTATTTAATGAAAAAGTATAAAACCGTTAAATTTAATAAAATTTTCTATAAGAAATCATTTATTTACATTAAATAACGCTAAGTTTTATTTCTCGGTTAATCAGAGTGTCGTTGTTATGTATCTTTGCTTACAGTAAAGGCGGGCTCACACGGGGTCGTAAATTGGGCGAGAGCACTACCTGCCGGCTAGTCAGTCGTGATCACTACCACGTGTGAACTAGTGGTAGTGGGAATGTTGGTATTGCACGACCTTGAAGTGACGGGTCGTGAAATCTCTATTTAGCTGGAGTGAGCACGCCCGCTTCAGTTGTATATCGTCGCTGGAGTGCTTGAGGAATAGGGTAGCTCTGACTCTAAACTGCCTCAACCGAATAGGGGGCGCTTTCTGGGGCCTCAGATACCCGGCTACAATGACCATAAATAAGGGAGTAAAGTTGGGTATTCTGAGGTATGCGTCCCTTAATAAACGTAGTAAATGAATACGAATTTAATTGGTAGTTTTTATTTCTAAATTTCTAGGGGCAGCCCCCCCTGAGGACCCACCATGATGTGTAAGTAAGCTGGCGCCGAGTGAATTCCGCCTCTTTACCCAGTCTCGAACCCACACTTTTCTCTTCTTGTTTTGAACCTTTTTCAAGCGAATCCTCAACTCTTGCACTAATAGTTCGCATACAACTTTTGCGGCTTCATATTCTGCTATAACGAGATCAAGCACGAGAGAAGCACGACCAACTAAGGCTCTTTACCGTGTGAACTGTGTCGTGAGCTCCTACTGGGAGAAAGCAAGTCGTGTGACATGTGCATTACTGGTCGTGTTCTCGCCCTGATCACTACCTCGTGTGAACCCGCCTTAATAAGATTTGATCCATTATTACATATTTTATAAACTCGAAAAACATTAACAGTTCACAAACACGAATTAATTAATACCTTAAAAGTAACATCTGTTATTACCTTATAAATATAAATGTCATAACCTTAAGGCCTTATCAATATCGTAACATCTCCCTTCTTCGATTAAGTCCATCCTCCTCGGTGCCCTTACCTTCCGCCCATATCTTGTCACGTACCCATCAAACGAAGGGACATTTTCATCCTCTTCTTCTGTCTCTTCGCCCTGCTGCTCTTCTTCTTCATCCGTCACCAATTGCTTTTCATTGAACCCCTCAACAGGTTTGATGTGTTTCCTGTTCCTTTCAATAACTATACCACTATCATCCGTTTGTAGACAATACGATCTCGGATTGAAGGAATTGGGAAATTGAAAGGCCGGGCACATATTGAAATTGATGAAGGAGTGGAGCCAACTGTGCATCCACCCAGAAAAATACCATTTCCTTTAAGGGATCGAGTTAGGGAAACACTAAAAAATTTGGAGGATAAAGGGATTGTTTCTAAAGTGGAGCACACAACAAGTTGGGTTAACTCTTTGAGGGTGGCCTGCAAATCAAATGGTGACATCCGGCTGTGCTGACGGTCCATCTTCTACATTGACTGGAGGCCATTCAGAACAAGGTGTCGGCTGTACTCGTACATTTTGCCCTACATCCGAATCCCGAAGAGGTTTCGTTCCTTCATCATAGTACGTTTTACTCCGCCTCTGTCTCTCCTCTAATATCTTCCTGATGTCCTTTAGGTTTACTGGCTTTGGTTGTAAAACATTGTTTGAGCAAGGTAAAACTCCTCTCAGACGCCTACCCATCAGTAGTTCAGCTGGAGTAGTGAAGTGAATAGGCTTTTTATTAATCATACCCAACGGTTTATGGTCCGATTCGATCTTGAAATGACGGCCATATGTATAGCTATTGAAACGCTCACAACCAAAAACAACAGCCAACATTTCTTTCTCAATGTTTGCATTCCTTTTCTCAGTTTCTTGAACAGTTTTGACCCTCCTGCAACAAAACTGCCCCTAAGCCTTTCCGAGAAACATCCACAGACACCGTTACAGGTAAACTAGGATCGTAGTATCTAAGGACAGGTTCCGTAGTTCAGATTGCCTGCTTCAGAGCATTATAAGCTGATTGCTGGTCCTCTTCCCAATGCCATTCCACTTCTTTTTTCAGTAAAAGGCGTAATGGAGCCGTAATATGGGCTAAATTTTGTAGAACCCCATAAAATTATATCATCGATAAAATGTCACATCCGTCCAAATCTCCAAAACTTTTCTTAAACCTAGAGTTCTAGGGCATAGCTTATTCCAAAAGGAAGACGCAGAAACTTGTATCGTCCCCAGGGTGTATTAAAATTGCCTAAGTCTGAGCTCTGCTTATCCAGCACTGTTTGCCAAAATACCGACATCGCATCTAATTTATTAAAATGTTTTGCTTTGGATAGCCGACTTAGCATTTCTTTTACTGTCGGTAGAGGAAAGTGACACCGCCTTATCGCCTTATTCAAATCCTTCGGAACCAAGCACAGCCGGATGTCACCATTTGATTTATAGGCCCACCACCAAAGAGTTAACCCAACTTGTTTTGTGCTCCACTTTAGCAACAATCCCTTTATCCTCCAATTTTTTTAGTGTTTCCCTAACTCGATCCCTTAAAGGAAATGGTATTTTTCTGGGTGGATGCACAGTTGGCTCCACTCCTTCATCAACACCACTTTGTATTTTACAAATTTCATCTTATTAACTTAGGCTTCTTTGCTACAGACCGTTGTAACCTTATTATCTGTTCACCAATAGTTTAATATTTCTCTAAATTACCTCAGATATGCTATTTTAAGTTTTATCTCATTTTCATTTATTACCTTTATCATGTCCTTATTATAAGAGATATAATTTTCAAATTCTACACCAAAAAAAAAGAAAAAAATCTGGTGCGTGCGCGCAACACACAACTTTCACTTACCAACTTAGATTAGAAATTAATGCGTTGTATTAATGCCACTTCTCACTCAGTTACACATTTTTCCACATTTATTTCTTATTTTTGTTTTCAATTGTTCTATAACAAACACTACTTTCTTTTATCATTAAATAAAAGTTTTTACTTGAGATAATTCGGCAATGCAAGCATAAAACTCCAATTCGACTGATCTTTATGTACCTGTTGAAAATTTAATTTAGTTACCATGAAACAAATGATTTCCTTTAAATGAACAGAACGGCTTTAATTAGGAACAATGACCTGTCATTAAAGGCGTACTACCCATGCGTGGGCTCAACGTGTTTTATAAGTTGACTGAATATTTTTCTTTTTTTCTCCACTATATTTTTATTAGTTTATTAATAATAAATGTTTACTTGGTTTTTATCATATCTCGTATTTAGCCATTTCTTATTTTTAGGCGTAATGAGAGAGGCGTAATTTCTCTATATAAACAAAAACAAAGATACTTCATTACAAACAAAAAAGGCCCCTACACCATTTAAGCCCCCTCAGAACATTTTGATAAAGCTTACCTGATATTAAAGAACACCTATTTTTCATTAAACATGAAGAATTTGATGAAAATAGTTAAAGCCGTTTCAGAGAAAATCGAAAAAAAGGTAAAAATTGCAAAAAAATTTAAGAAATAAAGTGCCCCCTCCGGTTGATCAATTTTGATGAAATGTTGGCTATCACATCTTTGGCATACACATACATTAAATACCCAGTTTGATCAAAATCGTTTATGCCGTTTTTGAGTACATAAAAAAACACGTGAAAATGATACAAAATTTATTAAGTAAAGTCCCCCCTCCGGTTAATCAATTTTGATGAAATTTTTACAGTCATATCTCAGGCATATTAATACATCAAATACTCAGTTTAATCAAAATCGTTAGAGCCGTTTTTGAGAAAATCGAAAAAAACCTAAAAAGTTATTAAGTAAAGTACCCCCTCCCTTTAAGTAATTTTGATGAAATTTATGCTGTCACATCGCGGGCATATACCTACACTAAATACCCAATTTCAGGATCGCACGTTTATAGTTTTTGAGCTAGTCTGTTCACACACACACACACACACACACACACACACACACAGACACACACACACACAGACCATTTCGCGGGACTTGGTCATTTCGACTCAGGGGACCCCAAAACGTGTATTTCCGTTGAAAACCGGAAGTCGTATTTTTTCACGATCGCAATACTTCCACTTACTATATATTTCATATATAGGTAAGTGAAAGTAAAAAGTTTATGTTTAGTTTATCTAATTTATTTAATTTTGTTTAACGTTTCACATACATTTATAAATGCTCATATAATTTCTCTGATTGATTGTTTTTTTTATTTTTCTCATTTAGCCCTGATGATGACCTAAATTTTAGGTCCAAACGTCGGCTACAATAAAATATGTAAATATCACATATTTGCGCTAATTATTTTGACCACACCCCAACCAATTCGTCTTCTTTGATTTTAATTGATTTTGGAGGTGTCAACCACTAGGGTCATTATCACCTTATATTCTGCTAAGTTTTACCCCTCATATTTCTTTATTTATATTATTTCCTATTATCCAATTTTAGTCTATATTTTGTAGTATAGTTTTGTCCGTTTGAGAAAGTCAAAAAGGTTATCTATCGTTTTTAGATTGTCCTTTAAAATAGAATTTAGATCGTAAGGTATTTCTAAAATTGCTCTGTTGTTGTCGTACGCTATACATTCCGTTAGGATATGTTTAACGGTTAGCGGGCTGCCGCAGGTCATACAATCAGGTGGAGGATCGCGAGCCATTAAATAGCTATGGGTAAGGCGAGTATTCTAACAAGCAAACGCATTAAGATAACTTCGTCTCTGCGTTTATCTCTAGTTGAATTTTTCCAGGGGATAACATCATTTTTAATTTCTCTCAGTTTATTTTCTGTTAAACTATACCATTTTTGTTCCCATTTCATCTTTATTTTTTGTTTTATGAGCGAAATATAGTCTTCGGCAGGAAACCCGTCATATGGAATTCCTTCAGTTATTGCGTTTTTGGCGGCCTGATCAGCTAACTCATTTCCGGATATTCCGCAATGACCTGGAACCCAAACAAAGAAAACCACGATATTGTTTCTATTTAATTTTTTTAAAGCTAATAATATATTTTGAACGATATAGTTTGAGGAGAAAGTGTTACTCAAGCTGAGAAGTGCTGAAAGAGAGTCCGTACTATAGGAAGGGACCTGTATCCTTTGACAGTCACAGGGGCTCCATACAAGGCAGGAGTCAACGAACTGTTTCTTCAATCTACAGTCTTTGAGTCAGTGGTCATAGGTCGAGTCAATGTCACAGCGCCTTCCTCTGGGATCACACTCTTGTCAGAATCCCACTGCTCCATTGAGACTCAACTGAAGACATTTTGGGAATTGGAGGAACCCAAGCTCGTGGTTATGAAGGATCCCGAGCATCAGCTCTGTGAGGAACACTTCGTCCAAACCCACACACGCACTCCCGAAGGACGCTAAATGGTAAGGCTTCCTCTGCGACCCGGCGTTGAGAAATTGGGCAGAAACCGAGTGGCAGCCATAAAGAGATTCCTTAACTTGGAAAGCAGATTCAGTACGAGGAGCTCCAACATCTCTCCCCGACGACAATTGAATCGCCATATATTATACCTCACCATGGGATATGGCAACAAAGTCCGTCAGGCAACGCTCGTAAGCTGCGCGTAGTATTTGATGCATCTTGCTCATACAAATCCCAAACATCACTCAATTCCTTCCTTCTAGTAGGACTGAAACTGCAAGCAGACATATGCGAAGTCTTGATTAACTTTAGGCTATTCCACTTCCCGCTCTGTGCCGACATCGTTAAGATGTATCGGCAAATCTTAATCCACCCATATGACAGACATCTTCAACACATCATCTGGCGTGATGACCCTTCAGAGGCACTGCGGGAACTCCAACTTAATACGGTCACTTATGGGATCAAATCCAGCGCTTATCAGGCCCTCCGAGTCATCCAGCAGCTGTTAATGGACGAAGGCGACGAGTTCCCGCTTGCAAAAAGGGTTGTTTCTACATGCATGTATGTGGACGACATCGTCGCAGGCGCGGACATTGTTGAAGAGGCGAGAAAGCTACAGTTACAATTGATTAATCTATTCGCAAAAGGCGGATTTACGTTATGCAAATGGACTTCAACTATTCCTGAGCTTATCCCAAATGATGAGAAAATGCAGCCGCTTCAAATCAAGCAGCAGGACTCGAACTCAATCAAAATCTTGGGTCTTGTCTGGAATCCGAGCAACGACTCATTTTCTTATGCAGTGGTACCTCCTGCCGTCGACGGCGTCACGAAGCGAGCAATTTTGTCACACATCGCTCGCATATTAGGTCCTCTTGGCATGGTGGCTCCGGTTACATTCGCAGCGAAGGTCTTTCTGCAAGATGTTTGGAAGCTCCGATTGGGATGGGATGAGCCCATCTCTCCTGAATTGAGCATAATTTGGAAAGATCTTGTTAAGGACTGGCGCGTTATGTCCATGCTGACCATAAGGCGACACGTAAGCAGCCACCCAGATTCCGGTCAGATGTTAGGGTTTTGCGACGCCTCCAAAAAGGGTTACTCAGCTGCACTGTATTGGCTTACTCAGGACTCTGACGGGAACATACGCATAAACCTGATAAAGGCCAAAACTAAAGTTGCATCGCTCAATTATACTTCCATATCCCGATTAGAGCTGTGCGGTGCCTTGCTCCTCGCACGCCTAGTGGCGTCCATAAACATCCCCATCATGAAACGTCTACCACCATTGTGCTTCACCGATTCACTCGTGGTCCTTAGCTGGTTACAGATGCCCAACCACCAGCTCAATGTTTTTGAAGCAAACAGGACATCTCAAATAATCAAGATCATTCCGATTGAAAGCTGGAAGCCATGTCTACTCTCATGAAAATGCGTGCGACATTGCATCGCATGGATGCATGCCCAGCGAGCTTCTGACGCACCAATTTTTGTGGCATGGTCCATCATGGCTGGTTCAATCACACTCGGATTGGCCAAACACGTTAGTGCCTGTCAGGTACTCATATGAAACTTCGTCCCCAGTATGCCTCTCTTCTGTGAAGCAACCAACCGAACCTAAATTTATCACTAGATTCTCTGACTTCTTCAGACTCATAAGAGCGGTGGCTCGAGCTATTCCTATATATATACTATATGAGATTCCTTGAGCTGTCATCAGAGGCCCTCGCAAGAGAATCACGGGACCCTTCTCTAGCGAAGAATTTCAAGCAGCAAAGCTAAGGTGTGTGCGTCAGGCTCAAGGGGAATGTCTTTAAAGGAATTAGCTCCACTTTCCCCGTTCATCGATGAACTGGGCATTATAAGGGTGGGCGGAAGACTGCACGAAGCTCCTCTGTCCTGGACTGCTAAACACCCTATACCGCTTCCCCGCAAACACCATTTGTCTAAGATTCTTGCAAGGAGCATATATGAACGTAACTACCACGCTGGAGCCACTCTTACATTAGCAATACTTCGGAACGACTTCACGTTACAGGGGCGCTGAAACGTGTTCGCAGTATCATAAATAGCTGCGTTCACTGCCGTATTCGAAACGCCAACCCTTTGACGCCAATAATGGCCTCACTACCACGCCTGTCTGGGGTTAGAGCATTTCATGAAGCCGGCCTTAATTTTGGCGGACCATTCCTCATAAAAACATCTAGCCGCCGCCAGTCGCCCGTCACCAAGGCGTACTTATGTCTCTTTGTATGCATGTCGACCAAGGCCATTCATCTAGAGCCCGTTTCTTCTCTTGAAACATCCAGCGTACTCTTGCAGCGCTGGACCGATTCGTGTCAAGAAGTGGAATTCCGTGGACGTTGTGGTCCGATCACGGCACCAACTTCGTGGGAGCAGCTCGCTTCATTAAGGATTTGTATTCGTTTCTTTACCAGCATGAGGAGGAGCTTGTACAATGGCTTGCCCCCAAGAACGTTCAATCGAAATTTATTCCACCCCGCGCACCACACTTCGCTGGACTGTGGGAAGCCGGCGTCAAATATGTCAAGAAGCTTATGGCTGGAACGATTGGATCTCAAGCGTACACTTTCGAGGAATTGTCAACCGTCTTTACATGAATCGAAGGCATCCTCAACTCGAGGCCACTTTGTGCGCTGAATGAGGACGTTGAAAACTGCGACTATCTGACGCCGGCCCACTTTCTCATAGGATCACCAGTGACCTCTCTTCCTTAGGCAAGTGGACGGGTAGGAAACCCAACATTAACGTCGGCGACTTGGTCATCATGATCGAACATCGTTCACTCATTGGCCATTGGCCAATTGCCGAGTGATCGACACTCACCCTGGCCGAGACGGGGTTGTACGAACGATAACAATTCGTACACCCTCTAACAAAACCTTTGTTCGAGCTGTGGCGACTTTGGTGCCCTTGCTCAACCCGGACCATGATTCAAAGGACAATCCTTGAATCTTTTCATTTGCATGATGAATTACTTCGAATTCTTTTCCGTTGTTTTTTCTCTTTTTTGCATATTCGTTTTTAAAATTATGTATATATCTTGATATATTTAATCTATAATATTTATCAATCATATTTAATCCATGTAATATTTAATATTTACTTAATATTTAATTCATATAATATTTAATCCATGTAATATTTAATATTTACTTAATATTTAATTCATAATATTTAATTCATATAATATTTAATCATATAATATAATTAATCATAAGATCAATTAATGGTATCAATCTTAATATCATTTTTTTTTTTTGCCATTAAATAAGTTGGCTGTTATTAAACAATTATTAGTATGATCTAAGCTTGGTTTAGTAACTCACATCACTTATGACATTGCTAAACTAAACAGGCACTAATGTAACATCACCATTAACGTCATTTTGTACATCCCTATGCAAAAGTACCTGTTTGAACATTGAACATCGTGAAGAGTCATGCTGTCATAAATTAGCTCACCAAAGCTTAATTTAGGTGGGCGGTTTGTTCAAAGAACCCCTCTGAACACAGGCGCTTCAGTGGCGCCATCTCTTGATGAAGGGCCGAACCCCTTGGCCAGCCATGCAGGAAAGGAGCATAAAAGTGCAGGTCTTAGGCCAGATAGAGAAAGAAAGTCCTATGCCTAGGTGCACTAAAAGTTCATGTAAGTTTATTACATAATAATGGAGTAGTCGCACAAGGGATTGCTGGCCACCGGGGGAGGATAGGAGGAGGACCACCAACGTTGTGAGAACAACTACAGCCCCAAGAAATATTACCATAAAGCAGATTGAAGGAGATACAGATTGAAAGGAGAAGCAACGAACAAAAAGTCAACAGGTACCATCCACACCATCAAAGCCAAATAATAATATTATATACTTACCAATATCATAATTAACACACTAATAATATTGTATCCCTTTTGGCAAACAAACCAGTTTTGTAATAACCATATTAAATACAGTCCATTTCACCACAATTCATATATATTAATCACCAGCCCTAATTTAAAATATCCACCATGACCCACGTTCTTTGGCTTTTCAAACCGTGGGTCATAAAACATAATTATTTTATTCTTCAGATGATTTTTTTGTTTATTGAATCATAAACCATCACTATCCAGTATTCTACTTTGATAAATATGTAATATGTTGGAGAAGTTATCTTTATTAACCGTCTTCGAAAGAGGAGGTTACTCAATTCGATTTGTATGTGTTTTTTTTTTCTTTTTCTATGTATGTTCACCGATTACTCCGAGCTGGATGGACCAATTGCAACGAAACTTTTGCATCTTCTACAGTATTTTCTCGAGAGGGTCCTATTAAACTCTTTTTTTGGTACTCAATTTATTTACCAAGTTATCGGTAAAAAACATGAAAATAATTATTTAATTATCGCTCAAAATGTTTCGAATAAGTAAACATAGAATAAATAAGTAAACATTGTTGGAGCATACCTTATGTTATATATTATATAACATAAGGTGTCCTCCAACAAGCTATTAAATACGATAGTCTTTCCTCCATTTATTTTTATTGTTAAATAACTGTTTTGATGCTCGATGAATCGAATAGGAAAACCAACCCATCAAATTCTGAATCACAAGACTAGTGGGAGAACACGATCGGTCTGTTAGTTATCGACGTGTTTTAAGTGCTTGTTGGAACAAACCTTAAATAATTTATCAACAATAGATTTAAATAAAGATATTTGTCACATCTCTTCTAAAATCTACCAGAAAATCCCGACATCTTTTGACAAAGGGATCTTTGGGCATGGGATGAGTGGTAATCGATTAAACTAAAAACTGTTTACACGTTTTTTTTTGTACAATATACAACCTGATAGGTCCCAACTACCAACGGGTCTCCTAACATACATATTTGGTAATACTTATATATCAGAATACAGCGACTCTACTCTGCTCTAACGGATCTCCAGCCTAAGACTGCCTCCAACTCTCACTCGGCTAGTGGTATTCTCCTTCTAGGCTCCCCGGGCTCCGACCTTCGACTGTCTTCTGGCTCCCACTCCCTGTGCCTCGCTTCGTCTGTCACTGCCCCTCTACTCGCCTAGGCCTGCCTCTTCTAGAAGTACCTCCCTCTCTCTCAGGGTATCCTAGGTTCAGTGACCTGCTTAGCTTTTTGGGAGTAATTGTCCACGTGACAACTCCCCCCTCCCCTGAATTCCAACGTCCGTTGGTAAAGTTTGGACCTGTAACAGAAAACAAACCCAGTGGCAGTAATTCGAGTTTTTTTTTATTATAACCTACATTCGTAACATTTACAAACAAAAGTACCGCAAAGAACCTTAAAAACAAGACAAAAATTCGAATCCGAAAAAGGTGAGAACAAATAAACTTGAAACGAAGAGCCTCACTGCATTATTTTCTTTTTGTATTCGACCATCATCGGCTTACCCCTTTATCGTTCATTCTCTTATTTACCGAGTTTTTGATTAGCACATTCCTCAAATCTTATTGTTTGACTCTGTGAATCTTGTTGTATACTTTTGCCTCCTATGTTTGACTCGTAGTGTTCTACAACATATTTACTTTACTCTCTAATTACTTTCCTTTACTATTCAAGCACTTTACTATACTCTTTAAGTACTTTACTTCACTATTCTTTTGAATACTTACATATTCTACTACTCATATTCTAGGCTACCCAATACCATATTTACATGATTTTAATTCCAGACTCGCCTGTAAGACATTCTTTACTAAAATTGATTTAGTTCGCATCTACCACCATATTCCGATTGCGCCTGAAGATGTACTAAAACAGCAATGATTACCCCCTTTCGGGTAGTGTTTGAGCTCCTAAAGATTTCTTTTGGATTGAGAATTGCCGCTCAATCTTTTCAGATTCGATTTCTCACTCTTCTCACACCTTACAAACCTTCTGGGTATTCAGAATTGTAAAACTACAGCGTATCATCCTGCGTCTAATGGCAAGAAAGAAAGATGGCACGGCAGCTTAAAGCATCCCTACGTGCTCAGCTGGTAAATGCACTACCCACAGTGCTTCTTTGTCTACGTTCCCTCTTTGTATCTCACCTCCAAGCGACACCAGCGTCAATAGTTTGCGGAGACCCTTTGCGACTACCAGCAGACTTCTTCGAAGATAGAGCAACATAAATGACTTACCTGCGCTAGTACATACATTAAAGGAACATATCCAAGCGCTAAGACCTGTAATACCACGCCATAAATCAGCTAAGTAGCTCTACGTTCACCCAGATATTAAACGAACCTCCCATGTTTTCAGGCGATAAGATGCTGTGAGAAAACCTTTGCAACCTATTTATGAAGGACCATATAGGGTGATTTCACGATCCTACAAATTCTTCGATCTCGAAACTCCCGAGGCCGAGAAGAACTTGAAGAAACTCCCGAGAAGAGAAAAGGCACGAGAAGGGTCTCTATTGACCGCCTTAAACCAGCATATTTGTTATCTGAGGATGGATTCAGTTGTATACCAGACCCAACATCGCAATACTCAACCAGTAATCCATTCCTACACTACACTGCAAGTAGCAACAGAATTCATCTAGTGCTCCTGTTTTTTTTTTAATGCAACTTCGCCACCCAAGAACAACCGGACACGTTCAGGACGCATAGTACGATTTCTTTCAAAGCATCTCTCCGTTAACACTAGGGAGGGAGTATGTGGTAGCTTATAACTCATATGACTTTTTATCAACATGTGTTAAAACAGTTCAGTTAAATGTTACATTCTAAAAATTGTTCTATTGTAAAATAAATGTTCCAAGTTAATTAAAGGATTTTATTATTTTACCAATATTGTGGTTTAAACCAAACATCAACCGCAATATTAATATTTAATATTAATATAACAATAGTAATACTAAAAAATAATTCAAAAATCCTTTAGGATATTATTAATGCGATCTTGAACTTTTTAAGGTCCACTAAACCTTTTATAACACCAGAAGAATATTGTTGTTCCGAGAAGTTAATAAAATATTTTGGAATGCCAGGAGGAGAGGGCGAATATCTTCAGTGCTTAATTTTAGAACGAGCAGAAAAAATGGATAATTGGGTAAATAAATGGATTCTAACAGTTTTTCCGTTTGTAATATAAAATGACCTCGCAAATGGCAACATTTGATATTCTTAAAAAAAAAAATGATATAAAAAAAAAACGAATTTCACTGTAAAATGTTCAGTAAAACTTAAGTTAATTCAAATTTTTACATTAGTAAAGACTTTTTGAATATTTACCTTTGCGAGAGGTAACTAGTTTGGAAAAAAAACGTATTAAGGGGCCCATAGATGATCAACTTGATTGTCAACCTTGTTGGCAACTTGCGATGTTGAAGGAGAGGTTGCATGTCTGTGGGCAGGTTGGAGGTTGTAATAAACGGTTGGTCCGATGGTTGGTGTGAGATCAAATCGTTTTGATTTTCGATAGGCGGAGCCTCATATTGGCAACCTTGGTGAATCGTCTGTGGGGAAGTTGGGAAGTTGACAACACGGTTTACATAATTAGTGAACTGTCGTTTGGTAGTCATGTTACGTAGAAATCCCGAAGAAATTCCCGATAACTATAATTTGCTATATAAGTGGAGAAGGGTGGGTCGTTAATTAACGTGCGGAACAAAGCGGCTTGTGAAGGGAATTACCAAGAAAAGATTCTAAACCCAAGCCAGCCAAAAACTCATAGATAAAGGAAAAAAAAAAAAAGCAATATTAACAAAAATGAGCCAATAAACAAAATTGACAAGATAAGTATAGCAGGCAGAAATTTCCTGTAGCATATAAAAGTAAAAAGAAAAATTATAATAATAATAATTCCTCCGAACAATTTTATTTGGGCGCCACGCTATTTAAAAAAAAGAAGAAGGTAACTTGATGGAAAAGGTGGCTTGAGAAAAATACCGAAATCTCAGGCACACACAAAAAATATATATCATAAAATTTGTTTCATTAATTTAAGCTTTTCTAAAATTAATCTAACATTTTCTGAAATTAAAATGACCCCTTATGCATATTTAGAAAAATATTAAAATATTTTTATGTTATTCACAAATAATTATTGGATCAATATATTTGTGACGGAAATGTCAATTATTACTTATAATTTTACTCATAATTGGTTGATAACACTGCAAGTCCCAATTATGATTGTTCCAAGACTTTGTGGAGATATAGCGGTGGAAAATTTCAAATCTTCCAAGCCCTGGCCACTCGCTAAAAATCTCAATGTTGCCGACAGCCGTTAATTTGCAGTAATTGAACATCACATATTAGTGTCCTTCTTTTCAATGAACGGACGTACTTTATCCAACAAATCATTATAGGTTGCATTATCCATTCTTAACAAGTTTTTAAAATCTGCAGGTGCAGAGACGCGAAGGTCACTTAATAAATTTGAATAAGAAAACCCAGGACGTTGTAAGTACCACTCATTTGCCAACAATTTTCTTTTCTTTCTTTTTGGAAAAAAACGCTTCCTCACCATCCTCACACAATTCGTTTAGAATTATAAAATACAACATGGTTTCGTTATTTTCTCTCATCTCATTTTCTGCCAAGAAGGCAACAGAATTGATAAGCTAATAAAGTTGGCAACAACAAGTTGAAAGTCTGTGGGCAACCAAGTTGGTCGTCTATGGGCCCCTTTACTTACGGTTTGAATATTTAAGTATGCGAGAGCTAACTAGAGCGCGCGGGCAACGAGTTGGGCTTAGTGTCGGAGAAACCATCCCCCCACCCTAAACTATAGACTTACCTAATAAAGATTTTTTGGCTAATTATGCGGAGGTAACTAGCTAGGAAAAAAACCATACTAATTATGGTTTGAATTAGATTTGCGTGATAAATCCTATTTCGCCAAACTGTTCCTTCAGATTTTAAAAACCTAATTAAAATAGCCTATAACAAAAGTATTACCGAGTAATTATGATAGCAGTTTTTTTTTTAGATTTAGGCATGTTGGGCAATCACCGCTCTTAACCAGTCCCATTAACTTTAAGAATTTATTCGTTCTGCCATGATTTATTCTTAGTCTCATCAGCTTAACTAAATTTGGACGGTTGGCATGACATTCATGAGTCGAGAACAATGGAATCAGAGTTACCTTCTGGTGCACGTCGTAGTGGTCCTTACCTTTCGAGGAACATTGCCACTCGTAAAATTGCTGCCAGTTTTTTATTATTGTTCCTCTCACTACTCTGGTAATGTCCAATAATGGGATCTTGGCGTTATCTCGGTGAGTCTGCTTTTGATTAGCTGCTTTGTCTTCCTGCTCATTTCCCGATAGGCCCACGTGACCCGGAACCCATTGGAAATAGTAGTGGTTATTGGCATTTTGTAACGTAGAAATAATTTTATAGGAAATATAAGTATAAATATAAATATAAATCTTTTAGATTGATGAGCAGATTCAATGGAGGATCAATTAGAATCCTTTTGTAATAATTTAATAGAAAAGGCGGATAATTCAACAAAATATTTATTGTACAAACAGTTATCTCATCAGTTAGAAGAAAGTTATTTATTTTGTATTAAAAACCTTAATGATATTAAATGGATTTTCAAAGCAAGAGGCAAACTTTTAGATTTAAATTATAAAATATACAAGGAAGATGAATCCCAAATATGCTCCCTATCCAACAGCAAAGAAATTCCAACAGCAACACTTTATAGCCTCATAATAAAAATCAATTAAAAAACGACGAATTAATTGAATATTTAAACGGTAAAAATTGGTTGAGTTTAATTAAATACAGTAAAATTGCATGGAATTATAGATCTCAACTTATTAAGGAAATTAATTATTGAATGAACCATGATGTGTTGTGTTTCTGTTTCATTAATATGTCATCAATATTTGCGTTCTGCGGAAATGTTGATGAGATAGGTTATAAGTCTGTAGTAATGGTACTATTACTGTCATATGTCGATTGACTAGTTTATTTAATGCACATTATTGTTAGATCGTATATAGTCTGTAGGTATTAGCGTAATATATAAATAGTGTTAACGTGGAGAATCAAATGTATTTTAGATTATAGTAATTTTCCGTGTTAAAATAGATTACAGCAAGCCCCTCCTTTTGGACTGTCCTAGCTAGTTACCACTCGCATAGGTAATTAGCCCATAAATCTTTATTAGGTAAGATTATAGATTAGGGTGGGGGGAGGGGTCTTCGACCCAACCCGGCCTTTCTACCTTAGTTGTAGCCTAACCCTATCTAGTTGCCCGCCCTAGTACGTAGTACTACTAGTTATTACCCACGTAGTTATTACTACAAACGGTAACTAATTAATGGTATGTGTCTCTGAGATTAGAGATAAATTCTACCATATCTACGAAGAAGTGAAAAAAATTTATACAGAAAACTTTAAATTAAGTTTTACTGAACTTAACTTAATTAACGATAAAAAACCACGTTTTACGAAAAAGTAAATTTAAGTCAGAATAATATTAATAATTATCTAGGAATATTCATTACTATGCCGCGATTGCAAATCGTATAACCATAGTTTACTATTACCATCACAATAAGAAATTTACCTTAAATAAAAATTAATGATATTTTCCTTTATAAATATATATAAACATCTGATGTGGTGCGCGCGGGTTCAGTAATTCATACAGTGGTGTACCGAGTATAAAGTTGGTCCCATTTACTTTAGAATTCATTCTTCCCAGGGATTCGTTTGAATTTTTTAAATATACATATAAGTTTAGGAGATTATAGAAATAATAATCGAGTTATGGACATTAGCAATCTAATGTTTAAAGGATAAAATTTACTTTTATTATTATTTTCTTAACTATTGATTTAAATGAAGAAATATTAACTGCCCCTACCTTAGTAAAATACAATGTTGCCCCCATTTTCTGAAAAATATTTAAGAGCTGAAATTTAAAAATTAAGATCTAATTTATTAGCGGCCTTGATTATCAACCCCTTTTGTGGATTCCAATTTAAGATATATCGGTGAATAACAACCAATCACCGACGAATCAGTCTAAATTCCGATAGTTCGAAAGCTTTATTGTATGTTTTTGTTTATTGGCGTAAAACTGCAACGGTCATCAACAGCATTATAGTTCTAATATCAATCAATCATCTATTACCGTTTATTCTGTTTATTTGTTATATTACTTTATTTCTTACTCATTCATACCAGTTTATTTTATTTTTAACCGCCTTACGTATGTGCCTTTTTTTTCTTTTTTCTATGTATGTTTATTGGTATGATTACTCCGAGATGGATGGACCAATTGGAACGAAACCTTTTACATCTTTAGAGTATTTTTCCGAGGTGGTCCCATTGAAACCTTTTTTAACCGACTTCAAACGAAAGAGGAGGTTACTCAATTCGATTCGTATGTCTTTTTTTTTGGTGCTTTTTTTTTTTCTATGTATGTTCACCGATTATTCAGAGATGGATGGACCAATTGAAACGAAACCTTTTGCATCTTTTAGAGTATTTTCCCAAGGTGGTCCCATTAAAACCTTTTTTGGGTTCTTAATTTATTCAAGAATCGGGAAAAAACATGAAAATAATTATTTAATTATCGCTCAAAATGTTTACTTATTGGAAAAACATATGGCATATATAACATAAGGTATGCTCCAACAAGCTATTAAAACTAATTGATAACTAACAAATCTCAATATTGTTTTACTGCTGGATGAATCAAATGGGAAAACCAACCAATCAAATTCAGAATCCAAAGAGTGGTAGGAGAACATGAGCAGTTTGTTGGTTATCGATGTGATTTAATTGCTTGTTGGAAGCATACAAACCTATACATAACCTTAACTAATTTTTCAACAATAGATTTAAATATCAGCAGAATATAATATCGCTGTCGTTTTCTGATGCCATATTAGCATAAATGTTAGATAGATATATATTCACCGATAACAGTAAACCTTCTTAATTTAGATCTAATCGACAGTTAGACACCATAATCATAAGACCACAAAATTCGTGGAATTCCAAGAAAGAGTGAGTATTGATTACCGTTTTAAAGCAGAATTTAAGACTTCAAGTTCCCGAAGGTTCGTTTAAATTTAAAATCGTCGCCATTATTGATTTAAATTAGATTTTGATTTCTGCCTTTCACTCGCTATGCACATTAAAAAGGAATGCAACAATTCCTGGAAAAGCTTATATTCAATTGACTTAACAAAGGAATCAGATACCTCTGTCTCCTTCCGGATACACTCAGTCACTGCTGAATATCTTGCCGGAGACCTTGTGCCGATTCTTCATGAGTGACACTTCTGTTATGTTATCCGGATTACTATTATCGGTTTTTAATTTTGTTTCTGCAACTATTGATGCTTTTGCTGATGTTCATCCATCAATAAAAACTGCAAAATAAAACTTGATATCTCCCAGAAAACAACCTCATTGTATGAAAGTCCCCTCAGCAAAAATTTGGCAGCCATGAAAATGAATGATATCATAAATGCTACCCCACTAGAATTAAAGCAACCGTGTTTAGCAATTTATTTTCTGAATAATGTTTTATTACGAAAGATATAATTTATAGTACTTCGGTAATCAATTTAGTCAAAAATTCATCGAAAGGAATTACGAACATAATTGACTCAACCAAAAAATGTTTTTGAATTAAATCAGTATTGTAGTACCTAGAATAATAATATCCTTCATAATAATAATTTAACATAAAATGAGTCCCAAACCCTGTTGCTTTTATAATAGCTGGTCAGTCTTTTTGATATTGATAAATTTTATGGCTGCCCATTTTCTGCTGGGACTTCTATCTAATGATGTTTAATAACTACTTTTCCAACGATCGATTTAAATAAAGCAATATTTATTTTCCCGGTCACAACCGGAGTAGTGTATAATATCGCCAAAGTTTTCAGATGGATATTCAAGCGATCATAATTCCAAAATTACTTTCCAATTTATTATTGGTCATATAACCATCATCATCGATTCCCCATTAACGATATCTTGTCTAAAACCGGCCAAAATCTCGACTGTTTATTGACGTACTTACTTCATCTTGGGATGGCCAGATTTGTGTATTTATGTATCTTTAATTCAACAAATCTCGGAACACTGTTGATGTATGTAAATGACATGTACTGACGACAATACTTAGCAAAGGAAAAATATTGTCATTGTAGAAAAACATTTTATGTGTTCCCTTCCCAATGGAACATCGATCTTTTAAAAAAAAAATCCAATTATAACCATAAAACGTAGTTTGTTGAAAGTTTTAGTTGTTATTAGAAAGTTGAAAGTTTTACTTTTTTCACTTTTTTGAGTCTATTCATAAAATTTAAAAGGAGACTGTTTATATAATTATAATGAAAAGGCCCGGGAAAGATGAACGTGGTAGAGTGTAAAAAGATTTCGAAATTTTTTTTAAACCAACGTAAGGTTGTCTATATTTGTTATCTTCTCCAACTAAAAAGTATGAAATAAAAACATTTTATAAAAAAAAAAAAAAAAAAAAAAAGTTTAACCGACTTCGAAACCTAGGAACCAGTAAAAATAAACGCACTGAAAAGTATGAAATAATTACCTTCTGATTTTTATGAATACACAGCAAAATTGAAAATGGTATAAAAAGTGGAAAAATGCAATGTGAGGAATAATTTTATTTTGATTTGTACTAATACACACTAATTGTTAATAAAAGTTATTAAATTAAAATATTAATACTATGTTCAATACGGCGCAAAATTTAAAAATGTTAACACTAGACATTTTGAAAATCTAAATGGATCATCTCTTCCCATCTATTGATTTCAATGCCTACTAATGGAATTGTATCAGTAACATGTCATTTCTATTTTGCGCCGCCTCCGAAAAGATTGTGTTGTATTGAACATAGTATTTAATATTTTAATTTAATAATTTTTATTAACAATTAAAAACAAACAAACTAAGAAGCTACGCCTGTACTATTTTTTTTTATTCTTAATTTGATTGGTTGATTTTATCCAATGCTCAATACTGTTTTAATGCTTGACAAATCGAATGGGACAACCAACCAATCAAAATCAGAATCAAAAGAGTGGGTGGGAGGAGAACATGAGCAGTCTGTTAGTTATCGAAGTGTTTTAAGTGCTTGTTGGAACAAACCTATACCTAACCTTAAATAATTTTTGAACAATAGATTTACAAAAAGGTATATAATATCACCAGAATATAATATCGATGTCGTTTTCTGAAAAATAAAACACTTCGTTATGGTTATGACAAGGTTATTGTAGTTTTGACCTGTTTCTGGAAACTTTTGCCAATAAATGAAACTCAAGGACATTTTTTTAGGTTATTTAAAAGATTATTTTGTATTTAAGGAGATTAAAGCCATTAGAAAACACCGTTAACATTAAAACATCATTAATGTAGGTCTAATCGACGGATGAACACCAGAATCATAAGACCAAAAAAATCATAGGACTTCAAGAAAGGCTAAGTATTGATAACCCCTTTTTAATGAAAATGGCTGTAAGTGCCCAGTTATTGATTTTGAGAAAACAAAAACTAATCTAAGAGTCATTCCATGTCACATCAACACACTTTTTTCCCTCATCATCTCAGAATTTAATGAAATTTGGTACATAGGATACCTTTCCTATGTACCAAATTACAGTACGTAGGATACTGTAATTATCCTACAGTTTGAGAAGCGTAATGGTTTTTTTCCATCCAAAAGCAAAACTAAAATTTTTCAATAATTATTTAAACACTTATTAAAGACAACCTTTTCGACTCTAATTACTTTTTTTCAAATTTTTATAAAATACGCTTTTTGAGAAATTCAAATTTCAAATTTCGAAAAACAAATTTCTCTTAACCCCTATTGAGTTGCATATCATAAAGAAGTTTAAAGATTCAGTTTTAAAATGACATCAACTCAATTTCAACTCTCTATCTTGCCTAGAAAAGCTGCAATTTCAATTTCCAGATGATGCGACAGGTCAAAAGGTATCCTACGTACCAAATTTTATTAAATTCTGAGATGTAGAGGGAAAAAAGTGTGTTGATGTGACATGGAATGACTCATAAATTCAAATGTTCAAAATGCTAGAATTGAAGCCAAAGTGTTTTTCAACTCATTTTCTAAATAATTATTTATTAAGAAAGATATTCTTAGTACTTAGCTCTTAAGTTTAGTCAATTATTCATCGAAAGTAATGACGAACATAATTGACATAACCAAGGAATATTTTTGAATCAAATTAATATTGTAGTATCGAGAATAATAATATCCTTCGTAATAATAAATTAATCATACAATGAGTCCCAAAACCCTGTCGCTTCTCTCCTTGCGGGGCAGCCGTTTTCATATGGATCAATTTATGGCTGCCCACTTTTGGCTGGGCCCACTTCTATCCAATGA
This sequence comes from Aelia acuminata, assembly GCA_911387785.2. NCBI lineage: Eukaryota > Metazoa > Arthropoda > Insecta > Hemiptera > Pentatomidae > Aelia > Aelia acuminata. The sequence continues at coordinate 72,296,952 of OU426978.1, read as the reverse complement.
TGTTTTTTTTGAAAATACAATTTAGTTTAATCACTACTTTTCAAAGATAGATTTATTATGAAATTTAAACGGTTCCTAACGGAGCAATATATAATATCGCATTAATTTTCAGAAGAATACTCAAGCGATCATAATTCAAGAATTACGTTCCAATTTAATGTAGGATATAAAACCATCTTCATCGATCCCCTATTCACGATGTATTGTCGAAAAACTGCCAGTGGCAAAAAAAAAATTATACCGACTTCGAAAACTAGGAACTAGTGAAAATAAATGCACTAAAAAGTATGAAATAGTTACCTTCTGATTTTTATGAATGCACAGCAAAATTGAAAATGGTATAAAAATCGAAAAAATGCATTGAAACGAAGTTTTATTTTGATTTATACGAATACACACTAACTGTTATTAAAAATTATTAAATTAAAAATTTTTAACTAGAAATTATGGAAATCTTAAAATCTTTTAAAAGGATTTTCGCTTCCCATCTATTGATTTCAATGTCTGCTGTTTTCTAATGAAATTGCAATTAGTGACATGTCATGTTCTATTTTGCGCCGCCTCCGAAAAGATTGTGTTGAATTGAAACTTGTATTTAATATTTAATTTAATAATTTTTATTAACAGTTAGTATGTATTTGTACGAATCAAAATAATACTATTCGTTTCATTGCATTTTTTGATTTTTATACCATTTTCCATTTTGCTGTGTATTCATAAAAATCAGAAGGTAATTATTTCATACTTTTTAGTGCATTTATTTTTATTTGTTCCTAGTTTTCGAAGTCGGTTTAATTTTTTTTTTTTTTTTTATAAAAAAAGTTTTACTATCCATTATAATGTAATTGTAATTTTTTACTATTTTATTTTTATTTTTCTATTTTTTATATCTATATTCTTACTCATTCATACCAGTTTATTATTTTACATTAGATTTTATATTTCAGATATTGTCATTTGATTTTAAAAATTTTAGGACTAATTCTACCGTTTGTGTTGTTTTTTAGGATTTTAGTCAAAACGGATTTTAGCTCTAAATTATTGATATGGGGAATGTAAAAGAGACATTCTTGGAAAATGTGACGTACTGTTAAATGTTGTCATTTCGGCGGTGTTTCTTTAGTGATTAAGAACGCGTGGTAGGCGTAAGAACGCCTATTCTCAGTCTTGTCAATACGACCTCGTTTCTGCGATACTTCCGGCTGGAAGTACTCCAGGGCTTAACTTCTTTCTTCGTAAATTTTAGTTTTCTAAGAGGGCTTTCACACCACATGGATGGCCAACCCTTCTCTCCCTTAAGGGGTTTACTTAGTTTGGCCGGGTCAAAATAGCTTTGCCTCGTTCGGGGAGCGAGAGCGCTTCTTTTGCTGCTCGGTCGGCCAGTTCGTTCCCCTTGATGCCCACATGGCTTGGCACCTATAGGAATGAATTGAGGAAATTTTTGGGTTCTCGGCGTACATTTTATCGAGTCCTTTTTGTGAGCTTAAAGTATCGGTAGCAATTACGATATTATATTTTATGGACTTACACAAATGAAGGGCTGCTGCTATTGCATTAAGCTCGGTAGTGTACACATTACAAAGCTTGTTTAGTTTGAATTTATAGGTAGAATCATGTTAAGATAATGATGCTGTTGCTTGTTCTGATTTAGATCCGTCAGTGTTGTATAGGCGTCCGTTATATCAGAGATGTAGGATTTATATTCCGACTGTTCAGTATTAATTTTGGAGTATTTAGTGAGATCTAAAATTAATTTAGGACATTGGCTGGTCCAGGGAGGGAGGGGGGGAGAGGTTGCCATTTTTTTATTGTTTTAAAAAAACGTATAGCCGAAGAGAGTCTTTCTGATAACAGAAGAGTTCAATTCTGATTTTGGCGAAACGAATTGGAAAATTTTGAATCGAAAATATATTTGTAAGTTGGTGGGATTGTAAGGAGAGTGGGACTTAGTACTCACCCCTGGCACACCCCCCTCGCCTGTCGGTGAACTTTCATAGCCTATTTGTACCCTGAAATATCGATAGGATAGAATTCATTGTCCCCGATTACCAATAGTCGATAACTTTTGCAGTATGATGGTGTGGTTTACGCTATCAAACGCCCTAACAATATCAAAGAATATAGCAATCATTTTTTGTCTATTAATACGTACTGAATTTCAGTTTCTAACGTTATCAAGTGGTCTATTGTGGGTCGGCCTCTACGGAAACCTGATTGAAACGGTTTTATAAGATTACTTTTTTCATTTACCCACATCAATCTTTTATTAACAATAGCTTCTTTGCAATTTTCGTTAAACCATGGGACTGATGGTCTTTTAGGAAACCCGGGTGTCATAGGTATCGGGTGTCTTAGAAGGCTGGATGATTGTATTCATAACGGCTTCACACCCTTCTTTGATACTTAAATCTTGAGGAGCCATTTGAGGAGGGACAGCTAGGGTTTAAATTGAAGCCAATCGGCTTAGTCTATCAGCCATCTAGGCTTAGATCGTTAGGTAAGATTTAATTTTATGAATTTTATTTGAATCGGGAAATGATAACTGCCGTAAATATCGGGAAGAAAGGTCCAGTCTAAATTATTATAAATTGGGAAGCTGCAGAGGGAAATGTCAAGAGCCGAAAATGTATGATAGCTAAGTTCTGAGATAAGTGGCCTAGGACGTGTTTAACAGGTGTGGGTCTGAAATGTCTAAAAAGCTCTCTGTAATTTAACCTCGCTTGTTTATATCTAGTGAACTCCATAAAGGATTGTGACCGATTTATTTCCGACAAAAAGAATGCTGATTTTGTATTGAGGGGTCTTGTGGTATCTGGTAAATATCTATATTTTACGAATTGTGAGAGTGGAATTGAGATGAATGTTAGTTGCTAAAACTTAGAGATTAGTATTTATTGGGATAAATTCAGAATAACTACATTCGTTTACGAGAAGCTCTCCATGAAAGTAATGATTTGAATTAGAGCCATCTTTTCTATAAATTATGAAATTTTATATTTTCATGAGTTAAGAGATTGGTTTTTTGGATGGCTAAACCAAACTGGTTTGCCACTCTAATAAGAATTTTAAGATCATTGAAATGTGTTTTTATACCTTTACGATTCAATCCTTAATTTCTTTTTGTATCCTATACACGATACATGAGCGATCTAGATCATTATGAGGGCCAATGCAGTTTTCATACTTAACTGGTAAATTACATCTAATATTTTCATTACATATCATTACTATTACTACTATTACATAGTAGTTAGGTATGTATGGTTGTACTTTATTTCGAAACCTATTTGTAGTGTCTCTGAAGACATGGGAGTAGGAAAAGTGATTAATTTCAAATGGCCCTTACGTCATTTTACGAGAAAAAAAATGTCTATTTTTATTAAAACAATAGAGGGGGTAAGTGAAAGATGTGTGATGCGCGCACTGCACCAGATTTCAATAGTATATATTGAATGGCCAAAATATTACCAGCAATCTAATCTAATAACGTGAACATTCAGTTGACAGGTTGGTGGCAAAAACATACCTACTTTGATAACAGAAATCCATTGACGTTCTCTACAACAATTGGACTAAGTTTTCCGGTTCAGGAATACAAAACTGATGAGGAATTTCTAGAATGTGCCTCAAAAATAGCTGCAGGTGCTCTTCAGTTCAAAAAACTCGTTGATGAGTATATATCGCCTGTAAAGTTATACCTCCCATCTTAATGTGAAAGAGTACTAATTTTTGTAAGGTTTTCGTTTTTATTGTAGAAATAGAGTCTCTCAGGAATGCATTGGTGACAAGCCATTAGACATGAGTCAGTACGGCACAGTATTTGGAACATGCAGAATACCACATGATAGAAGTGATTACCTGGTTTTTAATCCCAAATCGGATTATATAATTGTGGCTTATAAGAATAACTTCTATAAAGTAACAGTAAAAGAAGGTTTGGCTTGGCAAAAACATTCTGCAATTCTTGAACAGTTAAAAGAAATTGTAACAGAAAACAATGTTGGTCCTCCAATAGGTATATTGACTAGTGATTGTCGAGATGCTTGGTACAATGCATACAATGAATTAAGAAAAAGTATGGATATTTATAACTATAAATGTTAATTTTTATATATTATAAATATTCAAATGTATATATTTTTATATTTAACGTTAAACTTTATATAGTTTCCAATATCTAAAAGTAAATAACGCATTAAAATGTTTTTTAGATCACATCAATTGTGAATCCATAAAAGTCATTGAAGAATCTCTTTTCTTGCTTTGTTTGGATGTTTTTTCAGCACCAAAAAAAATTAACATTCCAACATCTACTATTGGCCATTGTATTGACGGAAGCGGGCCCTGTTGGAGCGGCAGCAACCGGTGGTTTGATAAAACGTTACAGGTACTTTAATTTTTGATTATATTCTATCAACAAAATAAGAGGTGCATTTGAATTACTCTAAAATACGATTGATTTTATGTAAAATAATATGGTTTAGTTTATAGTAGGAAAAAATGGAGAAGTAGGAGTTACGTATGAGGGGAGTCCAGCAGAAATTCAAGTAATCCTGATGATCATGAATTTTATAAATAGATACTTGTAAGTAAATGCGATTTATTTTTTTTTAAGCCCCTAATCATTAATTGATCATAAGACCGAAAATTAAGATGAAATTGAGATATCGTATATATATATATATATATATATATATATATATATATATATATATATATATATATATATATGGGTCATTTTCCCAGAAAGGGCAAATCGCTGTCCCCGATGGATTCTGAAGCCCCTTCACCATTTTGGTTCATTATAGCAACCTCTAATTAGGCTCTGTGACTTGCCCTGTCGACTAGGTAGGGTTTTACTTATGTCAAATTAAAAATTAAAGGTTGAATTTTGATATGACCAGTGGAAATCTCCTTCCCTCGTCATGTCACAACTCCAGTTTCCAAACTTTACGTTCGTCTACGAATTGACCATTGACGCTTTTTGAATTTTTTACAGCTGTGGTGCTGTTCAAAACATCTCAAGATTAGAATGTGAGGTATGCGATATTTTTAAGAATTACAGAATAGTACACAGAGGAGGTAAAAGAAGTCCCCGGTGTTTGGGTTTTTCCCCGCTAACGTAGTATTTTCGTGTTTTGGCAGTTTTAACCTTTACAGATGACTGCGGGTTCTGGCTAAAAGTAGGATTACATCTCGGGTAACAACTCTTTTTGCCACCAACTGTTTTCAGCCACTGAGGATAACAACGTAGGTGCTGCGGCGGGAGCGGCATACAACCCGTGTCATTGTCCCGCCCGTAGCTACTTAGAGGGTAATTGTCTCGAAGATTTTTCATTGCTTTCATCTTTTAGAGCAAGTTGATACGTTTCTGACGGTCCATCGTTGTTTAAAAAAATGGCTGGTCATACAATCCAATATCGGGTGTTTTTCTCCTGCTCGAGTGTACTTGGATATTAATTGTATCTAAATGTTTTCGTTACTTTCTACTTCTAAAGCTCATTGAAACGTTTCGAACGGTCTATCATCTTGTCAAAAATCTGCTATATTTAAGTAGTAAACGAGAAAACTAGATAGCCTCTCAAATTCTGATGTCATTATCCCGCCTCTACGGAATTGAAAAGTAATTGTATCTAAAATTTTTCGCTGCTTATTACTTATAGAACTCGTTGGCGCGTTTCCCAAGGTCTACCGTTTTGTCGAAAAGCAGCAGTATTTCAGTAGTAAACGAGAAAAAACTGGATGGTCATAAACATCAGGAGTCATTGTCCCGTCTGTCTCTACCCGAAAACTAATTGCATCTATATTTTCTCGTTGGTTTATACATATAGAGGTCGTTGAGACGTTTCCGATGGTCTATCATTAATTTCAAAAGCATCTTTATTTAAGTAGTAAACGAGAAAAAACTTGATGGTCATAAAAATTTGTTTAATGGCTGATAGATGGCTTAGGATTTTTGTCAGCAAAAAAATAAAAATAAAAATAAAAATGAATAAAATAAATAAAAATAAAAAACTCAAGAAAAAAATATATTTAAACGAACCCCCAGTACATTTCTTTTCCCGTCTTTCGATTTTTTTTTTTTTTTTTTTTTTTTTATAAATAATAAATGCATCCTGCTCTTGTATAACCTTGCATTGGAGTTCAACCAGTGCTATGTAAAGAGCATCCCTAAATATTTTCCAGACGTTAATTCGACATTTTCAATATCAAGAATTCCAAGTTCAGATTCGCCCTTTCTGGGAAAATGACCCATATATATATATATATATATATATATATATATATATATAGTTATGGCGAAGTGATACACAATAAGTAACTTAATGCTAGTCGTAGGATATAAAGAACCTAGAATGTATATATGGTTAAGAGGAAACTAAAGTCAGTCTTTCCTTGGTATTCTGTCTCTTTATTCCTTTTTTTTACGTTATTTCGTCTATGCGAGCATAAGTTTATTATATATATACGAGCAGTCCCAGCCACGCTTTGCTGTGGCTCAATAGCTATAATGCGTTGAATTAATTCTATCCTATTCTTTTTAATACAATAAAATAAAAATTCAATGATAAAGATAGCGTTTCAGCTAATCTAAAAATCAACGGGATTTAAAATAGAACTTTACGCCAAATTTAAAACTGTTTGGTTAAGAATTTAGAAGGGTAAAAGTTTTTATTTTTTACATCTCATATTTGACTGTAGTAAGTATTAACAATCCATTTATTTAGCACTTATTGGATTTTTTCAGCAGATGTAAGATTAAATACATATAAGTAACACATATAAAAGGAGCTAATAAAGAATATATTTGGAATAGGGTTTACTACAAACACAATACACCGTTAGCTAAAATGTACCAAATTAATCTTTTGTCCTAATTAATTAAATTAAGAATATAACACATGGTGAAATGAGATAACGTCTACTTGTTGAGGTTCTACCAGAAACAGGTTATGAAAAGCGAGCAACCTCAAACTATGCTGAATGTTTTACATGTTACTGATCAAAACATTAAAATTTAATTTTATAAATGAGAAACATAACGTTAATTTATAACCTCTTACAACAATGATATACATTTTTTTGTTATTAGAATTCACAATTTCTATTTACTGTAGTGCTAATAGTTGCACAATCATTTTGTTTAACCTGTCTTTTGCTAATAACATGGGAAAAAGGCTTTTTTTCTAGTCAAAGACGGAAAAAATTAAATTTCTGCTTAACCATTCTAAATATCGAAAGAAAATGAAATGTTGTGTCAATAAATAAACTTTTATAGAACTTACAAATAATCACACTCAACTGTAGTTTAAAAATCATTTAATTTTCAACAAAAGAAATATAGAAGCCAATAATCGATGTAAAAAACTACCCTATCTTTTAAGTTGGACAAAACTACAGACAATGAGCAAAATTTTATAAAAATCGATTGAGTTGTTTCTGATTTTACCCCCCGACAAACAACAAAAAGGTTATGACGCCATGTTAATAAATCGAAACACGACCTACTGTATTTGCAATATTCACAATAAAAGAAATATTGTGGTCAATAATCAACATAAAACTATCCTATCTTTTAATTTGGACAAAACTATACACGTCGAGCCAAATTTCATTAAAATCGGTTGAGTAGTTTCTGAGTTATAAATATATATATATATATATATATATATATATATATATATAAAATCATATATATAAAATCTTGTGCCCCGATGTTTGTCGGAGGTAAACTCAGAAACTGTGCCTGTGCAACTTGGACCCTAAGCAAAAACCTAGCCGAAAAGATTGGCAGGTTTGAAAGGAAAGTAATGAGGCGTATCATGGGGCCAGTTAGAGAGAACGACGCATATCGCTTAAGGAAGAACAAAGAGATCTACGACCTTTTTGACGATCTCCGAGTCTCTCATTTTGTGCGAATTCAGCGCTTAAAATGGCTAGGACATGTTATCAGAATCGAAGAGCCGCGAGGAAACTATATTATGGGACCCCGGATGGAGTCAGACCACGTGGAAGACCGAAGGGAAGGTGGAAGGACTCCGTGGCAGAGGACTTGAGGAAAGTTTGAGTATCCATGAGACATGCTGCTGACCGAAATGTTTGGGAAGGGGCAGTTGAGAGGGCCAAGGGCAGCTTCAGGCCCCTGTCGCGCCGATAAAAAAAAAAAAAAAAAACTCAGAAACTACTCAACCGATCTTGATTAGTTTTATCTCTCATTTCCCCATAGTTTTATCTTGATTATTGATCACAATATTCCTTTTATTGTAAAGTAATGCCAATACAGTAGGTCGTGTTTTATTATTAACATGGCGTTTTATTTATTAACGTGGCGTCATAACCTTTTTGTTTTTGTCGGGGGGTAAAATCATAAACAACTCAATCGATTTATATATATATATATATATATATATATATATCAAAGTAATAAGTATAAAACCTGGAGCTATGAGAATCGGAAAGAGACCAACTGAAAAATATTTTTCGTTTTAGAAGAAAAAGTATTTTTTATCTTTTATACTTATATACTTACTTAGCCGTTTCTTGTTACTATGATCAATAAAGTTTTTTTTTCAAAATTGCTATGTGCCTAAGTCCAAGTATATTTTTGTTTTGTTAGAAAGTAGTTCATTGAACTTTTGAAAGATGGCATGTGTGTAAGTGCCGAACGTAGTTCACCCTAGTGGGTATAAATTATACTATTTAATTTATCGTACTTTTCTTAATGAAGAAGATAATATTACCAAAACATACAAAAAAGTAAAAGAAATTGGGTGTATTCGAGTTTTTTTTTTGCCATATTATTTGTGCCAAAGCCATTCTTTAGAAATGGGTATAAGTATTTTAACTTTCACTTACCTATATATAAAATATACAGTCAGGGCAGGTATAGCGATCGTGAAAAATTTCGACTTCCGTTTTTTAACGGAAATACACGTTTTGGGGTCCCTTTAGTCCAAATAACTATGTCCCGCGAGATGGGCTGTTTGTGTGGGTGTGAACAAACAAGCTAAGGAGATTCCATGCCGAGCAAATACTTTCTTCACCTCAGATATTATTGTGCGGCTTGTAATGTTGGGCAATCTAGAATATTCGCAAAACTTGGAGAAATAATCCAGAAAAATGATCATAAATGTGAAAATGTCGACAACTGCTTTCTGCCAAGGTCCCTCCGGACTCCACTAATACCATTGGTTCTTTCGGTTTTTAATTTCTAAATTTCAAACAAACATTGCATTTCCCAATTAACGAACAAATTTCATTCTGCATACCAATACAACGCTTCTCAAGCTCGGAAAGACACTTATCCCGACCCTGATGCGCATAATGGATCTTGCCTAGCATTTCTTTGCGTTACGATCGAGGAATTGCAATTTGTTAACCTTTAAAAACTAATCCTTCGTGTACTGATAATTTGCCCCTCAAAAACTTGTATTTTTCTACGAATTAATTAAAAATATTTTCTGGACATCCTTTGGCTTGCCAACCCATCAGGACCTGAAGTTCCTCATCGTTCTTGGTTTCTTCTTTGAGTCTAGCCAATGTTTCATCACATACCGGAAGATTCTTCACTATAGCTAAAATGTAAGATTCTAATTCCTTTGAGAAGAAGATCATGTCACGTTGGTTCTTCAGAGGAGCTCCGGAAACGTACCGCTAACGGTCATCTTCTTGCCGGGGCCGCACAGAGGTAGCCCAAATCTAATTTTTTCTTGGTTTTTGAATACTCAGATCCTTGTAGAACAATGGAAAGAATATATTTTTTTAACTAGTTTAAAATTAAAATGTGTGTGTATCAGTAAAATTGAACTTTTTAATGATTGAAAAAATTGTCTACTCTGTATAAGATTAACGATACAATATTCCCCAATACATCAGGAGTGTGTCATCTATATGTGCACTGTTATGGACTAAACATGTTTAAATAATATCAATAGTTAGAGAAGAAATTAATTTTCGAAATCGTTGCTGAAATAAGTATGATTTTTTGACTTTGTTGGTTTATAAAAAGTTTGCGTTACTTTGCGTTACGGTCGCAATGGTTTAATATGTAACTGTAGGTAGTAGAGGAACTGTGGTAAAATTTTCAGCGCCACCTTCGGCCAACTTTGGGATTTATAAGGATTTAAACCTTTCCCTACGGAGCGAGTGGCGAGGGCGGGTGACCTTGGGGAGGAACTATTAGTTAAGAAAAATCCTCCTGTAGGTCTCTAAGGGAGGGGGACTGGCTTAGAATTAAAATAAAATAAATCACACGTTATTTTCATTTTAATTCTAAAATACTAAAATAAAATAAAATAATTTTAATTTTAATTCTAAAATACTAAAAAAAATGTTTTATTTTGTATTTTAATAATCAAATAAACTACAACTACAAGTAAGTTGTTTGAAGTTGAACAGTTTGTTTATAGTGTATGGTGATCCTTTGCACTAGAGCTCTCACCCCTGAAAATTGAGGCGGTACATTTATTTCGTTTTGATGCTGTTATTGTTGCAAGTTTTTTGAAAATCCTTCGTTAACCGCGCAAATTACAGGGATAAATGAAGAATTAATTATGAGATTAAAAACAGTAATTGATGTGATTTGCTCTCTGTACCCGATTGATACTGCAGCATTTCGCAAGTATGCAGCGGAAACGGCTGAGATGGCAGTGACTCGGTACCCCTGGTACTATCTCCCATCGACCGTCCACAAAATTCTTTTCCATGTATCAGACATGATTAAGCACGCAGCTCTTTGTATCGTTTCTCTGTCAGAAGAGGCTCATGGTGAGTAGGAACAATTATTATAAGCAGTACAGGGAACATCATTCCAGGAAGATATCTCGAGTTGCAACAAATGAAGATGTTTCCCACCAACTATTTGCAACGGATTTAAGACCAGTATACAAGTATAAAAAGAAAAAAGAGCTAACCGAGGAAGCATACAATTTATTTAAACAAGATTAAATAATTATATCCTATTTGTATTATTGTACATAAAAAAATATCTATTCAAATTTTTATTTTCCACGTCAAATTTTAACTTGATCTGATGCTCTGATTTCGTTGATATTGATTTCATTAGATTAGGCTCCTCAAAAAACATATAAGACTATATCAAACACTAATTTTTGATATCTTTTACTTTTTGACCTCAAATTTGGACTTGATCTGGTGGTCCCATTGCACTGATTTTGGTTTCATTAGATTCGGCACCTCAAAAAATCAATTCACGGGTGGTTCCAAGCCGTTAGCAAAGTAATTGTAATAGATATTAGGTTTTTTCCCATTTTCAGCTTTTTTGGACCACTGTGGGCCGTATCGTACCGAGACGGAGTATCGCTGGAGGCGGAGCATCATCCTTTGTCTTGGCGGACAACTATAAAGAGGTAGTGATGATAAATGATACTGATATTGAGTACATCTTCCTTCGTTGCTCTTCAAGATTTCCTACTACATTCAGAAAAATCTTTAGTTGGTAACCCCCCCCCCCCCCACAAATTTCTAGAAGCAGGTTCACAGTCGGTCTAGCAACCCATCGACACAAAGGGCACGATAAAGTTGTTTTCCAACCATTTACTGTCAAAAATCTTTTTAAAAAACGTCCTCATTGTATGACGCTTCCTTAAAGCATTTATTACAATATCTAAAAAAAAATTTATATTTCCAAAATAATTGTAAATAAGGGCTTACCTTCCACACCTGGAATTAATGGTGGTAACGCCTGCTCTAGCGACGAATTCTTATTCATCAGCTTATCACATACATCGCAATAGGAAAAGACGTCTTTATCCATAGTAAATTTTAAATAAATGATTATTATGACGATGATAAATATTTCACCCTCTTCGCTGAAAGAAAACTGAAAACTGAGGCAAATAAACAATTGTTGACATATTGACAAATCCATTTTGATCCAGAAGCGTATTCGTTTGAATGTATGCAGTTTGAATAGAAGCGTATTAGCGATTGAAAACATTGCACCTGGAGGAGGGGACACTTAAGCAAACGTCACTCCCGTTCACGCATTCCTAACTACGTACGTTTTCGGATCGGAAATCTTTTGGAATATCTTCAGTGATACCTCTGGATTCATTTAATATTAACCAGAAGACGGAGGTCGACGGAGCTAACATTGAAAAAGACCAATAACCATATCACTTATGGCATGTCTCAAGAGATCACCCAATTCTCTTTTCCATCCACCCTAAACTTTTTTTTTTTTTGAAATCTAGGATTAAATACCTTTTTTCAAGGTTTTCTAAATAAGTTATTTCCGAAAAGTACGGTCTCGGATTTTTTTTTAAGTTGCATTTTAATATGCCTCATAATGACTAATCTGTTAATTGATTATCTTACTAAAGCAATTACAATACCTCTTCATCTAATTTCTGAAGATATGTCGTTTGTAATTTACTTCAATGTGAGGGTAGTTGAATTCTCAGTCCCTCTCAAATGTACTAGAGAACCAATGATTGATCTCTTTTGATGTGAACATATAATATGACTACTCTAATAACAGGTGATACTTAAATTGTCAGGGTTTTCCCTGACAAAATTTGGGCTTCCCTAAGATCACTTCGAAATAGGACGTTAACAAAAGTGTTTTCGTCTCATTCCTACAATATGCCCAAAACTGCCTTATTTTCAGAGGTTTAATGAATTATAATCTGAAAACTTGGTATGGATCCTTGCTCTAGAGGTATTTAGGCTTTAAAAATATCTTTAAAGTTCCGGTAGGAGCACCTTCATTTTTTAGGGTTTTGTCCCTAGCCGCACCACTGTGCGGCTTACTGCTATTGTCTACGCTTTGAAGATTTTTTTTTTTTTTTTATATAAATTTTGTATTTATTTAAATAAAAGAATTATTCATTCATTCATTCATATGTAAACGTCATACTTTTCCAAATTTATACGCTTATATTTCTATATCTCCATATGTTAAAATAAATCTAGAAAAAACTTGAAAATTCTCAGTACTTATCGATTCATTATTGCTTATTTCTTTATCGAGGGACCTAATTTCATGAACAGTCGAATTTTGTTTACTGCTTGGTTGTTTTTAGTAGGGAGTAAATGCCGATTCTGGCTCACTTTGGCGGCAACCTCCCTGACTGTTATCCTATATGTGTAAGGTTATGTTACTCTTACATGGCAGTACGTCACAACGAGATAAGGTTACTCTTTTAAAACAGCTGAACGTCCCGTGGCATGACTTTGTGCTTGTAACCGTGGGGGGGGGGGTTCCAGGGGGCAACCTCCCGGACTGTTACCCTGTAGGTGTAAGGTTAACAGAGAGATGTTGGTGTCTGTTTCACCATTACTTCTCCTCCTAGAATTGATTGAAGGAAAGAATCAGCAGCATTGAATAACATCGCGTGAGCTTATTATTAAAGGCTATATTCCTGACCGCTACTACCTAGTAAGAACGAAAGTCGAACGTTGCAGTAAATCAGAACAGATAATTAAAGACGAAATTATTTTGTAATTTTCTTTTAAAAGAAAATTTTTATTTTATTTTCATTTTGTTCAAGATATTTCTTTAGTCTTACAGTTCCAGCATCACAACAGTTTGTAACTTTTTTAATACAATAGATGTAAGGTTATGTTCTTCTTACAAAACAGTAGAATACAATAGATGTAAGGTTATATTCCTCTTTCAAAACATTAGATTACTATGAGGTAATGAGTAGATGTTATCAACAGTAAGACTTTTCTCAGTGACCAATTTGGGCAATCATTGGTTATTATTGACACAGAACCAATTCATCCCAACCTCTCGATTCCTCTCTAAGCTTTTTACAAGGGTTCATAAATAAATCAGAATAGAATAGATTAAAATAATGTCTTTATTTATAATATTATATACATTCTTTTTAAGACAGGTATTTTTGTGAACATAATTATGACTCGGTCTCTTGACCGTTAGCTGAGATTGGTTACTATATACTAATAATTAGAATTTTACAAAGCCTTTTCAGTGAAACATTATATTAAATTCATAAATTTATATTAAGTTTATTTTATCTGTTCCTATACAAGCTTTTTACAAGGGTTCATAAATCAGAATAGAATAGAATAACATGTTATTATTTATAATATTATATACATAATTTTCAAGACAATATTACATACACAATTTTTAAGACAATATTATATACGAGTACATAATTTTTAAGACAGAATGTTCAGTAAAAATTATTATGATTATACATTACATTATACATATACATTTTGGTTACTCATTGGTTCTAACAAACTAGCAATTTATCCCTACGTTCAAGTTCCTATTCAAGCTTTTTACAAAGGTTCATGCATACATCAGAATAGAGTAAAATGATGTTTTTATTTATAATATTATATACATTCTTTTTAGAACAGATTGTTTTTTTTTTTCTTTCTTTATTTTATTTACTTTTTTTTTATTGCAAAGGTAAAAGTAAACATAAAAGCATAATAAAACATAAACATAAAACATAAATAATAGTAAACATAAAAACATAAATAATATACATAAATAAATAAAACATAAAACATAAAAGCCGAACATTTCTCCTATTAGATAATTTGATAACATAACTGGTAATTACACTTAAAATTAAACTATTTTACTAACCGTACTCTATATACCCATCCTTATTTGCTATATTCTATTAGTTCGTTACAGTTCTTCCTGTTTAAATATTCTGTTAATTCTTTACTATTTAATTGATTTTTACATACATCAGCAGCCAGATAACTCATCCCTTATAAATCGAAAATAATCCTCAGATCACTATGAGTATCGGACAAGCCATTTTCCTTAAAAATTATTTCAGTAGAACTCTCTTTCTCTCAATGTGATACATCTTAGGGATACACACCGCATATTCGAGGGGTAGGTGTTTTCTGGCACTTTACGTTTACACTCCTAATCACAGGCTTATGAGCGTTTATAACCACACCAGAGGTTACTCATTCATTTAATTAATCAACAACGCATTTTTTACTTTTACTTACCTATATATCAAATATATAGTAAGTGGAAGTATTGCGATCGTGAAAAATTTCGACTTCCGGTTTTCAACGGAAAGAGACGTTTTGGGGTCCCCTGAGTCCAATTAACCAAGTCCCGCAAAATGGTCTGTATATGTGTCTGTGTGTGTGTGAACAGACTAGCTCAAAAACTATAAACTGTGAGAACCTGAAATTGGGTATATATATGTTATGTATATGCCCGCGATGTGACAGCAAAAATTTCATCGAAATTGCTCAAAGGGAGGGGGTACTTTAATTAATAACTTTTTAAGTTTTTTCGATTTTCTCAAAAACGGCTCTAACGATTTTGATTAAACTGAGTATTTGATCTATTTATATGCCCGAGATACGACTGTAAAAATATCATCAAAATTGATCAACCGGAGGGGGAACTTTACTTAATAAATTTTGTATCATTTTCACGTGTTTTTTTTTTATTTACTCAAAAGCGGTTTTAACAATTTTGATCAAACTAGGTATTTGATGTATGTATATGCCAAAGATGCGATAGCCAACATTACATCAAAATTGATCAACCGGAGGGGGGACTTTACTTAATAAATTTTGTATCATTTTCACGTGTTTTTTTTATTTACTCAAAAACGGCTTTAACGATTTTGATTAAACTGAGTATTTGATGTATTAATATACCCGATATATGACTGTAAAAATTTCATCAAAATTGATTAACCGGAGGGGGGAGTTTTTTCATAATTTTTTTCCAATTTTTATCTTTTTTGCGATGATCTCAAAAACGGCTTTAACGATTTTTATCAAATTCGTCTTGTATAATGAAAATTAGGTGTTCTTTAATATCAGGTAAGCTTTATAATTATTAAAATGTTCTGTCGGGGCTTAAATGGGGTGGGGGCCTTTTTTGTTTGTTTGTTTTTTTGTTTCCTATAAAGTACCTTTGTTTTTGTTTATATGGAGAAAATAACTGTCTTTCGTTATGCCTAAAAATAAGAAATAGCTAAATATGAGATATAATAAAAATAAAGAAAACATAAAGAGGAGAAAAAAATAAAAATATTCAGTCAACTCATAAAACTCGTTGAGCCCAGCCATGCGGAGTACACCTTTAATGATAGACCATTGTTCATGATTAAAGCCGTTCTGTTCATTTGAGAAGTGGCAATTAACATAAAGCATTAATTTCTAATCTAAGTAGGATGGTAAGTGAAAGTTGTGTGTTTCGAGCACGCACCAGATTTTTTTTTTTTTAAAGTTTATTTTATCTTATAATGGCCATGGGCCAAGGTGGATACTCCATCATCAAGGATGTGTCTTTTATCATCGAAAGGTGACAGTGATATTTTGTTTGTTTTAATAGTAAATAGATTATGGTTGAATGATCTGAAGTTTGTTACACCATGCTTAAATTGTATGTTATTTTTTAAGCATGTAACATAATCTTCAAATTTAATTTTATTTTTAACAACATGTTTACTAATTCCTTCTATTTTTTTAATAATTTTACTTTTAATGTCTATTGCATACATTTTAGACCTCAAAGCTACAAATTTATTAATTATTTCACCATTAGCTTCATCTTTAAACTTACCCATTACTTTCTTATTCTTAACATTATATAATTTATGGTTTGGAGGATAATCTGAAGTATCTAAGTAATCATTCATAATTGCCATATCTTCGTAGAGGTCTTCAGTACATATAGAATAAACGAACTAGTCAGTATCCATATACATTTGCTTAATATTTTGTCCGTATTTTTCCAACATTACGTCATAATGGTATTTATACATAATGTTTTTTGATATATCTAATATTGACATTCCCACGTATATCGGTTTATCAAATTTTATTTTAGTCTTTTCCATATGAACGAGAGCCAAATTCTCAGAATAAATTGTACGGTCCTTAAAATTTGGTTTAGATATTAATTTTTCTATCTTTTTAGGGTCTGTAATTAAACGCATATCAACTCTTTTTCTTATTGACTCCATAGCAGAGTTGGGCACTATCCGAGTAAAAAAGTACTAGTTTCGGATACAAGATACAAGTTACAGATATATACAACTTAACTACTTACTACTACAGATATACTACTTAATGGCATACATGAGGAAATACAAAATTAACAAATCTCTAAATTCCATTCCTTTCATTTGGGACTACTCCAGCTCAACTTCAAGAAGGTCCGGATCCTCCGCTTGGATAGCAGAATCTGATGGGAGTTGTCTATAAAAATTGTGAAATACTGGTAGTATCAGAGGAAGTAAATCCATGAAATCTTTTTACTTTCACTTACCTATATATGAAATATATAGTAAGTGGAAGTATTGCGATCGTGAAAAATTTCGACTTCCGGTTTTCAACGGAAATACACGTTTTGGGACCCCCTGAGTCGAAATAACCAAGTCCCGCGAAATGGTCTGTGTGTGTGTGTGTGTGTCTGTGTGTGTGTGTGTGTGTGTGTGTGTGAACAGACTAGCTCAAAAACTATAAACCGTGGGTACCTGAAATTGGATATTTCGTGTATGTATATGCCCGCGATGTGACAGCAAAAATTTCATCAAAATTGTTCAAAGGGAGGGGGTAGTTTATTTAATAACTTTTTAGGTTTTTTTCGATTTTCTCAAAAACGGCTCTAACGATTTTGATTAAACTGAATATTTGATCTATTTATATGCCCGAGATATGACTGTAAAAATTTCATCAAAATTGATTAACCGGAGTGGGGATTTTACTTAATAAATTTTGTATCATTTTCACGTGTTTTTTTTATTTACTCAAAAACGGCTTTAACGATTTTGATCAAACTGGGTATATGATGTATGTATATGCCCGAGATACGACTGTAAAAATTTCATCAAAATTGATCAACCGGAGGGGGCACTTTACTTAAGGAATTTTATCTAATGTTTAAGTTTTTTTTTTATTTTCTCAAAAACGGCTATGATGATTTCAAAGAAACTGGGTATTTGATGTATGTATATGCCCGCGATGCGACAGCTGAAATTTCATCAATATTGGTGAAACGGAGGGGGTACTTCATTTAATAAACTTTTTCATATGTTCACGTGTTTTTTTATTTACTCAACAGCGGCTGTAATGATTTTTATCAGACTGGATATTTGGTGTATGTATATGCTCACAATGTGACAGACAACATTTCATCAAAATTGGTCAAATGCAGGGGGCTCTTTATTTCATAACTTTTTTTTCCAATTTTCACATTTTTTTGGAATATCTCAAAAACGGCTTTAATGATTTTTATTAAATTAATCAGTTTTAATCAAAATCAAGTCATCTTTTTTATGTTATTTATAAAAATGGCAATTAAAAAAACATGCCGATTTCTAATGTAAGTAAGTTGGTAAGTGAAAGTTGTGTGTTGCGCGCACGCACCAGATTTTTTCTTTACCTGAGGTATAGGGACCATGGACTTGTACTTTTGTTGAACCTGTCCTATGGAAGGCCTCCCTCTTTTTCTAAAACTCATTGATTTGAAGGATTCTTCTTCTGTTAAAGAGTTCTTGTACAACAGAGTATCGTAGTCTTGATTGTACTGAAGCCACTGAAACATTAAGCCAGGAAAATAAGTCCACATCTGATATGTTTAGATAAATCATGGGGGAAAACGGGTAATAAAATAATTGAAAACGTACACATGGCTTTGAGCGGGAACATGAAGTATATTATATTAAAAAGGTTACAAAAATGGTTACATGATATAAGGGTTTCAATTATATTGAATAGTCAATTAGTTTTAATTTTACATAACAGTCACCCCCACTATTCAAGAATTATTAACATTAAAATAGTGCCATGAATCAAAAAGTATGTATCTTTTGAGAGGACATCAATACTGAAGTGATATGTTAGGATCTCGAAACCTTTCTGGGAGTCTTCTCTGACGAACAGATCTGTTGATGGGACATAGTGGAGTCTGAAGAAAAGGCTCGGTTGAAGATGAATCTGGAAGATCATGAGGTGCGAATTGAGTGTGAGGTTCCTGAGGTGGACCTGGAGCTCGAGGAATTTCATAAGACTGAGAGGGGCCAACAGCCTTTTTTGCTTGTACAAGGGTGTTTCTCAGTTGATTGCAAATTCTCCTTGATTCGTCCAGGCGGATAAGGTAATGTTGTTGACACAATCTTTGCGTCACCTCACCAAACTCCCACTTTGGCTTGTTATTTTTGAAGACCCGGATTTGCACTCTCTCCCCCACATGAAAAAATCATCGTAACTCGCGTTGACTGTGTGAGTGGTTTGGTTGGTAACAAGGCATCCAGGCGGATTCGGAATATTCTTTTCAAATATAACTCGGCAGGTGAGGAGCCATTAGCAAGGGGAGTTGATCTGTAATGAAATAGGATATTTGTGACTTTTTCTGGCATAGGGGTATCGTCATTTAACAAGGCTCGCAACTTATCCTTAAGGATCCGCACATTGCGTTCAGCCAGGCCATTAGTTGCTGGATGGCCAGGGGCTATAAATTTTTGAAAAATTCCGTTTGTGAGGCAAAAAAGATGAAACTCTTCGCTCTGGAAAATGCTAGCGTTATCTGAAACAAGCTGATTTGGGAATCCATGCGTTGAAAAAATCTTTCTGAGAAGATTTATGGTTGAGGACGTGGTAGGTGCTTCTTTGATAGGTTCAACTTCCGTCCATATTGACTTAGCATCTATGCAGAGATCTATGCTCTACAACATGACCTAGGTACTCAATTTTTTCTTCACAGAAAGAACACTTACTTTGGTTTGAGGCAGGCGCGCAAATTTTAAGTACATTCTTCCAAAGTCGCTCCATGGCATATTATGTAGTCAAAATATGCTTCTGATTTTGGCAACCCCTGAAGGACTTGAGACATTATGCGATAGAACTCGGCTGGTGCAGACTTGATGCCAAAACTGAGGCGGTTCATTCTATACATGCCACGGTGTGTTGCTATGGTTTCGATCATTGTACTATCTGGACAGACTTTTACATGCAAGTACGCCTTATATAAATCTATTTTACAAAAATACAAAAATCTGGTGCGTGCTCGAAACACACAACTTTCACTTACCATCTTACTACGAAGATATGGCAATTATGAATGATTACTTAGATACTTCAGATTATCCTCCAAACCATAAATTATATAATGTTAAGAATAAGAAAGTAATGTGTAAGTTTAAAGATGAAGCTAATGGTGAAATAATTAATAAATTTGTAGCTTTGAGGTCTAAAATGTATGCAATAGACATTAAAAGTAAAATTATTAAAAAAATAGAAGGAATTAGTAAACATGTTGTTAAAAATAAAATTAAATTTGAAGATTATGTTACATGCTTAAAAAATAACATACAATTTAAGCATGGTGTAACAAACTTCAGATCATTCAACCATAATCTATTTACTATTAAAACAAACAAAATATCACTGTCACCTTTCGATGATAAAAGACACATCCTTGATGATGGAGTATCCACCTTGGCCCATGGCCATTATAAGATAAAATAAACTTTAAAAAAAAAAAATCTGGTGCGTGCTCGAAACACACAACTTTCACTTACCATCCTACTTAGATTAGAAATTAATGCTTTATGTTAATTGCCACTTCTCAAATGAACAGAACGGCTTTAATCATGAACAATGGTCTATCATTAAAGGTGTACTCCGCATGGCTGGGCTCAACGAGTTTTATGAGTTGACTGAATATTTTTATTTTTTTCTCCTCTTTATGTTTTCTTTATTTTTATTATATCTCATATTTAGCTATTTCTTATTTTTAGGCATAACGAAAGACAGTTATTTTCTCCATATAAACAAAAACAAAGGTACTTTATAGGAAACAAACAAACAAAAAAGCCCCCCCCCCTCAAGAAAGCCGCCTCAGAACATTTTAATAATGATAAAGCTTACCTGATATTAAAGACACCTAATTTTCATTTAATATGCCGAATTGGATAAAAATCGTTAAAGCCGTTTTTGAGATCATCGAAAAAAAGGTAAAAATTGGAAAAAAAATTATGAAATAAAGTGTCCGCTCCGTTTGACCAATTTTGATGAAATGTTGGCTATCACATCTTTGGCATATACATACATCAAATACCCAGTTTGATCAAAATCGTTAAAGCCTTTTTGAGTAAATGAAAAAAACACGTGAAAATGATACAAAATTTATTAAGTAAAGTCCCCCCTCCGGTTGATCAATTTTGATGTAATGTTGGCTATCGCATCTTTGGCATATACATACATCAAATACCCAGTTTGATCAAAATTGTTAAAACCGTTTTTGAGTAAATAAAAAAAACACGTGAAAATTATACAAAATTTATTAAGTAATGTCCCCCCTCAGGTTGATCAATTTTGATGAAATTTTTACAGTCATATCTCGGGCATATAAATAGATCAAATACTCAGTTTAAACAAAATCGTTACAGCCGTTTTTGAGAAAATCGAAAAAACTTAAAAAGTTATTAAATAAAGTACCCCCTCCCTTTGAGCAATTCACATCGCGGGCATATACATACACTAAATACCCAATTTGAGGTTCGCACGGTTTATAGTTTTTGAGCTAGTCTGTTCACACACACACAGACACACACACACACAGACCATTTCGCGGGACTTGGTTAATTGGACTCAGGGGACCCCACAACGTGTATTTCCGTTGAAAACCGGAAGTCGAAATTTTTCACGATCGCAATACTTCCACTTACTATATATTTCATATATAGGTAAGTGAAAGTAAAAATACCTTGAATTGCGTAAACTGTGTAACACATCTTCTATTTTTCTTATAGGAAAATTAGCTGAAATTAATCTTTCATTGACACCTGATTTATAATCAACGCACAAGCGTACACCACCATCTGCTTTTGGGATAAAAACTAATGGTGATCCCCAATCACTCGTAACTGGTGAAATTATTCCAACAGCTTCCAGGGAATCCAATTCTTTTTCAATACGTTCTCGTAGAGCATAAGGCAAATGGCGCTCTCTTGTGAAACTAGGCTTTGCCCCTTGTCGTAGCTGCAGCTTAACTTCATAATCTGGAATGCAACCAACTTCCTCGGCAAACACAGTTGGGAACTCAGCTATTATCTCGCCAGGTGTAGTGACACAGCCTATTGCAAGGACACTTGACATATGGTTTTTGGTGGTATCAATTTCTCTCAATTCAATCATTAACCCTTAACTGCTCGCGTGGGGTCATTTTTGTCTCAGTTGATGTTTGAACTCATCTAGCTGCAGAGTGCAGCACCTGATTTTTACCATATTATTAGTACCTTCCTAAAATAGGTTATATTTACATACCAGTGTGTCTTTTGCTTTATGCAAGTGAGTGAACAGCAGCTACTTTATCAAAGGACATTATTGACCCCAGACGACTGTTTGTGTATCTTTTTTTCTTCCAAGGTAGGTCCATAATTGTTTATTATTCTACCATTGAAACGTTTTATTTTTAACCTCTTTACATATTTAATATACTATAAGTATCTATAATATATTATTATATGAAATAAAAGATATTTTGTAAGTAGTTTTAGATCTTTATAAGTTCCTAAAATGTTGATGTCCGAATGACAAAAAGTAAGAATGATTTGTTTTTCTATGAATTTATATTATTTTCAGATGACCAAGTGGTTTCGAACACCAGAAGAAATATATAATGAAATTCTTAGACAAGAGAGAGAAGGAGGGGAAGAATTAGAGGTAGGAGGAAGTGAATCCGAAGTAGAAGACAACGAAGAAAAAAGTAATCACGACACAGAGAGCGAACAAGAAGCTGAAGACGATGACTCGAGTGAAGCTGTGGCTGATTCAAATGATTATTTTGAAAGTAAAGATAAGTCAATAAAATGGAACAAGAAAATACCACCAAAGACCACCCGCACTAGAGGACATAACATTATAAAGCATTTACCAGGGAGAAAGGCGTTTTCAAAAAATGTGAATACCATAAAAGAAGCTTTTTACTGTTTATTTGACAAACAAATAATGCAAATTAT
The DNA here is from genome assembly GCA_911387785.2 of Aelia acuminata. Lineage (NCBI taxonomy): Eukaryota > Metazoa > Arthropoda > Insecta > Hemiptera > Pentatomidae > Aelia > Aelia acuminata. The sequence continues at coordinate 72,273,988 of OU426978.1, read as the reverse complement.
TTTAGAAAACACTAACATTTACATAAACAGCATTAAAAAAAATTATTCCAGAGACCGTGATTGCAGGAACACAAATATGGATGAATTAGAGGCATTTCTTGGTTTACTTTATTTAGCAGGTCTCCACCGAGCTGCTCATGTGAATTATGAAGATCTATGGAAAGATATACATATTTTCGGTATAACTATGTCATCAAATAGGTTTTTATTTTTATTAAGAGCTCTGAGGTTTGATAATGTAGAAACTAGAGAGGAGAGAAGAAGAATAGATAAACTAGCCCCAGTTAGAGAACTATTGAGCTTACTAAGCGATAATTTCAAAAATGCATACAGCCCCAGCGAATATTTGACTATTGATGAACAATTAGTACCATTTAGGGGAAGATGTGCATTTAGGCAGTATCTACCAAGAAAACCAAAAAGATACGGGATAAAGGTATTTGCAATGGTAGATGCTCGAGTCAACTTTGAAGTGTATATAGGAACACAACCTGAGGGGCATTTTCGAATGGATAACTCTGTTCAATCAATAGTTGACCGACTAGTTGAATCTGTTCAAGGAACTAACAGGAACATAACTACCGACAACTGGTATACCAGTGTCCCATTAGCTCTACACTTGTTGAAGAACAAGAAACTTACTCTGGTTGGTACACTCCGCAGGAACAAAAGGGAAATACCCCCAAGCTTTCTACCCCACAAGACTCACCCAATTTATAGTTCTCAATCCGGATTTACAGAAAAAATGACACTAGTTTCATATGTTCCAAATAAAAATAAGGCCGTAAATTTGTTGTCAACAATGCCTTGAATGACCCTTCTTCAGGAAACAAAAGTAAACCTGAAATGATCACGTTTTATCATGCTACAAAAGGCGGGGTAGATTGCTGCGATCAATTGTGTTCAAATTTTAATATTGGAAGACGTACAAGAAGATGGCCCTTAGCTGTATTTTTTCATTTTATGTATGTTACAGCTATAGATGCCCTCACCATTTACAACAGTGGCAAAAACACTTATCTGGATAGGCGTAATTTTTTGAGGCAATTAGGCGAATCATTAGTTGAAAACCATATAAGAATAAGACAAACATTGGATACTATTCCAAGGCCATTGAAGAAGAAAATAAAGTTGCATTTAGGAGAATCAACTGAAAGATTTTCATCGAGGGAAGCTGACATCTCATCTGGCCCCAGCCGCGGAAGGTGCAAAATGTGCCCTAGGAAAGGCGATACAAAACCGTCTCAGAAATGTTACATTTGTAAAAATTTTATTTGTAAGCAGCATTCAGAAATCTTGTGCATAGAGTATAAGGATGATTTAGAATAAATTATTTCATCAATTATGAAAATAATGTAATTGATTCAAAATAACAATGTTTTTTAGTATTTTGTAATTTTAGCATAATATATGTATGTTTTTTTTTAACAATTGTGTATTATTCCTATTTCATTACCTCCATATGTGATGGCACTAAGGTCATTGACAGCAGTAAATTGATTTTATTGAGTGTATATGGTATATTTGTATAGGGGACAAAAGTGACCCCAGGCGAGTGTGAGTGTGACTGTTGGAAGCGCGAGTAGTTAAGGGTTAAATCTGTAATCCATTGACGCCCAAGCAATGCTGTATGGCCAGACGGAACAATATACAGGTCACCACACGCATTTCTACCTTAATATGTGGCTGTTACCTCAACTTTACCTCTCGGAAGAATTTCGTTGCCTGAGTACGCTCGAAAAATGGTATTTGTTGGTTGGATTTCTAGTCCCAAATTCAATTTCCTAAAATCATCCTCGTTTAGGAGAGAAAATTTTGCTCCTGAATCGACCTCCATGAGCTGGGGTTTTCCATTGATTTGGACTGTGACGATATATTTATCGGAGTCTGGGTTTACTTCGAAAAGGTCTACAAGATATGAAATGCCGTATTGATGTTCAGCGTTGACGTGAGAAATTGCATTTGCAGATGATGCGTGACTAGGTTTTTTATTTTGTGTCGGGGTGGTGATACAAACTCGTGAAACGTGTCCCTTGCGGTTACATGACGTGCAATGAACTTTATCATAATCAACGCGACAGTCTGCTAGTCTATGATTATTTCTAGCTCACCTTGTACAAAGGTCTAGAATCCCTAATGCTTTATAATCTATTCTACCTCGGCTGTGGGATCTATTTTTGGCTCCTGATGAATGAAATTTATTACGAAATTCAAGGCGGTTGGACGAACGGTCTTGCGATTTTCCTCGAAATTGAGACTTCCTATCCCTTTGTGGATGATTTGATGACCCAGATAGCTGATACGTGTCACTGGAGAAAGATGAAGTACCTGTATTAGACTGCTTTGACAATTCCGCACTCTCAATATGAGCGGCCTCTAGTGCAGTGGCTTTGGCTAAAATTTGATCAAAACCAGTCACAGTTGACTGCAGAAGCTGTTCCCTTATCCAGTTATGACGTAATCCTCGAATGAACTGAGCTCTGAGGAAAATATCATTCACCGAGATACTTGTTTTCTTCCCCTCTGAATTTTTACACGAGTCGGAAGCACATTCTACTTTGAATTCACAATCTCCTATGTCTCGCTGTAATGCAGAAACCAATTCGGAAATCGACTGATTTTCTTTCTGGGTAATGTTCAAGAAATAGTGTTGGTATACAATTGCCCTACGTTCAGGGGTCAGCATGGTCATGAGATTGGAAACAAGTGTCTTATAATCAAGGGATGTGACAGGTTTTTCTGGTCCAAGGAATACGGTGAGTGCATTGTAATGTATACTACCCACAGAACCGCACAAGAGCTGAGCTTTCTTTGATGGATCGACTAAATTTTTCATTGTGCAATAATTCTCGAAACGTTCCATATAACTTGAAAATTTCTCTTTTTTTGAATCAAAGTTTTCAAAAATACTCACTGTTGGGGTAGTCGCATAAGACTGTAGCGCTAATAAAATTTATTTAAGGAGTGAACGATATTAAGGGCATATGTTGACTTAAGACCTTAATACCAGGAAGAAAGTTATAAACTTGACTTAAGGCTGTAATATCAATGGGTACATCTAATCGATTTTTAAAGTTTGGCTTAAGACCTTAATCAGACCAACGGGTAGCTCTGATTTCGTGCTATAATATTATGACATAATCTCCAATTGCTCAAATAGTGACTTAAGCCCTTATGACCGCGCATCAAAGATCTTATACAATATTGTTCAAACATTCAATGCTTTAAAAATTTTGGGCATCAAGTATTTACTCTCTACTCTCTAAAGTAAAATACAATTTTCTATTATCAAATAAAACTCCATTTTCATAATACGGCAAATGAAATTCTGGCTGTCACATCGCGGGCATATACATACATCAAATACCCAGTTTGTTCAAACTAGTTACAGCCGTTTTTGAGAAAACAAACGCAAAAATCTGGTGCGTGCGCGCAACACACAACTTTTACTTACCAACTTACCTAGATTAGAAATTAATGTATTTAGTTAATTGGCACTTCTCAAAGTCTCATATTTTTCCACATTCATTTCTTATTTTTGTTTTTATTTGCTCTATAAAAACACTACATTTTTTTTTATTATTCAATAAAAGTTTTTACTTGTGACAATGCGGCAATGCAAGCATAATACTCCAAGTCGTCTGATTTTATAATTCTCTATGCAGTTGTTGAAAACTTCATTTAGTTACCATGAAGCAAATAATTTCCATTAAATGAACAATGGGCTAAACGTGTTTTATGAGTTGACGGAATTTCTTTTCTTTTCTTCTCCTCTATATGTTTACTTGATTTTTATCATATTTCATATTTAGACATTTCTTATTTTTAGGCGTAACGAGAGACAGTTAATTTCTCCATATAAACAAAGACAAAGGTACTTTATAGGAAAACGAAAAAGGCCCCTTACCCATTTGAGCTCCCTCAGAACTTTTTAATAATGATAAAGCTTACCTGATATTAAAGAACACCTAATTTTCATTAAACATGATGAATTTGATCAAAATCATTAAAGCTGTTTTTGAGATAATCCTACCAGATGCTCACTGGTCTACGGTAAAAAAAGAAGAGAAAATGAATACTCTGGAAAGTTGGCAAAAGCGGTGGGATTCATCATCTTCTGAAAGATGGACCCACAGGATGATTCCCGACATTTCAATATGGATCGCCCGCAAACATGGAGAGGTTGACTATTACCTCACCCAAATGCCGGATATGGCTGCTTCAGAGCCTATCTAGCCAAATTCAAGTTAGAAAAGGCAGCTTTGTGTATTTATGGCCTCGCAGACGAAACGGTGGAACACATGTTCTTTTGTTGTGGGAGTTTAGCCAAAAAGTATGAGCAGCTTGACGTGATACCGGGGCAGAAGTCTTTCCCGGAAAACTTAGTTTCATTGATGCTAAGCAAGCAGAAGAATTGGAGGGAACACACATAGATTTACAGTGTTTGTTTACAAAATAGTGAAATCTGGCGAATATTGGTGACGTCGTTTAACTAGAAATAATAAAATTAGTTTTAAAGAATCTGGTGATTTGGTTGAGGTTAATCAGTATTCAAGAAGAGACCAGTAGGTCCCCACCACACAGTTCCAGTCAACTGACTTCAATAGAGGAGAACAACTAATTAAGTAAAGTGCCCCCTCCAATTGATCAATTTTGATGAAATTTTGACTGTCACATGGCGGGCATATACATACATCATATACGGAGTTTAATCAAAACCGTTAGAGCCGTTTTTGAGAAAATAAAAAAAAACGTAAAACTTAGACAAAATTCTTTAAATAAAGCACCCCCTCCATAGATATAGCGCACTAATATACCGATCGATTAGGCTCTTGTGTAACCAATCTATCGAATTCCTCCCTGATTGATTAAGGGTTAATTTTGAGTCAATAGGTTTGCAACGCCCAGTCCAGACGTAGTTAGGATACCCCTTATGCTTAACCGCTAAGCTTAGAGGTCATTAGTTTTGGTGGTCATTAATGTTCGTCATTCCGGACGACATATTCTTGACTAAGCCTTAGAAGGAAGTACCAAGAATAATATACTTCTTAATAAAACATATCCATAACGCCTCCTATTATTCGCATACAGATATTAATCCTTGCCAGTGATAGCTGCGTTGCATGCACCTTAAACCATGTCCCATATTGACTTCCTCTCAGTTCTATTTATTAAGATCATCCTTCGATTTGGCAATTTATTGGAAGTAATTAAAACATAATTATAATATCAGAAATAAAAAATTCCAGATAAAGTATAATATAGAAATAGAAAAAATAGGAATAGAAAAAAGCATTCGTACTTAAGAATAGCAAGGACGCGGGTCACTGTTACCCGCTTGCCTCTTAATGATTTGACACTGGCAATAGAACGCATTGCTTCATGTTCGTATTTATTGAAACTTATATAAATACCTGTAAAAAATATTATGTTTAACAAAACGATATAAGATACTACCAAAACAGTTTTAATATACTTTGTTATAATTCCAATATAAATTCCATGGCCTTTCTCACATACTCGGATGGAATCATTACAAAATTTTGAAATTTCACAGCCTATTTTTTTATCAACTTCATAAATGTATGAAATTTATTATTTATTTAAGTTACATACAATATAAAAAAAATAATTAGGATTTATGCTATATTTATTGATAATAACTTACATACAATTATTTCAGGGAAACTGCTAAGCCATCTCTTATAACTTCAAACTGTAGACCACAAAAAGTTAATTTTGAAATAGATAACTATATTGGAGATAGGATCAAGGAAGCTCATTGTAACTTTGACAGGTATGTTTTCCAGTTTAAAAATACATTGAAAAATGGACTATTATTTTTACAATAGAAGCGTTTTTCAGATTAGTTGCTGATCAGGATCTTCATTGTTTTAAATTCTACCCTTACGGTAGAGAGTTCTTAAATAGTAAGGAAATAAGTGCCGATAGCTACATACAAATGGCTATTCAGTTAGCCTACTACAGGTAACCAACGCTTTGTACCAAATGGCAAATAAGTAGTTATACTGACCTCCTAGGGTAACTTCTAATTTTTTTTTCTCGATAGGTTTATAAATAGGAGAGGATAAAAACTCTATTAGGACTTTAGTAAGTTATGGTTTCCTAGAATTTTTAGATAAGTCGCCCGTAAAGTTGTTCATCGCGATCTATCTAAACCATCGCGATGCCTAATGAAACGCAGACTATTCTCGGCGTTCGTTTCGGGACCCGATTCACTTATCAAAATAGGTAATTTTTTGAGAAAATGTTATTACTTTGAGGGGAAGACAAAGATATTTCCCATCTGCGTTATGAAGAGGCATGGAGAGGTATATTTTGTAACATTCGGAGGGATCCTAATAATTAATTCATATTTCAAAATTCTCGATCCCGCTAATATAACCTCGGAAAAATGTTTTAATTAACAAAAGTCATAATATCCGAGACAGATTTTAGTCTTATTTCTCTAAAGCATAATCAGGGTCATCTATACCGGCCTCAATGCTCGTCTACATTGGCACGCGAGTATCCAAGCACCCAGTACTACCAAACGTCCATTTCCTAGATTCCCCAGAATGATTTTAGAATTTCCCGATTTTACCCACTGATTGACTTAAAAATCCTCCTCTTTTCCCCGTCAAAGATTTTAAATTAATAGCTCATTTTTTCATAATAAAGACTAATTTAGTGTTTTTAAGAATGAATCATGCTTTGGTTTATTCACAAACAGTGTGCATTATTTGGCTTAAGGGTTAAGAAATAAGGAAATTGTTCTAAATAAAGAAAAAATCGGGGCTATGGGCAATACACGATTTTCACGTACCGGTCTACTTGGAGTAGAAACTGACTTGTTTTGATAACTGTATGCCTTAACGCACACAGAAAATTCACAGAAATTAGCTTTATATACATTTATTTACTTATTTTTGTTTGTTCCTTCCTCCAAAATGTTAAGATTATTTATTATAATTATTGCAATTCTTGAAATCTTCTGTAATTTTCGATTAATTTATTTTTAATTTATTTAAGAAGGGGGAAAATCCTAGTTAGATTCTCTCAAGTCAATTTGTATCGATTTTGATCAATCATATCATATATTATTTCTCAAAGACTTTTATTTTTTCGGTTCGCCATAACTTCCTTAATACTTCATCAAATTTCATGAATGAGGCATTATTTTAAAGCTTTCCTTAATCCCTACGCTGGAAAAATATACAAATCACTTATTTCGCACTTCGATGGCAAGTTATAAGCGCAAAACCGCGGTTCGAGAAAATCGTAACTTCAAACATAGCGTTCAGGGAGGTCCTGTAAACAAATAAATATATAAATACTTGAATTATTTAAATAATTTATTTTTGAAGAGAAAAGGTTTGGCTCCGCCGGGAGTCGAACCCGGGTCTTCCGCGTGATGCGCGGTGTGCTAACCATTGTACCACGGAGCTCGCTTCCAAACGGTGTCCACTTCCCGTAAATACTCGCAAAACTTGCAAGATCGCGGGAGAGGTGTCAGTGAAGAGGAAGGATTTGGCACCGTTTGGAAGCGAGCTCCGTGGTGCAATGGTTAGTGTTCAGGCCGGGCAAACTAAATCCTTTTACAATCAAAGGCATATTAATTTAACCCTCCAAAGGCACACTAATATTTTTTTCAAACATGCCACACTGGGGTCCTACAGACCCCAAAATTTAATCCTTTATATAAATTATAGTTTTAAAATATTTTTAGAAGCTTTTATTTAGACGATTAAAAAAACGTATAAGATCAAGAAAACAATAAATTGGATTAAAAATATTTATTTTAATTTACGTTATATAAAAAAACACATGTAAAATGCACATTTTTCAAGTAGTTTTTACAGTTTGGAAAAAACGTATTTAGAAATTTCAAATTTTATACAAATCAAGATTAATTATTTTTCTATTGTTACTTAGAATATTCTAAATATAAAAAATATATTTTACAAAATTAATTGCCGACCACTTTTCTTACATGCAGCCCTCATGGACTGCATTCTACGCACAAGTGTGTGGCTGTGGCATTCCCTACAAACTAGTTTTGTTTTCCTATCTTTTTGTCTAGAACAATAAGATCATCTCCCTTTTTAAACTGTCCTAGGGCCTTTGGACCCGTCCCATTGACTCCTAATTCCTTAATTAATATTATTATTGACCTTCTCACTTTAGGTCTAAGCCATTCTGAAAAAATTCACATTTATCATAAAGTTAAGCAATAAATAAAAAAAAAAAACATAACCCACAAAAAGAAATATAAACCACACAATAAAACATTTTGAAAGAAATATTTGTTACACTTACCTCACTTACAAAGCAAATTGTAATAAAAGTGTAATAACAAAAAGAAGAACTTAGATGCCACACTGGGGTCTACAGGACCCCAACACAAGTTTTTAATTTTCTATAAAAACATCAGGATGAACTACAACTTTTCCAACATAGGCGCTAAGGCGGTAGGTGTACCAACTTCGAATACGTAGAAGTCACAGCCATTAGAATAATTTTATCAATTAGATATTCGTACATAATATGTTCTTGGGGTCTGTCAGACCCCAGTGTGCCTTGCGAGGGTTAATGTAAAATCTTTAGTATCATCTCACATTTTTATCAATGTAAAATTTTTATCTTAACTTAAAAAAGAACTATCAAAATATAATTATAATAAATATAATACAGTCATATAGCTAACCAGTTGCAAGTAAGGTTATGTAGTATGTTAAGATGTATTTTAAAATGCACATATAATAGAAATAACCTTTATATAGTTTAATTCTTTATTTCACAAGTATACATCAGTAATGGTTAACACATAATAAATGCAAGAGGTAAATGTAATTAATAAATTTCACTTAGTCAATTATTAAATTGTCACAAGTAATATTTTATTAACACAGTTAATTATAATTTCTCTTATATTGCCATTTATTCATTATTTTAAGAGGTAAATTTGATACAATAAGGTATTGTAACAACGATTAATTTCTTAAACCAGATTTGACTACGCGATAGCTTATCACAGCATGTGTTGGGGACCATTGATCACTGTCGTTCACCAATAAACGTTCATAGCGAATGGTTATATATAATTTATGTCGAATGGCCGTTACTTCACTTAACAAGTTGACGTAAGGTGACGTCACTGTGGGTTTCTACCTTCGCACATTAGCAGGTTACTTTTATTCTTCTATTTTGCATCTACATTGGTTTGTACGATTGCATCTAGTAACTCCCCTATCGCTGTGTTATTCGTCAGTAATTTATGATTTTTTTTTCTGTAATATTTATTAGAGATTTACTAGGGATTTCTCTCGTTCAAAAAAATTTTTTTTTCTCTCTTCTTTCCCTTTTGCCTACTCATTGGGCTCATAGTCATATTCTCTTACTTCTTGCGGCATTTTATCGTCATTCTTCGTTACTTCTTCCTACCTTAGCTTCGGTGGCGTTCCGTTTTATTTGAAATAAAACTAGAATTAAAATTAGAACGTTATTTAATATAATTTAAAATCTTATTCGGGTGATCATTTCCACCCCTGAAGTCGCTTCACTTGAGCGCAAGCTTCGCAAATTAAAGATGTTAAGAAGTGAAGGCAAAAGCAAACTGTTTGAAAAGATGAAATACTTTTATTAGTACACAACAACAACAACATATACAATGTGCTTTTGCATTCCTAACACTGAAACCTTCCTCTCTAATGTCTACTTCTGCCACTGGGCGCGCTACATGATACCGCCAGATTCAAACTAAAGCACCAGAATATTCAACTCCCCTCCTCAGTGGCAGAAGGAGATAAACCAGCACACAAAAAAATCTTATTAAAAATTATGCAATAATTAAAGTGAAATACAATTTAAAATACAAAACAAAATATGATATCAGAAATATTGTTAAAGTAAATTCAAATTGTTTACAAATGTTTTAAATTTCACTCCTAACAAAGCTTTAGTAAAACCATCGGCAAATTGGTTATCAGAATCAATTTTTTCCAATTTAATTAACCCGCTTTCAATATGTTCTTTAATGAAATGTAATTTCACATCCATGTGCTTTGATCTTTTCGCAATGGAGTTCCCATTTGCTATGCTGATGCAACTTGAATTGTCTTCATAGACCTTACTGAAATTTACACCAACATCCAATTTTATAAGAATTCCTCTCAACCAAATCAATTCACTGATGGCATCACACAAAATAATGTACTCTGCCTCAGCAGAAGACAGTACTACGGTAGTCTGTTTTTACTTTTTTAGTTTTCCAGATAACTGGGTTTCCAAACACTTTTATCACAAAGCCTGTAGTGGATTTCCTATCACCTCAATCTGCCCAACTTGCATCAACAAAATAGGTAATGGGTTCATTAGACTTATTGTTAAAATTCAGCTTAAGTTCTTTTGTTGAATTTAAATACTTCAGTACACGCTGCAAAAATTTGTAGTGTAAATCACTTGGATTTTCTTGAAATCTACTTAAAAAATTAACAGAATAACTTATATCCGGTCTACTAGAAGACATAATATATATAGTGTTCCAACCAGTTGTCTATAAGGCTTATCGGTTTTACCATTAGTTTCATAGAACAAATCACAGTCCTTTTCAATGGGAACTGTTTCTGATTTACAATTAGTCAATCCAAATGATTTAACAGCTCTCTCAATATGATCTTCTTGACTTAAGACAAGCTCGTTCTCTTTAAACAATATATTTAATCCTAAGAACAATTTTATAGGACCTAAATCTTTAATATTAAATGTTGAGGCCAAGTCAAATTTTACATTCTCAATATATAACTAATTAACAGAATATCATCAACATAACACAAGCATAACAGATTATTTTTCAAATACAAACACTCATCGGATTCACTTTTTCTAAAACCACTTTCTAATAACACATTGTTTAGACACTCATTCCAACACTTTGGTGCTTGGCGTAGACCATACATGGCCTTTTTCAGTTTAAGCACATTATCTGATTCCACTTTAAATCCTGATGGCGGCTTTGTGTAGATATCCTCTTTCAGTACGCCATTTAAGAAAGCTGTGTCAACGTCGAGATGATGAATTTCCAGATTTTTCTTAACTGCTAATGAGAACAGAACACGAATTGTTTCCAATTTAGCAACAAGAGCATATAAATTTATTTCATCCTATCATTCCTTCATCCTTTGTGGCTCTTCGCATCTGCTGATTACGGACTGAGCATATTCGTTTTCTATGAAGTCTACGTCTCTGTGAATTTCAATACGATTCTGGTCTTTAAAATAGATTTTGTATCCTTTTTTCTCATCATCATATCCCACATAAATCCCTTTTCTTGCTTTTGGGTCCCTTTTTCTTCGCTTTTCCTTCGGAATGTGTACATATACATTACTGCCATAAGGCTTTAAGAATGTCAAGTCCGGTTTTCTTTTTAAAAATAATTCAATTGGAGTCTTTCCATTTACTTTTGTTCTACTTGCCTATTTAATATGAAGATTGCATTTGTGGCTTCTGCCCAGAATTCCTTTTCAAGTCCAGCCTCTATTAACAATGTTCTAGCGCATTCTATGGTCGTTCGATTGTGACGTTCAATTCTTCCATTTTGTTCGGGTGTGTATGGACAAGTTTTTTCATGAGAAATTCCCAAGTTTTCCAACATACCATCGATAGTTTTATTAACCTCCTCCAAACCATTGTCGCTTCTTATCCTCTTTACTTTCACACCCGTCTGAGTTTTGAACCATAGCAGATAACTTTTCAAGTTATCTTTTACTTCTGATTTTGTTTTCATAAAGTAAACACTTCTCCAATTGGAGTAGTCATCTCGCAGTAACAAGTAATACTTGTTATTTCGAATAGAATTAACTTCCATTGGACCACCTACATCCATATGGATAAGGTCTCCTATTTCTGCTGCCCATGAGTCACTAGAAGGAAACGGTTTTCTTGTCATTTTACCCATCTTGCAAGTTTCACAAACAAGCCGTTCATTTTTATACTGTAGTCCATGTTCCCGAAGCAATTCCTTGATGTAGTTAAGATCTTGGTGTCCGAGTCTTTCATGCCATTCTTTCAATGTCAAATTGACAAAATCAGATTTCACTTCTCTTATAAGTTGAGGTACTTGAAAGTCTAGAATATTTAAAACATAAAGTCCTGATTTTAATTCTGCAGTGAGTACAACAATGCCATTCCTTTTAAACTCGCAATATTCCGGTCCAAAGCACAACTCGATTCTCTTTGAAATAAAATGCCTGCTTGCAATAAGATTAAATTTCAGCTCAGGCTCATATAGAACATTATTTAATTCAATTTCAAGAGTATCTGACATAAGGATTATTTTACCTTTACCTGTAGGCTTAATTATTTCCCCATTTGGGATAATTATTCCACTGCCTTCACTGTAATCTTGAAGTGAGGCGAACAATTCTTTATTACAGCTAATGTGTTGAGGGCATCCGCTGTCAACAATAAAGCAATTTTGAAAACTGTAGTCATCATCCCCAAAGGACAGAGCGATGGACGAGTCCAACATGGTAGCGGCCAGCTTTGTTTTTCCAGGTTTTTCCTGATCATTATTTTCGTCATACGAGTACCTTTCATTTTTACAAAATCTTGCAATGTGTCCTAGTGCATTGCCATTAAAGCATTTATTGTCTTTATTCTTCCTTTTCAATGTGATATAATCTTTGAGGAAATGTCCTTGTTTTTTACATTAATAGCAAACAATTTCACTTGGGGATACAAACGCAGCATTATGTGTAATTTCCTTTTCTTCTGGACCATCGGGACTAGATCTGCTATTCGAAAATTGTCTTCTTTCAAATTCATTATTTTATTTGGATCTTAAATTTTTCAATGACGTGTCATTGCAAAATTCGAAAGCAGTGACAAAGGATTCGTATGATTTTGGAAGACTGCTTAAAACTTTGGACACTGCCATCTCATCAGAGACAAGCTCTCTAGCCTCTTCCAATTTACTTAAAAGTGTGTCTATTTCTTCCATGAATTCCATTACACTATTGGACCCGGAGCACTTCAATGAATAAAATTTATTATGCAAGTAAAGTTTATTTACCTTTTAATTTGATCCATAGAGTTCTTCCAGCTTTATAAGCATCTCATCTAATGTTTTACATGTTGTAAGTCTTCTTAATACCTTTTCGGATGTATTAAATGCTATATATATTTTTTTTAGAAGATTCATTTTGGCCTGAAACCGCAATGTTGTACTGGAATTTCCAAACTTCATAATTGTCCCTTCCGTTTAACGTTATTTTTCCGTCCAACTTGTCCATTTTAGCTTAGTCTCATAATCTGTTAAGAAGTGAAGGCAAAAACAAACTGTTTGAAAAGATGAAATACTTTTTAATACACAACAACAACATACACAATGTGCTTTCGCATTCCTAACACGGAAACCTTCCTCTAATGTCTACTTCTGCCACTGGGCGCGCTACATGATACCGCCAGATTCAAACTAAAGCACCTGAATATTCAACAAAAGAGAAACATAAGTGGCATTGCTTCCGGAGGAAAGAATGCCGACGAAAGCGACGAGGCATTTGCTAACTTTGAGGCTCTATTGAATTCAGCTCGAGCCGACTGGGATTCATTTGAGGAAACTTGGGATTGCTTAGACACTCTGGCTAATCAAGAAGGGTTGAAGTTCCGAGACAAAGCTTGGCAGGGCATATATGACTCCACTCGGGACGAAATTCGGGAGGCTAATTGCATATTGAATCGATTACGTTATAAGCGGGAAGCTTCCAAATTAGGAACTAATAGGGACAGGTCACCTCCAGTGGTAGAATCAAAGTTCCCCTCAGGCAATACCAACCTGCCAAGAATTTCCATTCCCAGGTTCTCAGGCGATTTTTTGAAGTGGACGACATTTCGTTACACCTTCAGATCATTAGTGCACGACAACTTTACGCTGTCTTCGACACAGAAGTTGCACTACCTTCTCGACGCTTTTTCCGGTGAACCTGGAAGTCTCCTTTCGGGGCTTCCCATCCAAGAAGAGACTTATGAACAGGCATGGCGAACCCTCATCACCAATTATGATAACCCTCGAGTGTTAGCGAGCCTACACCTTCAGAAGATCCTTGAGTGTGGTATGGCCAAGGAAAAAAATGAATATGGGCGTAACGAGTGTTTCCTTGCATCCGTGGGTGAAAACGTTGAGGCCTTTAAAAATCTTAAGCGGGAAAACGAGGCTTACGCGCTCTTAAGCTTCGTGCGTAAGATCCGGAGACAAGAAGAAAGTTTGAGCTGCAGCACACGAAGGCCGAGTTTCCCGAAGTACGCGTCATCATTGATTTCGTGCGCCACCGCAAGATGGCTTTGAAGTTGGCAACCAACATTTTTCCCGCAAATACATAATTCCTCGGACAAGAGCACAGTCCGATTTCCACGGAGTAGGTCCAACGCACAACGCAGTGCCTCTTTCCACGCTAGCCAGCAACGCCGGGCTCACAACGTTGTCCGCACCGACGAGACTAGGAGACATAAGGCCAATTCTGTCCTAGCTTATTAACCTGCAACCGAGTAGACGGAACACTGTGCCCTGTGCGAGGGCCAACACACATTACCGAGACGTTTTAAATTCAATGAAATGTCAGCCACGAGCAGGGTGGAGTTCGCTCATGCACGGAAAGGCTGTCACAATTGACTACGCGTTGGGCAAAAAAATAATTGTCCCTCCAAGTGGAGCTGCAAATATTGCGGACAAAAGCATCACAGCCTGCTGCACTCAGAAGCTATGTCCGACACTTCAAAACAGGGACATACAGGCGTTGCGTCTCTGTCATACACGACCATGGAAAGGGTTCACCCCTGCTCAAGAAAGAGTGACGAGCCAGATGACGTCCAACGATTACTTGGGACAGCGCGGGCAACCATCAAATGCTCTTCAAAAGTCACACCCGTTCGGGTGCTTCTAGACAGCGGAAACGAGCATTCGTTTATCACCAACCACGTTGCCAAACAACTGGGAAATAAGTAGGAAAGATTTTCTGGTTCCTTCGTGGGCATGAGTGGTGCGCCAGTGGATGTGAAGGGCGTTATTAATTGCATCTTCCACTCAAATTTACCATGCTGGGGTGAACTCTCTGTACGTGCTCTCGTCGTAGATACAATCGCCTCCAATCTTCCTAGTCGGCGTGTACCGCGATTGTCAGTTATAATAAAGACTTTTTGAATATTTACCTTTGCGAGAGGTAATTAGGTAGGAAAAAAAAACCATAATAATTAGTTAATGAAAATTTACGTGATCGGTGGAAATCACTCCTCGAAGAATGGCCTCACATTGAAGACGTGCGAATTTCCCGATTTGTACATGCACTGAGGGCCAACCTCCGTCTAGATGGTTTTAGTGACGCCTCGGCTTTGGGATATTCTGCCGCTGTTTACCTTCGTGTGGAGTGTGAAGATGGCGAAATGCGAAGCCACCTGTTGAAGGCCAAGACTAAAGTCGCTCCTTCAAAGTTCCTGACCACTGCCAGCTGGAGCTATGTGGAGCTTTGTTGTTGAAAAGGGTGATGGACACAATTGAAATCACTTCGCAGCAAACAAGGTTGTACTTCACTGATAGCTCTGTAGCCTTAGCTTGGCTGCGGACATCTTTCCATCAGGTGAAGGTTTTCGAGGCCAATAGAGTCTCCGCGATTTTGAATGGATCGCGCTTGGAACAGCGGTGCCATGTGAAGTCTGAAAACAATCCAGCTGATGTCGCCTCAAGAGGCTGTCTGCCCTCTCAGATTATTACTAATCAATTATGGTGGGCGGGTCCAGTCTGGATGTTAGAACGCTCTCATACGATGTGGAATGTCCCTCCGTTTAACCATGCGTTTCCTTCTAAGCATTCCGCAGCAGATTTGCCCGATGTGAGCTGGATGCTCAAATTTTCATCGCTACCTCGTTTAATTAGCATTATATCACTCATACTAAGGTGCGCAGGACGCCTACGTTTTCCTGGTAACGCTCCCACTGGACCTATAACTGGGCCAGAGCGTAAAAGGGCATTGCTCGTTTGCGCGAGGCAGGTTCAACGCACGACCTTTCCTCCTGCCCTATTCTCTACATCCCCTCCGATATCTTACATGGACCCTTGCCGGGGCCTGATTGATTCACACCATTTATTTTAGAAGGTATTCTTTGTTTTTTGTATTTTGTTAAGATCTCCTTAATCTCTATTTTATTTTACACTATTAGAAGTTGAGTTTGTTTCTTTTGCATTTATTATGACCTTTTTTTTTTTCATGTATATCAAGTTTATTTTATGATAACTATCTATAACCCTGTTGTTGCTAGTTTGTAATGTTAAAGTATTTCTTGGTATTAACATAGCACATATTGTAAGCCTTATGGTACTGTGCTATATCTTGTCTTATAAGTGTATCTTATTTCTGTAAGCACTTAAGAGGAAGTATATTGTTTCATAACTTTTAGTTGTTCAGCACGTGCAAGAGTGCTTTTTACTTCAACCACTTATCATCATAAATTTTGTACCCAAAATTTAGGTGGGCTGCATGTTCTGGCCGGGCAACCTAAATCCTTTTACAAGCAAAGGCGACACCTTGTGGACGAAGGGTGTGCAAATTAGCCCTGTACCCCAAAGGGGTTTTTCTAATGGCCGACTATTAGCGGTCAGCAGTAGAGTGTAAAGGTGTACACCACAACGGACGCACACAATTTTCGTTTCACCTTGTTCCTTCTTGCAGTAAGGACAATGTCTAGAGAGTAGACCACCGGAGACGCCCCGAGGCATGAAGAGGAAGAAGTAAGAACCATGGGAGAAGCAGCCAGAGAATGAGAAAGCCCTACCCACCATGGCACGATACCCTAACCTACACCACATCTGGTACTATTTATGTCTCATACAAATACTAAATTTAAAACCCTGTAAATATACATCCTCTAAAGGTCAGATATTATTTTATTCAGTAACACCCCATTACAGTCCATTTTTTCTTTACCGGGAACGGGGAGATTTTCCTAAATACAATGATGGTTCGTCACCGTCGAATTAGTTTCAGGTAAAATACATAAGTGTATTGGGAGCGGGATGGCTCATTGGTAAGGCAGTGAATTGCTGTGATCGAATCTGGCATGGCTGGGGATATCTTTTTCATTCTGCCACAGTTCGTCTCGTGGACCGAGAGACCCTCCTGGGGCGAACCCAGCCTCTATAAAGTGGGTACCTTTAATTGAAAAACTTAGCGGTTGAGCGTGATCACGGCCAAATCACCTCCTTGCACGACTGCTGACCAGGAAACAATGCTTCCCAAGACACTTCATGGGTTGTAGTTGTACAGGTTTTTTTTTTGTTTATATAAGTGTATTGAGAGGTTTCAGAATTTATTTATCTCTGATCCCTCATAACTCAAGATAATGTTGTGGAATCAGAAATTAAGCGAAGAGTCCTATGTGCCAATCGTTGTTATTATGGCCTCGGCCAACATTTTAGGAGCCGTGCTTTGTTCAGAGACACCAAAATGTAATTATATAAAACAATTATCCGGCCGATACTCCTTTATGGCTCAGAAACATGGACTAGCTCCAATACTGACGAGCAGAATCTAATGGTCTTTGAGGGGAAGATTCTGCGTAAAATCTTTGGAGCTGCCAAAGTTGATCAGGTATGGAAACGCTGGACAAACCAGGAGCTCAAAGATTTATTTAAGGAACCAGATGTGGTTCATTTCATGAAACTCAATAGATTGAGATGGGCGGGGCACGTTGCTCTAATGGCTGAGGATGACATTCCAAAGAAAATGATTACTGAAGTAATACACCAAAAAGGCGTAGAAGGCCTCGGCTGCGGTGGAGTGACGGTGTGGCTGGTGATGCCAGGTCCTTTTTGAGAGTGAGGAGCTGGATGGCGGCTGCGTAGGATAGGAACAACTGGTGGAGGCTGGTGCAGGAGGCCAAGACTCGGCATCGAGTAGTCGCGCCGAATGAATAGAATAGAATTGAGAGGTGAGGAGCGTTCGGGGGACAGACTTTGAGCTATCTTGAGGTTCTGTTACATTTCCAAGTACTTATAGTATTGGTTGGCTTCCGATTTCTTAATGTGCTCATCTTCATTTACCATAATGTTCTGGCCATTGACCACTCTACCTTTTATTACATGGAGTACTGCACACTTATCGAGCCCAAATGGCATACCTATATCACTTGTAAAGAATGGCACAATTTCAACCACATCATGTAATTGTTGGTTATTCTTTGCAAACAATTTGAGGTTATCCATATACCAACTGTGACTGATTGTGCTTGATTCTTCCTTATTATAGCCCGCCTTATTCCTACGAAATATCCGGCTCAAAGGAAACAGCGCCATACAAAACCATAATGTGCTAAGACCTATGACAGTCACCCTGGTACATATCCTAAGGACTTTAATTTGGTCGCTCCATCCTGCGTGGTTGACCATCCTGCTATTAAACTTGAAATTAGCTTGTTTACTTTAGGTTGAACCTTACATATGTCCAATACTTTGAGTAGCCAGCTTTGAGGTACGGTGTCGAAAGCTTTCTTGTAATCTATCCAAGCCATAGATAGGTTACGCTAGCTTTTTGAAGTTTGTCCTGCGATGAAGGAGCCAATCAATAAGAGTTCTTTGCAGCCTAGTCTAGCCATTTTCTTGCAGTCTAGTTGCTCCATTGGTATTATGCTATTAGATTCCAAGTACTGATATATCGCACATCCAGAATGGAAAAGGCACAACTAAAAAAGTGATGTTTTCAGGAAACCCCGTTTAAAGTTTTATACTGTTTGAACCCCATATTCAGTCTGTTTTGAACGTTTTTTTCGAATTTTTATTTTTGTCTTTGTATCTTAGTAACTCTAGTTTAATATTATCTGGCCCTCTCCAATTTTTTTTCAAACAAGAAACAGAATTAATTTTTTTGTTGAAAATTTTAGAGTTGGGCCTTTTTACATTTTTGATGAATCCATATTTTTTTTAGTTTTGCCTATTGCTTGTTTCTACTCTTGCCGTTCAGTAATGGTAAAAACTAAGAAATGATTTAAGGAATTAAATTTGAAAAATGGATAATAGGAAAATATGAGTAAATACAATTTTCAAATAAATTAACACGAAATTTATTATACTAAAAATTACAAAAAACAAAAAAAAATGTATTATTGATTTACATCAGACTTTCTTTCAATCCACCTTGGCTGTTTCTCATTCATCACAGCATGATTGCTAATATCACATTTTTGTTTTTTTATAAATGAAAGAGTGTTATTATAAATATAAACAAGGAAAATTAAAAAAAAATTAAAAAATAAGTTTTACAACTAAAATATTATCTTTCTTAAGACTATGAATTGCACTTAGGAAAATTATAGCTCACAATTTCAATACTGATAAAAAATAAGAATTAATAAATAAAATAATTGAAGATTGAAACAAACCCAACTATATTAAACCTTGGGAAAAAATTCAAAACAATTAGAAAAATACAAACTTGTCCTCACAAGCTTTCATAAAAGTAACGATGTGTACCTGAGGAATATGGTTTTTCCCAAATAGTTTGATCAAATCTTGTTTTTGCTCTCTGGGATTCCAAAACGTTTGTGGTAAGCTCGTTTGGGACTATAAGTTTCATCGGTAATGATAGGCACTTTTTGTCTGATTAGTCTTGTTTTTAGGCTAATAGTTTTGTATGTCTCATCGGCGTATGATGTCTTGCATTGGAAACTATTGCGTTTGTTTTTAGTAACCCTCAAGATCTTTATGTCAGCGAAGTGTATTTTGTGACCATCTGTGTTAATTGTAAAATTGTTCCCCAATCGAGAAGTATATTCCTTGAAATCAAAAAAGTCACTGTGGCTCCTATACTGAAAAATGTTTTTTTTTCTTCGATTCTCACACGATTTGTGCATACTGTGCCGGTATGTAGATTGGGCAAGATCTCAATGACCTTTTAATTTGTTTTTCGATTACAGAATGTATCGCATCGCCTTCATTCTGGGTATGGCCTTTTATTAAAAATGTATGAGTTATGCTTTGTATGGTTTTACATTTCTGTAAGACAAAAAGGTATAGCCCAATAATATATTTATTTTTGTTCTGTCCAACGCTACAAATTTAAATCAGGTCTCTCTTTAACTTTTGACTGCAAAAATTTCAGAACACAAGTTGTAACTTCATTGGCCCCCCTATTGGCCTCCCCCTCGTGCTACAAGTAACAGGAAGCCTGCATACTTTTGAGTTCACAAATCGTTAGACTGAAGACTGCTATCTTACTTAGGTAATAAAATACAGACACGTTACCTTTTGGTAAGGGTAGGACTGCTTGCAGGTCATACGCAGCAACAACTAGCTGATCAGAAGGCCGAGCGCACATTGAGACACTCGACGAGCAGAGCAGAGCAGTTTTTGTAATACGTGTGGTAGATAGGAAACTGCGCTGCCCTGCTCTGTGTCCCAATGTGCGCGGTTCTTATCTAATACACTTTCCACAAAAACTGCTCTGCTCTGCTCTACGTCGCGAGTGTCTCAATGTGCGCCTAGGCGAAGAATTGGTTTTATCGAGTGTTTTTTCTTCTCTTGCCAGTTTCTTCTCCTTCAGATGGAGTCGGTGCTCCTCATGACACTCCTCTCGTTCCTGATTATTTATATATGTCTCACAATCCTCACATTGGTCTTTCTTAGGTGTGAAAAATGAAATATTAAAATTGTGATTAAAAACTTCATAATACATTGAGGATTTCGCAAATGGCTTTTTATGGATTTGACATAGTTTCTTGTAGTCTCGATACAAGTCAGCTAAAGTTTTTCCTCCGTCAATAAACTCTCGCGATGTCTGTGACCTAAGGTAATGACTTTCTAAATGTGGTATACTATTAATATGTTCACAAATAAAGCTTAAAAGTGCTGGACAAAGTTTTCTATTAGAATTTATGTGTTTCCCCCTTAGATCAGGCTGAACTATTCCATCCATATCAGTTTTTGATGTGGTGGTCCTGATCATCTTGGATGAGATGCCTAGGATAGCTGTTAAAGGTTTTACATACCTTAACTTTCCCTTGCTTTGAAGTAATGAAGAAACCATGATTATTGGCTCTCTTTGAACCCACTTATGGGTATCTCTAAGCTGGTTTAATTGGAAGGACGCATCCCGCCAAAAAGTGCCTTTGTTTATCAATGTCCCCAAGATCCCAAAATGTTTCAAAAATCTTCATTCGGTCAACTGTTAATCATAAACATAACCTCATATAATGAGGTGACTCACCCGTATGTGAGCTCTGCCTTCTACATCTGATTCACTGCAACTGTAATCCACGAACTTTATTTTTTAAGTTTCGCATCACGTTCTTCTTCGCTGGGCTCTCCAACAAACTCACATTCACTTTGGGCTTTTTTTCTGAAACAAGAGAAGTTGGTTAAGAATCATCATCAAAGCAATAATATGAGAAAAATTAATATTAAATAACTCCAGTTTGAAACTAACTTTGGTACGTTAAAAAAATATTAATTGGTTTTAAATAAAATAAAATAAAAAATTATTGTAACAAAAAAAAAATGGTAGCTCAGTGGAGATGGGCGGGTTCCTAAATGAATAATGATTACAAATAAATAAAGTGGCGCCACGCTATTTAATTTTAGAAAATAGTGAAAACCTAAAGGAATGAAAATAAACAAATATTTAAATTTAATCAGTGCAAAAAAAAAAAAGAAATAAAAGAGGGATGTATATAAAATTCAATTTGCAATTTACACTTATGAACTACTTAATAGTGAATTAAAACAAAAATAGAACAATACAAATTAAACCCAAACAACAGCAACATTTAATGAACACTATACACACACAACATTTAATGACTTAATTTAATGAACTACAACATTTAATGAACACTATTTAAACTACGATATTAAAAATAAAAATTTACTTACATTTTCTATAGTCAGGCCTGATGAAAATCTTACTCTTTAACCAACCACAACCAATAACAATGACAACCACTTTAACCGCTAAAACAGTCTCATTCTATCCTCACTCGTCAAACGCTAGCGAACATCTGCCCTCTTTTCTTTCGTTGCTTTTTTAAAAATACAAATGCCGTAATAACAGCTGTTTTAGTTATTGTGGTTCCGTCTCTTCTTTTAAAATAAAACATAATTATTTTTATAGCTAAATAAAAAATATTATTTCAACAAAAAAACTAATACAAAGCTTTTAAAACAACACATATTTTACTTATTTACAAAAATATATTAAGCCCTCTTCGATAATTAGCTAATGATTTTTATTAAATAAAAAAAAATTTTTTTTTGTTTATTTTTCGTTACAAATTTTAATATTGATATGATCCAACCCGTCAATACCGTTCCCGTGAATCGTACATTATTGCTAACTTTTTGAGTTGAGCCCCTTTCATTCTCGGTGTGCGATATCTTTCTAGTCAAAATAGAAGTAAGTATCTTATAAAAGCAATTCAGACAAGTTATTGGCTATAGTAACTTGTATGTAACGACGTAAGTTTAAGTCGTCCTTATTGGGAAGCATATAAGTGATACCCTCAGAGAAACCAGCAGGGGGCGTTTGCTTGTTGTCCAGTATATCCTGGTAGCCATTGGCCAGCAATTCATGAAAACTACTAAATCTTTTAATCCGGTAATTTTGAATTCCATGGACCAGGTGCTCTCCAATTTTTCTAGTTGTTGGCAGCTTATTGGTTTTGGTCCAGAGGTCCTTACAATAAAACGACAAAATATCCAGATACCAATGTAATATAACAGTTCTAGCACCAACGTAATATAACAGTTCAGACACTCAACGCTGAGATCCAATCCGGTACCAGTGTTCTTACGGGAATGGCATAATATGGTGGGTACGGAAGTCCATAAGGTAGCGACACCTTAACTGTTTGAAATTAAAACGACCCGTGCAAACAGCCGCTGGGCACAAATGATCTCTTCGCGACTCCCAACGGACGTAATCAAAGCGGAAAAAAAATTAAACTCGTTACAACATCGTCTCTTGAAATTGCCAGACATCTCTCAAGGATCCTGGAAGCTTTGTATTTCTTCCTCTATCCAAGAGGCATTGTCTTGGTGATATTATCATATATTCTTCCATTACAATCTGATGCCCTCAGGGTAATTGCATGGTTTCTTCCGATTTTTTCCAAGATTTCTATAAAACTGGCGTTCATTCTCCTTGAAAACTTGATTCTACTCCCTTAAGCCAACTTAAGCTCATTATATTAACGCAATGGATTAGCATAAACTGCCAGCTTTTGTTTCAAATTATCTACATACAGTGTTAGTCTATCGACTAGTTCATGTTCCATCTCTGTTCCTAAGGTTTGGACTATTATTTCATCAATCTTCTTCTTGGTCTTGTTTCGTGCACCTAGAGGATTACGAATATAGTTCTAGAGCTTATGCAAATGTTTTTCCGCAGGCATTAATTTTCCGTCGTATTTTTCACTGTGCGTGCTATATTCTGAGAGACCACTGGACGGTCATTTCTACTTTTGTCTCTTATTTTAATGCCAAGCACCACTAAAACTTTCTTGGCAGCAATGTGCAACCAATGAGGGGTGTCCTGAAGGTCATCAATTAGGGTTAAGTGCTCCTGGAGAACCTTGTTCATCACGTTGATTATTTTTACTATTGCACTATTTTATGGAATTCTCTGTAGTTTTGGTCGCTCCCAAACGGGTATCCGCTATGTCAGAAGTGATTGATGTAGTCTGCTTTCAAGGTCAGAGTCAAACTCCTTTTGTTTATCGACGACAGCATCAATCAGCGATTGACTGATTCTTTATTGTCTCTGCATTTGTTGTTCTAGTGGTGGTTCAACATCATTTTCAGTGGTCAGTGAGATGCGGGCCTCCTCTTTTATTTGATGGAGGTCATTAGAAGAGAGAAGATTTCTTGCTAGAATTGTTCTAACCTGATCATTTATTCTCTGCGTGCTTAACATCTGGGAAAGACTCACACCAGTATCTCTGTATATGGTTAAGATATCCTGTTTCTTCTCTTTCTAGATTTGTTGCCAAGTAGTATTCCCTTATTCATATCTGGCGTCCATTTCATCCTCATCGCACCTCTTGGTCTCTGTTGCCTATTGTGCGGGTGAAGAATTTCTGTCCTCCAAGCACGAACTCGGCTGTTGGCCGGTATAAGGTGCAGCCTATCGGGTCCTAACGACAAGGTAGTGCCGCACGCTCCACTATTCCCTGAAGGAAGCTGCTCACTGTTCCCGCCCAATACAGCTGTAGTATCGGGCTCGTCCGAGGCTAATCTTCTGTTCGTATCTCCATATTTAATGGGCAAATGCATTTTATACCTGCTGCCAGCTGATATGAGATAGCCGCCCCTGACATAAGTACAGACGCTGATCAGATTGCCGCTCATTTTGAGAACCGCCGCAACTGGATTTTGCTAGTTTTGGTCCGCCCCGGGTATTTTATTTCCCCGGTACCCATCATATCTGATGAGCATCCCCCTATCCGCCACCTGGGGAGGCGCCCGATGGATGACTAGCAACCACACAAGAGTTATTATTATTATTATTATTTAAACGAATTAAATAAAATGAGTAGATAGATAGATACTTTTTTGGCTAATACATACACCGCTTTTGCTATGTAGTCTGGCCCATTCAGTGTTAATGTTATTAATATTAAGATACATAAACTAAATATAAAAATACATATACGTACATATATAAACTAAAATTATTTAAGGTAACGCTGTACATAATTTTAACAATGTAATATTGATGTTTGAGTAATAATATATATAAATAATGAACAATAACAAAAGAGGCACTAGCAAAACAATAAGTACCGATTATCTTTAGCTTAATTTGGTAAATACATTAATAATAGTTATTATACTCTTAAGATTATCCTTCCTTTTTCTCTAACATCGCATTGTGAACTAGGTAAGCATGCATATGTACCTGACTATAATAATATTTACATTCTTCGTTTTTTTTTAAGTTCACGAGTAATAATAATCCTTATATATATAGAAAACTCGTGTCCCGATGTTTGTGTTTCTATTTCTCCGAAACTACTCAACCGATTTTAATGAAATTTGGCTCAATGTATATAGTTTTGGCCAACTTAATAGATAGGATAGTTTTTAACTTGATTAGTGACCAAAATAATTCTTATATAGCGAATTATTGCAAATACAGCAGTAGGTCGTGTTTCGATTTATTAACATGGCGTCATATGTCGATTTCATAACGATTTTTTGATTAGCATGCTATTGTAATATAGGTTATCATTATTATAATTTTGTATTGTGTTATGTGAGTGCAGTTATTTGTTTCTATATTATTATTTTCCACAGACAAATAGTAATACAAATCTTTGTATTTATTGTTAATTTTCATTAAAGAATAAATAAATCAAGAAAAGGTTACAATAAATTCTCAAAAGTGTAGGTACTTTTTCCTTTTCCTTTTTTATTTATATTTAAATTAAATTACTAGCTAAGCGCTGAAACACTTTGCTGTGGCCCACCCTGATATCAACTTTTAGTAAAGTAAATACATTTTAATAATTTAAATTAGGCAATTATTTGAAATAATAATCTATAAATGTTGTAACAGCACCTACTGTCATACGTGTAACCTAATAGAAACCTTACTTGGGGAGTCAGTGTTGCCAAAAATTAGTGAGACTATACTGGCTACACTGCGGGTAACCAGTCATAAAAACTCCCTGAGTGTGTTTTCATTAGGTGTTGTGGGTTACTTTGTGATTTGCAAGATTAAAGAACTGCATAATTAAGACTTTAATATTATATTTTCAGTTGATTTATTTATTTATTTAACAGAAGTTTCTTTATTTTCATTATTCGTTTTGTTATTATTATTTAAATTCAGTGTTTTTTTATTTTACCAAACCTTTTTATTATTTTTATCCCGTGCTCTAAAATGTAAAATTTAAAAAATGTCAGTGAAGATTTGTAATTCCTCCTTTATCAACCATAATTTAAAGTTGAGAAAATTTAATCCCAATCGAATAGAGGCTGTTACTTCCTGTTCAGCAGAGTTGTAATTATCTTATGTAAAATTTATGAAATGTCATGTATATGTATGTAAAATTTAAGAAATGTCAGCGAAGATTTTAAGCCTTTCTTTAATTTAAAGTAGGCTATTAGTGGGTATGATTTTTCGTTGTTAATTTCACGAGAATACAATTTTTTACTTATCTTTAAATGATTAAGAAAGGATTACAAATCGCGGCATTTTTTAAATTTTACATATAATGATTATTACACCTCTACTGAACAGGAATAATTGTTATTTGGGTAACCGCAAGTTTTAGATTTATCCACCATAAATATGAGAGTACTACTGCAAAATGATCCATCGGCAGATATATTTTCTAAACAATTGCTCTATATTGGAAACGGTGAAATAGAGCTGCATCGAAATTCAAAATTTATTAAATTACCAAAAATTTCTGAGCTGTTGTAGAGACGAAAAATGAACTGTCTACGAAATATAAAGTGTCTTTCCTGATATTTTGAACAATTATTTGGACTATAATTGGCTAGGTAGTCGTGCTATTTTGGCCGCAAAAAAATGTTGATTTCGATGAAATAAATTTCCAAAATCAATTGACAATGTTCTAGATGTAAACGAAGCCGTAAATTTCCCATCTGAATTTTTTAATTCCCTGGATATACACCCAAACAATCTCCAGTTGAAGATTGGCTCACCGATCATTCTTCTTCGTAACTTAAATCCACCTAAATTGTGCAACAGTACACGTTTGGTCATTTTTTATTGGTCAATAATGTCTGGAAGGTTTACAGGAGATATCGTCCTGTTGCCACCTATTCCCCTGGAACCGACAGAATTTTCAATAAAATTTAAAAGGCTTCAATATCCTATTTATTTGGCTTATGCCATGACCATAAACAAATCCCAAGGGCAAACAATGTCCACTTGGACTTTGAAAATCCGTGTTTTTCCCATGGGCAATGGCATAACTCACGTATGAATTGGGCATCGCCTGCTCACGTGTGTGGAAACCATCAAATCTTTGATTTGTGTTAAAAAAACAAAAAAAAAACAGGTTAACCCAAAACATTTTGAACAAATTAATACTTTAATAAATAAAAATTCTTAATTGTATTATGTAAAAACCTCTTTAAGAAGAGATTTCTTATCACTCAAATATATTGCTAAATTAAAAGCTTCAACACACCACCCTCCTACCGAACACTTATTTGCCGGAGGGTCGGGAAATCGAGGTCTCAAAGAAATTGAGAAAAACGCCTATCAAAAGGACATATATGACGCGTTAACCAAGATTGGCCTGACCCCGAGCAAAATTAAACCCGTTGTTAAACTAACAATACCAAGTTGAAGTAGTGTTAGGCCAATAATCAATAGATCAATGGCTGAGGTTTCCAAAACTTACTTCAGTCATCCTTATTAAAATTAGTGGAAAAATATATCAATTTCGAGTTAGTTTATACCGATGCATCAAAAAAGGGCGATAGTGTTGGCAGCCCTTTGAGTCGTAAACACAATCAACTCCTTTTTAATCAAACTACATTGAAATATGAGATGTAAAAAATAAAAACTTTAACTTTCCTATATTCTTTACCAAATACTTTTAAATGGTGTAATGCTCTATTCTCAATCACGTTGGATTTTGATTAGCTGAAAGGTTTTCATCTTTATCAATGAATATTGGTATCACTGTATTTGTTTAAAAATATTAGGATATAACTACTGAGCCACAGCAACGCGTGGCCGGGTCCGCTAGTAGTAAATATTTTTTTTATTATTTACATTACGTTGTAAATTTGTGATCATATAAAAAACAATAGAAAATAAACTTCACTAGAAATAAAAGAAATATTTAAAAACAAACAAAATAAAAAAATATATGATAATAGTTTTTCAAGTTATATAGAAATTCATAGATAACAAAAAAGTTCCTAATTATATAATATGAGAAATAATATATTAAAGATTGATATTTCCAATAATTAATCTGATTGATTCCTCATTAATATTGCTACCAAATTATCAATCTAATAAGAATAATAAGAATTTCAAAGATTAATTTCTATTGATTATCTAATAACATTTCAAGTTAAATAAGTAATTAAAATGAAATTAATAATTATATTATTTACCACAGACTACTGTGTACTAGTGGAACGCTGGTGCTGCGAAAAACCGCCGGATCCGGGGAGAAACATGCGTCAGGTCTTGAGCCTATTATATCGGTCTAATGCGAAAGTTCCGGTAGTCACCGGCGCGCCGGTATCACTATGCGCATGGACGCCGCCGCGCACAGTGGTTGAAAATCGACTATTTTCGGAAAAAAACCTTGTCAAGCCCGATCTGTGAGCCGCTAAAAAATAAAGTTGATATTATCACAACCACGATTGAATTTCCTATAAAATGTATAGGTTCGAGCCCCGCTTAACCGGCTATTCGGATTAACCGGCAGTGTAAGGAAAATAGAAAAAAAATTATACATCTATTTTCGACTCGAAATCGGCTAGTTTAAACACTTATGCTTTTTTATGCTAGTAATATCATTGATAGTACTTGCAATATAATTTTATTTCATGAAAACACCCAAGTGTTATACATAGGAACTATCAATTATTTTTGTCGTTATGTTTTAATTCTTAACTATTAAATGTATATCATATTAAAATATAAGATTGGGATCATCCGACTTTAATATAATTTTGATAGGAGATGGTGGGATTGACTGTTCAATGTAGGTTTAATAACTGCAACTCTATCTGTGAAAATTTAGTTCCCTCATTCACGCTAAATAATAGCTGAACCTTTTTTTTTAATACCAATCTTCTAAAAACAAATGGATGCTTAAAAATGAAAAGTGCCGAAGCCTTTAAGTTATCGGAGGTCATGTTAATAAACTTATTATTAATAATTTCCAAATTCATTCTAAAATCACGGTAGGTGAAAAAGTTGATTTATTATTACCTAACAACGATTCAGACTGACTTTATAAATGATGCTACAGACCTGGTAAGTGAGGCATGGTGTTTTACTAAACGATTAGTAATATCCTAATACGGAGCACAAGCTCATAGCGAATAAACTGCACGAAATAGCTTAGGTATTTCAATAAAAGAAAAAATCCCACATGTACAGACGCAGGTGGATGCAGCTAGATTATGTTTTAATATTTCCTTGAATGTATCTTCTTCTTTAAAAAATGGCTTTTAAAACTACGCTCGGCTGCGCTTGAAAAATATGGATTACCAAAAAAAATATTTGTCTTAATTTTATTGCATTTATTCCGGATTTTATTTCTGGGTTAAAACATAGACCAAATAGCATCATTTTTATGCTGGTGAAATATGTGAGATCGCTTTTCATGATTATCAAGGAAAATCGCTGTAAGAAACAAAAATGCGTGTTGTAAAAATTATTATAGTGCTATAAATTTTCCGTTGAAAAATAAACTTTTTCTATGATCGATTTTCAAAGGGTCCCAACATGTTTAAAAATCAGAATACATCCGAATAATTGATGGAATGTGTCAGGTAACTATTCTATTAATTAATATTGAAAAGAAAAAGAATATTCCAATACATTCAAAAAACCCCTAGATTAGGAGTAATGGGGCAATGAACGCAACGCCGCGGTGTTTTACATTTAATTTTTACAATAAATAGTTTTATTTAGTAATTATTGACTTTTTTCCGGTTTATTTGAAAGTAAAAAAATCGACAATTAAGTTGGAGCCATACACGAAGGTATAAACAGGATCCCAATTTGGAGGCAATACCAAAAAAGTTAGTAAACTTAGTAAAAATGTGTATGACTGATATATTCAATAAAATTAGAATCGGTCATTATTTTTCCGAGAGGTGACGTTCGTTCGAAATTGGAGAGGAAATTCAGGCAAGATTAGAGCTAAGAAGTGCTATCTATTAACGAAATTAATTAGCTCACACCTTCTTCCTTAAAACTTAAAAATTCGAGTTTCCAAAAATTTTATTCCTCCTGCGGTTCTTTAAGATTGCAAAACGTGCACGCTAACATTGAGTGATGAGCAAGTGAGGGGACAGCAGACAGATGAATAAAATTGGAATGTGAAATTGCAAACAGCTGTGAACGATTTCCACAGAAATTATTAAGCGCGGTGACGAATGGAAAACGTCTGAGGCAAGTAAGGGCTAAGAAGTAGGTAGGAGGATTGCGTTAGAGCAGATTTGCCGAAATTCCTATTTGACGGAGGTCGTTGGAGGTAGCGAATAGTGTAATGGGTAGTCCAATTAGTTTAAATAGGTTCCGAATCAGATTGGATCTGTAGAAAAAGAAATTTAATTTCAACCAAATGAAAGCGAAGATGATCTGAGAACCAGTTACATTAAACCAAGCAAAGACAACCGAAAAAAAAAATTAAATAAAACCGGTCGATTTCTTAACCAATTGCACTGCACTAGCTAATAGGTTTTAAAAGTATTTTGTATTTCATTTTAATTTTTTTTTATTTAAAATACAAAATACTAAATGATATTTAATAATTTTATCGAAAAGTATTTTAAATGATTTTGGTTAAAATGTATTTTATTTTTAAAAAACAAAAGACTTGTTATTTAAAATAAAGTATTTTAAAATAAAAATTAAAGTACTTTTTGCCCAGGTGTGGTTTCGAGACACTTTTTATCGGTTAATGAAAAAAAATCTATTTCAAATAGTTGGTATTCTCAATCTACTAATTTATTTTTTCCTTCGATGAAACAGATTACACCAAACGATAACACCCCATCTTCAATTAGTATCAATTAGACAATTCAAAGACGGAAGGAATGAAGTGATTCGTTGTTGCACAGAAGAAACTGCAAGGTTCGTATGTGCTATGGAATGTACCACACTTTCAGCGCAAAGTAAAGCAAGTGCCCTTTATACTGCTATTAGATATCATCAGGAATTGGTCAAGGAGGTAAAAATTGTGTATATATATAAATATATATATATATATATATATATATATATATATATATATATAAATTTAATCATTATTGTGGGTAACCACCTTGTTTTAAATTATTTTTAGAAGAGAAAAGATTTGGCTCCGCCGGGAGTGAACCCGGGTCTTCCGCGTGACATGCGCGATATGTTAACCACCGCACCACGGAGCTCGCTTCCGAGCGGTGCCAATTGAAGGATTCGTGAAGAGGAAGGATTTGGCACCGCTCGGAAGAGAGCTCCGTGGTGCAGTGGTTAGCATACCGCGCATGTCACGCGGAAGACCCGTGTTCGACTCCCGGCGGAGCCAAATCTTTTCTCTTCAAAAAATAAATTATTTAATATATGTATATATATATATTTTTTTTTTCCCTATATGGTAACCCCATAGAGAGACAATTTATTTGTTTAAATACATGCTCCATGCCTTTATAAGGCATATTACATAAATTGTAATTTTACAGATTTTTACATTAGAAGTTTGTTAAATTACTATTTAATACACAGAGTAAAATTTAATAACAGAATAAAAAGTAAAAAACAAAATAATAATAAAGTATGAGAATAATCTCTATATATATAAGAGGCTTTGTCCTGACTGACAGAATCAACGCAGAGCAAAAACTACTAATGATAGAAACTTGAAGTTCGGAATTTAGATTTTAAACGCGATGTAGGTAACCACTAAGAAAGGAATTTCAAAAATGTAAACCCTAAGGGGCTTAAATGGCGATATTGTCGTTTAACTCTAACGGAAATCTATTGTTAAGATTTTAAACCATATGTTTTTTATTTGAATATCGATTTAACGTTACAATATTATTAAAATAGACATTCACATAAAATATGGCTACTGATTATTTAAATATTAGTGGTAATCAAATGCCTACTGTGGTTCCCATGATTGGGGATGGTGCGTGTTTATTGTCCACCTACCGGAAGCTCCTATTCTACTAAATCTCCTTAACCTATTAAATTAAATCAATACCAAGATAATGATCACAGAATTGATTTTATAGGCTCGCGGGCAAAGCCGCGACGGGGAATGCTAGTAAAGTATAAGAAAATAAACAAGTATGAGAAAACGATAAAGTAAAAACAAAGAATTAATAAAGTATGATAAATAAGAAAATAAAAAACAACAAAAAATAAAAATAAAATAGGAAATAAATATCACTTATAAGCACAACAAGTTTTAGGATGCCCTTCTGTTGCTTGTCAGTAAATCAAAATCAATTTCTTTTATAAATTTCAGTAAGTCTGTCTTAAATTTAGTAAAAAGTATATGCTCTGTATCAGGCCAGTTTCCATGTTTGGTCACAACACTTCGTATTAATTTGTATTAATTTATTAATTTGTCTGTCGTACAATCTGCAATCATAAAGTATGTGTCTGAAATTGTGTGTTTGTCCATCTTCATCACATGTGTCCGTTTGTATGATATTGAATCGTTTTAAATAGTATTTAGTGTTTCCGTGTTCAGTTAGGAATTGTGTTACTCTGTGTTCTTTGCTGTATAGAATTTTATGATTGTTTAGTGTTATTTGTGGGATGTAATTGTGTAGCTTGGTGATTTCGTAGATGCTTTCCAGATTGTGTTCCACTTCGCAACCGACTCTTTGGTGATGAGGCCCTTGATATGGGAGATCGGAGCCTTACTGTAAGAGGGCACCAACACCATGCTACGCTTCTTTAGCTAACTGGTCAGCTCTTTCGTTGCCCTCGACCCCCGAGTGCCCTTTCACCCATTTTATCTGAACTGATTTATTGTATTCTATCAATTTTAAGATGTTCAGTCTAATTTCTTCAGTCAATGGGTCGTGAATATTTATGTTATTTAGTGAATGAATTATGTTCATGTTGTCTGTATGTAAAATTATGTGTGAATGGATTGTAGAAGGAGCTTCAGTAAGGTATTCTAATGCTTTTAAGACGGATAGTTTTTCGGCTTGGTTGTTTGAACACTACGACGCAAGTTTATACTGCTTTTCCAGTGGGTTTCTCTGTTTGTCTAAACCAACCCAAGCACAGCCAACGTTACCTTCCTCCTTGCTACCGTCCGTGTATATGTCTGTGATGTCAAGAGGGTTCGGTACAGATATGTGTGAAAGTACATGTATGTATGATGCAGGGTGGAGCCATTTGCTGTAGTGAATTGGTAGTTCTATTTCGTTATGTGATATGTTTTTGTAGTTAGTATATAGTTTTTAATTTTATATAATTCATACTTCTTGTCAATAATCATATTAATCGGTAGCATCCCAGCAAGAACAACTGCCGCCTCATATGAGAGCGTACTGAAGCCTTTACACACCTTTATATAAGCCTTTGAAGCCTCTTTAATTTGTCTAAATTCCTTTTTCTTCCAATTGCCTGAACCCAGACATGTACGCCATATAACATCTTTGGAATTAAGGCTGCTTCGTAAATGACCTTCAGTACCTCTGACCCGAGGCCCCACCTGACTCTTGCTGCAATTGCTAGTCTATTAATTGTTTGTAAGGTTTCGAAAACAGTATTCACGAGTACATTCCAAAGTAGAGGTGACAGGCAGGATCCTTGGGTAGTACCTAATGATAATTTTTTGTTGATCGTATAGTAGTTAGTATAAATTGACAATGATCTATTAGTTAAGTAATTTTTAATCTGTAGAAATAAATTTTTATGGCATTCGTACTTTTTTAAATTAGATGGTATCGCCGGCCACCACGCGGTATCAAATGCTGCCTTTATATCCAAACTTACTACTAGCATATTACTTTTATGATTTATGGCACAGGTTATGTGTTCAGTCAGTGCGTGTATCGCATCATCCGTACCAGTTTGAGGTCGAAATGCAAATTGTCGTTTGTCAATTATTTGTTTCGACAATAGAAAATGCATAAGTCTATTTTTTATAACTTTTTCAAATATCTTTCCAATTACAGGAAGGATACTAATTGGTCTGAGTGAGCTATGATCGTTTTTAGGGATGAGAACCAGTTTACCTTCTTTCCAGTTTGTTGGAAACTCCTTTCTTTCAAAAAGTAATTTATATAGTTGTAACAAAATTTTAGGAAAATATTCGAAAACCTTTTTGACTATAATAGGACTGATTCTATACCGGTAGATTTTTTAGTATCCAGATTTTTAATAATTTGTGCAATTTCCCCATCTTCAATTGGTACGTCATCAGGTGTTGTAGGAGGTACATTAATATTCGTTCTCATAGTCATGTGTACATGGTTGTCATTATCAAAACTGTCATTCTTAATTAAATCATCCAAAAGTTGCCTTAGCGTATCACCTATGTCTGAAGTGTATTCTCATTGGTTATTAATTACTGTCTTAAGTAACGTTACGGTTTTCAATTTATTAGCAGCTGATTTGTAAGGCCAATTCCACGCATTAGTATTTGTCGTAAATGCTTTCCAACTTTCAAATTTTGATTTTTTAATAAGTTTTTCATATTTGTGTTTACTATAGATATAGTCCAGTCTTCTTGTTTCTCGTATTGTGTCGTCAGTTTTTGTCTTTTGATAAATTTTCCGCAACTTATTTGTCTCTCTGCGCAAAACTGTTAACTCATTGTTCCACCATGGCACAGTACGCTGATTCCTTGAATTTCTTTTGTTATTGCATGATCTTTTTAAGGACATATTGCATGCCTTAGTTATGGATTTAGTAATCTTTACAGAAATCATGTCAGTGGGGTATTGTGCCATTACAGCCACAATTCTGTCCTCTATTTCTGTTTGATCAAAAATATCTAACTCGGTGTTTAAACGGAAATTTTTTCGTAACTGGTATCCTAAATTTACCATGAATTTGTCCCAGTCAGCTTTATGAGTAAGATATACAAAATTATTTTGGCGGTACTCAGATTGATAATAGTAGCACATGTGTAGTTCGTAAGTTATAATGTTGTGATCCGAGAAGTTAGTTTCTCTAGAGATGTTCCAATTTCGTATATGATTATTTCGAAATGTTTGTGTATTTAACAGAGTCAAATCGATATTACTGTTTCCCAAAGCACTCTCAAATGTATTTATTTCAGAATTAATATTTCCTACAACTATGTCATTAGTCATGATAAATTCATTGCCCCTAGAATCGGTTTTTTTATCATACCAAAATTTCGATCGTGCATTCGAATCAACGCCTATAATTACATTGCAGTCTGAATATTTATTTAAAATATAAGTTATTTTTTCTAGGTCCACTTTAATATCCTTGTTTCTATCAAAATAAGCGCTTACAATGATGAGTTTGAATTTCCCTAAAGTAACCTCGACACAAATGAGATCTGCGCCGGAATGTTGGGTTACTAGGCAACTATCAAATATATTATTCGTTATAACGATGCCTGCTCTTGGTTTACTATCATACGTTTGAAACACCTTAAAATTATCATAACCTATTATCTTGTTATTTCGCGTGTATGGTTCTTGTAGAAGTAGAATATCAATACATTTTTGACTAGAATAATGTTGTAAAAAGTTTAATGTGTGTTTGGAGTGATGTGTATTAAGCTGTAAAATGTTAATCTGGCTATGTACCATAAAATATTTCATTAAGAGGCTATATATATATATAGCCTAAGCCAAACGGCCAAACTTCAGAGATCGATAGAGAATCGAAAAACTATGAAAAAAAATCCTCTGGTATATGCCTCGTTTTCGAGGAAATCACAACAATCTAAAAATAGTTGTGCGAAAACTAGTTAAGGCCATGGAAGAGCGGATTTTATTCCTCGAATGAATTTTAACAATAATTGTTATTCCAATACAATTATTGTATTTCAATCTTATAATAATAAAAAGGTAATTGAAAAAAATATATATTTTTTGATCAGAAAAAAATTAAAAAATACTTTTTTATTCAAATATTCATAGTATAAAGAAAATTACCTATTTAAAGTACATAGCATCATGAACAAAAACTGAAGAATAAAAAATTAAAAATTTAAAGAATAAAAATAATTTTTAAAATAAAAAAAAAATTAACATTTAGAAAATAATTGAATATTCTAACTTTGAAAACATAAATGTTTCAGTTTTTATATGGGACTACCTTAGTGAGAAAAAAACACTGAAAATTTTGAAGGTTTTACCTTTTCTAAAATTACATAGTTAATTTCTAGGCAGCGTCAAGGTAAATGTTCGAAGTGCTGGCCTCTTGCTGCAATACACGCATCACATCGCGTATTCACAGATCGCACTGCATCTAAACATTGTTCTGCGGTGAGCTGGTTGCAAACCATTCTGATGCGCTCGATGATATCATCCCTTGTGCGGACGGGCTATCGGTAGACATTTTCTTTCACGTATCCCCACACGAAGAAATCTAGTGGCGTGAGGTCCGGAGACCGTGGAGGCCAAGGCACCGGCCCACCTCGTCCTATCCAGCGATCTGGGTAGTTGATGTCCAACCAGTCTGACACGGCCCTTCCTTAATGTGCAGGACAACCATCGAGTTGAAACCAGTTCTCAAGCTTCTTTCTTAATGGATATCTTCCAAAAGTGCCCGTAAGTCATTCTCGAGGAATAGAAATAACTTTCAGCATTAAGTCGAGCAGGTAAAAATGCCTGACCTATAATGCCATTATTACAAAGACCGACCCACACGTTTACAGAAAACTCATGCTGGTAGTGAAATTCTCAAACAGTGCGGGGATTTTCATGTGCCTGAAGGTGGTAGTTTCTTTGATTAAATATGCCCCCACGTGTAAAAGTCGCTTCGTCCGTCCAGATTACTTTCGAACTTAAGTTTACATCGTTTTGCAATTGTTCTTTGTACCAATTAAAAAAATTTAATCGGCGGGGATAATCAGCGGGTATTAAATTTTGTACATGGTAAGCATGCCTGCGGTCAGCTCTTAATGTGCGCCATATTGGGTTACCCTTGGTATGTCAAGAACTGAAGCAGGTCTCCGGACGCTTGTACCAGGGTTAGTATTGAAGTGCCGCACTATCATCTCCCTCCGCCTCAGATAGGCTTCCATTGGAGCCTGCATACGGTTTCCACCACGATTACATGAGAAGGACTCAGTCTCTCGAAGCCTTCTGAAAGTGCTGGGAAAAACACCTCTGTGTGGGGTTTCTCGGTCAGAAACCGTCTGCGATATTCCCGAACTGCCTGAAGTGCATTGCCATCCGCAGACGTAGACTATGTCCGCGTATTCAACGTTGATAAAATCTAGCCATATTTGTTAACACTACTAGCAAAACCACTAATGTGAGATTGCGAGGCTGGATATTGGCTAACACTTTAATCCTTTCTTTTTAAGTTTAAACACTCAATCTTGATGCTTTATTGATAACGAAAGCGTGAGAATATTCATCTTTTCTAAATTTACTCCTCGTAATAAGTAATTGAGCTTGCTCAAAAAGCCAGTATATTTTTGTGATTTAAATACATTATTATTTTATTTTTTATTTATTTATTTAATAACAAACGTTTAACAATTACAAATTTGCGATCTGCAAATTACTTGCAATGAGCAAATTTTGCTGGCTGCTACATGAGCGTTCCTTCTGGAAATAACAAATTAGCTCAGCAAGTCTCTTGGCCACCACCTGCGTAGTCGACGTGGTGGGCTGAAAGGGTTGTGCGAGCATCTTAAGGCTTCCGTAAGAGGGTTTGTATTGTAGGTCAGTCTTTGGTGAAAGCTATTATAATTTTCTTTGGCTGTTTCCGAAATTGTTCGCATGTCTAAGTCTTTGTTTATTATATCGTTTCTAACAAAAAATGGTGCATCAACTATTCTTCGCAACACTTTTGACTGAAAAGACTGTATTCTTTGGATAGACGATTCGCAGAGCCCCACAACTCTATCCCGTACGCCCATATAGGTTTTAGGAGGACTTTGTATAATGCGAGTTTATTTGCCAAAGATAATTTTGAACGTCTATTAAGTAGTCTGGATAAAAGACCGTATCGTTTGTTTAGTTCTTTATATTTTAGTCTGATGTGAGTTTTCCAAGCCAGTCTTTTGTCCAGATAAAAACCTAAATATCTAACCTCATCAGATGGCGGTATGCAGATATTATTAAAATATATTCCTGGACAAGGGCCACGATTAAGTGTAAAAATTACATGAACACTCTTTTTTTCATTCATTTTTATTTTCCACCTTGTGTCCCTTCTGCAATATCATCCAAATGATTTTGAAGATTATTAAAGGCTTGAATAGGGTTTTTATCTGAGCAAAGTATGGCTGTGTCGTCAGCGAAAGTAGCCAGTAGAGTGTTATTCTGTTGCGGTAGATCTGACATGTATATGTTGAATAGTATCGGACCAAGGACGCTGCCCTGAGGCACTCCTGCTTTTATACATTTAATGTCCGAGAGGTCAGTTCCTACTTTCACCGCAAAATGTCTGTCTGTCATGTATGAGTGTACTATTAGAAAATAGGTCGGAGGAAGTAAGATTTTAAGTTTGGAAAGCAATCCTTCATGCCAAAATTTATCGAACGCTTTACTAATGTCAAGAAAGACGCTGGGACAATGTTTGGACTCTAGAGAATTGGAAATATAATCAACTAAACGATGGCATTGTTGGACAGTTGAATGATGTTTTCTAAAACCGAATTGATGATTTGGAATAAATTTAAGAGTTTCAAGAGAATCAAAACGACGGAGAAGTATTTTTTCGAATAATTTAGAAAAGGAAGGAAGAAGGCTGATTGGGCGGTAGGAATTCCGAAGATCGGGGGATTTATTTGGTTTTAGCACCATGATAACTTCGGAATATTTCCAAAGGACAGGGAAGTAAGTGATTTTCAAAATAAAATTATATATGTTTGTCAGGAAAAGGATTGCTTTCCACGGTAAATTTTTAATTATAAAATTTGTAATTAAATCAAACCCTGGAGCTTTATTATTAGGCAGGCTTGCTATTAAATCCTGAACTTCATTGGGATGAAAAAATTTCGGCGGTAATGTCATTGGTAAGGGTATGTCAAGGTGATTTTGGACAAAAACCTTGTTTCCCCCCTTATATCGTTGCTCACAACATTGGTGCAGCATGTTCTTCCATCACTTTCCAAATGAATGGACTAAAAGTTATTCTTTGGAATGCCAATGGTGTGATATCTCGTAAAAACGAACTTGAAATTTTCTTTTCTGACAATGACATAGACATAGCTTTATTGACTGAGACTCATTTAACTAGAAACAAAAAAATTCACTTGCCGTCTTATAGTACTTACCGGATAGACCATCCTTCAAATAAAGCTAAGGGGGGAACTCTCATTCTAGTAAAAAATTCTATCAGTCACTACTCAAGCGCTTCTGTTGATTCTGAAAATTACCAATGCACTTCAGTAATTGTTAATTTTCTAAATTTTAATGTCACTATCGCTGCTTTATATTGCACTCCTGGTAATAATTTATCAATCCAAGCGTTTGAAAAACTGTTACATTCTTTAGGTAACAGATTCTTGTGTGGCGGGGATTACAATGCTAAGAACCAGGTATGGGGCAGTAAAATAAGCAATTCTCGTGGTAGAGCCTTATATAATGCAATTCTTTCCCAGAACTGTAAATTATTGTGCCCCTCTTCCCCCAAATATTGGCCCACGGATGCTACCCGAATTCCAGACGTCCTGGATTTTTATTGGATATCAATAAAATCCAAATGAATATACATCATTGATTTTGGGATGAATGATTTGAATTTTGATCATTCATCCATCAATAAAATCAATAGATACCAATAGATACATTAATTAAACAAAAAATTAAAATACATTTTTTGAACAACTATTTTTAGTTTTTTGTGATTTTCTCGAAAACGAGGCATATGCCAGAGGAATTTTTTCTTAGTTTTTCGATCCTCTATCGATCCTCGAAGTTTAGCTGTTTGGTTTCGGAACACCCTGTACATATATAAATATTTATTGTATATATAGTGCCAAAAAGAGATTTTAACTGGAGACGGGTCTCTGATATTTAGGCAATGGAAGGAAATGGGATAGATAATCATTTGTTTGGTTTGCGTATGATAGCTTCCGAAAATAGACGTCCGGATCCTCAAGTGTTTTGCACTCCAGCGTATCTAAAAAGCTGTGAAAGTAACCTGAATACATACCAGGTATGTACTAATTATATCAATTTTAGGAGACTACTTTTAATTATATTATGGATTTTGCCAGAAAGTGGCTAAGAAACCTATGTAAAAAAAAAAAAAAAAAAAAAAGTAAAGGTAGAGGCAGTTTAAACTTCAAGTGGTGGATATTGGAAAAATAGGCAGATAATACTATTTGTAGGAGCCTTTTTCTTGCAGCTCCTTTTGAAAGTTCCGAGAATAAAACGTATTGTTGCTACTTGTTGCTACAAGTTTATTTTTGAAAAAACATCAATCGTGAAAATACAATATAAACCCGAAAAAAAAGATAAAACTTATTTTTTCTTCTAAATTTACGTACCTAAGTCCTTTATCAGTACATTTGTTAAAAATGAGCTTTTTAACAAACTAGAATGAAAACGTATGGAACAATAATTGCTATTACATTATATTATTGATGGATTAACCCCCCCCCCTCCCCTGACTACCGCGACCATCTTTGTCAATGCGATCCCTTGTTAGTTCTCGCGAACTAAAATTTAAAAAACCGTAATTAATACGGCTTTTTTTTCGTGACTAATTACCTCTCGCATAGGTAATTAGTCCAAAAATATTTATTAGGTAAGACTATAGATTAGGGCGGGGGGGAGGGTTTTCCCCGACCCCACCAGAGACCACCACCGTCGCCGACTCGTCGCCCTCGCGCTCAAGTTGACTCTCGCACACGTAAATTTTCATTAACTAATTACTATGGTTTTTTTTTTCCTAGCTAATCACATCTCGCAAAGATAAATATTAAAAAAGTCCTTATTATGTGGTGTAGCGGTGGGGAAGGGCGGGTGGAGATTTACCCCCCCCCCCTGAGTACCGCGACCATCTTTGACAATGCGATCTCTTGTTTATGTCTAGAATCTCTAGACAGCAATTCAAACAAAAAAGAGTAAATTAATGTGGAAAATAGTACGATTTAGATGAATGGCGTTTAAATATTTATCAAAACACCTCAACTTCTAATCTAAGTAAGTACCGCCCCAGATTTTTCATAAATGTCACTGAGATGCCTTGTCTTCTAAGGTCAAGATGTATTATTTTACTATTCTGAAGGGCTAGTAAAAACTAGAGATGGGCGTTTCGGTTGTTTTTACAAAACGCCAACGAACTGTTCGTTGAAAAAAAACAACTGTTGGAAAAAACGGTTTGAAAAAAACAGGTTGGGGAAAACAGAAAACCTCCTATCTGTTTCTATCAGGTGTTTGTTTTGTGTTGTGTTGTTTTATTGGAAACGTAATAATAGTATTAATTCAAAGTTTAAAAAAATAATAATAATTTGAGAATAAAATAAGAAAATGTCACTAATTGTTGAAGCAACAAAATTAAAATAAAAAATCACAAACTTAAAATAATTTTGACAGGTCTTTATCGAGAAAAATGTTAAAATATTATGAATTCTTGAAATATTAAGAAAAATAAACTTCTTTAATATTTAGAATTTTTTTTTTCATTGTAATGAACCATATATAATAACTTCCTGTTATTGTAATGTATTCTCATCCATACACAGCAGTTTGGAGATATGTTTTAATTAGCACTTGAATAAACTGACATTAAAAAAAAATGAAAGTAAAAGTGTCACTTTAAATTTTAAATGAAATAAATAGAAATTCGAAAATAGAATCCACAGAAAACTTAACGGAAAATCAAACAACGGAACGCTAGTGGTGAAGAAAACAACTGTTATTTTCAATTTCAGTCGTTCTGTAACGAGTTCCAAACGTTTGAGTAGTTGTAAATGAGAACAGGAAGAGAAGGAAGTTCTAAATCCCAACTGTTTTGGCTGGTTCAGGAAAACAGTTTTTTCCGTTTTTTATAAAAAACAGTTTTTTCAAACAGTTTGGCGCTTTTCTTCTCATCACTAGTAAAAACATTGAATCTAAAAAAAAAAAAGTCCCACTAAATGGTCTATAAACCGTACGAACTTGAAATTGGGTATTTGGTGTATGTATGTGCCAGCAACGTGACAGCAAAAATATCATCAAAATTGGTCAAACGGAGGGGGTACTCTATTTGAAGAAATTTTCTCTAGTTTTTAAGTTTTTTTTCGATTTTCTCAAAAACGGCTCTAACGATTTTGATTAAACTCGGTATTTGGTGCATGTATATGTCTGTGATGTGACAGTAAAAATATCATCAAAATTGATGAATTGGAGGGGGCACTTTACTTAATGAATGTTGCCCCGACGTGAACTGATTAGGTCAAAAACTATAAACCGTACGAACCTTGTCATTATTAAAATGTTCTGAGGGGGCTTAAATGGGGAAGGGGCTTTTTTTGTTTTACTATAAAGTACCTTTGATTTTGTTTATATAGAGAAATTAACTGCCTCTCGTTACGCATAAAACAAGAAATGGCTAAATGTGAAATATTAAAAAATCAAGTAAACATATGCATGAGAAAAAAAGAAAAATATTCCGTCAACGTTGAGCCCACGCATGCGCAGTACGCCTTTAATGACAGAACATTATTTATAATAAAAGACGTTCTGTTCTTTTAATGGATATTATTTGTTTCATGGTAACTAAATGATAAATAAATTCAGACGCGCTGGATTAGTATGCTTGCATTGCCATATTGTCACAAGTAAAAACTTTTATTTAATAATAAACAATTTAGTGTACTTCAGAGAGAAAAAAAAAAAAAAAAGTAAATGAATAAGGAAAAATGTGTGTCTTTGAGGAATGTCATTTAACAAAACACGTCAATTTCTAATCTAAGTAAGTTGGTAAGTGAAAGTTGTGTGTTGCGCGCATCGCATCGCACCATTTTTTTTTTTTTTTATTAAAAACGGCCGTAACGATTTATATAAAGAACGCCCTGTTTAATGAGAATCGAGAATTCTTTAATATCGGGTAAGGTTTATCATCATAGAAATGTTTTAAGGGGGCTAAAATGGCGAATGAAAAAAGTTGTTTTTTCTATAAAGTACCTTAGAGTTTGTTTTTATGAAGAAATTTACCCTCTCTTATTATTTCTAAAAATCAGAAATAATAAGATTTTAGAATAATAAGAATTAAATTAATATTAAATGTGAATAATATCCAGAAACAAATACTGGAGAACAACAAGTTGAACCCAAGCACAGCAGACCTCTGTTTAAAAGTAAAGGCGTTCTGTTCATGGGAAAGAATTATCAACGTGTCTTGGTTGGTCTATTTTTCTTGTTTACTGATAACTTTGATTTATTTTTACATTTTAGTTTTAAAATCGTTTAATTTTATTATCGGAAATACTTATATGTTTGATTAAGATTAAAAAAAATTAACATTTTGGTTTCATTTCTAAATAGTCTCCTCCACTCCCTTTCCTATGAAATATTTTTACACGTTATTATCTTTGAATATTACAGTTGTTTAATAGCCATAGGTGCTGCAAGTCACGGTCACCATAGTACAGCGACAGACTGCCCATAGCTCCATGACCAATCCCATTGGGGCCAATTTGGCAGTATCCTTCCCACCTGGGGAAAGGGAGTAGAGGAGACTATTTAGAAATGAAAAAAAAATGTTTTTAGTTTTTTTAATCGTAATCAAACATATAAGAAAAGATTGGCCTTGGCCGGGATTTGTACCCTGATTTCCGTATTACTAGTAAGGCGCTACTTGAGCCACCAGGCACATATCCCGGTCAAGCACATATCCGGCTTTCCCTTCACTGATCCCTTCCCTACCAATCTTGCAACGTATACGAATTATATGGGGGAGTGGACATGATTTGCCCAATTATGGAGGTCTGTTGACAATGGTGAAGACAGTTCCAATCCCGGCCAAGGCCAATCTCTTCTCTTCTTATAAACATTAGATTAA
Source organism: Aelia acuminata (assembly GCA_911387785.2). NCBI lineage: Eukaryota > Metazoa > Arthropoda > Insecta > Hemiptera > Pentatomidae > Aelia > Aelia acuminata. The sequence continues at coordinate 72,230,108 of OU426978.1, read as the reverse complement.
GAATGTTTACTTTCACTTACTTAAATATGATATATATAGGAAAGGAAAGTATTGCTATCGTGAAACATTTTGACTTCCGGTTTTCAACGAATATACAAAGTTTGGGGTGCCCTGAGTTCAAATAACCAAGTCTCGCAAAATGGTCTGTGTGTGTGAACATCATTAAAATAGGTCAAACGGAGATGTCACTTAACTTAATTAATTTTGTCTCATTTCCACGTGTTTTTTTTAATTACTCAAAAACGGCTGTAATGATTTTGATCTAACTGGATATTTCGTGTATACGAGTATATATGCCCGCGATTTGACAGCAAAAATTTCATCAAAATTGGCCAAACGGAGGAGGTACTTTATAGAATACATTGTTTCCCATTTTTATGTTTTTTTCGTTTTTATCGATTTTGATGAGACATGGTATTTGATGTATGTATATGCCCGTGATATGACAGCGTGTTTCGATTTATTAACATGGCGTCATATGTCGATTTCATGTTTTTGTTTATAAGCATGCTATTGTAATACAGGTTATCATTATTATTATTTTGTATTGTGTTATGTGAGTGCAGTTATTTGTTCCTATATTATTATTTTCCACAGACAAATAGTAATACAAATCTTTGTATTTATTGTTAATTTTCATTAAAGAATAAATAAATCAAGAAAAGGTTACAATAAATTCTCAAAAGTGTAGGTACTTTTTCCTTTTCCTTTTTTATTTGTATTTAAATTAAATTACTAGCTAAGCGCTGAAACACTTTGCTGTGGCCCACCCTGATATCAACTTTTAGTAAAGTAAATACATTTTAATAATTTAAATTAGGCTATTATTTAAAATAATACTCTATAAATGTTGTAACAGCACCTACTGTCATAGGTGTAACCTAATAGAAACCTTACTTGGGGAGTCCGTGTTGCCAAAACTTAGTGAAAATTAGTGAGACTATAGTGGCTACACTGCGGGTAACCAGTCATAAAAACTCCCTGAGTGTGTTTTGATTAGGTGTTGTGGGTAGACATGCGCGCCACAGAAAAATCTTCGGCGGCGGGCCGCTGATGATTTTTTACCGGCGGCGGCGGAGCATACTGGCGCGCCGATGCTCGCGAGATTTTTGTATCATGGGCGTACGCAGGCGAAGGCAGCTGCCCCCTCTACAAATTTTGAGAAACAAAAACTACCAATAAATAAATTCCTATTCATTTACTATAGGCTCTGTAGGATATAGGAGGGTCATTGAGTTCTGATGGCATGGTATAGGAAGAAAACAAGTAGATACCGACAGCGGTAGGACTGTTAGAGCCACTTTATCTCGGTATAGTACTGGGTTATATGCGTATCTCTTGGGATCCTAAAGACAAAACGTATTGCATAATTCATTAGGCGTTTAAGTTTGGCTTCGAGTGCCACAGAGAGTCCGCTGTACACCATACAGCCGTAGTCAAAGTGGGAAAAGATGAGAGAGGACGGTTGAACTGTTTCCGAGTAGAGATAGTGCGACGGGAAATTTGTGAGATATGTGTTTTCCAAGAGAGGGATTGATCGAAGGTAACGCCAAGGTTTTTGACAGATGTGTCGAATGAGATAGATGAGTTATTTAGGACTAGATTTGGAGCGACGTTGATTTGAGGAGAAAGGGAGATCCAACCAATGTGGCTTTCGTCTGCTTCGCGTTCAGAGTGAATTCGTTGAGGTTTGCCCAAGCACATATTCTGTCGATATCTTCCTGTATTTTTAGGATATCGTCGTAGGAATCAGCGGGGCAAAGGAGATATAAAGCTGGGCATCATCGGCATATAGATGGTATTGACAGCGATGGGTGGAGAATGGAAGTTCATTGATACAGATAGAAAAAAGCGTGGGGGACAAAGAGGAACTCTGAGGTACACCTTTAGATGGGAGGTGATGGAGAAAAAGTGAGAATTGAGTGCAACGGCTGAAAATGGAATTGATTGGTTTTGAGTGGGTTTACCTAAGGACAGTTTGCGGAGAATTACCCATTTTGCTTTGGAGTCGGGGGTACTGGATAAGGATTGCTGAAAGATTTGGCGCGGTACATTAAGGATTTAGTGCTATTTCGGAGGAGCTTGATGGTAGTATAATCTTCAGAAAGTCAGGTGCCCTAAAATCTTCTTCTAGCTGCGTCTCTTCTAGGATGGTATGAATTTAAGTGGTAAGGGTTTCCGCCCAGGAGTCAATGGCGTTTGAGGTGTAAATGAGGTCCCATTGGATCATCTCAAGATCAGGCGCTAGGATTGCAGGTGATAGGAAATCAAGGTTTTGAAAGGATTCAGTTGTGGAGGAAAACAGCAGGATGGGAAGATTATAGGATAATTGTATGAGGTCGTGGGAAGATTGTAAAGGAACCGGATGTGTTAAGGCGAGGAGTTTTTAGGGAATCGAGATCATAACGACAAGCCAAGTGATGGAGTGATGAGTGTTAAGAGTCGGGTCGTAAGGGACTATAAATAAATTAAGGGAATAGAGGATATCTGAAAGATAGGGATGGTTAGGAGAAGGTATCTGGAGATTGGTGTTGAGGTCTCCGGAGAGAAAAAGATTGGAATATCAAGAGATCATGTTGTAAAGGATGGCCTCGAGTGTTTCATCAAAGGTAACTTTCGGAGGCAGGTAGATGAAACCAAAGAGTACGGATGTGGGGAGGTGGATATTTCAGCAAACAGATATTCAATATGCGAGGAAAGGGAAGTGGGGAAAAGAAGGAGAATTTTTTATTTAAGGCTATCGTGGACAAAGAGACCTACTCCACCACTAGTCCTATACACTCTATCATGACGGAGCAGGGTGTAGTTAGGGAGGCTAACTTGGGTAGGATGGTGTGTTTCAACCAAGTTTCGGAGATAGCAATTATACGGTAAAAGTTGTGGAGAAAAAAATCTTGGAATGCATCAATATGGGTTAGAAGGGACTGGGCGTTAACATGACAGGTTAGAAGAACATTAGTCATATGGGGTAGGAGATGGAGATATGACGGAGGGAGGGGTTAAATGGTGGAGTATCGTAGGATTGATCTGAAACATACTGGATCACTGAGATGGAATACAAACCTTTTTATTATTTTTATCCCGTGCTCTAAAATGTAAAATTTAAAAAATGTCAGTGAAGATTTGTAATTCCTCCTTTATCAACCATAATTTAAAGTTGAGAAAATTTAATCCCAATCGAATAGAGGCTGTTACTTCCTGTTCAGCAGAGTTGTAATTATCTTATGTAAAATTTATGAAATGTCATGTATATGTATGTAAAATTTAAGAAATGTCAGCGAAGATTTTAAGCCTTTCTTTAATTTAAAGTAGGCTATTAGTGGGTATGATTTTTCGTTGTTAATTTCACGAGAATACAATTTTTTACTTATCTTTAAATGATTAAGAAAGGATTACAAATCGCGGCATTTTTTAAATTTTACATATAATGATTATTACACCTCTACTGAACAGGAATAATTGTTATTTGGGTAACCGCAATTTTCAGATTTATCCATCATAAATATGAGAGTACTACTGCAAAATGATCCATCGGCAGATATATTTTCTAAACAATTGCTCTATATTGGACACGGTGAAATAGAGCTGCATCGAAATTCAAAATTTATCAAATTACCAAAAATTTCTGAGCTGTTATAGAGACGGAAAATGAACTGTCTACGAAATATAAAGTGTCTTTCCTGATATTTTGAACAATTATTTGGACTATAATTGGCTAGGTAGTCGTGCTATTTTGGCCGCAAAAAATGTTGATTTCGATGAAATAAACTTCAAAAATCAATTGACAGTGTTCTAGATGTAAACGAAGCCGTAAATTTCCCATCTGAATTTTTTAATTCCCTTGATATACACCCAAACAATCTCCAGTTGAAGATTGCCTCACCGATCATTCTTCTTCGTAACTAAATCCACCTCAATTGTGCAACGGTACACGTTTGGTCATTTTTTATTGGTCAAAAATGTTCCTTGGAAGGTTTACAGGAGATATCGTCCTGTTGCCACCTATTCCCCTGGAACCGTCAGAATTTTCAATAAAATTTAAAAGGCTTCAATATCCTATTTATTTGGCTTATGCCATGACCATAAACAAATCCCAAGGGCAAACAATGTCCACTTGGACTTTGAAAATCCGTGTTTTTCCCATGGGCAATGGCATAACTCACGTATGAATTGGGCATCGCCTGCTCACGTGTGTGGAAACCATCAAATCTTTGATTTGTGTTAAAAAAAAAAAAAACAGGTTAACCCAAAACATTTTGAACAAATTAGTACTTTAATAAATAAAAATTCTTAATTGTATTATGTAAAAACCTCTTTAAGAAGAGATTTCTTATCACTCAAATATATTGCTAAATTAAAAGCTTCAACACACCACCCTCCTACCGAACACTTATTTGCCGGAGGGTCGGTATATCGAGGTCTCAAAGAAATTGAGAAAAACGCCTATCAAAAGGACATATATGACGCGTTAACCAAGATTGGCCTGACCCCGAGCAAAATTAAACCCGTTGTTAAACTAACAATACCAAGTTGAAGTAGTGTTAGGCCAATAATCAATAGATCAATGGCTGAGGTTTCCAAAACTTACTTCAGTCATCCTTATTAAAATTAGTGGAAAAATATAGCAATTTCGAGTTAGTTTATACCGATGCATCAAAAAAGGGCGATAGTGTTGGCAGCCCTTTGAGTCGTAAACACAATCAACTCCTTTTTAATCAAACTACATTGAAATATGAGATGTAAAAAATAAAAACTTTAACTTTCCTATATTCTTTACCAAATACTTTTAAATGGTGTAATGCTCTATTCTCAATCACGTTGGATTTTGATTAGTTGAAAGGTTTTCATCTTTATCAATGAATATTGGTATCACTGTATTTGTTTAAAAATATTAGGATATAACTACTGAGCCACAGCAACGCTTGGCCGGGTCCGCTAGTTCAATAATAAAAAAAAATAGTGTACTTTTAAGAGCAAATACAAACAAAAATAATAATGGAAAAATGTGTGACTTTGAGATATTGCATTTAACAAAACGCGTCAATTTCTATTCAAAATAAGTTGGTAAGTGAAAGTTGTGTGTATGTGTGTGTGTGTTTGTGTGTGTGTGTGTGTGTGTGTGTGTGTGTGTGTGTGTGTGTGTGTGTGTGTGTGTGTGTGTGTGTGTGTGTGTGTGTTTGTGTGTTGCTCGCATCGCATCAGATTTTTTACATTTTAATAATTACCTTCTAATGTAATTCCCGCCTACCTGCAAACAACTGGTAATACCCTTTACCTCCTTTTTCTCCTTTTCCTTTACAGTCCTGAACTTACCGTTGTACATTAGAGTAATGTAGTTAGTTTATATACATCTATGTTGTTTATATAGCAATATCCTTCAGCAACATTGTAAATATATTCATACACTTATCATTTGAATTACATACAGTCATTCAACCTAAGTAATTTACATATTTATATTACCATTAGGTTGGGGAAAAAGTAATTTCGGTTTATCCCAATAGGCTTTTCAAGTCACTTATCGCTTGTAATCCTTATTAAGTGAAGCCATACTATATCACATTTGAAAGGTCGCAGTCCATAGAATATTCCATATATCAACACAGTGTCTTTCATTTACTCAATCAAACGTTATTGCGCTTTGAAAAAGGTCATTTTCGTCATATTTTGCTTTTTTACTTCCGAAAAGGGAAAAATGCAGCTCAGGCTCCTCGAAAATTTTGTGGTGTTTATGGTAATGTGTGTTTAAGCGAACTTCAGTGTCAGGACTGGTTCGCTCGATTCCTTTCCTAAAATTTTGATGTCAATGATGAAAGAGTAGATAAAATTCTTCAAAAAATCGAGGTATATATATAGACATATTTCATGTTGTGACATCGCTGTGGAGCTAACCATCGACCAAAAACCAGTTTTGAGCCATTTACATAAGAATGGATGCCAAAAGAAGCTCGATATATGGGTTCCACATGAATTAACAGTATGTTATGGACAGAGTTTCCGTGAATCGCTGGTGAAACGAAACGAAATCGAACGATTTTTTAAAAGAATTACATTGCATTGTAGGTGATAAAAGTGGATCACGCTCGACGATAATGTGCGAAACCATTGATTCGACTCTCTACTGTCAACAACTAATGCAGTTAAAGCAGAATATTCAAGAAAACCGGCCCAAATTGATCAATAAGAAAGGCGCATTAGATGTTGACAGTAGAGAGAGTCGAATCAATGGTTTGGCCAAGTTCGAGCAGCTCATGATGAACAATGCCTTACCAATCCCACCACTCAGCATCATCTTCCTATGCGTCAATCCAGGCTTTACTACTATTTGTGAAGTTTCTCCGGGCTTCGACAACGATCTTTTTCGCACATTATCGTCGAGCGTGATCCACTTTTTATCACCTACAATGCAATGTAATTCTTTTAAAAAATCGTTCGATTTCGTTTCGTTTCACTAGCGATTCACGGAAACTCTGTCCATAACATTTGGTACTGTTAATTCATGTGTAACCCATATATCCAGAGATCGGCTGAAGTTATGCAATTTTAATATGGACAGGTGTTCGCACCTGGTCTGAAAGAACCACTGAGCGAAATTTGGAGAATTTAGGACAAACGGTATGGATTTCTATAAAGAACGAACAGAAGTTCATCTTTATATACATAGATTACAGGTGTATATCGAGGTTTCACACGGGGAATTTCATTTTTCTAAAGAAACGGTCGATTTCGTAAAAGAAAAACATTGTAAAGTGAGATCATTATGATTTTTATAACAATAAAGAATATTAGCTGAAGATCGGCTGAAGTTATGCAATTTTAATATGAACAGGTGTTCGCACCTGGTATCAAAGAACCACTGAGCGAAATTTGGAGAATAAAGAATATCAGCTGAAGATCGGCTGAAGTTATGCAATTTTAATATTGACAGGTGTTCCCACCTGGTATCAAAGAACCACTGAGCGAAATTTGGAGAATAAAGAATATCAGCTGAAGATCGGCTGAAGTTATGCAATTTTAATATGAACAGGTGTTCGCACCTGGTCTGAAACAACCACTGAGCGAAATTTGGAGAATTTAGGACAAACGGTATGGATTTCTATAAAGAACAAATAAACAAACAAACAAACAAACAGAATTTCAACTTTATTTATATAGATTACTATATAAAAAATTTTAAGACCAAAATGAGGGGCTTGCTGTAATCTGTTTTAACACGTAAAATTACTATAATCTAAAATACATTTGATTCTCCACGTTAACACTATTTATGTATATATTACGCTGATACCTACAGACTATATACAATCTAACAGTAATGTGCATTAAATAAACTAGTCAATCGATATATGACCGTAATAATACCATTACCTGCTTGAGATACATATGAGATGATATATAACCTATCTCATCAACATTTCCGCAGAACGCAAATATTGATGATATATTAATGAAACAGAAACACAACACTTCATGGTTCATTCAATAATTAAATTCCTTAATAAGTTGAGATCTATAATTCCATGCAATTCAATTAAACTCAACCAATTTTTACCGTTTAAATATTCTAAATAAATACCGTCGTTTTTTAACTGACTTTTATTAAAACAGTATTTAAGTATTTCAGATAATATTGTACAGGAGGCTATAAAGTGTTGGGTATTTTCGATTTCTTTGTTATTGCATAGGGAGCATATTTGGGTTTCATCTTCCTTGTATATTTTATAATTTAAATCGAAAAGTTCGCCTCTTGCTTTAAAAATCCATTTAATGTCATTAAGGCTTTTAATACAAAATAAATAACTTTCTTCTAACTGGTGGGATAACTGTTTGTACAATAAATATTTTGTTGAATTATTCGCGTTTTTCATTAAATTATTACAAAAGGATTCTTGTAACTTATTTCTAATACAAAAGGCTTTTAGTACAAGGCTTTCAATTAAAATAAATAACTTTCTAATTAAGGCTTTTAATACAAAATAAATAACTTTCTTCTAACTGGTGGGATGTTTGTACAATAAATATTTTGTTGAATTATTCGCCTTTTCCATTAAATTATTACAAAAGGATTCTTGTAACTTATTTCTAAGCTGTGAAAATAAATCTTTTAGGCTATTAGTATTATCTATTATTATTTCTTGTTCTACATTGAATTTGCTTATCAACTTTTTTAAATCAGGCACCCAAAATACATTATTTTGTAGCACCTCTCTAGCAAAATATTTAGGTAATCTATTTTCATTCATACTTAAAACATCTATAATATATTCATGATGTTGTTTCAAAGTATAGAAGAAAAGGGGTTGTATTTTGGTCTCTAGATATATTATATAACGTGGAGTATATTGCGGTAAGGTAAATAATTTTCTTACAAAAAAGGATAGTAACTTTTCGACATCATCGAATTCCTGGTATCCCCATACTTGTACTCCAAAACTCATAATTGATCTAAATACGGTGTTAAAAACTTGCATTTTTGATGGATAAGAAATTTTGTTATTGTATATGAGATTTTTCCATACCTTTTTAATAGCTGTTTTAGCTTTTCCCAATTTTTCTTGAAAGTCCTTATTAAGTGACAATGTTCAGCTCTAGTTAATCCCTAAATATTTATAGTTCTTAACTACCTCTATTTTTTTCTTGTTTATGAACCAATTTTCTTGTTTTCCCAACTTCCCTCCATTCCTTAAAAACTATTATTTTTGATTTATCTAAATTAATATTCAATCCCCATTTTTTACAGTATTTTTCTAAATTGTTTATCATATATTGCAAAATATTTGGATCGGATGCCAGCACAACGGTTTTAGGTTAATAAGTAAAAATAATAGCTGTAAACAATTAGAAAGCTTCATATAGTAACCATGAAACAAATTATTTCCATTAAAGGAACAGAACATCTTGTGAAGCTCAACGTATTTTATGAAAAGATTTTTTTCATAATTCATACGTTATTTAGCCATTTTTTTTTTTAAGGCGAAACGAGAGACAGATAACTTCTCCATGTAAACAAAAACAAAGGTACTTTAGAAGAAAACAAAAAAGGCCCCTTCCCTATTTTTAGCCCCCTCAGATTATTTTAATAATGATAAAGCTTACCTGATATAAAAGAATACTTGATTCTCATTAAACATGACAAGTTTAATCAAAATCACTAACGCTGTTTTTGATAAAATCGAAAACATCGTAAAAATGTGAAAAAAAAGTTGCGAAATAAAGTGCCCCTCCACTTGATTAATTTCGATGAAATTTTTGCTGTCATATCACGGGCATATACATACATCAAATACCCTGTCTTATCAAAATCGTTAGAGCCGTTTTCGATAATATCGAAAAGAAACATAAAAATGGGAAACAATGTATTCTATAAAGTACCTCCTCCGTTTGGCCAATTTTGATGAAATTTTTGCTGTCAAATCGCGGGCATATATACTCGTATACACGAAATATCCAGTTAGATCAAAATCATTACAGCCGTTTTTGAGTAATTAAAAAAAACACGTGGAAATGAGACAAAATTAATTAAGTTAAGTGACATCTCCGTTTGACCTATTTTAATGATGTTCACACACACAGACCATTTTGCGAGACTTGGTTATTTGAACTCAGGGCACCCCAAACTTTGTATATTCGTTGAAAACCGGAAGTCAAAATGTTTCACGATAGCAATACTTTCCTTTCCTATATATATCATATATAAGTAAGTGAAAGTAAACATTCTTAATCTAATGTTTATAAGAAGAGAAGAGATTGGCCTTGGCCGGGATTGGAACTGTCTTCACCATTGTCAACAGACCTCCATAAATGGGCAAATCATGTCCACTCCCCCATATAATTCGTATACGTTGCAAGATTGCTAGGGAAGGGATCAGTGAAGGGAAAGCCGGATATGTGCTTGACCGGGATATGTGCCTGGTGGCTCAAGTAGCGCATTACTAGTGATACGGAAATCAGGGTACAAATCCCGGCCAAGGCCAACCTTTTCTCTTCTTTTAATATATATATATATTAGAAAGAACTATGTGAAATCTAATAATTTAATTCTAATACACTGTCTTCTTAGTACGCTATGGAATACAATGAACAGATAATCTACTGAAAAATATATATTTCTTAAATTTAATTATTAAAAATTTAACTTGTAACAACAGAGTTCAAAAAGAACGATATCACAGGCTGATTTTTTATTTATATGCGTTCATAAACGCCCAATAATTTATTGTAAATAGTATTTCTTGAAGTTTATAATATGTTTCAAGACCAAATGTATACGAGTTTGATGATTTGTTTAATGTTTTAAAAAAGAGTATAATAAGTTGTCTTTTACTTCAACATCGTCGTATTATAATTACAATTGGCTCCCTAATATTGCTTCTATTTTGCATTTATTAAGAAGAGAAAGGCTAGGTATCTAATGAGAGAGATTTAGCAAGGATATACTAGTTTATAATCTATTTCCAAAATGATTATTTCTGTTTATCATTTTTATATATTTCAGATAACTTCAAACTTTGACGGATATATTTCAAGTGGAGCTTCTTCACTACGTGGATATTCATGTTATTACAATTTAGGAAAAAGATACATAAATTTCTCAATCTCAACTTATCGATCTTCTGGAGCAACGAATTCTTACATATTTGGACAATCCTTAATATGTTCTTTATTTGATATGAAAGAAATTATTAACAAGGCCCCAAATAAATTGTACATTTAAATATTTAAAACATATTAATTGTAAATTAAAATGCAAAATTTTTTTTCTCCAAAAACATTCTTAGAAAGTTGATTTTCCACTTACGAAGACGAATACTGGTCTTAAGCAGAATCAGGACACTTGTGATATAAGCAGTGATCTTTACAAGTTAACACATGCAGTCATTCCTTATGAAGTCTCCAACAGAACTGAAGTAACATGAAGTATCATTAAATTTTTTTTTTTTGGAGCATATGGGAAGAAGACTAATTGGTCGGTATGATGATGGATTGTATAAGTCTTTTTCTTTTTTGTAAATCATTTTGATGAGTGAATTTTATTAGTAAATTTATTTACTTATTATTAATAAAAATTACTTATAAGTAAATAATTAATTTACTTATTAGTGGTTATACTAAAACTACTTATCACAGGATTCCAATTTTTTTTTTAATATTACCGAGTTAGCATTAAGTTGTAAATAAATGCTATCTAAGAAAGGACATTTTTACTTCAATTACATATATTGTATAATTATATAAAAATAATTATCATCATATTAGTAATAAGAGTACTAATACGTAATCATCTCCTTAGGGACTAGTATTTGTTTATTACATTGTATCATTGATAAATATGCATGATATATTTTCAAATAATTATTTTCGCACTCCCCTGATTACCGCGACCAACTTTGTCAATGCGAGCTCTAGTTAGTTCTCGCGAACTTAAATTTTCAAACCGTAATTAATACGGCTTCTTTTTCGTGACCAATAACCTCTCGCATAGGTAATTAGTCCAAACATCTTTATTAGGTAAGACTATAGATTAGGGAGGGGGGGAGGGTTTTCTCCGACCTCACCAGGAACCACCACTATCGCCATCTCGTTGCCCTCGCGTTCAAGTTAGCTCTCGCAAACGTAAATTTTTCATTAACTAATTACTATGGGGTTTGTTTGGGCTGCCAAAATTGAAACTATTAATGAAAGTAATAAATGAAGTAACATTAATATAAGCGTGATTAAAGACTGCTAAGCCTGCAACCTCATTATTTCTGACTTTGGAGAAGGTTTTGGTAACAACTTCCGTGATATAGCGACAGAAGATCATACCAGCACTATCAAAGGTATTTCGGCTTTTGCTAAATTGAATCAAGAGTAGGCGCCATCTTGAATCCTTTATATATGAATTTATGCGGTAGAAATATATATGTTTTTTCTTATTGTTAAAATTTTGATGGTTAAACTCTTTAACCATTAATCACTGATTAATCACTGGAGGTCCGTATTCTACATTAGACCCAAAAAATCTGTACAAATTTTAAGCCAAATACTGTATACCATAATGTATGTTTACAAATACGGTATTTGTTTTTACTGTGCTCTTATTTATTAGTTCATTCATGACTTGGTAACTCCTCGTATTTGTTGCCTCTGTCCCTCTTGACGAGCCTCGTGATCCCTTATCAAGTATATGTACTGGATTTGTATATTGTTATATATTCTGATAAGCCTTAAAATTATGTTTTAATAATACTGTAAATAGTTCCCTATATATTCCAATTTGAATTAATAAGAATGGAAGTATTATCAACATCTGTAATATAATAAATTCTAAATGAATATTCCCTAAATAATGTTTAATTTTACAAATTAATCTATAAGTTTTTAATTAATAGTGTTAATAGTCCTTATTTATTTCAATATTCAATGTAACGTTTTGTGCAACTACGTTAAACTTAAATGTTGTTATAGGCTTCCATGGTCTGAATCCATTGTACGCATTTCTTCTTCAGGGTTTGACCATGGAACAGGTTTTTCAACTGCCAAGCTTTTACCCATCTTGCTGTGGGCTTTTTTAGGGCCAATACAAGAATGAGAGTGGAGGTGTTCAGTAACTTATAATCTTCCGTCGCACAGTGGAACGAATCACCAATCTAGGGGGAAATAGTTATCAAGTAAATGAAAAAATCATGTCGGTCTCATGAAAACAACAATCTAGTTAGGTCATTTCCAAATTATTAATTGCTTGAAGCAAATATTTACAGAATAATGGGGGGTTGAACTCGGTAGTTCCCTCAAAATGCTCAGTCAGTTTATTTTCAAATTATATTGCAAAATAAATAATACCGAAGAGGGGGATTGTGTTTTTTTTTGAAAAAAAAATGGATACTAGGTAATAGAAGACGGTTCAGAAATTAAGTTTATATAAGTTCTTGGTTCTCTAAATGTGGATATAGTACAGAATACACTCCTTTATTTTCAATTGTCGGTAAGCTTTTTTTTTTCTTATTATAAAAAATGGAATTACTAAAAATCTACACCGATCTACACCCAGATATTTTAACAGGATATAGTCCACACTATATAGAAATAAAGTGCTGGGTACCAGTTTTTGCTAAGTCTGTATCCGTCTTCTTTGTTTATATTGTTTGGTTGTTTTATAATTTCTATAGCCTCCCTGATGGATCTGTAGTGGTAGTTGTCAATCCTAACTATGGCTTTGGGGTCTTCGAAGGCTATAGTGTGTTGTGTATTGTGAAAGTATGGCTGATTTTCTGTCTGTATTTTCTTAACTGCGGCAATATGTTCTTTCAGTCGTGTGGTGACGTTCCTTCCAATTCCTCCGCTTAGTAAGTATCTTCGTTAACCTACGACCTCCTGTCCTACATCCTTATACTCCTGTCCTCTATCCTTTAATAACACTCCACTTATCCCTGTCGAACAGATCCGTTACTTAGGACTTCACTTGGACAAACACCTTACTTGGAATCCCCATACAAGACTGAAACGGCAAGAAACTGCTCGTCGATTCCGACTACTTCAACACTTGAAACGCTCGAAACTACCAATTAATTATAAAAGGCTAATTTACATGACAATAATAAGACCTATTTGGACTTATGGCATCTTTTTGAGGTATGGAGCTTTGGGGCTCCACCAAACCATCAAACTCCTCTCGAATCCAATCCTTGCAATCCAAAATCCTTAACGCTCCTTATTTCGTAACAAATAAACTCATCCATAAAGGCCTTAATGTCCCATATGTTGCCGATTTGGCCCAATCCAGATATCAATCCTTTCATAATAAACTCCCAACCCACTCGAATCCTCTTGTTTCCAGCCTCGCTTCCCCCTCTATTCCAAACAATCCTCCTAGGCGTCTGAAAAGAAGATGGCTTCAGGACCTTCTATGTTAAGTGTATCAGTTGAGAGCTACCAATGGTTAGCTTCTCTTCATGTTTGTTCAAGACATATTTTCTTAGTATTATCAAACTTACTAAATGTATTTATTTATCCAAACCGTTGTTATCCAATTATTAATTGCAGATTACATGCCAGATTTTCGCCTATTCAGCCATCTTCAGGGCTACAAGGGTTTTCCAAGCAAGCTAGAAACAGACTGAAACCTTCCCATATGGAAGGAGGGCTAACGGGGAAATACAGCAACATTCAAACAAATTTAGGTAACCGAAATAATAATTCAATAAGGTCTATTGAAAATTAAATACAATATTAAAGTTGAAAAAGGTTCAATTAAAGTAATTTAATTTTACGTCTATACATACATACATACACACTCACACCCATAACATCATGCACTAGAATTATAAATATATTTGTATATATAACATATGAAAAGCAAAAGTAAATCTAGAATAAATAATTCACTGTCCCCTTTAAAGCTGATTTTAAATAATGAAATTTATGAATATTATCCAAATCATCCCTTATGGACTAATGACTGAAAAGTTTCTTTGAATTCTTGCCATTTAGCTTTATCTCCTGAAAATGATGGTATATTGATGGCTGGCAATCGGTAGAGGGGATAAACATCTACAACTTGATTTGTAATAGACGAGCGAGTTCGATTTATATCGTCAGTGGTTACATTTTTGATTACATTTTTGAATGCCTGGTAATATGAGGACCGAATTTGAAAGAAAGTATTTTTATTCTGGGACATCTTGTCCCCAAAGAATAACAATATATGTACAGATCCAGAGTCCTTTGTCTAGCTAGTTTAGAACAAAGTTGGTATAGAAATTTAAAGAACTAAAATTAAATAAAAGCAAGACTCATACAATAAAACAAACAGCATAAAAGAGATTAGAATATAAGTTGACTGGTTTCCAACCATTTGAATCTAAAACAATAACAGAAAAACAAAATTTTATATCCACAAACACAGATAATTATTATAAATTATAACAGATTTCACTATTTTACATAGTTGCGGTGGTTTGAAGATAATTGGGATTTAAACGAAGTGAGGGATGAATTTTTACTTTACGGATGGGAACGGGTAAGGAGTTCCAAAAGGAATACTACGGATGATAAATGATTTTGTAAAGGAGGCAGTTCGGTAGGAAGGGATGTATAGGTTTAAGGTTTGAGATCTGGTATTTAGAGAATGTATGGAGGAACAGGGTGTAAATATATTCAGGATATACGGAGGCTTCTTAGTTATGAACGTTCGGAAGAGATATACACCAAGGAAATATTGCCGCCGAAAAACTGGGTAGAGCCACTTCAATTCAGCATAGCAATTTGAGACGTGGGAGCGCCTGGGGACACCGAAGATGAATCTAATGAAGCAATTCATCAGCCTCTTCAACCTCGTCTCATGTAAGCCAGACAGTCCCCCGTATACAAGGCAACCATCATCGAAATGAGGAAATATAAGAGAGGAGACAAGGAGCTGACGAGTTTTAGAGGACATGCAATCACGGGATCTTCGGAACTGTTTGCGGATAGCGATGGATTTTCTAGTGATTTGGGAAATATGGTTACTCCACGACAAGTGCTGGTCACAGATCACTCCAAGATTTCTGACATAGGAATGGAAATGGATAGGTTGGCCTTTGAGGTAGAGTAAGGGGTAGTAAGGAAGGGAATTGATGAGTTGCTTGGAGCCGATCAGGCTGGCCTTGGTTTTTTTCTCCATTCAATCTCAATTTATTGTTTTCTGCCCAGGCGTTTATGCTATCTATGTCTAACTGTAATTTTTGGATTGCCTTGATCTGGTATTTAGAGAATGTATGGAGGAACAGGTGAAGGAGGTTAATCGGGGATATGAACTGTTTGTGAACGTGAGGACAGGAAGGAGAGAAACCACTTTAAGACGCTGTTTGACAAGGAAAGGATTTGGATTTTAGAAAGGAGGATCTATGATTGACGGTATCGAACGCTTTTGAGAAATCAAAGAGGATTAGTATGGTCATTTTACTTTCGTCCTTGGAGGATTAAAGGTCCTGAGTGATCTTAAGTAGAGCAGATTGTGTGGAATAGTGAGAACGGAAGCCGGACTGAAGAGGATTGTGGAGAGTATTCCGCTTGAGGAAATCATTTATACTTTCCTCAATCAACATGCTTCCCTCAAGACCTCCACCTTTAGGGCGGATTCACACTATCGCTCCGCTCCCGCTCCACTCCCGGTCCGCTCAAATATTCTAAAGAGAAATAGACAGAGAATTCCACTATCGGTACCGCTCCGGTCTCGCTCCACTCCCGGTCCGCTCTCGCTCTACCCCATTCACACTAGCGCTCCGCTCCAGGTCCGGTCTCACTGGCAAAATATTCTAAAGAGGAATAGAGAGAGGTTAATCACAATTGGCACAGGTCCGGCCTCGCTCCGCTCCCGCTCCACTCTCGCTCCACTCTCGCTCCACTCCCGCTCCACTCCCGCTCTACTCTCCTAAAGACTTTTCATATTCACATTATATAATTTTACACCGTTCACGATTGAAGCCATTAATAATCGAAGACGTCTGTATTTGGATTTTAATTAATAATTAACTTTCAGTTTTAAGTATTTATTTATTCATCAATTTTACGGCCAAAAAAGTTCAAATTTAAAATATTATATATATATATATATATATATATATATATATATATATATATATATATATATATATATATATAATTATAATTATAAATTAATTTAATTAATGGTGAAGAAATAATTTAAATTTTTTTCCGAATGTATTCGAATACGCTTGAAATGATTAAAAAAAAAATCACCAACAATACGCGCGGTTTTTCGACGTGAAAAATTCATGTTATGTTTGAGATATATTTTGCTAAGAATTAATGTACTCTTAAAAAATGGTCACCGATTTATTTATTGACTACATACTCATTGCTATTTGAATATTTTACATATAATTTTAACGTATATATTTACATATAACGTTTAATTTGAAAAGAATAATAATGCAGTATATTATGAAAAATGTCAGATCATTAACAAAAAAATATATTAAAGCAAAAAATAATTAAAATATTAATCAGGAAAAGAAGAGAACACAATCGGTAAATTTGTAGCATTTACCGATTTCAACTTGAAATTTTCAAGCGTATTCGAATACATTCCGAAAAATATTTAAATTATTTCTTCACCATTAATTAAATTAATTTATAATTATTATTAATAATTATCATTGTGTTGCAATATATTCTTCTTATTATATTTTTTGATAATATTATCTTCTTCATCAAGAAAAATTTCTACAAACGAAAAATTGATTTTTTTTTTGCCACAAAATTGAAGAATAAATGAATACTTAAATAACTGAAAGTTAATCATTATTAAAATCCGAATACAGACAACTTCGATTATTAATGGCTTTAATAGCTTAAACCTTTCAAAAGTGAACGGTGTAAAATTATTTAGTGTGAATATGGTAAGACATTAGGAGAGCGGACCGGGAGTGGAGCGGGAGCGGAGCGCTAGTGTGAATGGGGTAGAGCGAGAGTGGACCGGGAGCGGAGCGAGAGTGGAGCGGGCGCGAAACCGATAGTGTGAATAGGCCCTTAGACTTCCTCCTGCACCCTGGATGAATCCCGACATCAGAGAGTTGATGAGAAGAAGAGATGCTGCCAGAAGATGTTTCCGACGTACCTGTCCTTGAAGATTACTCTCATTTTAAGTCCCTGCGGAACCTCACCCAATCTTTCATACGGCATGCCAAGGAACTGTTTTTCCATAACTCCCTTTCACAAGCTCTCGATCCTTAAATTAAAAATAATCTATATAAATAAAGTTGAAATTCTGTTTGTTTGTTTATTTGTTCTTTATAGAAATCCATACTGTTTGTCCTAAATTCTCCAAATTTCGCTCAGTGGTTCTTTGATACCAGGTGCGAACACCTGTCCATATTAAAATTGCATAACTTCAACCAATCTCTTGTTATATTCTTTATTGTTTAAAAATTCGTCGTGATCTCGCTTTACAATGGTTTTTTTAAACGAAATCGACCGTTTAAGTCGAAAAAACGGCCTAAAAAATCATTTTATAGATTTTGAAGAGGCCAACAAGGCCCGGTAAGACCGTCCCTTGGTAGGCGTCGAGTTCTGGGATTTTTAAACCATTTTTTTTTTTTTTTTAACATTAAAATACGTTTATTTACATGTATGGTGAATTTATTTTTTATAAATGCCTCCTAAGAAGCGAGTTTCAATAGGAGTAGTGAGCTCAAAAGCTAAAAAACAACGTCAAATACGAGCAGCTGAAACTCTCGACGAACATCAAAATAGGATTGAACAACAGAGGCTTAGACAGGCAGAATCGCGGAAAACTGAGTCTGCCCAGGAATACGAGTCCCGGCTTTGCGCCACAGAGGCTTACGCAAGCCGATTTGCGAGAAGCTGAAACTGCAGGCCAATATTTCTGTTTGTTTGTTTGTTCTTTATAGAAATCCATACCGTTTATCCTAAATTCTCCAAATTTCGCCAGTAGTTCTTTCATACCAGGTGCGAACACCTGTCCATATTAAAATTGCATAACTTCAGCTGATATTTTTTATTTTTATAGAAATCGTAATGAACTCACTTTACAATGGTTTTTTTACGAAATCAACCGTTTCATTAGAAAAATGAAATTCCCCGATCAAACCGGGTTATACAGCTTAAAGATGAATTTCTGTTAGTTTGTTTTTTCTAAATAAAAATCCATACCGTTTGTCCTAAATTCCCCAAATTCCCCAAAAATATTATAATTTTTTATTTCGACGTGAGGGGGAGGGGGCACGCTATCCAAAAAAATTAACATTTACGGATTTCATTGAAATGAGGGTGCATTACTATGTTTCCGGATACCGAGATTTCAAAAATATTATAATTTTTTTTATTTATACCTGAGGGGGGGGGGGGCTTAATACTAACTAACTGACTACATATTATGTTCATTACCTAGTTTAATTTTTTTACTTTTGAGGGGGGCGCTCTCATTACTAGTAATACAGTATTTACGGATTATATTGAAATTAGCTTGGAGACAATTGAAAAAGAGTGTTAAGCACTATCCGAGTAAAAAGGGCAGATCAAAAAAATAGTTACAAATTTAAAATTAAATACGAATAGATATTTGTTTCTTTTCGATTTTTTTTAAACAATCAGAAAATGTTCATTTGAAATAATAAAATGTTACTAAAAAATTATTTTAATTAAAAAAAGAAATTAATATTATGGAAAAAGAATCAAACTACTTAATGATATACTTTTTAGATTTAAAAAAAATTATATTCGGTTTTAGAAAACCCTTTCTTCGAAAAATTTTTCTTATAAACCATTAGATCCGGAAATGTTAAATTTTTTTATAAAAGCGAGCGCCCCCCTCCCTCTGTCGAAATAAAAAAATAATAATATTTTTTAAATCTCCGTATCCAGAAACATAATAATGCTCCCTCGTTTCACTGAAATCCGTGAATGTTAATTTTTTTTATAAGCGAGCGCCCCCCCCCCCCTTACCTTGAAATAAAAAAATTATAATATTTTTGAAATCTCCGTATTCGGAAACATAATAATGCACCCTCATTCCAATGAAATCCATAAATGTTAAATTTTTTTATAAGCGAGCGCCTCCCCCCCCCTTAACGTAGAAATAAAAAAATTATAATATTTTTGAAATCTCCGTATTCGGAAACATAATAATGCACCCTCATTCCAATGAAATCCATAAATGTTAAATTTTTTTATAAGCGAGCGCCTCCCCCCCCTTAACGTAGAAATAAAAAAATTATAATATTTTTGAAATCTCCGTATTCGGAAACATAATAATGCACCCTCATTCCAATGAAATCCATAAATGTTAAATTTTTTTATAAGCGAGCGCCTCCCCCCCTCCTTAACGTAGAAATTAAAAAATTATAATATTTTTGAAATCTCCGTATCCGGAAACATAATAATGCACCCTCATTTCAATGAAATCCGTAAATGTTGAATTACTGAAATCTTAGCGCCCCCCCCCCTTGTGAACCCCACTTTCCAATTTGTATCGAATACCCTTAAAATTTAAAAATATTACGACATAAAACATAAAAACTTACTCTAATGTAGAAGAAATTTGCTGCTGAACTCAACTTAGCTGCACTTGATTACCGGAGTACTCAGAGTAAAAATAAGTTGAGTACATTCGATAAATTCTGTAATCAAGCTGTTGATTACTCCTAATCAGTACTCCTTACTCATATTACTTTTATGCCCATCTCTAGACTGTGATAAATGTTTTACTCACGATGATACACTGTATGTGTGAATGTTATGTAATGCATAAGCTACTGCTATATAATACATAGGCTGCAGTGAAAAAGTGTTCATCGGCTTGAAGTATCTGGATTCACATATACTTAACCCTTTGCACTCGAACGGCGCCCGAGATTACTATTTATGATAATATTGTACATTAAATTGTGCATCCGTTGTAAAAAAAAATTATTAAAAAAATATAAAATTTAAAAAAAATCGAATTAATATAAAATTATAAAAATAATTTAAAATTAAAACAAATAAATTTTGAAATTAATGTAAAATGATAAATAAAAAAATTAAAATTAAAAAAAAATAAATTTGGATTTTTTTTTAAGTATCTGTGTTCTTGAAGATTCACAAATACATACAGGGTGTCCCGAATTTAAATGGCAAATATTCAGGAACTTATAGGGGATCGAAAAACTAAGACAAAAATTCCTTTAGAGATTTGCTCCTTTTTGCTTAGTTTTGGAGAAAATCGCAAAAAAAGAAACAAAACAAAAATGGTATAGGTAGCGATAATCACCTTTCAAAGTTCGTCAGGCTAGGCAGTGAGATATGTAAACACTTAATGTTATCCTTTACATTCTTTTATTTGTTTACATTTTGGCTTCCTTCTAGGATTATAATTCCTAAATCAGTCTTCAGTCAGTTACTCAGATATTTTTGTGTGAATAGTATCAGCCACAATGCCGCATACATATTCTAATGTTGAATACGCTGATATGATTTTTGTGGATGGTTTCTGTAACGGTAATGCTTTAGAAGCGGTGCGGGAGTATGCGCGCCGATTTCCAAATAGAAGAGTGCCTAATGGACGAGTCTTTTCGTTAACTTTTATTAGACTACGAGAGACTGGGACATTCTTGATACGTAATGAAGGCGACCAATTCCAGGCAGCAATAAGAGCAAATTATCGGAGAAGAAATTGTGTCCAACGCCACTTTGATAACAATCCTGAGACTAGCATCCGAAGAGCATCTGCTGCATTAGGAATATCGCGGCAAGCAATATGGCGAACTTTGAAAGGTGATAATCGCTACCAATACCATCTTCAAAAAGTTCAGAATTTATTACCTCAAGATTTTGCCAAGAGATTGAATTTTAGTAACTGGTTTCTTGAAAAAATTCGCGATGGTAATTTATTTCCATTAAAAATTATATGGACCGACGAAGCTACCTTTACAAGAGGTGGAATTGTTAATCAAAGAAATTATCATGTATGGGCTCTTCAAAATCCCAGAGCTATTAGAGAGAATAGGTTTCAGCATGAATTTGCTATTAACGTTTGGCTTGGAATTGGAACGGATTACTGGTGGGACCATATTTTGTATCTGAAAGATTGAATGGAATCACATTTACACATTTTTTGGAGAACGACTTTTCCAATTATTTAGATGACATTCCCTTACAACAGCGGATTGAAATGTGGTTCCAACTCGATGGATGTCTAGCTCATTATAGCAGAGCTGCTCCAGCTTGGCTGGATATAAATTATCCACAACGATGGATTGGACGTGGAGGAGTAGTACCTTGGCCACCCAGTTCACCTGATATGACACCCATGGATTTCTTCGGATGGGGAACCTTGAAGCAGGAAGTTTATTCGGTTTCAATCAACTCAAGAGAGCAATTCAGAGACCGAATCATAGATGCAGTGCACCAAATATCATCAGAACAATGTTTAGCTGCAATTTATCAAGTGAGTGCTAGATGTAATGCTTGCATTGGTGCAAGAGGACAAAATTTTGAGCAATATTTACATTAAAAAGAACATAACATAAATATAAATGTAAATAAATAAGTATAAAAATGAAAACTTGTTTTGTTCCTTTTTTTGCGATTTTGTCTAAAACTAAGCAAAAACGAGCAAATCTCTAAAGGACTATTTGTCTTAGTTTTTCGGTCCCCTATAAGTTACTGAAGTTTTGCCATTTAAATTCGGGACACCTAAATTTCATTACAATTCCGTACTTGGTTCTAAAATTTTACTATATAGTATTACGTTTCCATGGTATACTTTTTCGCGAATCAGTTGCGTCGAGTTGCCGGTAGGTAACGTCTAAAACGGTACCGACTGCAAAGGGTTAAACCTTCTTAATGTAATTGCAAACTAATGTAGAGAATTCAATGTTTATTTTAAAGTTTTGATTAATAACTAAGATAAAATTACTAACCAGTCAGTAAAAATATCTTCAATTGCTCAATAAAATAAAAACGCAAACAAAATTTGAACATAAACAATGGAATGATGCCTACCCACTGGCTATCCAAGGTTATCAATTCACAGATGCGTCCTACTACGTCATAGGTCTGGGGCAGCCATATTGCCCCTTAGAAACTGAGCCCATCTTATCTCCAAGGTGAGTAGAGAGATTGTAAGAGTAAGGCGGATCTTCGTCCTAAGCGTTTAGTCGACCAGCATACAGGACTTACGGGCATAGGAAGAGTTTCATCAGTTTAATCACCCTCAATCTCTACTATTCCTAGAGATTGCCCGAATGCCCACCTGCTCAAAGATTTCCTAACCTAACACGACCATCTCCTATAAAAGGAGTATCCCGCTAACGTGCGGAACATCACATAGAGGCGACAAGTCGCCCCGTAACCAGCAAATCAAGACGACTACTACCGGAAAAGCTAAAGACCGTGAAGAAGGAGTTCGAGTTCATGCTAGAAGAGAGGATAGTTTGACCTTCCAAGAGCCCCTGGTCGAGCCCGTTACAAGTAGTCACCAAGAAGGACGGAGGAATAGATGTGTGTGGCGATTAATGCAGGCTCAATGCTCAAACAGTACACGATTAATTCCCCGTTCCCAATATGCTAGACTTGACATCTCGATGGATGCAGCTATTTTTCAACCTTAGACGTGATAAGGGCTAAACTTAAATTCTAATGGCGGAAAAGGAAGACCGCTGTGGGAAAACCCTTCGTACACTAGTACCTGCAGATAACATTTGGACTTTCCGTTCCGAAACCGTTCCACGTTTTGTTGACGATGTTCTCCGTGGCCTTCCGTTTGTCTTTCCTTACATCGACGATTTTATTGTGGCATCCAGAAACAAATAATAGCACGATAAGCACCTGAAGGTAGTTATCACCCAGTTCAACGATGCAGGCCTCCCTCTAAATGTTTCTAAAGGTGTATTTAGACGTCTAAAAGTTCTGAAGTACCACCTAGACTTAAAAATTTGGGGGGGGGGGGGGTGAGTCATGACCCACCGGCTTTAACCCTTTAATGCCTGTTGACTGATATATCAGTTCGAACGCTGCAGTACCTGTGGCCTGTAGACTGATATATTAGTTCGAGCGCTGCAGTCCCTGTGGCCTGTAGACTGATATATCAGTTCGAGCGCTGCAGTCCCTGTGGCCTGTAGACTGATATATCAGTTCGAGCGCTGCAGTCCCTGTGGCCTGTAGACTGATATATCAGTTCGAGCGTTGCAGTCCCTGTGGCCTGTAGACTGATATATCAGTTCGAGCGCTGCAGTCCCTGGGGCCTGTAGACTGATATATCAGTTCCGCCCTCTTGCGGACCTTACTTTAATAAACCTTTTTCCCTTTTACTATTGCACTAGGATAAAACCTCCAGTGGTCAGCACCTCAAGAGATGTTTTTGTGGCTTCTTTCAAAACAAAAATTGAATTTTTACTCTTCTCTTTTAGATTAATCGTATCATTATATAGGAATGCAACATTCATAAATCGTAGGTAATAACTCGTAAAAAATATATAGTATATACTTTTAAAAATGTTATAAAATAAACAGATATATAAAACATCTAATATAACAGTTCTAAAAATTATATGTAAGTGTGTCTACTTAGGTACGTTCTCACACGTTTTTTTTTAATTTTATAAATATTAGCGGAGCATGGCGAGCAGGAAAGTCGCCATTCTCTTATTCATATTTAGGACGAGTGCAGGACATATGACAATTATATTTACATAAATTGCATTCGTGTTTTTCCAACCTTGTTTCCAGCCCGTCCAGTATTTCTCAGTGACGAGGTTTATGGTTTCCTAAAAAATTTACGAGTGTTGTAAACTATTCGATATGGGGTTCTTTTCGGGTTTTTTCTAAATGAATTTTACCTGCACCTTATTCCTTAGTCAAATAGGGCGAATTTAGATGAAAAATGTGAAGAAGAGAGAATGTGGCAAAAAGTATTGAGGCGACCGGGCACGGCAGCGTCTAAGGTCTCAGGCCACAGGACCCGCAATGCACTCGCACTTCCCAGACGCTTAACCCTTTAGATCTAGCTCTAGCTAATTCAAGTGGTGCCTTTCGCGAACGAATTTTCTAATATATGTATTATGAGTATGTACTGTACTCGTATTACTACTACTCTTCTTTTGACAATAGCCAAGATGTGATAAAAAGAAGATCCCGAGGTTAATACAAATTAGACCAAACAAAAACGAAGATGTAACTCGTGTGATCTTTCGAAATACATATAGAGAAATAAATATTGTTACATCAAAGGTAATTCGTTAAGCATAAAAATCTGGTTCGATGCGCGCAACAGAACTTTTTTACCATCCTAATTGGAATAGAATCCGACATGTTTTGATAATTGTGTAAACGCAATTTAGAAAATTCACAGAAAATAGCAGTATCCACATTTACTTACTTATTTTAGCAGAGGACTGGATGCGCCCGAGTCACTGGCGCCTTTTCGCCGTTAAGGTCCGTTTTCTATGAACCTAGTTGATATATTTTCAAATTTGACCAGTGATTTTTAATGAAGAGTTTTTTTTTTTTTTTTTTTTTTTTTTGGCCCAAAGACTTGCAATCACAAGTCCTATTTCGCCAAAGCAAAACAATATTGTTCATTAGTACATTAAAAAATTATCTAATGATGTAACTAAAAGAAAGCGATAAAACCTGGAAGATGAGATAATAAAAAGCTGTTATAACATAATTTTATTAACCTTTAAGTTGTACCTGTTTATATTGTGAATTTTATTTCATTAAAAAATTTACATAAGCTACGTGCTTTATTCCCCTATATTATTTCCCCGACCCCACCAGGGACCACCACCGTCGCGAGTATAGCTCTTGCACACCTAAATTTTCATTAACTAATTACAATGGTTTTCTTTTTTTTTTAGCTAATTACCTAGTATGTGATAGTATGTGATTAGGGTATCGTTCCGTAATTGTTTTAAGAGCAAACTGTTTTAAGGGGGTAGGAGAATATAAACTTTTCTTTTCTATTTTGCCGATTAGATTTGAGCTGCTATTTATTTTAATAAAAGATTTAGGAGTGGGGGTGGTGTATTCCAGATAGACTTTGGAAATATGTAGCAATATGAGATGAGACTGAAGCTCCCTAATAATGTTAACTATTTGTGGACAAAATATGTTTCCATTTCTGACTGCTAGGCCTACTGGATGATCTTCGGAATATACTTTAAGAATATATTTTTTTATAAGCCATGCTCTTCTTATATTTAACGGCATCTCTCCGGCTGAGGTCTGCAGTGCATTTACTGGAGACGTTTTGAAGGCGCCCAGACATACCCTAATAGCTGAGTTCTGAACCGTATTTAATTTTTGGATTATAGGGGATTTCGTTTGGTTGTATATAACAAACCAGTAGTCAAAGATAGATCTGACAATAGATCTATCTTTTTTGTACAGTGTGATCATATTGTGGGGATGAGATCCCCAAGAAACTCCGGCTAATGATTTTATTATATTCAAGTTGTGTATTGATTTTATATGGACGTTTTTTAAATGATTTTTGAAAGTTAATTTGCTGTCTAAGGTTACTCCTAAAAATTGTAAGTGTTCTTCGCTTTTAATTTGTTGTCTTTCGTTTATAATCGCAAAATCCTCTAAATCGATCTTTCTTTTTTACTTTCACTTACCTATATATGAAATATATAGTAAGTGGAAGTATTGCGATCGTGAAAATTTTCGACTTCCGGTTTTCAACAGAAATACACGTTTTGGGACCCCCTGAGTCGAAATAACCAAGTCCCGCGAAATGGTCTGTGTGTGTGTCTGTCTGTGTGTGTGTGGGTGTGTGTGTGTGTGTGTGTGTGTGTGTGTGTGTGTGTGTGTGTGTGTGTGTGTGTGTGTGTGTGTGTGTGTGTGTGTGTGTGTGTGTGTGTGTGTGTGTGTGTGTATGTGAACAGACTAGCTCAAAAACTATAAACCGTGGGAACCTGAAATTGGGTATTTAGTGTAGGTATAAGCCCGCGATGTGACAGCAAAAATTTCATCAAAATTGCTCAAAGGGAGGGGGTACTTTATTTAATAACTTTTTACGTTTTTTTCGATTTTCTCAAAAACGGCTCTAACGATTTTGATTAAACTGAGTATTTGATCGATTGATATGCCCGAAATATGACTGTAAAAATTTCATCAAAATTGATCTACGCGAGGGGGGACTTTACTTAATAAATTTTGTACCATTTTCACATGTTTTTTTTATTTACTCAAAAACTGTTTTAACGATTTTGATCAAACTTGGTATTTGATGTATTTATATGCCAAATATGTGATAGCCAACATTTGATCAAAATTGATCAACCGAAGGGGGGACTTTACTTAATAAATTTTGTATCATTTTCACGGGTTTTTTTATTTACTCAAAAACGGCTTTAACGATTAACAAAAATAAGACATGAATGTAGAAAAATGTGTGACTTTGGGAAATGATATTTAGCAAAACACGTCAATTTCTAATCGAAGTAAGGTGGTAAGTGAAAGTTGTGTGTTGCGCGCACGCACCAGATTTTTTGAGATTAATATCTGAAAATTGTTTTTTTAGGATATCCAGTGCGTTACCCATTACATCTTTGGCTTCCTCTGCATCTCTTACTATTGTATAAATTAAAAAATCGTCTGCGAATTGGATTATTTTACACTTATCTATCATACTATTTGTAATGTGCTCCGTGTAAATATTGAAAAGGGTTGGACTGAGCGTATCACCCTAAGGAAGTCCATTATATGTATCGAAAACTACTTGGCCTTTCCAGCTTTCAAGAAAATATGTACGATAAGATAAGTAATTTATGATCCATTGGGTAAGTTTTATGGGGACTTTGAGAGGTTTTAGTTTATTCAAAAGAATTTGTATTTTCACCTGATCATAAGCTTTTTCGAGGTCTATTTTTAATGCGACAAGGACTTTTTTTTCTTTGTAGGCTTTATAAATGTCATTAGTCAGAAGCCAGATGGCATCTGTAGTGGACCTATTTTTTCTAAAGCCAATGCAGAAGGGGCTTAAGATTTTCTCTGATTCAATAAACCATTCTAGTCTGTTTTTGACAACTTTATTAAATATTTTGGCAAGGCAGGAAATCAGTGCAATGGGTCGGTATGAAGTTATAAGAAGCGGATTTTTCCCAGGTTTTGGTATAGGGAATACGAGGATTTTTCGCCAGTCAGAAGGGACCTTAGCTTCCTCCCATAGTTCATTAAAAGCCAAGAGTAGACTTTGCTTATAAGAATCCGGTAAGAGTTTAATCATTGTATAGTTTATTTCATCAATACCGGTTCCAGTTTTAGCTTCAAGTGCCGCTTCTAGTTCTGTGAGGCGGAGGGGTGAGTTCAGTGGGTGGACGTCCTCTGATATTGAAGCGCTGAGCAATGGTTGTCGGGGTACAAAAATGTTCGATAATTGTTCAAGGAAAGCCACAGCTGATGACCGACTTGCCAATACGATATTTTGGAAGTTGACCGTTTTTCCACGGAGAGTTTTAATTTTGTTATACATGGAACCTGTTTCTTTTGGATTGATGCTTTCAATGTAGCTCCTCCAGGTTTGATTTTTCGCCTTTTTTTATTAGAGATTTAGTTTTGTTTATTTTGGTTCTCATAATTTTATAATTTTCAATTGACATGTTTTGTAAATATTGTTGTATTGCTTTTTTCTTTTCCCCATAAGACCTACGAATGTCATCATTCCACCAGCACTTAGGAACGAATTTAGGGTTATATTCGGAGTTTTTACGAGGGATAGCTTTTTCTCCGGCTAAGTTAATAATATGAGTCAGGTCTGAAATGTTGTATTTTAGATTTAATTTGTCAATATCTATGAGAATCTGAATGAATGTTTCTTCATTTAGCCTTTTGAAGTTTCGTCTAGGTTTGTATTTGTGCTCTGTCTGAGTTTTGCAGTTGTTTACTTCAATAATTATTTGTAGGTGATCACTACCAAGGGTTTCTGGAGTTACAGTCCAAGTGAGATTATGGTAGAGGTCAGCTGTTGTGAAAGTTAGATCTATTACGGAAGGTCTTGTCCCTAATTTAGTTATTTTTCCTATTTCGTTTAAAAGGAATAACTGGCTATTTTGTAAAGTCCTAATTAAATCATCTCCTCTTGGTGTATCGTACTCATTACTGCCGAAGAATGAGGAGTGTGTGTTGAAGTCACCCCCCAAGAGCATACTACAGTCTGGGAAACTCGCTTGTAGATCGAAAAGCTTTTGGAGGTGTTGAGGTGATGGCCGTCTTCTATTATCTGGTGGGATATAAACGGAAACTAGGACAATATTAGGTGATGTATTAAGAAGTTTTACCCCTACTGCTTCTATGGAACCCAAATTAGGCAGTTCAATGGTTTCATAAATCAAGGAATTATGGACAAAGATGCCCACCCCTCCGTAATTATCACGCCTATTTCTTTTTATTATATTGAAGTTTTTTACACGATAGTTCATTTTGTTATTAAACCAAGTTTCTTGTTATAGAGCTACATGAATTTTGTTAATATTAAGATAATTTACAATCTCTGAAAATTTATTATTTATGCTTCGACAGTTGTGTTGTAGGATTTTGATGTTATATTTATACTGATTTTTCTTGTAACATTATTCATTTTAGAAAGATTGAATTAGGATACGGACGGTTATAATATTGTGAGAAAAAGTATATATACATATATACACACACCTACAATATATATATATATATATATATATATATATATATATATATATATATATATATATATATATATATATATATATATATATACCCATACACACATACATAGATACATAAACACACACATACTTATATATACATATACACACACACATATACATACATATATACAAATATACACATATATATTTACATAATAGATTAATAATAATAATAAAAAAAAAATAATAAAAATAAAAAAAAAAGTTCTTTTACTATGCCACCACAAGCACTTTGCAGCCTTGTGGGATGTCGGAAATATATACAACGATGTTGATAATTTTTTTATAAAGATAATCTTTAAACTGATATTTTTAGGGCCGTACAAACAAACATGAATAGCCCCGTAGAATGTGAGGCTCGAGTAAGATAAAAAATGATTAGAAACGATATAAATGAGAAAAATACGATTCTTCATGAATTGGCTTGCTTCTATTTCTATGTTGAAAATTATTAATTTAGTCTTGTACTCTGTTTCTATTGTAGCTAAGAAATAAATACATATATTTTTATAAATATTCATAAAATTTGACGTTTTATTTATAAATCTTTGTGATATAATTCCTTATTTTTTTTTTTAAAATCTAATATAGTAGTTAGTCAATAGACATACTTTCATTTTTTTTTAATTCTGAGATGGATTTTATAATTGAATTATTTTCCTGGACGAAGTTGTAGAAAGTTTGACCAATAATATTGACGGTTTCCTGCTCGTTGTCCAATGATTTAATTTTGTTTATTAATGAATTGAGCATATTGATGTATTTCGAATCAGAACTAACTCTGTGGGGATTGTCTGTGATAAGGGGACCCATTGATTGTGTTTTGCTTAAGGGGCTTGAATTGTTTGTGTTTTGATACTCTACTGGGGTATCATTAAGCCTTGGCCGTTTTACATTTTCTTTATTAAATTGAAATATATGTTTTTTACCCGGATATTTCATCACGTTTGTTACAAACTGGGCTGAATTATTTTCCGAAAAATCATTATCTAATGTGAGCTGAGGAAAGTCTAGTAATGAAAATTTGTTATAGGTGGGAATCGGGAATAGATTGTTTGCTTCTTTATAACTAAGTGGTTTAATAGCCATGGCCTCTTTTATTTTATTTTGACGAATAGCTTCAGGACATTATTTATTTGTTGGGAGGTGAGCGTTTTTGCAGTAAATACATTTGATCTCGTTAACACATGTTCCTGAAATATGATCATTACAGCCACATTTCATACACTTTTCTTTGCCTCGCCATTTTTCTTTAGTATGTCCATATCTCAGGCATTTTACACAAAAAAGAGGCTTAAAAACGTATGGGTAGACTTTTCTTGGTGATAAATTAAGTGAAATGTTTTCGGGGAGTCTTTGAGCATGGAAAACAATTTGTATGGTACCGGTAGCTAAAGAAGAAATATTTCCATCGGAATCCTGAATTTTTCTATTGAAGCGTCGAATCTTAACTATTTTTTCGTTTGAATGCATTTCATTGAGAATTTCTTCCTCAGAGAGAGAGGGGTGCACATCCCTAATAACTCCATATTTCAATACCATACTGTTGGGTATATACGCTTTTAGTTTATTAATTACAAGGAATTGATTTTCTAAAAAGCGGTTAGCATATTCACCAGTTTTAAAATTGATCTCAATCTGTTGCCTATTCTTTTTTTTATAGAAAAAACTTGCGCGTTATTTAATCCTAATGCTTTTCCTATTTTCATATCATGGAAACATGGTATGTTTTCTTCTACAGACTTTTGATAACAATAAATGGTCCCTTAAAATAATGAAGATATTTATAATTTTGTTGTGCTGGCGGTTTGGCGTATTTATCAGGGGGGTCAGTCCCCTGACTACTTTCTCCCATAATTATCGATAATTTATTTAATGTTTACTAAAAAAAAAAATATCGAAAGATTGTATCTATAAGAAGAAAAAAATAAGAAAAAAGGAATGTTATAAAATGATCTGGCCTGATAGTAGCGGTGAGCTCCAGAGGATTAGTAGATACGCACTGTTCCAAAGTTCGCACACAACTGGAAGAAGAGTAGTTGCTCTAGATGTTTTATTTCAGGGTGTTTTTCGTTAATGCTGGCCGTTTAATCACAAATTAACTTC
This sequence comes from Aelia acuminata, assembly GCA_911387785.2. Lineage (NCBI taxonomy): Eukaryota > Metazoa > Arthropoda > Insecta > Hemiptera > Pentatomidae > Aelia > Aelia acuminata. The sequence continues at coordinate 72,198,828 of OU426978.1, read as the reverse complement.
GAATTTAGCTTTTACGCGAGTGACCTGAAAAAATTGGACTTAAAAGGTTTTTTATGTTGTCTAGACTAATTATTTTTATACATTTGTTTATTTATTCCTAATATAAAACTATACAGCTTTAATAAGAGACCCGTTACGGCGATATTAAACATAATGGTGAATGTCAGTGATAAAAAAACGAACTAAAATCCAATTCGTCATTTCGCCATGACGCAATTTTGGGATAGTGCTCCAACTTTTTTTTCTGAGAACATTAGCTTTTTCTGAGTCTATTATCACAAGGAACACCACGATATGCAATTTATAGGGATGTGTTGGGGGGGGGGGGGAGGGGGACTGCAAGTTAAGGGGTCTGGCCCACGTACTACAAGACCACCAAAAGGGAAGCTAGAAAGTGAAGACTATACTAGGCAGATAAACTGAATAACAACTTTTTTACCAACCTACTTGGAGTAGTATCCGGCATGTTTCGATAATTGTGTAAATGCAATTTAGAAAATAGCATTGAATTGAATAAAATTCCCTTATTTTTGAAGTCGGTTAAAAAGTAATACACACACACCTCAGAACTACGAGGGTCGTCCAGAAAAGAAGTTCCATTTTGGTCTTTAGGGCGGTAGAGAATGAGAGGTGGGTGACCTCAGTCGGTCAGTTACCAACGTCAGGGCAGGTAGTTGAAATGGAGCCCTCCACGTCGCGTCCCGCCACCTCGATCCCCGTTCCCTCTCGAGTTGTTTTGCGCGGAATGATTCAATTTCTTTATGCATAGGGTTTCAAATCAGTTCAAATTCACGGAAAGCTCATTTCTGTTTATGGAGAAGGTGTAATGAGTGAGTCAATGGTGAGGAGATGGGTACGTGAATTTAAGGCGGGAATACATTCAATTGAGGATGAAAGTGGGAGAGGCAGACCCTCAGTTGTGACGGACGAAATTGTCGCAGAAATCGACAATGAAGTTCGCAAAGATCGTCGTTCAACCCAGGATGAACTCCACCTGAGTTCCCCAGACATCTCACGATCCCTCATACATGAGATCGTCTCGAAAAAACTTGACTTTCCGAAAGTTTGCGCCCGGTGGGTCCCTAGAGAGCTGACGCCCCAACAAAAGGAACAACGGATGGCTGCAGCTCGAGAATTTTTGGACCACTACAGAACTGATGGGGACGCATTCCTGAAGTCTATCGTCACTGGAGACGAAGCCTGGGTGTCACACTTCACTACAGAAAACAAAAGACAGTCCATGCAATGGAAACACCCCACCTCCCCAAGTGCCAAAAAAGTCGTGAAGTCAACCAGGAAAATCATGGCTTCTGTTTTCTGGGATCAAAAAGGAATTCTCCTGATTGATTTTTTGCCTCAAGGTGAAACAATTAACGCCAACCGCTATTGTGAGACCCTGAAGAAGCTTCTTTGGGCCATACAGAACAAGAGAAGAGGAATGTTGACCTCCGGTGTTTGCCTTCTCCACGACAACGGTCGGCCTCACGTTGCTCGTTCCACAGCGCAACTTTTGGATGAGTTTGGTTGGGATGTTCTGACCCCTCCACTTTACAGTCCCGACTTGGCCCCTTCAGACTATCACCTGTTTACCAAAATGAAGGCGGAATTGGCGGGAGACCGTTTCACAAGTGACGAGGAAGTGAAAGAAGCTGTCCACTTCGTGAGGTGGCGGCAAGGAGGTGGCGGAGTGGACCAAGGAGGTGGCGGCAAGCTTCTACGAGGAAGGAATTTCGAAGCTCATTTCGCGATATACCAAATGTATTGACGTCGCCGGGGATTACGTGGAAAAATAATACATATTTTCAAGTATAGTACCTGTAAGTTTCAAATTTTTTTCAATAAAAACTTGATTTTTTAAAAAACGGAACTTATTTTCTGGACGACCCTCGTACATTCTTTTTCTATTGAATGTGAGAATAATTTTTGTTTCTTAAATCGAAAGGAGTATTATCTGAGAGGACTGAAAGGAGTATTATCTGTTTCTTCAATAAAATCATTGCTAACACACAGGATTGTATTTTTTATGCTCACCGAACTACATATGATACAATATTTATTTCCCTTTCTATCTTTCGAAAGATCACACAATTTACATCTTCGTTTTTTTCTGTTCTGATTTGTTTTTTGCTGATTAATCTAGGAATCTTCTTATTCTAAACTCTTGGCCCCTAAGACTAAAACTATTTCATTTAGGTATTAAATGTTACAGAAAGAAATCAATTCGCATTTAAATTAATCTTAAAATGTTTTTCTGAAAACTACTAATTTTTTCAGTTTTTTTATTTAATAATTTAAGTGCAAAACAGGGTGGACAAATATTATTGGGCTCCAAGACCCGTCCCCACCACGGTAATCCTAGGGTTAATGTATTTCTCTCCGAGAGAAATTAAGTTAGAGGAAATTCGTTCAAACAAACAATATGAATTTTTAAACTTTTCTTTAAAATATACATATGTTTATTTTTGAATAGTATTATATATTTGCGCCGCCTTCGAAAAGATTGTGTTGTATTAAACATAGTATTTAATATTTTAATAACAATTAGTGTGTAATTGTATAAATAAAAATAAAATTATTCGTCTTATTGCATTTTTCCGCTTTTTCTACCATTTTCATTTTTGCTGTAGAGGTAATTGGATGAGGCCAAAAATAGGGGGGTAGGTGCGGGAATATTAATAAAAATCGGTGTAACCGCTCTGACCCACCCCCTTAACCCTATTTTCGGGCTTCAGGTATCATACCTAGAAAGCAAGCAAAGTGGACGGGAAGGGACTATTAGGCAGTCTAAAAATTTCTAATTAAATCTAAAGAGTAAAAAGGACTAATTGAAACTTAATATTAAAAAATCTGGTGCGTGCGCGCAACACACAACTTTCACTTACCAACTTACGTAGATTAGGAATTAATGCGTTTTGTTAATTGCCACTTCTCAAATGAACAGAACGGCTTTAATTATGAACAATGGTCTATCATTAAAGGCGTACTCCGCATGCGTAGGCTCAACGAGTTTTATGAGTTGACTGAATATTTTTCTTTTTTTCTCCTATTTATGTTTTCTTTTTTTTTATCATATCTCATATTTTGCCATTTCTTATTTTTAGGCGTAACGAGAGACAGTTAATTTCTCCATATAAACAAAAACGTAGGTACTTTATAGGACACAAACAAACAAATAAGGCCCCAACACCCCCCCCAAAAAAGCCCCCTCAGAACATTTTAATAATGATAAAGCTTACTTGATATTAAAGAACACCTAATTTTTATTAAACATGGCGAATTTGATAAAAATCGTTAAAGCCGTTTTTGAGATCATCGAAAAAAAGGTAAAAATTGGAAAAAAATTTAGAAATAAAGTGCCCGCTCCGTTTGTCCAATTTTGATGTAATGTTGGCTATCGTATCTTTGGCATATACATAGATCAAATACCCAGTTTAATCAAAATCGTTGAAACCGTTTTTGTGTAAATAAAAAAAACACGTAAAAATGATACAAAATTTATTAAGTAAAGTCCCCCCTCCGGTTGATCAATTTTGATGAAATTTTTAGAATCATATCTCGGGCATATAAATAGATCAAATACCCAGTTTGATCAAAATTGTTAAAACCGTTTTTGAGTAAATAAAAAAAACACGTAAAAATGATACAAAATTTATTAAGTAAAGTCCCCCCTCCGGTTGATCAATTTTGATGAAATTTTTACAGTCATATCTCGGGCATATAAATAGATCAAATACTCAGTTTAATCAAAATCGTTAAAACCGTTTTTGTGTAAATAAAAAAAACACGTAAAAATGATACAAAATTTATTAAGTAAAGTCCCCCCTCCGGTTGATCAATTTTGATGAAATTTTAACAATCATATCTCGGGCATATACATACACTAAATACCCAATTTCAGGTTCGCACGGTTTATAGTTTTTGAGCTAGTCTGTTCACACACACACACAGACCATTTCGCGGGACTTGGTTAATTGGACTCAGGGGACCCCAAAACGTATATTTCCGTTGAAAACCGGAAGTCGAAATTTTTCACGATCGCAATACTTCCACTTACTATATATAGGTAAGTGAAAGTAAAAAAAAATTAAAATCGAGTGGAATCACTGCTCTAAGGGGATCAATAATAAGAATAGTTAAACACGCTTACTTCACTTTTGCAGCAGCGCTGTAGCAAGAGTTCCACAAACTCCCAACTTCCAACTATCAGAATTACAATTAACTACCTTCGAGATCACCTACGTCTTATCAGTATGACATTGTTAATGTTAACAAGAAATTTAGTTCCGGTTGTTACCTTGTGGCACGGTGTGATTGGTTGTTCCCATTTACCCCACCAACTGACCGTTAGTTCTTATTATTTTCGTAAATGAATGAGTGGATATGCTGTTTTCAAGCCTTTTCTATATTTTATCTCGTTTTTCTTTGTCTATCGACCGACCCTCTCCCCAAAATGTAAGTCTGGGAACGATTCTTCACATTCTAGGATACCTATGTATTTATTGTATTCATCACCTAGGAATAAACTTTATTTTGTCCGAAATTGAAAATAATGTACTTTTTGAGCGTAATCAAGCGAATTTGTATTTTATAGCTCGACATTAATTAATTAATATCCTTATATATATAAAAATCTCGTGTCCCGATGTTTGTCTCTCTATTTCTCAGAAACTACTCAACCGATTTTAATGAAATTTGGCTCAATGTATATAGTTTTGGATGTATATATGTATATGTATATACTTAACGGACCGGATAGTTTTTAACTTGATTAGTGATCAAAATAATTCTTATATAGCGAATTATTGCAAATACAGTAGGTCGTGTTTCGATTTATTAACATGGCGTCATATGTCGATTTCATGTTTTTGTTTATAAGCATGCTATTGTAATACAGGTTATCATTATTATAATTTTGTATTGCGTTATGTGAGTGCAGTTATTTGTTCCTATATTATTATTTTCCACAGACAAATAGTAATACAAATTTGTATTTATTGTTAATTTTCATTAAAGAATAAATAAATCAAGAAAAGGTTACAATAAATTCTCAAATGTGTAGGTACTTTTTCTTCCTTTTCCTTTTTCATTTGTATTTAAATTAAATTACTAGCTAAGCGCTGAAACGCTTTGCTGTGGCCCACCCTGATATCAACTTTTAGTAAAGTAAATACATTTTAATAATTTAAATTAGGCTATTATTTGAAATAATACTCTATAAATGTTGTAACAGCACCTACTCTCACAGGTGTAACCTAATAGAAACCTTACTTGGGGAGTCAGTGTTGCCAAAAATTAGTGAAAATTAGTAAGCTGGCTACACTGCGGTAACCAGTCGTAAAAACTCCCTCACAAAAAGAGTGTTGATTAGGTGTTGTGGGATACTTTGTGATTTGCTAAAGAACTGCATAATTAAGACTTTAATATTATATTTTCAGTTGATTTATTTAACAGAAGTTTCTTTATTTTCATTATTCGTTTTGTTATTATTATTTAAATACAGTTTTTTTTTTTTATTTTACCAAACCTTTTTATCCCGAGATCTAAAATTTAAAGTTTAAAAAATGTCAGTGAAGATTTGTAATTCCTCCTTTATCAACAATAATTTAAAGTTGAGAAAATTTAATCCCAATCGAATAGAGGATGTTACTTCCTGTTCAGCAGGGTTGTAATTATCTTTAAATGTAAAATTTAAGAAATGTAAGCGAAGATTTTAATCCTTTCTTTAATTTAAAGTAGGCTATTATTGGGAATGATATTTCGTTGTTAATTGTACCAGAATACAATTTTTTACTTATCTTTAAATGATTGTTGATTAAGAAAGGATTACAAATTGCGGCATTTTTTAAATTTTACATTTGATGATTATTACACCTCTACTAAACAGGAATAATTGTTATTTGGGTAACTTCAAGTTTCAGATTTATTCGGCATAAATATGAGAGTACTACTGCAAAATAATCCATCGGCAGATATATTTTTTAAACAATTGCTCTATATTGGAAACGGTGAAATAGAGCTGCATCGAAATTCAAAATTTATCAAATTACCAGAAAATTTCTGAACTGTTGTAGAGACGAAAAATGAACTGTCTACGAAATATAAAGTGTCTTTCCTGATATTTTGAACAATTATTTGGACTATAATTGGCTGGGTAGTCGTGCTATTTTGGCAGCAAAAAATGTTGATTTCGATGAAATAAACTTCCAAAATCAATTGACAATGTTCTAGATGTAAACGAAGCCGTAAATTTCCCATCTGAATTTTTTAATTCCCTGGATATACACCCAAACAATCTCCAGTTGAAGATTGGCTCACCGATCATTCTTCTTCGTAACTTAAATCCACCTAAATTGTGCAACAGTACACCTTTGGTCATTTTTTATTGGTCAATAATGCCTGGAAGGTTTACAGGAGATATCGTCCTGTTGCCACCTATTCCCCTGGAACCGACAGAATTTTCAATAAAATTTAAAAGGCTTCAATATCCTATTCGTTTGGCTTTTGCCATCTGATTTTTTTAATTCCCTGGATATACACCCAAACAATCTCCAGTTGAAGATTGGCTCACCGATCATTCTTCTTCGTAACTTAAATCCACCTAAATTGTGCAACAGTACACGTTTGGTCATTTTTTATTGGTCAATAATGCCTGAAAGGTTAATCAATAATGCCACCTCATGATGACCATAAACAAATCCCAAGGGCAAACAATGTCCACTTGGACTTTGAAAATCCGTGTTTTTTCCTTGGGCAATGGCATAACTCACTTGGGAAATGGGTATCGCCTGCTCACGTGTATGGAAACCATCAAATCTTTGGTTTGTGTTAAAAAAAAAAAAACAGGTTAACCCAAAACATTTGAACAAATTAGTACATGAATAAATAAAAATTCTTAATTGTATTATGTAAAAACCTCTTTAAGAAGAGATTTATTATCACTCAAATATATTGCTAAATTAAAAGCTTCAACACACCACCCTCCTACCGAACACTTATTAGTCGAAGGGTTGGGAAATCGAGGTCTCAAAGAAATTGAGAAAAACGCCTATCAAAAGGACATATATGACGCGTTAACCAAGATTGGCATGACCCTGAGCAAAATTAAACCCGTTGTTAAACTAACAATACCAAGTTGAAGTAGTGTTAGGCCAATAATCAATAGATCAATGGCTGAGGTTACCAAACCTTACTTCAGTCATCCTTTTTAAAATTAGTGGAAAAATATAGCCATTTCGAGTTAGTATATACTGATCCATAAAAAAAGGGCGATAGTGTTGGCAGCTCTGTGAGTCGTAAACACAATCAGCTCCTTTTTAATCAAACTACATTGAAATATGAGATGTAAAAAATAAAAACTTTAACTTTCCTATATTCTTTACCAAATACTTTTAAATGGTGTAATGCTCTATTCTTAATCACGTTGGATTTTGATTAGCTGAAAGGTTTTCATCTTTATCAATGAATATTGGTATTACTGTATTTGTTTAAAAATATTAGGATATAACTACTGATCCACAGCAACGCGTGGCCGGGTCTGCTAGTTTATAATTTTTAAAAAAAATTATATTAACATGTTTATATTAACTAGGAAGGTATTACTTTTACATAATTTAAATTAAAATTAAAATGTTTGCTATCACGTTTCCTAGTAAATTTAAATACTACTACATTGAATTAGCAGAAATGAGCAACGTGGTGAACACTGAGTAATAACGTACTTAATCCTGGAACAAAACCATACCAATCTCCATCGGGGAGTCTTGATTATGTCAACGAGTAAGTAGTGGAGGCTCGCATTAATCAGGAACCATCTGTTATCGTCTGCTACGATTGCACGCTGAATTGATTTTAATCAATATAACGAGTAGATCTTTTTAAAAATGTAGTGAATACATTTTTTGGAACATTTTAAAGTTAACGAGTACCTGACATCGTGGCAGGCTCGGGACCTCCATTTTACGTCCTATCCGAGAGACGGCATGGCCAAGGATTTTTTACTCCCTTTAAATAATCTTAGGGCCATCACGGGACGCGAACCCTCTACCTTTTGTATTCTAGATTGCCACACCACAGGTGACCCTTGTCTGTCTTTGATAACCTTATTAACAAAGGAAATACAAGTCTTCGCAAAATTTCACTGTTCCTAAACCGGTCCGAACAAAACTGTTACTTCTATACAACACGATAACACTCATGCGAGCCAGAAGTCGGTATCACAAGATAACTCAAAATTTCCCTAAGGTGATACGGAGAAGGCAGAAAAAGCACTGCCAATTCAGATGGTTAATACTCAATCGAACGCATTAAGCCGGCATATCTCATGAATGAAGACGAACTTAGCGTGATAGATATTCCTACCAGCTATCAAATACGAGCCCCACCTTTACTAAATCAAAACATCGATACGTAATTGCGATTTTCAAGATCAATTGGGTAGCGGTAATAGGTCAGGCAATTGTGGCTCGGATTGGCAGTGCCTTTTCTGCCTTCTCCGTAGCACCTTAGGAACGTTTTGAGCATTTTTCACGATCGCAATACTTTCCCTTACTATATATTTCGTATATAGGTAAGTGAAAGTAAAAAATAATTCTCACATTATATTACTTTTTAACCGACTTCAAAAAAAGAGAATTTCATTCAATTTGATTCAATTCAATGTTGTTTTTTTTAAGACTCTCGCAGTAGCATCGTCGGATTAACCTTAGTAACGCAGAAGGGGTGTTAAAAAAAAAAAAAAAAAACGAAATTGTGCTCTTTTTTCTTTTTTACTTTCACTTCCCTATATAGTATATGGGTAAAGCCCGTGATGTGACAGCAAAAATTTCATAAAAAGTGAGGGGGGTAGTTTATTCAATAAATTTTATCACATGTTTGCATTTTCTCAAAAAGGGCTCTAATGATTTTGATTAAACTCGATATATAATGAGAATTAAGTATTCTTTAATATCAGGTAGGTTTTATCATCATAGAAATGTTCAGATGGGACTTAAATGGGGAAAATCTTCTTTTGTTATGTTTATGTGGAGAAATTAACTGCCCCACAGTATGCCCAAAAATAAAGCTTCAAATGTGTAGTCCACAGGAACCCAATGGATGATATAATATTGGATGAACAATTTAGAAAAAAAAGACGTAACATTTTATACAATGTTCAATCAACAAAATTTTGAGATCCTTGATAATGGACAAATTCCCGATACGTTCGTATATCATAATAAAATTAATATTAAAATAATATGATTGGATGCTTAATCACCTGAAATAAAAATCATTTAATTAAATAAAGAGAATCATCCAAAGACAAAACTTAATAGTTATATTTTATTTTAAAACTTGAGTTCCATAATGGATTTCCGAATGAAAAGGTGGTTTTTGCTGGTGGTGGAGCAATCATCGCTAATCTTCAATCTTCGTCGGTTTCTGGAAAGGCATTAAAACTAAGTTCTGATTGTCTACGAACCGTATCCCCTTCTATTGATTCCCAATCACGATATGTTTAACCCCATATCGCACAATAAAAAAAAAAAAAATAATAAAAAAATTATAATGAATCGCAAATTACTGAGGACTGAAAAGTTTTGCTATAATTATAATATTTCATACATTATGGAGAATAACAAACTAAAATAAGTAAATAAATGTGGATACTGCTATTTTCTGTGAATTTTCTAAATTGCGTGTACACAATTGAAGCGAGGAAACGCATAAGGATATAAGTGTCTTAGGAATTTTTCAGACATGATGTGACTTATAGGAGGGCGCAAGCGACGGTGCTGCTTCTTTTAGGAACTAGAGAAACGGGGGTAGAAGCCGGGCCATTACCTGGGATTCATAGGGTTTTTTTTTGTTTTTAATTTATTTTTCCATAATTAAAATCCGATTGAGCAAAAAATCATTTGAAAAATATCTAATAGGTATTGCACGGTCCCTCAGTGTTCAATTAAAAAATCAAAAGACGTGTCATTCCATTTATTTCCAAAAAATAAGAAGCTTCTTAAAGAGTCTATTGTAAAATTAAGAATAGATAAGCCTTTTTCGAAACATATGACGATATGTAGTCTTCATTTTAAAAGAAAGTGACTATATTTATCCAGGTAAATATTAGTAATTGACATTTTATTATTCCAAAATGTTAGTTTTATGCAAATAACATTGGGACCATAGTGTCATATTTGATTTTCTTTTTTAATTTTTGTCTTACATCCGTTGTGCTTAATTGTTCCAAGTTTTCAATGCGAAGCCTGAAAGTTTTGACAAATAAATAAATAATATGACAAAGAATCTTAGCTGTCATAACAATGATTATATGAATAGGTAATTAATGTTATTACTAACCGAAAAATATAGTGTAAAGTTGCAAAGATGTGTTTGCATTTACCAGAACTACCAGCTTCACACTACAATGACAAGAAAATTGCTAATTATTATTAATAAATTTGATTTCCACTTTTATTTGATGGGGCAGTCCTTTAAGATTGCTAGTTTGAAGGCACAAGGCTTGTAAAATAACTGTTTTTTTTACTTATAGATATTATTTCACATGTAATTATGTGGTTTGCATCAAGGATAGCCAGCCCTTCAATTAATGGTCTTTTAAAATTACCAATTATCTCTATCACATCAACTATGTCTATCCCCGTTCTTCCCGACATTTTGCAAAACTACTAGCGCACCCTATAGTCGATTGCGCCCGCGAATACCTTCCCTCTAGGTTCAGTGCTTACACCCATTCCATCTATCATAAGTTCAATTAACTCTTTTCTAACAAGGAAGCATTACTTATACCCATTTCTGAAGAATGGCTTAGGCACATATAAAAATTTGGCAAAAAAAACTTTCATTTTTTTTAAGATCAGTAATAGTACGAGTACAGTACTCATAATACATATTTTAGAAAATTCGTTCGCGAAAGGCACCACGTGAATTTAAGACCGGTGGGTCATGACTTTCCCCCCAAAATTTTATCTAAATCATTGGTACTAAACTAAACTTGGTTTTAAGAAAATTTCTTAAGTACCCACCTATACATTGGTGTTTATCATATGAAATGGCATGGAATGCGCTGTTAAAAGACACCAATCTCATAGTCCTAGTCAAATTTGGAAAACATCTACAGCTATTTTTAATCATGATTTTTATTTTTGAGGGCTTTAAAGACCAATAATTGAAAAACGGGTAGAAATATCTCATAAATATTTCACAATAGTTCTAGTAGATACAAGTAGTACACATATACTAAATATCAAGAAAATCTGAGTAGTAAATTGCGTTATCTCACGGTTATTATTACGTAGTGACTAAGTAAGTTTTTTCCCATTTTCTCTGTCAACTCATACGAAGTAAACCAATTACAATTAGTCACAATTCCATTTATACATAAGAACATTGTTTTTGGTAAGAATAATTAAACACATTGTTTACTTATAAACATTATTTTTGGTAAGTAAAAATCATTTTTTTTTTTTAATATTTGCTGATTTAGGGACACCTGATATGAAATGAAATATTCTGGCGTCACTCCTTGAAATTATTTTAAGACCATACTTATCACTATTCATCTAAGGATGAATAAAGAATCAGGCTTTGATGAAATGGTGATTTTAAAGGGCTATCGATCACGGAAGCTAGGTAACTATCCAGACTCAAGAACACTAATATTATAAATGTATCCAAAACCTCTATAAAAACTGCAAATTTTTCATTAGCCTGCCAGGACTCCCTAGTACTGTCTTGTCATCAAATCTTATTTTTTTAGGAGGAATCACAATCTTTTCTGACATGGTACAGAAAAAAATAGATGGTCTATAAAGCTCAGAAAACATATTTCGATTTATATAATTTTCGTATTCCTTATATTCTAATGATTAATTGATTCTTTTTTACTTTCATTTATCTATATGTGAAATATATAGTAAGGGAAAGTATAGCGATCGTGAAAAATTTCGACTTCCACTTTTCAACGGAAATACACGTTTTGGGGTCCCATGAGTCCAAATAACCAAGTCGCTCATCGCACCAGATTTTTTTTTCCTAAGGATTTTTACCAACCAATTATCTTAAAGGCATTGACAAATCAAGGCCTCTGCTTATAATTCCTAAATTTCTTCTGGATTGAGACATCCTGCTACCTGGTATTACAGATGTCCTTGAATCAACAAACACAAAATTGAAAAACAGTGCCAGTGTACCTGAAATTAAAAAGCTTTCAAACGGTGAAAATATGTCAAACAAGGATGAACCCTTTGGATAAATACACTGAGATTCAATTTGGATTTAAATCAAAAGTGAAACAGTATAAATTGTACTAAAGCTTTGTGCCCTCACCCCTCCCCCTTGGGGCAGCGCCTCCCACTATGATAACTGCTGGTTTACATTGTCTGAGACATAAAACATCACTTAGCCAGGATATATTCTTTTCAGATAGATAAGGGAAGTCAAAAAAACTGTAGGAAAAAATAATATATAAGCAAGAATAATTAATATTCAGAAAGGTATGTTTTGATAAACAGAAACAAAAAGTATCTAATTTATTTTGTATGACAAAATACTGACTCGTATTATTTTTTGGCCTCTATTCTTTAGTATCCTTAAATGGATAGGCACAGGCTTTTTATAGCATCATATATAAGAAACTTATAGAAGCAAGTCACTTAATTAATACTTACATTTATGATCATTGGTTCTATTTAGCTCTTACTGAATATATACAGGCTCAATTACTCACTAATTTGTACATTACAAAACTATTAAGTTTTATTGCCATATAATATTTACAGAACTAAGATATACATATATACATTACCACATAAATATAAAATATACAATTTAATTGCTCAGAAATAACATTTTAAGCAAAATATGAATAGGAACATGAAGCAATATTTTCCATTAAAAAAATTATTGGTAGCGAGAAAGAATTATTTTAAGATTGTCAGTATTGAAATTAAATATTTAACCAATCATTTCTTTTAATAGTTTACCAACATTTCAAAATGCTTTAATAACATTATTCTCGACATATAAAAGCAAGTTATGACTGATTTTTTCTTGTAAACATTTCCACTACACAATCTCCAACAATCCTCTGATGATAAAACACTATTTTGGTAGGATTTTTACTTCAGCTTTACATAATGTCTAACCCTTATTCAATGGTAAATTTAATAAAACTTTAACATACAATAATGCATAATTATAAGTTTAAATATACCACATATGTATGTTGTAAAATCTAACGAGAGTAAAAACTCATCAGGAGGCTTTGTTGCCAGACTAATTTCAGAAGTATCAAAAACTGCACCAACCAGTGAATTAAAAAATATTAATAAATGATAAAATTATTTCAATAAAATTACCAAAATCTGGTTTTCTTAACTTTGAAAGTAAACAATATTCAGTCTTTTGGATAGCTCTATAACACAAAACAACTCAAATGAAAGATTAATCAGATATTAATAAATAATATAAAGTAGTTAGGTCACTAACTAGGTGGTAGAACATAGGCTGAAAGAGAACTAAACATTTAAATACATTTCTTAGAAAATAATACAGTAAAAAGCAACTTTGATAAATAAAAAAAAATATCTAAGTATAAAGGACACCATATGATGTTGATTTATCACAATTACTATAACTGCAATACATAGTGTATTTAATTGTAATATTTATGTACAAAAAATAGAGCACAAAACAATATAATTTTTAAAAATTAGTATTCAATATCATAAAATAAACACCTCACGACGGTCTCAATATCCAATATATTTATAAATAACAGGAGCTTTCGGTGCTCATAGCAAGTGGCAGCTATGCCGAGTATATGTCTCTCCCCACGAGTATTTAAACGGATGATGACTCAACTGATGTAACATACAGTTATACATAGACTCTCCCGTAAGGGAACGAGAAAAGGATGAATATGGTGCTATGAGCACCGAAAGCTCCTGTTATTTATAAATATATTGGATATTGAGACCGTCGTGAGGTGTTTATTTTATGATATTAAGAATTGAACTGTCTATGATCACATTATGAGAATTAGTATTCATTAGTTACAGAATATTTTCATATCATGGTACAATCTTAAAACAACTATTCAAATATACAAGTACATGTGTGTTTGTACATTATTCAAGTAAAATAATTCTTGAGGAACAAACTAATTCTAAATGGATTTAAGTGTTCAGAAGCTTAGATGAAACCATACAATTTAATTAAATAAACCAATTAGGGCAGTTAATCTTTTTATTAAAAAGTAGACTCACTTGACTATTCCCCGTAAGAAAGACGAAGAGAGAACAAAGGTGTTTTCAACATTAATTAATATAGATAAATTAATCCACCATGATTCAGATTTATATATTGTAATTCAAATATATCAAAGAGTGACCAAGAGGCACCAGGAAACAGGGTATGGATTAGAACAGGATAAGAGACTGGCTTAAGAATGAAGTAGCTGGATCTGGGGTTACAAGATGTGATCCTACACTGCAGAACGGTAAAGGGGATAAAAGATTATGACTATGATGATATATCAAAGATTGATTTTTTGTTAAGCATTTTTAATACTATAAGCTCTGTTTCTCTTACAGGTTAGCAATCTGTTATAGCCAAAGTGGGGGAGGTTGAGATTCGTTCAGCAGGCTCAGCTCAAAATAAATTTAAACCTGATCAGGCTGAATTTAAATAAGTGCTGTTCTACTCTGAAGTTGCTAAGTTGGCACCTAGACACTTTTAGCTAAGATATAAAAAACAAAAAATAAGTAATTAATTGTAATTAATAATTTACAAAATTTATTTTTTGGAATTAATCATTCATTTATGTCTCTGGATTATTCAATATTTTCCTGTCGATTCTTGTCATTTGTTTTACTTATTTCTTTGATTTTTACAAAGTTGAAAATCAAACTACAGTAACTTATAGTCACTAGTAATTACGTATATAATTATTAAATAAAAGTATGGATAGTATTTTATTCAACATATATCATATCTAGTTATATCAATTTATTTCCATCTCTCAATTTATTATTTACCAGAATATTAAATCCCTAAAAATGTAAATCAAGTGTAAAATGATCATATTTTCCAAATTTTTAAGGATTGGCCAATGTAATATGCAATTGAGGTCAACTTTAGCATTTATATATTTTATTTATAGTAAATAATTTATGAAATATTAAATAAGTATTTACATTATATAAAAATATTAACAATACTTATTTATATTAAAAATATATTTAAAAAAATGTACTACTGAAGGCCTTGAAGACCCTCGGGTGCAGTAATGTGTGAGGAAAGTATTGTTTCTTGGTCAGCAGTCATCAACACACACACCCACGCGTGCGTGCACACACACACACACACACACACACACACAGCTTGATTAATAACCTAGACAATGCTCCCTAGTAAATAGAAAAATAGAATTAACCTAAATTAAATACTAAAATTAAAGGAATGACTAGAATATTGCACGATTTAGGGTTTAATAAAAAAATTAATTACATTTACTTTTTTTTTTTTTGTGAGTATAAAACCAAGAGAATAGCCAAGAGAGATCATAAATAATATGACAGTTTAACAGATCATTATAAAAGGATATTACACTTCACCAATGTATCTACTATGCACATGGAGACTAATACATTAATGCAAGTTTAAAATATCTACACAATAGCCAATAACAGAAGAAAGACATTTCTCAAAGAAAACGCTCTAAAAAAACAAAAACATTTATGTCATGGTAATTTAGTTACTAAAATTACTAAAAAGGAAAAATAAGATATGGGGTGTTAAAGTGGCTGATCCCTATTCCTAAAGAAAGTTTTGGATCAAAAAGAAAAACTTTTAATTATTAATGAATATTATTAATAATTAAAAGTCCAAGGCTAAAGCCCATTTGCCCAAAAAATTTAATGGTCATGAACAACACTTGAATAAGTGCAACGTAATAGATTTTAGTGTTTTATAATTAAATGGAAACAATAGATATTATTATCTAGAAACTCTACTGTACATGGCAGTTTAATAAAACATAATGTTTGTATTTAAAAAAAAAAAATGTTTATCTCTTTGATGGTTGAAAGATTTTACATTTACATCATTTAATATATATATATTATAGTAAAAAAAAAAATATAAACTAAAAAAAAAAGTGTATCTATGAGATATGCATAAAATTATAATGTTAAAAATTATTCAATAAATAAAACTGGACTGTATAAAAAATCAAGGAACACTCATATTTGAAGGGGTCTGCCAACGATGGTAGTAAAAAACAAAAGTATATTTAAAAATTGATATATATTCATATAATTTTAAATATCTTATTTTAAAGAAAAGATATTGGCCCTGACCAGGAATCGAAAACGGATTTCCCAAGTAATAAGTGCTATATGCTACCACTAGACAAAGAGGGTTGCATTTAGGCCAAGTAAATCTTCTCTCTTTATTGATGCCCATCCTACAGTGAAGAGAGAAAATTGACTGTGGTGCTCTAGTTGTAGTGTACAGCGCATGTTCTCGGGAGACGTGGGTCTGAGTCCTGGCCACAGCCAATCCTTTCTATTCAAAATCAAATATTTAAGAGTATTAAAAAATAAAGAAAAGGGGTCATCCAAGAAATAAATTAAATATCTACTTCAAACACACACACACACACACACACACACACACACACACACACACACACACACACACACACACACACACACACACACACACACACACACACACACACACACACACACACACACACACACACACACACACACACACACACACACACACCCACACACATATATACATATATATAGGGCCTCCCAAGCAAGATGTGATATGCGATGTCTCTAATGGATTTTGAACATATATTCAAGAGCTAATTATAATTGTATCAAGTACAATGTAATTCATTATTTATTTACATTCAGAAGATTTATACGTAGTGAAACATCAGTAATCCGAAGACTTAACAATAATCTGACATTGAGCAAACTTCCCCTCCTTATGCACACATATACACAAGCAAACAAAAGAGGGGATGGTAAATCGAAATTTTACCATAAATAATATTTTCTTTTAGAAAAGGGATCTAAGGAGCAAGAAAAAAATCCTATAACACAGACTATCACCTAAATAAATTAACAGCTTTCATGAACACCACCTGCAGTTCTGATTACTGACATGCACTGTGTATATGTATGTAATGTACGTCTGTGTATATATATATATATATATATATATAAAACCCTCACGACTTTCATTAAGGTGGAATGTTTTAATTATAAGGATTCAAAGGCTGATTTTTTCCAATAACATTTAAATTACTTCATTAGCACACATAAGCTGAGTCAGACAGAACCAGAAAATGGATCGATCTCATTACATATACAATTCACAATTTAGAAGGTGCTTTATGTATTTCTTAACGAGAGAGATATTGGAGAACTTTCTCAGAAACAAAAACTAACTATTTGAACATCCAATCTTCTACCAACAAAAAATTACCGGGAGGCAATGACAGAAACACTGATGAAGTTTACCTCAGTGTCAAGTCTCTTAAAATACAAATATAATAATTAGTTAATAAATCACTTTTAAATTTAATATTTGTATATTCTCAGAGCAAATAATTTTACATTTACATGGAGTGGAATACTGTTTCTTTTGCCTGAACATGAAGTGTTGATAACAAAAAAACAATCTTGATTTAAATAGATAAAATTATATGAAGGAATATTAATTAATTGACAAAATTGGCACCTTGAAATTCAATTCAAGCTTGAAAATTTTAAATTTGTATCAAATTGTCAATATTTCAATAGTTATCACCTCTGTATCATGAAAAATTATTTTTCATTTCATATGCTACAATCTAAAAAGCATTGTATATTTTATGGTGAGTTATCAAGAACAAAGAGTGTACTCCACTGTAACTGAATATTGTTTATTTCCATATTGCCATATCTTAAGAAGAAATGTATTTCAGAAAGAGAGAGTATGTATATGAGTATATAGATACATAGTAATTGCATATGAGAGAGAGAGAGAGAGAGAGAGAGAGAGAGAGAGAGAGAGAGAGAGAGAGAGAGAGAGTGAGAGGGGGGGGGAGCAATACATTATTATAATGGATATAGTAATTTAATGCAGCAAAGATAAGGGTTCCAACCAAATACATATATTTATATATTTATTCTGGGGGAGAAGCCTCCTTTGATTCGATATGGAAGTCAGTCAAAGAGGAGCAAAAGAAAGGAGAACCATTATTGAAAATTATAATGACCTAAAAGTGCAAGAAGATTCTCCTACCCAAGCAGAAGATAGTAAGTTAGGCAAGGGAAAAGTAGAGTGAAAAACAAAATAATATATTAATTAAATATTTAAATAAAAGATAATGGAAAGCATATTATTTCACAATCCTAGTTAATAGTCCGGGCAAACTAAGCCTGAAAATGACAAATATACAATAATGCCATGAAGTTCCAATTATTTCAGTAATGTGTAGGAAAGGATCCCCTGTACTTGGTGCTGTCCCCCAAAAAAATCCCCAGCATACGTGATGCCGCACAGGGTAAGCCATGGGCGTCTATCCCCCCTCTGCAGAAAATATGAGAAACATAAGTTATAAATTAAATGATCAACGTATTCATTTACTATATTTATTAAGTATTACATAAAAACATATTTTAGTTTTGAAATATCAATAAGTTTTATTCGAACCATTAATTGAGGCTTACACAGTCCATTTCCCCATACCAATCAAAATAATTTTACCATCCTGCCCCCCCAAGACAAAAAATTTACCAGATTGTATCCCCAAGACAAAATCCTTCGGACATCCTTGGTTTAAGCAATACATATATATTCTTTAAGGGAATTAAATACTCTTCAACTTTTTAATTCACACCTTGGTGAAAAAAACAACAAAAAAAACAATTTTTCAAAAAATTTCCCATTTTCCAGAGAGAATATATCATAAAGGTTCATTTCTTCAAATACTTTTTGTACAACAGCAAATTTTAGGTTTTTTTATTATCTTTATTTTTCATTCTATGTCTTTTTTCTAAGAAACACCATCTAGAGAGATGTATACCTAAGGTGGGATGGTCCCTTTAAATCCCCCACCCTGTGGCACCATGATCCATGGGGATTTTACATTGCCAGTAAAGGGGACCCTCCATTACACATTCCTGAAAAAATTGGAACTACATAGTTTTTTTGTTTATTTTTATTATTTTGCTTAGCCTATAAAGAAAGGTCATTAATATAATTTCAAAACCTTATCGGATAGTAATCAACTAATTTTGAACATTAACTAAGCTTGCTTAAGAGTAATACCTTCACTTACATTTTAATTTTAACAACTTTTCCATTTAATAACTGTTGCCTCCTTCTCTCGATGTTGTTTATAATGCAAATTAATACCTTTCTATACCATCTTTGTGTTAACTACATACTCGGACCAATATAAATTTACTCAAAACTAAATTTTTTATGATAACAAATTTAAAGTCATTCTATCTTTAATAATATACAGTCATTGTCATTAAAGGAGCATTAAAAATAATTATTATAACTAATTTATTCATACAAATCTTTGGTCTATAATAAACTAGCTCTGACTACTATTAATAATGTACATGTTTATATTAAATTATAATCTAACTTTTCATATAGCTATTAGTGTTTAAAAAAATAATTGTTATTTATACTTTGTTAAAGATAAATTATTTGCTATTTCAGACCTAATAGATAATGTTCATATCTATCGATATTAGGGACCAACCTCGATAATCATGTTTGTTGAAAATACCTAAGTTATTATGTGCATATCACAGGAATCATTGGAGTCAAATAGTTTAAGTGTATATAAGGCTCCTAAAAATAATTTTAATATGCTATTGATCCTGAAAAGTAAAAGCATTCACAATTTAGTTTTAACTTCATTTTTTAAGTATATACCTCACCACCAAATGAACATGTATTTAGTCACTCTAATAATATATCTTCAATAGATAAGCATAATAATTTCTTTTACTAAGTAAAATTACACGTAAACAAATTGTTTTGTGGAAAAGAGCAATAATAATAATTGAAAAAATAAAAATAATATTGGAAATAACTAAAAGTAATGAATTATTTTTAATAACAGGATGATTCACTTTTTGAAATTTAATAACTTCCTTTCTTTAAATTCTTTACTTCTAGGAGTTCGATCTGATTCTGTTACTTAATATACAGAGGATTCGTAGACTAAAATTATTATAACATAATTTTATGAATTCTTAGAGAAAAATAAATATCACAACTAACATTATTAATCCTAGAAATGAAGTATAAACATTTATCTGATATAACAAAAGGTTTTTCTTAATCCTGCCTGCTGTATCATAAGTATTATTTTATGCTATTTCATAATGATAATTATTAAAAGGTTTAAAAGTAAAGTACTTACTTTACTAAAGTAACCTCCAAATCATTAAAGAAACATCCATATTTCCAAACTTGTGTTGGCAAGTATGAGTCATTTTAAATGAATTATACCTTTTCTGAATTTTAATTAATTGATAAATTATCAGTTTGTAATCAGGACCTTTGCTAAATAAAACTAATGAATATCATTGTTATCTCTAATTCTAAATGACAATAAGAAGTAAAAATATAATTTAAACATATATTGTATTGAAATCTTAAGCTGAGTCACATGTGATGCAAAGTCGGGATGGAGTGATGCAATCCTCATGGCAAAAGTCCCCACACCTTCTGCAAGGAACTAATGGCCTCAGGGAACATGCACACGACAGTGCTGGGCCACCGACTGAGGCTGGACGCCCACGACCACCACATGCAGGGGATTCACTATTTGACGGAGGAGCAGAGTTAGATCTTCTAACACCTCCAACCTGTTATAGCAGGCTATTAAATAACCAAATAAATTCTTACATATTAAACTATGCTTATATCAAATATCATATTTAAGTTAAACAATATTTTAGAAATTTTGTAAGAAGAATGTAGGAGCCATACGAGTCATTATAAAATCAAATCAGTTAATACTGAATTAAATAACCTCAATCAATAATGCTTCATTTTAATAGAAAATAACTTTTAAAAATAATCAATAATTTAAAATCCTCACTTATGTTACCATCCGGAAGCCAAACTGAAAACTTGAAAGTTTGACAGAAAACTGCATAATTGCAGTCAGAAAACAAGTTTAAAATTGCATAATTGTGACAAGAAGATTTTACGAGATTTTCATATCGAGAATTCATTTACGATACCCCACCTATGTTACCGATGTTGGTGGGTAGAGTGAGACGTTTTTGGAAAAGCCACTTGTCAAACTTGTTCTGACCGCTCAGTAGTTGATGTAAGCCACCAATGGAACTTCTCCATAGAATTTTTAATGCAGTAAAGTATTTTAATTGCAGCTCATCTACATTACCACTCATCTTTTCTCTTATTAGTTGCAGGACACTTACCTTATTCATTATTCACACCTGTTACACTAAGCATAAATGCAATTATTATAGTTTTGAATTTTGTAATAACTGAAGTAAACCGTTTTTACTTTCACTTACCTATATATGAAATATATAGTAAGGGAAAGTATTGAGATCGTGAAAAATTTCGACTTCCGGTTTTCAACGGAAATACACGTTTTGGGGTCCCCTGAGTCCAAATGACCAAGTCCCACGAAATGGTTTGTGTGTGTGAACAGACTATCTCAAAAACTATAAGCCGTACGCACCTGAAATTGGGTATTTGGTGTATGAATATGCCCGCGATATGACAGCAAAAATTTCATCAAAATTGGTCAAACAGAGGGGTTCTTTATTTAAAAAATTTTGTCTATTTTTATGTTTTTCTTGATTTTCTCAAAAACAGCTGTAACGATTTTGATTAAACTCAGTATTTCATGTAAGTATATGCACGTGATGTGACAGTGAAAATGTCATCAAAATTGGTCAATTTGAGGGGGCACTTTACTTAATAAATTCTTGGTACTTCCTTCTAAGGCTTAGTCAAGAATATGTCGTCCGGAATGACGAACATTAATGACCACCAAAAAATGTACCCCTCTAAGCTTAGCGGTTAAGCATAAGGGGTATCCTAACTACATTTGGACTAAGCGTTGCAAACCTATTGACTCAAAATTAACCCTTGATCAATCAGGGAGGAATTCGATAGATTGGTTACACAAGAGCCTAATCGATCGGTATATTAGTGAGCTATATCTATGGAGGGGGTACTTTATTTAAAGAATTTTGTCTAAGTTTTACGTTTTTTTTATTTTCTCAAAAACGGCTTTAAGGATTTTGATCAAACTTGGTATTTGGTGTATGTATATGCCTGCAATGTGACAGTAAAAAATTCATCGAAATTGATGAATTGGAGGGGGCACTTTACTTAATAAATGTTGTCCCATTTTCACGTGTTTTTTTAATTACTCAAAAACGGCTTCAACGATTTTGATCAAACTGGATATTTCATGTATGTATATGTCCGCAATGCGACAGCCGAAATATCATTTAAATTGGTCTAACGGCTTTAAGGATTTTGATCAAACTTGGTATTTGGTGTAGGTATATGCCTGCGATGTGACAGTAAAAATTTCATCGAAATCGAAGAATTGGAGGGGGCACTTTACTTAATAAATGTTGTCCCATTTTCACATGTTTTTTTTATTTACTCAGAAACGGCTTTAACGATTTTGATCAAACTTGGTATTTGGTGTATGTATATGCCTGCGATAAGTAAGTTCGTAAGTGAAAGTTGTGTGTTGCGCGCATCACACCAGATTTTTTTACAGTGTTTTCCCAAAAACCTCAACTTTGTTAAACTCAATTATGTCACCATTATGCTAACATAAAAGGTAATAAAACAAAATGTTTAGAAGATTAAGATATAATGTGGGGGGAGGGAGGAAAGAGATTACTCAGCTACCATAACGTTTGTAGATTTAACTTCTAAACATTGGTCTACATCCATGATACAAGTGGGTGTAGCAATAGAATGATTTGCTGTTTACATTATTCAACATATTAGTTTTCTTTGATTCCCACTTTTTTGAAAAAAAAAAAAACTAAGAAAAAAGCTCCATGTCGACTAACGTTTTTGCATATTGGTAATTATTTTTTCTTTACCTATCATGATATGTTAACCATAACAACGAGGAGCAATAGACTTTGTTGAAGAGCAATTGCTCCTCGCTGTTATGGTATACCAAAAATCCATAAACCCGGTAATCCCATCTGTCCCATCATTTCAAATATTAATTATCCCTCCACCAGACTCAGCAAATTCCTTCCACTTTTTAGAACAATTATAATGAAAATTCTCAATAATTTTATCTTAGCCTCTTTCGACACTGAGAGTCTATTCACAAACATACCGACGTATCGTGCCCTCCAAATCGTTGAAGAAAAATGGAACATTTTAGAATCCCATACTAAACTCAATCAATCAGCCTACATTGATTCTTTTGCATTATGTTGTAATTTCAGATATTTTTGTATTCAAAATAAATATTTTCTCCAAACTTCTGGCTTTGCAATGAGTAGCTCTCTAGCTCCTCTCTGGTATTTTTCTTAACAACCTACTTGATTCCGTGTTACCTAATTTCCCCAATGATATTTTTTTCTTTAAAAAATATGTAGACGACCTCCTACTGATACTGAATCCCTTCGCTATAACTGATATTCTCACCGACTTTTACTCTGCAATCCTCTAACTCTGCCATCCACGTCTTCATTTCAGTGTTCAATAATTAACACAAGGGAAACTAAATGTTCTCTTTCATTCCTAGATATTTCCATCCTATTCTGGCCGACTCCTAAACTTTCTAAACTATTCTCCTCCTAAACTAAAATTTCTCCCAACATCCATATCACCAAAAAATCAACATCGCAAAAAACCTTAAATCCATTGTAGCCTTGTCCAATCCACAATTTCATGGTCATAACAAAATCTGCTTGAAAAATATCTTAAAATCCAATGATTTTCCCGAGCACTTAATAAAAACACTGGTCAGTAACAATGCAAAAACTCACAATTGTTCTAACAACTCATCACAATCTCTGCTCTCTACTTTGCAATAGTTTTAAAGTCGGCAAACTAGCCCCCTACCTTATTTTACCTTCAGTCTCTGTATTACTCTGGACTCAGAAGGTAAATCTCAGAGTTTATTTTATCTTGCTAACCAGCTACTTATTTAAATATTCATGTATAATTCTTATCATCTTTTGAATAATTATCAGTTTTGAAAAGTATATATGTCACCTAAACATGACATTTGAATTTGGTTTCCATTATTCTGTTACTCCTAGTTGTTACACTCTATAATTAATAATTACATGATAAACATTTAATTGTCTTTTGATAGTTTATATTTTACTGGAAGACTTTTTTAATTTTCTTTTGGTCTTTAAAAATATATAAATCATAACGGAAGATGGGATTTTTCACTGTTTTATAAAATTGGAATTATAAAGACCAAAAGAAAATTTACGAGGGGTGATCAAAAAGTTCCAGGACTGTTGAGATTGCGCGGCAATGGAGTGTCATAGAGCAGTGCGGTTGGCAGCATTGTTTAGCGTGACTCTTCCTGAGCTCAGCTGTTTATTCAGTTTGTTGATAACCTTCTTCATTGCAAAGTTACTGCTGTTTTCGTAAAAAAAAGTTTTTTGTGTTCGGCGATTTTGTGAAATGAATGTAAAGGAAGAGCAACGCGTTTGCGTAAAGTTTTGTGTGAAGTTGGGTAAAATGTTTACTGAAACTTTTCAAATGTTGCAAGTGGCTTTCTGTGATGAATGTCTGAGTCGGTCAAGGTGTCATGAGTGGTACAAAAGGTTCAAGGAAGGCCGGACATCGTGTGAAGATGATTCTCGTTCAGGGCGCCCATCAACTTCGACTGACGACGATCATGTTGCAAGATTGAACAGTCTCGTGCGGTCTAATCGTCGACTAACCATTCGTGAGATGGCTGAAGAATTGAACATTTCATTTGGTTTGTGTCAACAGATTTTAACAGAAAATTTGCAGATGAGAAGGGTGGCTGCAAAGTTTGTTCCGAGACTGTTGACTGAGCAGCAGAAAGAACACAGAGTTCAAGTTTGTCAGGAACTTCTTGAAATGGCAAATGACAATGAAAACTTCTTAAAACAAGTCATTCCATGTTTCCAAAACTTAAGAGAACCATGAAGGGAAAGAGATTTGAGTCCGTAGATGACATTAAAAAAAAATCGCTGGAGCAGCTACACACCATTTCACAAGATGATTTCTCAAAGTCCTTCACACAGTGGAAACATCGTTGGGAAAAATGTATAGCTTCCCAAGGAGAGTACTTTGAAGGGGACGACGTCCAATAGCCTGTAGATTTTTTAAATAAATTAATAAAAAATCAGTCCTGGAACTTTTTGATCACCCCTCGTAATTGTCATCTTCTAGCATAGATACTCATTTGTCTTCTTTTAGCCCTGACGAAGATCCAAAGGTTGGCTTTCCAAAATAAAAAATAGATAACTAAAAATCCCAACTATCAGTCAACCTATCTTAAAAAGTTTTTAGTTTAATTAGAATGTAAAGTGTAATCACCTCATCAATAGTTTGTTGTTTTTGGTCCTAGCATCACTGTTGCACTGCTCTTACAAGTGAGCTAACAACTGTGGGGTCGCTCCCAAATGTGTTCGAATCTTTCTCTTCTGTGATCCCACCCACCAGGTCTCGCCACATTGTAGAGAAATACCCGGGGCTTAACGATTGTCCTGGACATTTTACAACCTTTTCCAGAAACTGAAGCAGGAAATATCTATGTCTTTTTCATTGTAGTCTGTTTTTCCAGATGGGTGGAAGCATATGCCGTCCACAATCAAGAGGCTGCTTGGGTGAAGTTCTGGTAAAGAAGTTCATCACTAATTTCATAGTACCATTTGAACTACATTCAGATCAGGAGAGGAACTTCAAAAGCAAATAATTCCAGGAAGTTTGCAAAAGACTTAGGATTTGAAAGTTTATTAGAGTGCTTAGCTGTCCAAGCGTTGGTCGACAGCCTATATATTTCATGTATAGGTAAGTGAAAGTAAAAAAAATATGAATATTTCTGTTACAAATAAGAGTTCTAGATTTTAGTTGGAACCGTTACATAACCTTATTAGTACATAATCATATTTTCTATAGGTGACGGGAATATTCTAAGCCCTTCTGGGATGTTCCATTCCGGACTAAATATAAGAGCGATGGACTAGGGGCTTAGTGTTGCCTTGCACATCGAAGCATATGGTTACTTTAATGTTACTTGTGTTTTAACTTAATTAAAACTAACCTAATTAAATGTTACTTTAATGTCAGCCACTAGTAGTTACATTTTGTAACGTTGTTGCTGGTTTCAGCTTTTATTGTTTATTAGGCGTTCTGAATTATAATTTTGTGTCAATAAAAATTCTTTAAACCCACATTAGTGTTAAACTGGTTTCAGAAGTGGGATTGGAGGATTAAAATGCCATGCTAACGGATTGGAGCACTGTTAATCGCGGAATTGAGGAGTGAATTATTGGAGCTGGATTTGGATATTTGATTTTGAGGAGGAGTTTGACAAATTAGAAAAGACAACGGAAAAAAAAGTCTTGAGAAAACAGCTCACACAACAGCTATTGAGAGATGAGGAAGAAAGTGAACCCTCAATGCCGACAACCAATATGATTTTTACCTGTTAGTGAGCTGGCTTGAGATAAAGTTTGGCCACTATCACCTTGAACAGGAATACCAGTCTCAGTTGAATAGCAGTAAGCAGAAGGCAGCAGAGACTATCCAAGAGTTTGAGGCTGGTAATGCTGCTGGCTAACCCGATGGCTCCGGAAAGTTTATTAGAGTGCTTAGCTGTCTGAGCGTTCGTCGACGGCCTACGGGTCTTAAAGACCTGCCCTTTAAGACTTTAAGCCCTGCTGGACTTCAGAGAGGATTTCACTCGTCCTATATTGCCAGTGGATGCCCTATCCACACTATACCACAGTCAAAGAACAATAAAAGCTTTGTAGACACGGTTATAAAAGTTGGGAATAAAGAATTTGTAGTCTCGTAAAAGAAATCCTGTATGGTGTTGGAGCTGTGGGGAGCTCAGACATGTCAGGAGTGCCTGAAGAAGCGGACCTCTTCTGAAGCACCACAGCCCCAGGGAAATTAGGAAGTGCCGACTCCTGGAGGGCTACATCGACCAGACACCATCTTCAGGACCTTCCTCTTCTAGTAGCCTCTCCGGGCTACAGAGCTGGTAGTTTATATTAGGACCCTTGATACAATCCGAGACCGACTAAAAATTATCTTGAGATGAAAAAGATCAGAGATTGAAAAGTGGCCAATCGTCGTCATACCTGGCACAAGTATCACCATTCTCACCCATTTTGAATGGAAGTTGTTCCATGGGCACAATGGAAATCCCTAGTTATTGAAGACGGTTTGCTCAAAAGAGTGATTGAGAAAGTTCACAGCTGTCAATCCAGGAAGCAGCTTCTCATACCTGAAAGATCTGCGTGCCAGAAGTATTTCGTCAACTTCATGATCAAGTGTCAGGAGGATACCTAAGTGTGACAAAAACACTCCAGAAAGTGCATGAGATGTTCTACTGGGTGATCTACTCTGATGTTGTTAAGGAGTCATTCCATAAATGGAACATCTGCTGTGCAAGCAATGGATCAGCTCGCAAACGCCGTACAGATTTAGCAGTATATTGCGAGGAGTCCCTCCGAGAGAGTAGCCCTGGACATGTTAGGACCTTTTCCAGAAACTGAAATAGAAAATATCGATGTCTTTTCAGTCTATTCAAAATCTATTAGGCGCACGTGGTAAAGCAATGGATGAGGCAATGTCGGGAATACGGAATTTATTTCGATCACGACAAGCTCCTGACACTGTTCTTCGCCGATGATCAGGTGGTGATGACCCGGAGGATAGTTTTCCTGTAGATGGTAGTCCTCCAATTGAAACAATTTTATGAAGCAGCAGGTTTCAGCATTAATTTCTGAAAGACAGAGTATATGGCTGTAGGTTATAATGAGGAAAATGATCTGCTCATAGGTGCAAAAGAGTTAATACCTTTAAATATTTTGGAACCTTTCTGGAAGATGTGGGGGCATGTGACGTTGACGTCCGCAACAAGGTGGAACTTGCAAGGAGGGCTACTAGGATTTTACTATTGAATTTAATCGGGAAAAATGAAAAAAACAGAGTAACTTCATTACATAATAAATTTTAATTAAGACTGAACACATATAAGAGAAAGGGTGACTACATCATCTGTACATTTTATTTAATTATTAAAATTACAATTGCTAAATAAATATTTCAATGAAAACATATGACATATGAAATCATTGATAAATTATTTCATATCTCAATAGTTACTCCCTGTTCTCTGGAACAACACCTTCTCAAATGAAAGCAAGTGACGAATCTTCTCGGTCATAGTCTATATTAACTTACAAATGTGAGGCGTGGTCGATGAATACTCGCTTGCATACCAAGGTTCGGGCTGTTGAAATGGACTATTGGAGAAGATGTCTCAAAATAACAAGATTAGACAGAGTCTGAAATGAAGAGGTGAGGCTAAGGATGGGAGTTATCGAGACCGTCTCGGAAAGAATCAGGAAACAGCGGTTTAGGTGGTACGGGAACTGCAGGAGTATGCCGGAAGAGCATTGATCGCACAGAGTCCTGGACTGGTCTCTTTCCTCATTAAATATATAATATAAACTGTTAAATATAAAATTAAAAGTAGTCTCATATATAAGAAAAGAATTTATATAAAAAAAATGCAATTTTCACTTCTAATGTATTGTACCACTAATGTGGGTTTATATTATTTTTAGTGACGTAAAATTATCATTCAAAACATCAAACAAACAATAAAAGCTCTAACTAGTAACACCGTTACAAAACGTTATGACTAGTGACCACTAGGTCACAAAAGTAACTATCTGCTTCGATGTTCCAGGCAAGACTCAGCCCCTAGTCGATTGCTTATTTTATTTAATCCAGAAGGGAACATTCTAGAAAGGTAGAGAATATTCCCATCATACCTAGAACATGTTATTACCCACTGATACGGTTATATAACTAAACTCTGGAACTCTTATTTGTACAAGAAATAGTCACCTATTTTTTTATTTTACGTCACACTGCCCTCCTTAGATAAATTCCTCCTGGATGTCTTTTTTCCCACTTGGGACTATTCTCTCGCAATGGAAGGTCTCTTCTTGAATCCACTGCGCCTGTTCTTCTTCACTGAGCGAATATAATGGAAGATCGTTGTCTTTCCATTGGTATAATTGTAGAACCGGTAAATCACATCATTGATCTGTTCAATGTTTTTTTTTTCGATGTCTTTTCTAATTTTTCAAACTCCTCCTCAATTGCAACAGCCCTTGCTTCCTGTTTACCAATCTGTCATCCCAACAGACAGGTAAGTAAACTAGTCATTCATCTCGCCCGAAAAGGTGGCTTACCTAGTCATTCATTTTACCAGACAGATTGGTCAATCTGTAAATCAATCCATTCACATCACCAGACAAATGGGTCAGCTAGTCATTTATTTCAACAGCCTAGCTTGTCAACTTTTCATTGAACCCATTAATGTCACCAGAAAAATTGGCCAGCTTGTCATTTATTTTAGCAGACTAGTTACTTAACCCATTTACGTCACCAGACAAACGTTTATCTCAGTCGACAAATTATTTAAATCAGCCTTTAAAGCCCTATCATCAAACTCTACTGTCTCAAATCTACGCCCTAACTTCAATAATACTCTTATAATAAGCGGGCCAAAAAGATTGCTTTCGTGTCAGTAGAATCCAAATCCAGCTCCAATAATTCACTCCTTAATTCCGCGATTAACAGTGCTCCAATCCGTTAGCATGACATTTTAATCCTCAAATCCCACTTCTGAAACCAGTGTAACACTAATGTGGATGTAAACAATTTTTATTGACACAAAATTATAATTCACAATGCCAAATAAACAATAAATATTTGAATATTCCCATCAAATATAGAAAATATGATTATGTACAAATAAGGTTATGTAACGGTTCCAACTAAAATCTAGAACTCTTAGTTGTAACAAAAATATTCATATTTTTTTTTACTTTCACTTACCTATTTATGAAATATATAGTAAGGGAGTATTGCGATCGTGAAAAATTTCGACTTCCACTTTTCCATCTTTTGGTTAGGGTAATTTTTTTCTAATAATTGTTATTATAATTTGGACACGCATTAATATTAAAGCTATAAAAAAAAAAAAAAAAAAAAAAATCGTAAACGGAAGCAAAATATAGCTTCAATGGAAATTGGATGGTTAAGCCTAAATTATGCTTATGCCACTTTTACAGCACACTCCAGTAGTAAGTGGAGAACTTTTCAGACATAAATCATAGAAAATATCGTTTATTTTGAATTTGTATTTAATTTTAATGTCAAATTAACACTATCAGATAATTGGAATATTATCTAAACTATGTATCAGTTAAAAAAACACAGATGCTATATAATTGTAATATTTGTTGTTAAAAAAAAAAATATATACATATATATATATATATATATATATATAAGTATACAAATAAATACTTACATGAGATGGGTGTGAGGGTAATACAGCCATGCTAACAGGAATACCAGCATTTGAAGTGAAAACATGGCGAAGTACTACAGCCTGTCGTGGTCTTTGCCTGGGGGTAGGCTGGGGGATACGCTTTGCTAGAAGAGAAGGGGGTGGCTTCAATTGGCACCTCAGCTGATGACGATTAGGAGAGTTCTGAATGACGGCTTGGCAAATCTGGTATGACCGCTCCAAATTTACAGCACCAGGAGGGGGCTTATTTGAACTGCGGCTACCCCTCCCTCCACCACTACTCTGTATTTAAAAAAAAAATAAAAACTACAAACCAGAGTCGACAGTATTCATAATAATATATCCATCCAGAATGAAGGAAGAAATGAATCATCACTATTTCAGAGAAGTAATAAAGAAGTTCAAGAGCTAAAACTTTTAAAAAATAATTTGGCTACAAATGTACATCCTAAAATTTGATAGAAACTTGTTCCACAAATGTTTTAATACTTTACATCTTACTGAGATATACAGGTTATTAAACGATATGAGATAATGACCATCAGTAAATTAAAAAAATTGTATATCCAAGGTTTTTCATTATCAGTACCCTTTTCAACCAGACAATTAAGAAATTAAGGAATTAGATTTTAAACAGTCAGTGAAAATTTTTCCTCTTTTTTTTTTTTTTTTTCAAAATACATAAAAATTCTTATTCAGACAGTAATACTTATGATTAAAAAAAAAAAAAAAAAATCATGAAGATATTTAAATTATTTATAATTAATATATTACCTGCCATAATTATAATTATTAACATCAAAATTAATATTACTTTAATTAATATCAACATCAGGCAACATAAAAAAAAAAAAAAAAAAAAAAAAAAAAAAAAAAAAAAAAAAACTTCTCAATGGAGAGAAAGAAGAAGTACCTTCAGTGGTTGGATTTGAACCACGGACCTCTACAACGTGAGAATAGTGCGCTATGCACCAGACTAGCTTGACTCTTGAACCGGCCTCCACTCGGTCGGCTCTCCACTGTCACTTTTGTTTCAATTGTTGATGTTTTTACTCAAGTATTTTTATTTCACATAAATAATTAAAATCATTAATTATTTATCTATATTGCATGAACATAGGTATTTCTATTATATCTACATAATTATTTTATTTTGTTTCCCAGCTGCTCTGACAACAAAAAATAAATAAAAACATTTTAAAAAAATTCTCTACTTGGCACAGTTTCTGTGTTTTGTTTCCTTGACGAAATTTAACCATCAAAAGTATACAAGAAACTAATGTGTATACAATTTCAGAACCAACTCTTGGGCAGAACAGTTTGTTTTAATTTCAAGCTAAAGCTAAAGATTACCAATAATTTGTTTGAATACATAGTTTGTTTATCAACCCCACATTACTTTGTTTTTCTTCTAAGTTTCAAAAACTAAAGATTGTGCGGAATGAGAATTAATATACATGACATTTTTTTTCTCTTTTAAGATTTACTTTCTACCAAGCATCCTGAATAAATAAACATTCATTTTATGAATTTATATATATAAAAATTCATAAAATGAATATATACACTCAACAGCAAAAAAAAAAAAAAAAACGGACACTTAATATTTTTGATTTTAAATGTTGATTATGATGATTGTGTTTGTTTATATGGGTAATCCCGTTAACAAAGAGCAGATAGGGCCTATGTTTATTGAAATAATGCCTCTAGAATTATATAGAACAGATGAAAAGGCATTAGGTATTCATTTGTTTATGTTCCTTTTTCTTCAGGCTGTTAAACTATATTCAGTATTTCTCAACTGGAAGTTGTTTTTGTACTTTTAACATGTTTAATTTTTATGCACCCTTTTTCTGTCATTAATAAGCTTTCTTTTTCTATTCTATTCAAGAATAATGGTTCTATCAAATGAAGATGTAGCCCGAGATGATGCATTGGCAAGAGAAGGCCGTAGAATCCGTTATATTGCTGTAAAGCTTGGAGTAGCTCGTTAGGTTGAGACTGAGGGAGTATGGACTTAGAGCAAGACGCCCTGCAGCGGGGCCCCAACTACTGGAAAGGCATCGGAGAGAAAGGCGTTTATTTGCTGACCAGCATATTCATTACCCTATGGAGCAATGGGGAGCTGTTTTATTCACAGACGAGTCTTGCTCCGGTCTGATATCCTCCTCCTAGTGACGTAAGGCAGCTTAAAATTGCTTTTCGTGAAGAATGAGATGCTGTGCCAGTGGAGTAAGTCCAAAATGTAATTTCTTCAATGCCTTACAGGGTTAGGGGACCGTGTAAGACGGGGTAATACCCATTATTAGCAGGCCTAATAACTTAATTATTAATTTTTAAAGAAGCACTAATTTCTTATTTTTATTATTTATTTAAAATAAAGTAAATAAAAAAAATATTTGTTATTGGCAGAATTTATTTACATAACCTTTAAAGAAACTAATTTTTACAAATAATTTTAGAAAAAATCGTATTAACCAGAATTATGGGGAAAAATCAGGGTGTCTGGTTGTTTTTGCTGCTGAGTATATATATACATTTTTTTTTTTTTAAACCTATTTAGTTCCAATTACCTTTGATTGAAGAGGTTTAGCCGGGACAGCGCGAACAGGAGTACTGGTGGTCAGAGCAAGATAAGGCAGCGCTGAAGAAGAGGCTGGTGGCGGTGGGGGAGGGGGTGGTGCTGAGGCAGTTAATGGTGGAAGGCAAACAATTGTTGTGGGTGGAATAACACGAACAGGTTCATTTCCTCCTTCAGCTGAGCTGGATGATACTTGAGAATCCACCTCTGGTGTCAGTGTAACTGTCAAAAATAAAACATCAAAGGTATGTGAAAAATTAAATCTAACTATATTTTCATAAGCAAGAAGATAAAAAATAAATGGTAAATGTGTATTAATTCTTTTTACTTTCAGTAATCTATGAAATATTTTGACTTTTGATTTTCTACTGAAATACTTGTTTTTGGATCCCCTATGAGTGAAATTTCATCCCGTGTGCGTGTGCGTGTGTGTGTGTGTGTGTGTGAGAGCTGTAATGAGCAGAGACCGTGCCAGGTATTCCTGGCAATAACCCTGTTGGGTCTCCAAAATGATTACTAATCCATTGTATCTTGAACAGGCTTTCCACAAGCCAGGATAGCGCAACAACAACCCTTACTTGGATTACAGGTATAAAGCATTTCACTTTTTGGTGTTTTGATTTTGAAATAAATTGAATCTTAAATTTGCATAGTGAATAATATAAGTATAAATAAGAGAATGAGGTATTTAGTAAAACAAGAATTACTAATACTATGATTATATTCGTGATTAAGATACATAGTCTTTGGGGTCACGCTCTCGTTGCACCGCTCGCTTACATTTAAAATTTAATTTGTCCAGCTCTAAGCGCCCCACAATGGCTGGACATAGCTTAAAATTAAACTTGAAATGTCCTTTATGTAAGTGTTATATAAAAACTTCATAGACTGCTATAGTATGAAAATTCCTTACAAGCTACTTTTTAAAAATCTAAATTGTCATTTTTTATTTTTATTTTCCAAAAAATAGGAAAGGCTAAAAATTAAAACCATTTTTTTTTTCTTTTTTACGAATGTAGGCAACGTCTGGTGTCTTTATAATAAATTTCAAAGCAATATCTCTAAAAATAAGTAAACAGTGACGAGAGAAACAAGAATTCCCTATTAATGAGTAAGTAAAAAAAATAACCAAAAATAAATTATTGCAATTGAAGATTTATTTATCTTCGTGTTTTATTTTTAGGATAGACTAATAGAGAATCAAATTCTGCACATTATAGAATAAGGAAAGAGGGATCTAGCGCAGCATGTTTTAGAGAGAGACAGAACTCCCCAGGCCACTTACTTACTACCATCTCGAAGTGAAATGGACTATAGGCCTGGGATGGTTACTATTTGGTGGGCTTCATTTGGGCTAATTCTTTGGGCAGGGGGTCTATGGAAGCCTATGGCAATTTCATCGGTGGGCAATATGCAGAGTATGGGAATTTTTAATTTTGAACCGAAAATGAGGGAACTTTATTCAACCAGTTTTTTTACAAATTATTCAATTAAATTATGAATGAAAATTACTGCAAAAGATCCCATTTTGTTATATCATTTGAAGATTTGAGTAAGTAGTACAATTGTGAACACGTGAAGTAATTGGGATTACAAACAGCGATTCCAACTTTTAGAATCCTCCACTGCCCATCTATCTTACTGCCTGGCTGCACTCAACTCAAAGAAAATTTTTACCAAAATTAAAACAAGTTCGGAAATTGTATCCTAGGCCTATTAGAAATATGACACAGGAATGAAAATAATGGGTGGGAGGTCTTAGCGGGCTACAGCATAGGAAAACAACTTGCTCCTGACAACCAACTATAAACAGAAAGGTATCTGGTTGTCTGCATCTGGTATACAGTAGTCTCTCGCTAACTAATAGTGTACAGGGGGTGTTCGGATTACCGAAAAATTCGGATTACAGAGGGAAAGTAGGGAACAAAAAATTCATGTAAATTTTATTTTATTAGAACACAAAATATACATAAATACATATTAAAATATTTTTACTTATGTAAACAAATTATTTTTTAAAGAAATCAGTTATTTTCCTTTGTTGCCATTTTTCTAAACTATTTCGGAGTGAGCGACCTTCTATTCATCTCGAAGATGACGAAGTAATAAAACTTGTTGCCATGGTACGTTGTTTTCGATGGCCCAATCAATGCAGTAGTTGAAATTTTTTACTGCATCTTCATGCTTCACAATGTGAACCACAGTTGACGGTCCCTCATCTTCAGTTTCCGATGGCTCCTGACCGGAGCTTACAATTTCATCATCTGTTTTTAGTGCTACCTCATTTTCTTCACTCCCCTGAATCCAATCATTCACTTCGTGTTCTTCGATTTCAACTTCTGGATTGACAGTATTTAAAAGTTTTGATATTAAAACAAGGTTAGACCCAGTTGAAATATCCTCCGTGTCTCTTTTCCCCAACAGTTTGTTCCAAGATGCTCTTATAAGGTTTGGTTGTACGGAATCCCGTACAATTGAATTAATTTAGAACTTATCTAAATTAATTAAAAAATAAATTTTGATAAAATGAGAGAGGGAAAAAACCCCTGGGACATCCTCCCTCTCCTACTCCCCTACCCCCTCCACCTGACCAGGCCCCCTCGGGCGCTAGCCAATGGGAACACAGACTTCGCCCCCGACGGAAGATTATAAGTCACTGATCCCCTTCTCCACTCTCATTCTTTTATTGGCCCTGAAGAAGCCCACAGCAAGATGGGTGAAAGCATGGCAGTGGAAAAACCTGTTACATGTAACAGGAAAAACCTGTTACATATAACCTGTTAGATGGTCAAACCCTGAAGAAGAAATGCATATAATTCTCTAGTTGTTGAAAACTTCATTAAAGGAGTACTGCGCATGCGTGGGCTCAACGTTTTTTATGAGTTGATAATATATTTTTTCTTTTCTTCTCCTATATATGTTTACATGATTTTTTTTCATATTTATTATTTAGCCATTTCATATTTTTAGGCATAACGAGAGACAGTTAATTCCTCCATAAAAATATAAACAAAGGTACTTTATAGGAAAACAAAAAAGCCATATAAGCCCCCTCAGAAGATTTTAATAATAATAAAGCTTACCTTATATTAAAGAAGACTTGATTTCCGTTAAACATGACGAATTTGATCAAAATCATTAAAGCCATTTTTGAGAAAATCGAAGAAAATATAAAAATTGGAAATGAAGTTACGAAAAAAGTGCCCCCTCCGTTTGGTCAATTTTGATGAAATTTTTGCTGTCATATTGCGGGCATATACCTATATCAAATACCCAATTTTAGGTTAGTACGATTTATAGTTTTTGAGCTAGTCTGTTCACACACACACAGACCTTTTTGTGATACTAGGTTATTTGGACTCAGGGGACCCCAAAACGTATTTTTCCGTTGAAAACCAGAAGTCGAAATATTTCACGATCGCAATACTTTCCCTTACTATATATTTCATATACAGGTTAGTGAAAGTAAAAATCTAATAAATATGGTTTTATAGTAGAAAACAAAGAAAATTATTTAGAGAGAAGCCAGGAACATTGTTGTCAGAGAACTTTAAGTGCATACTGCTATCCAATAGAAAAACAAAACCAATTCTCATTGAGAAAAAATTATGTTCCCTTTGCGGTAGCACTTAAGTATACCATGTTCTTTAAATAATGTTTATTTTTAGTCAAACAAAGGAGGCTAGTAAGAGAACATTGTGTGATGCACGAAAAACACCAGATTTTTTTGTTTCTAATAGGTTTTTACTCATTTTTCCTACTTCTAATTTCCTTATTAAAGTGAGAGATTATTTGAGTTCTGATAATACGGTTTAAAAGATAATTAAATATCACAACTTCTGTGAGATTCCACAGCTTCAAAGTTTTTTTTTTCAGATGAGAAGTGATTAATCAAATAATATAATAATAATAGTAAATAATAATGATCAAGTTGTTAACTTGAATTTTTTTATTTCTGTTTTTTTAACTGTTATTGCGGTCTGAGAAAGATAGTTGTTTAAAGATACTTTCAAAGCTAATACTAGCAAGTAGTGACTGATTTTGATTGGTGCTGATTCAGTTTAGCATGATTTTTTCATTTCAAGTAGTTTTTTGAAAAAGAACAAAATCCTACAAAAATACTACTTAACTTTTAAAATTTAGAATACAATTTTTTTTTTTATTAATGAATGACATAGTAAGAATAATATTAGGGTATTACCTTCAAGTTCTAATTTAACATGGCCAGGTGCTTGCTTGTCAGTAGAGGTACTATAATCGACCCATTGAGGAGCTGGCAATGAACTTTCATGAAGTCTCACTTCTAATTCTTCTTGGCATGGTATCACTGAAACCTATGGGAAAAGAAAACCTATAAGACAAAGAGCTGACAGAAAAATATAATAATAAAAGACACACACAATTTAAAAAAAATATAAAATGGTAGGAAATATCTTAAATTCTTAAAACGGCACTGTACCCAAGTTAAAAAAGGCTAAATTAGCTTTGAAATACTACCTAGACCCAGTCATGCTTTGCTATAGCTTTAGTCAGATATTAATTTTTAGGGAAGTATTCTAGTACAGACAGATTAACCAAGATTTTCCTGGTGCTCTATTAATAATCATACAAAACGTAAGGTGAATTGGTATAAAAAATTTAAGTCAGAACATTGACTACATTTAAAGTTTAGCAGACACAGATATACGGAAGCTGAATTTGTAAATATATGAAATATTTAAGGCTTTATTTTGTAATAGTTTAACTATAAAATATTTTTTATTTCCTTTGCATTAAGCCATTCACTATAATTAATAAAAATAAAACTTCTGTTAAGACACTCATTACTGCCATGAAAATTTTGTTTACGTTCAAGGCTAACGTGTAAATAAAAAAATTTAAATTTAACCCCTATTGAGTATCATCAAATACGATCTTCCATAGCAGGTGTTGTAAACTAAACAATGCTTCATTAATTAAAAAATTATAATTAATTTTATTGCTCAAATTTATTTCATTTGCTCATATTTATTATAATACGTAAAATGACTATCAAGTAAACTATAAATTCATCTTCATAAACAAAATTAAAAAAAATATTTATACTTGCAACAGTTCCAAATAAGTTTCTTTATATACCTATATATATATCACTTACAGCAGAACAAGTGTTGGTCTGACACACGTTCCGCTCTAAGTTATATAGTTCTTAAAACATCTGCTAGGGACTTTCATGCTGCCCCCTTTTGTGAGTCTTAAAAATACTTATTCAAAGATCAAGGACTGAAGACACACCCCCTTTGTGGCCATTTTCCCGCCACAAGCCATTATCGCCCATGAAGTGCTGTGTCTGAGACACTGTCTCACCTAACTCGCAACTTTTTCATTTAAGCGTCTCAGAGACACTCATTCTTAATTATTTATTACAAATAGTTTGTATATGTTCTGATACATTCTTTCTTTTGAATTACAAAGTGGTACGTTAATTGACTACATCAAATCCAAATGTTCCATTGACTTCCACTGGAAAATGTTAGTCATCAATCAAATCCATGGGTGGATCTAGCCGGTTGTTAAGGGGGAACTGCAGTCCCAAAGGGGGGCTGCAGCCTCACAGCCCTTCCCCTGGATCTGTCAATCAGCTTTTTTACCTTCAAGTTCCTTCCCTACAACTAAAATTTTATTTGTTCAGCATATTATTTGTTCTCTACGAGTCATTCCATGTCACATCAACACAATTGTTTCCCTCACCATTTCAGATTTTAATGAAATTTGTTACATAATATACCTTTGTATAGACTAAAAAA
The DNA here is from genome assembly GCA_911387785.2 of Aelia acuminata. Taxonomy (NCBI): domain Eukaryota; kingdom Metazoa; phylum Arthropoda; class Insecta; order Hemiptera; family Pentatomidae; genus Aelia; species Aelia acuminata. The sequence continues at coordinate 72,159,833 of OU426978.1, read as the reverse complement.
AATACCAAATTTAAGCTCAATATCTCAAACGGTTTTCAAAATATAGCTATGTAAACTCATTGAAAAACACAATTTTGACCTGTCACATCACCTGTAAATTAAAATTGTAGGTCTTCTAGGCAAAATAGAGACTTGAAATTGATGTCATTTTAAAGCTGAATCTATGACCTTCCTTATAACATGCAACTCAATAGGGGTTAAGAGGAAATTTTTTTTTAAAAATTTGAATTTTTCAAAAAACGTATTTTTTAAAAATCTGAAAAAATTCAGTAGTTGTTAAGGTTGTCATTAATAAGTGCTATGAAAATTATGATGGGACAGCAATGGGCTTATGCTTAAAATAATTATTCAAAAATGTGAGTTTTGCTTGTGCATGGAAAAAAATGAACTTTTAAGCTTCTCAAACTATAGGCTATTTTACCAAACTAATTTCTTTCCTACACTTTTCAGAAATCTTTGAAACATTGTCTAGTTCTGGATATTGTGATTTGACACATCCATTTTGTCACATTTCTTAGCATTTTTTTATCTTTTACAGAATGCTTCTTCTTTTTCGTCTTTTTTCGTAGGATTGTAACATTGTAGTATTTTGTATCTTTCCATGTCTACTTAGTATAAGCAAAAAAAATCCAATGCTTAGGGTAAAAATAGCTAAAAGTAAAAAATATATTTGTAGTTATAAATTGTTGTTATATATGTTATAAATTTGTAATTTTAATTTACAGGTGATACGACAGGTGTCGTTCAATGAATTTACATAGTTATATTTTGAAAACTGTTTGAGATACTGAGCTGAAATTTGGTATTTTTTTTAGTCTATACGAAGATATACTATGTAACAAATTTCATTAAAATCGGAGATGATGAGGGAAAAAAGTGTGTTGATATGACATGACTTCAACCTACTTCCATTATTTTAGTAAAGTTAAATTCTGTCATTAAATGACCAAAAAGTTTCCAATGGGGGCTGCAGCCCCCAGTGCCCTCCTCCTGGATGTGCCAATGATGAAATCATTTTTACTTGTAGTTGTTAATTCTATTTCTATTTTCTAATTAGTAAACTCTTCTGCTTGTTATTGATAGAAGAGCTTGGGAGATAACTTGCCTGACAATGATTCTGATAGAAATCGTCAGTTATCAACTCAGAATTTTTCGGACAATACAAATATCATAGATAATGATTTAAAAATAATATTATAGATATTGAAACTAAGCTCTTTTATTTTTTCATTGATATTCACAGTTGTGTCTTTATGAATGGTTGCTTACGTTGATGTGTTATATTTTTAATAAAATGTATGTGGAATAAATAAAATAGTATGGGGAACAATATGTTTTTGATAACATTAAAAATAAAATATCAAGTATATACTCGTATATCAGGATGGGACTAATTTAATAGGAATGGACTGCAGAAAATAAGGATGGTATCTATTAGACAAATCCCCGAGAAATTTTGAGCAGTAGAAATGTACTAAATAATTTTTTGAAGTTTAGTGGTTAAAGCCCATTCAAGCAATTGGACAGAAATCTAAAAATATAAATTTCCATACTTATTCACCTTCGGAACATCTATTCACGAAAAAAACCATCAATGTATTATGATTTATGAAAGGTGGATAAATGATTGATACAATCTATCTATCAAATCTATATAAACTCAATCAAACTACATTATTTTCCGTAAAATTATGAAGCATAAACGTTAACGTGAAGTATTAGGATGGACAGCATCAATTTTCTAAATTAAAAATCAAATATTATGAAAAGTTTTGTTTTCCATTTCATATATTACTTTTCTTGGAATCAATGCACCTTATGGTAATTAGGAATATATGCACTTTATGGTTTTGCAGGACTCCTCCACATACATTGCTGCATTCAGGGATTGTCTTTGAACAACCACTAACTCTGTGTAAGCCTCCATCGTGTTACCAGCTCAGAACAAGATACCCCTTCCCCATAAAAGCTTGACAAGGGTATTATTGCATTGAGCATATCTTTCTCTATGCTGTTTACTTCTCAAACCATGCTCTCTCAGCCTTCTATTCACACTGGGAGCCGGAATGGTTACACTTATAACACTTTGGATGAGGTTAGAGAGTTGAGAACTTGTAGCATGCCTTTTTATGAGAGCATGTAAGTGCAAGAATTGGTCATCGCTCTCTGTTGCAGCTCTAACACACCTCTTTCTATACATCTATATATGCTATACATGTGCTGTTCTCCCCTTAAAACTTATGTGGTGATATCTGAAATTTCTGGGCAACTTCACATTGGCTGTATTCTTCTCTGAGAAGATTCAAAGCCTTGGAAGCTTCACACATTCAATAAATGGCTCGTGGAGGCCAAAAATCAAAATTTAAAAAAAAAAAAAAAAAAAAAAAAAAAAAAAAAAAAAAAAAAAAAAAAAAAAAAAAACCTGTACCATAAAGGGTCTTGGGTGCAGTATTATGTAAGGAAGAGTACTGTTTCTTGGTCAGCGGTCGTGCAAGGAGGTGATTTGACCGTGATCACGCTCAACCGCCAGGTTCTTTCCCCTTAATTTTTCAATTAAGGGTACCCACTTTATAGAGGCTGGGTTTGCCCCAGGAGGGTCTCTCGGCCCACGAGACGAACTGTGGCGAATAATAAAGATATCATAAGCCAAGTCAGATTCGAACTCGGGACCTTAAGCACAGCAGTCCACTGCCTTACCAGTGGGCTACCCCGCTCCCCTAAATCAAAATTTATACTAATACAAATCAAAAACTCCAAAACTTTTGTAAAATTTAGCATTTACTTGGATGAATAGACTAGAATACATGTTTATTTGTTAACGAAAAATTCTTGTACAAACGTTTTATAAACATAATTAAAAAAACTTTAATAGTTATCTTTGCGTCTGATATTCTAGGAAAAATTAATATAACTATAATGTTGGGAACAACCTTCTTGAAAAGTAAATAAATATAAATTAAAATAAACTACATAAATTAATAATATTTCGTGATGTTCAAATATTCACTATGCGTAATATAAATTCATTTCTATTTCGATTATTATTTGAAACAAATTACAATGTATTAAGAAAAAAAATATGTTATTAAAATGGTACAATAGTTTCAACTGCAAGGATGTTTTGAATGTCTGTCATATCTGAGTTGCCTATGTACTTCTTTAAGTATTTATTTCTTGGTTCTTGGAGCGAGGAACAATGAAGCAGTAGATGTTGAAGACTGTTTTTGACAAAAATTCCACAATAGGTGCAGACTTCATTTGCTTTCAAGGAGTAGGATTTCTCTTTCAGGCGCAAATTTATGTTCTCTGGGTTGGTGATCCTGATATGGCTTACGATTCTTTGCTTGTTTACTATAAGAAGGAGATAAGCTTCTGGGTTCCTTTAATTGAAAGTATAGATAGTTCTGTAAACTGGATGTGATCTTGAATTTAGAGCTCTATTGATATCTATTGAAGCAGTGTGGTTCTTGAATTTTTCCAAAATGTCCTCTTTCTGTCCTATTAGTCCGTTTTTGTGGATGTTCGAAAAATCGTCCTTACCGCCAAAACTCTCGGCAAAAGTTTTCACTTGGGAGACCCGGTTAAAATTTAATACAAAAACACTAGAATCCGCCTCATCAAGTTTTCTAAGTTTATTAAAACATAAGCGGGGTAATCTGTTTTCTGACATATTAGAAAGCTTTGACCAATAGTTGATAATTTTCTTATCTTATTTTCTAACACAAAAACGCTGAGAGGGTGTCGACCTGTTTACCGATGAAGAAAATGGTACTCCAATATATATATACTTTCTCGTGTATTCCAAATCTCTAGTTTCCCAGTACAAAGGTTTTAGTTGCTTTAATCTTGGAGATTTGTGGAAATCCAGAACCTTTGATTTCTCTGAGTTAAACACGAGTGAATTATCAAAGCAATAATGTTCTAAAATCATAAGTTTCTTTTGAGCACTGTGCCATGAATCGCTAAGTAAAACGATGTCGTCAGCCAATAGCAACATGGAAACTTCATGTGTGTGGTCTATACCTATAACTATGTCCTTAAAAAATTTTACTATGTCAGCGATAAATATTTGTAGGATGAATAACACTGGACTTAAGGTTTCTCCCTGAAGCAATCCTGTAGTGATTCTTATTTCTTCAGAAAAGACATTTCCAATTTTTATTTGGTGGTAGCGCAGTCACACAAGGCTACCACACTGTTTAATATGAGCTTGGAAAAAGCTGTCCGTGCCATCAGGACAAACCCGGGAGGAACAATATTTGACCGCCTAACACAGCACCTCGCATATGCAGATGATGTGGAAATAATGGCCAGATCTCTTCCAGCATTAGCAGGAGCTTTAGAAGAGTTCGAGGAGGCAGCTGGGGCTAGGGGACTTATGATAAATGAGGCGAAGTTGGCATACATAAAGAGCATACCTTTTGCAAGCCTATGAAACAATCAGTATCGGCACCCATAGGTTTCCAGTATGCAAGGAATTTAAGTACCTCGGTTCCTTGATGTCAGTTAATAACAAAATCAAGGTTGAAATTGGTGCAAGAATAGCTGCGGGAAACCGATGTTACTTTGCACTTCAGCGGGTACTGAAATTCCGAGGAATGTCTAGAAAGGCGAGAGAAGTGGTATACAAGACCATGATACGGCCTGTGGTAACCTATGGAAGCGAAACGTGGACAATAACGGCCGAACACGAAAGAATGCTTGGAGTCTGGGAGAGAAAGATCCTGCGCAAGATATACGGACCTATATGTGACGGAGGAGTTTGGAGAGCAAGGTATAACAGGGAACTCGCCGCACTATATAGAGAGGCTGACATTGTTAGCTTCATCAAGGCGTCTCGCATAAGATGGCTTGGCCATGTTGAGAGGATGCAGGAAGGAAGGGTACCCAGAAAAGTTCTGTACGGTCAACCGGGAGGAGGAAGAAGGAGAGGAAGGCCACCACTACGATGGATAGACGACGTGGAAGCGGATTTGAGAAAGCTTGGAGTCAGGCGGTGGAGAGCTGCCGCAGCAGATCGAGAGAAGTGGCAAAAAATCGTAAAGGAGGCCCAGGTCCCCCGCAGACCGTAGTGCCGAGGAGTAAGTAAGTAAGTAGGTAGCGCAGTCATACAGCCCCTTCGTATTCGAATGAATTATCCACCAACTACTGATGAATAAAGTTTCTCCCAAAATAGGCAGTGATTTACGGAATCAAAGGCCTTCTTAAAGTCAATGAATATGGCATATACATAGCTTCCAGGAGACTTGAGATTGATACAAATTAGAGAAGAAAGGGTGAAGATATGGTCCACACATCCCCTGCCTGCTCGGATTCAAGCCTGTTCCTCTGGAATCAGATTCTCTGACTCCGCCCACAGCATTCCTCCAGAACCTTCCTGCCAATATGATGATAAATAATTTTGTGAAGGTGTTCAGGAGAGAAATGCCTCTATAATTTTCTGGATCCGTCCGTTTTTTCCCCTTTCTTGAACAAGAGTTGAAAAGAAGGAATTAAACCATTTATAGGAATTTTTTCGGAGTGCATAATATTGTTAAACGGATTTAACAGATAATGTTCCCATTCTGGAGAGTTGCTTTTAAAGACTTCATATGTAATTTTGTCAGTGCCTGGAGATTTTTGTTTTTGCTTCTGGCAATACTTAACTGTAATTCTTCGAGAGAAATATCTGATTCAAGCCATGGGTGGATGACAGAGAAGTATAAGGTATCTTGAATTATTTTTTGCCCATAGAGACCTTTGTAATAAATATTCCAGTCTTCCAGACTTATTTCATTGCTTTTGTTACAGTGTGGCTTTAACATTTTTAACGTTCGATAATTCTCGCACAATAGAGAGTGTATAGTTTTTTTTTTTTATCCATTATTAATTTTCGATAATTTTTTTTTTTTATGAAAAATATACGTAGTAAGGTCCAAAAGTTTCCGGCCTGGGATAGAAGGAAAGGTGAAAGAAAAAAACTGGTTTTACTGTTTTTCAATATATTCTCCTCTAAGTTCAACACACTTAATACAACGCTTTGGCAAAATTTCTATACCATGAAAAAAACAATTTTCTTCTTTGTTAAAAAAATGTTCTTCCACTGCTGCTTGGAGCTCTTCGTCGGTGTTAAATCGCCTTCCATGAAGGTCAGATTTTAACTTTGAGAAAAGTTAAAAATCAATGCTTGGAAATCTATGCTGTGTGGACAGGGGCATTGTCGTGAAGGAGGCGGACACCTCTGCTTAACTTCCCTCGCCTCTTCTCTTTAATGGCGTCTCTTAACCGGTGAAGTAGGGCTGCATAATACTCACCATTCGTTGTGGTATTCCTTTCTTTAAAATCCATCATTAGTATTCCTTTACAGTCCCAAAAAATTGTGGCCATTACCTTTTTTTTTGACTGCGTGACTTTTGCCTTTAAAGGAGGCGCTTCTCCTGGTCTTCTCCATTCCATGGACTCTCTTTTGCTGAGTGGGTCGTAATATAGAACCATTGTCTCATCCCCAGTTACAATTGAGTCCAAAAAATTCCTTGGGTCGGCATTATACTCGCGTAAAAATTCATTGCAGCAGTGAACTCGTTCCTGTTTTTGAGCAGCTGAAAGAATTTTTGGAACCCATCTTGCACTAACCTTGTTCATATGCAAATGTTCTTTGATGATCCTCAAAGCACTTGTTTTTGAAAGCCCCAACCTCACTGCTATTTCCTTGGTTTTTAGTCGCCGGTCAGACAGCAATTCAGATTCCACAAGTTGGATTGTTTCAGAAGTGACAGCTTCCAATGGGCGACCGCGATGTGGGTCATCTTCTAGACTTTCTCTCCCTAACTTAAATAATTTTGCCCATTCTTTCACTGTGGAATACGAGGGGGAGGACTGCCCATATACACAATCCAAGCACTCTTTAATTTGCGCAGGAGTAAGAGCCTCTTTAAAAAAGAATTTAATTTCCGCACGGTACTCGAGTTTGAACATTGTAAAAATGGGGAGTTTCCTTCAAGGCTGGACACTGACTGACAAGACTGAGGAAGTGCGGACGATGGGTATGGAGTGAGCAGGCATGGACCTGCATAGGCGTGCAGGTCCCGGCACGTTTGAAGGAGGGGAAGCAGAACAGGCCTTACGTACTCTTCAACAACTGTACAATTTAATTTTTTTTCATTAATCTGTATTTCTTCCGGAGATTCCTTTTTAATGCCCTACATTCTGAATCGAACCAATGCCGTTTTGGGTACATTGTCATATTGGATTTTCTTTTAAATTTCATTAGCCCCGAACCAGTATTACTTTCATACATGCCTTTAACCAAGTTATCAAAAAGATCGTTGACATTAGAGGAATGGAAGTATATTCTAGGTGATGATACCATGATTGCTTTGAAATCATTAACCTTAGTTTTGTCCCATGTTATATACCTAACGGAGACCTCTGGCATGGAAATACACATTGGACACCGTATCAGGTTGTGTTCTGAGAGTCGGACAGAAGTCATATAGTATGCTAGGTGATATCATGCAAGAGGGTCTAGGAGATCTGATGCATTAATCACTTCAAAATCCTGGAAGATGTAGGTACAGTTTTCATTTATCTATGAAAGATCTATAGTACTGCACACCATTTTTGAAATACACGTACAGAATGGGGTTTAGAGATTTAACCAAGGAGGAAGAATAACATCGCTTGATATTAACCAGGTTTCCACCAGACATATAATAAAACACTTGGCGAGTAATTCGAAGTCTGATACCAATGGGTTATACATGTTTTTGAATCCATTAATATGGCAACATAAAAAGTTTACAACAGTTTGTAAATTAATTTGTTGATCGTTTCTTAGTATATTCCCATCACGTCCTTCAGTATTTATTTTTCTGAGATTTTTATACTGTGAATGGTTTCGAGGCGGTCAGGAAGTACTTTGTTTACACTGATTATCCAGAGGCATGGAAGTCTGACTTGGAGAAGAGCTTCTTGGCCTAAATCTATATTGTTCCAATTTCTCCTCAACTTTTCTCTTTTTATGTTGATCAGGTTTTTCAGAAAAAAATAAATTGTCAGTAACCCCAGAACTTGAATTTACAAAATTTTCAATTTCTTTCAGCCTAAAATGATTAGGAAATTTGAATTTGAAAAAGCCAGGAATTTGAAAAAGCACCTTCTATAAGTTTCTTTCCTATCAATTAGTTTTAATTTAGTAAGGAGGGAATGAATTGGCCTTCCTTCCTCCCTTTCTTCAGGAGTCGTTACGTAATTTAAAGATATTATATTTTATGGAGGTATTATATAATGATATTAAGATAGGACCTTTCTCCAATCTAAAACAACAGTTAATTATATAATTATATAATAATGTGGCATTAACAGGTTTGATTCTTTAAAGATATTTTTTACTTTATCTACTATATTTTCATTATCTGTAGCTTGGACATTATGCATCAAAAAATTGTTTCTTCTAAATTGTCAGTTAAGAAATTTAACTTCCTTTTGAAGTGAATATTTTTTTCTTCTAAAGTTATGCACTTACTTTTAACGAAATCTAGCTCTGATAATATTCTTTCTATGAGGGTGTTATTATCATCTATTGTAGCCTTCATTTCACCAAGCACTTTCATAATATCATCGTTACTATACATTATTATATTTACTATACATTATTATAGATCACAAAACGCTATAGTGAAAAGTGATAGGGAAAATATAAATGCAAATGAGAGACTGAACTGAGTTAGTTACTTATGTGGAGGGGGGCAATATGGAGTATGCGCAGGTTATAATACCTTAATGGCAGAAGCTAACTTGTTTTCTATTTATAACTATCTATAGCTAAATTGTCTTCTATATTCCGATCGTTATAACTGATCGGACCTAGCTCTGTTATTCTGCAACGCTATTAAACTGAACGGCACAAAATAGTTGACTGTCCCTTAATACGCAGGTAGTATTAGTTTAGAGTTAATAAATCATTTAGAAATGTTTGAAAAGAACTGATAATTGCAGAGCTGACACACAATCCTTCGTTGCCAATACCAGACTCTGCATTTACTTGGATGAAACTGCATTAAAACTTAATAAGCTGAGGAATCAAACAATAGAAAAAAAAACAAAACATTGATTTAATAAATTCTAATTCAAAGTTGATAAAAGGGGATAATTTCTGTTTGTAAGCAATCCTTGGATAGTTCATTATCATATAAACAAATGAATAAACATTAGAAAGTTCAATTAATTTCCTTATAATAGAAGTGAAAGCTAAATTTTATGAAGGTGTGTTAATTTTGCCCAGGAATGTTTCGATCGTGAAAAATTTCGACTTTTGGTTTTATTCGAAATACACATTTTAGGATCCACTGAGTCAAAAAGAACCAAGTATAAAATATGAAAGTGTGTGATAATCAAGCAAAGGAGAAAAAACAAGAAAACTGTTTTGCCAAATTGAAAAAAAATTTCAAGTACTTGCAGTGTATGTCTTGGGATATATCGAAATGCTGGGACTTTCAGAAAGAATATTTAGTTTATAGACTTTGGTAGATAATTGATATGGATGAAAAAACAATAGTTAATGAACACACCATTTAGCAAAACTTTGTTATTTGGACTGAGCTGATTTCAAAACATGCATTTTGTTGACAATCCGACTTAAAACATTTTTATGGTTCCAACTTTCTATTACTATATCTTCTATATGCAGGCAAGTGAAAATAAAAATGGAATGAAAAGTAAACATTAAGAGTCTATAAAATTTTTATTAATAATATACGTACGGGTTGATGAAGATCTTGGAAATGAGTTGAGGAACCAACAACATCCCATGCTGCAGCTAATATAGCAGCTTCGTCCTCCTTGAAATAAATACTGCCTTCTTTTTCCCCAGGGTTCACTTGAATTACCTCCCACTTTTCTTCTTCAATAATAGGTTTTTCATTTTCAGAAATATGACGTTCTTTAACAACTTGATTGGTGGCAATTGGAATTTTTGGCAAATCTATTTCACTCATCACAGTTATATTACTTACTGAAGCTTCATCAGCCATCTCAAGTTCAGGAAATGGGGAATGGCTGCTTGCTCTAGGTAAAGTTATTACGGTAGAAACATCATTGCCATCACTTTGATTATTGCCATGGTTCATAGAACAAATCACATCCTTAACTCCAGGAACATCAATATTATTTTCTTGAACATCAAGAATACTTTCAGGAATAACTAAAACATTTGAATCAACAGTAACGGATTGCCTTTGTTTATTATTTAGCTCATCCATCAAAAGTGACTTAGATAGGGAACCAACTTCAGGTACAAATTCATCTTTATTATCTTCTGGAGAAATCTTATAAGAAGAAGACATTGTAAAATCAATATCCTTTGCAGGTTCATTATTTTCAACTAAAGTGTCCTCAGTTTGATTGGATACCACTGTATTAGGTTCTTCAAGAACCTCTGTTATACCAACATCAGGCTGCTTGCCATCTTGACCATCTAAATTATTACCAACAGGAGAATTAATTAACATTTCTCCTCCAGATTCATTTTTAAATGTTTCATCACTCGTATTTACAATTTCATTTTTCAGTTCATTGCAATTCACATTTTCTCCTGAAGAATTTCTTACTTCAATACATAATCCATTTTGAGATTCTTCCTCTATAAGTGGCTTATCTTCAAGACTTTCCTCAAGAACACCATTATCTAAAAATATAATAAATAAAATAAGAAGAATAAATATTAAGATGAAAATAAAGCAGTGGTTAAAAAAACAAAATTAAGTATACTATTGCTAAGAAAATATTTGTGGGATTTTAATACAACAGTAACCATTCTTGCTGTTAACACTTCATTAAAAGGTGAAGCGATATTAGCATATTTCAATATGCTACAGAATGGCAAGAAAGGAAACACATTAGCTTCAAACCAGATATTTCATAGCACAGTTTTGCAACTACTGCTAGAGAATGACCTCATTCATAATTAATTAATGACCTCCACCTATGAAAGAACTCCTCTTTACCCAACTCCTGCCAATTTTAAGAATACTATCAACAGGTGCTGAACATGTGGAAGATCTTAAAGAAGCTGTCGAAGAAAACCCTTTTACTTAAACGATTTCTATATAAGTTATTTTGTGTAATTAGGCAATGGTTAATACTTGAAATTCTTGTTTCTGAATTAAATTGATACTGACACTTTTTTGGATCTGATACTTTTGTAACTCATAAAAAATTGAACAGTCATTGCTTATGAGTCAAGAGAATCAATTGATGGTAGAGTATTCATTATGATTAATGTGACATTTTAGTACTCTAAATGGATTCTATAGGCTTCTGATTTCAAGAAACGTCAACGGATTTTCTAAAGTAGGAAATTGCTCATAGCCTTTCATTATTTTCAAAAGGAACTTACATAATTTCAATGGAAATTCAATTTCGTTTAGAAAAGTTAATTGAACTTTCAAATTCTATTTCTAAATATTTAATAACCTAATTTAAAAATGTAGTACTGTATTTGAACTTGATATATTTAGCTTGGTAAATTATAGTAATTTTTGCTGATGAAAAAAAAAAAAGAGACAAAAAAGTAACAGCAATTCTACATTGAATTTCCTAGCAAAAAGTTCCTAATAAACCATCGACCACTCTTTTCAATCAATCAAAGATTTTGTAATTTTTGTTTTCAATGAGTATATGTTTTTTTATTGAAAAATTCTTATATAGCTTAAATAAAAAGAGAAAGAAGAGAAATTTAAAAAAAAAAAAAGGATAAATCAATAAATAAAAAGAGAAAGTGTTTGCCTATCAAAGGAGCAAATTTTCAAAACAGAAAGTTATTTCATTAAGAGGGGGTATCAAGTTTTTAAAATAAGTTATATTAATTGCTTGATAATTACAAGTATTCAGTCTAGTGCGGATAGTGATACATTACAGACATAATTAATTCCTAGGAGCTCACCACTTGATATCTACTATCAGACTAGACTTTCTTTTTTTTTAATTTTCTTTCTCTTTTTCTATTACTTTTAGTCTTATTACGGAATATATTTATTACTTTGTAAATAAATTTAACGCCTATATATATGTTGTTCTGATTTCTGATAGAGCTGATGAGATAATCATGATGTAGAGGAAACTGGATTTTTTTTGCTTTGAGGTTGGCCTGGTCCTTAATTACAGCAAGACAGGAATGGTGACTAACAGTTAAAAAACTGAAATCAGCTGGAGCAATACAATATTAAATCATTTGGAAGAGTTCATTTACTTGGGTCAACTTATTTCTTTCTCTGAAAGTATGTCAAGAGAGATCCAGAGGAGAACCACTTTAGGAGGGCAGAAATACTGGACCCTCAAGCCTATTATAAAAGGAAACTTTGATATAATAAGCAAAAAAATTATTTTCGAAAGTTGCACACTACCTTATGTAAGTTATGGTTGCCAAACATGGTCTCTAACAAAAAAAAATAGAAAATAAATTAATAGTCTGGCAAAATTCCATTGAAAGAAGTGTGTTGAACATTAATAAAAAAGACCATATCAAAATCATGGACATAAAGAGGCAAACAGGCTTGGAAACCATAAATTTTCTTGTAAAAGAAATTAAATGGAGATGGGCTGACAATCTGGCTAGAATCATGGATGGAAGATGGTCTTTAAAAACAACAGAATGGACTCCTTGTGACCTGGAAAGAAGACATGGCAGGCAAAGAAGGTGACGGAGCAACTACCTAAAAGCTATTGCAGGGCCAAACTGGATGAGGACAGCCAGCGATAAAGAAGCCTGGAAAGAACTGTGGAGAGCAACTGTGAACCCCACTTCCCAATAGGAATTGGTCTCCAGGGAAGTTAGACCATTACTCCCTAAGGGGAAGGCCTACATATTAACAGACAAAAATAAATAAAATGTTAATATTGTATTAACGTGTGTAAATATATTTACAAAATTTCTTGTAATATTGAATATTCATCCAAAATTCTGTGAAAAAAAAGTCTTGTAAAAACCGTTAATCTTGTAATAAAGGATTATTCATTCATTCAAATAAATTTAACAATGGTCATGGGGAAAAGCAGCCAGTCAAAAGTCCACAGATGATAAACATTATATGTTTTCACGACATGAAAATAGAAAAATCCTTTGGTTTTAGCCATGGGCCATTTCCACGTAGGTATCAGTGAAGAGGAAGGATTTGCTCTGCCTTGAGCCGAGCTCTGTGGTGTAGTGGTTAGCATCCTCGCATGTAACGCAGGAGACCCGGGTTCGACTCCCGGCGGAGCCAAATCTTTTCTCTTCAAAAAATAAATTATTTAAAAATAATTTAAAAATGGTGGTCAGCCACGAACTAAGATTAGATTAATTAAAATAATTTAAAAAATTGACTTACGTCAATAAATATCATAAATTGGGCAAAATTTGTCCATCTCCCGCTACTACTCACAAAACTTGTGAGATAGGGGGAGTAGGTATCAGTGAAGAGGAAGGATTTGCTCTGCCTTGAGCCGAGCTCTGTGGTGTAGTGGTTAGCATCCTCGCATGTAACGCAGGTGACCCGGGTTCGACTCCCGGCGGAGCCAAATCTTTTCTCTTCAAAAAATAAATTATTTAAAAATGATTTATATTTATCTTTATTTACTTTTTTTGTATAGTAACGTGATGTCAGGAAGAAAAATGAGGTGAAAGCCCTTGTCTGTGTGATTCTCGTCTCGCTGTGATTGAGTACTTGGTTGGTGGTCCTAGAGAAATCCAGCGTCCTCGGCTACCCGATACTATTCATTTTCCCAAATTTTTACCCAATGATAACAAAGGAAAAAGAATGAGGAGAAGATGCAAAGTATGCTGGGATACAACAGGGAAACGGGTGAATAAACTCATATATTGTCCGGAGTGCCCAAAAGGTCCGGCCGGGTCTTTGTTTGGAAACATGTTTTAAAAATTTTCACAAATATTGATTTTATATTTATTTGATTTTAATTTGTTTCTTAATAGAAAAATTAAGATAATTATAAGTAAGTTTATAATTTCATTATATAATTAAATACTTTGTAACTGCAATATTGCAGTAGTTATGAAACTTTTTTTAGTAATATTAATGTAATTTATTTATTTAATAAAAATTAATGTAATTTATATTATTTTTTATTAAATAGTTTTCCTCATTTTTTTTTTTAAATATTTCATCGTACCTTTCAATAGCTTCCTTCAATTCTTCCCTTCATCTGTCCATATATCCCTTAGGATTAATAAAAAGTAAAAAAAAAAGATAATTTTTCATACAACCCAGTAAAATAATAGGGTAGTTTAAGAAGCAGAAATATGGTGGTTTATAATTTAAAAGTAATTATTAAAAAAAAAAGAACTAAGAAAAAATTATATGACCCCCCCCCCAAAAAAAAAAAAAAATGATATGCATTTTACTTTAATTGGGTTATTAAAAGAAAATGCCATTTCTCACATTTAATTAAAAATTACACCCAAAAAATTGTTTTTATTATAGAAATCCGAAGGTACCTACGTGGCCCCCAACCTGCTAGGCGGGTCGTGAGTTACCACGCGGCCCACGACCCGCCTGGCAGGTTGTATGTAAAAAAATGGTAAATGGTACTTACATCGATGTTATAATGATTGATTGGATTTATTAAAGTGGTATTTACAAGCATGAATAAAAAAAAAACATCAGGCCCCCTTGAATGTATGCTTATTGTTAGAGGGCATTGAATTTGTTAAGGTCCATTACTTAATTCAGAGGTCACCCCCACCACCGAGAATAATTCAGAATCTGAAATTCACATAAAAGTTTCAAAAACCACCAAGACAATTTATAATGCACTTTAGCAACGCAAGAGAAAATTATTGTGCAGGAAAAAATCATTAACTTGAGAAAAAAAAAGAAATTTAAGTGGCTAAGGAAGGAAAAAAAAATTAAAAATCATAATATTTGGTATCAACATGCAGACTGAAGTGCTTGGCAGGGGGTTTCGGAATTTTTATTTTGAGTTTAATATTAATTAACTAAAATGGAAGATATCAAGGAATTAAGTAATAATAAGGAAGGATATGTGAGTAAAGTAGTAGCTCGATATGATATGGCTCATGATTAGAGCTCGGATTCCCGTGCCATTGCATCTTTTTATTGGTAAGTCAGAATAAAGCGAATTCAAGTTACTTATCAGAATCAAGCCTAATGGGATGTTTTAATGAAGTTTTATACTGCACGAAATTGCATGTTTTGGGGTTTACTGCACGAAATTGCACGTTTTGGGGTTTGCTGCACGAAATTGCACGTTTTGAAGTTTTATTGCAAGAAACTGCATCATTAGATATTTTGAAGAAAAAAAATTATTACAAATTTTAATTTTCTTAAATACACATGAAAAAATTAGAGGAAAAATAAATGGGAATTAGGAATAGGAATCTAAAAATAACGGAAAGAACATATCAAAAAAATAAAGGGAACTTGGGAGATGTAAACAAACACAAACCTCCAATTTCCAAGAACTGAGGTTCAGTAGTTCCTGGCTGGATGTTTACATTTTTTTGCTTAATTCTCATCGTTCTATCACTACCAATCTAGCTTCTGTCGAGTATATTGTTACTTAAAATGCCAAAAATTGGAGGTATGTCTTCGAAAATTGCGGGATGGATTGAAAAATATCCTGACTTAAAAGGGATGGTAGTGTAGTGTTTTGCAAATCTTGAGATAAAAATATTGGATGTGAGAGGAAATCATAAATTGATGTCCATTGCAGTACAAGTAAGTACCTAATTATTTTTTAACCATAGAATGGTACCAGGGGTAGTGCGTGTTATCAGAGTGATTTAAAAGTAAGCCTACGCACCGGATATTGCATCTAGTGATTCCATAATTTGAGTAGTATCTGTTCTTTATAAAATCTACCTTTTTCCAATATAATTAAAACTCACATGCGAGTGTTATACTCTTTATTTCACATCTTGTTACTATTTTAAGTAAATATTTTATATTCTGATTTTTTTTTTTTTTTTTTTACCGGAAATATTCTCAAACATAGAATTGGAAGAAAATGCGCAATCAATTATCAAATTAAAAACCATTTTGATGGATCCAACCATTCAATCTGATTTGGCATTTAGTAGATCGAATTTAGCAGCTTTGCCAGTTGCTCTTACAGAACTGGAGGAGAAAAATCTTTCTCTATATGACCAAATAAAAATAGTTGAGGACGTTGGAAAATCATTGGAAACAATCAAGAGCGAAAAAGGAATTATCATTTACGAAAAATTTCGAATTTTAAAAAAAAAAAAATCCTGAATACAAACTATTAAAAAATTGTAATGATTGCCTGAACGGAAATTCAGTCACTGTTGAATTGAAGGAGATCCCTAGTTGCTGAGTCGCTATAAATATTGTCCTCTAACGATTGTAGAAGTTAAGATTTCTTTTTCTAAACTGAAAGAAGGTTTAAGTGACAGGAGGCACTGTTTTACAGAAAAAAATTTAGAAATGTATTTAGTTATAAACTTTGATTAAAAAAATAATGAAGTGTAGTTACATTTCTAATGTACTCCATTAATTTTTCATTACTAATAAAAAAATCCTCATTTTTCCTCTATCTATATTCCTCTATCTATATCCTCTATCTATATTAAAACCAATATTTTAAAAATAAAAGTTTTTACTTCAATTTACTCTCAGCTACTTATTTGTTTCAAAAGTAGCCATATATTGTTCACATAAATTAATTTAATTCATGATTTTCAAGCAATAAAATTTTTTTGCATGTTTTTGCACGTTTTAAAGTTTTTATTGCACGGTTTTGCACGTTTTTAAGTTTTTATTGCACGTTTTCAAATTTTTACTGCACGGAATTCCGAGCTTTACTCATGATCAACTGGACCAGAGCAATAGTATTGAAAATTTAAATTCAGTCAGAATGTCAATACCATATTAACCAAATCTGCACTGAGATGGCAATGTCATATTTTACTTTTTTCCTAATTTTAGGAGACAGCATTTTACTTGCTTGCTATTAGGTCGATTTTCTTAAACTAAAACTTACTACCATTGTTTTATCAAAAGCTAACATAACAAAAGCCTAATGACATTTTGCCACTTTCAAAACAATCAAAAATAACGAATGAGTTTCTATTGAGAGTAAAGAAACTTGCTTTTTTAGTAGAAGTGACATGTCATTTTGCAATCTGAACACAGAAATAATCACCCTCCTGATATATGTGTATGATCTTGGGATTTAAACAAATGAGATCACAAATAGACTGGGATTTAATCAAATAAGCTCATGATTAAACAAATTAAGACAAACATTTCAATTAATGGCTACTTAGGAATTTTTAAGTGATAGTTGTTTTACAAAAAATGTCTAATAGAGTTTGAATATAAGGGATAGAAAATATTTGTTTTACCAATCAAAAGAACACTAAATTTTAATTAATAAGAATGGCTAGTTTGTAAAATAAGGCATGTTAAGTACCTAATAATATTGGGTATTACACTCATTTTGTGAGAAATTAAGCAAATTTTCACGGAATCGATCATAACTCATTAATATGTTTGATGACATATTGTTTTATTACTATAATAAAAAATTAGTATAAATCAAAAAGCCTTAAAATGATGTAAGGTGGTTTTGTTTAATTTTTGAAGTTTTCATGGATATATTGATAAAAAACTATGAGAAAACAAGGGTTTGGATATAAAAATGTTTTGAGATACTTCAAATATATTACATTGGATAGCTAAAATCAAAAGAATTGTGAAAAATCACAAGTACACTTCTTAAATTGTATTTATGCTATTTCTATAAAATAAAAAAACATTAAAAACCTTGTTGCTTATTCCTTTTGATTTCTATTTGCCGTGAAGGGCTCTGTGCAGCTCTCTTTTCTCTGTAAGATGTAACTGCTCTAGTTACTGCACCAACTGTTCTTAACCTTGTGACAGTAGGAGGTGGTGGAGGCTTAACTACTTTTGGTTTGGACTGAGCTGTAGGTATAACCGAAGATGCTGATATGGGCAATGAAGGCCATTCTCGCAAACTTTCACCCCAGGTGGGTTCAAAATGTTTCAACTGCAACCCATACATTATTTAAAAAACAAACATAATTTATAAGAGATAACTGTATATACCATCATGCTAAGAACTGATAGACCACACAATTTCAGTAAAGCCCATAATTTTAAGATATTTAATGTAAAATATAAGAGTCATTTATTTAATGATCAACAAATAATTTCATTCTGAGCAAAATATCCTCTAAGAATAATTACAATGTTTTGGAAATATTTATAAGCCTAATTACTCCATAAATTAAAAAAATGCAAGATAATCTGTTAAGTTTTTTTGTAATCATTATTTGTTTTTTTATATGAATGGAGTAAGAGGCTATTGACACAACTCTGACATCCCAGTGAATAAGTGGTTAAGCCAACTTTAGTCTAAAATGAGTTAAAAGGCTAAAAAGAAGCATGGAGTCGGTTTCTTCTTAGTGATGAGTGTGTAAGTCAGGCGTTAACTTGAAATGCAGTCATATAATTTGTGTTAAATCTGTTGATGAACAATTAGTTAACTCTAATATATCATTATTAACACGTTAGGTGCGGCAGCATATTTTAGGGGTATCCAGTTCAAATATCATCAAAACGACATTTTGTAAAAATTATGAAAGTATAGGTATTGATCATTGATCATTATAAAAACCTTGATTCTAAAAGCATCATATATAAACAATGTCTTATTCTTATATCTTCAATAGAATGAGGAATTCTTTTAAGATATAGAATTTAGATTGACGTTTCCCTAACTTTTAATAAAAATATTAATTTTCATACAGATAAATATAAAAGGAAATCAGACATACCTTCCATGGGTCAAGTTTACTCTTTTCTTTTTCTTGTTCAGCCTTAATTTTAGCCTGATTTTCAGGAGTAAACTCCCCTTCAGCAAGCCTTTCCCTCCAGTCAAGACAAGCACGAGCGAAAAATTCATTGTTCAGTCCTGAACCACTTAACCTAATAAATAAATGGAAATATTTGTTCAATAACAGAAAAAAAAAAATATCTTCCATGGGGTCATAACTTGTCAACTTCTAAAATCAAAATGTAATTTTTATGTTCGGTAAAAGTGAAAATATTAATGAACTTCTAGATGATATAAAACATCTCTAATGCGGGTGGCAGGATGGCCGAGTGGGCAAACGCGTTAGGAAATTTGCTTTGCCCCTGATAACATATGATTAGAAACCCGAAGAGAGCCAGTTTTGAAGATCAAAACCCGGAGCCAGGGGACATTCAGTAATACTCAGCATTAATCCTCCACCCTCTCTCCTGGCCCGTGTAAGAGGTGAGAAAGAGAGGAAAAAAAAAAAAAAAAAAAAAAATATATATATATAAAAATCTCGTGTCCCGATGTTTGTTGGGGGTAAAATCAGAAACTACTCAACCGATCTTTATAAAATTTGGCTCATTGTGTATAGCTTTGTCCAACTATAAGATAGGATAGTTTTTATCTTGATTGTCGGCCTCAATATATCATTTATTCCAAATTAAGTGCTTATTATACTACAATTGAAAGTGATTATTTGTAAGTTTTATAAATTTCCAACAGATGGCGGTTCAAGTTGGTTTATTACATCACTTCATTTTCTTTTGATATTTAGGGTGGGTAAGCATCTAGTAGCAGAATCTGTTTTAAGGACTAGGAAATCCATATTCATCCATCTGGGAAAAAAATAATCCTGTAATCTATGAAGTAGATAAAGGGATAATTTCATCTACTTACTCTAACATCTTCTGCATCCTCAAATCCTAGTTTTGATTTCATAGGTATCCACAATTATCGATGTACCTCTATATTATTATATAAATAATTTTTATATACATTGTCACCTTGTGTGTACTCTCACTTTTATCTTATTACAAACCAGATATAAACTATTCGTATATTGTACCCTCTATCATGTGCGTCACCAGCACCAAATATTTTCCTTGATGAGTAGGTAGAATCGAGACGCTAAAAGTTGAACTAATTAGTCCTAAAAACAACTGTGGGGACATTTAATTCATCCACCAACGATGTATGTTAAAGGTACTTACAGTCTCTTAACACTTGTCAATTTATGTCTCAATTAGAATATAAGTAGTTGCTAAGGCTTAATATTGAAAGATGTGGGCCGAAATTTCTTGATTGAATTTTATCCAAATTCTCCTTCTGATTCTGATCCTACTAATTTCATTGTTTTCCATCAACCTCTACAAGCTTCATCGACTTGAAAGAAAGTGAGATCAAGCTGTTTGGTTTTAAAAAGAAATGGTGACCAATGCCAGCTGTACAAATTTCTTAAAGAATTCATAAAACAGAACAGTTCAAGGTGAAATAAAATACAGTTCATCAAAAATACAATACACCTGACTATGCTTTTAAAAAAGTGACAGAGGGCCAATTAGTGAAAATAAAGTATCACATTGAGAAATTGGGTATAATCAATCAATCAATTGTGCTGTAATTAACTAATATACATAATTTTCCCCTCAGTCTGTGCATTACTCTGGGCTTAACAAGGTAAATATCAGATTTTATTTTATCATTCTAACCAGCTACTTATTCAATTATTCACATATAATTTCACTATCTTTTATATAATTATCAGATTTGTCAAGTACCCATGTCATGTAAACATATCATCAGTTGGATTATGTTTCCATTATTTTGTTACTTATTGTTGTTACTATCTAAATTAATAATTACATGATTCAAATTTAATGATCATCTTCTAGCATAGATACTTTACATGTCGCAAATATATTTATCTTAGCCCTGATGATGATCCGCATGTTGGGATCGAAACGTTGGCTTTCAAAATAAGAAATGTTTAACTGTTCATCCTTATTATTAATTATTTTTTCTTAAAGATAAACGAGTTGACTATTTCACACCTCTAAAATACTCCAACTTAAGTGCATACTTAGATATTTGTAGAGAGACACATAATGATCTATTAATTTATCGTAAACCAAATATCGTTCTTATCATGTATTATTATGATGCATTCCTCAACTCCTGTAGAGCGTTTTTTTTTCATATGCGACAATGACAAATATTCTTAAATCTAGTAGTTTATAAGATAAAAAGTTCGAAGAATAGGTTGTTCTTAAAGCGAATTTTAATTTCTTGAATACCATAAAAGAGTAATTCTTTTTCCATATAATTCAATTTATTTAAAAATCATGAAATAGTTTGTTAATTGAATTTGTTGCCTGCACCCCCCTACATAAAAAAATAATAAGCCACTATTATAATCTGTTCATGGGGAAGAGTTGTCAACGTGGTTTGAAACATATATATTTAATGGAAATTATTTGGTTCCGTGGTAACTAAATGAAGCTTTTAACAACTAAATAGAGAATAATAAAATTGGGCACGATGGAGTATTGTGCTTACATTCCCATATTATCACAAATAAAAACTTTTATTTAACAATAAATTTTTTTCGTGTGCTCAGTCGAAGGGCGTTTATTTATTTATTAAAAAACGTGAATTTCTAATCTAAGTAGGTTGGTAAGTGAAAGTTGTGTGTTGTACGCATCGCACCAGATTTTTAAAAATGTAACCATGTGTCATATTCATATATAATGTTAAATATAAAATTCATCAATTGGTATGAAGGCAAATTCTGTCACATCCCGGTTCTTAATTACTCCCCAGTTTACAAAAACTTTTTGTAAACTTAACACAACAAATATAAAGAAAACAGAAATTGGTCCCTTGTTCGCACTAGGAACGGAGTGTACAGTTTCTGATATTAGCCTCTTACAATAGTATGAATTTTGAAATTCTGTGTAACAGTGAATAGAACATAATTCTTCTAAAGCAATGATAGAAAAAAAAATTAAACAAAATCAATACAAATAAAATAAAGAAGAATAATCGCCAATCCGTGCCAAGAAGCAAGAATACTCTAGTTCATGTTTGCTATGCTTCCACTAATGCGAGTTTTAACTGTTCCATGTAAACCGCTCTTTGTTTTCTTGGATCCTTGACACTTTCGATGGTCACTAAATTGTGCTCTCTAATTTCTATAACCCTGAATGGGCTCTCATAACACATTAATTCATTCCTTTTATTGGAAGCTTACCTACGATATACAATTGAACTGATTTCTGGTTTCCACGTCAGGTCTTTCACTTTTAAGTTCCTCCGCATTACTTGGTTGCGCTTCTCACTCTGGACTCTCTTCCACAGTTTTTCCAGTTCTATTTTATTGTTCATTATTCTCCCTGTCGTTTCCTCATTCATCATTGTACCCCAGTAGTCCCGTTCCTGTGCGAACCCTGTGACGGCGTGTATCGAATGGTTATACGCTGTAACCGCTTTCTGCATAGCCAAATCTAGTTCCAATCACTTCTCAATCTGATATACCCTCAGGTGGTCGCTAAGTGTCCCATGTAGTCTCTCTATACTTTTTCAGCTCTTTGAGTGTCCTGGGGTATGCAGATGCCATACCAACTCCTAAGTTCTTCATTTCTTCACTAATCTTGGCATTTCAAATTCTCTGCCCTCATCGGACGAAATTCGGTCAGGCACACCACCAAACTGGAACCACATTTTTTTTTTTCCTCCCCTTCCATGCCAGGGGAGAGGATGGGGGATTGATGCCGAGTATTATTAAATGTTCACTGGTTCCACGTTTTGAACTTGATATCTTCGTGTTCCCGATCATACATTGCCATGGGCAAGGCATATTTCATAACGCGTTTGTCCACTCGGCCATCCTGCCACCCCACCGGGCCACTGGAACTACACTTGCAATGCTCCTATCATTGCTTCTGCTGATCGTTCCTGAACTAGGCAGCACATTGCCGTTTTACTAAAGAGGTCTATCATTTTTAGCCACTTAAATGTAGGTCCCACAATGGCACATCTGCTGTGGGAGTTTCCTCTTGCCTCCGCTTGGGCAGGTGCCTGTCTTATTTGGTACTGAGACAGACTTCACAATCTCCTATGGTCTCTGTGATGGTTCTCTTTATCCCCCACCAGAAATATTTCTGATGTAAGCCTTAAGTGTTTCATGCACTCTGCAATGATTTGTCTTTCCTGATGATACGCAAGTGTTATCTCTCTGCTCTACTACAACTGCACCATGGCTTTATAGCGTATGGAAAGAAACTACTAAGTTGCACAAATTTAAAAAAATGAGAGTATCTCAAAAATAAAATAATAGCGATTGAAAGGAGCAAAATCGAGAATAACATTTTATTAGGGCCATGTACGAAGGCGTCAACAGAATCCGTAAATGGTCAGGACCGGTTGCGACTGGAATTAGGGGTGAAAATAACAATATTTTGGACGATTTGGTAGACACACTAAGTCTGTTCAAGGATTATTTTAATATTATCATGATTTTAAATAAGAAAAATAATAGTTAATACTCTCCCTTGGAATATCAAAGTGCTGAACCGTTAATAGTAGAACCAAGTAAAGAGGAAGTTGATATAGTCATTGGAAAATTAAAATCGCATAAAGCAACGGGAACGGATAATATTCATTCTTAGTGAACTAATCAAGGCATGCGGAAAAGCTGGGATCTCCAAAATACATCTTTTGGTTAAAAAGGTCTGGGAACAAGAATAAATACCCGAAAAGTGGAAAAAATCTATTCTTATAGCAATTCACAAAAAGAGATCAAAGACAGATTGCAATAGCGATCAGGGAATCTCACTCCCTCCGGTTTGTTAATAATAATAATAATACTTTATTGTTTGTTATATACAAAAATTGCAAAAGGATTTAAAAATAAAGCATACATGGCAATGGCAATACATGGCCAGAGTTCACCGTAAGTAAAAGTGTACAAGCTCAGGTAAACAATAATAAAATAAAACTATGTAATTAAAATAAATAAAAATAAAAAGTATAAATTAATTAACTTATAAGTTAGGTATAACATATTAAACAACATAAACCAAAGATAGAGAGAAAGTTAATTATACTCTGGGGAACAATAAATAAAACAAAAAATGACAAAGAAAAAAAAATCTTAAATTCAATATACCATAGTAAAAATAAAGTAAAGAATAGAACTTATAAAGTTAAATATCCGACATCCAAGAGTACCTAGCCTTACAAGCGTGCCGAGCAAAACAGATCAGGGGACGAGGATGAGAGAGACCAGTCAGAAAAGAAATTATCTCATCCCTTGTGATAGTGCGCTTGTTAAAATAAAGTAAACGAAACTCAGCCAATAAAGGACACTCTCCCAAGAAGTGAGACAAATCTTCACGAGAACTACAATTACTCTTTTATTTTGGAAAATAGGGCCGAAAATTGTTGAATCCATAAACCCAAGTTATTACTACAGAATGATAAAAGAAAAAGAGCGGAACAGAGACAGCCAATAGTTAAACCAGAATAATTTCTTATTTATTATTTGTTGGGACACTATCTTTGGGAGCCTATGTTCCGAAAGAGAGAGAACTTTCGTAATATACTTCACTTGGAGGCGAAGAGTGTAAATCATAAGAGGTTCCAAAGTGGTCCCCAGAGCCAAGATATAATTGGGAGTGGAAGAAGGCAAACTAAACAGTTTTCTTACAAGAAATTTCTCCAAGACTTCATAAGACTGAGACCCCCACACTTGGGCACCATACGTTACAACGGCACATGACACACTGTTAAATACTTGAAATTTGGCCGTTAATGGGATCTTTTTGTTCATTATGAAGTTTGACCATAGTCTGTTAAGACCTAGTTAAGCCATATCTATTTTATCTTTCAAATGAGGGGAAAAGCTTAAGCGCGGTGTTAAAGTAACACCGAGATATATGAAACGATTTACTGTTTCAATTTTTTTCTCCTTATAGAACCACCTCTCTGAAGAGGCCAGTCTTCCACCATTCCAAAAGATCATTATTTTAGATTTTTCCAATTTTACCGTCAAGTTCCACTGCTCACAGTAAGCCTCAAGAATGTTAATATTCCTTTGAAGAGCTATAGGATTATTGGCTATCAGAACGATAACATCGGCGTAGAGAAGAATCTTAACTTTCAGATTTCCTATCATTATTCCTCCATCTAAGTATGACACACGATTATCCAGAAAGAGGGCAAACAGAATTGGACTGAGTAAACACGGTAGAACTCGGAGTTATGGTCTAAACCTTGAATCGAGGAGCAAGCAAAAGAATACAACTTTTTCAAAATAAGAATAGACCGAGAGGAAACACCAAGGTTGAATAAATAACTTTAGGAATAGAGACTAGTGATCAATGAAATCAAACGCATATCTAAAATCGAGGAAAAAACAAAATAACTTCCAACCCTTCGTTGATAATTCCAGTTGAATTAAATTTTTCAGTACAAATATGTTATCAACTACAGAATAACCGCTCCTAAAACCAGTCTGAAACTCACTCAATAAATTGTTTAATGAGACAAAATCCTCCAGGCGACGAACAAGCAAAGAAGTAAATATTTTGGCCATAGTGTCCATACGAGAAATGCCTCTATAATTTGAAACTATCACTATATTAGGGTCTCCATGGTTTTTTTTTCTACTTCCGCTTCATGCCACGAGGGCTAATCAGGACAGGTTATCTACGGGTAACCAACCTCTTCTAATCCATGGCAAGCCGCTGAGTCTGTTCAGTGACGCCGTCACCGAACAGAATCGAGCTGGCTTGGGCGGGATTCGAACCAGTGTAGGAGTCGGAGACGCTAGCTATCCCCTCGGCCATGCCGCGGCCCTGGTCTCCATTTTTATAAAGAGGAAAAATGATAGATTTACTAAGGGATAACGGGAGATTACCAATCTCAAAAATATAATTAAAAAAAGAGAGAATATTACTTAAGAAGAGAGGATTTGCATGTTTATAAAATTCATAAACTAGTTTGTCCAGACCAGGGGCTTTATTGTTTTTAAGGGTTGATATAATAGCATACAGATCATCCATAGTAAAAGGAGAGTGCAGAGCAGGAGAGGAAATAAACAGGTCAGGGTAAGAGGGAAAACAAAGTACGGAAGGATTGAGAAGGTTTTTAAAATGTGAAACCAAGGCATCCAATGAGATATCATAATGAAGGTAATTAGTTGATGGTAGAAGAATACGTGATGGAAATGGTTGGTGCGGTCAAATGAAACACTATATGTGCAATAACAAGTAGTGTTTCATTTGACTGCACCCCCAACCATTTCCATCACAATGAGATATCATTTCAAAGAATGAAGGTCCTTCTGCCAAATCGATTCACCAAACTCCAAAATTGCTTAGAATCATAAGCAGCCTTAAATTTTTCAGAAAAGGAAGAAAAATATTAAGCTTTTTGAGCTACATTCACAAAATATTCACATCTACACTATATACTACATACAGCAAATATTCAAAAAATCTTTTTTAGTAGCGATGTAAGCTTCCTTTGCAAACCTAAAATTTGTTTTTCTAAATAAATTGAGGAGGCAAAAAGATCTTTTCCTAGCCCGCAGACAACGGTAATCGAACCATGGATTCTTTTGGAATATTTTTATGAATGATAGGCTCTTAGACGCTAAAGGAGAGTATGGCTTTTTTATATAGTTTACTAACACATCGGCATAGTTCTGAGGATTTTCAGGAAATTGAGGGATACTGGGAATTATTTTATCGAGGTTTGCCTTATATACTTCCTTGTTAGAGTCATTCAAAAAAAGGTGAGGAAGCAATGGCATGGAGACACAATTAATTTCTGAAAGACTGAAAGTGATGGAGAGGGGGAGGTGGTTGGAAAAAGTCTTCTAAAACTGCGAATCAATGGACAACGGGTATGTAATCAAAGGGAATGCAGATTATTGACAGAGGAATCTATAGGACGAACAAAGGTAAATTCACCCTCTGTATCTGGAAAAAAACAGCCATTTAAAATTATAAGATCATTTTCATTGCAAAAGTCTATAATATTTGAACCATGAGAATTTAGCACTAAGTCTTTAGATTTTCTGGTTAAAGAACAATTTGGATTGTTAATCATTAAATCATCAGAATCACCTGGGCTGAACAGACTCTAAATTGAAATCGCAAGATGCATAAAATTCAGAGAGAGCTTTAAATCTGTCTCCCAACTCTAAATATTCAAATAAACCGGAAGAACTTAAAGCTCGAGTTCATTTTGCCTTAGACATACAAAAGACTGATCAGCTATCGCAATAATAGACAGGACCTCGCAAGAACGCCTGACCCCTATCAATTTACCACCACTTGCCCGTCCACGCCCTGGTCACCTTGTAGCTGGCTCCCGGACCAAGTTAAACTCTGAAAAGTAATTTAAATATGTAATTACAAAAATCGTCTTTTATTACATATGTTTCAATTAAAATAAAAACATCAAATTTTCTCTAAAAATTAGGAAAGTTTTCAATTTTTGATTGAACCAAATATATTATAAGAAACCATTGAGATAGTATTGATGGAAGAAGCTGGAGGTGCAATCAAAGATTTCTTCAGGCAGACGGCAGCGAGATCTCAGGACGGGATTGAAGTACTTGAGGAGTGGA
Source organism: Aelia acuminata (assembly GCA_911387785.2). Lineage (NCBI taxonomy): Eukaryota > Metazoa > Arthropoda > Insecta > Hemiptera > Pentatomidae > Aelia > Aelia acuminata. The sequence continues at coordinate 72,132,358 of OU426978.1, read as the reverse complement.
CATTAGATTATCTTCCATCGAGATGCAGACCAGCCGATCGATAGATTGATGGAAAAGTTTAGAAAAATAGTCTTTAGGTAGAGAGCCAGAGAGTAAAGCAGCAATAAAATCGGAGAGATTAGCACCAACTAAATCGTTTGGCTTATTAATACCATTTTCACTCGAAAATCTCAAACCTTCTTCCTTCATTGGACCAGAAAAATTTATGTCCAAGAACAAACAGATAATTTGTACTAACGAGCACATTAAGACGGTTACTAAGCCTTAATACTTCACGTCTTAACAGGAGCAACTTAATTATTTTTCTTCGAGTGCTTTCTGGAAGATCTTGGTGAATAACATATCCTGTGCCTTTTAGTAGTTTAGTAGAATTGAGAATTTTCCTTTTATCTTGCGGGCGAGAGAAAGAGACTAGAAGAGGTCGCTTAACATTACTCTCATGACCCAAAGGAAAAACATTTAAATTTTTCGGAAGAAAATCGACCTTCAGAATCTCTCTGCAAAACTCAGCCAGAGTAAAAGTACAGCCACCAGACGAAGGTACGTTAAGACCTTTAAATATTAAATTGAGAGGACTTAATATTTAAATATTAAATATTATATTGACGGGAGGAAATTTCTAATTCTTCAATTCGATATTCTGAATTGCGATATAAGGCTTTTAAAGAATTAATTTTAGCCTTAAGGGTGGTGTTTTCTTCTCTAAGTGAAGTAATCTCATTTCTAAGTGACTGAATATCTTCTTTTGTAGCTAGAGGGGCTAATTTTTTATCAAGTGACGCGGATACGGCATCCAAAGAGACTAGTTGAGGCGAAGAAGAAACCGTTTCCGTGGGCATTTTATTTTATTTCTGAGTAAAATCGCTGAGTGAGCTTTTCTGTTGTTTATTAGGCGTAGAGTGTTCTGACATAAATAAATTCAATTGAGAGAAAAATATTAAGAGCTAAGTTCCAGCAGTTTTTTATGTAGCATTAAAATTTCAACTAATTAAGATTAATTTGAACAAAGGAGACTATTAATAAACCAACGCAACAAAAAATAATAACAATAATAAAAGTGTTTGTAAACAGAGCAGTTTGCGATATCAATACGCTGTAAAGCATTACCAAATGGAGCTGCCCCCACCACAGCCTCAGGTTGCCTCACTGATAGAATTATAATATTCAATATTAATAAATATCTAGCAAACCTGTCAGTAGAAGTTCCTGAAAATTTAACACATTAAACTCTACACATGCCAAAAATCATAGGTCTACGTTCAAAATTAACTAAAAACAAAATGGTTAATACAGAGCGATGTTTACGGCACAAGACATAACAGCGAACTGTCAATTTTGTTGAGCAGATTTGTTATAGAATATTTATATTAATCCTGACTAGCCGAATCACTCAATAAGCCGAGTTAATTGTTGGAGACTATCAATGTGATTTCAGATAGAACTGTTCAATCATAGTCCATATATTTTTCCTCCGTCAAATATTAGAAAAGAAATTAGAGTATAATGGAACAGTACATCAGCTTTTCATCGATTTCAAAAAGGCCTATGATTCGAATAACCGCCAAAAATTGTAAAATATTCTTGTTGAGCAGGGTATACCAAAAAAGTTAGTAAACCTAGTAATAATGTGTATGACCAAAACATTCAATACAATAAGAGAGTCGGTAGTTATTTTTTTGAGAAGTTCGAGGTTCCCTCTGTTTAAAATAAGGTGATTCTCTATCACCAGTTTTATTTAATTTAGCACTGGAATATGACATTAGGGAGGTGACAAGCACCAGAAAGGATTCGAATTTAGGAGGGAATATACCCGTGTTCGGATTTGCTTGGTGAGGACACGGAAACCATAGAACTAAATACAATGTTGATGAAAACCGGTCAAGAACTTGGGCTGGAAATAAATAGGGATAAGACAAAATATAGGGTTAGCCATAGAAGTGATGACTGATTGTGCTGATATTAATGTAGAAGGGAATAAGTTTGAACACATAGAGAAATTTAGATATCTAGTGGCAATCGTAAAAACAAAATCGATGAGGAAATTAAGGATAGATTAAAAGCCTGTAATGCTTGCTACTTTTCAGTAGCAAAATTGCTTAGCTCACACCTTCTGTCCCAAAACTTAAAAATTAGGTTTTGCAAAACTATTATTCCTCTACGTGGCCAATGACATTGAAGAATGAACAAAGGCTTAGGGTTTTTGAAAATAAAGTACTGCATAGAATAGTTGGATCGAAAAGGGATGAACTCACAGGAGAACTTATATGCTTACCCAATGTCGAACTGAGTATACTGTACCCGGTAAATATAATCGACGTGGTCGCAGCGAGACAAATAAAATGGGCGTGTAAAATTGCGAAACTTAGTAGTGAACAAATTTGTAAGATAGCTAATCATGCAATGTAGTTTTACATGATCTGGCCTCAAGGATTTAAAGGTGGAGGGTTCCTTATTATCCTAATTAAATACAGTGTGCAGTTGATATTGCAATCCCAATAGGAGGAAAGTATCAGGATATACTATCTACATTCAGAATTCTAGAATAACCACAGAGAAAAGCCTTTTTCTATATCTTGTCACTCCGTTAGTTTTGCTTAAACTATCATAGAAGTTATTCCAGATTTAGAGAAATGTACTTCCCATACCCCCCAAAAAATTGAAGTTCCCACTTTTAAGATAGGTTAAATGATGGTCAGGATTTTCAGTTTACAATGATTTTATTATGGTAAGCCAACGTTTCGATCCAACTTGTGGATCTTCATCAGGGCTAAAAGAAAACAAATATATGAGTATCTATGCTAGAGGGTGACAATAAATGGATACATTACAAAACTGATAATAATATAAAAGATGGTGTATACATGAATATTAAAATAAGAGGCTGATTAACAAGATAAAATAGAATCTGATATTTACCTACTGAGTCCAGGTGGATACTAAGACTAAAGGTAAAAATAAGGTGAGAGGTAGTGGTTGGGGGTTAATTTGCCGACTTCAAAGGTTTATGACGGGGAAATCCAACGCTTTTGAAGTGAAGGCACATGACAACTGAGTGAACAAAAATATTTAAAAACCAACAAAGTAGATGGTATTGTATACAACTATTTGTGTCTGGACTCAATAATAACATAAAAATGAGATAATACATAATGTAACAATGCATAAAAATTTGGAAAATATACAGAAAGAAGCACACAATACAAAAAATAATAATAGTCAAGAGGTACAGAGATAATTGCAGGTACCTATGAAATCAAAACTAGGATTTGAGGATGTGGAAGATGTTAGAATAAGTGGATGAAATTATCTCTTTATCTGTTTTGTGATTTACCGGGTTATTTGTTTCTAGATGGATAAAAATGGATTCTGAGAGGAGACGTGTATCGTGGTTAGATACAGTAGCTAATATGGAGGGGTTCTCAAAGTCAAAGGAATGGTTGTGGGCAATGGCATGTTCTGCTAATTTAGATGTAGACAAATTATGCGTGGAAATACTTTATTTATGTTAATAAATACGTTTTTAAAAATAATTTTTGGTTTCACCGATATAGCAACTGTTGCAATAGGCGTGGAGCACTGGATACGATAAACTACATTACACTTGTCTAGGAGAGGTACAGGGTCTTTGAGTTTTGTATAAAGATTTTTTAATTTATTGTTATTTTTTAATACTAGGCGCATGTGTGGGAAACTCGATGAGAAGGATTTTTTTAATTTTGTTTGAGAGAATGGGGATATATGGGATAGATCTGTATTGGAAAGTAGAAATCGGAGGTTGTGAAGAGTTGTTAGAGATATTTTGAGTTTTAGCATTGTTAGTGGAATTAGTGGATATAGAATGGTCCGGGTTTCTAGTAATGGAAATATCTAGGAATGGAAGGATTGGTTTCCAATTCTATAGTGAAACGGAGACGTGGATGGTAGGAGTTAAAGGCGGCGAGACTATCAGTGATAGAGTTAGGATTGAGAATCAATAGGATGTCGTCTACATATTTTTTAATGAAAAAAATATCGTTGGGAAATTTAGGTATTACAGAATCGAGGAGGTCGTTGAGGACAACACCCGACGACACTAGCTCCCAACCTCTCCGGTGTTGTCCTCAACGACCTCCTCGATTCTGTAATACCTAAATTTCCCAACGATAAAAAATATGTAGACGACCTCCTATTGATTCTCAATACTAACTCTATCACTGATATTCTCGCCGCCTTTAACTCCTACCATCCACGTCTCCGTTTCACTATAGAATTGGAAACCAATTGTACCCTTCCATTCCTAGATATTTCCATTACCAGAAACCCGGACCATTCTATATCCACTAATTGGTACACCAAACCCTCTTATTCTGGGCGACTCCTCAACTATTTTTCCCAACATCCACATCACCAAAAGATCAACGTCGCTAAAAACCTCATCCACCGTAGCCTGACCTTGTCCGAACCACAATGTCATTGTCATAAAAAAAACCGCCTGAAAAATATCTTACAATCTAACGATTTTCTTGAGCACTTAATAAAAACACTTATCAATAACAATGCTAAAACTCAAAATCTCTCTAACAACTCTTCACAACCTCCGATTTCTACTTTCCAATACAGATCTATCCCATATATCCCCATTCTCTCAAACAAAATTAAAAAAATCCTTCTCATCGAGTTTCCCACACATGCGCCTAGTATTAAAAAATAACAATAAATTAAAAAATCTTTATACAAAACTCAAAGACCCTGTACCTCTCCTAGACAAGTGTAATTTAGTTTATCGTATCCAGTGCTCCACGCCTAATTGCAACAGTTGCTATATCGGTGAAACCAAAAATTATTTTTAAAAACGTATTTATCAACATAAATACAGTATTTCCACGCGTAATTTGTCTACATCTAAATTAGCAGAACATGCCATTGCCCACAACCATTCCTTCGACTTTGAGAACCCCCCCATATTAGCTAGTGTATCTAACCACGATAAACGTCTCCTCTCAGAATCCATTTTCATCCATCTAGAAACAAAGAACCCGGTAAATCACAAAACAGATAAAGAAATAATTTCATCCACTTATTCTAACATCTTCCGCATCCTCAAATCCTAGTTTTGATTTCATAGGTACTTGCAATTATCTCTGTACCTCTTGTACAATTATTATTTTTTGTATTGTATGCTTCTTTGTGTATATTTTCCAAATTTTTATGCATTGTTACATTATGTATTATCTCATTTTTATGTTAATATTGAGTCCAGACACAAATAGTTGTATACAATACCATCTACTTTGTTGGTTTTTAAATATTTTTGTTCACTCAGTTGTCATGTGCCTTCACTTCAAAAGCGTTGGATTTCCCCGTCATAAACCTTTGAAGTCGGCAAACTAACCCCCTACCACTACCTCTCACCTTATATTTACCTTTAGTCTTAGTATCCACCTGGACTCAGTAGGGAAATATCAGATTCTATTTAATCTTCTTAACCAGCCTCTTATTTTATATTTATGTATACACCATCTTTTATATTATTATCAGTTTTGTAATGTATCCATTTATTGTCACCCTCTAGCATAGATACTCATTTATTTGTTTTCTTTTAGCCCTAATGAAGATCCACAAGTTGGATCGAAACGTTGGCTTACCATAATAAAATCATTGTAAACTGAAAATCCTGACCATCATTTAACCTATCGTAATTGAAGAACAGTTGACCATCTCTCATCTCTACTATTCCCACTTTTAAATTAACAAGATTAGCTATTATTTGTATTTAATATCCCAATACTACTTAATTTATGAAATGAACTTTAAAAGTAATCAATTATATATTTTAATCACAAAATTACAAAAAGGATGACCATTATGACATTTTTTGTGGGTTACCTTATGGTTAACTGCATTTTACATTAATTAATTTAACAATACAAATTTAATCAAAATATTATATTTGAATAATAAAAATATTAGAATTAATAAAAACAAATATTTAAAGTTAGTAACATTAATTCGTAACAAACAATTATAGTACGATCTAGTTCGTAACAACTCCGTCACAGCTATTTATGACAACAATTGTTTAAATTATACAATTACTACTAATAAAAGTCAAACTTGAATATTGAATATATTGAAAACATACCTAAAAACAGAATCAGATCCAGTTCTATCAACATGAGGCAATAATTGAAGTAACTTATATTGATATAATGATGGCAATGAAGAAAATGTATGTTTATTTAGCAGTGAGCGAAGGTTGGAGTTCACAAGAATGGAGTCAGGAGTTTCAAGGTCAACACATCCTTCCTTAGTCTGTTCTAACTGTGCAGCAGCAGATAATTTTTTCTGTGATCTTTTTCTTGGTTTCATGCTAAATCCTGGAATAGAAGCCAGAACTTCTGCCATCGTGGGTTGCCTATAGCATGCAGTATCACAACTAATATCTTCAACTAAAAAAAACATTTAATTTTCAAAATGCTAGTAACAAACATAGTTCATATGAACCAAATTGCAAAAAATGGGAAAAAACATACTATCACAGCTACTGGGGGATAATGTTAGTCGCTGAGTAGGTGCAGGGTTTCCGGCAGCTATGGTAGTGTTCTTCCTACGCCTTTTAGCTTGTTGGCGTAAAGCATGTTTCATAATCTTCTTAGAATGGTTATGAGGACGATGCTCTTTTATATCTTTTTCCACTTCACTTTCACAACTGGGCACACACCATCCCTGTAATTAAGATAGTGAGATACTTAAAAGTCTGTAAACGGAATGTATAAGATCGAATAATATCTAATTTATACCATATCCTCTCCTTCAGGTTTTGTCTGACAGTTAGTACCATCCAACAACCCTATAAAGTATAATAATTAACTAAGTAAGGAATAGAGAAAATCGAACCAAGATAAATGTCAATAATAGATACAAATGTTGAAATATAGGAAACATGATTAATACAACTTAATTAGTATTTACCTTTGTTAATATCAATTTCCTCCTCCTTAATTGCATCATGCTTTAAACAATCCATACCAGCTACATTGAAAAGTGATTTAAAATCATCATTACATGAATGTAAAAATCAGTATATACATAATATTAAACTCCATAGGAAAGTAATTATTCAATACATTTGTCTTATCAAAGGATGATTTTTATTATTGCAATATGAAAAATTGAATGAAACCTGGAAGCCAAAACTAAATCGATTCGAGGGAAATATATGAATCACGTTGAAAATTAAAATTGCTATAATCCAAGATTGTTAAATAATAAAAGCACTGATGTTTTCTTTCTTATGAAGTTATGTGTTGTGAAGTTACAAACAACGCTAACATCCAGACTTCGAAGTCGTTGTTAAACCCATTACTCAACTAAATATCATCGAGATTAACACAAAATCATTTCTTTTGGCGTAACTTCACTCTCTTTGAATTAAAATACCAATAAAATATTGTAAATAAACATTTTAAAGAATGATACTAGAATGTAAATTGATGAAACCTCTTTTCCTGTTACACAGTTGTAGTTCAGGTTAGAGCATAGAATGCTATTACTTAATGATTTGGTTTTTTAAAAAAATGGATATATTTTTATCATTAAAAATTTTAATTATATTTTTAAATATTATTATTTCAATAATAAATTTCTAACAACGGCTCAAGGGGTTGAGGATTTATTTTGCTACCACTGTCAATTTACTACTGTTATTGAAGGGAGGTAATTATTGCTTATATTGTCATAAGCAATAATGAAATTTAACCTAATAATACCTCTTCTTTCTGTCTCATCCAAATCAATTCTTACATTTGCTAGAGCTCCTTCTAGGAAAGTATCTTACATTCAAGGACAGTCAGGACTAAAAAATATTAGAGAATATTTCTATTATATTGATCACCAAGGAATGGTAAAATACCTTCTTTAAATTGATGTTGAACCAATTTTATTAAGGAACCAATGTTTTATAACTGTATTATTTTGTAGCTATTTTTAGATGACGCTAGAATGAAAAACTTCACTTCTTGCTTCAAAGGTAATTTTCTTATATATGATTATTTAATGTTCTTTAAGACCATGCCTTTGTTATTTGGAAAACAATAATTGATAATGATAATAGCAAACACCAGTATTTTATATTCATTCCTGGGAGGACATTAGTTATTGTTTTTTCTCTTTAATATGATGAATATATAAGCTATTTTATCAATTTTTTCTTCAATGCAAACAATATAGTTTCATCATAAAGGTATTCATTCCATAAAATTAGTGGACTGTACATTAATATGAAAGTCCTGAGAATCTGCAATGTCAGGTACTTGTAACATGACTCCCTTGTAACATGGTTTGTTTAGTCTCAGTAGCATAAAGAGAGATGAAATAAATAAACAAACACAAATGGGAAGAATGGCTAAAACAGTTGAATGCTTTGGTGCGATATATAACATTTTAGAAAATATTCAATTTTATTTGATAAAATTAAAACTATTTATAGAATAAGATTTACAAGCAAAATATTTAAAAGTGCAAGTGATTCTGTTTCATTAACGGTAGCAATAGATCTTAGGTATTTAACAGTTGTTTACCTATAAATGAGAATAAGTCTGAGATTTCTAGTAGCAACAAAATATTATACAAGGTTGGGTGAGCTATTATTTAACACATAGAACGGAACCTCCCATCCTTCTACGTTCCTTATAGAACACATGCGACATTCATTATTGGAATATGTTTGTAATAGAAACTGTCCCTATTTACTGCAGTCCAATCGTATTAAATCAGAACTTGACATTTTATTTTTCATGGCCTATCGTTCAGCACATTATATTATTTAATCCGCAAATGTCTTATTTAAAATATAAAACGTCAACATTAAAAACCTGTCATAAAGACTCAGGCGTGAATTTCAATTAACAAATGAAAGAGCTTAGTCTCATTTATCATTATGTTATTCCAAAACCAGTCCCCTAATGTTCAAATCATTATCTATGAAGTATAAACTAGATTGACCCTTCGGGGAGGCTAATCAAATAAAATAAGCCAAGAAAACGCAAAGGTTTTTTTAACATAGCTTAGGGTAGTCTATAATATATAAAATAATAATATGTAAAGTATATATAGCAGTATAAACTTAAAGGTAGTAGGTCAAAACAATCAAAATTAGATTGCAGTTGTTTTCACTTGCTCACATTTATCATGCAATCTTTGCAGTTGCAAGGATCAATATGTCATTTATCACATTTAGCCATGTGATTGATTTAATGTGACCTTCAATATGCATAATAGTTATCCTAAAATCTTAAATTTCATGATGACATGTACGACTCTTCTACTTCGTGTATCTATCTTGTACTTCATGTACTTCGGGATCTACAAATCGTCGGAGTCAAGATCCGAATCTAAATTGTAGGAAAATCATCAAATATTATTAGAAAAGCAGATTTCAGCGAATTTTAAACTAAATTTAAAAAATTTTGTGCAAAGCGTGCTACACATAACTTACTTACAAACTTACTTCATTAGAGATCGACGTGTTTTGATAATAAAAATCGCCTTTTCATCTTCGACTTCTCATATTCATAAAAATATGAACATAACTGTTTCCTCTGTCAATGAAGGTGCTAAAAATGTTTGATCCAAAAGAAAAAGGAAAACATGTCTGAAAGCAGTTTGATACATTAAATGGAAATTGGTCAAAATATTATGTTTTTGCCTGAAAGATTTGAAGTTTGTTAATGTGGGTCTTTTTGGGGATACATCTGTGATGCATAGCTCCAACTAGGTTCCAGTAAGTATGTTTTAGCCTTTATTTCAGGATTTTTCTTTTAATGTGAGACTCCTATTATTTTACTCATGTCATTCTTTGGTAAAATGTTAGTCCTAGGTATTGGACTGTGTCTGTCTGTGGAATTTGTATAATCAGCATGCATGGAATGCAGGCATATTAAAAGGAGGATCGTCCCTGTTGAGCAGACTTGAGAAGGAATTCTTCTATTGCTTCAGAACGTCAGAAGAATTCAAAAAAAGATCTCCCTCGCCATCCAGACAAAAGGTTTGGAGAATGAATGAATGAATGAAATTTCTCTAGTTCCTGTAAAGTAGCAGCACCGTCGCTTGCGCCCGCCTATAACCGTTCACCGACCGATTTTCGAAATCGATCGAGCAGCCAGTAATCGATCATCTGAAATGTGGCTCGAATGGACAGTGCCTGCTCTGCCTTGTTGCTAGGGACATACGATACCAACAAAGTATCGATACCACCAAAGTATCGATACTCATATAAAGTACTAACAATATTATAAATAAAAATATATTTAATAAAAAAATATATAAAAAATTGCACTAGCTACATTATACCATTAATTAAATTTCGTGTTTTTATAAGTTGTTAATTGTAAGATTGGTCTTATGGTACTTAATGTCAAATGAAATTGTATTTGCTTACTACATTTATATTTTAATAAATACTCGGGGATGATTGATAGGAATTTTAGCCATAAAACATTCTCTTTGTTTAACCGTTTCGATCCAAAAAGGGGGTCTTCATCAGCGGTAAAACGAAACAAATATATGAGTATAAAATTTCACACTGTTAACTTCATGACTATCAGTCATTTCTGAGAATCTTATAGAAAAACAGTCGACTCAGAACCGATATCGGTACTGATTCAAGTATTTTACATTAGAATATATTCAAGTAATTTATATTCGTCGCCTCGAAATGTAACTGAACTTAACGATATATTTGTTCCGATACGCATTACAAAAAAGTTTTGAAAAAAATACGCAAATGTTCTGAATTAAAAAGAAAATAAGTTTTTTCCACCAATGAATTTTAATTTCCTAACATTCAATCTTACTTTTCAATAAGTTGAGTCCTTATGTAGGAGTTTCAAAAGTTTGAGATGTATAAGTGTGGTTTCATTTTGGCACTTAGTGGCAGTAAACTGGGCACTAGTTCTGAACAGTGGCTCCTGCACCGTTCAGTAAGGGCCCCTTCAGAGTAAGGCCCGATCCTTAAAAAGGCCCCTTTTGGGGGTGTACTTATCTCGGAAGAGGCCACGCCCAAGAGTCACTCTTCAGAACTTGTACCAAACCGGGTACTAGTTCTGATTACAACTCTTACCGTAAACTGATGTCTTATATCCTAATCCGACAGTTCATACATCTTCTGACTTTGATGAAAATACTTTTCGCCACTTAATATCCTTTCTTAATATTCCTATCCTGGTATCGATACAGACTTTCAGTATCGTTACCAGTACTCATACTTGAATCCTTGGTATCGATACCAAAATACCCGGTATCGAAATGAAAGTATCGATACTTTACTCATATCGATCGGTATCGTACGTCCCTACTTGTTGCTGCTCGGTAATTTTTCAGGTTATCCCAAGATACCAATTACCAACTACTTGCATGGATGTTGATACTTTGTGAGGTATACCGGCTAACACTGCTCGTAAATACTAGTATTAGAATAAAGGCTGTTATCACTATTATCTTCATTGCTGTTTTGGAATAAGGTTATGATAAACAAGAAATTATTTTTGTGCTGCATTTAATTGGACAACTTTTGCGTAGTTATCAAGTCATTGTTAACGTGAGTTTTTTTTTTTTTTTTTTTTTTTCCTTTGTTTCTGTTCTTATTTAATCCTTGTAAATAAAGAAGAAATTTATTTTACGAAAATAATTTATTTATTTAATTTTCCCTTTTTGAACACGCTTTAGTTTGTTAAGAGCCTTCTAATTTTCTTATCAAAACATCTTAACAAATTATTAGCAATTTTACACAAATAATATAATCTCATTGGAACATAAATTTGTATGTATTGGGAGAATGACTCATATCCCAATATATGTTAATATTGAATTAGAACGGGTGATTAAAGTAATGTATTTAAAAAGATTAAAATGTAAACAAAAATGATAATTTAATATACTGCATCTGCAACTTCTCAAACTGCATTTAAATGCTGGAGATCTTCTTTGGTGAAAAGCAAGCTTCATAAAGTATCATCCTCTTCTGCATTTCCTTCTTATATTTCTCAATTTTTCCAACCTTTGAAATGTCTTAAATGCCTTTTCTTCCGATTTAAGACCACGGCTCAGTTGTACCAGATTCATTATTAACAAAAACAACTTCAACATTTCTTAAAACCTAGGAGGTATTAGGTAGGTAACCTCCTTCATATATTTTTTTATTTTCTTAAAATAGACATATGTTATTAAATAAAGTTATGACGTATGTTATTAAATAACGCTAAATAAATCACTAATAATATCAAAAAGTAACTGGTGTGGGTAAAGTAAAAAAGACCCTTTCATTTTTACTTTCACTTACTTACTTATATATGAAATATATAGTAAGGGAAAGTATTGCGATCGTGAAAAATTTCGACATCCGGTTTTCAACGGAAATACACGTTTTGGGGCCCCCTGAGTCAAAATAACCAAGTCCCGCGAAATGGTGTGTGCGTGTGCGCGTGCGTGTGCGTGTGTGTGTATGAACAGACTAGCTCAAAAACTATAAACCGTGCGAATCTGAAATTGATATTTAGTGTCTGTATATCCCCGCGATGTTTCATCAAAATTGGTCAAACGGAGGGGGTACTTTATTTAATAACTTTTTACGTTTTTTTCGATTTTCTAAAAAACGGCTCTAACGATTTTGATTAAACTGAGTATTTGATCTATTAATATGCCCCAGATATAGCTGTAAAAATGTCATCAAAATTGATCAACCAGAGGGGGTACTTTATTTAATGAATTTTGTCTAATTTTTACGTTTTTTTTTCAATTTTATCCAGAACGGATCAAAAGATTTTGATCAAATTAGTCATGTTTAATGAAAATTAGGCTTTCTTTAATATCAGGTAAGCTTTATCATTATTAAAATGTTCTGAGGGGCCTTTAATGGGGAAGGGGCCTTTTTTGATTTCCTATAAAGTACCTTTGTTTTTGTTAATATGGAGAAATTAACTGTCTCTCGTTACGCCTAAAAATAAGAAATGTCTAAATATGAAATATGAAAAAAATCAAGTAAACCTATAGAGGAGAAAAAAAGAAAAATATTCTGTCAACTCATAAAACACGTTGAGCCCACGCATTCGGAGTGCACGCTTCGTTCATAATTAAAGCCGTCCTGTTCATTTAATGGAAATTATTTGTTTCATGGTAACTAAATGAAGTTTTCAACAACTACATAGAGGATTATAAAATCAGACGACTTGGAGTATTATGCTCGCATTGCCGAAGTATTACAAGTAAAAACTTTTATTTAATAAAAAAAAGAAATTATTGTTTTTTTTTATAGAGAAAATAAAAACAAAAATAAGAAATGAATGTGGAAAAATGTGTGACTTTGAGAAGTGGCAATTAACAAAACAGTGAGTTGTAAGTGAAAGTTGTGTGTTGCGCGTACGCACCAGATTTTTCTGATGAAACGGTCGATTTTGTAAAAAACCATTGTAAAGCGAAATAATTACGATTTTTATAACAATAAAGAATAACGGCTGAAGTTGTGCAATTTTAATATGCACAGTTGTTCGCACCTGGTTTGAAAGAAACACAGAGCGTAATTTGGAGAATTTGGGACAAACGGTATGGATTTCAATAATGGAAATTCTAAAAACAGAATTTCATCTTTATTTATATAGATTATATTTTATTTATAAATTTATTTACATTATATTTTTCATAAATATCAAAACGAGGGCAATTATCTTCTTTAAGTTGGTTGTTGCAGAAGTAGGCACCCCTCTTCTCATGCCTTGTACACACTTGTATACAAAGTCGAGCGATTTTTGTATCTAGACAATGTATAGATACAATCGAGCGATTGTATATAGACAATCGAGAGACAAATACATGTCTATAGACACGCATTTAGAACAAAATCGCAGAACTTTTGTCTCCCGCTTGAAATGGGAGACATGAGACAATCGCTAGACAATGTTGCGCAACATTTCGTAGTCTGGACGTTTTGGTAGACATTGTCTCCAGTTATTCTCTGTCAGCACTGGAGAACGCTTGGTTGATTTTTTTTTTCTGTTTTTGTTTTTATTATCAATATGTGGCCTACGGAGAAAGTGTTATTATTAATAGAAGATTTTCACTCGGCATCTTGTTTGTGGGATGTGACTAATCCCGATTATAAAAATCGTACCAAGAAGAAAATAGTTATCGAAGAGCTAGCCAAAAAATATGAAGTGTCCGTAGGTGACGTAGAAAAAAAAATTCACAATTTGAAAACAGCTTTTCATCGGGAGCATAAAAAAATTAATCAGGCTAAGAAAAGCGGGGTGTCTCCTGTAAAGAATGCTTGGTTTGCATATGAACATTTGTTATTTTTACTACAAGGTTCAGAATCAAGGGGTAGCAGAAGCACTGACTGCAATGAAGAAGAAAACAGTGAATCAGGAATTATAGAAGACGTAAGTAATCTGAAAATATCTTTTTGTTTTATTTTTATGCATGGATATAGAACAGAAATATTTTATTATAATAAGGTATATAAATGTATTAATAATAACAACTTATTAACAGAAAAGATTATCATAGGGTGTTACTAAAAAATATTGCCATGGAACCTCTCCTTGAGGGGAAAGGAAATAATCTCTGAATTCATTCCGAATTTCGTGTAAGTTTGTTGTTGACTTTCTGGATATGTTTTGGAGATTGACCAAAGTATTATTTTCATCCAGTTCCTTCCTCCATGACCCCTCAATCAAGTTTCCATCTGGATCATATGAATCAAAAATACCAGCTGGAGTGTAGCTGCTTCTGGATACACTGTTTCTGCGCAAAAAATTGTGAAGGTAAATGCAAGCTAAAACAATGAACTCTGTCTTATCTGGAGCGAGAAGTATCGGTTTTAGTAGCACTCTAAATTTTGATGACATGATGCCAAAAACATTTTCGATTATCCTTCGTGCCCTACTTAGTCTGTAGTTGTAGATTCTCTCTGGTGTCGATGATCCTGGCTTGTGACCTGGGTATGGCTTCATCATATAAGTAGATAATGCGAATGCGTCATCTGCCACAAAAACGAATGGGACTGGACGTGTTCTTCCAGGTAACGCTTCATAACCTGGCACATTTAGGGAATGTTCTTCTAGTTTTTGGTAGAGTGAGGTGTACTTAAATACACCACCATCGGAAATCCGTCCTTGGCACCCAACATCAGCATACACGAAGTTGTAGTTACCATCTGCAACTCCAAGCAGCACAATGCTGAATGTGCCTTTGTAATTAAAAAACAAACTACCACTATGTTCTGGAGCCACTATTTGTACGTGTTTGCCATCGATACTGCCTAAGCAATGAGGAAAGTTCCATCTAGTATTAAATTGGTCAGCAATAGCTCTCCACGCAGTTTCTGTTTTTGGCAACTGTAACAAAACCAAGTTTCCTTAGTTAGTATATTGTTTAGATAAGATTTATTTCTGATAACATATTTTAATTTTAATATTTAGTAATTGCATACATGGCTCAGGTTATTATAATTAGGTTATGGTGAAGGTCAATTTAAAAGTACTTAGTTCCAAGAAAAAAATGGTTGTTGTTTTTCAAGAATTATTTAACTCATCATATATATGTTATATATATTGTGTAGTATGTATTGTCTGGTCAGTGTGTATGTATTTGCTGATCACATTGAACGATGATAGTAATGATAACCATTTCTATTTCAGGACAGTTTTATCTCAGAGTATGAAAACCATAGAAACGAGGATCCAAAAGTAGTTGAGAGCGACCCACCCCTGTTCAAAAAACCAAACCACTCAAATAAGCCAAAAAAAGTAAATACTGTCTCACCTATCCAGGAAGCAGTAAGCTGTATGAAGTCACTTGCCTCATCCAGAGATGAATACACAGTGTTTGGTGAGCTTATCGCAGAGAAGCTGAGGAACTGCGACCGATCAAAATTGGAAAAATCTATTGCTCAGCACAATATACACAGCGTTATACTTCGTTTGGAAATGGGCATGTATGCTGGCCAAGTTCCAAGCGGACAGCCTACAGCAACGTCGTCATCGTCTATGACTATCCAGTCCAACCCTTCAGAAAGTTCGAGCAGTTGTGTTTCCTCACCACGATCTCAACAAAACCAGGAATACACAGAACATGGTGTCTCTGAGAATATTTATACTTATCTAAACACTCTGAATGATTTATAAATTTTTTTAAACATTTTGTAGCAAAAATTTTTTTAAATTTTACTTAATTAAAAATTTTGGTACATTAAAAGTCATCTTCCTTTTTCTATGTTTTTCATACTCCATTTATGTCATAATTCCTAAATATATATGATTTTTTATCGGTAATTAGCTTATAATTATTTATACATACCTTTACAAATCCTTTCAGAGATTGTATAATGGCTTCACACACTTCAGGCACAATCTGTGATATAGCTTGCTTCGATATTCTAAAAGTGTACATTAGGCTGGTGAACGATTCTCCACTTGCCAGAAAACGCAGTGTCACTGCCAATCTCAAAGATGGTGGAATGGTTTCTCTAAATCTATTTTGTTTTTTCTGTATCTTTCTGCCTAAAAGCTGAAGCAATACTTCAAAGTCTCTTGGGGTCAAACGGGTGAAGTTTCGGAAACCCATACTATCTTCTAATTTCAGTGTAGAAAGTAAGTTGCAACCGAAACAAGGTCCCTCCGCAAAAATTTCACGTCTCCACCAACGCTTCTTCTTTCGCTTATTTTCATCGTCCATGATTACAACTGCGCAAGCAGCGATCCCAACAAGGTCAGTCATATTCAGCAACAAACGAGGAACAAAGCATTCAAGTGTGTACACGCGACAAAGTCTCTAGACTGTCTATATACATTGTCTTTATACATGTCTATAGACAGTTGCTATACATGTCTATAGACAATCGCTCGACTTTGTATACAAGTGTGTACTTAGCCTCAGACTTACCACTGGTCTACAGTATACTTCAGCAACATGTGAGGGAGTCTAATGGAGGATGTTGCATTGTTCATTAGCTAGCAATGTAGTTTTTTTTTTTTAATATCTAGAAACTAAAAACGGTTATTTTAATTAATTCTATGCTAACTAATTAATAGTGTTAAAAATCAATCATCTATAGCTCTAGATTTATACGGGAAAAATTTGTAATAAATGAACAAAATCCAGCCTGGAGGACCATGTATATAATTGGGATTCCCAAAATTGGGCTATTCCCAGATTATAAAATTTTAAGTGAAAAGGAAAATGATTGAGGACTGTATTTTTGTTTGGTTCTGAAATTGAATGATTTAGCTTGTTAGCATTTTTTTTTATTGAACGTAGCTATATTATATACATTTATTGATAAATAACTGCAGGGCTGATGTGTGTCGGCTGCCTAGGTGATGTGCTGGGATATATATTTCCCTTGATCATTCCACTTGGGGTGTCCAACCCATCTCCCCTCATGTACATCTTCGCCAGTGTTCCGCCTTAAGAATTAGTTCATCGTGGTGGAGATAACACCATGAAAATAAAAAAAAATACATTTAGATAACTCAGCCTGAATACTGTCAGCTCTGGATGCCTTGCTGTTTCTGGCTTATCAATTGCTTGTAGAATATCTTCCTCCTCACGAGGCTCAAGCTCTTCAGATTCTGTCAGTAAGCCTCTCAGATGGAATGCAGGCACAGGAAAAGGAGGATCATTCCTGTTGAGCAGACTTGAGAAGTGATTCTTCTATTGCTTTAGAACGTCAGAAGAATTCAAAAAGAGATCTCCCTCGCCATCCAGACAACAGGTTAGTCAACAAACAACAAGTTTGTAGGAAGAGACTGTTTAATTATAAATATAGAATGCCAGGCCTCAAAGTCTCGTTTTATTTCAATAATTCACTGAATCATGCAGATTACATGCCAAAGTTTTGCCTTAAATAGGCATCTTCATGGCTATAAGGGTTTCGGAAGCAAGCTAGAAACACACTGATTTACAGTCTGACAGACTGATGTCAGTCTCTTTCTAGCTTGCTTGGGAAACCCTTTTAGCCCTGAAGATGCATGAATAGGCAAAAATTTGGCATGTAATCTGCATGATTAAGTGAATTATGGAAATAATACGAGACTTTGAGGCCTAGCATTCTATATCTATAATTAAATAGTCTCTTCCTACAAACTTGTTTACTAAATTATTGTGGAGATGGCCCATGAACTCCAACTTATTAAACAGTCTGTTTCTAGTTTGCTTGCGAAACCCTTATAGCCCTGAAGATGCCTGAATAGATGAAAATTTGGCATGTAATCTGCATGATTAAGTGAATTATTGTAATAATATGAGACTTTGAGGCCTAGCATTCTATATCTATAATTAAATAGTCTCTTCCTACAAACTTGTTGTTTGTTGACTAACCTGTTGTCTGGATGGCGAGGGAGATCTCTTTTTGAATTCTTCTGAAGTTCTGAAGCAATAGAAGAATCCCTTCTCAAGTCTGCTCAACAGGGACGATCCTCGTTTTCCTGTGCCTCCATTCCATCTGAGAGGCTTACTGACAGAATCTGAAGAGCTTGAGCCTCGTGAGGAGGAAAATATTCTCCAAGCAATTGATAAGCCAGAAACAGCAAGACATCCAGGGCTGACAGTATTCAGGCTGAGTTTCTCAATTGTAGTGGAAATGAGCTGATTTCAGTCCTCCAAGATATGATTATAACATTATGGGAAGAGGAAGTAATTACCAAAAAATGGAATCTATCAATGATATGTCCCATACACAAGAAAGGTGATAGATTAAAATTTAAAAATTAAAGAGGCATATCTCTACTCCTGTCTGAGGTACTAGAGATTAAACATTTAAATTTTAACATTTTGTTCCAGCATATATTGCCGTTTGCTGAAGAAATAGTGGGGTTCAGAAGAGGCAAGTCAACTGTGGACCAAATCATTGGTCTCCAAACGATTTTGGAAAGAGTGCTTGCCTACGCAGATTATTTAAAGTATAACTTAAAAAAAGAATAAAAATTACACAAATTAATGATAAACAGGACTTAAACAACAAATAAAAAAATAAGAGTGAATAATAAATTTATGAAAGAGCTAAATGAAAATTTTCAATAGAAAAATTGAAGAAAATTTCTGACCTTTATATAAGGTTTGAACACTGCGAGTAAGATGTCAAAACTGAAGCCTACCCCCAACAAGGTTGGTTGGGTAAGAAAAAAATTATTGCCCATGCTTACTGGTGCAGGCTTACCAGTAGTAATAGAAATATCTGCTGATAGCTCTGGTGGTTTGCTAATTGGCTTTGTGCTCACTTGGAACAGCTTACTGGTAGTTAGAAATTATGTTTAACGGAAGATCTCAGCTATTACCGGAAATTAGCCTGGGCTGAAGACCACTCTGATGACCAGAGAGTAATCTTTATGCACATGTATAAAAATCTTGTGTCACGATGTTTGTCCGAAGTAAAATCTGACACTACTCAGCCAATCTTGATAAAATTGGGTTCATTGTATGTAGTTTTGTCCAACTTAAAATAGAGCATAGTTTTTATCTTGATTATTGACCTTAGTATTTCTTTTATTGCAAATTAAATGTTTTATTATACTACAATTGAGGGTTATGTTAAAAATTATAATTGGCCAGGAAATAAATAATATTTATTTTATAGAACTTTTTAACTATATTAGAACAATTGAGTAGAAACACATGTTAATTGTAACATACAATTTAAACAATTAAATTTAACTGATGAATTAATCTCTGACGAGTGATAAATCAATGATTATCCAACACTCCCCCTCACTCGGCAGGCTTGTGGTTAAGTCCAAGAGTCTTGATAAGAAAGTTTTGCCTGGGTCCTGGTAGGGCTTTGGTGAGGATGTCTGCCTCCATTTCTTCTGAAGATTTAAAATGGACCTTGATCTCCCCTTCCTGAACTTTTTCTCTAATAAAATGTTCTGTTATGTTAATATGTTTAGAACGTGAAGACACAATTGGATTCTTAATTAAGTCTTGAGCAGAGGTGTTGTCATTGAAGATAACAATGGCATCTTGTGGGGATCCCATGTCCAACAGTAACTGCTTCAAGTGCATGGCCTCTTTTGCTGCATCTGTTAAAGCCATATATTCAGCTTCTTGAGTAGATAATGCCACTGTACGTTGTTTGCGGGACTCCCAACTTATTGTGGTTCCAGCATATTTAAAGCAATATCCTGTGTAGGATCTTCTATCCTCAATACATGAGCCCCAATTGGCATCTGCAAAACCACATAATGGTGTTTTCTGTTTTTTGAATTCTAGAGCCATGTCTTTTGTTCCTTTGAGGTATCTTAAAATTCTCTTAGCTGCAAACCAATGTGTCTTATCAAAGCAAGTGTTATATTGGCTAAGAAAACTGACAGGATAACTTATATCAGGCCTTGTGGCAACTGATAAACACATTAGAGCACCAATTAAATTTTGGTAAGGGTAATTTGTTTCACATTTAGCAGCCTTGTTCAGTTGAAGTCCTGTAACCATTGGGGCGTTAACTGGATTGCAGTCTTCCATATTAAATTTCTTTAATACAGAGTCAATATACTTTCTTTGCGATGCAAAGATTGATCCCTTATGTCATGCAAATTCCATACCTAAACAATAACTCAATTCTCCGAGGTCCCTCATCTCATAAGTATTCATTAGTATTTTTTTCAAATTCTTCTATATCACTACATGAAATAATTAAATCATCAACATAAATTGCAATGAGAGACTTCACTCCCCCTTTGGAACATTTGTATATGCAGGGGTCTGCAACAGATGGTTCAAAATTCAATTCTTTTAGCTTAGTATTTAATTTTTTATACCATTGTCTACCAGCCTGTTTTAACCCATACAATGCTTTATTCAAATGACGGACCTTTTTCCCTTTTGTTTTTAAGCCTTCAAGCATGTTTTTAGCTCTTTGATATAGGAGAGAGTCAGCGTTATTTTCTTCTAAAATGATTTCACAAAGGTATTTTTCTAAATTCTCTGGGACTTGCAAGTAAATATTTTCATTTAAATCACCATTTAAAAATGCAGTACAAACATCAAGATGGTGTATGCTTAAATTTTCTTGAATTGATTGGGAAATTAAAAGCCTAATAGAACTTAGCCTTGCAACTGGAGCATAGGTTTCAGTAAAATCTACACCTGGGCGTTGGGCGAACCCTCTTGCAACTAATCAAGCTTTTCTTCTTTCTAGTTGTCCATTGGAAGAATATTTATTTTTTAAAACTAGTTTAGAGTCTATGACATTCATACCTTCTTTTAAAATTAATTCCAAGTATCATTTTATAGGTGAGCTTTAATTTCATTTTTTAAAGCATGATTCCAATTCTCTTCCTTGTAATTGTCTTCACAGAATGCAGACATGTCATAATCAAAAGTCCATGAGGGAGGTTTTAGTTAGATGACTCCTATCTCTGAGTTGTCTTGGCTCTTCTTCATCTTCTCCATCCCTTACTGATTTTTCATCAATGTCTGGTTCAGAATTTGACTTAACATCCACAGTTGTTGTGATAGGAACATCAATTGTATTAGCAGTATCAAACTTATCTGGAAAAGGATTTGACCCAGGAATATTTTCATTTGATTTGTACAGCTGACTAGTAATTTCCACATCTCTTGTTATAATTATTTTCTTTTGAATTGGATCCCAAATTCTAAATGCTTTTGAGTGCTCTGTATATCCTACGAATATTCCAACTTTTGCTCCTGCCTCAAACTTAGATCTATTCCTGTAATTGTTGGAATTTGCCATATTAAGAAAAAAAAAATTGTTCGTTTGATCACTATCTTCACTGCTGTCCAAAATATAATTAACCTGGGCCCATAACCTGTTAAAAATGATAATTGGCCAGGAAATAAATAATAATATTTATTTTATAGAACTTTTTAACTATATTAGAACAATTGAGTAGAAACACATGTTAAAAAGCGTAACATTGTATGTTAATTGTAACATAAAATTTAAACAATTAAATTTAACTGATGAATTAATCTCTGACGAGTGATAAATCAATGATTATCCAACAGGTTATTTCTTAAAAGTTCTATAAATGTCCAACAGATAGCAGTATAAGTCGATTTATCGACACATTTTATTTTCATTCTGCATCTCGTGGATCTTTCCATCAACCTTTTAACGTTCATGTTCCTTTCCTACAAATAAAAGTCGACTTGTTCTGCATATGATTTGTTCTTTACCCTACTTCCTAACTTTTAGTAAAGTGAAATTGTATCTTTAATCCTTTCATGGCTCTGGACGATATATCTCGCAAAAAAAGGTCGGTCCCCACAAGCAGACGGGTTTTTTCACTTATTTAACGTCCTCAGCTTCACACGAAATAACTTGTCCTGACTGAGGCACATCCTAACGGATCCACGGAGGCTTAATAAGTACATCTAGCGGCCGCTAGGCTGAAGGGGTGTCTCTATTGCGGAAAAATCATCTAAGTCATCCCTTCGAGGAAGCCAGTCACCCCTTTTTACCTGCTATTTTTTTTTTTCCTGTCCTTTATCCCTCCACCAGCTACCAGAGTTTGAAATTACCTCTTATTTTCTCGGAAAGAGAATAAAAGTCATATCCAGACTTACATTCGGTCCCTTTGCTCATAGGTTATTTCAGGTGCTGAATTTGAAAATGATATCGATTTTTGGATTAGGTACTCAGGTATCGATTTACTTCAAATTACGCGATATAAACGATATAGTAGTCATAAAAAAAAATGGTATAATTTATTTTTATTTCACACGTAACATAATCTAGTGTTGAAATTGATATTATTTACCAAATCAGCATAAATGATAATAAATAGATACCTGAGAGCGTAATCATAAAATTAATATCATTTCATATTCAGCCCCTTACCCAATAGCGTACACAAATATCGTTTATATCGAGTAAGCTGTAATAAATCAATACCTGAGTGCGTAATCCAAAAATCGACACCATTTCCAAATTTAGCACCTTAAGTAACCTAAGATCCGGCTACAATATCGTGTAACTTGAAATAAATCAATACCTGAGCATGTAATCCAAAAATCGGTATCATTTTCAAAATCAGCGCTTCAAATAACCTATGAGTGGACCCCAATATTGTTTATATCGCGTACGTTGAAATAAACAGATACCTGAGCGCGTAATCGAAAAATCGATATCATTTTCAAATTCAGCACCTCCAATAACCTATGAGCGGACCCCAATATCGTTTATATCGCGTAAGTTGAAGTAAATCTATACCTGAGCATCTGATCCAAAAATCTATATCATTTTCAAGTTCAGCACCTGAAATAACCTATTTGCGAACCCCAATATCGTTTATATCGTGCAAGTTGAAATGAATCGATATCTGAGCGCGTAATCGAAAAATCGATATCATTCTTATAATCAGCACCCCAATTAACCTAGAAATCGACCCAATATTGTAAATATCGGATAAGTTGAAATGAATCGATACCTGAGCGTGTAATCGAAAAATCGATATCACTCTCATAATCAGCACCCCAATTAACCTAGAAATCGACCCAATATTGTAAATATCGATAGCGAGCCTTAGGTTTTATATCGATATTTTTTCATTATCAGCAGCCTTGATTATCTAATATTCGATCTTTAAATCGAAATAAGGTACTTTATTATAGGGGAGAGCGGGGTTGGTTGGCAACAGTTTTCACTTTTTTGATCGTTGAGTCTCCTGTCAATATAATCCCAATGGGGCTGATACCACTGTAAACTCCAAGTATTAGAGTACCTACTTCAAGTATTTTATTTACAAAATAATATTTAATACTAAGATCATAGAAAATTGAAGAATTCGTCAATCCAGAGTATGTCAATTAACCCCCTATGAGGGGCAGGTTGGCCTAGAAGGTGGGGTAGTTTAGCCATCTCATTCATTTACTGCCTGATACATATTATTGTTATTAAAAGCTGCACTGTAATGGTATAATAATTTTGAATCGGTTTTCAACAGCTTTTAAGGGAAAATAGAATGACAATAGAAGAAGATAGAAGTTTAGACTGTCGTCATTTTTTGCATAAGAAAAATTGCTCTCATCTTCCTCGCTGGAACCAAAGATAATTGGTAGTTTCACCTTTGATTATGTTTACCTTGCTTTTGTGAATTGCTACTGCGCCAAAAAAAAAGTTGAAAAGAGCCAACTAACCCCACAGGAGAGATCATATGAAAGATGACTGCCAGGACAGGGGAGAACAATCAATCAAGAAACTAGTTAGTCGAAAGGTTAGGTTTTTCAAAGGAGTTTAGGACTATGTGAACAGAATCGAAGTCAAATGTTTTTCCATGCCTTTAAACCAACTTTACTGAAAATATAAAAATGTACTTACATGTTGTGAAATCAATCAATGAAGCACACTCTTATCTGCACTGTTAGAATCGGATTGAAAACTTAGGAGAAGACTCCAGAGGTCGAGCGGGTCACATGGTACAATGGTGGGGCCTTCACAACAGGTGTGACGGAAACAATAAGCCGATGGCCAACCTACCCTCTAGGTTTGCCGCTAGATGTACTTATTAAGCCTCCGTGGATCCGTTAGGATGTGCCTCAGTCAGGACAAGTTATTTCGTGTGAAGCTGAGGACGTTAAATAAGTGAAAAACCCGTCTGCTTGTGGGGACCGACCTTTTTTTGCGAGATATATCGTCCAGAGCCATGACGCTCTCCCCTACCCTTTAAGATTTCCATAAAAACGGTTAACCCAATAATGAATAACAACAGTGAGAAATCCGATAAAAAAGCTTATAAATTCATTTTTAAATAATTAAAATCAAACTTTGACTCTTATATTGGGTATCATTGTGATAAAGATCATACCAGAACTTTTATTTTCTGGCCCGAAATATAGAAGTCATGATGTGATTTTTATTTATTTATTAGAATTATAAAAGCCGGATATGATTTTTATTCTCTTTCCGAGAAAATAAGAGTTAATTTCAAACCCTGCCAGCTACCATCAGGGGTCTTGAAGGACATATTTACCATTATTTATTTCGAGTTCAAGACCCTTTGAGCGATAGTCCTCTCTGTTTTTTGGTTATATTCACTGTTTTATTTCGCTATTATTTCTCCACCTAATCTGCTATTGAAATCGATAATCTAGAATTTTAATTTATTAAAATAATGATAATGGTATTGTAGAATCATAAAAAATAAATAAAACATAAAGAAATAGTCGGAGAAGGTTATGAGGAGTTGAAGTGTTGAGGCAGTCAGCGTTGGAGAGTGGCCTGCATGCCTTAGCTTGGGGAGTGTAAAAGCCTGCAGACCTGCTTGGCTTCTCAGTGCAACTTTCGTTCCGAGTGCTTAGCTGTTAAAGGGTTAAATGACAAACAATTTTCCAAAGGGGGTGCTGCAGCCTCCTCTAGATCCGCCAATACTGAAAACTCAGTTCGCCTTTGTGTTAGCGTCATTAAACAAGTTAAATCGGTTGATTATTCCTTACGAAATTACATACGATGACATTCTCCATAATTTTCGGACTTGAAAATATCCAATAGAAAAATGCTATGGTCCCTCTTCCTGAAAAGTGGTAGGATAGGAATATTTAGCTGGTCTAAAAAAAAAGTGAATGCCGATAAAGAACAATTTTTAAATAGCCTATTCAAAAAACAAATTAAAATAGGATGTTTTGAAAATATTTTTTCTTAATAGGGTAAGAGCTAAATGAGCACAGAAGACTCAAAAGAGCCAATTGATGACAAAGTTGTGTCTATAGTATTGGCAAGAAGTGAGCCTCTTAATAATTTCTTATTACCAGTAAGCTGTTCCAAATGAGCCCAAATCCAATTCGTCTACCACTAGAGTTATAAGTAGATATATATTTCTTTTACTACCAGTAAGGCCATGGGCAATACTTTTTTTTCTCTTCCAGCCAACCTTGTTGGGGTTTGCTTCAATTTTGACATATAGTCTTCTGTCAACGATTTCGGATATCTAATCTCATAAAGAATATTATGAGAAGGCTGGAAACGTAATGAGTGAGAAACACTATGTAATTTATTTATCCTTATGATTATACTATTTTTATTTTATTATATTACTAGCTAGGGTGCCCGGCTTCGCTCTGGTAGTTGTGTGGTAGTTTTAATAATAGAAAAACTTTAAAATTAAAGGAAATATAGAACAAAATTAGCACCTTCTTAAAACTTCGGTTTTAACTTGGTATTAATATTAAGATTCGAGATCTGCAGAGTCCGCCCAAATACGGAACCTTATATACTTTATGGGGGGCTGAAAATGGTAAATGAAAAATTAATTTGGCTGCAACGTAGTCGAGTTATGCATCGTTTTTTATGTTTTCCGTGATTCTGAATCCTATAAGCCCATTCCATACAGATAATAAGTTATTAGATTATAGTCTTCTTGGATCCAGAAGTATAAAAACTACCGAACATTCAAAGCAACTTTTTTTAAAGACCTTTCTTCCATTTCAACCTCCCTTAAAATATCCCTTTAATTTTGCAGATCTCGATTCTTATTATTATTGCGAAGTCAAAACAAAAATTTGATGAAGGCACAATTTTTTTACCGTACTTCTTTTCATCCTGAACTATAAGGGATGATAAAATTAAATAAATGCTGAAATTGGAGTTAGTCATTTTGTCAACTGGAAGGCTCAACATACATAGTAATCAAACCAACTTCCTATTCATAACTACAATAAGAACACTACAATCTTTTTATTTTCGATTTATATTCATAATCTCTTTTTTTTTTTATGTTTTTTTTTTTTTTTTTTATATGCTCATTTTACTACTAAGAAATAGTCACTCATATTGCATTAAATTTACTTATAATTATATATTGATAAATGTAATGTGTTGATCAATTAGCCTTCTTTTGTAAAAATTAATTTGTTAAGGAATCCAGTTGGTTTTCTAATTGATTTCAGAGATGTAAAACCATTATTTTATTTTGAAACACAAAGGAGAAACTAATTATTTTCGCTTAATTTTTTATTTATGTAAAAAGAACAGCTGAAAAAATATATAACCATTACCGAATGAATGGATAATAACCATTGAGTGAAACGCACCCTAGCGCTCCTGGTAGTCTGCAGCTCGAACTAAATTTTTCATTCTCTAATCCGAAAAGATAGGCTTATTACATAGTGCGAGAGGCTTAAAACTCTCACCCTTTTCCCTTCAATTTTACACCCTAAATATAAAAACGGAAACCTTCTTCACCTTGAGGGGCCGTAGGGGCACACGACGACATAAATTTCTTTATCATACGTGGAGTCGTTTTTAAGCCTTATCGGCACGCACATTGTACACTTTGCTGTACTTGTACTTTGGTATTGGTATCCCCGACCCCACCAGGAACCACCACCGTCGCGAGTTAGCTCTCGCACACCTACATTTTCATTAACTAATTACTATGGTTTTTTTTCTAGCTAATTACCTCTCGCAAAGGTAAATATTCAAAAAGTCCTTATTATGTGGTGTAGCGGTGGGGGAGGGGGGGTAGGGCTCCGCACCACTCCCCCGACTACCGCGACCAGCTTTCTCAATGCGATTTCTTCTTAGTTCTCGCCAACTAAAATTTTAAAAACCGTAATTAATTCGGCTTTTTTTCCCCGACCCCACCAGGGACAACTTTGCACTTACAAGTACAAGTAATACTTTGCAATACCTGTACTTTGCAGGGACTTGTTGAAAATTTCATTTAGTTACCATGAAACAAATAATTTCCATTAAATGAACAGAACGGCTTTAATTGTGAACAATGGTCTGTCATTAAAGGTGTACTACGCATGCGTGGGCTCAATGTGTTTTATGAGTTGACTAAATATTTTTCTTTTTTTCTCCTCTATATGTTATTATTTTTATCATATCTCATATTTAGCCATTCCTTATTTTTAGGCCTAACGAGAGACAGTTAATTTCTCCATATAAACAAAAACAAAGGTACTTTATAGGAAAACAAAAAAGGCCCCTTCCACATTTAAGCTCCCTCAGAATTTTAATAATGATAAAGCTTACCTGATATAAAAGAACACCTAATTTTCATTAAACATGACGAATTTGATGAAAATCGTTAAAGCCGTTTTTGAGATAATCGAAAAAAAGGTAAAAATTGGAAAAAAAGTTATGAAATAAAGTGCCCCTTCCCTTTGAGCAATTTTGATGAAATTTTGGCTGTCACATCGCGGGCATATACATACAGTAAATACCTAATTTCACGTTCGCACGATTTATAGTTTTTGAGCTAGTCTGTTCATGCATACAGTATATACACAGAGACCATTTCACGGGACTTGGTTAGTTGGACTCAGGGGACCCCAAAACGGAAATACACCGTTGAAAACTGGAAGTCGAAATTTTTCACGATCGCAATACTAACCCTTACTATATATTTCATATATAGGTAAGTAAAAGTAATAAATATATGTTTGTTGTTTGATTCATTATTCTTGATTTTGAAATCTCTTTTTCTCTTCATTGTTCATTTATATATCATATAATTTTATATTATTTATTTTTTCCAGATAAAGACTTTCTAGTTTTCTTCTATAAAAGAATTCGTCTTAATAATACTTCTAGGTATGAATCTTCATTTCCATATGTTTCACTTTGTGGCAGGGAAAGGAATTACATTCGATGTGATGATGTCCCAATAGTATATACACATGTAATAAGTAATGATGGTAAAGACCTATTTTGCTATGGACATGCTGGTGATCTCTTGTTTAATAATTTTTTGCCTGAAAAACTCTTTATGGACCCAGAAACTGGGAGAATATATCACCCCTGTCATGAAAGTGCTGGATCAATTGGACTTGTTGCTTCTAAATTAGCCATTCAATTTAGTAAACAATTAAAATTTGAGAATGGCGAAGAGAAACCTCCTACGCATTTTTATTGGAAAAATGTTCTTCACACTTTAGATACTCGCTGGTATTTTTTAAAAAAACAGCTGATCGTTAAAGAAAACTAATTATGGAAATTGTTTCAGATAAGATTTTATTTAGATAACTGTTGAAATAATATAATCATAAAAATATTTTTAAGGAGCTAACTAAGTTGATTATTTCAATAGTCTTTATACCTGTCTCCTTGACAAGGAGTCCTTGTATCTAACAGGCTGAGATACATTAAGTATATACTTCTTTTATGAAAATTCCATTAATGTTGTAATTTTTTATAGAGGTAATAGCTTAATTTATTTTTAAAGTGGTGTTTCCAAAGCATCATAATGAATAATGGAATATTTGACCTCCTTATGATTGTATTGTATCTAGTAATTAAAATCTAAGCTTTCATTATAAAAAGTACTTAACAATTTTTTTTTTACAGTTATTACTTTTTTACAGTTATGACTGCGTGTAAAATTATAATTAACGCAATTGTTCTGAATTGATAGTCCAAGGTATTAATCAATTAAACATGAAAATAATGTTATGCAGTGTTATCTACAAAGTTTTACATACTGTAAACTGTTACTACTTTGCTGGTTTTTGAAAAATATTGTTTGGACTCCTGAGAAGGTAATATTCAGCCAGTTAAACCAAGGTGCCAAAATTTATCCTCTCATAGAAGATACCAGCATAATAGATTTTTTACCTCTATTTTTAGAATATAAATTTGTTTCTTTTAAAATATCAGTGTTGCTATTTCTTGAAAACATTTTTCAACAAAGCTTATCTAGATTTTGGTTTAATATGATAATTTGGCAAAGTTACACCAGGAAGCTAGGTACAACATGGCAACTTTGCCAACCTGTAATTTTGTCGGTTTCTCGGATTGATGCTGGATACTTTTAATTTTTTGTT
Source organism: Aelia acuminata (assembly GCA_911387785.2). Taxonomy (NCBI): domain Eukaryota; kingdom Metazoa; phylum Arthropoda; class Insecta; order Hemiptera; family Pentatomidae; genus Aelia; species Aelia acuminata. The sequence goes on along the minus strand of OU426978.1, from coordinate 72,102,604 downwards.
AAGTCTGAGCCTTGACTCAACCACCTGAAGAGTTTGAACAGGAAATAGTTGATCAAGCAGTATTTGGATTTAATGGTAGCCAGGTTTCAACTGTAGAGAATCTTGTGAAAAGTATCAAAATCAATGTGGAGTTGGACACTGAGGCACAATAATCGAAAAGGCTAAAGTTGGGCACATTAAGCCTGTTAACCCTTAACTACTCAGGTCGGGTCATATTGACCCGTACCAAGTTTCATTTCATTCTATTTACACCTTTTTGGAATTGAATGATCACCAAACTTTGACATATCCTTTGTTTTGGCTCCAGTTAAATCTTGGCAGTGTCTGAAAAATAAGGGAGGTGTTTATTTTATCTAAATCGATATTTTGACCCGAGGTGAGTAGTTGTATAAGCTTTTTTTTTGTGTCCGATGCGGGGACTAAATTTGTATAAAACCACTCAGTTCCTATCTGTTTTAACTGCAAAGGTTGTTCGTAGATAATGTTTTGAATTTAAATCAAAAGAAATTATGTTAATAATAGTAATGATAAGGAGTTCCTTTATTTTAGTACTTCACTTCAGACCTATAATTCAACATGTTATGCATATTTTAAAACTTTCATTTATTGTATACATAAATAAATATATATTTTCAAGCCTTCTGTTGTTTAAAACTAATATGTTACACACTAAGACTGTTTAATTTTTTTTTTTTGTTCTGGGTCATATTGACCCGAGGTCAACACAGGAGTGTGTCCTTGCCCAACTCTATTCACAGTAGCTATAAATGATCTGGGACTGAACTTGCCAAAAGGTTTCAAATCATTATTGTTTGCAGATGACTTAGCGATATTCTGCCGTTCCGATAGCATTGATATCATTCATAATAAATTACAAGACGCAATTAACAGAATCCACAACTGTTGCACATCGATAGGCCTACAAATCTCTTTAGAAAAACCAAGTGTTTTCATTTTAGTCGAAAAAGAAATGAATTGAGATTGGGAAATTCAATTATACCGTATTCGAATGATCATCATTTTTTAGGTGTTACGTTCGATCAAAAACTGAATCGGGAATCGCTAATTTCTTCATTGAAGACATGTGCTACTATAAAATTAAATACGTTACTTTTCCTTAGGGGTACTTCTTGGGGGGGGGGGGGCGGACTTGCTAACAATGCTAAAATTATATGGGGCCCTGGTTTGTGCAAAGTTGGATTATAGGTCCCAGTATCCGAATTGCAACCGGTGCATTCAGACCTAGACTCGCGTAAATAAATTAATTCAATTATTATAATTAAAATATGATATTAATGATATGTGATAACTAAACTGAAAAACACAAATTTTGTTGTGGAAATCTCTGGGGAAAACAGCATCAATTAGAGTCCGCCACAGAAGAGATGAGCTGTGAGGGGTGGGGGGTTCGCGCAACCAGCTTCCCCCACCATGACCCACTCCTTCACTTCCCCTCTCAGATAACGCAAAATCCAGCGCTACCTAGTCTAGAAATGAGAGCCGTGAGAGGGGAAGTGGAGAGTAGTGGGGGGAGCTTCAAGCTACTGCGCAACCTCTTCCCTCTCTCTCCCACAGCTCATCTCTTCTGTGGCGGACTCTACCATGCCTTATCTTGTCATAGATTGAAGTGAAGAATTGATCATATATATTTTTTTCACTTTTATTTGTCAACCCGTACCTGTTAGTTGTTAGATATTATAACATCGAGGTTTTGACAAAAACGAAGAGGTTTTTAATATCGATGTTTTGACGAAAACAAAGATGTTAAAAAAATCTTTGTTTTGACAAAAACTAAGATTTGTTAACATCGATGTTTTGACGATAAAGATTTTTTAAATACCATTTTTTTGGAGATGTTGACATTTAGGTCACATCTCCACTCTACCATATCCATGTTTATACCTATATATTAGAAAATATTTTCTCAATAAAACCTAATCCTGCCTCAATTTCTTTGCGTTTTTGAAAAGTAGAACATATTCATCTTCAAAGAAGACAAATCAGAAACACCAAGCATCGCATTTGAAATACCTCAAAAGCTATTGGAGGATTTTAAAATATTCACCAGAAATACGTTCCTATGTCTCTACTAACGAAGGGTCATCGATGTTTAAACGATCAATTCTTCACTTCAATCTATGACAAGATATGTTAGGTTGATTCTTTTTTCCACAGGAATTTATATAATTTCCACAACCAATTTTACGATTCTCAGTTTAGCTAACGCAAAACTTTATTATCATGTAGCAACACATATGTGGGTTTAAATAATTTTTATAAAACGAAAATAATAATTCTCAGTGTCTGACAAACAGTAAAAACTCAAATAACTATCAAGATTACAAAAAGTATCAATGTACAAACTTTTAACAATACAGTAACACAAGATTAAACATGTGATTCGATCTTCAGAGCAAGAATAACTCTCCAGTCCATCGCTTCTTATATTTAATCTGAATTAGAACAGTCTAGAATGTTCCAGACAAGCGTAGATTATTCACGGACATATACTAGAACAGTTTGTTACAACTGTCTTCCAACAACAAGTCTAGAAATCTTTTCAATCATATTTTTTTTTCACGTCATAATGTTTTAATGATAATAATTAATTTATTTAATAACTTGACTGTTAAATTCTTTTAGCTTTTATCGTAATAGCTCAACGTCAGTAATATTTCACTTTAACAGTGGGTAAAACCTATACGCACTTTTTTTTAAATACAATTACTTTCTGATTACTAATCCTCGACCTTTTTCCATTTATAAAGATTGATTTGGTTAAATACCTACCAATCTTAAGCGTAATACTTAAGCGTTTAGTTCTACTAAGTACTTGAAAAACGTTGTAAAAAATTTATTATTCAGAAACAATTCAGATTTAGCCCTCTTGCATTTCATTTAGTTTTGCCCCACTCATTTCATCTAAAATGTTTCTAAAGGTTTCAATGCAAACCAAATTATTTTCAGCATCATTTTCTTTTCTAGTGAGTGCTTCATTCCACATCAGCTCAAAAACCTCATCTGGTATTGTAACTCCGACTCGTTTCCACAAATCCTTCATATAATCTTTTGATTTCAGCTGTGAAAATACTTTGAACTATCAATAATAATTAGAAATTAATAAATTTGTCTTGATACATATCAATATTGTACACACACACACACAGGCGCGCGAGCTTGTGTGTGTAATTCCATGCTAGAGAAAAGTAAATTTTCTTAATAATCTAAAATAATATTAAATAAACCACTGGGTATGACTCTCATCTGGTCGGGGTTACCTCGTAATTCGACCAGGCCCAAAGAATACCGCCTTAGAAGCTATTGGGGTCATAAACGTGGGCAAAGGTCCTTTATGGCCAGGTGTAAAATAGTTGTTTATATGGGATAGCTTACTTATAAAGATAATTAAACTGAGGACGTTGTTTAGGCCTGGTGTGCAATGTGGAATCGGTTGATAATAATAAGTGATGAGGGAATGGCCGCTTAAACATAGGTTAACTTATAATATAATAATGTTATAACATTATTTCTGTTTACTTATTCATTGGACCATAAACTAGAGACTAGAGACGTTATCATAACTTAAAGAAAAAAGACAATAACCATCATAGATAGAATTCGAGATGGAAGAAAATAATATTCAAATTATTTAGATGGACGTATTTATTTCATGATTGGACATATCCACAATATTGTAACACTTCTGGGGGTTAACAATATTTATTCAAACAAAATTTAAAGATAGTCAATGCCACACGAATTATAAAAACACAAATATTAAAACAGGTTAAAATAATTATTACTTTGTAACACAAATCATATGGCTTGAGCTTCACAATCATGACAAAGATTAGGACTAACTGGTCCAGTCACTTGCTCCTTATATATAGTCGTAAGAAGACCGGTCTTCTTCCTCGTGGATTAAACTCCAACAATCTAGTCCCAAACACATTATCTGATGGTGGCTCCAACCGGGGTCACCTGTGGTATAGTGGTTAGCATGGTAACCTACAATACTAAAGGTAGCAGGTTCGCGCCCAGTGGTGGCACTAGGATTTTTTAATGGGAGTAAAAACTCCTTAGCCATGGATAGGACGTAAAATGGAGGTCCTGAGCCTGAACGATGTCAGGTACTCGTTAAAGATCCCTATCCTAATTATACCTGGATAGGCAAAATTTAGGACTCCCACTGTAGCATCGTCCGATTAGCCTTAGTGGCATAAAGTGACTTTAAACGAACAAACAACAACGGTTGGCTCCAACCGTTAGTTCGTTCCAAGGTCTGGAATTTTAAACCATACTTTATTTTTGTTTTTTATTTAACGATTTCAGTCTAGCTTCGTCAGCTGTGCTGAAAGGACCTAGGGATCAGTGTTACGTTAACAGGACTTACAGATAAGAATAGCTTTTAAGTTTTGTATTAATTTGATTTATTTTATTAAATAAGTTGGAGTATTCATTTTATATTTCATTTTGGTTTGTTTTGTTTTTCAAGAGGTAAGCTGTTTATTTTAGTATTTAGTATGTAATATATAAATTTTAATAATAATGTCGGACAGTAGTGATGGGCGGGGGAAAGTTCCTCCAGATATAGTAAATGAAAATACTCAATTAAACACCGTGATTATTGAAAATATTAAAGAATCCAAAATGGAAAACGAAACAACTAGTAAATCCGGTAACAAATTTCCACAATCAGATACCAACTTAGGGAAAAATAACCAAAAAATCGAGAGATATTACGATCCAACTGATATGGGTCCATATTTCGTTTTTATCGAAAGTAATTCTGTAGAAGGAGCAGGAATAGGACGACTACATCCTATGTCTATTGGAAAACTAATAAATAATTCTTGTCCGGAAGTATACAGGGTGTTTCGGAATTGCACGGCACTATTTTAGGTACGTGTTCTCTAACACAAAATAAACAAAAAAGTTCATATTAACATATATCTCAAACTCATTTATTAAACAGATATCAAAGGTTAAAGATTTATTATTTATTTACTGCATTAAGACTGACTGTACAACGTTTAACGTGTTTAATACTAAATAAAAGGTTTTAATCACCTGATAAACAAATGAACGATAAGCAATGACAGTAGTTGCTCATCTGTTTGTCTAGTTCTGTGTGTTTTAGTGTGAGTGAATCTTGTGACACAGTTCAATTTATGATTATCATGGGAGATACCACAAATTTATTCACTTTTGATGAACAAACAGACATGCTTTTAACTTATGGCGAGGTACATACAAACGGTGCTGCTGCTGTTCGAAGATATCGTGAAAAATTTCCTAACCGAAGAATACCAAATCGTAAAACGTTTGAGGCCATTGAAAGACGTCTTAGGGATAATGGTACGCTAAAACCTATACGAGTGAACGCCGGTCGACAACGATTTCGACGAACCGCAAACGTAGAAGAAGAAATACTCGATGCTGTTCAGTTATCTCCTACTACTAGTACCAGAAGATTGTCACGTCGTTTCGATGTTTCCTCTACCAGCGTATGGCGAACTTTACGCGAACAACAATTATATCCATTTCACGTATCAAGTAGGCAAGGTTTGTTACCACAAGATTATAACAAGCGCAGAAATTTCTCCCAGTGGTTAATTCGACAATGCACACGAGATCCTAACTTCCTGAACTGCATTTTGGGTACTGATGAATCTTGCTTTACAAGAAACGGGATTCTTAATTTTCGAAATGCCCATACTTGGGCCGAAGAAAACCCTCATACGACTGCTGTTGGACATCACCAACATACATTCTCTTTAAATGTCTGGTGTGGTCTTCTAAGCGACAAAATCATCGGCCCCTTCTTTTTGCCACCTAGGCTGTCAGGTATATCTTACTTGCATTTTTTGCAAAATAATCTGCATGATATTCTAGAAGATATTCCGCTAGGCATTAGGCAAAGGCTGTGGTTTATGCATGACGGTGCTCCAGCTCACTTTTCTCATAGTGTTACTGATTATTTAAATGCAACTTATGGAGACCGATGGGTTGGTCGAAACGGACCTGTTAAATGGCCACCACGATCTCCGGATTTAACGCCATTAGATTATTTTGTGTGGGGCTGGATGAAGTCTATGGTTTATTCTGCGGCAGTTGACACGCAAGAAGAGCTAAGAAATCGGATCGTGGAAGCCGCAGTAACTATCAACCACCATCCTGATGCTATACGAAGAGCCAGAGAAGCATGGATTCGTCGTGCTGAATGTTGCATTCAACAAAACGGAGGCGCCTTTGAACATTTACTCTAAATGTTGTAATAATAATAAATAAATAGTAATAATAAATCTTTAACCTTTGATATCTGTTTAATAAATGAGTTTGAGATACATGTTAATATGAACTTTTTTGTTTATTTTGTGTTAGAGAACACGTACCTAAAATAGTGCCGTGCAATTCCGAAACACCCTGTATAACAATATTTTAAACATCTATAAAATAGGCAGAAATAGAGTCAAAGTGGAAACCCGGCAGGCAGAGCAAGCGAACGCTTTAGTTAGGTCGGAAAATTTAAAAACGAAACAACTAATCGTTTATATTTCAAGCTTTACGTTAGAAAAAAAAGGAGTGATCTGGGACATAGACTCGGATTTAACAGAATCAGAAATCTTAGAGAATTTAAAAACTTTATATTCTGACACCCAAAAAGTTATAAGCGTTAGGCGATTTAATAAAAAAATCCTCAATAAAGAAACAAAACCTACCGAATATAAACCTACTAAGTCCGTTTTAATCACGTTTAGAGGGCAACTTCTACCTCGATACGTCACGATTCATCATGTTAGGTGCGAAGTCCACCCTTACATTCAATCAGTGTCACAATGCTACTCTTGTTTACGCTACGGGCATAATACCAATCAATGTAAGAGCACAACAACACGGTGTAGAAAATGCTCCGAAAAACACGAAACTGAAAACTGTCCACCGAATACATTATTAAAATGTATGAATTGTAAAGGGAATCACTCCTCTTTGGCGAAGGAAATATGTAGCGAGTACATTAAACAAAAAAATATCAAAGAACATGTGAGCAATTATAATTTGAAGAAGTTGTCTTGGCAAGGATGCGTCACGGACATACCTCCATAACGCATACTTATCTCTTAAAAGGACTGTACCCTCCGACCTGTAAGACCTGCAAGGTACGGCTCACCGTCAAACACATTCTACTGGACTGCGAGGATCTTAAGGACGCAAGGAAGGAGTGCAGCATTAGCAGCAATTTGGACATCGCACTTGGCGACACAGAGACTGCAGTTGAAAACTTGATTAAGTTTTTAAAAAGAACACAGTACTATCACCTTATCTAGAACATTCTGTAGAAACTTCTAGAACTTCTGTGAAATAGAACTATTTGTAATTATATCAAGATAATTCTAACCATGTAAAACCTCATGAAAAATACTAAAGTTGTATAAAAAAAAAACCATGTATTCGTGCTAATGACCCATCATGGGTAGATGCACCTGTAAATAAATAAATAAATTATAATTTAACCTATAACGAGGCTAGGGCCAAAATCGAGGGAAAATCGTACAATTGGGCGGCGTTAAGGAACACTGTAGATGCGTTTCCGACTTTAGATAAATCCAAGAGTAACACGGCAAATTCATACAAGAACTACGTAAGAAATAAAATTACGGTAGTAAAAAGTTAAAGAGTCTTGAGTCCTATAAAAGAAAATGCTGATTTGGAAATGCGCGAAAATATAATAAAAGATTTTTCTGTCCCTTTATTGCCTTCACAACCTATCACAGACAATCCTTATAAAGAAAAAACATTTAGGAATAAAGGAAATACCTTAAAGAAAGAGGATAAGTTAAATTTATTAACGGATGCTCTCCTGGCAGTGGTAAATACTGTTTTAGCATCCAAAAATCAAAATGTCACCGAGGATGAAATTAAAAATATGATAAAAGATAGGGCTGGAAATTTATCTATACAAATATAGTCAGACGTACAAATAATTAATATTTTAGTATCAATATAATAATTATACAAAAATTCCAATTTAACATAAAAATAAACAGATACGTTAAAATTATTACAATGGAACGCAAGATCGGGCGTAGCTAACAAAAATAGTTTAGAATATTTTTTATTCTAGGAACTTAATGAAATTAGTCTGAAGGAAGTAGCCAATTGTGGATCCTTACCTGGTTTGAGAATCGGTATAATGCAATATTCCCGCCAAGATTCTGGTATTAGATTATTGTGCAATATATTATTGAATATTTTTAATAATATGGTTTTTAATTGTATAGGTAACTTGTGTAGCATTATATAGTGGATTATCTTTACCGGGGGAGCTATTATAATTATTTTTTAATGACTGAAGAAGTTCTGGCAAAATAAAATTATCTGATAGTATCTCGTGATTTTCATCACAATTTTTATCATTATCTGTTCCGTGATTGATTTGGGACGCCACTAAAGGAGGGGCTAAAATGTCTAAAAATTCCTCGCACCAGTTTCCCAAGAGGGGAATCAATCTATTAGAGGTTTTACGATTTTTTAGAACGGATAATTTAGTCCATACTTCTTTAATAGGGGTACTTTTATTAATACTCGAAGTAAATAATCTCCATGACTCCCTTTTCTTGATTTTGGTAACATTTTTGAATTCCGCATCTGACCGTTGATATTTTATGAGATTAACGGTGGAAGGGTTATTTTTATAAATTCTGAAAGCAGCTTTCCTTCCATTAAGGAATAACGCACATTCGTCATCCCTCAGAAAAAAGTTCACCCAACTTATCAGTTATTCTAACACCGTTAAAATTTATCCTACCGGCAATAAAGAGTGGGTCCACAATATATCCTCCACATACATTCCTTCCAACGTTAACAAAATTCTTAGTCTAGGACCCAATTTCACCACCCCTAACTCTAATTCCAAACACCTTATCCCCTCACTCATCACAGACATCGAACACATACACCGAGACAACATCTTAACCCGTGACGATGACATCAGAGAGATGTCGCGTACTAGGATTTGCAACATTATTACCAATTACCTTTCACAGAAACCCACCCGTTCATCTTCTTTCTCAACCCAATTCTATAAAGACCTACCCTTAACCCGTTCATTCCTAAATACTCATAACCAAATCATTGTAACCCGTGCGGATAAAGGTAACAAAACTGTCCTTATGGACCGCGCAGATTACAATGATAAAATTAACACTCTTCCCTCTGACACGAACACTTATCGCCCCAGTAAACGTGACCCCACACCTTCTCTCACTACAAAATTCAACCAACATCTCAAACATCTCCTTGATACAAAACAAATAAATACCCCTACTTACAGATACCTTATCTCCTATAATTCTACTGCTCCCCGTTGTTACGGTCTACCAAAAATCCATAAACCCGGTAATCCCATCCGTCCCATCATTTCAAATATCAATTCTCCCTCCACTAAGCTCAGCAAACTCCTTCTCCCTCCATTGCAATTCCTTAGCCATAACAATCCATACGACGTAAAAAATTCCTTCCATCTCTTGGAACAATTAAAAACCATCAATATTCCCGATAATTTTATCTTAGCCTCTTTCGACGCCGAGAGACTTTTCACTAACATCCCGACGGATCGTGCCCTCCAAATCGTTGACGAAAAATGGAACTTGTTAGAATCCCATAGTAAACTGAATAAATCTGCCTACATTGACTTCCTTGCTTTATGCTGTAATTCTGGGTATTTTTGTTTTCAAAATAAATATTTTCTCCAAACTTCTGGCCTTGCAATGGGTAGCTGTTTAGCTCCCGACCTCTCCGGTATTGTCCTCAACGACCTCCTTGAATCTGTAATACCTAAATTCCCCAACGATATTTTTTTCATTAAAAAATATGTAGACGACCTCCTATTGATTCTCAATCCTAACTCTATCACTGATATTCTCGCCGCCTTTAACTCCTACCATCCACGTCTCCGTTTCACTATAGAATTGGAAACCAATTGTACCCTTCCATTCATAGATATTTCCATTACCTAGATTTCTACTTTCCAATACAGATCTATCCCATATATCCCCATTCTCTCAAACAAAATTAAAAAATCCTTCTCATCGAGTTTCCCACACATGCGCCTAGTATTAAAAAATAACAATAAAATAAAAAATCTTTATACAAAACTCAAAGACCCTGTACCTCTCCTAGACAAGTGTAATGTAGTTTATCGTATCCAGTGCTCCACGCTTAATTGCAACAGTTGCTATATCGGTGAAACCAAAAATTACTTAAAAAAACGTATTTATCAACATAAATACAGTATTTCCACGCGTAATTCGTCTACATCTAAATTAGCAGAACATGCCATTGCCCACAACCACAACCATTCCTTCGACTTTGAGAACCCCTCCATATTAGCTACTGTATCTAACCACGATAAACGTCTCCTCTCAGAATCCATTTTCATCCATCTAGAAACGAATAACCCGGTAAATCACAAAACAGATAAAGAGATAATTTCATCCACTTATTCTAACATCTTCCGCATCCTCAAATCCTAGTTTTGATTTCATAGGTACCTGCAATTATCTATGCACCTCTTGTACTATTATTATTTTTTGTATTGTATGCTTCTTTCTGTATATTTTCCAAATTTTTATGCATTGTTACATTATGTGTTATCTCATTTTTATGTTATTATTGAGTCCAGACATAACTATTTTTATACAATACCATCTACTTTGTTAGTTTTTAAATATTTTTGTTCACTCAGTTGTCATGTGCCTTCACTTCAAAAGCGTTGGATTTCCCCCGTCATAAACCTTTGAAGTCGGCAAACTAACCCCCTACCACTACCTCTCATCTTATTTTTACCTTTAGTCTTAGTATCCACCTGGACTCAGTAGGTAAATATCAGATTCTATTTTATCTTGTTAACCAGCCTCTTATTTTAATATTCATGTATACACCATCTTTTATATTATTATCAGTTCTGTAATGTATCCATTTATTGTCACCCTCTAGCATAGATACTCATATATTTGTTTTCTTTTAGCCCTGATGAAGATCCACAAGTTGGATCGAAACGTTGGCTTACCATAATAAAATCATTGTTAACTGAAAATCCTGACCATTATTTAACCTATCGCAATTGAAGAACAGTTGACGATCTTTCATCTCTAATAAGTGCTATGGATTATGACCATATACAAGATTTTTATTGGGACTCCAATGATTTTTATGAATTTTTAACAGAGTTTAGGGAAGTTTTTAATTATGTTTGTAAAGTTAACAATACTTTAGCATTAGAAAATCATGCCGCTCTTTTAAACAAAGTAAAATGTAAAATAAAGGGGGAAGCTAAAAATCATATTAGTACCCAACATTTTGTTAATTTAGATGAATTATTAATTTTTACAGAAAATAATAATAGAGACCAGAAAAGAATTTGTCAATTAGACCATGAGCTAATGTCTATGCGTCCATATAGATTAGAGAATCCAATAGACTTCATTAATAGAGTAGAATCAGCATTATCTGTGTTAATTGCCCGAATTAGAATTGATAATGATATAACGTATCCCGATGATCAAATAAAATGTATTAAAGAAAGAATAACTCATCATGTAATTTCTTGCTTACCTATCGAATTGGGTAATTACGAGAGGATTTTCGATCCTAAAGACTAAGAGGTTGCGCATTAAGTTACAAAACGAAGGTTTGCCACTGCTACAACAACTTTTCCCCAAAAAGCATTAAAATAATAAAAATCTGGTGCGTGCGCGCAACACACAACTTTCACTTACCAATTTACTTAGATAAGAAATTGACGTGTTTTGTTAAATATCATTTCCCAAAGTCACACATTTTTCTACATTCATATCTTATTTTTATTAATCGTTAAAGCCGTTTTTGAGTAAATAAAAAATCCCGTGAAAATGATACAAAATTTATTAAGTAAAGTCCCCCCTTCGGTTGATCAATTTTGATGAAATGTTGGCTATCACATATTTGGCATATACATACATCAAATACCCAGTTTGGCCACAATCGTGAAAGCCGTTTTTGAGTAAATAAAAAAAGCACGTAAAAATGATACAAAATTTATGAAGTAAAGTGCCCACTGCGGTTGATCAATTTTGATGAAATTTTTACAGACATATCTCGGGCATATAAATACATCAAATACCCAGTTTTATCAAAATCGTTAGAGCCGTTTTTGAGAAAATAAAAAAAAAAACATGAAAGTGTTACAAAATTTATTAAGTAAAGTCCCCCCTCCGGTTAATCAATTTTGATGAAATTTTTACAGTCATATCTCGGGCATATACATACATCAAATACCCAGTTTGATCAAAATCGTTAAAGCCGATTTAGAGTAAATAAAAAAAACACGTGAAAATGTTACAAAATTTATTAAGTAAAGTCCCCCCTCCGGTTAATCAATTTTGATGAAATTTTTACAGTCATATCTCGGGCATATAAATAGATGAAATACTCAGTTTAATCAAAATCGTTAGAGCCGTTTTTGAGAAAATCGAAAAAAACCTAAAAAGTTATTAAGTAAAGTACCCCCTCCCTTTAAGTAATTTTGATGAAATTTATGCTGTCACATCGCGGGCATATACCTACACTAAATACCCAATTTCAGGATCGCACGGTTTATAGTTTTTGAGCTAGTCTGTTCACATACACACACACACACACACACACACACACACACACACACACACACACACACACACACACACACACACACACAGACCATTTCGCGGGACTTGGCCATTTCGACTCAGGGGACCCCAAAACGTGTATTTCCGTTGAAAACCGGAAGTCGAATTTTTTCACGATCGCAATACTTCCACTTACTATATATTTCATATATAGGTAAGTGAAAGTAAAAATGATAAACCACAATATACGCATAACAAACAAGAATATAATAAGTATGATAATGGAAATGAAGAAAGAGGGCATAATAAGTTGTATCACAATGATAGGCAAAAATTTGAAGAAAAAACATTTATTCAAAACTATAGGTATCATAGAAACCAAAAGCCACAAGCATGGCATGAGAATGATAATTGGCGATATAATGATAAAACAAATCATGAACCATTTCCTTCAAGACCTTTTAAGCCGGATTCACAAAACCCCGTTTCTATGAAATCAGTTAAAAATGTAAGATGCTTTCAGGAAGTAAAAAGTGACCAAGAACTACTAAAACAAAATGCGAGATTAGAAAAGGAATTTCAAGAACTCAAAATTAAATTTGATACTTTTTTAGAAGTTGGCGAATCCTCCCGAAGTACAATCTAAATTTAGTAAACAATGACAAGGATGCACATTTTACGTTTAAACAAAGCAAAGAACGGCTAATCGATACAGGCGCGGAAATCAATTGTATAAATCCAAATTCTTTACCCGAGGGAATTAGAATACAGTCGGAAGATTTCATTATAATAACACCTGGCGGTAACAAAAGAGGTAACGGAAGTTTAACCTTAGATATTGGACCGAAGCTTGGGGTCAATGATGAAATCTTAGTAACATTTGGGTAATTCCACGTCAATTCAACACAGGCTTGAGCCTCACCATTTCAGATTTTCTTGAAATTTGGTACATGTGTACTACTTGTATCTACTAGAACAATTGTGAAATATTTCTGAGATATGTCTACCCGTTTTTTAATTATTGGTCTCTAAAGCCCTCAAAAATAGGTCCATAAACAGAAAAAATCATGATTAAAAATAGCTGTAGATGTTTCCCAAATTTGACTAGGACTATGTGTCGTTTAACAGCGCATTCCATGTCGTTTAATGTGATATATAACAATGTATAGGTTGGTACTAAAGAAATTTTCTCAAAAAATTTATATACTTTTGTAAAATCGGTAATATCATATCTATTCATGCAAAAAAATATAAAAGTTAGATGAAAATTTCTTCATTACTAAAAATTAAAAAGTAGTGATAAAATTTCATAAATAAAGTATTTTATGATTAAAAATAGCTGTAGATATTTTCCAAATTTTACTAGGAGTATGAGATTGGTGTCTTTTAACAGCACATTCCATGACATTTCGTATGATACACAGCAATTCATAGGCTGGTTCTAAAGAAATTTTCTTAAATCCAAGTTTAAAATTTTAATTTCAATTTTCACAAAAAAGGCATCTTTTAAAACTAGTGATAAAATTCAATAAATCTAGTTTTTTATGATTAAAAATAGATGTAGATGTTTACCAAATTTTACTAGGACTATGAGATTCGTGGTTTTTAACAGCACTTTCTATGCCATTTCGTATGATACAGAACAAAATATAGGTATAGGCAGTATGACCTATTTTTTTTTAAAAATATATAAAAATTTTAAAAAATCTCCTTTTACATAAAATTGACATTACATTTTTAAAATTGATTTTAAGTAAATTTTTATAGCACCAACCATACATCTTTGTAAACTATTTTATTAGAAGATAAAAGATTCGACCACGGCCGGGAATCGAACGGGAATCGGCCGTGGTCGAATCTTTTATCTTCTAATAAAATAGTTTAAAAATTACAAATTAATTATCTAACGATAACTAATTACTACATAACAACATACATCTTTGTATTTAATATGAAATGGCATGGAGTGCGCTGTCAAACGACACCAATATCATAGTCCTAGTCAACTTTGGAAAACATCTGCAGCTATTTTTAATCATAAAATGCTAAATTTAAGAAATTTTATTACTAGGTTTCAATTTCTTTAGTAATGAAGAAATTTTGATCCCACTTTCATATTTCGTTGTATGAATGGATATAATACTGCCTATTTTTTTAAAAACTATAAAAATGTTAAGATATGCCCTTTTCGAGATAATTGAAATTAAAATTTTAAACGAGGGTTTAAGAAAGTTTCTTTAGTACCAACCTATACATTGCTGTATATCATATGAAATGGCATGGAATGCGCTCTTAAAAAACACTAATCTCATAGTCCTAGTCCAATTTGGAAAACACCTGCAACTATTTTTAACCATAAAATGCTAGATTTATGAAATTTTATTACTAGTTTTCAATTTTTGTTGTGATGAAGAATTTTTCATCCCACTTTTATATTTTGCTGTAAGAATAGAAATAATACTACCTATTTTTCAAAAAAATAAAAAAACTTTAAAAAATGCCATTTTTGAGAAAATTGAAATTAAAATTTTACATTTAGTTTTAAGAAAATGTCTTTAGTACCAACCTATACATTGTTGTATATAATATGAAACGGCATGAAATGCGCTGTTAAACGAGACCAATCTCATAGTCCTAGTCAAATTTGGAAAAAATCTACAGCTATTTTTAATCATGATTTTTTCTATTTCTGGACCTATTTTTGAGGGCTTTAGAGACCAATAATTCAAAAGCGGGTAGACGGGTCAAATTAAATTGAAAACTGAGAATCCTATTTACTCCAGGAGTTATAGAGTTGCTCCTCTACTTCGAGAAGAAATGAACAGTCAAATTAAGAAATTATTAGATCAAAATATAGTTAGAGAAAGTAATTCCCGATGTAATTCTCCATCAATGTTAGTTCCAAAAATATTAGATGCAAGTGGGAAAAAGAAATTTAGATTAGTAATAGATTATAGAAAATTAAATGAACAGACAATTAAGGATAAGTTTCCTCTTCCTAATATTGAGGATTTATTAAATAAACTAGTACCCCTAGTAGTAACCGGTAGTTGTGTGGTAGTTTTAATACCAGAAAAGCTTTAAAATTAAAGGAAATAGGGAACAAAATTAGCACCTTCTTGAAAATTCGATTTTAACTTGGTATCAATATTCTGCAGACTTGAGATCTGCAGAGTACGTCCAAATATGGAACCCTGTATAGTTTACAGGGGGTTGAAAATGGTAAATGAACTATTGATTTCGCTGCAACTTTGTCGAGTTATGCATCGTTTTCGATGGTTTCTGTGATTCTGAATCCTATAAGCCCATTCCAAGTAGTCAACAGATAATAAGTTATTAGATTATAGTTGAAAAATCTGGTATCTCAGTTAAAAAATTTCGAGTAAAACTTAAGCGCCGACTACTATGATGTTCCTATTTGATCCGGAAGTATAGAAACTACGGAAGATTCATAGAAACTTTTATTTAATACCTTTCTTCCATTTCAACCTCCCTTAAGATATCCCCCCGTAATTTGAACGGTTTCTGCATATCTCGAATCTTACTACTATTACAAAGTGAAAACCAAAATTTCTTGAAGGCACAATTTTTACATCATATTTCTTTTTATCTTGAACTATGAGGGATGATAAAATCTTGAATGCTGTTATTGGAGTTATTCGTTTTGTCAACTGGAATGCTCTTCATACGTAGTAACCATACCAACTTCTTTTTCATAAATACAATAAGAACACTTCAAACTTTTTATTTTCGATTTATATTGAGTCAATTCATCTCTTTTTTTATGTCTGATTATTAGCTCACTGTACTACTGAGAAATGTTCACTCATATTGCATTAAGTTTACTTAAGTATATATTAGGTATAGATTAAATGTAATGTGTTGATCATATATTAGCCTTCTTATGAGAAAACTAATATTTTAAGGAATCCAGTTGGTTTTCTAATTGATTGCAGAGATGTAAAATCATTATTTTATTTTGAAAGCAAAGGAGAAACTAATTATTTTCGCTTAATTTTTTTGGAATTTAAAAAGAACAGCTGGACAGATATATAACGTTTACAAACTGAACTGGATGAATAAACAGTAAACATTGAGTGAAACGCACCCTAGCGCTTCCTGGTAGTCTGGAGCTCGAACTAAATTTTTCATTCATAAACTCGTATCTCAATCTCAGAGAGGCGTAAAATTCTAGTCCTTTTCTCTTCAATTTTACACTCTTAAGAGAAAAACGGAAACCTTCTTCTCCGTTAGGGGTTATATGTTTAAACGAGGACATAACTTCCTTAATCCTACGTGGAGTCGTTTTTGAGCCTTTTCGGCACGAACATTGTACACTTTGCTTTATAATATATATTGATTACAAGTTTCAAAAATATTTTCTACAATAGATTTAGATTCTGGATTTCATCAGATAGAGATGACAAAAGATTCCTTTGAGAAGCCTGTTTTCTCAACAGAAAATGGACATTATAAGTAGGTGAGAATGCCGTTCGGTCTCTGCAATGCACCACCAACCTTCTAAAGGGCAATGAATGCAATGATTGCCAACATACCTAATGCACTCGTCTATGTTGATGATATAATAATTTATTCAAAAACTGTAGAAGAACACTTTCAACATTTAGAAAATATATTGGAAACCTCAGAATTTTTTAAAAGTGATCTCCCAATTGTTGGGTACATATTAACTCCAGAAGGAATAAAAACTAACCCATCGAAATTAGTGGAAATTTCAAAATTTCCATTACCAAAAATTGAAAAGGAAATAAGACAATTTCTTGGATTAACGGGATACAACCGTAAATTTATTCATAATTATGCTAGTATTGCTAAACGTTTAACTCAACAACTAAAAGATAAAGATAATATTATACCAGAAAATCACAGAAGTGCTTTCGAGAAATTAAAAATTCATTTAATGAACGCTCCAATTTTAGCCTGCCCAAATTTTGAACTACCTATGATAGTCACTACGGACGCATGCCATGTCGGGTCAGTTCTCTCCCAAGTCAGTGAAGGAAATGAACACCCCGTTGCTTTTGCCTCGAGAACATTAAATGATACAGAGCAAAAATATTCCACCATCGAGAAAGAACCTCTAGCAATTGTCTATGCCACTAAACGTTTTAGGCCTTATTTATATGGAGCAAAATTTATAATTCAAACAGACTGTAAGCCATTGCAATGGTTGTTTAATATGAAAAACAATAATACAAGAATCATGAAGTGGATCTTTTATCTTCATTAATATGATTTTGAAATAAAATATATTGCAGGAAAATCTAATTAATTACGTAGCTGACGCTTTAAGTAGGGTAAAAATTGATACAGGTAATGCTATGACAAATCTTGATTTAGATGAAGATCCAGCTTTAGAATTAGACGAAAAATCTCAAATGCCATTGACATTCCCAGAAGGTTTTGATTTTAATGAAAGTTATTAGAAGATCATAATTTGGAGATAGAAAATGATAATATTGAGGAAGAAAATAATGATCCTGAATTAGAATTGGAAAATGAAATAAATGATCCAAATTTCGACAATGAAAGTTTGAACACTCAACATTCACAACAAAGCAGTAATGAACAAATATTTATTGTGGATGATTCGAAACCAATCAATGTCGAAAGAAAAATCAAATATTTATACAAAGGGGACCCAAACGAGTTAAATTAGAAAAGACATTTGGTTAAAAATATTTATTTTATTGAAACCGATTACCCTTGGAGTAATGACTTTAACACTGAGGACACCTGGAGGAAACTTTAACAGAAATATTAATGCCTAATAAAGTTTATGAAGTTTACTGCGAACCTAATGTAGAAACAGTGAGAAGTGATTTCGAAGAAATATTTAAAAAGATTTCTTCTTTGATTATGGAACAATATCCTAGTGTTAAAAGATATAAAACTAAATTATTAAATATAGAAGATAAGGAGGAACAAATATAATTAATTAACAATTATCACATTGGTAAGTCATTTCATAGAGAAGTTTTGGAATCCTATGAAAAAAATAAGAGAACATATTATTTCCCTCGTATGAAGGAAAAAATTAATCATTTTATTAACTACTGTAAAATTTGTAGAAAAACTAAATATGATCGGAAACCGATAAAATCTCAATTTCAAGTAACACCTACTCCAATGAGACCGTTTGAGGAATTAATGATATTGATATTATCAAAATTATCTATTATTGATATTGATATTATCAAAGAAAATGTATGCTGAAATCTCTACGGCCTGCAACACAACAAATATTTTTAAGGTTATTACAAAATATTTAAGTTTATTCCCCAATCCAATAAGAATCAAGATGGATAATGGAAAAGAATATAAAAATAACTTGATTCAAAATTTGTTGGAAAGTTTAGGTATCGAAGCATACTATACAACTCCTAACCATCCTAAACCCTTGGGCTCATCAATTGAGCTCACTCTACGTTAATTGAAATCATCCGAACGTATACAAATAGTGGGGAAGAACGATTTAAATTTAGCTCGTATTACTTATAATAATTCCTTAAATCAAAATCTCAAATTATCTCCCAATAAAATTACCTTTGGTTCCATTAAGGACCCAGAAAATAAATTTTCTATTCAGGAGGATTTAATTAATCAATATCATAAAGAATTAAATTTAACTCATCAAGAAATAAAAAGTAAAATCGAAAGAGAAAAAGAAGTAAGACCTGAATCATTGAATAAAGTTAGAGTAAATGAAGAAATAGAAGATCAACCATATGTTAAGGTTAGAACTAGGAACAACATGAGAACCCGTTTAGACAGGTTCATAAATTTAAACATAAAAAACAAAATTCTTAAGGTTCTTGCAAATCATATCCAAAGAAAAAGAAAATATAAAAAACCTAATAACATCACAGATAATGAAGATCATATGGATATTGATTCTGATGATCCAGACATCGCTCCAGTATGAACTAATAAACCCGGAACATTCTTCGGGATTAGTTACATTCAAACTATCTGACTCCAAGGTAATTCAGAAATACAAGACTATAATACACTATTTAAATTTTTCAAGTTTTATAAAAGAAATATCCATATTAGAAAAGGACTTGAGCAATTTTAAACAACATAGCCAATATGAAGTAATTTCAAAACAATTGAAATTTCTACAAGATAAAGTTAATAATATTATTGATATACCCCGTAATAGAAGAAAAAGTGGATTTATGAATTTTATCGGTAAAGCAGTCAAGTACATCACAGGGAACCTCGATTCTGATGACCAAGCGCATTATGATCTGGTCATTACTACTCTCGAGGAGAATAACTACCTATCGTATGGAACACAACATAGCTCATGAGATTCAGATTAATAAAGATCTTGTAAAAACCTTTCAAAAAGACATTAGATTAATTAATAATAACAGTAATAAATTAGCAAATTTAATAAATGTTGTAGACGAGACTACAATAACAAATCATTTAAACGAATTATATGACATTCTAAACCATATCACTATTGTAATTATGGACATAGAAAATTCATTAGAAATGTGTAAAATCGGAGTAACACATTCCAGTATTTTGAAAAGTATAGATATTAATGATAATTCCAATTTTATAAGCTCTGATCTTGAAACGTTATGGTTAACTAGTATATTATCCTATATGATTAAAAATAATATTGTTCATTATATGATACAATTACCTATTCAAGCTAAATCTTTTAGTACTTTATATTTATTATCTGTTCCAGTAAAAAAGAATAATCATTACATAACTACTATTGTAAATAATCAAATGGTATTGTATGATAAGGCAGAAGCAGGATGATTCATGCATAGAAAATGCTATAATAATTTAAGTAATTGTTTAAATACTACTATTAGTAATTCAGAACTTTATATAACTTATGTACTTAGATTTAATTGATATATTTGTTTTATGATTAAGCACATTACAATCCAAAATAATTCATCTTATCCTGTAACATTACCAGAAACGGCTATTATTAAATTAAACTTGCATACAGAGGTATTATCTTCATTTCATGAAATTTCCGATTAGAAACATTTTAATGTAGCTTTTGACAATTAAAAATGCCAAATTTGAGTAATGAAGTATTTGAAAGCCTGAATACTGGTTATGAAGATCACATTAATTTAGATTATCTCTCATTTAAGGGCAAGTTTTAGTCTATTACAGCTTTTACTTAAATGGTTAAGCCTAACCTGATTTTTTACTTTCACTTACCTATATATAAAATATATAGTAAGTGGAAGTATTGCGATCGTGAAAATTTTCGACTTCCGGTTTTCAACGGAAATACACGTTTTGGGGTCCGCTGAGTCAAAATAACCAAGTCCCGCGAAATGGTCTGTGTGTGTGTGTGTGTGTGTGTGTGTGTGTGTGTGTGTGTGTGTGTGTGTGTGTGTGTGTGTGTGTGTGTGTGTGTGTGTGTGTGTGTGTGTGTGTGTGTGTGTGAACAGACTAGCTCAAAAACTATAAACCGTGCGAACCTGAAATTGGGTATTTAAAATATGTATATGCCCGCAATGTGACAGCAAAAATTTCATCAAATTTGCTCAAAGGGAGGGGGTACTTTATTTAATAACTTTTTAAGTTTTTTTAGATTTTCTCAAAAACAGCTCTAACGATTTTGATTAAACTGAGTATTTCATCTATTTATATGCCCGAGATATGACTGTAAAAATTTCATCAAAATTGATTAACCGGAGGGGGGACTTTACTTAATAAATTTTGTATCATTTTCACGTGTTTTTTTTTATTTACTCAAAAACGGTTTTATCGATCTTGATCAAACTTGGTATTTGATCTATTTATATGCCCGTGATATGACTGTAAACATTTCATCAAAATTGATTAACCGGAGGGGGGACTTTACTGAATAAATTTTGTATAATTTTCACGTGTTTTCTTTATTTACTCAAAAATGGCTTTAATGTTTTTGATCAAACTTTGTATTTGATGTATGTATATGCCCGAGATACGACTGTAAAAATTTTATCAAAAATGATCAACCGGAGGGGGGACTTTATTTAATAAATTTTGTATCATTTTCACGTGTAAATATTTTTTATTTACTCAAAAACGGCTATAACGATTTTGAAGAAACTGGGTATTTGATGTATGTATATACCAAATATGTAAAAGCCAAAATTTCATCAAAATTTGTCCAACAGAGGGGGCACTTTATTTCATTACTTTTTTTCCAATTTTTACTTTCACTTACCTATATATGAAATATATAGTAAGTGGAAGTATTGCGATCGTGAAAATTTTCGACTTCCGGTTTTCAACGGAAATACACGTTTTGGGTCCGCTGAGTCAAAATAACCAAGTCCCGCGAAATGGTCTGTGTGTGTGTGTGTGTGTCTGTCTGTCTGTCTGTCTGTCTGTCTGTCTGTCTGTCTGTCTGTCTGTCTGTCTGTCTGTCTGTCTGTCTGTCTGTCTGTGTGTGTGTGTGTGTGTGTGTGTGTGTGTGTGTGTGTGTTTGTGTGTGTGTGTGTGTGTGTGTGTGTGTGTGTGTGTGTGTGTGTGTGTGTGTGTGTGTGTGTGTGTGTGTGTGTGTGTGTGTGTGTGTGTGTGTGTGTGTGTGTGTGTGTGTGTGTGTGTGTGTGTGTGTGTGTGTGTGTGTGTGTGTGTGTGTGTGTGTGTGTGTGTGTGTGTGTGTGTGTGTGTGTGTGTGTGTGTGTGTGTGTGTGTGTGTGTGTGTGTGTGAACAGACTAGCTCAAAAACTATAAACCGTGCGAACCTGAAATTGGGTATTTAAAATATGTATATGCCCGCAATGTGACAGCAAAAATTTCATCAAATTTGCTCAAAGGGAGGGGGTACTTTATTTAATAACTTTTTAAGTTTTTTTAGATTTTCTCAAAAACGGCTCTAACGATTTTGATTAAACTGAGTATTTGATCTATTTATATGCCCGAGATATGACTAAAAATTTCATCAAAATTGATTAACCGGAGGGGGGACTTTACTTAATAAATTTTGTATCATTTTCACGTGTTTTTTTTTATTTACTCAAAAACGGTTTTATCGATCTTGATCAAACTTGGTATTTGATGCATTCAATGCCCGAGATATGATTGTAAAAATTTCATCAAAATTGATCTACAAGAGGGGGGGACTTTACTTAATAATTTTTTTCCAATTTTTACCTTTTTGATCGATTATCTCAAAAAAGGCTTTAATGATTTTTATCAAATTCGTCATGTTTAATGAAAATTAGTTTTTATTTAATATCAGGTAAGCTTTATCATTATTAAAATGTTCTGAGGGGGCTTAAATGGGGAAGGGGCCTTTTTTGTTTTCCTATAAAGTACCTTTGTTTTAGTTTATATTGAGAAATTAACTGTCTCTCATCGCGCCTAAAAATAAGAAATGGTTAAATATGATATATGAAGAAAATCAAGTAAACATACAGGAGAAAAAAAGATAAATATTTCGTCAACTCATAAAACACCTTGAGCTCACGCATGCGCCGAACGCCTTTAATGACAAACCAATGCGTTATAATTAAAGATGTTCTGTTCATTTGAGAAGTGGCAATTAACAAAACGCATTATTTCTAATCTAAGTAAGTTGGCAAGTGAAAGTTGTGTGTTGCGCGCACGCACCAGATTTTTTTTCCATTGCTATACGGTGAAGATATATTTATTCATAATAAAATATTAAAAATGAAAATATTAATGAATAATATGATTTTATAATTACTTAAGCTACTAAAATGTCATTACCACGCACTGTCCCACTCTCGATTTTGTAGTAAATATGTATTTTTTTTCTTTTCAAACCTACGTTTAATGATAATGAAATTTATTTCCACTCATAAAGAATAACTGGAGCATTCCGAATTATATTTTTTGTTAATTTTAGTTAAGTGTAAGTATGTTTAAGTAGTTTTGAAACTTTGTCCCTTCACACCATATCACTAGAGATAAAGCCTTGAAAAAGGAGGAACAGTGGGGAACTTTCTTTAGAATATAGTGATCCACCATGGAGTTTAAGGAAAACCACCTGTGGATTAACCGCCTTCAGTTGGGAGCCGGCCTCCGCGCATGTGCCTCGTAAAAAAAGTCACGTACTTTTTTTGTTGTCATTACCACCACATGTATTAACACGCTTTCTTTTCAAGTTATTTCATTCTTTATATCATATTTATTTGACTATCGTTTGTCTAAGTCAGTTGGCAAAAAAAATAATCTCAATTAGTTACACAGGAGTTTTGGCCGAATAAAATACGTGGAAATGTCATTACCAAGTTGAAAACTCGTGTCGTTCCCACGCCCGAATATTAGCTCTGTAGTGACATAAATTGTGCCGTAAATGTTTTTATGAAAATTTCCCATAATCTGAGAATCACCCATATATTGATTAGGTAAATCGGGGACAGATTTTTGCTTAAATTATTTTTCGATACCTTTTAAAATATATAAATATGATTTTAAGTTTCAGAACTTTTTTCCCGTAATGGAAAATTATTATGGCAATTCTTATGGTATCATCCGATTCTGCATTAAATGTGAAATAAACTAAACAATAAATGCAATCAAGGCAGTTTTACAATTAGTCATTGACGTACGTAACTGAAATCATTGCCGAGGCAATGAAATTATAGATTGAATTATCTTATCTAAGCAATGCTCATGAACTTCTATTATGCTAGCTTTGCTGCGGATGGGTCCAAATACATGTACATTTTTTTTTTTTAACCACACTAAAAAATTTCGAAAATAAAATGTAAAAATTGCCCGTAGTTTGAGAATCACCCATATATATTTTGATTTTTAAATTGTATTCATTGTACAAGTCCTCCAGTATTCTTTCTCAAGCAAATCAAAAAGATGCTGCACCAAGCCCAAAGGAGGAACTTGTACTTCAGCCTACAACTTCTACCGACAGCATCTTCTTCTCTCACGGAGCTCGAGAAATTCGGATGGCAGGATTTATGGTAGCCAAATAGAGGTTAATTCCTAGAGTCAGCAATTTTCCCTGACTCAGTATAAATACCCCTCGCTAACCTTTAGCGAGGAGTCCAATCCCGGTAGTCAGACATGATATCTTAAAATTTCATTGATATTAGGGCTTAAGATCAGATAGATTAGTGCAATAGTTTATAGTAATAGTTCAGTTGTTTGTTAATTGTAAACATTGTTTTGATAAATAAACTGTTTTTTTAAGTCCATCGTTTCGGTGATTTATTAGTCGCAGGGCTTTTTCGAAGGTGTCATTTTTTTCAGTTTGTCGACTAACATTTTTGGTTATATACACTTTTCCGATTGTCGCCGTCATTTGTACAAGCAAAAACATGCGATTTCAGTCAATAGAATTACCGAGTTGTTACTTTCCTTGAGGTATTATGCAATAAGGTAGCATAATACTTAATTTAATTAGAGCTTGTTCTCATTTCTGCGGTGTTGATTGTTCAACAGACGCTATTTAATTACTACAAAAGCTAACCCCTTCCACAACAGAAGGAAAACGACTTTATAATGAATCCATAACCAAAGCTCGCAATGTTTTGGAAAGGTAAAACACTGGTTAGAAAATTGGAAAACTAGGTTTTGTAATCAACTAATTAAATCTTTTTTTATGCAGGTCATACGGACAGTGGAATAAAAGTTATCCTATTCTTGCCAAAGGGATCTGTGTCCGACTCCCAGGAGCACAAGCTGCAATAGT
This sequence comes from Aelia acuminata, assembly GCA_911387785.2. Taxonomy (NCBI): domain Eukaryota; kingdom Metazoa; phylum Arthropoda; class Insecta; order Hemiptera; family Pentatomidae; genus Aelia; species Aelia acuminata. Next base: position 72,077,272 of record OU426978.1, on the reverse strand, counting down.
TGCAACTGCAGTTTTAAACAACATTGCTATGTAGCGCAGTGAAACTACACCTGCTATGGATGATGAAACATTGCATCTTATTAATAAAGAAAATCTTAATGATAATATTATTATTAACCTGCATACTAAGGGTCTCACTATAGGATGCTATGTTGGTTATTTCGAACAAGCCATAATAAATATTTGCCAAGTTGTTAATTTATTTTTAAATTGTAAGTAGGAAATGATAAAGATTGGAGCAGTTTATTCTTGTACTATATAACGGCTTATAAGTATAGAATCTTTTTAATTCAACATTACAATTCACAACAAATATCCTGTGCACTATGTAAATCAAAACTAATTATTATTAGTTATTATTGTTCAATTTCTGTTTTTATATTTCTTTTACCATCATATAATTATAATATATATATATATATATATATATATATATATATATATATAAATAAATGGTCCTAGGGTTTCTAAATGGTGTCAATGTTTTCAGGTTTTCAAGGAGAACATTTTTGGTCCTATACATTTTTTGTATGCTACCGGTTTTAAGTTCCCGTTCGAGAGCGCTGTAGCGTGTCTCTGCATCCGTGAGGCGGCTGCTAGCGTATGCTACCGGTTGTTCTCCTGCCACTCCTTCCTGTGATAGCACCGCTCCCAGCGCATACTCGCTCGCGTCAGTAGTTATCGAGAATTGTTTGTTGAAATCTGGAAACCTGCCAAAACCGGTTCCTCCTGCAATTTCGCAAAGCATTTTCTAATATTATATTCCATTGCTGGGGTAATCAATATTCTCTGGCCTTTCTTAAGAAGGTTGTTGTTGGCTCCACTCAACCTACCCAAGATGTCCTCGAATGGGTATATGGGATATTTCTCGTCAACGGTATTATCATTGAGTTTTCTATAATCGACAACAAAAACTGCTCTTTTTCTTCACCGCCCATAGCGGACTATTGTATGGCGACGTGCTATTAACTGTAATTCCCTGGCATTTCAGGTTTTCTAATTCCATCCGTATATGGTAGCGTAAGGCCTTATCTTCTCTCCTTGACGTAAGTGACTTTGTCTTGTTTCAATACGATCTTATGCAACCTTTTTCCTGTTACCACAAGAGCCTCCCCTTCGTTATAAAAAACGTCCGCATACTCTTTTTCAACTCGTTCCCTCCATCCATCCGCTTGGCTAATCGGCCCTATCCTCATGTCTTTACCCACAGACCGCCTACATTGGTACATCTTAGCCCCTAGACGAATACTCCACTACCCTTTTCTGCCCCTTATCCTCGCGCCTACTGCCCCTAGCAGATCACAACCTATGATCCCTCCGTATTACTGAGGCATACTCTCAACAACGTGTGCCTTTATCTCGCCCCCCTCCGCCTTCCATTTAATTAACCATATCTTCAGTTCCTTCGCCTTCCTCCTCTATGAAGTGGGCCTTGTTCTGGCTCCACCGAAGGTTACCCTACTCCACTCCATCCTTTCTTCTCCTTCTCCGATCCTAGCCTCTTCTTCTCTGGCGCTAGCGTCGACCATTTCTTGGGTGCACTGGACAAAAGTTTTATCTCTGGGCAGCCCCCCTTCCTGCCAGTCACCTTCGCCAATTGGACTCTGGGGATAGTTGACAAGAAAGCCATCCTGGCCTCCACTTCTACAGGGACCTCTCATTGCCCAAAATTTCCCCGACTGTTACCCCGAGCGCTCTAGTTAGCTCTCGTGAACTTAAATTTTCGAACCGTAATTAACACGTTTTTTTTTTAGTGACTAGTTACCTCTCGCATAGTTAATTTGTCCAAAAATCTTTATTAGGTAAGACGATAGATTAAGGAGGGGGGGGAGGGTTTTCTCCGACCCCACCAGGAACCACCACTATCGCCAACTCGTTGCCCTCGCGCTCAAGTTAGCTCTCGCACACGTAAATTTTCATTAACTAATTACTATGTTTTTTTTTCTTTCCTAGCTAATTACCTCTCGCAAAGGTAAATATTCAAAAAGTCTTTATTATGCGGTGTAGTGGTGGGGAAGAGGCGGGTGGGCCTATCCCCCTCCCCTGTTTACGTTTAAAATTTTTTTGGAATTTCGTTCAATGTTCCATTTAATGCGATATTTGTTCTGTGATTCCTAAAAGCTTTGCAGTCTATTAAGATATGACTTATGGTAATTTCCTCACTGCATATTCTGCATGTTGTAGGTGCGAGACCTTTTAGCAAATATGCATGTGAAAATTCACATTGTCCTATTCTAATTCGGCAGAGGACGGTTTCTTCCCTCCTTGATATTCTGCTCGAGGTTGTCCACTTGATTGGATCCCTAAGATTAGGGAGGGGGGAAGGGTTCCTACGACCCCAGCAGGGACCACAACTATCGCCAACTAGTTCCCCGCGCGCTCTAGTTAGTTCTCGCACACGTAAATTTTCATTAACTAATTACTATGTTTTTGTTTTCATTTATTAGACAGTATATGTAAGCTTGTGAGTGTTATGTGTATTAATTGCCAAAATATATTTTTTTAAACAATAGTTTGTCTTCCATAATCAGGAGAAACTGTACATGTCCAAAATAACATTTATTTTTCAGATGTATCGAATAAACATAGATTTATCAAATCACAAAAAGTGTATTCTAAGTATGAATATGTATTGGAGAAAATAATTTAAGGTAAGGAAATCTCTAAATGCAAAAGTAGAAACTTTTTTTTCACTTTTCAAGAAAGGAGTATGTTTTTTTTTTTTTCATCATTAATTTGCCTTATTCATTGAAATTTATTTAGAGGAAAACATTTTATTTTTATTTCCCTCATGTATAAAAAACTCCCTTAACTTATATTATAGTGATTTAGTCAAAATGAAATAAGGTTCATGGGATATTTTAAATTTATATAAACTTTGATCAATTATGAAGGCCTGGCTCAGAAAACTAAATCGATTATTGTTGTTTATCTCGATAGTGACGCCTCTATCGACTAGACTTTCTTCACCGCCACAGTTCCATTACCTTAACTAGCTAATTGATTGGTCGCCGCCCAACATTGATGTCTTCAATAAAGCTTTAGCTATCCTTGGATCCACCGGTCCGCTCTATATACATGTAATAACTATATAGAGGATCATTTAAACATAAGCAATATATATATGAACTCATCAAAATACCTTAATAATGTAAAACAATTGACAAAAATTTCCTTCTCAGATGACTCTTAATGAGAAATATAAGCGATTCTGTTTTAGACAAAGTCAGCTAGAAAGTGTGAAGCACTAAAATTGCAGATTATTTCATCCATCTTTAAAATTAGTACTTTTTTTCTTCTAAATATATATATATATATATAAACACATAAATAATTTAATTATTTCCTGTAGGTAACAACTTATTAAAATTTTAAATATTTATATTTGAAGGGAAAAGATTGGCCTCGGCCGGGAGTCGAACCCGTGTTTCTTGCGTGATATGCGCGGTTAAAATTGACGTGTAAAATTGCGAGTCTTAGCTGCAAATAAATACCTAAAAGATTGATAAACGCTTTTCCGAATGGAAAAAATCCGAGGGATAGGCCTAGGCGAAGGTGGGGGCTGATCTTATGGAGTTAGGAGTGGACGGGGGGTAGATGGATGGAATTGTCGGTATCGGGCCTTCGGGTTCGTTAAGCCTCAATTCTATTATATTCTACTAGTTGCCTTATTGTAGTTAATATCATCCATGGGCGATAGTTACCTATGCGAGAGGTCACTAGTCACGAAAAAAAAACCGTATCACGGTTTGAAAATTTCCGATCCCCCTCTTGCCCAATACTTCCCCGACTGTTATCCCGCGCGCTCTAGTTAGCTTTCGCGATAATTACGCACTGATAGTACTGCGTAAGGGTAACGCAAGGAAGCGCTTCTTTCGCGGCTAGTTCGGCCCTTTTTCCCATGGTATCGGCGAGGATTTGTTTCCATATAGATGTTACATCATACCCAGGTTCTTCAAGTTTTTAGAAAGGAATGAATTGAAGAGATTTTAGAACGCTCGGGGTAATTAGACCCGGGTTGATTAGAGTCCTTTTAGTGAGCTTAAGGAAACTGTCCTCCATATTTCTTTTTCTGCTTCACTCAAAAACAATATAAATATTATAATTTTTATGTTCATCCAAAAATGGAGGGCTGCTGCTATCGCATTAAGTTCGGCAGTGTACCATTACAAAGCTTCTTTAGTTATTTTATAGGTAGATTCTCTTGTTACGGAAGATGATGCTGTGCTTGTACTGATTATGATTCAGAACTGTCAGTGTAGATTATTAAGGCTATCTATTTTGGAGAATATCAGGGAAATGGGATTTATTCGGACGGATCAGCCTTTATTAAGTGAAACGTCTTTTGGAAGGTCCAAAGTTATATATTTTCGATATTTAGTGAGATCTGAAATTGGTTTAGAGCGTTGGTTGGTCTGAGGTGGCATGTCATTATCTGATCGGTTGAGTGTGATTATTTTAATAAAACTTTTACCCGAGGAGATTCTTTCTCAGAGAGCGGAAAGGTTGAATTGTTAATGTTTAAGAAATATAATTAATTATTTGTGAACTATATTTATCCTTCAAAGCTAAATCCATATTACATGGGATTTCGCTGTATATCATTAGTCACGATTTTTTAATGCAATTTCTTAGCTATTGTTAGATGTAGATATGTGAGTTTTACCTCAAAAAAATCTCTGGGGTGAAGTCCATAGGAAGTGAAAATCGATGGTCTGATGCAAGAATCAACACCATTCTCATCGAGAAGAAGCTCCGTTTCGCCTCTGCAAACTCCATCCTGTGGCCCCTCTCTGTCCGTTCTTAGACTTGGCACCCCAGCTGTTGTTAAGTTTCCTACCAATGATCAGTTATGAAAATCAATTTACTTACTGAATATTTAGTATTAGTTTTCCGCACTAAAATTAACTTTTTAACCGACTTCGAAAGAGGAGGTTACTCAATTCGATACGTGTGTCTTTTTTTTTTTTTAAAGAAGACACACGTATCGAATTGAGTAACCTCCTAATTCGATACGTGTGTTTTTTTTTTTTTTTTTTTTTTTTCTGTGTATGTCCACCGATTACTCCGAGATGGGTGGACCAATTGGAACGAAACCTTTTGCATCTTGTAGAGTATTTTCCCAATGTGGTCCCATTAAATTCTTTTTAGGGTTCTTAATTTATTTAATAAGTTATCGGGAAAAAACATGAAAATAATTATTTAATTATCCCTTAAAATATTTACTTATTGGAAAAACATATGGCATCTATAACATAAGGTATGCTCCAACAAACAATTGAAGGGGTTGGGGCCAAATAGTGCCAAGCAACATTTTTAACAAAAATAAACTGTGGCTGCAGTCTGCTGTAAATTACGTAGGACTATATGTCTATGATGGAAATGCCACCTAAATATGACTAAAAAGAGCCTCTATAGTCATATTCAATTAAAACACGTTAATAACTAACAAACTGCTCATGTTTCCTCAGTTTTTTATTAACTTTGATTGGTTGATTTTAAGCAATGCTTAATAATGTTTCAATGTTCGATGAATCGGTTGGAAAAACCAACCAATCAAATTCAGAATCAAAAGAGTGGGGGGGGGGGAACATGAGTAGTCTGTTGCTAGCTATAGACGTGTTTCAGGTTCTTGTTGGAACAAACCTTATACATAACCTTAGATAAATTTTCAACAATAGATTTAAATAAAGATGTTCTGGAGTGAAACTTTTGTTATGTTATCCGGATTACTATTATCGGTTTTTAATTTTGTTTCTGCAACTATTGAGACGTATAAATGAAAATGGCTGTTAAGCGTCGAATTCTTGTTTATGAGAAAGAAATAACTATTATCGAAGCTCAAATGTGGTTCCAAAATGCAATAAATACGTTCTCCAATTCCATATATGATGGGTAATTGTATGATTTTGTACTTTATGTTATGATAACGTTCCTAGCTGGTGGCACTTAGGATTTGCTATTTTCTATATAGTCTCTATAGTGTGCCTATGTGTTAGTCTCAATCGTTTCCTATGTAATAACTGAAATGTACCAGAATAAATCGTTACTAAAGAGCCAGATTGTGTTTTCAATTTTTATGGATTTTTAAGTCTTGATCGATCTTTATTAAATCGAAAGAAATTTAAATATTCTATGAAGGTTGCCATGATTTTCAAAAGTCACAACGTCATCAAGTGTTTGCGTTTCCTGAAAGCATGAGTGCGCTTTTCAGGACATAAATCTAGTGTTGAATGAATGCATTTTATTGAAACAGAAATGATAATGGACTTATAACAGTCTGGGTTGGATGTGTTTATGGGGTTTTCACATTCGAGGCGGCCATGCACTCAAGTAACGCAATGTTATAGATTATATTTCGAAAATGGTATAAAAAGCGGGAAAATGCAATAAAACGAAAAAAAATATTTTGATTTGTACGATTACACACTAACTCTTAATAAAAATTATTAATTTGAAATATTAAATACCATGTTTAATATATCTCAATCTTTTCGGAGGCGGCGCAAAATTTAAAATTGTTAACACTAAATGTTATGAAAAATCTATCGATTTTCTATTTTGCGCCGCCTCCGAAAATATCGTGATGTATTAAACATGGTATTTAATATTTCAACTTAATACTTTTTACTAAGAGTTAGTGTGTAATCGTACAAATCAAATATTTTTTTTCGTTTAATTGCATTTTCCCTCTTTTTATACCATTTTCGATTTTGCCGTGTATTCATAAAAACCAGAAGGTAATTATTTCATACTTTTTAGTGCATTTATTTTTACTGTTTCCTAGTTTTCGAAGTCGGTTTAATTTTTTTTTATAAAATGTTTTTTTTTTTTCTTATTAATATACATTAAAAAAATTCCAAACATTGGAATAACCTTTATTGCCTTTAATGTAAAAAAAAGTAGCCATTGGGCCTGGCCCACTTTGTGTTAGTATGGTTAGGTATTTTATGGTATAGAATAAATATAAACATATTTTCCCATAAAATTGCTGTCAAGGGGCCCAGGCAATAGACACCCTTATTGGCTGCCAAAGCAAAAAAGGCGGCCGGAGAGTTGAAGTCAGAGTTGGGCGTATTCGTATTCGCGAATACGAATACGAATATTAGCAAAAGCACTCTTAACCTGCGACTACGAATACGAATATTCGTATTCGCATATAGGAATACGAATTTATTTGTATTCGCAAATTTAAATACGAATATTCGATTATTCGCAGGGAAAATCTGCGAATAATCGTATTCTCACAGCTGAAATACTCAAATTCGTTCGTATTTACTCGAGAAAAATATAAATACACTCGTATTCACTGCCAAAATATACCAATACACTCCTATTCCGGGGAAAAAAAGAACGAAGAAATCTGCATTCGCAGGTCAAAAATGGGAATTCGGCTATATCCTCAAAATCTCAACAATATCATAGGAAGAAATGAAAATAAATTATATGTTCTTTGATATTTTTGATTATGAACTTTGATATTTTTGATGATTACCTTGAAGTATCTAAATATTTAATTGCTGTGTGTAAATTGGGTTTTCCCGTTAATTCTTAAATAAATAAATGTACTACCACACAACTTATTTTCTACGATGACCCTTATAATTCAAGATTAGTTATTAAAACGTATATTTTGGAACAACAAAGTGAAAATAACCAATTATTTCTTTATGACAGGAAATTATTGCTAAATAACCCGGGGTAAGTTTTACGAAAAACTTATGGTTACGAAAAAACGTAAAAAATGAAAGTGGTCGTTTAAACGCAAAAAAAAAAGTAAACAAAGTGCGACTTTTTGCATTTGAATCAATTTAGTTCCGAAACCATAGATCCCAGTTACAAATGGTTTAGATCCAAAAATGTTGGTTAATTAATTGCTGACATGAGAACCGTTGTCAAATTTTCGTTTTGAATAATTTCAAGAGAGCTAATTTTTGTAATCACTCCCGAAGTAGCCTACGTAAGCTTTGAAAATTACCGAACGCATTTTTGGATGCTGCGATCTTCATTATTTAAGCTACAGTTTCTAGAGCAAACAGCAGTCTACATTAAATTATCTTATATACATCTTACAAATCTATATTATATATATCTTATAAATATACATCAGTTCAATATGTAATGTATGTTCATAAAAAACAAAACTCTTAAAATCGTAATTCCCCAAATTTAACATTGAAATTGGTAATAAAATTGCTAAAATACATGAACGAGATTTTCAGATATTCAAAAACGAGATTTATATGCAACTAAAGACCCTTCTAGTAATGCTCCTGCTGTTAAATTAAAAACGAAGTTGAGGAAATCCTAAGCACTCATAAAGACGGCAAGGATCTTCAAGAAATATTAGATTCTTCATCGAAGAAGAGGAAAACTGCAGACAAATTAGAACCTTTTCACTTCCGCCCCAGAGCCCATTCTTCTTCCGCTATGAAACCCGGTAACTCCTGATGTCTTACACATGTTGATCATCCACCTACTTCTCACAAACTACTAAAGTAACCGATGGAACATAAGCAACTTCTTATAAGTCCGAGCTATCATCGCCCGCCAGCACCTGCTCCACCCGCAAGTCATCACTCTTTACCTAATCCTATAACCCTAGATTATAATGTAATATTCTGTAATATTAGTGGTTACTCAAATATTTTTGATAATAACATAAACACAAATGAAACAGATATTTCTAATAATACACTGGCGCTGTGTTTAGTTGAAACCTGGCTGTTAGAGGATTATCCAGTAAATCCCTAATGGCTAAATGATTTTTTACCATTTACAGCAAATGCGGTAAAGACTAAAACTACTAGTAAGGGAAGTGGATGAATAATTACTTTTATAAATAAAACTTATCTACCGACATTAGCTTACTAGAAAAAAATCAGTTTACTATTATAGTGGGATTTAATTTTAAATCTAACCACATAATTTTATGTAACACTTACTTTCCTCCAAGTTCTGATATTGACGTTTGCTTAGATATGTTCATTTATAGCTTATCGAATATCTTGATCAATTATCCGAATAGCAAAATAGTCCTTTGTCGGGATTATAATCGTCACGTGGGAGGCCTAAACAACCTATACCCTAATACAATTGACTCTCCATATCTCTATGACACCCGAATAGTTACCCATGAACATATAAATAAAAGAGGTAGAATGTTGGCCGAAACGACGGAGTCCTTAGGATTTATCCTGTGTAATGGGCGGTCAATGTCTGATAGACCAGGTAAAATTACCCACATTTCAAGCAATGGAAAATCGACAATTGATTTGATAAGGATTAATGATAACTTTCTTACATTATTTTTGGACATGAAAATATCAACTCTTACCGAATTCACTGATCATCTTTCTTGTATTCTCACAATCCAATATTCAAGCCTTCAATCTATTGATAATAAAGGAAACTTTCACAATTATCACAAAATGCATATAAAATGGAAACAGCAAAACATATTAAAGTTTGCCTACTACCTATGTAACTCAGAAAGAATATATTTTAACTCCGAAAATTCCAATTATCTCTATGATAATTTTATCACTGGTATAACCTCTCGTGAATTCCGGATTGAGTGACGAAAAATTTGAGCAGCGTGTTCGTGTTCTTCTGCGGGCCAACGCAAATGCAAAATTTTGACATTGTTTTCAGATTGAATATTTTATAATTGATTATTGCAATTATAAGCAAACTTTAATTTCTTTAAATTAGGTAATATTTTTGTTTTGTTTTTATGAATTGATCAAATTACCTATTTCTAGAATTATTTCCCTGATTATACATGTGAAGAATTATTTTTGATTCTTTTTAATTGATTATTGCAACATTAATTTCTTTAAATTTATTAATACTTTTGTTTTATTTTTATGAATTGGTTGATTATTGCATATTTCTAGAATTAGTTCCTACTTAATAAAATATTTGATTACACATGTGAAGAATTATTTTTAATTCTTTTTAATATTTTTGAATTGATTATTGCAACTAAGCAAACATTAATTTCTTTAAATTTATTAATACTTTTGTTTTGTTTTTATGAATTGGTTGATTATTGCATATTCTAGAATTATTTCCTATTTGATAGAATATTTGATTACTCATTTTTTTTTTTTTTTTTTTTTTTTTTTTTTTTTTTTTTTTTTTTTTTTTTTTTTTTTTTTTTTTTTTTATAGAATTGATTGATAATTGCCTATTTCTAGAATTAGTTCCTGCTTAATAAAATATTTGGTTACACATTTGAGAATTATTTTTAATATTTTTTAATTGATTATTGCAATTAAACAAACATTAATTTCTTCAAATTGATTAATACTTTTGTTTTGTTTTTATGAATTGATTGATAATTGCCTATATCTAGAATTAGTTCCTACTTAATAAAAAATTTGATTACACACTTGAAGAATTATTTGATGCATTATTATGACCTTATGATTTATATGGTATTAGTATTACCTGTTTGTTTAATTATTTGATGAATAGATCCTCCTCCACGAAAATCCAGGAAAAAATACTAATACAGGTATATTCTCAACTAATAACACTAATTAAGGCATTCCATGACTAAACATTAATCTTGTTGTATTAATTTTTAGGTTAATTTTAAAAGTGATTCTTAAAAGTAATAAGTATATTTTTAATGTAAATTATAGTAATTCGGCAAACATGATTTTCACCAGTTCAACAAAAACTGGGTCTTTTGTTAATATTAAAGATTCGGCTTGCCCAATGATTATTTTTATGGCCGCTTCAACATTGTTGAGTCCTGGAATGCATGAATTAGTGTTTTTAAAAATTTAATTTGATTCTTGGCGAATTTTGCCCAATACTTATAATATTTAAAAACTTTTTAGTTGAGAATATTGTTGTATTCATATTTTTTTCCAGCGAAGATAGGTGAATTCGTATATTTTGGTAGCGAATACGAGTGTATTACTGTATTCCTGCTGCGAAAATATTAATATTCGCAGATTTTTCCTGCGAATGCGCGATTATTCGCAGATTTTTCCTGCGAATAATCGAATATTCGCAGATTTTCCCTGCGAATAATCGAATATTTGTATTTAAATTTGCGAATAATCGAATATTCGTATTTAAATTTGCGAATACGAATAAATTCGTATTCCTATATGCGAATACGAATATTCGTATTCGTATTCGCAGGTTAAGAGTGCTTTTGCTAATATTCGTATTCGTATTCGCGAATACGAATACGCCCAACTCTGGTTGAAGTATATATGGTTCGGGTTCAGGAGGAGGAGGAGCCCTTGGACTGATATCTGTGGCGAATATACCTCTTATATCTTTGCTGAACTTTATTTTCATTTCTCTTATAAATGAAATATTTTTTAAGTAATGATTAGTTAGCAATATATCTTCCTTTTTGCCACAACAACAATTTATTTCTCCCTACCAAATTTAGAAGAAAATAGAAATATTTTTTATATATGAATTTTTTTCCCTTTTTCAAACATTTATATATATATTTTTTCAATTATCTCTTTGGTTTGAATTCACAAGTAACATTTATGGTAATACTGCTCCGTAAACAATATAGAACGAAAAGTACTGAAATTGGTACCTTTTTCTAAATTTCTCTATTTAAAATTCAAACCGTTAAAAATTGCACCTTCTCCAATATAGTTCTGTTCCTCAAGACTGCTCAAATTATCCACTCACTCTATGACAAGCGTCCTGCTAACTCCCAGTCACTAATGGCCCGCTTTGACAAATTTCGTGATTATTTCTTACAAAATTTCTATCAATTATAGCTATTTACGAAACCTGATTCAATTCAATGATCAAACCGATATTCCCACCTTCTCCGTTTAAATTCCTAACCATATGCTTCTACGCCGTGTTAAAGCTTCGAATTGTGTTTGACGCATCAGCAGTATCGGGTAACGGGTCTTTAAATGACCATCTCTTGACGGGCCCCAAATTACAGCGCGACATATAGGATGTCTTGTTAGCATTCCGTGAACCCCGCATTGCCATGTCAGCGGACATATGCCAAATGTACCTTCAAATAAGATTGGCTTCTGAGGACTGTGCATATCAGCATTTTTTCTACCGATTCCAAAATAATCATGCCTTAACAGAGTATAAATTTGATTGGTTATCATTCGGTCTATCATGCTCCTCCCCTTTTCTAGCAAGGCGCGTAACCAAACAACTCGTGTTAGAAGATGGCAAAAATTACGCGAGGCATCGCCTGCATTGCGTCAACATATATATATAGAGGACTTGTTAACGGGTATGAACGAGATCTCAGACGCGATTGCTCTGCAACGGGATCTAGAAGAAGAAGAAGAAGAAGAAAAGTAATTTTTATTCTGGGACATTTAGTCCCCTAAGAATAACAATAATGAACAAAATTAATAGCCATTTGTCTGGTTATTTGGGAAAAATATAATAAAAACAATAAAAAGAAATAAATAATTACAATATAAGGTAGACACAGAAAAGAAAAGTAATACAATAGAGATAACAAAGACAGAATGTAGAAAGAAAAAATGTAAGATCAACATGCGAATGTACAGTACAGAACTTTGGTCAGCTTTGGAGCTTGAGAGATATATATAAATAGAAATAATATATATAATAAAAATCAAATAAATTTATCCTTAATACTGTTACTGTTTTCACTATTTACATATTTACATAGCCATCGGGGATTGGAGCATTAGGAGGTGATGAAATAGTAGGGTTTTGAAGGATGTGAGGGATGAAGTTTTTCGGATAGAGACAGGTAATGAATTCCAGAAGGTGGCAGCACGGATGATGAAGGATTTTGTAAAGGATGCTGATCGGTAAAAAGGGATATACAGGTTAGAGGTTTGGGATCTGGTATTTAGAGAATGTATAGAGGAGCAGGGTTTGAACAAACTGAGGATATAAGGAGGTTTCTTGGTTCTGAAGGTTTGGAAAAGATATACACCTAGGAAGTATTGCCGTCGGAAAACTGGGTAGAGCCACTTCAATTCTGCGTACCGGCTGGAGACGTGGGAGCGCCTGGGGACACCGAAGATGAATCTAATGAAACAATTCATTAGTCTCTTCAACCTCATTTCATGCATGCCAGACAGTCCCCCGTATACAAGGCAGCCGTAGTCAAAATGGGGAAATATAAGAGAGGAAACTAGGAGTTGCCGGGTTTTTGGGGACAAGCAATCACGTGATCTAAGGAACTGTTTAAGGATAGCTATGGATTTTCTGGTGATTTCGGAAATATGATTACTCCACGACAAGTGCTGGTCAAAGACCACACCGAGGTTTCTGACATAGGATTGGAGCTGAATGGTTCGATTATTAAGACGGAGTAAGGGGTAGTAAGGGAGGGAATTAAGAAGATGCCTGGAGCCAATTAGGATTGCTTTAGTTTTTTGTACGTTCAATCTTAACTCATTTTTTTCTGCCCAGGCGTTGATGCTGTTAATATCTTCTTGAACTTTTCGGATTGCCTCTAGCATTTTGGAGGGATGGAAAGATAGGTAGATTTGGAGGTCGTCAGCGTATAAGTGGTATTGTGAATGGTTTATGGACTCGGGGAGATCGTTAATATAAACAGAGAAGAGAGTTGGAGAAAGTGAGGAACCCTGTGGTACACCTCGTGTTAGTAAAAGAGATGAGGAAGGGGGTTTATCGGGAATGTGAACTGTTTGTGAACGTTGGGATAGGAAGGAGAGGAACCACTTCAAGACGCTGTTTGACATGGAGAGGTTTTGGAGTTTAGAAAGAAGGATCTCATGATTGACGGTATCGAACGCCTTTGTGAAATCAAAGAGAATTAGGATGGTGATTTTATGTTCATCTATAGAGGATTGAAGATCCTGAGTGATCTTCAACAGAGCAGATTGTGTGGAGTAATGAGAACGGAAACCGGATTGGAGAGGGTTGAGGAGAGAATTTCTTTCTAGGAAGTCATTGAGCTGGGAGTGGACAATTCTTAGCCTAGGATCTAATACAATTGTTAGCGAAAGGAGGGTTTGAATTGAAGAAATGGAGTAGCGATTGCCCGCAGCTACTCGACAGCGTGCCGGAGGAAATATTAGAAACCCCTGTATCGTTTTCCAATATGGAGGACTCCGTTGTTAAAGAGCTTGGGATCCAATGGGAACCTAATGGCGACTTTTCATCTTATAAAGTGACGCTAGATCGTGCGTACCAACGAAGAGGGGTATTATGTCCACTATCGCCAGAATCTACGATCCATTGGGATATTTAGACCCAGCAATTTTTAGGGCAAAAACTATTTTGCAAAAATTGTGGGAAAAGCGTCTCGATTGGGATACCCCTGTGTCACCTTTTATCAGGAGAAGCTGGGAAAAGTTTTATGAAAATCTAGCACTTTTGGGTGAAATCCGTATCCCTCGATGTCTCTTTATGGATTATCCATCGAGTGTCATAATCGTTGGCTTCGCTGACGCTTCTGAGTTGGGGTTCGCTGCAATCGTGGACGCTTATTTGGACTTGCAGGACGGCCGTTTCTCTTCTCACCTAATTTATGCTAAAACCCATCTAGCGCCCCTTAAGCATCTAACGATCCCTCGGCTTGAACTCTGCGCCGCTGTGCTATTGGTAGAGGTTTGCCGGTATCGTCGAGGTTTGCCGAGATTTTTTCCGATGACGGGACTAACTTTGTCGGAGCGTCAAGTCGGCTTAAAAAACTCTATAAGTGGTGGAACTCACAAGAGATTATAAATTCAACTAGTAACTACTCTACCCTTAAGGAAGTGGAATGGCATTTCATACCCCCTTTGTACCGCACTTCGGTGGATTATGGGAAGCTGGGATCAACTCCTGCAAATATCACCTTACTCGTGTTCTCGGTACCCAGCCAATAACATTCGAAGAGTTAGCCACGGTCGTAAGCCGGATCGAAGCAGTTCTAAACTCTCGACCACTCCATCCAATGTCCTCTGATCCCGAAGACTATACCGAATATCAAATTCTTACCCCGGGACACTTCCTGATCGGAGCACCCCTCGTCGCCCCACCAGAACCCGAGCTTGTCGACGTTCCTCGGAACCGCTTGTCAAGATGGAAGCACCTGCAATGCTGCCTTGCTGATTTTTGGAACCTTTGGCGGCTGGATTATTTGAACTGCCATCAGCAAAGGGTGAAATGGATAAAGCCGAATACTCCAATTGAACCGGGTACATTAGTCTTACTGAGGGATCCCAACGTACCCCCTCTACAATGACCCACTGGTAGAGTAATAGAGGCATATTCTGGGCAGGATGGAGTAGTCAGGGTTGTTAGGTTGAAAACAGCAAAGACGGACCTCCTCAGACCTGTTACCCGTTTATCCCCTTTATTTCCTGATGAAAAGTTTTGTTTTGGACAAAATAGAGAAAAATATATGCTCTTAATATTGATGTTTTAGCTACAACAAAGTTGTTTTTAACATCGATGTTTTGGACAAAGAAGAGAAATATGTATGCTCTTAATATTGATGTTTTAGCTATAACAAAGTTGTTTTTAACGTCGATGTTTTCGACAGAAACTAATAAGTTTTAACATCGATGATTTAACAATAACCCGGTTTTTAACATCAATGTTTCGGAAAAAAAAAATATGTTTTAACCATAACCCGGTTGTATTTAACATAACATCGACGTTAAAACATTTGTTTTGTTTTTTTCAAAAACATCGTTGTTTAAAACAACTTCTTTATTGTTAAAACATTTATGTTAAGAGCATTTATATTGTTGTTTTTGTCCAAAATATCGATGTTAAAACATATTTGTTTCTGTCGAAAACATCGATGTTGAGAGCATATATTGTTGTTTCTTGTCTAAAATATCGATGTTAAAACATATTTTTAACATGTTTTAATCTATTTTTAACATTTGGTTTTGTATAAAACCTCGATATTTCAACAATAACAAAGTCCTTTTTAAAATATGTTTGTTTCCTAAAACAAAATCGATGAGAGCAACAACTTAAACAACTTTGTTACTGTAAAAACATCGATATTAAAGCATATTTCGTTTTGTATAAAACATCGGTGTTTTAAAAAACAAATATGTTTTAACATCGATGTTTTGGACAAAAGCAAATATGTTTCAACATTGATATTTTGGACAAAAACCAATATATTTTAACAATAACCCGGCTGTTATTACCATCGATATTTTTGACAAAAACAAATATATTTTAACGTCGTTGTTTTGCACAAATATCAAAAATATCTATGCTCTTAACATCGATTTTTGGTCAAAAACAAATATGTCCTTAAAACAAAAACAAACGAACAAATAAAATACGTATTATTATCGAAGTTTTGGACAAAACAAATAAGTTTCAACAATAACCCGATTGTTTTTACACAACATCGAAGCTAAAACATATTTTCTTTTTCCTTAACATCGTTGTTAAAAACAACTGGGTTATTGTTAAAATATATTTTTTTTTGTCCAAAACATCGATGTTAAAACATATTTGTTTTGTCAAAAACATCGATTTTATTAACAGCTTTGTTATTGTTAAAACATCGATGTTAATATATACTTGTTTTCGTATAAAACATCGATGTTAGAAACAACTTGGTTATTATTAAAACATCGTTTTTACAGCGTATTTGTTTTTATCCAAAACATCGATGTTAAAACATATTTGTTTTTATCCATAACATCCATGTTACAACATATTTGTTTTGTTCAAAAACATCTTTTTTTTTGTCAAAACATCGATGTTAAAAAATTCTTCGTTTTATCAAGACATAAAATGTTTAAAAAAATATTTATAAATAAATACATTAATTAACATTTAACCTTCTGCTCAAAATGATGTTGAAGAAATCGGACTTTAAAACAAAAAAAAAAAAAAAAGGATATTTTTTTTTCCTACCTTAAAAGGGATCTTAGATTTTAAAACCAAGATCTTCAGGGCCAAATTTTTTGATGTTTTGGATAAAAACAAATATGTTTTAACATCGATTTTTTGGACAAAAACAAGTACACTTTAACATAGATGTTTTGAGAATACTTTTTTTTTATGTTGACATCATAAAAACATGTAAAGTATAACAACATCGATGTTACTTTAGCATCGATGTTTTTTTTTTTTTATAAAACCAAGATCTTCAAGGTCAAATTTTATAATAAACCTGTTTTATAATGTACAAGTACAAGTTCCCAAGCTACCAAATAATAGCACTGGCAGTTGTTTTTTTTTTTTTTATAGGAACCAATAGTAATTATACCCTATCGTATAATTTCCATTTTTACAACTTATAACTTGTACTTTAATTAATAAGAAATGAAATAGTAACAAAATAAGAAGAGTATTATTTTATAATTTTATCATAAGAATGTCACAGGTGGCGAAAAGAAAACGTAAAACATATACCTGATACCTAATTAAAGCTATTACCAAAACATTGTTGTATTTTAAGGGTTGGGGAAGAATATCATTGTTTATGTGAACCTTGGATGATTTTTACATTATCTGTCCTATGAAAAAGATGCTGGTGGCTAAGGGTTAATTTACATACTTAATTTAGTCAGTGGACATTTCATTTTTCTCGCTGATTGGGCTCATAACAAAGGAACTTTTAAAGAATTATTCACTGCCACACATCCTCCATTTTTTCATTTGTACACAGGATAAACTAGTGTTATTTTTAAAGTAGATAATATAAAGGAAATTGTTGTTATCTATTGAAAGGAGAAACACATAAAGAACAGGCTGCATTATCATCTAACAAGGGGAGGGCACAGCTATGGGGTCGTCGATCGGGCCCATTATTTTTCTGGTGATTCTATAGCGAAAAATAGTCGACACTTGTCCGAGCGTTCCGTCCAATGGGCCTTAGGTGCTGAGAAATAAAATAAAATACCTTGAAAATCCTTTATTTTTTATCTTGAGTTTGGAAAATGATATCGACATGATTCTTTCACTAATTCATTTATTTTAGAGAGTAGATTAAAGGAAAAATACAACCGTTAAAGATTTATTCATATTTCTTCAATTTAATTTAAAAAAAGCTTCAAGTTTTCAAGTAAACTAGCTTTATAAATGTTTTCACATAAAAAACAATAGCAGAATTGAGTTCAGCACCTCAAGAAACCCTGATGTCTTAAATATCATCCAAAACAAAAAATAAAATTTTTTCCTGTCAGGAGCAGCTTAAAAATGTTTCAGCAAAATTGTATGTGTAGTTTCAAATTCTGCATCTCGTGTTGAGCTGATCCGAGTTTTACGTTCTTGAGCTCGTTGCATAGAAGAAAGCTTCCTTTTTCTAACCATATAAATAACTATTGTATTATCTCGGGAAGCTCTTGTAAAAAATGGTCCTCAAAATAAAAATTAAATTCAAACTTTTCTTTATATTATGTTGATTCCTGAACACGTAAAAATATCTCGATTATTTAAAAATGTGTAACTCTAGAGCCGTTATTTACCCTATAAATTTGATGAGAATCGGTAGAATTTTCTCCGAAATATGGTCGGATTTTTGGATGTTTAACGAAATTGTAAGGGTCTATCTAGCCTTAGCGAAACTTTTAATGCAATTTTTAATTTTTTTTTTTTTTTTTTTAATCTTCCCAAAATTTACTTATAGGTTTTTTTGATTGTCCTCAAAACGAATCTGAAAACTGTTATGGAACAAATGAGCCGAGTAACAACCAAAAACAATACTAATAATTTCTAAAAAAATTCCAAGAATGAAAGAAAATAAAAAGTTAGTCGATCACTTTGAGAGAGAGGTTTGTAAGAGTTTTCAATAACAAATAAAAATTAGGAATGATTAACATCGTATCAGTTTTAAAATCCCACATCTACCCTCACCAGTAAGTAAACAAAGAGTATATGCGGACGAGTACAAAGTACGTTTTTCTATTTTAGTTCGCACTTGTTTCATTATACCACCTTCACATTGGAAGTATATCCATAAGAGAAAAGTATTACTTGTTGATGGCGAGGGCATAGAAAAAACACATTGCATATAGATCATTGAGAAAAAGCAGTTTTAAATTTTAGTTCGTTTGAAGTTCAAAATCATTTTTTGTAAGGCGAACGTGAAACAATAGGGATGAACCCATTTTCTCCTAGCCGACCAAGAAAAACAAAATAGGCTCCGTAAAATGAATTTATTAGTGATAAAAACATCGTGAAAAGGATGGAAATAATTACTTTTTAGAGTTATGTTGATGGAATATTCTGACAAAATACTGACATTAAAAAATCATTTTGTGCAAAACTGTTTTTGTTTCATAACGGTTTTCAGATTCGTTTTAAGGACAATAAAAAAAACCTATAAGTAAATTTTGGGAAGATTAAAAAAAAAAAAATTAAAAATTGCATTAAAAGTTTCGCTAAGGCTAGACCCTTACAATTTCGTTAAACATCCAAAAATCCGACCATATTTCGGAGAAAATTCAACCGATTCTCATCAAATTTATTGGGTAAATAAAGGCTCTAGAGTTACACATTTTTACATAATCGAGATATTTTTACGTGTTCAGGAATCAACATAATATAAAGAAAAGTTTGAATTTAATTTTTATTTTGAGGACCATTTTTTACAAGAGCTTCCCGAGATAATACAATAGTTATTTATATGGTTAGAAAAAGGAAGCTTTCTTCTATGCAACGAGCTCAAGAACGTAAAACTCGGATCAGCTGTACACGAGATGCAGAATTTGAAACTACACATACAATTTTGCTGAAACATTTTTAAGCTGCTCCTGACATGAAAAAAATTTATTTTTTGTTTTGGATGATATTTAAGGCTTCAGGGTTTCTTGAGGTGCTGAACTCAATTCTGCTATTGTTTTTTATGCGAAAAAATTTATAAAGCAAGTATACTTGAAAACTTGAAGCTTTTTTAAATTAAATTGAAGAAATATGAATAATTCTTTAACGGTTGTATTTTTCCTTTAATCTACTCTCTAAAATAAATAAATTAGTGAAAGAATCATGTCGATATCATTTTCCAAACTCAAGATAAAAAATAAAGGATTTTCAAGGTATTTTATTTTATTTCTCAGCACCTAAGGCCCATTGGACGGAACGCTCGGACACGTGTCGACTACTTTTCGATGTAGAATCACCAGAAAAAAAATGGGCCCAATCGACGACCCCATAGCTGTACCCTCCCCTTGTAAGTTAAATTGATTGAATACGAAAAATTATTTTATATAAAGTCTATTTAATAAAAAGAAAATAAATTGGTGGGGTGGTTGTGTAAAATTTACAAATAGCAAAAAAACTATTTTATTTGTAGACTACGTTTTGGTACAAATAAAATGGAATGTCATCTTTTGATACAAATACAATGGAAGTCATCTTGTATGTTAATTTAACAAGATATAAAATATACAAAAATAATTATGACACAGAACTGAGCCTTGGGCCGCTCCTAAAAAAAAAAAAAAAAAAAAAAATTGGATTTAGGCTTAAACCTTTCAAGAGTAGAGGTTTTATCCTGAAGTGAGAGCTTACTGATTCCAAGAATTTCCGCTTGTTTACATTTTTATTCTATTCCAGGGCGTTCTTTGTCAAATGTGGTATTATGTTTCTTCAAATGTTTGTGTATTTTTTTTATAGGTTTAGAAAATGTCTCTGAGAAGGTCTAAGCACTTCTATACCTTAACTTACCTCCTCGCGTTCAGCAGATTCTCGCTGTTTCTTCGCAGAAAGAGGACTCCGATGCCTTGACAGCTATGGCTGATAGGATAGTAGAAGTTGATGCACCCATGGAGATAATGCCTGTACAACATAATCCATCACCGAGCTTATCATTAGATTCTTTGCACGAAGAAATTCGTGAACTTCGAAAGGAAGTAGCAGAGCTGAAACAGCAGCGGACCGGAAGAAGAAGCACCGAGCGACGGAACTCCAGAGGAACTTCAACATCTAGATCTTCGTCTGGAGGAAAAAATCTATGTTACTACCATCGCAGGTTCAAGGCTAAGGCAGAGAAATGCGTCAAGCCTTGCGATTGGGAGCCGGTGGAAAACTAAATGTGGTGTCGGATGAAGCGGCTGCCATCACTACTCAACCTCAACGCCGCCTTTTCATGGAAGATAAGCGGTCAAGGTTACAGTTCCTCATCGATACCGGCGCCTCGATATCTCTATTACCGAGGAATCCCAAAGTTCATCGGATGCCAGCAGAATACAAACTGATTGCTGCTAACAACTCTCCGGTTTCAACTTACGGTGAAAAGAAACTTCAACTGGACTTGGGACTCCGCCGCATTTTCACGTGGACGTTCCTTGTAGCTGATGTAGAACGAGCGATAATCGGAGCTGATTTCCTGTTTTATTATAACCTAATGGTGGATCTTCGTCGTAAGCGTTTAGTCGACCAACATACTGGACTTACCAGCCTAGGAAGGGTTTCATCCGTTTCAGCACCCTCAATCTCTACTATTCCTAGTGATTGCCCGTATGCTCACCTGCTCAAGGATTTTCCTAACCTAACACGGCCATCCCCTATTAAAGGAGTATCTCGCTCACGTGTAGAACATCACATAGAGACGACAGGCCGTCCCGTTACCAGTAAATCAAGAAGATTACTTCCAGAAAAGCTAAAGGCTGTGAAGAAAGAGTTCGAGCTCATGCTAGAAGAAGGAATAATTCGACCTTCCAAGAGCCCCTGGTCAAGCCCGATACACGTAGTTACCAAGAAGGAAGGAAGAATACGTGTGTGTGGCGATTACCGCAGACTTAATGCGCAAACAGTACCGGACAAGTACCCCGTTCCCAACATCCTTGATTTTACTTCTCATCTCGATGGATGCAGCTATTTTTCAACCTTAGACGTTATACGGGCTTATCATCAAATTCCAATGGCAGAAAAGGACGTGGAGAAGACTGCTGTGACAACACCCTTCGGACTCTACGAGTACCTGCGGATGACATTTGGACTTCGCAATGCCGCTCAAACGTTTCAACGTTTTGTTGACGACGTTCTCCGTGGCCTTCCTTTTGTCTTTCCTTACATCGACGATCTTATCGTGGCATCCAGAAGCAAAGAAGAGCACGATAAGCACCTGAAGGAAGTTTTCACCCGGTTCAACGCTGCAGGTCTCTCTCTAATTGTTTCCAAATGTGTATTTGGACGTTCAGAAGTTGAATTCCTTGGGTACTATGTGGAATGCAATGGCATAAGACTTCTTCCAAGACTTCTTCCATCTAAAGTTCAAGCTATTCTTGAATATCCTCGCCCAGAAACTATCTCACAGCTTCGAACTTTCTTGGGCATGTTAAATTTTTACAGGAGATGTCTCCCTAATGCTGGAACTATTCAAGCTCCACTTCATGCCTTGACACACAACGCCAAGCGTAATGACAAAACTCCAATTCATTGAGATGAAGAAACAATTGCAACTTTCGAGAAGAGTAAGAAGAGCCTAGCGGATGCGGCTATTCTCGCTCATCCATCAGCCAAAGGTTCTCTTTCCTTAGTTTGTGATGCCTCGGATCGTGGAATTGGTGCAGCTCTACAGCAGAAGAAAGAAGATGGATCCTGGCAACCTAACGGTTTTTTTTTCTAGGGCACTCATCGAGACTCAGAAAAACTACTCGACGTATGACCGGGAGTTATTAGCCATTTATGAAGCGGTCAAATACTTCCGGCCACTCTTGGAGGGATTGCACTTCCGCATCGTCACGGATCATAAACCTCTGATCCATGCATTTAGTCAAAAGCAGGATACAGCTGATCCTCGACGAATTCGCCAACTTAACTACATCAGCCAGTTTTCTACTGATATAGCTCACCTACCTGGTCAGGAAAATGTAGTTGCTGACTCTCTATCCCGTATCGAGCAAATCGAACTAACTGAAGATCTCGGCGGACTGGCAGAAGCGCAGAAGCAGGATCAGAGCGTAGAAGAACTCAGGAAGAATCCACGTCTGCAGATGAAGCTGATCGAATTACCCGGAACCAACCAGTCTCTTCTTTGTGAGATGTCAACCAACAGGGCAAGGCCTTATCTACCACAGCCGTTTCGACGTTCCGCATTCGACCGATTGCACAACCTAAGCCACCCAGGTGTGAAATCATCAAGGAAGATCATCTCTCAGCGCTATTTCTGGCCAGTGATGAACATCGACATCGGTAAGTGGGCTAAAACTTGTATTGCGTGCCAGAGAAGCAAAATTCACAAGCACACCATCTCTCCTCCAGGAACTTTCAAACCAGCTTACAGGTTTCAGCACGTGCACCTAGATATTGTAGGACCTCTTTTACCATCGGACTTGATGAGGTATCTACTTACGATGGTGGATCGAGCTACAAGATGGCCCGAGGCTATACCCATTAGCGACATCAGTGCAACCACGATCTCGCAGACATTCTATGCCTCATGGGTCGCCCGTTTCGGAACACCTCAGCGAATCACGACCGATCAAGGACGACAGTTTGAAGCAGATCTTTTTCAACGTCTGAACGCTCTCTTGGGGATTAAAAAGATCAGGACGACTGCCTACCATCCCCAAAGCAACGGTTGCGTCGAGAGGTGGCATCGCTGTTTAAAGGCAGCACTTATCGCTCATCTCTCCTCTACTCGCTGGACGCAAGTTCTACCTACAGTCCTCCTTGGCCTACGTTCGACCTTCCGTGAGGACATGGAAGCCAGCGTAGCTGAGGCAGTTTATGGACAGGCGTTACGGACCTACGAAGGAGGCAGAGCCCATTGTCGCCCTCCAACAACTTAAAGAAGACCTCTCACGCTTAACACCTGCTAGCTCTCGGGAGATTCATCACCGCCGCACATTTCAGCATAAAGACCTTAGCACTTGTTCTCATGTCTTCTTGAGGGAAGATGCTGTCAAGAAGCCATTAACGCCGCCTTATTCCGGCCCGCATAAGGTCTTACGTCGTGGAGATAAACTTTTTACTATCCAAATGAGAGATAGTGAACTCACCATCTCAATTGACCGCGTTAAGCCGGCATATCTCATGGCTGAAGATGAACCTCGCGAGATAGATATTCCTACCAGCTATCAACTACCATCCTCACCCTTACCAAGATCGGTCACATTCGAAACATCGGCCAAAGAACCAGCAACGGCAGAAGACGAACCACCTACACCGCAAGGAAAAACTCAAGTCAGGACCCGCTCGGGAAGACTAGTAAAGAAGAAGCAGCCTTTCTGTTGTGACTTCGTCATCCAGGGGGGGGAGTGATGTAGCGGCATAACCGTTCGACTGCGATTTTCGAAATCGATCGAGCAGCCAGTAATCGATCATTTGAAATTTGGCTCGAATAGAGAGTGCCTGTTCTGCGTTGTGGCTGCTCGGTAATTTTTCAGGTTTTCAGGTTATCCCAAGATACCAATTACCAACTACTTGCATGGATGTTGATACTTGGTGAGGTATACCGGCTAACACTGCTCGTAAATACTAGTATTAGAATAAAGGCTGTTATCACTATTATCTTCATTGCTGTTTTGGAATAAGGTTATGATAACCAAGAAATTATTTTTGTGCTGCATTTAATTGGACAACTTTTACGTAGTTATCAAGTCATTGCTAATGTGAGTTTTTTTTTTTTTCCTTTTCCTTTGGTTGTGTTCTTATTTAATCCTTGTAAATAAAGAAGAAATTTATTTTACGAAAATAATTTATTTATTTAATTTTCCCTTTTTGAACACGCTTTAGTTTGTTAAGAGCCTTCTAATTTTCTTATCAAAACATCTTAACAACATCAATGTCACTCTCAAAACATCTATGTTAAAGTATACTTGTTTTTCTTCAAATCATCGATGTTAAAACATATTTGTTTTTATCCAAAACATCGATGTTATTGTCTAAACATCGATGTTATTGACTAAACATCGATGTTAAAATATACTTGTTTTTGTTCAGAACATCGATGTTAAAAAATATTTGTTGTTCTCCAAAACATCGATGATATTGTCTAAACATCGATGTTGAAATATACTTTTTTTTATTCAAAACATCGAAACTAAAAAATATTTGTTGTTCTCCAAAACAACCATGTCATTGACTAAACATCGATGTTGAAATATACTTGTTTTTATTCATAACATCGAAGCTAAAAAATATGTGTTGTTCTCCAAAACACCTATGTCATTGACTAAACATCGATGTTAAAGTATACTTGTTTTTGTCTAAAACATCTATGTAGAAAACATATTTGTTTTCCTCCAAAACATCGATGTTATTATCAAAACAATTATGTTGAAATATACTTGTTTTTATCCTAAACATCGATGTTAAAACATATTTGATTTTATCCAAAACATCAATGTCACTGTCAAAACATCTATGTTAAAGTATACTTGTTTTTCTTCAAAACATCGATGTTATTATCAAAACAATTATGTTGAAACATATTTGTTTTTATCCAAAACATCGACATTATTGTCTAAACATCGATGTTATTGACTAAACATCGATGTTGAAATATACTTTTTTTTGTTCAGAACATCGATGTTAAAAAATATTTGTTGTTCTCCAAAACATCGATGATATTGTCTAAACATCGATGTTGAAATATACTTTTTTTTATTCAAAACATCGAAACTAAAAAATATTTGTTGTTCTCCAAAACAACCATGTCATTGACTAAACATCGATGTTAAAATATACTTGTTTTTGTCCAAAAGATCGATATAGAAAACATATTTGTTTTCCTCCAAAACATCGATGTTATTGTCTAAACATCGATGTTGAAATATACTTGTTTTTGTCCTAAACATCGATGTTAAAACATATTTGTTTTTATCCAAAACACCAATGTCACTCTCAAAACATCTATGTTAAAGTATACTTGTTTTGGTCTAAAACATCGATGTTTAAACATATAACAAAAAACAACAATATATATGATCTTAACATCGATGTTAAAATATATTGGTTTTATCAAAAACAAGTTAAAAAAAAGTTGTTTTATACAAAATGAAATCATATTTGTTTGGTACTATTGTTAAAACAATTTTGTTTTTGTCCAAAACATCGATGTTAAAGTATACTTGTTTTTGTTCAAAACGTCGATGTTAAGATCATATATATTGTTGTTTTTTGTTATATGTTTTAAGATCGATGTTTAGTCAATGACATGGGTGTTTTGGATAAAAACAAGTATATTTCAACATAATGGTTTTGATTATAACATCGATGTGTTGGGGAAAACAAATATGTTTTCTTCATCGATCTTTTTGACAAAAACAAGTATATTCTAACATCGATGTTTAGTCAATGACATGGGTGTTTTGGAGAACAACAAATATTTTTTAGCTTCGAAGTTTTGGACAAAAACAAGTATATTTTAACATCGATGTTTAGTCAATGACATGGTTGTTTTGGAGAACAACAAATATTTTTTAGTTTCGATGTTTTGAATAAAAAAAAGTATATTTCAACATCGATGTTTAGACAATATCATCGATGTTTTGGAGAACAACAAATATTTTTTAACATCGATGTTCTGAACAAAAAAAAGTATATTTCAACATCGATGTTTAGTCAATAACATCGATGTTTAGACAATAATGTCGATGTTTTGGATAAAAACAAATATGTTTCAACATAATTGTTTTGATAATAACATCGATGTTTTGAAGAAAAACAAGTATACTTTAACATAGATGTTTTGACAGTGACATTGATGTTTTGGATAAAATCAAATATGTTTTAACATCGATGTTTAGGATAAAAACAAGTATATTTCAAAATAATTGTTTTGATAATAACATCGATGTGTTGGGGAAAACAAATATGTTTTCTTCATCGATCTTTTTGACAAAAACAAGTATATTCTAACATCGATGTTTAGTCAATGACATGGGTGTTTTGGAGAACAACAAATATTTTTTAGCTTCGAAGTTTTGGACAAAAACAAGTATATTTTAACATCGATGTTTAGTCAATGACATGGGTGTTTTGGAGAACAAATATTAAGTGTTCTCCAAAACACCCAACTGGTAACAAATACAAATGTTAAGATCATATATATTGTTGTTTTTTGTTATATGTTTTAACATCGATGTTTTGGACAAAAACAAGTATATTTTAACATCGATGTTGTATACAAAACGAAATCATATTTGTTTGGTACTATTGTTAAAACAAATTTGTTTTTGTCCAAAACATCGATGTTAAAGTATACTTGTTTTTGTTCAAAACATCGATGTTAAAACATATTTTTTTTTTATACAAAACATCGATGTTATTGTCTAAAGCCGCGTTTACACCGAAGTTTCAAACAAAAAGTTGCAAACTTTTATTGCAAACAGCAGTTGCAAACATTAGTTTCAAATAAAAGTTTGCAATTTTTATTTCATGGTTTTATTTCCATGTTTTATGAAAATGTTTGAAACACTTTCGACCTTGATTATGACTCGCCTATGTTCTGGTTCCTGGGATCAGTCCTTCCCAGGATGTCAAGTTACGAGGATGTCATTTTAGCCGCGGCGGCGTGTGTCATGTTGTCAAAGCAACGTAAGCCGAGACAGGGCCGGAACTAGGAGATTTCTCAGGGGGGGCAAAGATCAAGCTGCCGCCCTCCCCCCCCTCCCCTCCCACCATCCAACCTTAAATACTATACCTCCGCAAGCTATTTTTTAAATGCGGTAGTTGAAATTGCATACGATAATTATGTATGTTATGAAAAACACTTACATATTGATCGTTTTCTTTCTTCTTTTTTTCTCGGGTTATCTATAACTCTCGACCACTGAGAATCTTCTTAAGGTGTGACGTCACCCAAAGGTAATTTCACAGGTTTTTTTCATTTTAAATTGATAATTTGCGTGGGTTGATTCGAAAATTGATTTGAAACTGTTTTCCTACTTTATTTTCCTATCTGTTTTCCTAAGTTAATTTTAGTCATAAAAATATGTTTCATTTTAAAAATTAACTTAAATGTCGTGAAACGGCTCTAACAATGATTATT
This sequence comes from Aelia acuminata, assembly GCA_911387785.2. NCBI lineage: Eukaryota > Metazoa > Arthropoda > Insecta > Hemiptera > Pentatomidae > Aelia > Aelia acuminata. The sequence continues at coordinate 72,049,389 of OU426978.1, read as the reverse complement.
ACGTTTATTTCTTAAAACATCATTTTCTTATTTTTTCTTTTATTTACCTTAAATAAGTAATCATCCTACCCATTTCTATTTAATTTAAAATTATTTAATGGGCAAAAACTTTTATTTGAATAACAAACGATGTCAATCTGATACAATGTATGGGCAGCCATGACAGAAAACTGGAGTTGTTCCTGAGATAGACCAATGTCATTTTTGTCAATTCAGATTTGAATGAATCCGAACGATGAAATATTCAGTTATTTTTTTTTTTTTTTGAGAATTTGATATTACAATTTAATACATATTTAATTTTTACATTTATTTCATGGTATTTTATAATTTATTTTAATTTATAATTTTAGAATAATGTAATATTTTAAATATTATGTGTATTTTTTCAGGAATATTTTAAAAATAGTTATTAATAGAATTATTCCATTATATACAATTGACTTAAATAATTATATTTCATTTGTTTCTATTTTAATTATACATTTTATTTTATTTTTATAAATCCTATAAAGTCAGAGACATTGTGTTGACTTTTATTTATTAATTCATGCTTAAATTTAATCGTTTAGAAAAATTAAAATGAAATAAGTCGCTTCCAGAATTATTTCCACCTAGATTGGCGATTCGTCCCACTGTGCCACGGGGGATCCTTAAAACGTTCTTTCTTCCAACCACTGAAACTAAAGACGCAGTTGCATTCCTGAATTCGCAGACCGAAACTTTATATGAAAGAAAATATTTACCATGTAAAGTACATTTTGGTCTTGGAGGTGAAAAATTTTGTAGGTGAAACTTGCAAGAGAGCATTTAAGACCAAGAACATAATACGTATTTTGGATAGCTTGTACTCCAGCTACAAGATAAAAACTGAAATGGTAGAATCTACTTTGAAGGGAAGCGGCTGGACTCTAAAACATTTATACAGACAGGGATGCCGCAGAGAAAATCATTAAATACATAATGTCTGTAGCAGAAAAAGTATCAACGGTGTACTCAATGAAACAACCTTTGCTAGCTCTCTCAGAAACTCAACTAGAAGCATTCTCAAAATCTCAGCATTGTCATCTTTGCTCCAAACCTTTCGTTGCCTCCAACAAAAGTGACGGGCCATGATCAGATCACTAGTCTTTATCGTGGTCCAGCTCACTCGCAGTGTAATATATTATACCATACTTTAGGTTCATGGCATCTAGCGTTGATAAAGTATCGAAAAACCTTCCACGCCATAAGTTCGCTATCACGGCTAAATTCTTCCCCGCCAACAATATATCTAGTTATACATATAGGAGTTTATAAGAAGGTTTAAAATTCTTATTTTTACATCTCATATTTGACTATAGTAATATTAATGATCCATTTATTTAGCACTTATTATTTCGGCAGAGGCGAGATTCAATATAAGTAACACGTATGTAAAAGGAACTAATAAAGATTTAGTAAAAACACAAAAGACAGTTAGCTAAACTGCACCAAATTAATCTTTTGTCCTAATACACGTTAATTAAATTCAGAATATAACACATGATGATATGAGATATCATCTACTTGTTGAGGTTCTACCTGAAACAGGTTATGAAAAGCGAGCAACCTCAAACAACAAAAGATAAAAATTTAAATTTATGAATGAGATGGATAACATTATGTTATAACTTTTTACAAAAAAAAATATACTATTTTTATAAATATTTTTATTATTAGAATTCACAGTTTCCAATTACTGTAGAGCTAATTGGTGCACAATGATTTTGTTTAACCTGTATTGTGCTAAAACAAATAGATTCGATCTTTTCTCCATACGTGAAAAGGGACACATAATGGCCCATGCGAAAAACGCATATTTTTCTAGTCCAAGCCGGAAAAAATAAATTTCTGCTTAATCATCCTAAATATCGAAAGAAAACGAAATGTTGTGTCAATAAATAAACTTACACCGCCATCTTTAGAAAATTTGTAGAACTTACAAATAACCAGACAGTAGTATAATAAGCATTTAATTTGCAAAAATAGAAATATTGAAGCCAATAATCAAGATAAATAACTACCCCATCTTTTAAGTTGGACAAAGCTACAGAAAATGAGCAAAATTTTATAAAAATCGGTTGAGTAGTTTCTGATTTTACTCCCAACAAACAACAAAAAGGTTAGGAAATCCATATATGACGCCATGTTAATAAATCGAAACACGACCTACTGTATTTGCAATAATTCGCTATAAAAGAAATATTATGTTCAATAATCAAGATAAAAACTATCTTATCATTTAATTTGGACAAATCTGTACACATTGAGCCAAATTTCATTAAGATCGGTTGAGTAGTTTCTGAGTTACCTCCGACAAACATCGGGACACGAGATTTTTATATATTTAAGGATAGATAGATAGATATTTATAAAGCCTAAGTAGCAATCAGTGTATCTTTTAAAATCAATTAAATAATTGTATAATTAGTTAAAGACATTAAACTGGAATAAGCTTTAAAAACACGCAAATATAAAAATGTGTTAATAATTGACGGTGCCGTAGTGCCCGCTGGTGAAAAATAATTCGTAATTTGAGTTTATCTAAAGCCAAATTTATTAGCAATCCGTGTATCTTTTATAATCAATTAAATAATAAAATTTAGTAGAATCAAAATATGAAATTCGCACCTATGTAAATCATTAAATTCATTTTCTATTTTATTAGAAAAAGCTTTACGATCCGTCAGTTAAGTATATAATTATATAATCAATTAAAGAAATGAAATTAGGATAGGTTATTCTAAAACCATGCATATATAAAAATATTTCTAAAAATGGCAGGGCCGTGAAGCCGGTCGTGCGAAGGGCGAGGCTTAAATAATAAGAGCTTCAATTGTTGGATTTGGGGTGGTGCAAGGGGCGAGGGGCGGTACGCCGACATGTCAGCCAGCCCAATTGGAATCGCTGGTCATTTTTTTTTGCTTGGTGCGGGGTGGTGCAAGGGGTCGGTGCGCGAACGTGAACGAGACCTTACTCAAAAAAGTGTCCCAGAAACCCCCAAATCACACTACTGTTCATTTAATTCTTTTTTGTATTGTTTTTTTAAGTTCAACTTAAATTTAACCATTAAATATTTTTCTCATATTACGTATTACGACTATTATCTACTTACGATAATCCTTCTTATGGTCTTCAGATAGTGCTTGATAAGTAGTTTCGTAACATTTCAATTCATCAGGAATATCTGCTGACATTTTGTTTAATTTTAAAATTGTAACTTATTTAATAGCATTGAATTACTTTGTGTCAAATGTTATAAAAACAGTTACCAACATGTTAAAACATTAAATAGTACCGTGGAGGAAGTTAAATTTTAAATTTACACATTTAATGGCAATGGTTAATTCTACATTTATAAAAATCTGGTGCGGTGCGCGCGTCACACGGCTTTCACTTACTACTATTTTTTTTTTACTAAAATTAAATACGACAGACCCCTACCGTGAACCCCCCTATATTCCTATAAATTGCATAGGGGAGAGCGGGGTTGGTTGGCAACAGTTTTCACTTTTTTGTTTGAGTCGTTCCTGTTAATATAATCCCAATAGGGCTGATACCACTGTAAACTCTAAGTTTTTTTTTTCACCACATAATATTTAATACTAAGATTATAGAAAATTGTAGAATTCGTCAATCCACAATATGCCAATTAACCACTTGTGTGGGGCAGGTTGGCCTAGAGGTATGGTTGTTTAGCCATCTCATTCAAGTACTGCCTGACACATATTATTGTTATTAAAAGCTGCACTATAATGGTATAATAATTTTGAATCGGTTTTAACCAGCTTTTAAGGGAAAATAGAATGCCAATAGAAGAAGACAGAAGTTTAGACTGTCGTCGCTTTCTGCATAAGTAAAATTGCTCTCATCCTCCTTGCTGGAACTAAAGACAATTGGTAGTTTCACCTTTGTTTGTGTTTATCTTGCTTTTTTGAATTGCTTCTGCTCCAAAAAAACCCAGTTGAAGAGAGCCAACTAACCCCACAGGAGAAATAATATGAAAAATGGCTGCTGGAGAGGGGAGAACAATCAAACAAGAAACTGGTTAGTCGAAAGGTTAGGTTTTTCAAAGGAGTTTGGGGCTATGTGAACAGAATCGGAGTCAAATGTTTTGCCATTCCTTCAAACCAAATTTACTGAACATATAAAAATTTACTTACATGTTGTAAAATCAATCAATGAAGCAAACTCTTCTCTACACTGTTAGCATCGGATTGAAAACTTCGGAAAAGCCTCCTGAGGTCGAGCGGGTCACATTGTACAATGGTGGGGCATTCACAATAGGTGTGACGGAAACTATAGGCCAATGGCCAACCTACCCCCTACGCCAACCAACCCCGCTCTCCCCTATCGTTGTGTAGGAAGACTCAAATAAATTATCAAAAGTCTCAACACATCATATTTACTCTAAGAGAAGAATACCAGAATAGACTCCAAACCTTTCCGTCCAAGATACACAGTTGGCCGGACCCACCCTAATGTGCACTCCCCACCCACATCCCTATAAATTGCATATCGTTGTACTCCTTGTGATAAAAGATTAAGAAAAAGTCAATGTTCCCAGAAAAAAAAAAAAGATGGCGCACTATCCCAAAATGGCGTTCAAACATGGCGGAATAGCGAATTTGATTTTAGTTCGTTTTTTGATCACTGACATTCAACATTATGTTTAATTTTGCCGTAACCTGTCAAATTTAAAATATGGCCCGGGGTACAAAGACTGTAATGGACCGATTCATTTGCAGCAACTTGCGGCAGGTTTTTCCCACCTCAGGTACTGCTGCTCCGCAAGTCCGACTGGGGTCTAGCAGTACCTACTTTTCAGTTGTGAGAATCTCAGGAACCATACTTTACCTCAACGCAATGTCAGATCTACTATTGTACGATTTGTATAATTATCTTTTTTTTTTTAAATATTTCATTTTTAAATAGAAAGATCTGGTGCTTGCGCGCAACACACAACTTTCACTTACCAACTTAGGTTAGAAATTAATGCTTTGTGTTAATGCCACTTCTCACTCAGTTTCACATTTTTCAACATTCATTTCTTATTTTTGTTTTCATTTGCTCTATAACAAACACTAATTTCTTTTATTATTGAATAAAAGTTTTTACTTGAGATAATTCGGCAATGGAAGCATAATACTCCAAGTCCACTCATTTTATAATTCTCTATTTACTTGTTGAAAATTTCATTTTAGTTACCATGAATCCAATAATTTCCATTAAATGAACAGAACGGCTTTAATTAGGAACAATGATCTGTCATTAAAGGCGTACTCCGCATGCGTGGTCTCAATGAGTTGACTGAATATTTTTATTTTTTTCTCCTCTTTATGTTTTCTTTATTTTTATCATATCTCATATTTAGCCATTTCTTATTTTTAGGCGTAACGAGAGACAGTTAATTTCTCCATGTAAACAAAAACAAAGATACTTTATAAGAAAGAAACAAACAAACAAAAAAGCCCTCCCCCCCCATAAAAAACCCCCTCAGAACATTTTAATAATGATAAAGCTTACCTGATATTTAAGAAAACCTAATTTTCATTAAAATGACGAATTTGATAAAAATCATTAAAGCCGTTTTTGATATCATCGAAAAAAATCTGGTGCGTGCGCGCAACACACAACTTTCACTTACCAACTTACTTAGATTAGAAATTAATGCGTTTTGTTAATTGCCACTTCTCAAATGAACAGAACAGCTTTAATAATAACGCATTGGTTTGTCATTAAAGGCGTACGGCGCATGCGTGAGCTCAAGGTGTTTTTTGAGTAAACGGAATATATTTCTTTTTTTCTCCTGTATATGTTTACTTGATTTTCTTCATATATCATATTTAGCCATTTCTTATTTTTAGGCGTGATGAGAGACAGTTAATTTCTCAATATAAACTAAAACAAAGGTACTTTATAGAAAAACAAAAAAGGCCCCTTCCCCATTTAAGCCCCCTCAGAACATTTTAATAATGATAAAGCTTACCTGATATTAAATAACAACTAATTTTCATTAAACATAACGAATTTGATAAAAATCGTTAAAGCCGTTTTTGAGATAATCGATCAAAAAGGTAAAAATTGGACAAAATTTATTAAGTAAAGTGCCCCCTCCGTTTGATCAATTTTGATGAAATTTTTACAGTCATATCTCGGGCATATAAATATATCGAATACCAAGTTTGATCAAAATCGTTAAAACCGTTTTTGAGTAAATAAAAAAAACAAGTAAAAATGATACAAAATTTAGTAAGTTAAGTCCCCCTCCTGTTGATCAATTTTGATGAAATTTTTACAGTCATATCTCGGGCATATAAATATATCAAATACCAAGTTTGATCAAAATCGTTAAAACCGTTTTTGAGTAAATAAAAAAAAACACGTGAAAATGATACAAAAGTTATGAAATAAAGAGCCCCCTCCTGTTGATCAATTTTGATGAAATTTTTACAGTCATATCTCGGGCATATAAATATATCAAATACCAAGTTTGATCAAAATCGTTAAAGCCGTTTTTGAGTAAATAAAAAAAACACGTGAAAATGATACAAAATGTATTAAGTAAAGTCCCCCCTCCGGTTGATCAATTTTGATGAAATTTTTACAGTCATATCTCGGGCATATCAATAGATCAAATACTCAGTTTAATCAAAATCGTTAGAGCCGTTTTTGAGAAAATCGAAAAAAAACTTAAAAAGTTATTAAATAAAGTACCCCCTCCCTTTGAGCAAAATTGATGAAATTTTTTAGACACACACACACACACACACACACACACAGACACACAGACACACACACAGACCATTTCGCGGGACTTGGTTATTTTGACTCAGGGGACCCCAAAACGTGTATTTCCGTTGAAAACCGGAAGTCGAAAATTTTCACGATCGCAATACTTCCACTTACTATATATTTCATATATAGGTAAGTGAAAGTAAAAAAGTAAAAATTGGAAAAAAATTATGAAATAAAGTGCCCGCTCCGTTTGACCAATTTTGATGAAATGTTGGCTATCACATCTTTGGCATATACATACATCAAATACCCAGTTTGATAAAAATCGTTAAAGCCTTTTTTGAGTAAATAAAAAAAACAAGTGAAAATTATACACAATTTATTAAGTAAAGTCCCCCCTCCAGTTGATCAATTTTGATGAAATTTTTACAGTCGTATCTCGGGCATATAAATGGATCAAATACTCAGTTTAACAAAATCGTTAGAGCCGTTTTTGAGTAAATAAAAAAAAAACACGTGAAAATGAAACAAAATTTATTAAGTGAAGTCCCCCCTCCGGTTGATCAATTTTGATGAAATTTTTACAGTCATATCTCGGGCATATAAATAGATCTAATACTCAGTTTAATCAAAAAAGTAATGAAATAAAGTCCCCCCTCCGGTTGTTCAATTTTGATGAAATGTTGGCTATCACATCTTTGGCATATACATACATCAAATACCTAGTTTGATCAAAATCGTGAAAGCCGTTTTTGAGTAAATAAAAAAAACACGCGAAAATGATACAAAATGTATTAAGTAAAGTCCACCCTCCGGTTGGTCAATTTTGATGAAATGTTGGCTATCACCTCTTTAGCATATAGATACATCAAATACCCAGTTTGATCAAAATCGTGAAAGCCGTTTTTGAGTAAATAAAAAAAAAACCTGAAAATGAAACAAAATTGATTAAGTAAAGTCCCCCTCCGGTTGATCAATTTTGATGAAATTTTTACAGGCATATCTCGGGCATATAAATAGATCAAATACTCAGTTTAATCAAAATCGTTTGAGCCGTTTTTGAGAAAATCGAAAAAAACTTAAAAAGTTATTAAATAAAGTACCCCCTCCCTTTGAGCAATTTTGATGAAATTTTTGCTGTCACATCGCAGGCATATAAATACACTAAATACCCATTTTCAGGTTCGCATGGTTTATAGTTTTAGAGCTAGTCTGTTCAAACACACACACACAGACACACAGACACAATTCAACCAATAAACGTTTTAACCAAACCATTTCTTTGGCAGCTTCACTTGCAGCCATTAGTTCTGTTTCGGTTGTCGATATCGCGACACAAGACTGTCTTTGACTAGTCCAAGATATAGGCCCTCCAGCAAAGATACAAATAATTCCAGTGGTAGATCTACCTGTACTGAGATCACCCCCAAGATCTGCGTCACTGTATCCTCTAACCTTATTTCGTTCATTATATTTGTACATAATTCCTATGTCGCGGGTTCCTTTCAAGTAACGAAAAATTCTCTTCACCTTAACAACGTCTTGTGCTGAAGGTTTTTCAAGAGATCTAGAAACCACACTAACAGCATAGGCTATATCTGGCCTAGTTGAGATAGCCAGATACATTAAGGCTCCGACAGCCTCCCGGTAAGGAAAATCAATGGCATCTCCTCTTGATTCACTAATTTCTGGAGTATTCAGAATCGGAGTTGAGACAGCCTTACAATCCTGCATGTTGAACCTTTCTAAGACTTTTCTTATGTATCCCTTCTGGTTAATTTTGATACCATAATTTTCTTGACTTATTTCCAAACCAAGAGAATATCCTAGTTCCTTACTGTGAACTTTGAATTCAGAAGCCAAATCATTAAGAAATTTCTTCAAACTGTCTTCACTAGTAGATGCAACCAACCCATCATCAACATAGAGAGCAACTATAAGTTGATCACTATTTTTATTTTTCATAAATATACAAGGATCGGCATCACTTTGAACAAATTTTAGACTAATCATAAAATCACGGAATCGCTGAAACCAACATCTGGCTGACTGTTTCAGGCCGTAGAGACTTTTTGTGAGTTTGAAAACTTTGCTACTTCCATCACTAAAGCCTTTTGGTTGCTGCATAAAAATAACTTCTTTTTGATCCAGTGCACCATAGAGGAACGCAGTCGAAATGTCAAACTAAGCTCATTTTTCTGCTGGAAGCCACACTTAAGATGGTTCTAATTGAACTCATTCTAGCAACAGGACTGAATGTCTCGGTAAAGTCTAAACCTTTCTCTTGACTAAAACCCTTAACCACTAGCCGGGCTTTGTATTTCTCTATACTTCCATCTGGATGATATTTTATCTTATACACCTACCTACATGGTAGAATTTTTCACTCTCCTGGAGGATCTACTAAAGTCCATGTATTGTTTTCACGGAGTGCTTCCATCTCTACTTCCATGGCGTTTCGCCAATTCTGAGAGTCATCAGACCTCATTGCATCTTCATAAGTCTCTGGAACATCTGAAAATTGTGTCATTGCCACTGAAACGAATTCTTCAAACCGTGTCGGTGGTCGAAGAGCCTCCCTATTTCTAAGATCCATCCTCGATGTTTTATTTTCTTCCTGATCTGCATCGCATTCAGCAGGCAACTTATCATCGGCCTGGGGATCTTTTTCTTGATTTTCTATATCATGACCTTTATCGTGATTTTCTTCCTCTTTTTCTTCATTATTTTCATTTGTAGGTAAAATAACCTTAACACTTGATGTTCGTGGGGTCTCATTAAAAATCACATCTCTTGATCTGATGATTGTTTTTCTTTGCGGATTCCAAATGCGGTAACCACCAAAATCATATCCGACTAAAATCCCTTTGATAGATTTCCTATCCATCTTTCTCCTTTTTTGCTTCGGGATATGAACATAACAATCAGATCCTATTATACTTAAGTGCTTGATTGATGGTTTTTTATTGAACCATAATTCAAACGGAGTTTTATTTTCCACACCTGTTTTAGCTGACCTATTTAAAATATAAACAGCACTTGTTAAATTCCCTTCGGAAAGTAGTGGACCTCCAAAATGAAACTTAAATTAAAATAAATAAACAATTGATTACAAAAAGAGAAACCGAAAATATAAACCTTTATTCATCATCAAAATAAAACATTAATATAAAATGAAATCATTTTTACAAAAAAAAGAAATAATTTCCCCAAAATAAAACAGTAAAACAAACAAATAAAATGAAACAAACAAAATTAAATTTTCTCTCTAATGAAATAAAAAGAAAAGAATGTCAATATTCACGTGGATCGCTGGGCGATGTCGCAGAATGATGAAGTCGAAGTAGGCTGATAAACTTTATCAGAAGAAGGAGTCGGTGCTTGGGCAGCATACAGTTCGCAGTGGGCGAAAACTCGTTCTCCAAAACTGCAGCGGGCAGATGAGAGCCGTAGACGCGTCTACGTAAGTGGACTGTTAGAATCTGGCTGTGTATACAACACTACTGGTATTAGCACAGCTGTTGTATTAAAACATCTGCACTAAGACGGCCTTATAAACATTTGTCTTCCAACAAACATCGCATCATTAATTTAATTGGTTCAATTAAACAAAATTATTAAAAGAGAGAAAAAATCTAAACAAAATAATTATACAAATTAAACCCTATTAACAAAAATTAAGAAATTAAACAATAAAATAAAATAAATGACTTCATTTTAAAAGAAACAAAAAAAAAACAACAACAACAAATTGATTTAAGTAATAAATTAAAGTTTATGAGCGTTAACATCCCGCCCACCAATTTTTGCAATGGGCAAAAATTTATACATCTTAAAATCAGTCTGGGGACAGCAATGGTGCTAACTTCGTGACTGGACGAATGAATTCCCCTTTTGAAGTTCTAATTTTGACTACCCTTACTGTACCGTCACGGCCCGGTAAGGTACCTCACCGTAACGTCCAGATTTTCAGGAGAAGCTGACAAAGGATAAAGGGGTCTTGAATTTAAAACAGCTTCTATTCTAATTATAAGTGTGTTCATTTCCTCAAAATTCAGAACGTGATCCTTGAGGACTCGGCACAAATGATGTTTGAATGACTTCACCCCAGCTTCCCAAATACCTCCGAAATGTGGTGCACCCGGAGGGATGAACTCCCATTCTATTTTCAAAGGATGAAGATGAGATTGAATCTTGGTTAGAGTTTCTTCCCGGTTCAGCCATTGGTAAAGGTCCTTTAAGTGTCTACTTGCTCCAACAAAATTAGTCCCATTGTCGGATAGAATTTTAGACGGCAACCCTCGGCGCGATACAAATCTATTCAGACAGGCGAGGAAAGCATCGGTAGTTAACTGAGACACAGGTTCAAGATGTACGGCCCTAGTACTCAAGCAAACGAACAGAGAGACGTATGATTTTTGGATACTACTTTTGCGTTTATTTGACTCTTTAGTCATAAACGGTCCGGCAAAATCAACCCCAGTTATAATAAATGGCCTTCCTTGTTCGAATCTCGAAGGTGGAAGATCGGACATAAGAGGCGTGAAATTCTTTGAACGAAATCTATAGCAAGTTATACACTTGTGAACACGGTGCCGAATTATAAGCCTTCCTGATATTATCCAGTAATTCCGCAGCAAGAGTGAGTGTAATAGTTGTGGACCGGGGTGGAGGTAAGTTCTATGGTAGTGATCAATCAACAGCTTTGTAAGGTGCGCTTTTTGGGGAAGTATTATCGGGTGCTTGGCATTATAGGGCAACGGACTGTTTTTCAAACGACCGCCCACCCTGAGAATTCCCAGGCTATCCAAGAAGGGTGATAATGATTGCAGAGCTCTTATCGTTGTTTTTGAGTTTATAGGAAGGTAATGCTGTTGAACGCATATTATTAAAAGTCGAGTACCTTCAGCTAATTCACCTAAACTCAGTGCTCCACGTTTTCTTTCCGTAAGAGGTATCTTCAAGTTCCTTAGGAATCGGGCAATGTAGGAAAATATCCTCGTTAATTTACCAAACGAAGATAACCTTTCCATTACCTCAATCATGTAGGAATTTGATATCTGACTTGTACATACCAGAGCGTTAGGTTTTATTTCTGGCACTGGCACAGCCTCATTAAGAAGAATATCGGGCCATTCAGAAATATCACGTGTGAGCCATTGAGGGCCATGCCACCATAACTGGTTATTAATTAGATCTACTGGTATGGATCCACGGGAAACAAGATCGGCTGGATTCTCAGACGATGAAACGTGGTACCATTCCTTTTCCGACGATAACTCCAGTATATGTGTAATTCGGTTGGCCACGAATGTTTTTAATAAATGTGGAGAAAGGCGTAACCAACTAAGTAAAATTGACGAGTCCGAGAATAAGTAAGTGGAATTGACATGTGGGTCAATAATGCTAGAAATGGATATTCTAGTTTGGGCTAGTAACAGCGCAGCGCATAACTCTAACTTAGGAATAGATAATGTTTTCAATGGAGCGAGGCGGGTTTTAGACATAATTAAGTGACTTTCCGTTTGTCTGTCATGGAATTGAACTCTCAAATAAATAGTGGCTGCAAAACCTAATTCCGATGCATCAGCGAATCCCACTAATGTAACGTGGAGCGGCTTTCGGGGAAATATGCAACGAGGTATTTGAATGAATCGTAGGTTTTTCAGAGAGTCAAAGAATTCTTTGTAATCTGTGGCTATTTCCGAAGGTAGTGGACTGTCCCAGGATAAGTCTTTTATAGTCCATAGCGTCTGCAAATATGATTTGGCTTTAAAGGTGACGGGAGCAAGGTAACCGAGTGGGTCGTACATTCGCGCAACGGCTGACATGATCCCTCTTTTCGTCATTATTAATTTGATATCTTGAATATCATAAGAAAGGCAGTCCAGAACCGAGTCCCACTGCATCCCTAATAACTTTACTGATTTATTGTCAGGTTCTAAGAATTTAATCATTTCTTGTTTGTCCGCAAGAGAGCTTAATAATTCTGGAGTGTTACTCACCCGTTTTGACAAACTGAAACCCCCTTTATTTAGTAATGCTATCAATTCGCACTGAAGCTGACGGGCTTCTTCAATAGTGTTCGCTCCAGTTAGAATATCATCCACATATATGTGGTTTTTTAAGGTTTCTGAGGCTTTTGGATACGATGCTCTTTCATCTATTACTAGTTGATGTAATACACGAATCGCGAGATAAGGAGAGCTAGAAAAACCGAAGGTGAGTCTATTCAATTGATACTCCTCAACTGGTTTTGATGGATCAGTGCGGTACAGAAAATGTTGATATGGGACATCTTCTTTATGGATTAATATTTGTAAAAACATCTGACATATGCCTGATGCAAACGCAATAGGATAGCGTCTGAAATTAAGAAGCACATACCTAATATCCAGCTGGAGTTTAGGACCGATAAGGAGATGGTCATTGAGGGAGCCAAATTCAGTAGATGACGAAGCATCAAAAACTATGCGTAGTTTCGAACAAGTGTTATCCTTCATAACACAATGGTGTGGTAGATAATATCTACCCGGACTATCTGCCGGCGAGACGTAGCCTAATTTTAAATATTCATCGATAATGTTGGAATATTTTTCCTTTAATAAGGGTATTTTATTTAACCGGTGTTCTAATTTTAGAAAACGGGTCATGGCATTTTTATAGGAACTACTCAGATAAGTTCTGGCCTGATCTTTGAATGGTAGCCGGACAATGTAACGTCCGGTTGGGTCTCGAGAATGAGTTAATCGAAAATGTTCATCCGCAATAACATTTTCAGGATCCATTCTGACTGTTTCGGGGACCTTTTCAATTTCCCAAAATTTCTCTAAGGTGTTGCTTAGTCGGTCATTAAGTTGATCGCAGGATGTAATTAGAGAAATCGATTTATTTTTTACCAAAGGTTGAGGACCTAGAGGTCCAATGACCACATAACCAAAGATGGTTTGGAGAACATTAGGATACCCTTCACGGTTTATACATCCACCAGTTAGGATTTGACCAAATAAATCCGCCCCCAATAAAAAATCGATTGTTCCTGGTTTTCCAAACGAATTATCAGCTAGGTCCTACTGCTTAAAATATTCATTTATATCCCTTGGTATTGGACACGTTGGTATACTCTCAATAATCTTAGGGACTATCACAGCATTAGTATGGAGTCGGGGATACAAACTATTTTTGGGCACAAGAGTGCAAAAAGTTTGGTAATTACCTCCCTTTATTGGACTATCTCCAAAACCATAAAGCGCCTGTGGATTGAGGCATTTATTAAGTCCTAAAATTCGCGCGCATCTAGATGATATAAATGATCTTTGTGATCCACAATCAATTAAAATCCGAATAGGATGATATTGCCCATTACTATCTTCTATTCTAGCCATCGCTGTCCCCAACAGACATTGGACATCATCATCAACAGACAGAACGGAGCCCTTTAAATCCGTCGTTGTCTGTATATTGGTCTTTTCTGAGCCTATCACATTTTTTACAACAGAAGTTGGTTCGGGTCTTGCAATGTTACCGGGACAAGAGGAACTACTAGGGGCATTTCCACCCACGTGACCAGGAGACCTGGTTGGAGAAGTGGGAAAATGTAATAAAGAATGATGGCGCCTATTGCAATGATAGCAGGAGCTAGTGCATGGGCATGAGTTGCCATAGTGGCCGGGCTTTAAACAATTGGCGCACAGGTTTAGCTGTTTTGATTTATTAAAATGTTCTCTGGGTCCCATAGAGAGGAAGCGCGAGCACCTATACAAACGATGTCTTTCCCGGCACAGAGGACAAATATTATTTGTAGAATTGCTATCAGTCGACATTAAAACCCGTTTATTTACTGATTGTTGCTTTTGGGGTTGAGAATATTGAGCATTTACTCCTATATTAGAGGTTAGAGAGTCCGTTTGTAATTGTAAAGATAGGCGATGAATAAAATTTGAAAAATTTTAGACCGTCGGAATTTCAGATGAAGAACCGAATTCGGATTCAAAACGTTCTCGCGTTTTGGGATCTAATAATCTTAAGCAATAAGTTAACAAAATAAACCCGGAGGGGTCATTAAGATTCATATTTCGGAAGGCCGTCGCGCTTTCTAAAACAATTTCAGTAAAATTTTCTAATGAGCGAAAATCACTTTTTGTGATTGGCTTAAAATTAAAAATATTGATAAGGTAGCTGGTGGCATGAATCCGTTTATTATCGTATTTTTGTACTAAGGTGTCCCAAGCTTGCTGGTAGCCATCTGTAGTGGTCAAAATGGCCGCTATAGATTGTAGCGCTGAACCCTTTAAAGCGGAATGAAGATAGTGAAATTTTTGAATTTCTGACAATTGACTATTATTATGAATGAGTGACAAATATGTATCTTTAAACGACATCCATTTTGAAATTTGACCGTCAAAAGTTGGTAAATTAATAGTTGGTAATTTAATTTGTGGTTCAAACCCGATTCTACTATCCGCCATCTTAGATTGGTCAGTAAAAATGGTTTCCCCAGGAAGTTCAACAGATAAAGCCTCGTAAAAATAATTTCGAGTTTTGTTTCTCAAATCATCAAAACGCGACGTAGATTCATCCCCCAGAACCTTTGCCAATGACTTAGCATTTTTAATTAGACCCTGGAATTTTTCATAAATATTGTCTAACCTAGATAAACGTGCTTTAAATAAATTCATCATCTGTTGATTTTCAGAACAACTAATACGAACATCCCTTGTATCTTTTATCTCTGAGGCTAAATCCTCTATTTCATCCTCAAGTTCGGCTAATTGAATCTCATTTTTATCGATTTTAGGCCCCATTGCTTACCTGAATAAATTTATAATTGAATCTAATTAATAAAAAATGTAGTGAATAAATGTTTATATCCGGCCCGGAGGACCAAAATTTATGTTAAATTCCCTTCGGAAAGTAGTGGACCTCCAAAATGAAACTTAAATTAAAATAAATAAACAATTGATTACAAAAAGAGAAACCGAAAATATAAACATTTATTCATCATCAAAATAAAACATTAATATAAAATGAAATCATTTTTACAAAAAAAAGAAATAATTTCCCCAAAATAAAACAGTAAAACAAACAAATAAAATGAAACAAACAAAATTAAATTTTCTCTCTAATGAAATAAATGAAAATGAAATAAAAAGAAAAGAATGTCAATATTCACGTGGATCGCTGGGCGATGTCGCAGAATGATGAAGTCGAAGTAGGCCGATAAACTTTATCAGAAGAAGGAGTCGGTGCTTGGGCAGCATACAGTTCGCAGTGGGCGAAAACTCGTTCTCCAAAACTGCAGCGGGCAGATGAGAGCCGTAGACACGTCTACGTAAGTGGACTGTTAGAATCTGGCTGTGTTTACAACACTACTGGTATTAGCACAGCTGTTGTATTAAAACATCTGCACTAAGACGGCCTTATAAACATTTGTCTTCCAACAAACATCGCATCATTAATTTAATTGGTTCAATTAATCAAAATTATTAAAAGAGAGAAAAAATCTAAACAAAATAATTATACAAATTAAACCCTATTAACAAAAATTAAGAAATTAAACAATAAAATAAAATAAATGACTTCATTTTAAAAGAAACAAAAAAAAAACAACTTTTATCTAAGTAATAAATTAAAGTTTATGAGCGTTAACATCACTATTAGTGAGTTCTGCCCATAATGCCTGTGGGAGGTTATCCCTAGAATGGAGCATAGCTCTAGCAGCCTCGACAATGGTTCTATTTTCTCTTTCGACGAACCCATTCATTTCGGGGGAATACGGCATAGTTACAAGATGTGTGATCCCATTTTTATTAAGAATTTTCTTCATCGACCTATTGTCAAATTCGCCTCCATTGTCTGACATAAAATTTTGGATTTTGTAACCAACTTTTGAAACGACTTTTAAAAGATCTAAGAATTTCTCAACAACTTCTGATTTTTCTTTTATGAAATATATGAAACGATAACGAGAGTAATCGTCCTTAAATAATACATAGTATCGATAGCCCGAAAACGACGCTTCGAATACTTCGGCATGGATAACTTCACCTGCAGCGGAAGCTCTTTTCCTTTTACCAAACTTCAATCTGTGAGCCTTCCCATACATGCAGCCCTCACAAACTTCGGAATCTAATTTGACTTTTATATTAAATTCCCTTTCTATTATAGCTCTAACATGACTTTTATTTTGATAAGCCAGGCGCTCATGGTATAATTGCAATGTGTCCCAATCAGACAAAACAGAGTTGACATTACTGTAATTATTTACAATATTCAATTTAAATAAACCACCATGACGATGCCGTTCCCCTGTTAGAACAGACTGTTAACCAACAACCTACATTTTTCTGCGGTAGAAATAAATTTGCTACATTCAATTTTATCTTGGGCAGGTAAAACAGAAAAAAGATTTTTGTGCATTTGAGGCACATACCAAACATTCGAAAGAGTTATTGGAATTGTTTTATTATTAACGAGCGCTTTAATTTGAATATCTCCAAAACCAACAGCTGGTATACTATCGCCATTAGCAGTAGTAACTTGGTGCGATTCATTGAATGATTGGAGGTTATTAAACAAAGCCTTGTTATTACACACATGATTCGTAGCACCGATATCGACGAACCAATTCATATAGTCACATTCGGTTGAAAATATCTGACTATTAGAAGCAAAAAGAGTCATATTATTTATGTTAGCATTAGCTTCAGATTTAGGAGGTCGTCCGTCTTTTTTCCATTTGATACAATTTCTTATAATGTGACCTTCCTTTTTGCAATAATGACAAATAAAAGTTTTCTTAAATTTAGGTGGATCTTTTCTATTATTAGAAACAGCTAAAGCTTTCTCCTCATTAGACATCGGAACTCTAAGATTTCCACGTAAAGCTCTCTCATGAGCACACAATTGACTAGTGAGGTTATCTATTGTTCTTTCTTGGTTACCCATTAATCGCCAACTGGCTTTAAACGAAAAATAATCGGCTGGAAGAGTATCCAGAATTTTACAAATTAAAAGAATATCCGGCAATTTATTAACTTGAATTCCTTCACACATTTCTAAGTTCAAACTGCACCATATATTCTTTAACTTACTAATATGGTTAGCCATATCGTCATTTGAATTATATTTGTACATAAAAAATTGCATACATAGGTCAAATGTTTTATCCTCTAAACTACCTTCAAACAAACGATGAAGCTCTAACCATATATACCTTGATGAATTAAATCACATAACTTTGGTTAGAGTTTCTTCAGACATATTAGAGGATAAAACTAACATCTGCAGTTTTAAATAATTCATATTTGGTATTATATTCAGTTACCTCTTCCTGGTTAGCTTCTGTAGCTGGCTTTGTTGGACAGGTTAACTTACCGCTCACAACGTCCTCTCCTCCTGGAAAACTCCTAAGAAGGATCAGGATCTTGAATTTCCATGTTGCCCAATTGCTTTTTCCTTCTAGGTTTCCAATATTTACTTTTATATCCATGTTTTCCGAAAATCTTCGATAAAAAAAAAACAGAGAAGAAAAAAAAGAAATATTTACATTACCTAAGCGCAATTATAAGCTGTCTGGGCCCATAACCTGTTGAATTTAATCGGAAAAGATGAAAAAAAAAGAGGTATCTTCATTTCATAATAACTTTTTCATATTAACACTGAACACACATACAATAGAGAAGGATGACTAATAATATCTGTACATTTAATTAACAAAATAACAATTGCTTTAGAAATCTTTCAATGAAACATATGACATATGAAATCATTCATAAATTATTTCATATCTCAACAGTATTGAACATAGTATTTAATATTTAAATTTAATAATTTTTATTAACAATTAGTGGGTATTTGTACAAATCAAAATAAAATTATTCGTCTTATTGCATTTTTCCACTTTTTATACCATTTTCAATTTTGCTGTGTATTCATAAAAATCAGAAGGTAATTATTTCATACTTTTCAGTGAATTTATTTTTACTGGTTCCTAGGTTTCGAAGTCGGTTTAATATTTTTTTATAAAATGTTTTTTATTTCACAATTTTTAGTTGGAGAAGATAACAAATGTAGAAAACCGTACGTTGGTTTAAAAATTTCGTTGGTAATTAATTAGTCGTTGATAAAATAAACGTTGGTTTAAAAATTTCGAAATCTTTTTACGCTCTACCACGGTTGTCTTTCCCAGGCCTTTTTATTATACAATAATTGTATAAACAGTCACCTTTTCAATTTTTTGAATACACACAGAAAAGTGCGGGTATTATAAAACTTTCAACACACTACGTTTTATGATTATAAATGGATTTTTTTTTTAAAAAAGATCAATGTTCAATTGGGA
This sequence comes from Aelia acuminata, assembly GCA_911387785.2. NCBI lineage: Eukaryota > Metazoa > Arthropoda > Insecta > Hemiptera > Pentatomidae > Aelia > Aelia acuminata. The sequence continues at coordinate 72,030,287 of OU426978.1, read as the reverse complement.
AGGGAACACATAAAATGTTTTTCCACAACGACAATATTTTTCCTTTGCTAAATGTCGTCAGTACTTGTCATTTACGTAGAGCATCAGTGTTCCGAGATGTGTTGAGTTAAATATACATAAATACATAAATCCGGCCATTCCAAGATGAAGTAGATACGTCACTGAACAGTCGAGATTTTGGCCGGTTTTAGACAAGATATCGTTAATGGAGAATCGATGAGGATGCTAATATGACCTATAGTAAATTTGAAAGTAATTTTTAAATTTTGATTGCTTGAATATCCTTCTGAAAACTATGGCGATATTATACACGACTTCATTGGATTACATCATTGGATAGAAGTCCCAGCAAAAAAGGGCAACCATAAAATTTATCGATATCAAAAAGACTGCCCCGCTAGGATAGAAGCAACAGGGTTTGGGACTCACATATGGTTAATTTATTATTACGAAGAATATTATTATTCTCCGTATTAGACTACTGACTTAATTCCAAAGGTTGATTCAATTATGTTCGTAATTCCTTTCCATGAATTTTTGACTAAATTTATTACCGAAGTACTATGAATTATATCCTTCGTAATAAAACATTATTCAGAAAATAAATTGCTGAACAATGTTGCTTCGATTCTAGTGGCGTAGCATTTATCATCATTTTCATCAATCATTTTCATGACCCAATTTTTTGCAGAGGGGTACAATGAGGTTGTTTTCGGGTAGTTATCAAGTTTTATTTTGTAGTTTTTATTGATGGATGAACACCAGCAAAAGCCTCGATAGTGGTAGAAACAAATTTAAAAACCGATAATAGTAATCCGGATAACATAACAGAAGTGTCACCCATAAAGGATCGGCACAAGACCTCCGGCAAGATATTCAACAGTGACCGAATGTATCCGGAAGAAGACAGAGGTATCTGAATCCTTTGTTAAGTCAACTGAAAATGAGCTTTTCCAGGAATTATTGTATTCTTTTTTAATGTGCATAGTCAATAAAAGATAGAAATCAAAATCTAATTTAAATCAATAATAGCTACGATTCATAATTTAAACGATCCTTCGGGAACTTGAAGAAGTCTTAAATTCTGCTTTAAAACGATTACCAATACTCAGTCTTTCTTGGAATTCTACGAATTTTGTTGTCATATGATTATGGTGTCCAACCGTCGATTGGATCTAAATTAAGAAGGTTTACTGTTATCGGTGAATATACATCTATCTAATATTTATGCTTATATCGTTACACAAAACGACAACGATATTATATTCTGCTGATATTTATATCTTCATTTAAATCTAATATTGAAAAATTAGTTTTTTTTTTTTTTTTTTTTGTCTCTAAGATTTTATCCAAATCCTATTCAGCGAAAAATTAGTTAAGGTTATGTATAGGTTTGTTCCAACAAGCACGTAAAATATATCGATAACTAACAGACTGCTCATGTTCTCCCCCCACTCTTTTGATTCTGAATTTGATTGGTTGGTTTTCCCATTTGATTCATCCAGCAGTAATACAATATTGGGATTTGTTAGTTATCAATTAGTTTTAATAGCTTGTTGGAGCATACCTTATATTATATATGCCATATGTTTTTCTAATAAGTAAACAATTTGAGCGATAATTAAATAATTATTTTCATGTTTTTTTCCCGATAACTTCTTAAATAAATTAGAAACCCCAAAAAGGTTTAAATGGGACCACCTTGGGAAAATACTCTACAAGATGCAAAAGGTTTCGTTCGAATTGGTGCACCCATCTCTGAGTAATCGGTGAACATACATAAAAAAAAAAAAAAAAAAAGCACAAAAAAAAAGTCACATACGTATCGAATTGAATAACCTCCTCTTTCGTTCGAAGTCGGTTAGTAAAAATGTTACATATTTTACGAGTTGTAATAAACTGTTTTAAAAAAATGAATAATAATGTTATTGCAATAACATCTTTATTAAAATATACTTCAGAAAATAAATAATTTTGTGTTAATTCTATATGTTTTCTATGAATTAATTGGATTTAAATTGGAGGGGGTAATATGTAATAAAAAAAAAAAGTTAGAAATTAAACACAACCGCAAACAATATTTATTTTTTAAGTTCCTTAAATTTAACTGCAATGAAACAGCAAATTCTGCAAGTAAATATCGAAATTAGTCGCAACTCCAAAGAATTAAAATATAATTTGATGAAAATAAAAATGTACCATTGTTAGATTTGTATAACTATACTTTTTCATTTGAATACTCGTAAAACAAGAAATGTAAAAATTTTATATTTTCTATATAATGTTGTATAGTATAATTTTAATAATGACAATAACAAGTTGATTTTAAATAATATATTATAATTTTAAATATACCTATAACATTATAAAATATATAACACGATTATTATAATACAAACACAGAAAATAATATAGCTGCAATAATAAAGATATTGTTTTCTAAATAATGTTTCAAATATTGCCTCAGTTGACGCTTTTTTGATCTGAATTTTCTTATTAAATACAGTTATCTTGTCATGGCACTTTTCCCATATCACTAACAAAATAGTCAGCCCATAAAGTTCTTAACTGATTTAAGTTTGTCTCTCCACCTTGAGTTCCACGATTTCGCATATTATCATGTAACCCTTCGATGGATAATGTCTTCAAATTTGTAGCCGTCTCTTCTGATAACATAATTATGAAGGGCACAGCATGTCTTTACTATGCTTACAGCAAAATCGGTATTTACATTTAATGGTCTACGTAGTATTCTCCACTTGTGAGATAAAATTCCGAATGTACATTCAACGTACCGTCGAGCTCGAGATAGCCGGTAGTTAAATATCCTTTTTTGTGTGTCAAAAATTTACCGCTGAACGGTCTCAAAACATTTCGCGACAAAGAAAATGCTTCATCGCCAAAAAACACATAGGGCAGGACAGGCTGATCCATCCCAGGCAATGTTTTACCAGTTGGTATATTTAAACCCCCACTTTCTAGTTTTTTGTTAAAAGAACTCTTTTGAAAGATTGTACTATCAAAAATTAACACAAAATTATTTATTTTCTGAAGTATATTTTATAAAAATGTTATTGCAATAACATTATTATTAATTTTTTTAAAACAGTTTATTACAACTCGTAAAATATGTTACATTTTTATTTTCATCTACTGCGGAGCAGGAGTACCTGAGAGGGTCGGTAAGGTTCCGCAGGGATATTGCCGTCTGTGTGAATCGGTCCATTAGACTCCATGTACTCCTGTCCGCAAGTGCGACCCGACTCGGAAAAGTTGTAGTCCGTCTGCACCGGGCCTAACGGCGAAAAGGCGCCAGTGACCCATGCGCATGCAATCCTCTCCTCCTCAGAGATACATCTTTCAATTTTCTTACAGCAGTTTCAGGATATTATTTTGAATGTATAATCGAGCCTTAAAAAGGATATAACCTTCTTTTTTTCTCCTCTTTATTTTAAAAGAAAGAACTATTTAGAGAACAATATGAAAAATAATAAATAATTAATCGCAGATTTCACATTATCAAATCACTTACGTATTGACATAAACTGATCATCGTGGAATGTAATAATAATGCTCCCATCGCAGAAGTTGGGTTACAGACTAGGTCGTCAACATCGATGTCGATGTTTCTGAAACATCGATGTTTTTACTATATGATTTAACATCGATGATTTGGACAAAACCATCGAAGTTAAGAGTATATATAAAAAGAACTTGGTTATTGTTAAAATATCGATGTTAAAAAATATTTGATGTTTTCTAATCCATCGATGTTAAAAGCAACTTTTTTAAAAAATCGACGTAGTTTTAAACATCGTTGTTTTCTGTAAAAACAAATGTGATTTAACATCAATGTTTTGGACTAAAACATCGATGTTAAAAACACCTTTGTTATAGTTAGAACATCGATGTTAAGAGTATATCTGTTTTTGTGTATAACATCGATGTTAAAAAGAACTTGGTTATTGTTAAAACATCAATGTTAAAACCTACGAGTATTTGTTTTTGTCCAAAACATCGAAGTTAAAACATATTTGTTTTTGTCAAAAACATCGATGTTAAAACATTTTCGGTTTTGTCAAAAACATCGATGTTAAAAACAATTTTTTTAAAACATCGATGTTTTCTGCAAAAACAAATATGATTTAACATCGATGTTTTGGACAAAATCATCGATGTTAAAAACAACTTTGTTATAGTTAGAACATCGATGTTAAGAGTATATTTGTTTTTGTATTTAACATCGATGTTAAAAAGAACTTGGTTATTGTTAAAACATCGATGATAAAACGTATTTGTTATTGCCGAAAAAATCGATGTTTTTTGTCCCAAACTACGATGTTAAAATATATTTGTTTTTGTCAATTATGTTAAAAACCACTTTTTATTGTTAAAACATCGATGTTTTATAATTGTGGTTGCATGATGTTGTTAACATCGATGTTAAGAGCATACAAATTGATGTTTTTTGTCCAAAACATCGATGTTAAAAACAACTTTTTTTAAAACATCGATGTTTTCTGCAAAAATAAATATGTTAAAATATATTTGATGTTGTCCAAAACATCGATGTTAAGAGCATATGTATTGATGTTTTTTGTCCAAAACATTGATGTTAAAACATATTTATATTTGTGAAAAACATCGATGTTAAAACATTTTCGGTTTTGTCAAAAACATCGATGTTAAAAACAATTTTTTAAAAACATCGATGTTTTCTGCAAAAACAAATATGATTTAACATCGATGTTTTGGACAAAATCATCGATGTTAAAAACAACTTTGTTATAGTTAGAACATCGATGTTAAGAGTATATTTGTTTTTGTATTTAACATCGATGTTAAAAAGAACTTGGTTATTGTTAAAACATCGATGTTAAAACTTATTTGTTATTGCCGAAAAAATCGATGTTTTTTGTCCCAAACTACGATGTTAAAATATATTTGTTTTTGTCATTTATGTTAAAAACCACTTTTTATTGTTAAAACATCGATGTTTTATAATTGTGGTTGCATGATGTTGTTAACATCGATGTTAAGAGCATACAAATTGATGTTTTTTGTCCAAAACATCGATGTTAAAAACAACTTTTTTTAAAACATCGATGTTTTCTGCAAAAATAAATATGTTAAAATATATTTGATGTTGTCCAAAACATCGATGTTAAGAGCATATGTATTGATGTTTTTTGTCCAAAACATTGATGTTAAAACATATTTATATTTGTCGAAAACATCGATGTTAAAAATAACTTTTTATAACATGTTATATGTTAACTTTTTATAACATGTTATATATGTTGATGTTAATAACTTGTTAAAACATGTTTCAACATCGATGAGATTAAGAAAATATATATTGATGTTTTTTGTCCAAAACATCGAAGTTAAAACATTTTTGTTTTTGTTAAAAACATCGGTTTTTAAAACATCGATGTTGTTTTAATTTTGATTTTTTCTGCAAAAACAAATATGTTAAAATATATTTGATGTTGTCCAAAACATCGATGTTAAGAGCATATGAATTGATGTTTTTTGTCCAAAACATCGATGTTAAAACATATTTATATTTGTCAAAAACATCGATGTTAAAAATAACTTTTTATAACATGTTATATATGTTGATGTTAATAACTTGTTAAAACATGTTTCAACATCGATGAGATTAAGAAAATATATATTGATGTTTTTTGTCCAAAACATCGAAGTTAAAACATTTTTGTTTTTGTTAAAAACATCGGTTTTTAAAACATCGATGTTGTTTTAATTTTGATTTTTTCTGCAAAAACAAATATGTTTTAACAATAAAAATTTGTTTTAACATCGATGTTTTAGCTAAAATTAAGATGTTTAGGTGCTAGCAGTTGAATATTTAATAAATGATTATGTAAAACCAACTATGCAGAAAACCTCAATGTTTTTATATATTAATAATGAAAATTAAACATGCTTTACGCTTAAACATCAATTTAAATACGTTTGGGCACTAATATGTTAATGTTTAAAAAACGTATAAATTAAAAAACATCGATGTGCAAAAACATCGATGTTCTTGAACATCGAATTTTGTGGTCGATGTTTAATCGACATCGATGTTTTGCCGTCGATGTCGCATCTCTATTACAGACACTGGCTTAATGTATTATTAGAGTATTGATTATTAATTTACAAAATGCCTTTAAAACCCGAGTACTTAAGGGTACTACAAGGAGGATATAAGTGTCAAGAACCCCACAAAGCTCAATTTTGCAAACGTAAAAATAATGAAGAATATCCCAAATTTTATCTTCCCAGTAAAATATGTCACAAAACAAATCATTATGAAGAAAAATGCTTTTATAGGAACCGCACTAATTAACGAAATTTTCGAAATAAAATTTTTCAAAACAGGGACAAGTCAGTCTTTCTTTCCTATTCTAACGGAGATAAAACAAGTTTGAAAAATGAATGGATTCTAGATTCTGGTTCAAGTTCGCACATGACTAATACAGATGCTCATTTGACCCAAGCCCGACCCACAAATACAGTTACTTCTACAGCTAGACATGGTGATGTCTTGATGGCCGAATCTGTTGGTACTGTTAAAACAGAAAATTGTATATTAAATAATGTTTTATATGTGCCGAATCTCACAAAAAATCTTTTAAGTCTGGATGCAATTACTAAGAATGGGGGAGAAGTTACATTTCAAAAGGATAACGTTAAAATTTCTAAAGAGTGTAGAGTTATTCTTGAAGGTATGAAAAATGATGCTGGTATATACAATCTACATTTGAAATCAGAACAGGCTTATTATAGTGATGGAAATTATGCAAACAAAGACATATTGCACAGGCATAGGAAATTAGCACATTTAAGTTTTGATAACATGAAAAATTTGACCAAATTATCTCAAGGATTCAGCATAACAGGTTTTAAATACCCGGAAGTGTGCGATGTATGCCAAAAATCAAAGCAGACCAGGAAACCTTTTGAGAATGACAGATCTCGGGCATCTAGGCCTATTGAGTTAATCCACTCTGATGTAGGGGAAGTTGAACTGAGGACTTGGTATCGTAAGAAATATTATGTTACTTTTCTAGATGATTATACTCATTTGGCTTTGCTGTTTTTGAAGGAACGGAAGAATGAGGTTTTCGACTATTTAAAACAATACGTAGAACAGGTTGAAGCTAAATGGAATTTGCGTGTTTCAAATTAAGGTGTGACCATGGTGATGAATATTCTTCTAATGCACTGCTGTCATGGTGTGCATCTAAGGGCATACTAGTTGATTATGTCGATGTAAAAGAACCTGCATTAAATGGGCGAGCTGAACGTGTACATCGAGCAGCCCTTAAAACTGCGACATATATATTGAATAGGTCTCCCTCCAATACAATAGATGTAACCCCAGCTGAAAAATGGTTTGGCTACAAGCCTAACTTAAGTAATCTACAGATATTCGGTTCTAAAGCATATTTTAAAAATCTGAATCCTCTGAGGAAATTAGACGAGAGGGGAACAGCCTGTTTCTTTGTTGGTTATGCTGCATATGGATATAAACTATGGGATGAAAATTGAAAGAATAATAATATCTATCTAATAATATATTGGAAGAATAATAATATCTAGGAATGTTCGATTCGGAAATACTGATGTTGAAGTGGAGCTAGAGATAAGAGGTCTCTGAGCAATACCGCTTGGTCCACCTGATTTTATCCACCGTAGGCCTGTTTGAAGTCGTGAAGTGATGAAAAGGTGGTGCAGATCAACATTGTTCTCCATAGACTTCTCTAACACTTGGCGAATTGTGAAGATGTGATCCGTTGTCGACCTTCCTTTTCTAAAGCCGCATTGGAATTCCCCGAATTCCCTTTCCATGTGAGCGGTAAGCCTTCGGTTGATGACCGTGGACAGTACTTTGTATGCCACACTCAACAGCGAAATTCCCCAGTAATTACTGCACAAAGACGTACACAAAGAAACTTGGATATCACCAGATGGCAGGACGAGAAATCAAATTGATCACGTCTTGATCCAATGGAGACACGCCACGGATATCGAAGACGTCCGAAGCTATAGAGGAGCAGTGTGTGGATCAGACCACCATTTAGTTAAAATTAAATATAAGCAAAAAATTGCACTGAGGGCTCGAGGAAGAGTTGAACGGCCTCCACCCCGATTTGATGTCGAACAAAAAAAAAAAAAAAAAAAATTAGATTCCATTATGTTAAGGAAAAAGTGGACGAAGGACTCATCAAGATCAAGTACTGCCCCACGGAGGATCAAGTTGCAGATATTTTTACCAAGCCACTTGGAACTACGAAGTTCAATAAATTCAAGCAGTGTCTAATCAAATAAAAAAAACAAAAACAAAATTATTTGGTACTCGAAATAAAAATTAAGGGGGTGTGTTACAATCCCTATGATTTAATTTATATTTCTAGTACCAAAATTAAAGTCATATAAAAAAATGTTTTAGTTCAATATATTTTCTACCAAGTGTAATTCCAATAAAAATTGTTATTCTTCATACTTCTCTGAACTACTAGTCAGCTTCCACATTTAACACTTCTCAAGACATCCTTATAAATTGCATATCGTTGTGTTCCTTGTGATAAAAGCTTAAGAAAAAGCCGATATTCCCAGAAAAAAAAGTGACCGCACTAACCGGAAATGGCGTTTAAACATGGCGGAATAACGAATTTGATTTTAGTTTGTTTTTTTATTACTGACATTTACCATTATGCTTAATTCGCTATAACTGGTCTTTTATTAAAGCTAGATAGTTCTAGATTCAGAATAAATAAACAAACTTACTAAAATAATTAGTCTAGATAACATAAAATACCTTTAAAGTCAATACCTTCAATAAAATTAAAGTCACTCGCGTAAAAGGTAAAATTCCAAGTTAATTTGTGATTAAACGGCCATCATTAACGAAAATTGCCCTGAAATAAAACATCTGGAACAATTATTCTTCTTTAAAAACCACTGGTCAAATTTTAAAATATATCAACTAGGTTCATAGAAAACGGACTTAAGCGGCAAAAAGGCGCCAGTGACTCGGACGCATCCTGTCCTCTGCCACATCGTTCACTTCTCATACATGATATAAATAAAGCGGGTTTATGATATTATTTTGAATGTATAATCGAGCCTATGTAACTGCAGTATTTAGGGTAACTGTACCATAAGTTGACAGTGCTCCAATAGTTGACATTTTGTACAAAAAGTATGAATGGGGGTTGATTATTTTGGTTCAGAATTTGGCGGTGATTTGCCAAGTTATAATAGTTAGCTGTGCTTCCATCGGCATTAGTTTGATGAAAACTCAAGCTTATTTGTGAGAGGTTATAATGGCGAATTTTATAGTGGTCTGAAAACTTGGATTCTGCTACCCTGTTTCATTAAGGTGAAAGTCAACTTAAATAAGCTTTTTACTTGGTTTATTCAAATAAACCAAGTAAAAAGCTTATTTAACTATGTTTTAATTAATAGTAATTAAAACATAATAATAGTATGGTATTCATTAAGTTCATGAGAATCATTTGATATCCTTTTTAATATATTTATACAATGTTTTAGGGCTTAAATGTTGGTGTCAACTATTAGAACTGAAATTAATCCATAATCATTTGATTTCCTTTTTAATATATTTATACAATGTTTTAGGGCTTAAATGTAGGTGTCAACTATTAGAACAGAAATTAATCCATAATCATTTGATATCCTTTTTAATATATTTATACAGACCGGCTTTTGACCTTCACGACGACCGTACCTGGCCGAACGACCTCCACCGATTTATACAATGTTTTAGGGCTTAAATGTAGGTGTCAACTATTAGAACAGAAATTAATCCATAATTTTAATAGTTGACATCGATGTCACCTACCGCCAGCATTGGCAAATAGTGTTCCATCTGGGGGTTGTTTATGGAAGTCTGAGTCTGGCTGGATGGCAGGGGCTTATTTTATGAATTTATAGCTAGTGTGCTCTATCCATGGATCATTAAGAGAAATATTGCATTGCCAATAATCCTATTCCTGTATAATTCGAACTTATCAGTTAACAAGAAGAATAAACGAATAACACGAATAAAGATAACTAAATTAACGATCAATTAAAAAATATGTAAACAAGTAAAATAATCAATAAAATTAATTATTAAATGCATATCTAAATTTGGGTATTCTTATACTAAATGTTTAAATACATTTCTAAATTTGGGCATTCTACTCTGCATTTCTAAATGTACTCTTAACAGAATATTAAGGGGAAAAACCTGGCGGTTGAGCGTGATCACCTCCTTGCACTACCGCAGACCAAGATACAGTACTTCCTTACACATTACTGCACCCAATACCCTTCATATGGTTGTAGTGGTACAGGCTGTTTTTTTATATTTTACAGGATTTTAAGCCCTAATTTTTTCATAAAACGTCTTCCGTTTTTTTTTTTTCAAAAGCTTCTCCAGCATGGCGTCGGATGCGATTTATATTTTTATTTACTAAAAACGGAGGTAGAAAGTTGGTAATCCCAGTCATCATTTATTCGAAGAAGACTTATTTACGGCGAATAACCCCGATCTAAATTGGGAATCTTAGCTCCCACGTTGGATATTACTGTTTTATTTCTTAATGTATTGTTTAATTTATTAGATCTAGAGTGAAAATGATCGGGGTGTTCGAAAAGTCCGAAAATTTTACAGTAATAAATTAATACTTTATTAGATCATTAAAATATGCAGTTATCATCAAATATGCAAAATAAAATAAAACTTTACCAATTAGATCTGCGTACTCTAATTCGTAATCATATCTGTCCGCTATTTTAAAGAAGCTCGCAAAGAAAATATGCAATTGCATAAAAATCCGGGCCCTGCTTGTTACCTTTTAAAAATCATAGTAAATAAAAAATTAATGCATGTGTCAACATTAAAACCATAAATGTCAACTTTCCAAACCCTTACATTTTGATGTGTCAACTATTGGTTCATTTTAGAAGTTTCTAAGAAATCATTTTTTTTTTAAAAACGTAAAAGTATACCACAGGATATTGTATTCCCAGTTTTCTAGATGGATTGGCCTAACTAAATTCATAACAAACATTATCCTAGCATTAATATATTGGTAAACAGTGTCAATATTATAATTTTTTTTTCTTAAACTGTCAACTATTGGTACAGTTACCCTAATTGACAGAAAAAATAATATAATTTTTTTTTAATTATATAAATCTGATAAATCAAGGAAATAAATATGATAAATAATAATTAATCAGTCGCAGATTGCACATTATCTAAACCTTACTTATATTGACATAAACTGGTTATCTTTAAATGTAATTATATTAAGATTTTCCAATAGCAGGAAGGAGACTAATCACTAATATAGAAAAAAACGGCCTCAAATAGTCTCAAAAATTACATATATATATTTTCATATATATACAAGCCAATATTATAATATTAGATCCAATACCAATATTAATATCATCCGTTTAATAGCACAGCTCAGAACTGCAAATAACCACCACATTAGATTCAGCCACAAGAATAAATTCATAGAAATTACGCCATCTTCAATCTGCCCTATCTGCAATATGAAAACAGAAGAAAACCTCATCCACATACTCTGCATTTGTCCTCATTATAATAGCGCAAGAAAGTACTTTTACCCAAATATCACCACGACAAACTTCATTAATATACTCGACCCAGAATCAAAGGATGAAGCTACAAAACTGTCTAATTTCGCATCCACTATACTTAAAATAAGGACATTCTACTTAGAAGAATAAATGGAACTGTTAAATTATATATCAGTGAAATTATATTAATAACCTTTATTTCATTGAAAAAATTTATTGTTAGCATATCATATTTCTTTTCTTTTTTCTTTTGTATATTGTAATTATTATCTCAATGTAGATCAGACTCACTTGTATAGGGTCATGCCCTTAAAACATGTAAATAATAAATAAATAAATAAAAATAATAAATAATATATATACAAGCCAAATTTTTGCCCATTCGGGCATCATCAGGGTTGTAAAATTATGTATAAAGGTACAATTATAATTATTCTAAATTTGTTTTAATAAGTAGAAATAAAGTAAAATAAATGTTGGGGGACTCACCATCAGAATTGAATATATACGAGTATATATAAAATATTTCACATATAAATGAAAAGTTAAAATTCTTATAAAAACAACTATCCTGAAACAATCTGTGTAAGAACACTTCATCAACTGGGGTTACCTTAGTCTAACATTTAGTATCAGTACTCCCAACATTACAAAAATTAAGTACAAGGGTTACATGAATTTTACCAACCATAACAAAGAAATTAAAAAAATTTTTAAGACAATATCAGAACAACAAAACTATAAAAATTAGATATATAAATAAATAACTATTCAAAATACAAATATAAGTAAAAAGTCATATCACATAAAAACCATTAAATTTTACAAATTTTTTTATATATAACAAAATATTAAAAACAGTATTGTCCAAAAATAAAAACATAAAAACATAAATATATAACCAGAATATCCATCTTAAAAAAATATATATAGAGAGAGAATCACGATGTTTCAGAGTCAGGTTCCTCACATTATTTATTCAAAATTGCAATAGTTTCCGAGAAAAAATTATTTAAATCACCCGCGTCAGTTTTAAAGTTAACTACCCTATCTAAATTCTCTGAGATGTAGAGAGCAACCTGCGCTCCGAAACATCGCGATGTAGAATTATAGTATTGTCAAAATCAAAACCATGCTCATTTTCAAAACAATGCTTTGCAAGGGCAGTCTTTGGTTCCTTCTGCCTTTTTTCCTTGTTTTTATCATTCTGACATGAATTTTTATGCTGGTATATCCTGTTTTTAAGATTTTGTCTCGTCATGCCTATATAACTTAAAGGACAATGTATGCATTCAATTTTGTAAATGAGGTCTGAACACATATTATTTTCAATTTTGTCCTTTAGTGGTGTTAAAATTTTTTCAATTTTATCGGTGATTCTAAATGAAACTTTGATCTCATCAATATTAAATTTAATAAAAATAGCATTAATTGCCTCAGAAAGACCTTTTATATATGTAAGTGGCATATATTTTTGCAATTTAATTGTTTGGCAATTATGAATAATATTATTTACTGTTTTAGATTTATGGAGGGTTTTATGCCAGGTGGAAACAATTAAATTATTGGGATATAGATTTGATCTGAGTATCTTGAAAATTTCTTTTTTAACATCATTCAAAAATTCATTATCAGTTAGTATTATTGCTTTATTTATTAGGTTATTGATAACATTCAATTTTTGATTCCTAGGATGATTTGACATATAATTTAGGACCCTATTGCTGCATTCTTCCTTTTTTGTCCATTTAAATTTTAATTGGCCATTATGATTAATAATTAATAAATCCAAAAAACGTATAAAATTATTCTTTTCGGTTTCAAAAGTGAATTGTAAATTCTTATGAAAATTATTAAATATTTCAAATATGTTATTTATTTGTTTTTTATCCACAACCATCAAAATATCGTCTACATATTTAATTAATAACTTTGGTTTTGAATTTAATTTTAATTGTAGCATACCGATTTAAGAAGTTTATTCATGACGATGCCACTCATACTTACACTAAGAATACCTCCCATCGGTAATCCAGTCAACTGACGGAAAAGTTTATTTTCATATTTAAAAAAATCATAATTACATACTAACTTTAATCCTTCCAAATAAGTATTTAGACTATTTATGGTGGTATGGTTTTTTATAGTGTCCCATTCTTCACTGATAATATCGTAAGCTAATTGCAGGGGGATTGCAGAGTCAAAATGTTGTTAGATAGTACACAGAAAACTTATATTGAAAATTGTTTTATTTTAGTTTATGTTATGTAAATTGTAAATTTATTATCGTATCTTGTTTTACTAAAGGGTTTTATTCATGTTTGTAATTATTTTATTCGATGCTAAACAGTTAACTTTGTACTTATATTATTATTGTTTTATATTATTTTAGTTTATGGCTCTAAACTGATTATTAAAAATATTTTTGAAAGTATGTTAACAGAAAAATCAATAAACGTACGTTTATTAATTTTTCTTTCCCTTGACACTAGGAGAATGCTATGTATTGTGGATGGATGCTGCCGTAATAGGAAAAGGAAATTAAATTAATAATTTAATATTAAAATATGTAAAGTACTGTATATGCTCAACCCGGTGGTCAGCTTTACCTGAAGGCGGCTAGGTCTTGGAAATACCCCTTGTATGTATTGGGGCCATAAACCTTCTGTTAGAAATTCAAAATAAGCAAAGCTTAGGACCGACAATGCTGCCGACAAACATCCAGGGAAATACCTAAGAAGATTGTTAAAGAAATTTGTGGCCATAAACCCTGGTTTTGCCCCGGCAAAGAGGCCGCTGGGAAACACGGTGAATATAGAAAGGAAGGGACATTTTAGGCAGCCAGCCAATCAGAAGAAGTCTGGAAACAACCAATCAGAGGAAGTCTGAAGAGAGTGGGGGAAAGAAGAGTTATACGGGGGAAAGAGAAGTTTGTCGAGTGGAGAGTCGAGTAAGAGAGTCGAAAGGGAGAGTTGTGAGGGGTCGAGGAGAGAGAGTCCGGAGGTGGAAAAAGGTCGGGGAGAGTGCCGAGAGGGCGAGAGTGAAGTACGAGGAGTGCGGAGGTCCAGGGAGAGAGCGAGCGGCAGAGTCCAGATTTCCGAGACAGGCTGAGATGGGATGCTGTGCTGAGTCTGAGAGAGCGTCAGAGATGGCAGAGACTGAGCCAGCAGATAGACTAGAGATAACAACTGAGAGTGCACACCAGATAAGGTTAATACATATACAGTACTAGTTGTAATATTGTGTGGTCAGTATTTATTTAAATAATGTTAAATTGCCAGTCAGCATCCATTAACTAATTTGAGCTAGTAATATATGTTTATATGATATATTAAAGGGGGTATAAATAATTTACATTATTGGTCAATAAAATTATTAGATTTGTTTATTTATTATCATTTACCCTATGCCACAGGTTTATGAGAATAAAATAGAATTGGTAAACACGTCACCTTTGGAAAAGTATCCAATTTACATTAAGGCGAATTAAGTGCATTAATTACAATATTAATTAGATACATGCCGTTTCTGGTAACCCCACCCGCCTTAGAAAAGTGGGAGACCAGGAACGTAGCAATACATACATCAAATACCAAGTTTGATCAAAATCGTTAAAACCGTTTTTGAGGAAATAAAAAAAACACGTGAAAATGATAGAAAATGTAACAAGTAAAGTCCCCCCTCTTGTAGATCAATTTTGATGAAATTTTTACAGTCATATCTCGGGCATATAAATACATTAAATACCAAGTTTGATCAAGGTCGATAAAACCGTTTTTGAGTAACTACAAAAAACACGTGAAAGTAATACAAAATTTATTAAGTAAAGTCCCCCCCCCCCCGGTTGATCAACTTTGATGAAATTTTTACAGTCATATCTCGGGCATATAAATAGATCAAATACTCAGTTTAATCAAAATCGTTAGAGCCGTTTTTGAGAAAATCGAAAAAAACTTAAAAAGTTAATAAATAAAGTACCCCCTCCCTTTGAGCAAATTTGATGAAATTTTTGCTGTCACATCGCGGGCATATACATACTTTAAATACCCAATTTCAGGTTCGCACTGTTTATAGTTTTTGAGCTAGTCTGTTCACACACACACAGACCATTTCGCGGGACTTGGTTATTTTGACGCAGGGGACCCCAAAACGTGTATTTCCATTGAAAACCGGAAGTCGAAAATTTTCACGATCGCAATACTTCCACTTACTATATATTTCATATATAGGTAAGTGAAAGTAAAAAACGGCTGCAATGATTTTGATCAGACTGGGTACTTGGTGTATGTATGTGCCCACGATGCGATAGCCAAAATTTCATCAAAATTGGTCAAACGAAGGGACAATTTATTTTATAACTTTTTTTTCCAATTATTACCTTTTTTTCGATTATCTCAAAACCGGCTTTAATAACTTGACGAAATTCGTCATATTTAATGAAAATCAAGTCTTCTTTAATGTCAGGTAAGCTTTATCATTTTTAAAATATTCTGAGGGGGGCTTAAATGGGGAAGGGGCCTTTTTTGTTTTCCGATATAGTATCTTTGTATTTGTTTATATGGAGAAAATATCTGTCTCTCGTTTCGCCTAAAAATAAGAAAGCGCTAAATATGAAATATGAAAAAAATCAAGTAAACATATAGAAGAGAGAATAAAAAACATTTTATAAAAAAAAATAAACCGACTTCGAAAACTAGGAACCAGTAAAAATAAATGCACTGAAAAGTATGAAATAATCACCTTCTGATTTTTATGAATACGCAGCAAAATTGAAAATCGTATGAAAAGCGGAAAAATGAATTAAAACGGATAATTTTATTTTGATTAGTACGAATACATACTAACTGTTAATATAAATTAAATTAATATTAAATTAAAATATTAAATACCATGTTCAATACTTAACAATCTTTTCGGAGGCGGCGCAAAATAGAAAATCTATACAGAATTTTAAGATTTTCCTAATTTTTAGTGTTAACAATTTTAAATTTTGCGTCGCCTCCGAAAAGATTGTTAAGTATTGAACATGGTATTTAATATTTTAATTTAATAATTTTTATTAACAGTATATATGAAATATATAGTAAGTGGAAGTATTGCGATCGTGAAAATTTTTGACTTCCGGTTTTCAACGGAAATACACGTTTTGAGGTCCCCTGAGTCAAAATAACCAAGTCCCGCGAAATGGTCTGTGTGTGTGTGTGTGTGTGTGTGAACAGACTAGCTCAAAAACTATAAACAGTGCGAACCTGAAATTGGGTATTTAAAGTATGTATATGCCCGCGATGTGACAGCAAAAATTTCATCAAACTTGCTCAAAGGGAGGGGGTACTTTATATAGTAACTTTTTAAGTTTTTTTCGATTTTCTCAAAAACGGCTCTAACGATTTTGATTAAACTGAGTATTTGATCTATTTATATGCCCGAGATATGACTGTAAAAATTTCATCAAAGTTGATCAACCGGGGGGGGGGGGACTTTAATAAATTACTTACTCGGGAATTTACTTAATAAATTTTGTATTACTTTCACGTGTTTTTTGTAGTTACTCAAAAACGGTTTTATCGACCTTGATCAAACTTGGTATTTAATGTATTTATATGCCCGAGATATGACTGTAAAAATTTCATCAAAATTGATCTACAAGAGGGGGGACTTTACTTGTTACATTTTCTATCATTTTCACGTGTTTTTTTTTATTTCCTCAAAAACGGTTTTAACGATTTTGATCAAACTTGGTATTTGATGTATGTATATGCCAAAGATGTGATAGCCAACATTTCATCAAAATTGGTCAAACGGAGGGGGCACTTTATTTCATCATTTTTTTCCAATTTTTACCTTTTTGATCGATTATCTCAAAAACGGCTTTAACGATTTTTATCAAATTCGTTGTGTTTAATGAACATTAGTTGTTATTTAATATCAGGTAAGCTTTATCATTATTAAAATGTTCTGAGGGGGCTTAAATGGGGAAGAAGCCTTTTTTGTTTTTCTATAAAGTACCTTTGTTTTAGTTTATATTGAGAAATTAACTGTCTCTCATCACGCCTAAAAATAAGAAATGGCTAAATATGATATATGAAGAAAATCAAGTAAACATATACAGGAGAAAAAAAGATGAATATTCCGTCAACTCATAAAACACCTTGAGCTTACACATGCGCCGAACGCCTTTAATGACAAACCAATGCGTTATAATTAAAGATGTTCTGTTCATTTGAGAAGTGGTAATTAACAAAACGCACATAATTTCTAATCTAAGTAAGTTGGTAAGTGAAAGTTGTGTGTTGTGCGCACGCACCAGATTTTTTATTGCATATTTCATATATAGGTAAGTGAAAGTAAAAAGCAGAACTTTCTTTTTTATTTTGATTGGTTTTAAATCTGTAAATAATCAATACTTTGCAAAGATGCATTTATTTCTAATTTCACGAATAATCAAAAGCCAGTGTCTGTAACCCAACTACTACGATGAGAGCATTATTATTACATTTATTAACCATAACAAAAAATTATATGAGATTGAACTAAATAATTTTATCTCAACTCATTACCAAGCCCGTGATAGTATCAAAAGAATTTTTAACAAATATTTCATTATTATGAAGGAAATAATTATAAATAATATTGATATTAAAGTTGGTAAGATTCTAAAGTTTAAATTAAATAAACCATATCATCACAATAATGCTTTCCAGAATAATAAAACTGTGATTGATAGCAATAATATCTCTATAGACTTAAGGGTTAACAATAAGTCCAGTAAACTTTCTGTTATTAACAAATACTCTGACTTATATAAGGAAAATAATGTAGAAAATCTTACAAATGTATGCATTCCTAGGAATATTATTAATTTACTGAGTCTGGGAGAAAACACAAACATTTTTCCAATTAATATTAAAAAAGATATATATAATATTATCGCTGAAACAGAAAATATTTTGCAATCCATATATACTCCAGAAAATCATAAAAATGCAGTGAGAAATAATATCTCGCGAAAAATAAATAATTTTCTAACAAAAAAATATTATATTAAAGACCCTTTTACTCAGATCTTGAAAAAAGATTTTTTAGACCTTAAAAAATTCAAAAAATCTAACCCCGATATTTATATTGTAAAATCCGATAAAACTAAACGTTTAGTAATTATGACAAAAGAGACATACAGACAAAAGATGTATTTGTTACTCGACGACAATACCAACAATACCGTGAACTGAGAATTGACCCTAAAAAAGACCCTTTAAAAGAATTAACTAATAAATGTAACAGATTTGTTGATAAGCTTCATAAAAATAAAATGATCAAAGATTCCGAAAAAACGATGTTAACCACTCATACCGTAAATTACCCCAGAATATACGGTTTAATAAAATTGCACAAACCTGATAAGCCCTTAAGACCTATTGTCAATAATATAAAAAGACCCACAGAAAAGTTAGCAAGATTTTATAAACAATCTCTTGACTATTTAAATAATTTAAACGAATATGATGTTAAAAATTCCTTTATAGTAAAAGAAAAACTTCAAAAAATAAACCTACAAAATAATGAAATGCTAGTAAGTTTTGATGTAAAATCGTTATTTACTAATGTCCCCCTGCAATTAGCTTACGATATTATCAGTGAAGAATGGGACACTATAAAAAACCATACCACCATAAATAGTCTAAATACTTATTTGGAAGGATTAAAGTTAGTATGTAATTATGATTTTTTTAAATATGAAAATAAACTTTTCCGTCAGTTGACTGGATTACCGATGGGAGGTATTCTTAGTGTAAGTATGAGTGGCATCGTCATGAATAAACTTCTTAAATCGGTATGCTACAATTAAAATTAAATTCAAAACCAAAGTTATTAATTAAATATGTAGACGATATTTTGATGGTTGTGGATAAAAAACAAATAAATAACATATTTGAAATATTTAATAATTTTCATAAGAATTTACAATTCACTTTTGAAACCGAAAAGAATAATTTTATACGTTTTTTGGATTTATTAATTATTAATCATAATGGCCAATTAAAATTTAAATGGACAAAAAAGGAAGAATGCAGCAATAGGGTCCTAAATTATATGTCAAATCATCCTAGGAATCAAAAATTGAATGTTATCAATAACCTAATAAATAAAGCAATAATACTAACTGATAATGAATTTTTGAATGATGTTAAAAAAGAAATTTTCAAGATACTCAGATCAAATCTATATCCCAATAATTTAATTGTTTCCACCTGGCATAAAACCCTCCATAAATCTAAAACAGTAAATAATATTATTCATAATTGCCAAACAATTAAATTGCAAAAATATATGCCACTTACATATATAAAAGGTCTTTCTGAGGCAATTAATGCTATTTTTATTAAATTTAATATTGATGAGATCAAAGTTTCATTTAGAATCACCGATAAAATTGAAAAAATTTTAACACCACTAAAGGACAAAATTGAAAATAATATGTGTTCAGACCTCATTTACAAAATTGAATGCATACATTGTCCTTTAAGTTATATAGGCATGACGAGACAAAATCTTAAAAACAGGATATACCAGCATAAAAATTCATGTCAGAATGATAAAAACAAGGAAAAAAGGCAGAAGGAACCAAAGACTGCCCTTGCAAAGCATTGTTTTGAAAATGAGCATGGTTTTGATTTTGACAATACTATAATTCTACATCGCGATGTTTCGGAGCGCAGGTTGCTCTCTACATCTCAGAGAATTTAGATAGGGTAGTTAACTTTAAAACTGACGCGGGTGATTTAAATAATTTTTTCTCGGAAACTATTGCAATTTTGAATAAATAATGTGAGGAACCTGACTCTGAAACATCGTGATTCTCTCTCTATATATATTTTTTTAAGATGGATATTCTGGTTATATATTTATGTTTTTATGTTTTTATTTTTGGACAATACTGTTTTTAATATTTTGTTATATATAAAAAAATTTGTAAAATTTAATGGTTTTTATGTGATATGACTTTTTACTTATATTTGTATTTTGAATAGTTATTTATTTATATATCTAATTTTTATAGTTTTGTTGTTCTGATATTGTCTTAAAAATTTTTTTAATTTCTTTGTTATGGTTGGTAAAATTCATGTAACCCTTGTACTTAATTTTTGTAATGTTGGGAGTACTGATACTAAATGTTAGACTAAGGTAACCCCAGTTGATGAAGTGTTCTTACACAGATTGTTTCAGGATAGTTGTTTTTATAAGAATTTTAACTTTTCATTTATATGTGAAATATTTTATATATACTCGTATATATTCAATTCTGATGGTGAGTCCCCCAACATTTATTTTACTTTATTTCTACTTATTAAAACAAATTTAGAATAATTATAATTGTACCTTTATACATAATTTTACAACCCTGATGATGCCCGAATGGGCAAAAATTTGGCTTGTATATATATGAAAATATATATATGTAATTTTTGAGACTATTTGAGGCCGTTTTTTTCTATATTAGTGATTAGTCTCCTTCCTGCTATTGGAAAATCTTAATATAATTACATTTAAAGATAACCAGTTTATGTCAATATAAGTAAGGTTTAGATAATGTGCAATCTGCGACTGATTAATTATTATTTATCATATTTATTTCCTTGATTTATCAGATTTATATAATTAAAAAAAAATTATATTATTTTTTCTGTCAATTAGGGTAACTGTACCAATAGTTGACAGTTTAAGAAAAAAAAATTATAATATTGACACTGTTTACCAATATATTAATGCTAGGATAATGTTTGTTATGAATTTAGTTAGGCCAATCCATCTAGAAAACTGGGAATACAATATCCTGTGGTATACTTTTACGTTTTTAAAAAAAAAATGATTTCTTAGAAACTTCTAAAATGAACCAATAGTTGACACATCAAAATGTAAGGGTTTGGAAAGTTGACATTTATGGTTTTAATGTTGACACATGCATTAATTTTTTATTTACTATGATTTTTAAAAGGTAACAAGCAGGGCCCGGATTTTTATGCAATTGCATATTTTCTTTGCGAGCTTCTTTAAAATAGCGGACAGATATGATTACGAATTAGAGTACGCAGATCTAATTGGTAAAGTTTTATTTTATTTTGCATATTTGATGATAACTGCATATTTTAATGATCTAATAAAGTATTAATTTATTACTGTAAAATTTTTATCATTATCAATTTTATGAATATGCACGAAAATTGAAAATCGTTTGCGGTAGGTGCAGTACATACCTTTCAACACCCTGTCTACTTTGATTTTTTGTAAAGACCAATTTTTTTCTTCAAAGTTCCATCGGGAAGACACATAAAACTTTTTGACCACCATGACAATCTTTTTCCTTTGCGGAATATTGTCTTCGGTACTTGTTTATTACGTACATACATCTGATGTCCGAGAGGTGTTCAGTTTTGCTCGGCTGGAACGTGAATCCGGAAACTTCAAGATGTCGTAAGTATGCTACTGAACAGTAGGCATTTTGGCAGTTTTCGACCAGTTTTATTGGTAAATATAAAAAACAACATATACGTTTGTTATTTCGGTATCTGAGAATATGACTGCCTCGAAATGGAAACAATTCTTGACAAATGACTACCTTTAAGATTTTCGTCTCTAGACTCTCTTATCGAGTGCCACCCTAGGGACCTTATCATAACTTAAAGAAAACAAAATAGACAATTCACCATCGTATATGGAATTGGAGATGGAAGAAAATAATATTAATTTTTTTTAGCGGGACGTATTTATTTCATGACTGGAATAATAATAAGTCCATATTATGGTCATATCCATAATATTTTTCTTAATTTTCAAACCAAATTTAAGTTTAGTTAATAGTTATTTGTTATCTCAAAATCAATAATTTGGCAATTACAGCAATTTTCATCTAAACACCTCAATAGTTGCAGAAACATAATTAAAAACCGATAATAGTAATCTGGATAACATAACAAAAGTGTCACTCCAGAGTGAAGAATGAGTGTATCCGGAAGCTGACAGAGGTGCCTGAATCCTTTGTTGAGGCTCTTAAATCAACTGAAAAAGAGCTTTTCCAGGAAGCATTGAATTACTTTTTAATGTGCATAGCGAGTGGAAGTCGGAAATCAAAATCTAATTTCAAACAATAATGGCTACGATTTTACGAATCTCTTTTAAAAAGGGTTATTAATGCTCGGCCTTTCTTTAAATTCTATGAATTTTGTGGTTTTATGATTATGCTGTCCATCCGTCGTTTAGACATTCATTTAGGATTTTTTACTGTTATCGGTGTTTAATTGTGCTTTAATCTATAAAAAAATCTTTTAAGCAACCCAAAAAAATGTTCTTGGGTTTTATTTCTTGGCAACATTTTCCAGGAACAGGGTCGAAACAACAATAACTTTGCCGGAACCATAAACAAGTGTTTCATTTTTCAGAAAACGACAGCGATGTTACTGACTGATATTATATATCTTTATTAAAATCTATTGTCGAACATTTATTTATGGTTATGTATAAGGTTTGTTCCAACAAGCACTTAAAACACGTCAATAACTAACACACTTGACATGTTCTCCCCTACTCTTTTAATTCTGAATTTGATTGGTTTGTTTTCCCAACCGATTCATCGACCATTAAAACATTATTGAGCATTGCTTGAAATCAACCAATCAAATTTAGAATAAAAAAAGCTGGGTTAGTATATGATCAGTTTGTTATTTATCAACGTGTTAAATAGTTTGTTGGAGTAAACCTTATGATATATATGCCATATGTTTTTCAAATAAGTAAATATTTTGAGCGATAATTAAATAATTACTTGCATGTTTTTTACCAATAACTTCTTTAATAAATTAAGAACCCAAAAAAGATTAAAATGGGACCACATTGGGAAAATACTCTACAAGATGCAAAAGGTTTCGTTCCAATTGGTCCACCCATCTCGGAGTAATCGGTGGACATACATAGAAAAAAAAAAAAAAAAAAAAAAAAAAAAAAAAAAAAAAAAAAAAAAAAAAAAAAAAAAAAACGGCACATACGTATCGAATTGAGTAACCTCCTCTTTCGAAGTCGGTTAAAAAGAAAAATATTCGGTCAACTCAAAAAACACGTTGAGCCCACGCATACGCAGTACGTCTTTAATAACACGATTGTTTATATTAAAGCCGTTATGTTCATTTAATGGAAATTATTTGTATTCATAATAACTAAATGAAGTTTTCAACAACTACTTCGAGAATTATAAAATCAGACACAATGGAGTAGGTAGCCGAATTGTTACGAGTAATAACTTTTATTTAACAATACAATCTTTAGGGTACTTTAGAGAGAAAATACAAACAAAATAAGAAACGAATATGTAAAAATATGTGACTTTGAAATATAGCAATTAAAAAATTTGGTGCGTGCGCGCAACACACCACTTTCACTTACCAACTTATTTAGATTAGAAATTGACTTGTTTTCTTAATTGCCACTTCACAAAGTCACAAATTCTTTCCACATTCATTTCTTATTTTTGTTTTAATTTGCTCTATATTATAATATATTACTATATATCTATATAAATAAAGTTGAAATTCTGTTTGTTTGTTTGTTTATTTGTTCTTTATAGGAATCCATACCGTTTGTCCTAAATTCTCCAAATTTTGCTCAGTGGTTCTTTGATACCAGGTGCGAACACCTGTCCATATTAAAATTGCATAACTTCAGCCGATCTTCAGCTGATATTCTTTATTTTCCAAATTTCGCTCAGTGATTCTTTCAGACCAGGTGCGAACATCTGTCCATATTAAAATTGCATAACTTCAGCCGATCTTCAGCTGATATTCTTTATTCTCCAAATTTCGCTCAGTGGTTCTTTCAGACCAGGTGCGAACACCTGTCCATATTAAAATTGCATAACTTCAGCCGATATTCAGCCGATATTCTTTATTGTTATAAAAATCATAATGATCTCACTTTACAATGTTTTTTTTTTACGAAAACGACCGTTTCTTTAGAAAAATGAAATTCCCCGTGTGAAACCGGGATATACAGCTATAATCTATGTATATAAAGATGAAATTCTGTTTGTTCTTTATAGAAATCCATACCGTTTGTCCTAAATTCTCCAAATTTCGCTCAGTGGTTCTTTCAGACGAGTTCGAACACCTGTCCATATTAAAATTGCATAACTTCAGCCGATCTCTGGATATATTCTTTATTGTTATAATAATCGTTTTGATCTCGCTTTGCATTGGATTTTACAAAATCGACCGTTTGAGTCGATAAAAGTCTCAGTTTATAGATTTTATAGATTAAAAAATGAAATGCTCCGGGTGAAACCGGTATATACAGCTAGTTTCATATATAGGTAAGTGAAAGTAAAAAATCTGGTGCGCGCAACACACAACTTTCACTTACCAACTTAGATTAGAAATTAATGCGTTGTGTTAATGCCACTTCTCACTCAGTTACACATTTTTCCACATTAATTTCTTATTTTTGTTTTAATTTGCTCTATAACAAGCACTAATTTCTTTTATAATTAAATAAATGTTTTTACTTGAGATAATTCGGTAATGCAAGCATAATACTGCAAGTCGACTGATATTTATAATTTTCTATGTACTTGTTGGAAATTTCATTTAGTTACCATGAAATCAATAATTTCCATTAAATGAACAGAACGGCTTTAATTATGAACAATAATCTGCCACTAAAGGCGTACTACTCATGTGTGGGCTCAACGTGTTTTATGAGTTGACTTAATATTTTTCTACTCTATATGTTTACTTGGTTTTTATCATATCACATATTTGCCCATTTTTTATTTTTAGGCGTAATGAGAGACAGTTAATTTCTCCATATAAACAAAAACAAACAAAAAAAAAATGCCCCTACCCCATTTAAGCCCCCTAGGAACATCTTAATAATGATAAAGCTTACCTGATAATAAAGAACGCCTAATTTTTATTAAACATGACGAATTTGATGAAAATCGTTAAAGCCGTTTTTGAGATAATCGAAAAAAGGTTAAAAATTGCAAAAAAAGTTATTAAATAAAATGCCCCCTCCGTTTGACCAATTTTGATGAAATGCTGGCTTTCATATCTGTGGCATATACATACATCAAATACCCAGTTTGACCAAAATCGTTAAAGCCGATTCTGAATAAATAAAAAAAACACGTGAAAATAATACAAAATTTATTAAGTATAGTCCCCCCTCCGGTTAATCAATTTTGATGAAATTTTTACAGTCATATCTTAGGCATATTAATACATCAAATATCAAGTTTGATTAAAATCGTTAGAGCCGTTTTGGAGAAAATCGAAAAAAACATAAAAAGTCATAAAATAAAGTACCCCCTCCCTTTGAGCAATTTTGATGAAATTTTGCTGTCACATCGCGGGCATATACTTACACTAAATACCCAATTTCAGGTTCGCACGGTTTATAGTTTTTGAGCTAGTCTGTTCACACACACACACACACACACACACACACACACACACACACACACACACACACACACACACAAACACAGACCATTTCGCGGTACTTGGTCATTTGGACTCAGGGGACCCCAAAACGTGTATTTCCGTTGAAAACCGGAAGTCGAAATTTTTCACGATCGCAATACTTCCACGTACTATATATTTCATATATAGGTAAGTGAAAGTAAAAAGACGTCAATTTCTAATCTAAGTAAGTTGGTAAGTGAAAGTTGTGAGTTGCGCGCATCGAACCAGATTTTTTATTTTGATTAGTTTTAAATCTGCAAATAATCAATACTCTGCAAAAATGCATTTATTTCAAATTTCACGAATGTTCAGAAGCCAGTGTTTGTAACCATACTACAACTATGAGAGCATTATTGTTAAATTTAAAGATAACCAGTTTATGTCAATATAAGTAAGGTTTAGATAATGTGAAATCTTCGACTAATTAATTATTATTTATCACATTTATATCCTTGATTTATCAGCAACACACAACTTTCACTTACCAACTTACTTAGATTAGAAATTTACATGTTTTTTTAATTGTCATTTCTATAAATAATATAAAAAATATGACTTGATTTTGATTAAAAATGATTAATTTTAATTAATTTAATTTAATTAATTAAAGCCGTTTTTGAGATATTCGAAAAAAATGTAAAAATTGGAAAAAAAGTTATGAAATAAAGAGCCCCCTGCGTTTGACCAATTTTGATGAAATTTTGGCCTTAATATCGTGAGCATATACATACACCAAATATCCAGTCTGATAAAAATCATACAGCCGTTGTTGAGTAAATAAACAAAACACGCGAACATAAGATAAAAAACATTTTATAAAAAAATATTAAACCGACTTCGAAACCTAGGAACCAGTAAAAATAAATTCACTGAAAAGTATGAAATAATTACCTTCTGATTTTTATGAACACACAGCAAAATTGAAAATGGTATAAAAAGTGAAAAAGTGCAATAAGACGAATAATTTTATTTTGATTTGTACAAATACACACGAATTGTTAGTAAAAATTATTAAATTTAAATATTAAATACTATGTTCAATACAACACAATCTTTTCGGAGGCGGCGCAAAATTTAAGATTGTTTACACTAGACATTATGAAAATCTTCTAAATGGATCCTCTCTTCCCAGCTATTGAATTCAATGCCTACTAATGGAATTGTATCAGTAACATATTATTTCTATTTTGCACCGCCTCCGAAAAGATTGTGTTGTATTGAACATAGTATTTAATATTTAAATTTAATTTTTTTTATTAACAATTAGTGTGTATTTGTACAAATCAAAATAAAATTATTCGTCTTATTGCACTTTTCCACTTTTTATACCATTTTCAATTTTGCTGTGTATTCATAAAAATCAGAAGGTAATTATTTCATACTTTTCAGTGAATTTATTTTTACTGGTTCCTGGGTTTCGAAGTCGGTTTAATATTTTTTTATAAAATGTTTTTTATTTCACAATTTTTAGTTGGAGAAGATAACAAATGTAGAAAACCGTACGTTGGTTTAAAAATTTCGTTGGTAATTAATTAGTCGTTGATAAAATAAACGTTGGTTTAAAAATTTCGTAATCTTTTTACGCTCTACCACGTTTGTCTTTCCCAGGTCTTTTTATTATACAATAATTGTATAAAATTATTATGAAATACACTTTACCTTTTCAATTTTATTAATACACACAGAAAAGTGCGAAAGCGGTGCGTGTATTATACACCTTTCAACACACTATGTTTTATGATTATAAATGGATTTTTTTTTTTTTTTTAAAAGATCAATGTTCAATTGGGAAGGGAACACATAAAATGTTTGACAATATTTTTCTTTTGCTAAATGTCGTCAGTACTTGTCATTTACGTAGAGAATCAGTGTTCCGAGACGTGTTGAGTTAATTATACATAAATACACAAATCCGGCCATTCAAAGATAAGTCACTGAACAGTCAAGATTTTGGCCGGTTTTAGACAAGATATCGTTAATGGAGAATCAATGAGGATGCTAATATGACCTATAGTAAATTTGAAAGTAATTTTTAAATTTTGATTGCTTGAATATCCTTCTGAAAACTATGGCGATATTATACACGACTTCATTGGATTACATCATTGGGTAGAAGTCCCTGCAAAAAAAGGGGCAACCATAAAATTTATCGATATCAAAAAGACTGCCCCGCTAGGATAGAAGCAACAGGGTTTGGGACCCATTTTATGGTTAATTTATTATTACGAAGGATATTATTATTCTCCGTATTAGACTACTGATTTAATTCAAAAGTTTGAGTCAATTATGTTCGTAATTCCCTTCGATGAATTTTTGACTAATTTTATTACCGAAGTACTAAGAATTATATCCTTCGTAATAAAACATTATTCAGAAAATAAATTGCTAAACACTGTTGCTTCAATTCTAATGGCGTAGCATTTATCATCATTTTTATCGATCATTTTTATGACTGCCAAATTTTCGCTGAGGGGACTTTCATACAATGAGGTTTTTTTCGGGGAGTTATCAAGTTTTACTTGGCATTTTTTATTGATGGATGGACATCAGCAAAAGCCTCAATAGTTGTAGAAACAAAATTAAAAACAGATAATAGTAATACGGATAACATAAAATAAGTTCACCCATGAAGAATTGGCACAAGACCTCCGGCAAGATATTAAACAATAACCGAGTGTATCCGGAAGAAGACAGAGGTATCTGAATCCTTTATTAAGTCAACTGAAAATGAGCTTTTCCAGGAATTATTGTATTCTTTTTTAATGTGCATAGTCAATAAAAGATAGAAATCAAAATCTAATTTAAATCAATAATAGCTACGATTTTAAATTTAAACGATCCTTCGGGAACTTGAGGAAGTCTTAAATTCTGCTTTAAAACGATTACCAATACTCAGTCTTTCTTGGAATTCCACGAATTTTGTGATCTTATGATTATGGTGTCCAACCGTTGATTAGATCTAAATTAAGAAGGTTTACTGTTATCGGTGAATATACATCTATCTATTATTTATGCTGATATCGCTACAGAAAACGACAGCGATATTATATTCTGCTGATATTTATATCTTCATTTAAATCTAATGTTGAAAAATTAGTTAAGGTTATGTATAGGTTTGTTCCAACAAGCACGTAAAACACATCGATAACTAACAGACTGCTCATGTTCTCCCCCCACTCTTTTGATTCTGAATTTGATTGGTTGGTTTTCCCATTTGTTTCATCCAGCAGTAATACAATATTTGGATTTGTTAGTCATCAATTAGTTTTAATAGCTTGTTGGAGCATACCTTATGTTATATATGCCATATGTTTTTCCAATAAATAAACAATTTGAGCGATAATTAAATAATTATTTTCATGCTTTTTCTTGATAACTTCTTAAATAAATTAGGAACCCCATGAAGGTTTAAATGGGACCACCTTGGGAAAATACTCTACAAGATGCAAAAGGTTTCGTTCCAATTGGTCCACCCATCTCTGAGTAATCGGTGAACATACATAGAAAAAAAAAAAAAAAGTCACATACGTATCGAATAGAGTAACCTCCTCTTTCGTTTGTTTGTTTGTTTGTTTGTTTAACGTCCATTTTTATGCTACTTGGGCTAATCGGACGATGCTACAGTGGGAGTCCTAAATTTCGCCTATCCAGGTATAATTAGGATAGGGATCTTTAACGAGTACCTGACATCGTACAGGCTCGGGACCTCCATTTTACGTCCTATCCGAGGGACGGCATAGCTAAGGATTTTTTACTCCCATTAAAAAATCCTAGGGCCACCGCTGGAATTGAACCCGCGATCTTTAGTATTGTAGGTTGCCATGCTAACCACAACACCACAGGTGACCCCACCTCCTCTTTCGTTCGAAGTCGGTTAAAAAAAGTTTATTAAATTAAAGTACCACTCCGTTTCACCAATTTCGATGAAATTTCGGCTGTCGCATCGCTGGCATATACATACATTAAATACCTAGTTTCATCAATATCATTCAAGCCGTTTTTTAAGTAAATAAAAAAAAAAAAAAAAAAAAAAAAAAAAAACACTTGCAAGTGAGACAAAATTTATTAAGTAAAGTGCCGCCTCCGATTGATCAATTTTGATGAAATTTTGACTGTTGTATCGCGGGCACATAGACACATCAAATATCAAGTTTAATCAAAATCGTTAGAGCCGTTTTTGAGAAAATCGGAAAAAACGTAAATATTAGACAAAATTCTTTAAATAAAGTACCCCCTCCGTTTAACCATTTTTGATGAAATTTTTGCTGTCACATCGCGGGCATATACATACAACAAATACATAATTTCAGTTTTGTACGTCCTAAAGTTTTTGAGCTAGTCTGTTCACACACACACACACACACACACAAACACACACACAGTCCATTTCGCGGGACTTGATTATTTGGACTCAGGGGACCCCAAAACGTGTATTTCCGTTGAAGACCGGAAGGCGAAATTTTTCACGATTACAATACTTCCACTTACTATATATTTCATTTATAGGTAAGTGAAAGTAAAAAAAGGTTATATTATTTTTCTGCCAATTAAATACTTACATAGGCACGCTGTCTGTCATGCAGTTACATAGGCTTATACATTAAAAATATCATAAACCCGCTGTAATTATATCATGTATGAGAAGTGAACGATGTGGCAGAGGACTGGATGCGCCCGAGTCACTGGCGCCTTTTCGCCGCTAAGGTCTCCACTATATAAGTCCAGATTGCTAACCATTAACATCCAGCTTTACCTCCAGTGAGTTCAAGAAATTAGTGCAAGACAATGGAATCGTGGACCTGGCAATTGCACCATACTATACGTTGTTGAATGGTCAGGCAGAAAGGTATGTTCAGAGAATACAAAGGTCATTGAAAAAATGATGGAGAGACCTGGTAAACAACGCAAAAAATTTAATGAACTCCTAGCAGCTTTCAGAAGGACACCACATACTATAACCCACAAATCAACGGCAAAGCTCTTATTCTCAAGACTGAAAACTAAATTAGATTTAACAAAGCCTAAAGGAGTCAGAGATGAAGGAGAAAGTGGGGAGGGGAAGACATAAATGAAGAAGCAAGAAATTTCGAGGTAGGCGATCCAGTGATGGCGCGGATTTACAACGATCGGCTCAGGTATTAGATTCGAGGTTTAGTGAAAAGGAGGATCGAAGGACTGATGTACATCGTCGATACTGAGGAAGGAATCACCATCCGACGACATGTAGATCAGATGAGGAGAAGACCATCGAAATAAGGGTGGAGGAGTTATTATATCGTTATCAAAATAGTTCACATAAAACTATAATAAAAATATACTTTTATATAATTCTTGATACATACATTAAACG
The DNA here is from genome assembly GCA_911387785.2 of Aelia acuminata. NCBI lineage: Eukaryota > Metazoa > Arthropoda > Insecta > Hemiptera > Pentatomidae > Aelia > Aelia acuminata. The sequence continues at coordinate 71,998,793 of OU426978.1, read as the reverse complement.
AATAAGAATTTATTTAACTTATAGCTTTTGTTTCTCATATTTTCTAGGGGGGGGGGGGGTGAGGCAGTCCTCCCATGCCCCTACATGTGGATGCCAGATTAAACCATTGGTTCAAAATTCTTTGAAATACGATTAGCCGATAAAAAGTTATTAATCAAAAAATTAAAGCCATGTATTTCATATTTATTTTTTAAATTAAAAAGAAATATTTTAATTAGCATTTTAAAGAATGCCCAGGTAAGCTATGTACCATTTTCAGTCCCTTGGACTAAACTTTTGCCCACAGCTCTCCTTGAGTTGAGGAGAACAACTACTTGCAGCTGACATATGGATAAGCTTTACGACTGTTTAAATGACTATTTGAACCCTTTACACGGGATTACTTGAAGCGCCTGCAGCAGTATGCTTAAAAAAAGTCGAGCGATGCACCAGCTTTCACTCCTAAGGACCTCAAGACACATTCCTATGCCTTTCTGAGAACATGAAGTCAGGGAGCCACTGTTTCCACTCTTCAACGGAACACAAGTTCTCAGTTCTCAGGAGTGGAAATTCATCGCGTTGGACACTGATTAGCGTCGACCTTCTGAAGCAAGCATATATTTTTGAGGACAGAACCAGCACACCTTCTACTCGTACACATTCGCTGAAGCCATTTTCAGACACATGGTCTCGAAAAAGATACATTATCTGAAGTTATGTGACGAGTTAATTGGTGGGAAGATATGTTAAGCAGCGCTTTCAAATTTTAACTTATATTTTCTTAATTGGAAACGCTGTGGTGTATCGTTTAATTACACCGTTTCAAATTTATTTATATTGTTTTAGAGTGAAATTAGATTACAGCTAACAAAATAAACGTTTACCGTTGATTTTAGGCAATATTGGAAAGGGCTTGGTGCAATCAAGTAAATTGCAGAATGAATAGTAGCTAACAGTATCAGTGTTTTCTCCATGAAGAATTCCTAGTTTTTTCAACACTGCTTCATATATTTTGTTATCAAAAAATAGCCCAAAGCTCTTGCAAACGTTGTAAACAGTTGAAAGAGGTAAGCAGCCACAGCCCTCCTATAAAATAAATAAATATCTTTATTGTAACAGCATTTCCTTTAAATTATTGCATTTAATAAAAAATTTGATAAGATAAACTGGTTGTTAAATGAAATTTTGCTAATTTCTGCTGTACCAATGTTAGTATATAACTTTAAGTAATAGTGCGGTATATATAATTCAGGTTGGGCACTTAGCCTGAATAAGAATCAAAGAAACTTTCATCACCTCGTTTTCTGTTAGAATCACAACTGGTTAAGCATTTTCGGAGGTGGAAAATGTTAAGATTGGTAAGGTCTATCATAGAAAAAAACAAAAATAATGGAGCATTTACCTTCTAATTTAACCTCTTACACATTAAATGTAACCTTTTCAAAATCAATTGTTAACATTTCGAAGTCATACTTATGTAACCATTTCGAAATCAATTGTAACCCTTTACAGGCTTGAATAAATTCATTTATATTGAGTTTTATTTATGTTTTTGTTTAAAAATAATTACTTAAATTCCTGTAATAACTTTTATTTTCGATTGCGCCAATTGATATGACAGAGCCCAGTTTGACCAAGTCGTCTGAACCAAAGAAGAAATTGAAACCTTAACCGACCGCAGAGTCTGCGAGTCAACAAATAATTCTGAAGTCTAATAATTATTTTTATTAGTCTTTGTACAATAACAATAACATTAGTGAATGGTCCCAGGTCATATATTCCGCCCTAACCATCCCTAAGGTCCAGTTCCCACGTCCGCTGGCATTAAGTTATGGTCCACATGCTTGACAACACAAGAAGGCCCTTCAGGCCAACCCTACATGCTGACTGACCGCTGTCTCACTGCGACAATATATTGGTCTCTCCCTATTAGCCTGTTGGCCTTTCCTCTTTTTGCTATAACACTTGCTTCCTGCTCTTTGATAGTCCCTTCAACATGGTCCTCATTTATCTTGATGTCCATAAGGGCCACCCCTGCCAGCTACAGCTCAGCCAATCATATGACACGGTCTAAGACAAAGGCCGCCCCAAGCCGGTTTGAACAATAAGAAGTAGCGGACTAAGACAAAAGGCCGCCCCCCAACCAGCTTACCAATCAGAAGACACGACTTTTCCCCCCGCTCTAGTGAAGAACTAGCAAATCCCCACTCCAAGCTCTCAATATATTTATCCCCCAAAACACACATAGGAACAGACAGATAGTAACACAGACAGAGAGTAATAGTTAGAGAGTATAGACAGATAGTAACACACACAGTGATGTATCTTGTAGTTAGTTCTAGAGACTTAGTAGAGAGTATCTTTGATATAATGATGTAACATTTTATATTGACAATAAAAGTTTAATCTAGAGTCTTGCTGGAGAATCTGTTATATATTTGGCGCTCGAACATCAGACGGTATTCATTGGGAACTCACTATTGCTAGGTATTCCCGTGTGACAATCACCGTCAGAACCAGACCCCCTGAAGAACATCAACTTTTAGACCCACTCTTGCGAGGTATCTACTGGTTGATGGATTGGCCCACTCTACCCGAGGTACCAATCTTCTTCAGAACTCCAGGACATCCAGTCACAGAAAATCACTCTTTCGAGGTATTCTGCACTGGCAGTCTTCTACTTGGCCCACTCATTACCAGGTACCGGAAGAAGACGGCGGATTTTCTTCAGTAAGATAAAGATTAATTTTTTATTTATTTATATTTTTTAGGAAATAATTTTGTATTATTAAAGTAAATAAGAAAGCTTTAATTTAACAATTTACTTAATAGTAATTGAAATTTAATGAGTATAATTTATTAATATTTATGAATATGGAATCATTTCGTTATAGTAAAATGCCTTATGCTAGTGGCAATTCTAATAATTTAGAACAATTAACCTTCGATTTATTTGAAATAAAAATTAATAATAATGAACAGCCTTCCGATTTTCTCGAAAGGTTGATTATTAAAAGAAATATTTTAATTCTTAAATATAAAAATGTAAAAATGATGAATAAAGACTTAATGATAAATCAATTAGAATCGCGAATATTATATCATTTTTATTCAAATATGCCATTAGATGTTCGGATAAAGTTGATGAATAAATCTGATCATTGAAGGAATCTAGATAATTTACGTTTATTATTAAATAGCAAGAATCATCTTCTTTCTGATAATGATTCGGTTTCATTTAAACCAAAATCAAAGGCAGAAAAAGAATATAATAATAATTACATTACGACAAATTTAGATAAACATTCCAAACATAATAAAATGAATAGCTCAAGACAAAATTATAAAATGTTGTCACCAGATCAAACCCATTTTTATAAAAATAAATATCCCAATAATAATGTAAAGCATAACAGATTTTTAAATGAGGGATCAATGAAAAATTACCAGCATCATCCTCCATACAAACATCTGGACTTAAATTTTAGTGAAGAAGACTCTAAAGACCAAAAAATTCGGGAATTAGAAGAACGGATTCAGCAACTATACGAAGCTGAGCGTTTTCTAAATATCGCGCAAAATCCTTCGGAAACATATAATGTAAGCAATGATACGCTAAAAACCGAAATCGTCAATAATATAATTTGCGACCAGGATATGCTAAATACCGAAATCGTCGATAATATAATTAGCGACCAGGATATGCTAAATACCGAAATCGTCGATAATATAATTTGCGACCAGGATATGCTAAATACCGAAATCGTCGATAATATAATTTGCGACCAGGGTATGCTAAAAACCGAAATCGTCGATAATATAATTTGCGACCAGGATATGCTAAATACCGAAATCGTCGATAATATAATTTGCGACCAGGATATGCTAAATACCGAAATCGTCAATAATATAATTTGCGACCAGGATATGCTAAATACCGAAATCGTCGATAATATAATTTGCGACCAGGATATGCTAAAAACCGAAATCGTCGATAATATAATTTGCGACCAGGATATGCTAAATACCGAAATCGTCGATAATATAATTTGCGACCAGGATATGCTAAATACCGAAATCGTCAATAATATAATTTGCGACCAGGATATGCTAAATACCGAAATCGTCGATAATATAATTTGCGACCAGGATATGCTAAATACCGAAATCGTCAATAATATAATTTGCGACCAGGATATGCTAAATACCGAAATCGTCGATAATATAATTTGCGACCAGGGTATGCTAAAAACCGAAATCGTCGATAATATAATTTGCGACCAGGATATGCTAAATACCGAAATTGTCGATAATATAATTTGCGACCAGGGTATGCTAAAAACCGAAACCGACAAAATCTAATATATATACACAATTAACAGAAAAAATTGTCTCTACAGGAGATATAATAAAAAAATTAAAATCTAAAATTAAATTAAAAATTCTAAAGATCCATAAATGGCGAAATAGGAAAAATTTAATATATTTATTATGGATGTTAAAACCGGATAGATTACGAAATCAATAATGGATTGTGACGGACTATAGCGAAAAAGAAAAAAAAGGTAAAATAAAAACAAATATAATAATAATAATTAGTTTTAAGATTGAATAACATAGTTTATTTAAAATAAAATCATAAAACTAGTAAGAAAGAACATAACATTAATTAACAGGACGTAAATAATAAACTTGCCGTAAAATAACTAAAATCACACTTAAAATATCGTAATATTAAAGAAGGATTAAATTCTAAAATCGATAGTGAGGTAGTAATAATACTTTCTATATGCAATGGTACATATAAAAACGAAATACTAAACAATTATAAAAATTTATATAAAATATAATAATTTAAAACAAATAATAATAATTTATAAATAATATAAAAACGAAATAATAAAAAATTATAAAAAAATATATAAAATATAATAATTTAAAACAAATAATAATAATTTATGATTAATAATTTAAAACTAAGAATAATGGTAATTTAAATGTAGTCCTCTTTAACAAAACAATAATAAATAAAATAAATAAATAAATAAAAAAAAAAGGGGTAATTTCAAACCACATTTTAACGAAAAGACGTATGGATAATAAGGTAAATAAAATCAATTTGTAGATTTAAGAAAAAGTTAAGATTTCGATTAATAACCAATTAAAACATTCTTTAATAAAAATTATATGATTTAAGAAATAGTATGCAAATGTCCTTATTCAGGATTATATATTTATAGTTATAATTGTTGCGGAATTGAGTTGGCTCTAGTAAGAGGCCAAGAGCTCACTAAGGCTGCTGACGCTTAAAATGGACTTTGCCAGATTCTTACTGTTTCCAACTCTACCTTACCTTATTACCTTAATTATATCACTAAGTACATATAATAATTATACATGAATTATTATTTAATAATTATCAATAAATAATAACTGATAATGAATAATTAAATATAATAGTAATAAATAATTTAATATAATAATAAATAAATAAACTGATAATAAAATAATAATTAATTCAAAAGGAAAACTTATGTGCTTAATGCCTTGTTAAAAAAAAAAACCTTCTACAATAAGGGAAAGTAAAATAAATTAATTTAGAAATTCAATAAAATATTTATTAGACATACATATCCTTAGCTTATGTATATATATACCTTAGCCATATGTATCCTAATATTAAGATGTGATACTAATTTTGAAATACAAATCAGTACATTATTGATATAATAGTTCTGTTATAATTATATAAATATTCTGTAATGATAATACATTATTAATCAGTTTAAATATATGTTATTTCTAAGCCTTTTTGGCAACAATAATAACAATAATAATACATAAAATATATGTGATGATAAAATTAAGTATTACATTGATCTAATTAGCGATTTTCTCTCGGTGAAAATGAAATTTATATATATATATTAATTTTATAATAGTCATAAAAAAGTTTTGATTAACATATGGTATGTCATATAACATTCGTAATCTTTTAGGATTTTGTAGTTTTACTATTGTATTTATCTTTATATCTAATTTAAAACCGATGAAAATATATATATAAAATATAAATATAAATTCATTATAGAAATTGATTTTTTTTTCTTCTTTTTTTTTCGAAAAGGCATTAATTATTAATGAACAAAATGATATCATATTCATTTATATTATTTGATTATAATTTTTAGCTAGAATGTGGCTATATTATGTAAGAAAAAATAGTTATCTTTTTAGAAAAGGAGTAGTTTTTATAGTAAATATTAAAGAAAAAATATTTTGTAGTAGCCAGATAGTTTATTTTATTGTGAAATGAAAACGAAAATTTGTATGTCACAGAAAAAATATGTATCTAAAAATATGATGAAGATATTAGAAGAAAAAGATTGCTTGGAATATGTTTTTAGTAATTACATTAATAAATTATACAGTAATATTAATAATTATAACAATATATAAAAGTATATTCACTTACAATGCTTCACTCATAGAAAGCATTTGTTTATTACTAGGTAGTACAGTATTATTTAACATTTTAATACTTAGTCAATAATTAGATCAACCTAATAATGATTAATTAGATTTAATAAGTCGTTTACTTTTATGTACCTTGAAATTACATATTATTATTAAATAAAAATGTTTTATTTACTGTAAGAGTTTAATTGAACTGAATTCGATGGTCCAATGAAATTATTATGTACTGTAACGTAAGTGAAACATAATTACTAGAAATGAAATATGTTTTATATTCAATTATAATCATAGAAAAAAAATATGTAATAGATAAATGATAGGTATTAGAATGTAAGTAATTATAAATGAAGGATCACTATTACCTATGTAATTATTAATTTATGTACTTATTACTAGTATTAATAATGATGTACAATTTTAATTTAAAAAAAAAATATGGGAATTATTGTAAAAAAAGAAAGAACTTATTAGGTATTAGTTGACTTATTGTATATTGTAGTGTTCATGGAATCTTGAATTAATGTAGGAAAGGACTATCATTGCACTTAGGTATTATTGTTGTAATTAGGCAATTTAAACATAGGTACTCACAAAACCAAATGTATCAACATTTAGCTACCCAAAATTACCAATGCACATATTAATTCAGAGCTTATAAGACCCTATAAAAAATTAATATAAAAAAAAAAAAATTATTTTAGCTCGGAGCCCTTGCTTGCTTCAAAAGGCGGGAGAAGTTAACAAATAATTCTGAAGTCTAATAATTATTTTTATTAGTCTTTGTTACAAACAATAACATTAACATTAGTGAATGGTCCTAGGTCATATATTCCGCCCTAACCATCCCTAAGGTCCAGTTCCCACGTCCGCTGGTATTAAGTTATGGTCCACATGCTTGACAACACAAGAAGGCCCTTCAGGCCAACCCTACATGCTGACTGACCGCTGTCTCACTGCGACAATATATTAACAACTTTATTACTTCCATATTCTGAGGTCTCTCCCTATTAGCCTGTTGGCCTTTCCTCTTTTTGCTATAACACTTGCTTCTTGCTCTTTGATAGTCCCTTCAACATGGTCCTCATTTATCTTGATGTTCATAAGGGCCACCCCTGCCAGCTACAGCTCAGCCAATCATATGACACGGTCTAAGACAAAGGCCGCCCCAAGCCGGTTTGACCAATAAGAAGTAGCGGACTAAGACAAAAGGCCGCCCCCCAACCAGCTTACCAATCAGAAGACACGACTTTTCCCCCCGCTCTAGTGCAGAACTAGCAAATCCTCACTCCAAGCTCTCAATATATTTATCCCCCAAAACACACATAGGAACAGACAGATAGTAACACAGACAGAGAGTAATAGTTAGAGAGTATAGACAGATAGTAACACACACAGTGATGTATCATGTAGTTAGTCCTAGAGACTTAGTAGAGAGTATCTTTGATATAATGATGTAACATTTTATATTGACAATAAAAGTTTAATCTAGAGTCTTGCTGGAGAATCTGTTATATATTTTGCGAAACTGAAGAATAAGGAAATATCTACTTATGTTGGAATTGTCTTCAGATAGGTCACGCATACCCTGAGTGCAAAAAACCAAGGGTTACCATCTTTTGCTACCGGAGTTACCCGAGTAACTTGTCCGACGTGCAAGAAACCGGGAAACTAGTGACTGGTCATGGTAATGGGGTCTCCCCTGGCCAAATACCTAAACTGAATGACTCCAAACTGAACTTACCTCCATATTTTAGAGACAATCTGTCACTAATGCAGGGGAAAGGTTGTCGATATTACCTTAACCTACAAATAGGCGACATATACCTGCCTTCATTAATCGATACATGGGCTACTAACTCATATCTTGGTTTAGAAGGACTATCTATATTGGAGCAGGTGGATTGCTCGCATATCAAGATACTACTGTATAAGGTAATATTAGCAAACGGAGTAGAAGAAACAGGGCATGATGCTATTGCCTTATCTGCTAGCATCCGTAGGTGTCCGAAGGAAGTTACCTTTTCCATCCTTCCAAATTTCTCTGTTCCTTCCCTTATCGGCCTAGATATCTTAAATGAGTGGTCAACAATTCTAATTCTACCTGGTAGTTAAATGAAAACCCAACGAATGTATTTACCTTCTCGACTTTTGAATGAACTCCTAAATTTCATTTGAATCAAGTTGGCCTAAAGACCGTTGAACCTGAAGTAGGTAAGATCAGGTTTCTCCTGCGATACAAGACGTTATTAATAAAGAGGTAGATCGAATCCTGGACGAGGGCATCATCGAGCATTCCTAGAGCCCGTGTTTATGGTAAAATACCAAACGGAAAGTATAGATTTTGCGTTGATTACCGCAAGGTAAATGCGTGTATCAAGAAAGATGCCTACCCATTAACCAATTCGACATGCTTACTAGACCAAATGCATGCCTGTAGATATTTATCAAAAATTGATTTAGCCCAGGCCTACCATCAGATCCGTTATCACATGAATGCAGAGCAATTTCAGCGTTCAATGTGTTGGGCAAGGGATTCTTTCACTCGAGAAGCTTCCTTTCGGATTATGCGGCGGACCTGCCACATTTTAACGCCTTTTGGACACAATGATTTCACCCGATTTGGCTCCCGCATTTTTTGGCTACCTAGACGACATTTTCGCTACAAATAGCTTCGATGAACACCTTCGTTATCCTAAAATTGTCTTTAAACGCTTAAGAGATGCAGAACTAAAAATCAACTCTGAGAAATGTATGTTCGGCTGCACAGAAATTAAATACCTTGGCTTTGTAATTAATAGGAATGAACTACAAGTCGATCCAGACAAGATAGATAAATTGCTGAAATTACCTCTAAGGACATAATGAATCACTTTTGATGATTGATGCAATCGATACGAGGCCATGCCACGGGTTAGAAATGTCGATGCGGAACCAGAGATAAAAATTAATCTGGAAGGCATTATTAAAAAGGGGCAGCTCAAACAGTTTCTACATAGATAGAATTGTAAATATACGACCTTCTGCTGGATACCGGAGCAACCATGACAATCCTAAATCCGAAAATTGTTCCTGCTCAAAAGATTTCAGCAACGACATGAGCACTATGTACAGCTACAGGACAGCCTAGAAGAAATTTGGATTCAAGCTGGACTTGTCGAAGGAGTTAGTGACCCTCGGGAACGAAGAAGTAATCCTTCGGCGTGGAAAGGATCTGTCGGCACGAGTCCTGTTATTAGAAGATGTTACTCTGCCGCCACAAAGTCGTCTTAACCCAAGAGACAATGGATGGGAGCCTTCCTGAGGGCCAATGCGTGCCCTCTAATAATAATTGTTGTATTATCATCATCTCAGTACTTGGAATGTGTCATTTATTATTCCAACAATATCTGTTCAGTCTCAATATATATTTCCAATCAAAAATCAAACCAACTGAACTTCGCGCCGCCTTCAATATACAGCACCCGCCTTTCAAATATGTAAATAATCTAGTATATGGGACTCGAGGAGGCACACCTGTCGCAGAGGACAAACGCCACTTCTCATCACTATACCTCTGGATCTTGAACAGGCGTGGTCATCATTGTTACAAACGCTCTTCGCTTGCATCGTACTCGAAACAGTGAAGATTGTCTTCCAAGCAACGCTTTTTCCCAGATCAAGGTGCATTATTACTTTAATGAAGAAATGTTTGGTATTATTCACCGCAGTATTGTGAGTACCTTTAAAAATCATTTCTTCACGTTACCAGGTGAAGCTATTTCCGAGCATTGCTCATTAAGGACTATTAATTCGAGCTTCACCATAGTAAAACCAGATCAGTCACAGTGTTAAGTTTGTCGTATATATTCTTGAGTGTGAGAGTTCGCCGAAATTGTATAGATCCTGCCAGTTCGCCGATCTTTATAATATTTGTTAACCAAAGCAATAGCGATTTAATTCTTTTATTATCATTCAGTAACTTCTTAATAATTATTATTCTTGTAATTAATGTTTTATTCCTCTTTAATATAATCATAATCATTGAGCCGGCTAGTATGCATGTTTTAGTGTTTTTAGGTTAAGCTTAAACGAGTTTAAATATTATTTCCCATACTAAAGGTCGCAGGTTCGCGCCCAGCGGTGGCCCTAGGATTTTTTAATGGTTGTAAAAAATCCTTAGCCATGCCGTCCCTTGGATAGGACGTAAAACGTAGGTCCCGAGGCCTGTACGATGTCAGTTACTCGTTAAAAATCCCTATCCTAATTATACCTGGATAGGCAAAATTTAGGACTCCCAATGTAGCATCGTCCGACTAGCCTTAGTGGCATAAAGTGACGTGTTAAGAGTTTAAGAGGTATTTTTCATTTATTAATTCCTTCAGTGATTCTCTTCTATTGTATGTCATTTGTATTTGTTTTGATTGTATCAAGTCAGTATCAAGTATCAATTCAAAATTAAACATAATTGGCAGCACTCGTTGTTCGTTATTAATTTGTTTTGTTTCTTTATTCTCCTCTTTTCCTGTTATCTAAATAAATTAAAAGCTAAACAATACCCCTCCACTTATCCCTTCTCCCCGTCTTACCCCCATTTACCACCACATAAGAACAATGTCATTTTAACCATTCATGTTTATGCACTGTCACTTTTTGGCCACCTAGATGAATTTCGAAAATTTTCCTCCACTATTTCAACCATCTACTCGAAATTTCTGAAACCACCTCAAGTCAACATATGCTCTCAAGTCAGCCTTCCTAACTGTACCCTGCTCCTTGGGTAACACCGGTAGAGTTGAGAAGACCATTATTTTTGTCCATGACAAAATCCTCTTTCTTTCCCTGCAATTTCTTTTCCCCACACATTGAATATCTGTTTGCTGAAATATCCACCATTTCATATCCGTTACGCTTCGGTGTCATGTACCGTCCTCCGAAAGTACCCTTTGATGAAAAATGAAAACCTCTACAACTAGATCCTTTCCTATTCCAACATTCTGCTTTATTTATTTATAGTCCCTTACGACCCTTCCTGTCATACCTAATATATAGCTGGCCCGATCTTTTAGTCCTCGATATTCCTAAAAAACTCCTCGCCTCATCACGGAGGATCGGGTTCTGATCTGTTTACACATGAAGTCTCCTAAAATATCCCCCTAAATTATACTCTTTCGAGACCTTTATTCATTATCGACTGCAATCCTAGCGCCTTATCTTAAGAACATCCTATAAGATTCTATGTGCGCCTCAAACTCCGTTGACACCGTGGTGGACTCCTCAACCACTCACCTCCACACTATCCTGGACTGTAATGCTCCTCTTAAAGTCAGGACATTCAAGCATCCTCCAGCCCCTTGGGTAACACCTAGACTGAGGAATTGGCTAAAGCGAAGAGACGCGACTAGACGGAGATTCAGGCATACCCGACTGAGGATTACCCCTTCAAGCTCTTATGAATAAGCACTTAATCCTTAATCAGCCATGCCAAATCGCACTACTTTCAACAATCCCTATCCTGCACTCCTGACCCAAAGCTAACTCTGACTTTGTCTCCAGCTCCTCCCATCATTCACGATCACCAACTCTGGCCCCTTCTTATTCCCTCTTGAATCATTGCAATTGACTTGGTGTAGTAGAAAATGCTAGTACCGTACATGGGCCAGACCCCCCTACCGTGTACCCCCACCCACATCCCTATAAATCACATATCGTTGTGTTCCTTGCAATAAAATATTAAGAAAAAGCCAATGTTCCAAGAAAAAAATTTGGCACACTATTACAAAATGGCGTAAAAACATGGCGGAATGACGAAATCGATTTGACTTCGTTTTTTGATTACTGACATTCATCATTATGTTTGTAATGTGTTTATTAAAGCTGGATAGTCAGAATAAATAAAGAAAAACGTACAAAAACAATTAGTCTAGACAAAATAAAAAGTCGCTCGCTAAGAATTAAAATGCTAAGTTAATTTGTGATTGAACGGCCATCATTAACGAAAAACACCGTGAAATAAATCATATGGAGCAACTATTCTTCTTTATAAATCACTGGTCAATTTGAAAATATGTAACCTAGGTTCCCAGAAAACGGACCTTAAGGCCCGATGCACACGGACGACACTTTTCTGCGATGCGGACTATAAGCCAGGTCAGGGGTACCTGGAGAATAATGGTAAATCCGGTCGGTCCATTGTACTCCAGGTACCCCTGACCTGGCTTATAGTCCGCATCGCAGAAAAGTGTCGTCCGTGTGCACCGGGCCTAACGGGGAAAAGGCTCCGGTGCGGCATCCAGTATTCTGCCACATCGTTCAGCCCTCATGCATGGTATAATAAGAGTGGGTTTAAGATATTATTTTGAATGTATAACCGAGTCAATCAAAAGCTATTTTTCTCAAAAATAACATTAATGATGTACACATAATACGGTAACACCTTTAAATTTCATCCAAAACAAAATCTACTGTTGCTCTAAAGTGACTATTTTTTATGAAGAAAAAAAATCTTTGATATCAATACTCATTGTTAGCATACCTAATGGATTAGTTTAGTAATTGAAGTCAACCTAATCTATAGTAATTTTAGTATACCTGGTCAAGTAGTTTGAAATTGGCCAATAGTTCAAAAAAGGGAAATGGGGGAATTCTCTTCTTTAGCTTGTTTCTTAATGAAGAAATGTATGAAATAAATTCTCCTATGACATATTTTCCGTTATTTATAGGGACAAACCGCATTGCGTCCCTTGCTCCTGATTCGTCAGTGAATGTTTTAATTCCGAAGGTATGACCCAATCCTACTGCCAGAATGTTCTTATTCCTACAACAATAATCTATCGTAACTTAAAAATGGACAAACTCATATATGCATATGTATGTATGAACATATAATACACACACTAAATTATAATATTTTATAAATCATTTATCGCATGTCCAAAGTAAGACTGTTCTAAACTTTTTTAAACATCGATGTTTTGACCAAAAACAATTTGACGCTATGCAACTCACAAATTTCACTTACCAACTTACTTTAATTACATTGACGTGTTTTGTTAACCGTCATTTCTCAAAGTCACCCCCACTGTAGCATCGTCTGATAAGCCCGATTAGTAGCATAAAGGGACGTTAAAAAAACAAATCGATTGGGAAAATCAACCAATCAAATTCAGAATCAAAAGAGTGGGGGAGAACATGAGCAGTCTGTTAGTTATTGACATGTTTTAAGTACTTGTTGGAAAAAACCTGATACATAACTTAAACGTGAAAATGATGCAAAATTTATTAAGTAAAGTCCCCCCTCCGGTTGATCAATTGTGATGAAATTTTTACACTCATATCTCGGGCATATAAATACATCAAATACCAAGTTTGATCAAAATCGTTAAAACAGTTTTTGAGTAAATAAAAAAAACACGTGAAAATGATACAAAATTTATTAAGTAAAGTCCCCCCTCCGGTTAATCAATTGTGATGAAATGTTGGTTATCACATCTTTGGCATATAAATACATCAAATACCAAGTTTGATCAAAATCGTTAAAACCGTTTTTGAGTAAATAAAAAAAACATGTGAAAATGATACAAAATTTATTAAGTAAAGTCCCCCCTCTGGTTGATCAATTTTGATGAAATTTTTACAGTCATATTTCAGGCATATAAATAGATAAAATACTCAGTTTAATCAAAATCGTTAGAGCCGTTTTTGAGAAAATCGAAAAAAACTTAAAAAGTTAATAAATAAAGTACCCCCTCCCTTTGAGCAAATTTGATGAAATTTTTGCTGTCACATCGCGGGCTTATACATACTCTAAATACCCAATTTCAGGTTCGCACGGTTTATAGTTTTTGAGCTAGTCTGTTCACACACACACACACAGACACACAGACAGACACACACACACACAGACCATTTGGCGGGACTTGGTTATTTTGACTCAGGGGACCCCAAAACGTGTATTTCCGTTGAAAACCGGAAATCGAAAATTTTCACGATCGCAATACTTCCACTTACTATATATTTCATATATAGGTAAGTGAAAGTAAAAATTAAGATGATGCAAATTAATATTTAAATAAGTAATCATTAATATCGTTTGCTATGTTATTTAAAAAAGTTGTTAAATAAGATTTTAAATGTCGGTTAAGTAAATAATTAATTAAAGATATTAAATTAGGATAGTTTTTATAAATACGCCAGTATAAAAATCTGGTGCGTGCGCGCAACACACAACCTTCACTTACCAACTTACTTAGATTAGAAATTGACGTGCTTTGCTAAATATCATTTCCCAAAGTCGCACATTTTTCTGCATTCATATCTTATTTTTGTTAATCGTTAAAGCCGTTTTTGAGTAAATAAAAATCTGGTGCGTGCTCTCAACACACAACTTTCAATTACAAACTTACTTAGATTAGAAATTAATGCGTTTTGTTAATTTTATCATATCGCATATTTAGCCATTTCTTATTTTTAGGAGTAACGAGAGACAGTTAATCTCTCCATATAAATTAAAACAAAGGTACTTTATAGGAAACAAAAAAACAAACAAACAAAAAAAGCCCCTACCCCATTTAAGCCCCTCAGAACATTTTAATAATGATAAAGTTACCTGATATTAAATAATATCTAATCTTCATTAAACATAACGAATTTTAGACGAATGATAGAAATCATTAAAGCCGTTTTTGAGATCATCGAAAAAAAGGTTAAAATTGGAAAAAAATGATGAAATAAAGTGCCCCCTCCGTTTGACCAATTTTGATGAAATGTTGGCTACCACATCTTTGGCACAAACATACATCAAATACCCTGTTTAATTAAAATCGTTAAAGCCTTTTATGAGTAAAAAATCTGGTGCGTGCGCGCAACACACAACTTTCACTTACCAACTGACTTAGATAAGAAATAAATGCGTTTTGTTAATGCCACTCCTCAAAGTTACTCATTTTTCCAAGTTCATTTCTTATTTTTGTTTTCATTTGCTCAGAACATTTGAATAATGATAGCGCTTACCTGATATTAAATAACACCTAATTTTCATTAAACATGACGAATATGATGAAAATCGTTAAAGGCGTTTTTGAGATAATCGAAAAATTGGAAAAAAAAAAGTTATGAAATAAAGTGCCCCCTCCTGTTGTTAAATTTTGATGAAATGTTGGCTATTACATCTTTGGCATATACATACATCAAATACCCAGTTTGATCAAAATCGTGAAAGCCGTTTTTGAGTAAATAAAAAAAACACATGAAAATGATACAAAATTTATTAAGTAAAGTCCCACCTCCGGTTAATCAATTTTGATGAAATTTTGGCTATCACCTCTTTGGCATATACATACATCAAATACCCAGTTTGATCAAAATCGTGAAAGCCGTTTTTGAGTAAATAAAAAAAAACGTGAAAATAATACAAAATTTATTAAGTAAAGTCCCCCCTCCGGTTAATCAATTTTGATGAAATTTTTACAGTCATATCTCGGGCATATAAATAGATGAAATACTCAGTTTAATCAAAATCGTTAGAGCCGTTTTTGAGAAAATCGAAAAAAACCTAAAAAGTTATTAAATAAAGTACCCCCTCCCTTTGAGCAATTTTGATGAAATTTTTGCTGTCACATCGCGGGCATATACCTACACTAAATACCCAATTTCAGGTTCGCACGGTTTATAGTTCTTGAGCTAGTCTGTTCACATACACACACACACACACACACACAGACACACACACACACAGACCATTTCGCGGGACTTGGTCATTTCGACTCAGGGGACCCCAAAACGTGTATTTCCGTTGAAAACCGGAAGTCGAAATTTTTCACGATCGCAATACTTCCACTTACTATATATTTCATATATAGGTAAGTGAAAGTAAAAAAAAAACACGTGAAAATGAAACAAAATTTATTAAATAAAGTCCCCCCTCCGGTTGACCAATCTTGATGAAATGTTTGCTATCACATCTTTGGCATATACATACATTAAATACCCAATTTGAACAAAATCGTTAAAACCGTTTTTGTGTAAATAAAAAAAAAACGCGTGAAAATGATACAAAATTTATTAAGTAAAGTCCCCCCTCCGGTTGATCAATTTTGATGAAATTTTTACAGTCATATCTCTGGCATATAAATAGATCAAATACTAAGTTTAATCAAAATCGTTAGAGCCGTTTTTGAGAAAATCGAAAACAACGTAAAAAGTTAATAAATAAAGTACCCCCTCCCTTTGAGCAATTTTGATGAAATTTTTGCTGTCACATCGCGGGCATATACATACACTAAATACCCAATTTCATGTTCGCACGGTTTATAGTTTTTGAGCTAGTCTGTTCACACACACACACACACACACACACACAGACCATTTCGCGGGACTTGGTTAATTGGACTCAGGGGACCCCAAAACGTGTATTTCCGTTGAAAACCGGAAGTCTAAATTTTTCACGATCGCAATACTTCCACTTACTGTATATTTCATATATAGGTAAGTGAAAGTAAAAAAACCCCGTAAAAATGATACAAAATTTATTAAGTAAAGTCCCCCCTCCCGTAGATCAATTTTGATGAAATTTTTACAGTCATATCTCGGGCATATAGATACATCAAATACCCAGTTTGATCAAAATCGTTAAAACCGTTTTTGAGTAAAAAATCTGGTGCGTGCGCGCAACACACAACTTTCACTTACCAACTTACTTAGATTAGAAATTAATGCGTTTTGTTAATTGCCACTTATCAAATGAACAGAACAGTTAAATTATAATGCATTGGTTTGTCATTAAAGGCGTACGGCGCATGCGTGAGCTCAAGGTGTTTTTGAGTTGACGGAATATTTTTCTTTTTTTCTCCTGTATATGTTTACTTGATTCTCTTCATATATCATATTTAGCCGTTTCTTATTTTTAAGCGTGATGAGAGACAGTTAATTTCCCAATATAAACTAAAACAAAGGTACTTTATAGAAAAACAAAAAAAGCCCCTTCCCCATTTAAGCCCCCTCAGAACATTTTAATAATGATAAAGCTTACCTGATATTAAATAACAACTAATTTTCATTAAACATAACGAATTTGATAAAAATCGTTAAAGCCGTTTTTGAGATAATCGATCAAAAAGGTAAAAATTGGACAACATTTATTAAGTAAAGTCCCCCCTCCTGTTGATCAATTTTGATGAAATTTTTAGTCATATCTCGGGCATATAAATACATCAAATACTAAGTTTGATCAAAATCGTTAAAACCGTTATTGAGTAAAAAATCTGGTGCGTGAGCGCAACACACAACTTTCACTTACCAACTTACTTAGATAAGAAATTAATGCGTTTTGTTAATGCCACTTTTCAAAGTTACACATTTTCCACATTCATTTCTTATTTTTGTTTTCATTTGCTCTATAAACCCCTCAGAACATTTTAGTAATGATAACGTTTACCTGATATTAAATAACACTCAATTTTCATTAAACATTTCAAATATGAAAAAAATCGTTAAAGCCGTTTTTGAGATAATCTAAAAATTAGAAAAAAAGTTATGAAATAAATTTTCCCCTTCGGTTGATCAATTTTGATGAAATGTTGGCTATCACATCTTTGGCATATACATCAAATATCCAGTTTGATCAAAATGGTGAAAACCATTTTTGAGTAAATAAAAAAAAACACGTGAAAATGATACAAAATTTATTAAGTAAAGTCCCCCCTCCGGTTGATGAATTTTGATGAAATGTTGGCTATCACATCTTTGGCATATACATACATCAAATACCCAGTTTGATCAAAATCGTTAAAGCCTAGTTTGAGTAAATAAAAAAAAACACGTGAAAATGATACACAATTTATTAAGTAAAGTCCCCCCTCCGGTTGATCAATTTTGATGAAATGTTGGCTATCGCATCTTTGGTGTATACATACATCAAATACCCAGTTTGATCAAAATCGTGAAAGCCGTTTTTGAGTAAATAAAAAAAAAACACTTGAAAATGATACAAAATTTATCAAGTAAAGTCCCCCCTCCGGTTGATCAATTTTGATGAAATGTTGGCTATTAAATCTTTGGCACATACATACATCAAATACCCAGTTTGATCAAAATCGTGAAAACCGTTTTTGAGTAAATAAAAAAAACACGTGAAAATGATACAAAATTTATTAAGTAAAGTCCCCCCTCCAGTTGATCAATTTTGATGAAATGTTGGCTATCACATCTTTGGCATGTACATACATCAAATACCCAGTTTGATCAAAATCGTGAAAGCCGTTTTTGAGTAAATAAAAAAAAACACTTGAAAATTATACAAAATTTATCAAGTAAAGTCCCCCCTCCGGTTGATCAATTTTGATGAAATGTTGGCTATTAAATCTTTGGCACATACATACATCAAATACCCAGTTTGATCAAAATCGTGAAAACCGTTTTTGAGTAAATAAAAAAAACACGTGAAAATAATACAAAATTTATTAAGTAAAGTCCCCCCTCCGGTTGATCAATTTTGATGAAATTTTTACAGTCATATCTCTGGCATATAAATAGATCAAATACTAAGTTTAATCAAAATCGTTAGAGCCGTTTTTGAGAAAATCGAAAACAACGTAAAAAGTTAATAAATAAAGTACCCCCTCCCTTTGAGCAATTTTGATGAAATTTTTGCTGTCACATCGCGGGCATATACATACACTAAATACCCAATTTCATGTTCGCACGGTTTATAGTTTTTGAGCTAGTCTGTTCACACACACACACACACACACACAGACCATTTCGCGGGACTTGGTTAATTGGACTCAGGGGACCCCAAAACGTGTATTTCCGTTGAAAACCGGAAGTCTAAATTTTTCACGATCGCAATACTTCCACTTACTGTATATTTCATATATAGGTAAGTGAAAGTAAAAAAACCCCGTAAAAATGATACAAAATTTATTAAGTAAAGTCCCCCCTCCCGTAGATCAATTTTGATGAAATTTTTACAGTCATATCTCGGGCATATAGATACATCAAATACCCAGTTTGATCAAAATCGTTAAAACCGTTTTTGAGTAAAAAATCTGGTGCGTGCGCGCAACACACAACTTTCACTTACCAACTTACTTAGATTAGAAATTAATGCGTTTTGTTAATTGCCACTTATCAAATGAACAGAACAGTTAAATTATAATGCATTGGTTTGTCATTAAAGGCGTACGGCGCATGCGTGAGCTCAAGGTGTTTTTGAGTTGACGGAATATTTTTCTTTTTTTCTCCTGTATATGTTTACTTGATTCTCTTCATATATCATATTTAGCCGTTTCTTATTTTTAAGCGTGATGAGAGACAGTTAATTTCCCAATATAAACTAAAACAAAGGTACTTTATAGAAAAACAAAAAAAGCCCCTTCCCCATTTAAGCCCCCTCAGAACATTTTAATAATGATAAAGCTTACCTGATATTAAATAACAACTAATTTTCATTAAACATAACGAATTTGATAAAAATCGTTAAAGCCGTTTTTGAGATAATCGATCAAAAAGGTAAAAATTGGACAACATTTATTAAGTAAAGTCCCCCCTCCTGTTGATCAATTTTGATGAAATTTTTAGTCATATCTCGGGCATATAAATACATCAAATACTAAGTTTGATCAAAATCGTTAAAACCGTTATTGAGTAAAAAATCTGGTGCGTGAGCGCAACACACAACTTTCACTTACCAACTTACTTAGATAAGAAATTAATGCGTTTTGTTAATGCCACTTTTCAAAGTTACACATTTTCCACATTCATTTCTTATTTTTGTTTTCATTTGCTCTATAAACCCCTCAGAACATTTTAGTAATGATAACGTTTACCTGATAT
This sequence comes from Aelia acuminata, assembly GCA_911387785.2. Lineage (NCBI taxonomy): Eukaryota > Metazoa > Arthropoda > Insecta > Hemiptera > Pentatomidae > Aelia > Aelia acuminata. The sequence continues at coordinate 71,978,528 of OU426978.1, read as the reverse complement.
TAAATAACACTCAATTTTCATTAAACATTTCAAATATGAAAAAAATCGTTAAAGCCGTTTTTGAGATAATCTAAAAATTAGAAAAAAAGTTATGAAATAAATTTTCCCCTTCGGTTGATCAATTTTGATGAAATGTTGGCTATCACATCTTTGGCATATACATCAAATATCCAGTTTGATCAAAATGGTGAAAACCATTTTTGAGTAAATAAAAAAAAACACGTGAAAATGATACAAAATTTATTAAGTAAAGTCCCCCCTCCGGTTGATGAATTTTGATGAAATGTTGGCTATCACATCTTTGGCATATACATACATCAAATACCCAGTTTGATCAAAATCGTTAAAGCCTAGTTTGAGTAAATAAAAAAAAACACGTGAAAATGATACACAATTTATTAAGTAAAGTCCCCCCTCCGGTTGATCAATTTTGATGAAATGTTGGCTATCGCATCTTTGGTGTATACATACATCAAATACCCAGTTTGATCAAAATCGTGAAAGCCGTTTTTGAGTAAATAAAAAAAAAACACTTGAAAATGATACAAAATTTATCAAGTAAAGTCCCCCCTCCGGTTGATCAATTTTGATGAAATGTTGGCTATTAAATCTTTGGCACATACATACATCAAATACCCAGTTTGATCAAAATCGTGAAAACCGTTTTTGAGTAAATAAAAAAAACACGTGAAAATGATACAAAATTTATTAAGTAAAGTCCCCCCTCCAGTTGATCAATTTTGATGAAATGTTGGCTATCACATCTTTGGCATGTACATACATCAAATACCCAGTTTGATCAAAATCGTGAAAGCCGTTTTTGAGTAAATAAAAAAAAACACTTGAAAATGATACAAAATTTATCAAGTAAAGTCCCCCCTCCGGTTGATCAATTTTGATGAAATGTTGGCTATTAAATCTTTGGCACATACATACATCAAATACCCAGTTTGATCAAAATCGTGAAAACCGTTTTTGAGTAAATAAAAAAAACACGTGAAAATAATACAAAATTTATTAAGTAAAGTCCCCCCTCCGGTTGATCAATTTTGATGAAATTTTTACAGTCATATCTCGGGCATATAAATAGATCAAATACTCAGTTTAATCAAAATCGTTAGAGCCGTTTTTGAGAAAATCGAAAAAAACTTGAAAAGTTATTAAACAAAGTACCCCCTCCCTTTGAGCAATTTTGATGAAATTTTTGCTGTCATATCGCGGGCATATACATACACTAAATACCCAATCTCAGGTTCGCACGGTTTATAGTTTTTGAGCTAGTCTGTTCACACACACACACACACACACACACACACACACACACACACACACACACACACACACACACACACACACACACACACACACACACACACACACACACACACAGACCATTTCGCGGGACTTGGTTAATTGGACTCAGGGGACCCCAAAACGTGTATTTCCGTTGAAAACCGGAAGTCGAAATTTTTCACGATCGCAATACTTCCACTTACTATATATTTCATATATAGGTAAGTGAAAGTAAAAATGTTCCGATAAATAACGGCGCACAGTGGTTGAAAATCGACTATTTTCGGAAAAAAAACCTTGTCAAACTTGATATGTAAGTTGCAAAAAAATAAAGTTGATATTAAAATAACCACGACTAAATTTCCTATAAAATGTATAGGCTAGAGCCCCGCTTAACCGGCTCTTCAGATTAACCGGCAGTGTAAGGAAAATAGAAAAAAAAATTGATACATCGATTTTCGACTCAAGATCTGCTATTTTAAACACTTTTGATGTTTTATCCTATTAATATCCCTGCCAGTACTTGCAGTATAATTTTAGTTCATTAAAACACCCAATTTAGGTAAAGCGAATAAAGAAAATTATCATACATAGGAGATATCAATTAATTTTTTCGTATTATTTTAATTTTTAACTAATATATGTATTTTCAGACAAAAAATATAAGTTTTTAAGTGCGATTGTGGTTATCCGGCTTTAATATAAATTTGTTGAGGGATGGTGAATAGACTATTCAATATAGGTTTAATAATTACTACTCTGTAATAACTACAACAAGAACTAACAAATACAACGAATAACTTAATAGTAACTCTAATTCATTCTAAATTACAACCGGATTTTTTTTTTTATATGTATACAAATTTTTAATAAGCAAATGAATCTAAATATCTTGACCTCATTTTTAGAACGAAACATGTACTATTCAACACACTCACCGAAATACACGACGACTCGACAACTCCACTACCTCTATCTTATGATCCACCTCCGGTGTTTCGCCCCAAAAAATATCCATAAAGTAATCCAGAGACTTCCTAACAGAAAAGCACAGGGCCATGATCATATCACTCCCTTTACCCTTCGTCACTTTCATCGAAAAGATGTTTTGTTTCTTACACACACCCTATTATCCCCTTCTTTGGAAACTTTCCACACTCAAAATGATTCTAAACCCACAATTATTTTTTCATCTTACTGTCTTATCGAACTCCTACCTATTATGGGGAAACTATTTGAAATTTTTTTTGAACCGAAGCCTTTACTTAGTGACGTGGCGCCCAATCATCAGTTTGGTAATATCACTCCACTGTGGAAGCCATTCTTTTTTTTTTTTTAATAAATCTATTTTTTTTATAACTTCCTGACATTTTCTGATAAAACGAGACAAGAAAGTTTTTATGAGAAATCAGCTTATTTTCACCCAATTATCCAAGGTCATATTAATAAACTTATTATTAATATTTCCCATAAATATGCTAAAATCACGATAGGTGAAAAAGTTGATATAACATCGGCCTAATAACGATTCAGAATAACTTTATAAATGATGCTACAGACCTGGTAAGTAAGGCAGGATGTTTTACTTAACGAATAGTTATAACCTAATTCGAAGCACAAGCTCCGTAGCGTAGAAACTGCATGAAATAGAAAATGTAGCTAACTAATTAAAAAAAAATTCCACATGTACAGACGCAGGTGGACGCAGCTGGAATCTGTTTTAATATTTACTTAGAGGTATCTTCTTCTTTGAAAAATGGATATTAAAACTGCGCTCGGCTGCGCTTAAAAAGTATGGATTACCAAAAAATAAATTTGTCTTATTTTTATTGCATTTATTCGGGATTTTATTTCTGGGTTAAAACATAGAAAAAACAGCATCATTTTTATGGTAGTGTAATATGTGGGATCGCTTTTCATGATTATGAAGGAAAATCGCACCAATAAAAAAAAATGCGAGTTGCAAAAATATTTATGTGTCTGTAAATTTTTCGTTGAAAAATAAACTTTTTCAATAATCGACTTTCAAAGGGTCATAACAAGTGTAAAAATCGGAATATCTCCAAAAAAAATCATGGAATGCGTCAGGTAACTATTCTATTTATTAATAATAAAAAGAAAAACAACATTCAAAAACCTTCAAAAAATAGGTTTTTTCCGCCCTTCAACCACTGTGCGGCGCTGTAAAGCCCACTGGCATGAAATCATTTTCAGTTTTAATTTATATTATAGCTATGAAGCTTTTATTTTATAAGTAATCCGTGGATATTTCATAATAATAAAAATTAAATTTAATATAAACAAATATAATATCGATGTTTATTAATATTTACATAAGAAGTCATTAATACCAGTAACTAAATTATTAGAAAAATATGTACATTTTTAAATAGCAGTTAGTACAAAATTATATTAAGAATTAATGTAATTACATTAGGATAGGTTTTAAAAATACACAAACATAGATGTTTTGATAGATGACGGCACCGTAAAGCCCTGCAAAATAATTTAGAATTTCAAGTTATATTATTTCTATATAGCCCAAATTTGTATTAATCAGTGTATCTTTTACAAACAATTAAATAATAATATGAATAATTAAAGAAATTAAATTAGGATAGGTTTTAACACAAATGTGGTTAAAAATACACTAATGTAAAAATGTTTGATAAATGACGGTACCGTAAAGCCCGCTGGCTCAAAATAATTTAGGATTGTTAAGTATATTAAATTTATAAAGCCTAATTTAGTAGCAATCCTAGTACCTTTCAATAAATAATTAAACAATTGTACAATTCATTAAAGATATTAAATTAGGATAGGTTTTAAAAATATTTATATATAAAAATGTTAGCGCCGAAAAGCCCGCTGATGCAAAATTATTCAGGATTTCAATTTATTATTAAATTATTATAGCAATTAAAGAAATTGAATAAGGATAGCTTTTAAAAATACACAAAAGAAAAATTTGATGCCGTAAAGCCCGCTGATAAGGAATTATTGTAGGTTTCAATTTATATTATAGCTATGAAACCAAATTAAGTTGATATCATTCTATAATTTAAAAAAACTTTAAATAATTAAATGTGGTAGAAAAAATATTAACAATAATGCTAATTAATATTTACGTTCTATCATTTCAAATATCAGTTAGTACATAATTATGTAAAGAATTGAAGCAATTAAATGGGAATGGGTTCTCTTAAAAATACTAAAATATAAATATATGTTGATAACTGTCAGTGCCCCGCTGGTGCAAAATAATTCTGGATTTTATATTATAGGATGTTATAATTTTATTTTATATTTATATCATTGGAATTCATATTATAGCCATAAAGACCAATTTAGTAATAATCTTTCTACCTTTTACAATTAATTAAACAGTTAAATTTAGTTGAATCAAAATAAGTGATTGGGGCCAATGCAAATTATTCAGGTAAGATCGTTAATTTCACATTATATGTTATTAGGAAAAATTGTACGACTTTAAATATCAGTTGAGTATATAAACATATAAACAATTAAAGAAATTAGGATAGGTTGTTCTAAAACAAGACATACATTTATACAAATTTTCGCTAAATATCGGTGCCGTAAACCCCGCTGATGCAAAATAATTCTGGATTTTAATTTACATTATAGTCATAAAGCCTTTTTTATTAATAATCTGTGTATCTTTTACAATTAATTAAACAATTAAATTTAGTAGAATCAAAATAGCAAATTATTTATTCAATGCAAATATTATTTACGTAAAATCATTAATTTCATATTTTGTTATCAGAAAAAGCTGTGCGATCTAAATATCAGTTAAGTATATACATATGTAAACAATCAAAGAAATGAAATTAGGATATAGTGTTCTTAAACCACGCATATATAAAAAATATTTCGATAAATGACAGGGCCGTGAAGCCCGGTGGTGCGATAGTGCGAGGCTAAAAGAATAGGAGTTTCAATTGTTGGGATTGGTGCGGTGCGATGGGCGAAGGTGTGGGGCTAGGTGCGGTGCGCTTGCATGGCCAGCCTCATTGCAAAAGCTGTGTTCATTTTTTTTGCTTGATGCGAGCTGGTGCGAGGGGCTAGGGTCAGTGCGCCAATTTGGCCGAGGCCTAAGGCTAATCGGACGATGCTAAAGTGGGAGTCCTAAATTTTGCCTATCCAGGTATAATCAGGATAGGTATCTTTAACGAGTACCTGAGATCGTACAGGCTCGGGACCTCCATTTTACGTCCTATCCGAGGGACAGCATGGCTTAGGATTTTTTACTCCCATTAAAAAATCATAGGACCACCACTGGGCGCGAACCTGCGACCTTTAGTATTGTAGGTTGCCATGATAACCACCATACCACAGGTGACCCCGGTTGGAGCCACCGTCAGACAATGTGTTTGGGACGAGATTGTTGGAGTTCAATACATGTGGGCCTGGAACCTTCGAGGCTGGTCTTCTTACGACTATATATAAGGAGCGAGTGACTGGACCAGTTAGTCCTAGTCTTCGTCTTGACTGTGAAGCTCAAGCCATATGATTTGTGTTACAAAGTGATAATTATTGTAACATGCTTTAGTATTTGTGTTTTTATAATTCGTGTGACATTGACTATTATTATATTTTCTTTGAATAAATATTGTTAACCCCCAGAAGTGTTACAATATTGTAAATATGTCCAGTCATGAAATAAATACGTCCATCTCAATAATTTGAATATTATTTTCTTCCATCTCGAATTCTATCTATGATGGTTAATTGTCTTTTTTCTTACGATAACGTCGAACGAAGTTACGATAACGTCTCTAGCTGGTGGCAAAAGTTTGATATCTCCCTTATCATTGTATGAAATTCCCCTCAACAAAAATTAAGCAGCCATAAAAATGATTGGTATCAAAAAGCCTACCCCGCTAGAATTAAAGCGACAGTATTTTGCAACTCATTTTTTGATTTTTTGTTCCCTTCCCAATGGAACATTGGTCTTTTTTTTAAAAAAAAGTCCATTTCTAGTCGTAGGGAGGAGGTTAAAAGTTGTGTAATGTAACAACTGCACTGGATTTTTCACTTTTCTGTGCCATATGCCATGTAAAAACCATGTATTCATAAAATTTAAAAGGTGACTGTTTAATATAGTTGGGTTGATTTTTATTTGGCAACAGACCCAAGGAATAAATCTTGTCCTTCCCACCATGGATAGAATAGTTTTGTTTCACCTTAAATGTGGCTACCAGAACTAAACCCTAAACCCCTAAATGCATTTAAAATCTGTATAAAAACTTCGATTTTTTTTTTAGAAATCAACGTATGGCTGTCTACAAATTATTTCCCGCTTCTAAAAAGTATGAAATAAAAAACTTTTTATAAAAAAAAAAAAGAGGTCCAATAGTACAAAATCATTGCCAATTTTGCTGTCGGTTGGAGTAGTCACAGTCGGTTGAATCCGATTCCTTCCGGGAAGGAATTTGGTTCTGTTGGTCAGTTAAAATTATTTTGTAGCTTATAATCGTGATATCGCCTTTGTTCATAGTTATGATACCGATGTTGTATCCCCGTTATAATATGGCAAATGGCCATAATCTTCTTTTGTCATAGAATAATTTTGTGCCATATTGCTAATATCAGTATCAGTAATATCTTTATTATTAAATAATACCTCACTTGATTTACTTTCTTTTAACTTATAATTATTTACTTAGTGCTAAATAATTATAAGTTAAAATTTAACAATTAAAAAGACATTTAATTATTAATTTTAGGGATTTGCGAACATCACATTTACAGCACGAAGTTTCTCAAATAAGGATGTACAGAAATGAACATCCTATTGAGCACATTAAAAGAATTCTGCCATACCGAATTCTTATCCAAAACCGAATTATGGTTTTCCCCAAAAAGGTCAAAAAATAGACCATGTTATTAGAAATTTGCCCTAAGACTTAAAGATACCCTCAATAATCTAGTCATACGCAATTTGACCGATATGAAAAATAGTATCTTGGTCATTCTCCCAATGCATACGAATTTATGTCCCAATGAGATTATAACATTTGTGTGAAATTTCTAATAATTCAATTGCATCCACTGGTTAATAGAAAACCTCAGCTTGTTGTTCAAGAATTTTTATCTCAGTAACAATTTGTTTATGGGCCTACATTTTCACTTAAAATGTCAATTTCTATCTCCCTCACCTGTCCCAAAGCTCAAGTTGCTGATTTTGATGGCGGAAAAAAGATACGTATTCTTTTATTTATAACCTAATTTTTTTTCCATGCTTTTTAGAAGGTCTTAATTATTTGGTTTTAGAATATATTGCTATTTCCGAATTATAGAAAAAAATTTATGATCCATAATCTACCTGTCCCATAGATGCAACCTATAGGCGGGCGCAAGCGACGGTGCTGCTTCTGTACAGTAACTAAAGAAACGGGGATAAAAGCCGGGCAATTACCTGGGATTCATAGGGTTTTTTTGGCGTTTTTAATTTATTTTTCCATAATTAAAACCCGATTGAGCAAAAAATCATTTGAAAAATGTCTAATAGGTATTGCTCGGTCCCTCAGTGTTCAATTAAAAAATCAAAAGACGTGTCATTCCATTTATTTCCAAAAAATAAAAAGCTTCTTAAAGAGTGTATTGTAAAATTAAGAATAGATAAGCCTGTTTCGAAACATATGACGATATGTAGTCTTCATTTTAAAGAAAGTGACTATATTTATCCAGGTAAATATTAGTATTTGACATTTTATTATTCCAAAATGTTAGTTTTATGCAAATAACATTGGGAACATAGTGTCATATTTGTTTTTATTTTTTAATTTTACCCCATTTTTGTCTTACATCCGTTGTGCTTAATAGTTCCAAGTTTTCAATGCGAAGCCTGAAAGTTTTGACAAATAAATAAATAATATGAAAAAGAATCTAAGCTGTCATAACAATGATTGTATGAATAGGTAATTAATGTTATTACTAACCGTAAAACGTAGAGTAAAGTTACAATGATGTGTTTGCATTTACCAGAACTACCAGATTTACACGTACAATGACAAGAAAATTGCTTATTATTATTAATAAATTTGATTTCCACTTTTATTTGATGGGGCAGTCCTTTAAGATTGCTAGTTTGAAAGCACAAGGCTTGTAAAATAACTGTTTTTTTACTTTTAGATATTATTCCACATGTAATTATATGGTTTGCATCAAGGATAGCCTGCCCTTCAATTAATGGTCTTTTAAAATTACCAATTATCTCTATCACATCAACTATGTCTATCCCCGTTCTTTCCGACATTTTGCAAAACTACTAGCGCACCCTATAGTCGATTGCGCCCACCTATCTCCCTTACATTTTTTTAAATTGGGCCTCAATACTTTAGAAACCTTTATTTCATTATAATTCATTATTGGCAACATTGTAACAGATTCCCGCCTCAACAAGGATAACCTTTTTCACAGAAGTTCTGCTCTAGTTTCCTTGTGAGGGTGTTTTTATCGGTTAAAACAGCGAGTGTCGTTTCATCTCCTATCTCCCTCACCCGCTGATATTTCCTTAAAGGTGAGTTTGATTCACGTTATATCACAGTTAATTTGTAGGTTTTCTAGGGATTTCAATAACCCATAAATTATGTTGATAAGAGACTGACATGGAATGGTCTACTTTAATACAACCTCAAAAACCTATCTCCCTCACTCGTGTGGAATGAGGGAGATAGACTTTAAATGAGGGAAATAGGAACAAGGTGATGTTTGGCGAAATAGGATTTGATAACAAATCTTGGTGCCAAAAAAAGAAAAAAAAAAACTCTAAACTTATTTAAATATTTAAGTGAAATTGATTTTCAGGTTTGTTTTGAGCACATTTAAGAGATTACAAAGACTTACTTCACACGTATTGGGTTTGTTTGTTTAACGTCCCTTTATGCAACCAAGGTTAACCGGACGATGCAACAGTTGGAGTCCTAAATTTTGCATATCCACGTATAATTAGGATATGGATCTTTAACGAGTACTTGACGTCACACAGGCTCGGGTCCTCTATTTTACGTTCTATCCGAGGGACGCTTTTCGCTTACAACTCGCAAACGAAGGGATTAATCGAAAAATTTTATACGACCGAAAATGTTCTCCTTGAAAACCTGAAAAGATTGACACCATTTAGAAACCTCTATGACTATTTTTCTCGCAAAAAACGCGGTTTTGCGCTTATAACTCGCAATCGAAGGCAAAATGAGTGATTTGTATAATTTTCCGGTGTAGCGGTTAAGGAAAGATTTAAAATGATGCCTTATTCATGAAATTTGATAAGTTATTAATGAAGTTATTGCGTACCGACAAAAAAAAGGCCTTGAGAAATAATATATATATATGTTTCTATGAAGGCATTTTTTTGTAAACACCATTAGCAGCCTACCTTCTAACAATGTGTGGAAAAAAATCATTGAAAAATGTAATTTTTTCGCATTGAAATTAGAACAATGAAATTTGAATGTAATGGGAGAATGACCCATCTATAATAGTTATGGACGATTTGTACCCGCAAGGACAAAAATATGATCCAAAGGGACCGGCAAACAAAAACCAAATTAAGAATAAAATAAAAGATTTAAAAATACATAATGCTACAAGTAGATATGGTAAAATAGTAAATAAATATAAATTAAATATAATTAAACATCAGAAAGAACTTTACGAATTAATTAGGTATGATCACACAGATTTTAAAAGAAAAGAAAAACTATTCGATACCTTAATGAAATATCCAGAAGTCATCAAAACCGAAGATGATATTTTGCTAAGTACCGACTTGTTAAAACATTCGATCCGCTTAAAAACTGAAAAACCCATATTTACAAGAAATTATAGGTTCCCATGGCATTCTCAAAAAGATGTAAATTTGGAAATTGAATGATTATTAAAAAAAGGAATTATTAGAGATAGCATAACTCCTTACAACAGCCCTATTTAGGTAGTTCCAAAAAAACATGACGCGAGCGGTGATAAGAAATTCCGGATGGTCATTGATTATCGGAAATTAAGTACAGAAACCATTCCAGATAAATTCCCTTTGCATTGCATGAATTCCCTTTACATTGAAGATTTATTAAACAAAGTGTGAAATTCCAAAATTTTTACAACCATTAATTTAGCTTCAGGTTTCCATCAGATTCCGGTCATTACGAGTTCATTCGTATGCTATTTGGTCTGTGTAATGCTCCCCCCACCTTCCAAAGAGTAATGAATGCTATGCTTGTTAATGTCTATAATACTTTAGTATATATAGATGATATTATAATCTATTTATTCTGAAAACATCCAAGGCCATCTCGAAACCGTTTTTTCTAAATTAAGAACCCACAAATTGTCTATACAATCAGACAAAACAGAATTTATGCGAACCGAACTTTCATTCTTAGGTCATATTCTAACTTCAGAGGGTCTTAAGACAAATCCAGACAAAATTGAAGCTATTAAGAATTAAGAAGATGAGCTCGAAATCTTCAGAATGGAGGAGTTATGGATAATTAAAGAACCAAGCCAGAAAATAGCTGACTCCCCCACCTAAGGCCCGGTGCACATGGGCGACAAGGCACGCTTGACTCTAAGAAGCTTTTCCAGGAAGACGCAAACCTTCATAAAAAAGGGTCAGTGCACATGAGGAGATAGGACAATGCGTTACTTCAAAATTACCACTCCGATACCCAGCTTTTTGTTCCTTTTTTTTTTTTACCTCTCTGAAACCCTGTTTCTTTTGTCTCAGAACTGTCAGTATAGTGTTGTTTCTCTCCCAAGATGGATCGAAAACAAGTTCAAATTTATAAAAAAAAAAATTGTTTTTTCATACTTGGTGTACAAATACATTTGTTACTGTGAATGTAAAAGAAGGCATTGGGTTCACCCATTTAACAATGAGAGATATTTAAAAGGGGCTTTTAAGTCTATGTTTATAAATTTGAGGGAAGATGAACAAAAATTCTTCAATTATTTTAGAATGTCTATTCGATTATTTGATGAATTGGCAGCTAGAATCAGCGATGTATTAAAAGGCCAAGAAAATTCAGTTAGAGATCCCATACTACCTATGGAAATGATAGCAGCAACATATAGGTAATTTATAAAAAGTAATAATTCATATTTTCAGAACATAAAATATATTTCGCCTTAGAATATTTTTATTTACAATTTTATTTTAATTTTACATATATATTTTTATTTACAATTGTGAGCTTGTCGTGGGTATGCTTTGTTCAGGCATTTGTTGGCACACCGGTGGAATTTGTTGGGGCGGAGGGAAATTTATCGGCTGTGAGAACTGTCTGGGTTGCTGTGGGGTTGGATAATAATATGGTTGTGAAAACTGGTTAGGGATGAACATGGGTGTTTGAGGCGAATTTAGAACAGTTCTATGGGTATCCTGTATGGATTGACTCTTTATGGTTCTTATTAAATCTATCACTCCACCCCTGAACTGCAATTGTTGATCCTCTGTAAAATTTTGGATCAAAGGGATCAATGAATCAAAAAACGATCTATTAGAGTCTGGTTGTTACTATCTGTAATTGACCTCATCTTCTAGCATAGGCACTTTACATGTTGCCCATATATTTGTCTTCATTTTAGCCGTGTCGAAGATCCTCATGTTTGGATCCAAATGTAGGCTGTCCAAATAATGAATATTTGACAGAAAATCCTGATTACCAATCATCCTACAGAAAACAGTTGACCATTAAACACGTCTAAATTACTTAAATATATAAAATGAGTTATAACATATTAAAGATTAAATCTCAATTACATATGTTATTAATTCCACATTTATATTGATACAAAATCATCAATATAATTAATAATAATTTCAAAGATTAATTGTAATTGGTTATCTAATAACATAACATCTAATAATAAGTTAAATAAGTAACACAAATAAAATTAATAATTATATTACTTAAAATTGTATGTATTAAAGAGGAAGATAGGAAAAAACGCAGCGGCTCATGTGTACTGCCCCATTGAAACCAAGGTACTTGTGAAACGCGAAAGCGTCGAGTAGCCGCCCCGATACGAGGAAAAACTTGCGTTAGCTCCTGGGCCTATCGGACTAATCCGGAACATCCGGCCGTCACTTAACGCCCATGTGCACTGCCCCTGTATACCCAACGTATGTCTGCCTATCGGCGTAACATTACGCCTAGCGGCCAGCGTGCATTGTCGCCCATGTGCACCGGGCCTTAGCCTGTATATATACCCCCTTAATTGTAATCCCATAGTTAGTAACGTTTTAAATGTCGTTTTGGTCAAAACATCGATGTTTCAGAAACATCGACATCGAGAGAGAGAAACACTTTATTTCATCATAAAAGCGATGCTGCCCAACTATGTTGGGTTGCTTATACACTACATCTTATCTTAGACTATTTGTAACATTTTATTGTATATTAATTAAATCGACTTCGAAAACTAGGAATCAGTAAAAATGTATTCAGTAAAATGTATGAAATGATAACCTTCTCATTTTTATGAAAAAATAGCAAAATTCAAAATGGTATAAAAAGCATAAAAATGCAATAAAACGAATAACTTTACAGTTTATTCATACAGCTGCCTGGAGATTAGATTCAATTGGATGGTTTGCCTTTGGCCAATGTTATACGTTGGATACAATAGGGTAAAAGCCAAAAACTTTAATAAATAGGTATCTTTAAACCAACAAAATAATGTTTTTAGATATACTTACGGTGACAAAACCTGGCCAAACGGAGCGTATGTTCTTTCCTTAAACTTAGCCAATCTTTTGGAAGTTCTTGAAACATTAGATTGCACAAACCACTGGAGACAGTGTTTCGCTCCTATTCCAGTTTTGCTATATTCTCCAATTTTACCAAAAACAAGTCCATCAGGAGCGTCATAGCTGTATCATAAAAGGCATTGTTACAGTACCAGCACTAAACTTATTAGAAAATAATTTGAGTTTTCCAAAACAAGAGTAGGAAAGTAAATAATACGTAGAGCGGCCCGATTGTGGGAAATTTAAACGTTTAATTAAGTTTAAACGTTTAATTAAGTTTAAACGTTTAATTAAGTTAAGACTGTACGACAGATGGAGCTACATTGCAGACGCAGTGTCTCAGAGAGCAGAAAGGGACGACAGAATGAGAGCTAAGTTTGATGACGAGTGTCGAGCTGCCACTGACCTGAAGAATGCAGCCTACAGACAAAGGCTTCTTAGGCGAAAAAGGGGGACTATGGAGGAGTATCGCTCAAAAAGAAGAAAGGAAAAGAGAGTCAACCGAAGAACGAGCGAGCATTCAAGAATTGCGAATTGAGGGCAATACAAGAACTCAGGTATTCTAACACTGCCAGAAACATTTTTAAAAGGATAAATGCCGGCAGGAAACCTAAGCTTTTTATCTTCAAGGGTCAAGACGGGCAGCTTGTTAATAATAAGCCAAATATCATGGACAAATGGCGCCAGCACTTCCGGCAACTGCTTAATCCCCAAGGGAATGAAGAAGCCACTGTGAACGAGGTTGATCCCGAGCCCCCGGATGAGGATGAAATCTCCTCGGCCATAGAGAAGCTCAAGAACAATAAAGCTCCTGGCTACGACAATCTCAATGCAGAGCTATTCAAACCGGTGGGATGGAAGTGGAGAAGGCGATCCAGGAAAATTGCTTCTATGCATTTGGCTTGATGAGAGGATCCCTAAAGCCTGGCACCAATCAGTAATAGTTCCGATTCACAAGAAAGGTGACCCTCTACAAAGCAGCAGTTATTGAGGAATATCTTCATTACCGGTGGCATATAAGATATTATCTAATGTGCTGTTCCAACGTCTCCTTCCATTTGCTGAGGGAGCCATAGGACCCTACCAGTGTGGATTCCGAAAAGTAATGTCAACGTCTGACCAGCTGTTCACCTTGAGGCAAATTTTAGAAAAAGGACGGGAGTACAAAATCCAGACACACCATCTATTCATCGATTTCAGGAACGCATATGATTTTGTTAACAGGGGACAACTGTATAGAGCTTTAGAATCACTTAATATCCACAAGAAGCTTATCATAATGTGCCAAGCGACAATGGATGGTGGAAACAGTCGAGTTAGAGTACAGAATGGGTACTCCACCGCATTCAGATGCTTCTTTGGACTAATGCCCTAGCTCAGAAGCAACCTCATCACAAGGTCAACCAAAAAGCTTATGTATAAGACCCAGTATTGTGCTATGGGTCTGAAGCATGGACGATGAGAAGGAGCGATATGCTAGAGATCCTCATGTTTGAGAGACGTGTACTCCGGTGTATCTATGGGGGAGTGCAGGAGGACGAGTCTGGAGACGGCGAACCAACAGAGAAGTGGCTCTCCTTTACAAGGATGTGGACGCGGTGACCTTCAACCAATGATGCAGGTTAGGCTCCGCTGAGCGGGCCATGTTATAGGAATGGAGGACTCTGCTATCCCCAAGAAGGTGGGGATACCTGGGAGAGGTACTGCATAGGTCGAGGTGGCATGGCAGACCGAATTTGGTTGGACGGAGTGTCAAACGACACCAGAGAGCTCATTGGATCTCTCGAAACTGGGAAGTGGCCGCACTTGAACGGAACAACTGGTGGGAACTGATAGAAGAGGCCTCGACTCGCTAGCGGGCTGTTGAGCAGAAGAAGAATATTCAAATTGTGTCTCACAATCTAGTGGTTAACATATAAGAAGGCGTAATGCTCGGCATGGAACTCATGCCGTTTCCAAATGGACCAAAATGGCAACTTGTGAAGTCGGTGGGGAAGAGCTGTTCTTGCAAATTCGAGAATCGGATAGCTTGGAAGTCACTTTAGATGGGAACGTGAAACTTGTGAGACAATCGTAACCTCTCGTTTCAACAATACCGCCTACATACCCGGATCACCCCAGTCTTTCTGGAATCTAGAAATCACGTCCAGGAGGAAAGGCTTGCTTGTTGGAAAGGCGCTCGTCATACGTTCTCATAAGATTCCTATCCCCCTTTGCAACATCTGCAACTACCTATTTAACGTCAAGAAGTGACTAAGGTGGAGAGTTTAAAGCCGGTAACTCCGTTTTACCTCAGGCGAGAAAGGAGCAAACAAATGAAAAACTCGGCAGGATGATAGAATGACTTGATCCGTCACTATCAAGAAAGGAAAGGAGGAAAGTGAGCGACCTGGTAAATCGCTGTCGCCCTCTCCTTTGCTCAGAATCCGGTATGCAAGGTAGAACAATCGTGGTGCAGCATAGAATCGATACCGGCGATGCACGCCCTATTTGTCAAGCAGGGCGGTGTCTTCCCCAAGATTTGAAGGGATAGGCTGAAAATACGCTTAAAGAGTAGGTAAGGGAAGGAGTGGTAGAGCCATCGATCAGTGCATGGGTCTCTCGGGTAGGGCTCATTACAAAGAAGGACCGAACGACCCGCTGATGAGTAAATTACCAGAAATATAACGTCACAGTGGGACGAATGACCAATCTAGGAAGAAAAGAGTCTGACACTTGAATGGTGATGACATCCTGATTTAAAAAAATAATCGAGTTGACATAAAGTGATATAAAATCGCACAGGTAACAAAAATTAAGAAATATTTTATTTGAAAAAACTAGAAATAATACAGGTATGTTTTTTGTGAAGCTTAGTTCTGGGAACAATATTTAATATTGCACATGCCATATGTTTTGCTAATTGCATATTTTTGACTCATTATCCGTCTGTTTTGTTGGACTGAGATTAAAATATTTTTTATTATCCATTTTGCATCACCGCGCTTCCTCGACTTACAGATACTTCTTTTATTTAAATTGTTGTAATAACCGTTGTACTCTAAATTTCAGTACTATTATTATAGCATTTGAAAAGTAATTCAATGCTCTTTCCAGTAAGATTGGATTATGCGAGGCTATTTAGAGAGAGAATTGAGCTATTTTTATTTGCAGACGCAACTTTCAAATTTAATTTACTTTTATCTGATATTTTTTAAATTTATTTATTGAAAATTACAGGTTTATAATATCAATACAATAAGTAAATATGATATATGTAAGCAAATTAATGACATGTAAAGGCATTTGGAGAAACTACTCATGAGTAGCACGCGAATATTGTTTTAGTTTAGTAGATCTCTAGGCCATCTTCTTTTCGTACACCTCGGAGGGTTGTCTGTGATAGAGGAGAAAGCAAATTTAGGATGAGTAGGGAGTTTATCGGATTTAAATTAAATAAAACTTACAACTCAAAGCCCTTTCATATTATATTATTATTTGATGGAAAATTTCATCCTCTTTTCAGTATTATATGGAAGATTCGTGGGGAGTATGTGATGGCTAGAATTAATTGGAAATACTGTTTCAGTTCAAACTCAGCACTTCCCTTTTGTGGTACAATGGACTTTTTTCAAAATGTGCCTATTGAACAGCAATAGTTCCCCAAGAAGCCAGAGAAAACACTGAGCAATCTGCTACGCGCCGCTTGTTATCCACACTTATCGACAAGCCAGTGTACTAAGTGAACCCTCCAGCCAGATCTATTTGAATAAAATAAAGAAGCAATTTTAATCATGTGTGCATCTTTATTAGAGAATTAGACCACCATTCACCACCATTTTTTTTTTTTGTTTTGGTTGCGTGCTATCCACTTAAATGACAAGCCAATAAAGTTACTGAATGCCCTTCTACATCTCTAGCCGATAATAGTGGGACTAAAAATTAGCCTAGCGAAGCCACGAGTTCATCTATTTTTGAAGCATGTCATCATTGGCTTAACTTAAAAATGTCCTTTTTGAGTCATGCTCCCTTGTATTCTCGTAAGTGTGACATATGTAGTGTAAAAAAAAGTGTGCAATATGTGTGGTGTAAGATATCTTTTAAATTGTAAGTTATTTTTATCTTATTTGTATTTGTAATTATTTAAAATAGGTACATTGATATTTATGTTATTTATTTCCTTTTTAACATTTAAACTAAAACAACTGGCATTACACTCGAATCTCATATTCCAACTAGGATATGATTAAAAAAAAATGTCTTTAATGGTCGAATAAAAAATAAATAAATTCTTACTAATGATCTCTTTTTTGCCCTGGAAGATAGTGATTGTGGGTTCTCCTGTACAAGTTCAATCCTAATTCATATTCAAGTTCAATTTCACCGTACGGTTTTTTAGGGAAAACCACATCGCTAACAATATTAGTCAGTTCTTCTTTAGTTCTTTCTTAAAAAAAAAAAAAAAAAAGTTATACATCCAAGCAGTTTAATGCAATATAATATATTTATTAGTCATTTGTAGTGCTTCAATAATCATCTGATTCTTGTTCAAGAGTTCCCACTGAAATTACATTGAATTTAGCTCATAATTGTCATTAAAGTATTTATTTAATCATAAATTTTGCGGCCAAAAAAAATTCAACTTTTCGTTAAATAGCTTTTATAATTATATTTCTGATGGAGAAGTTATTATCAAAACAAAAAGAATATATTGCAACACTATTATAATTATTAATAATAATTTTAAATTAATTTAATTAATGGTGAAGAAATAATTTAAATTTATTTCTGAATGCATTCGAATAGGCTTGAAAAGATTTTTGTTAAAATATCACCAAAAAGAAAAGAAAAACATGAAATTTTGTCGGGAAGCAGTTTTCCCACGAGAAAAATTCTTTTTATGCTCGAGATGTCATATCTTGCAATGATTTGATGTAAAAAAAATCTGGTGCGTGCGCGCAACACACAACTTTCACTTACCAACTTACTTAGATTAGAAATTGACGTGTTTTGCTAAATATCATTTCCCACAGTCACACATTTTTCTACATTCATATCTTATTTTTGTTAATCGTTAAAGCCGTTTTTGAGTAAATAAAAAAAAACCGTGAAAATGATACAAAATTTATTAAGTAAAGTCCCCCCTCCCGTAGACCAATTTTGATGAAATTTTTACAGTCGTATCTCGGGCATATAAATACATCAAATACCAAGTTTGGTCAAAATCGTTAAAACCGTTTTTGAGTAAAAAAAAAAACACGTGAAAATGATACAAAATTTATTGAGTAAAGTCCCCCCTCCGGTTGATCAATTGTGATGAAATGTTGGTTATCACATCGTTGGCATATACATACATCAAATACCAAGTTTGATCAAAATCTTTAAAACCGTTTTTGAGTAAATAAAAAAAACATGTGAAAATGATACAAAATTTATTAAGTAAAGTCCCCCCTCCGGTTGATCAATTTTGATGAAATTTTTACAGTCATATTTCAGGCATATAAATAGATCAAATATTCAGTTTAATCAAAATCGTTAGAGCCGTTTTTGGGAAAATCGAAAAAAACTTAAAAAGTTATTAAATAAAGTACCCCCTCCCTTTGAGAAAATTTGATGAAATTTTTGCTGTCACATCGCGGGCTGATACATACTCTAAATACCCAATTTCAGGTTCGCACGGTTTATAGTTTTTGAGCTAGTCTGTTCACACACACACACACACAGACACACAGACACACACACAGACCATTTCGCGGGACTTGGTTATTTCGACTCAGGGGGTCCCAAAACGTGTATTTCCGTTGAAAACCGGAAGTCGAAAATTTTCACGATCGCAATACTTCTACTTACTATATATTTCATATATAGGTAAGTGAAAGCAAAAATTAAGATTTAAAAATCTGGTGCGTGCGCGCAACACACAACTTTCACTTACCAAATTACTTAGATTAGAAATTAATTCGTTAATTGCCACTTCTCAAAGTTATACATTTTTCCACATTCATTTCTCATTTTTGTTTTCATTTGCTCAAAAGAAAACACTAATTAATTTTATTATTATTCAAAAGTTTTTACTTGTGATAATTCGGCAATGCAAGCATAATACTCCAAGTCGTATTTTATAATTCTCTATGTACTTGTTGAATATTTCATTTATTTCCCATGAAACAAATAATTCTCATTAAATGAACTGAAAATCTTTAATTATAACGCATTGGTTTGTCATTAAAGGCGTACGGCGCATGCGTGAGCTCAAGGTGTTTTATGAGTTGACGGAATATTGTTCTTTTTTTCTCCTGTATTTGTTTACTTGATTTTTTTCATATATCATATTTAGCCATTTCTTATTTTTAAGGCGTGATGAGAGACAGTTAATTTCTCAGTATAAACTAAAACAAAGGTACTTCATAGGAAAACAAAAAAGGCCCCCTTCCCCATTTAAGCCCCCTCCGAACATTTTAATACTGATAAAACTTACCTGATATTATTTAACACCTAATTTTCATTAAACAAGACGAATTTGATCGAAATCATTAAAGCCGTTTTTGAGATAATCGAAAAGAAGGTAAAAATTGGAAAAAAAGTTATGAAATAAAGTCCCCCCTCCGGTTGATCAATTTTGATGTAATGTTGGCTATCGCATCTTTGGCATATACATACATCAAATACCCAGTTTGATCAAAATCGTTAAAACCGTTTTTGAGTAAATAAAAAAAAACACTGGAAAATTATACAAAATTTATTAAGTAAAGTCCTCCCTCCGGTTGATCAATTTTGATGTAATGTTGGCTATCGCATCTTTGGCATATACATACATCAAATACCCAGTTTGATCAAAATCGTTAAAACCGTTTTTGAGTAAATAAAAAAAAACACTTGAAAATGATACAAAATTTATTAAGTAAAGTCCCCCCTCTGGTTGATAAATTTTGATGAAATTTTGACAGTCATATCTCGGGCATATAAATAGATCAAATACTCAGTTTAATCAAAATCGTTAGAGCCGTTTTTGAGAAAATCGAAAAAAACTTAAAAAGTTATTAAATAAAGTACCCCCTCCCTTTGAGCAATTTCGATGAAATTTTTGCTGTCACATCGCGGGCTTATACATACTTTAAATACCCAATTTCAGGTTCGCACGGTTTATAGTTTTTGAGCTAGTCTGTTCACACACACACACACACACACACACACACAGACACACACACACACAGACCATTTCGCGGGACTTGGTTAATTGGACTCAGAGGACCCCAAAACGTGTATTTCCGTTGAAAACCGGAAGTCGAAATTTTTCACGATCGCAATACTTCCACTTACTATATATTTCATATAGGTAAGTGAAAGTAAAAAACTATTATTCTTCCAACGGTTCTTTACGGATGTGAAACATGGCCGCATTCAGTAAGGGGTGAGAAACGCCTTAAAGTCTTTGAAAATAAAGTACTACGAAGAATATTTGGGCAAAATGGCGGGCAAAAGTTTTATAGTGATACGCGACAATGCACCAAACATGGTTTGTGCCATGCGTGGTCATTATGAATCAATAGGTTGTGTGTCACACACCCTTCAGTTGGTGATAAAAAATTCCATATTTGTTGATGAAAATGTCAAATCTGTTATAAAAAAGTGTAGGGGAATAGAAGGCCACTTCCACCTCAGTGAGCCAGCCTCCAGAAAATTGACAGAATGTCAAAATCAATGTGGACTCCCGGAACATTCATTGGTCCAAGATTTGGAGGTGAGATGGAATAGCACCTACTTAATGTTACAAAGGCTTTACGAACAAAAAAGGGCAGTGAATTTGTACAGTGTTGAATATGGCGGGATTACCACCCTTTGCCCTTCAGAATGGAAAATAATAGAAAACTTGACAAGTGTTTTAAAATTCTTTTATGAAGCAACTCTGGAGTTATCGTTTGATAACGCTTGCGTATCGATAATAATACCTATTCTATACTTAATAAATCGAAAACTTCTCGAGAGAAGTGAAGGAGATAACTTAATGATATCAAATATGAAAATATCGCTACACGAAACATTGAACAAAAATTTTCATTTGTGAAAGAGCGTCCTTTTCTGTTAGCTGCAACGCTATTGGACCCAAGGTTAAATCAAAATACCTTACTTCGGATGAGATTGACGTTGCGATAACAGAAATAATATCGTTTTTAAAGACCTGTGAAAACGACAAAAGTGTGATAAGAGACAATATCTCTCCACTTAAAGAAATGATCTGTCCGAAGTCCACTATTCAGAAAGCTAAAGAGAGTCTGTGGGATTCACATGATAATTCCCCTGACCATGTTGAATCATATGACAGAATAGAATCATGTGATAAAAAAAAATTACTCATGGTTAAAGAAACCATTCAATGCTATATTTCAGAACCTCGTTTACAACGGAATGCAGATATTTATTCTTATTGGAACTCCAGTCCATATCCTTTGTTAAGAAAGGCGGTATTGAAATACCTTTCAGCACCACCAACGAGCATTCCCAGCGAGCAAATGTTCAATGCTGCTGGACAAATTTATGCAGATCACCGAAACAATCTGATTGGTGAAAATGCTGAGAAACTGCTTTTCTTGGCATATAATATCAAATTATTTGATTTTGATTATTAATTATGTTATTTTGATCACAATTTTTTAGCTTTGATTAGCATTATTGTAAATAAACATTTTTTCCGTGTATACATATAAATATTTTGTGTAATATAATCTATTTTTATTTGTTTCTTCTGCTTTTGTTTCTTCTTTTTATTTGATGATTCCTTTCGCACACCTAACCAAATATAATAACATAGTAAATACATTTTCATATAAATAGGTAAGTTTCGGTTTCGGTTTCGGTTTCGGCCCGAAACCAGACCTGGGTCCGAAATTAGGTTTCGGTTTCGGTTTCGGCCAAAAATTGAGTTTCGGTCGGTCACTACATATTTGGTATATACAAACATCAAATACCCAGTTTCTTCAAAATCGTTAAAGCCGTTTTTGAGTAAATAAAAAATATGTACACGTGAAATTGGTACAAAATTTATTAAGTAAAGTACCCCCTCCGGTTGATCAATTTTGATGAAATTTTTACATTCGTATCTCGGGCATATAAATACGTCAAATACCCAGTTTGATCAAAATCGTTAAAGCCGATTTAGAGTAAATAAAAAAAACACGTGAAAATGTTACAAAATTTATTAAGTAAAGTCCCCCCTCCGGTTAATCAATTTTGATGAAATTTTTACAGTCATATCTCGGGCATATAAATACATCAAATACCCAGTTTGATCAAAATCGTTAAAGCCGATTTAGAGTAAATAAAAAAAACACGTGAAAATGTTACAAAATTTATTAAGCAAAGTCCCCCCTCCGGTTAATCAATTTTGATGAAATTTTTACAGTCATATCTCGGGCATATAAATAGATGAAATACTCAGTTTAATCAAAATCGTTAGAGCCATTTTTGTGAAAATCGAAAAAAACCTAAAAAGTTATTAAGTAAAGTACCCCCTCCCTTTAAGTAATTTTGATGAAATTTATGCTGTCACATCGCGGACATATACCTACACTAAATACCCAATTTCAGGATCGCACGGTTTATAGTTTTTGAGCTAGTCTGTTCACATACACACACACACACACACACACACAGACACACACACACACAGACCATTTCGCGGGACTTGGTCATTTCGACTCAGGGGACCCCAAAACGTGTATTTCCGTTGAAAACCGGAAGTCGAATTTTTTCACGATCGCAATACTTCCACTTACTATATATTTCATATATAGGTAAGTGAAAGTAAAAATCTGGTGCGTGCTCGCAACACACAACTTTCACTTACCAACTTACTTAGATTAGAAATTATGCGTTTTGTTAATTGCCACTTCTCAAATGAACAGAACAGTTTAATTATAACGCATTGGTTTGTCATTAAAGGCGTACGGCGCATGCGTGAGCTCAAGATGTTTTATGAGTTGACGGAATATTTTTCTTTTTTTCTCCTGTATATGTTTACTTGATTTTCTTCATATATCATATTTAGCCATTTCTTATTTTTAAGCGTGATGAGAGACAGTTAATTTCTCAATATGAACTAAAAGAAAGGTACTCTATAGAAAAACAAAAAAAGCCCCTTCCCCATTTAAGCCCCATCAGAACATTTTAATAATGATAAAGCTTACCTGATATTAAATAACAACTAATTTTCATTAAACATAACGAATTTGATAAAAATCGTTAAAGCCGTTTTTGAGATAATCGATCAAAAATGTAAAAATTGGACAATATTTATTAAGTAAAGTCCCCCCTCCTGTAGATCAATTTTGATGAAATTTTTACAGTCATATCTCGGGCATATAAATACATCAAATACCAAGTTTGATCAAAATCGTTAAAACCGTTATTGAGTAAATAAAATAAACACGTGAAAATGATACAAAATTTATTAAGTAAAGTCCCCCCTCCGGTTGATCAAATTTGATGAAATTTTTACAGTCATATCTCAGGCATATCAATAGATCAAATACCTAGTTTAATCAAAATCGTTAGAGCCGTTTTTGAGAAAATCGAAAAAAACTTAAAAGTTATTAAATAAAGTACCCCCTCCCTTTGAGCAAATTTGATGAAATTTTTGCTGTCACATCGCGGGCATATACATACTCTAAATACCCAATTTCAGGATCGCACGGTTTATACTTTTTGAGCTAGTCTGTTCACACACACACACACAGACACACACAGACACACAGACACACACACACACAGACCATTTCGCGGGACTTGGTTATTTTGACTCAGGGGACCCCAAAACGTGTATTTCCGTTGAAAACCGGAAGTCGAATTTTTTCACGATCGCAATACTTCCACTTACTATATATTTCATATATAGGTAAGTGAAAGTAAAAATCTGGTGCGTGCTCGCAACACACAACTTTCACTTACCAACTTACTTAGATTAGAAATTAATGCGTTTTGTTAATTGCCACTTCTCAAATGAACAGAACGGCTTTAATTATGAACAATGGTCTGTCGTTAAAGGCGTACTCCGCATGCGTGGGCTCAACGAGTTTTATGAGTTGACTGAATATTTTTCTTTTTTTCTCCTCTTTATGTTTTCTTTATTTTTATCATATCTTATATTTAGCCATTTCTTATTTTTAGGCGTAACGAGAGACAGTTAATTTCTCCATGTAAACAAAAACAAAGGTACTTTATCAGAAAGAAACAAACAAACAAAAAAGGCCCCCCCCCAAAAAAAAGCCCCCTCAGAACATTTTAATAATGATAAAGCTTACCTAATATTAAAGAAAACCTAATTTTCATTAAACATGACGAATTTGATAAAAATCGTTAAAGCCGTTTTTAAGATAATCGAAAAAAGTTGGAAAAAAAGTTATAAAATAAAGTGCCCCCTCAGTTGGACCAATTTTGATGAAATGTTGGCTTTTACATATTTTGTATAAACATACATCAAATACCCAGTTTCTTAAAAATCGTTAATGCCGTTTTTGAGTAAATAAAAAATATGTACACATGAAATTGGTACAAAATTTATTAAGTAAAGTCCCCCCTCCGGTTGATCAATTTTGATGAAATTTTTACAGTCGTATCTCGGCCATATACATACATCATATACCCAGTTTGATCAAAATCGTTAAAGCCGTTTTTGAGTAAATAAAAAAAACACGTGAAAAAGATACAAAATTTACTAAGTAAAGTCCCCCCTCCGGTAAATCAATTTTGATGAAATTTTTACAGCCATATCTCGGGCATATAAATAGATCAAATACTCAGTTTAATCAAAATCGTTAGAGCCGTTTTTGAGAAAATCGAAAAAAACGTAAAAAGTTATTAAATAAAGTACCCCCTCCCTTTGAGCAATTTTGATGAAATTTTTGCTGTCACATCGCGGGCATATACCTACACTAAATACCCGATTTCAGGTTCCCACGGTTTATAGTTTTTGAGCTAGGCTGTTCACACACACACACACACACACACACACACACACACACACACACAGACCATTTCGCGGGACTTGGTTATTTCGACTCAGGGGGTCCCAAAACGTGTATTTCCGTTGAAAACCGGAAGTCAAAATTTTTCACGATCGCAATACTTCCACTTACTATATATTTCATATATAGGTAAGTGAAAGTAAAAAATCTGGTGCGTGCGCGCAACACACAACTTTCACTTACCAACTCACTTAGATAAGAAATTAATGCGTTTTGTTAATGCCACTCCTCAAAGTTACTCATTTTTCCAAGTTCATTTCTTATTTTTGTTTTCATTAGCTCAGAACATTTGAATAATGATAGCGCTTACCTGATATTAAATAACACCTAATTTTCATTAAACACGACGAATATGATGAAAATCGTTAAAGGCGTTTTTGAGATAATCGAAAAATTGGAAAAAAAGTTATGAAATAAAGTCCCCCCTCCGGTTGTTCAATTTTGATGAAATGTTGGCTATCACATCTTTGCCATATACATACATCAAATACCCAGTTTGATCAAAATCGTGAAAGCCGTTTTTAAGTAAATAAAAAAAACACGTGAAAATGATACAAAATTTATTAAGTAAAGTCCACCCTCCGGTTGATCAATTTTGATGAAATGTTGGCTATCACCTCTTTGGCATATACATACATCAAATACCCAGTTTGATCAAAATCGTGAAAGCCGTTTTTAAGTAAATAAAAAAGAAACGTGAAAATAATACAAAATTTATTAAGTAAAGTCCCCCCTCCGATTAATCAATTTTAATGAAATTTTTATAGTCATATCTCGGGCATATAAATAGATCAAATACTCAGTTTAATCAAAATCGTTAGAGCCGTTTTTGAGAAAATCGAAAAAAACTTAAAAAGTTATTAAATAAAGTACCCCCTCCCTTTGAGCAATTTTGATGAAATTTTTGCTGTCACATCGCGGGTATATACGTACACAAAATACCCAATTTCAGGTTCCCACGGTTTATAGTTTTTGAGCTAATCTGTTCACACACACACACACACACACACACACACACAGACACACACACACACACACACAGACCATTTCGCGGGACTTGGTTAATTAGACTCAGGGGACCCCAAAACGTGTATTTCCGTTGAAAACCGGAAGTCGAAATTTTTCACGATCGCAATACTTCCACTTACTATATATTTCATATATAGGTAAGTGAAAGTAAAAAAAAGTCACCAAATTATTGACTATATACTCATTGCTATTATAAGTGCGATGCGCGCAACACACAACTTTCACTTGCGAACTTACATTAGAAATCGACGTGTTTCGATAATATGTAAACGCCAATCCTCAACTTCACACATTTTTCCACATTTAAGTATATACTTTTATTTGTATATCACCATAAGTTATAGAGTATCTGTATAGCAAAATTTGGTAGTTCTCAGCACTTTTCGATTCATTATTGCTAATTTATTTATGTAGGGACTAATTTCATCAACAGTCGAGTTTTACTACTAGTTGCTTTTTCCAAATACATCGGGAAGGTGAATCGATAGGTGTATTTACGTCTCGTAATTTTGCCTTTCTAGAAATCAAGAACAATTACTGTTCCTCTAAAATCGCTTATTATTGTTTTCAAAAATTTATTATACAACAAAAGTTTCTAGACTAAAATATACATATAATAATTATAGACTATTATCTTATACCATACTAGCATTCCCCGTCGCGGCTTCGCCCGCGAGCCTTTAAAATCACTTCTGTGATCATTCTTGGTATTGATTTAATATAATATGCTAACTGATGTTAAGGAGATTTAGTAGAATCGGAGCTTCCGGGAGGTGGAATGTTGGAGGGTAAAGCTGCCGTCTCGGTAGAAGAGGGAGGCGCGCAATGGAGAGTTCACTAAAACAGCCGAAACAAAAAATTGCTTACTCCTCATGAAAGCTTCATTTTTCGGTTTTAAAAAATGGTTTTCGACGCCCCGTAAGAGCTTTCGAGTTAAACTCGTCGTATCAAGATCTTTAAAATGAGTCCGAATTAGATATTTTTTCTCGAAGTGCAAACATAGGTGTCCGTACAGTTAAACGACAATTTCGCCATTTAAACCCCTTAGGGGTCACATTTTTTAAATTCCTTTCTTAGTGGTTACCTACATCGCGTTTAAAATCTAAATTCCGAACTTTTATTAGCTGATTTTAATTGGTCGTTCCTTATTGCATTGCTGTACCTGACACGTCGCCTTCTAACTTGCTTCTTCTCCTCAGAAAGCTGCGGTAGTAGAGCTTCACACACGTCAAAATAGCCATTACATAGCGTACCAGTAAAACGTAGTCTTTTCGTGGGATTACAATTATTGCCAAATACCGCATAAAGCTCATCATTGCGATATACTTAAAAAAGGAAACAATTCCCCAGCTGCCGTTAGTTCCACAAATCCGGCATGGGTTGAATGCTGAGACATATGAGTGTAATTACTACTGAAATCAGAATAATTGTTACCGTAATCATTTTGAGTAAACGCAGAAAATTTTTCCCAATTTGGATGACATGTTGTACTACAATTCGCCGAAAATGACAACATTTTTCTTGAGAATTCTCGATAATATATGATAGAGATCGAAATAAACACGCACCTTCCCCAATCATGGGAATCACAGTGTGCATAATTTGATTACCACTAATATTTAAATAATCAGTAGCCATATTCTATGTGAATGTCTATTTTAATAATACTAGCTGGACCCGCGCGAAGCATTTCGCACTTTTTTTTTGGATCAGATTTTACTTTCAGGTTTAACATAACGATAAGCATAATTAACTTTTTTTGTTGCCTCTTCACCATCCCCCCACCCATAATTTGAAATTTGAAATTTTAATTTATTTTTTAAATAATGTAAGTTTGTATGGGGAAAGTGTCCTAGGAAATTTTCAATAATTGGGAAATAGAATACAAAATATTTATGTTAGTTATTTCGGTACCTGAGAGATGACTACCTCGAACGCGAAAAAACCCTAAACACATGCAAGCTCATTTTCACTGTCTATTTCAATAAAATTCATTCATTTATTATTGGACTTAGGCTCTCAAGAACAGCAAACACTGAATTTATGATGGTTTGGCTTTTGAAAATTTCGGCAACCTTTAGAAAATCGAATATTTAAATTTCTTTCGATTTAATCAAGAGAGATCGAAACCTCGAAATCAATGAAAATTGACTTAAGACAGTCTGGCTCTTGGATAACGCTTTATTCTACTACATTTCAGTTAATACACGGGAAACAATTACAACTCAAAATTTAAGCAAGTCGAAAAGTGTAAAAAATCGAAAAATTAACTGGAAAATGAATAATGGAAATAATTCCTAATAAGTGCCTATCTTAAAGATTTTTATATCTAGACTCTCCTATCTAGACAATAGCAAAGCCTGTGTGCCACCAGCTAGAAACGTTATCGTAACTTAAAGAAAAAAATGAGACAATTAGCAATCATAGATGGAATTGGTGATGGAACAAACTAATACTGAAATTATTTAGCAGAACGTAAATTATTTCATAACTTGACATGTCCCTAATATTTTTTCTAGCCACATCTGAGCTTAGATAGCAGATTTTCCTCTTCCCCAAAATATATAATTTGGCACTGACAACCTGTTTTATTTAAACGACTCAATAGTTGCAGAAACAAAATTAGAAACCTATAATAACAATCCGGATAACATAACAGAAGTGTCACTCCATGAAGAATCGGCACAAGATTTTTATTAGATTACATTTTATTTAGTTTATTTGTATCCCATAGTGACCGAGTGCATCCGGAAGAAGATTGAGATGGCTGAATCCTTTATTAAGGTTCCCAAATCAACTGAAAATAAGCATTTCCAGGAATTATTGTATTCCTTTTTAACGTGCATATTGAGTGAAAGTGGAAATCAAAATCTAATTTAAATCAATAATGGCTACGATTTTAAATTTAAACGAACCTTAGGGAACTTGAAGAAGTCTTATATTCTGCTTTAGAACGGTTATCAATACTCAGTCTTTCTGCGAATTCCACGAATTTCGTGCCTTATGATTATGATGCCCAACCGTCGACTAGATCTAAATTAAGAAGGTTTACTGTTATCGGTGAATATACATATCTATCTAATATATATACAAATATCGCTACAAAAAACGACAGCGATATTATATTCTGCGGATATTAAATATCTTTATTGACGTCTATTGTGAAAAAATTCGTTAAGGTTATGTATACGTTGGTTTCAACAAGCACTTAAAACACGTCGATAACTAACACTGCTCATGTTCTCCCCCCACTCTTTTGATTCTAAATTTGATTGGTTGGTTTTCCCATTTGATTCATCCACCATTAAAACAATATTGAGATTAGTTAGTTGCCAATCAGTTTAATAGCTTGTTGGAGCATACCTTATGTTATATATGCCATATGTTTTTCCAATAAGTAAAAATTTTAGTGATAATTAAATATTTATTTTCATGTTTTTTCCCGATAACTTCTTAAATAAATTAAGAACCCAAAAAAGGTTTTAATGGGACCACCTTGGGAAAATACTCTACAAGATGCAAAAGGTTTCGTTCCAATTGGTCCATCCATCTCGGAGTAATCGGTGGACATACATAGAAAAAAAAAAAAAAAAAAAAAAAAGGCACATACGAATCGAATTGAGTAACCTCCTCTTTCGATCTAAGTCGGTTAATAAAATATAATTTACTTCAAATTGTAGTTCATCTATTTAAATAAACATTTATTGGAATGATAATCATTCATGTTTGAATGAAATCACTGACCTGTTCTTTTAAAATATCTTTTGAGTGGGTCTTAATTAGCAAAATCCATTTTTTCCTGCCTAGACATGGGTTTTCATAATATGTGACAAAATAAAAAGAATGATTGTGACTGAGAATAATTATAACCCAATTTTTCTACTTACGCTATTTGAAGTCTGAATCCAACTACACCACACCTATTTAATTAAATTACACCACATTTAAGCATAACCGAAGCTTACATTTAAGAGAACACTTTTTTTTCTCTTTGATTTTTATTTTTGTGAAATAATTTATGTACATAATTTATTTTTTGAAGAGAAAAGATTTGGCTCCGCCGGGAGTCGAACTCGGGTCTCCCGCGTGACATGCGCGGATGCTAACCGCAAGAAATTCCTTTCTTAGCGGTTACCTAAAATCTAAATTCCGAACTTAAAGTTTCCATCATTAATAGTTTTTGCTCTGCATTGATTCTATCAATCAGGACAAAGCCTCTTAAATATATGGAGAAGAGATCGAAATAAACACGCACCATCCACAATCATGGGAATCACAGTGTGCATAATTTGATTACCACTAATATTTAAATAATCAGTAGCCATATTCTATGTGAATGTCTATTTTAATAATATTGTAACTTTAAATCGATATTCAAATAAAAAAACATATGGTTTAATAACTCAACAATAGATTTCCATTAGAGTTAAACGACAATTTCGCCATTTAAGCCCCTTAGGGGTTACATTTTTGAAATTCCTTTCTTAGTGGTTACCTACATCGCGTTTAAAACCTAAATTCCGAACTTCAAGTTTCTATCATAAGTAGTTTTTTCTCTGCGTTGATTCTGTCAGTCAGGACAAAGCCTCTTATATACACTTACTAACAAAAGTCTCTGCACACCCTCCAGGTTTTTTTTAATTTTACCTAAAGGTAGGTTATGAGCCAGATATTGGCAATGAAACTCACACATTTTTTACATAATTTAATCTAGTTTAATTAACAATAATCAAATTTAATAAAATTTATTTAACTTATAATTTATGAGGAAAATTACATAAAATGTCAGAATATTGATGCGCCAAAAGTCCCTGCACACATCATTTTTCTTCAACTTGAAGCTTAATTATTGATGCCAAATCAACTTTAATAGGTAGTCGTTCCTACCTTATTTCTTATCACTTCTCATAATCTATTTGGCATGGTGTGAACTAGTTTTTTGTAGTTTCTGGAGTAATTTTACTCCACAATTCCTTTAATACTCTTTTTAAGTGGTATTTGTTCTTTATTTTAATTTTTACTTTCTGAGACCTAGTTGATCCCACAGAGGTATTGGATTAAGATTAGGAGATTGGGGGGGGGGGGGGGTGTTTTAAGTTGCTGTGGAGCATTGTAGAGCAACTATTCCTGAACTTTCCGCGCTGTCGTTATCTTGTTGAAAAATGAATTTTTCCTGGAGATCAAACTTTAACTTAAACTTTCCGGTAAATTACTACTCAAAATATTTATATAAACGTGTTGGTCCATTATTCCGTCGATAAATTTCAAATTACCAACTCCAGCTGCACACATACACCCCCAAACAAAAACAATCCGTCCATCATGTTTCACAGTACCAACAATGTTTTTTTCCAGGGGCTCTTTGTTAGGTTTTCTCAAAACTTCCCCCCTTCCATCTGATCCATGAATGTTAAATTTACTCTCGTCAATAAATAAAACACGTTACCAGAACTATAAGGGCTTGTTTACCTGTTCCTTTGCGAACTCCAGTTTCAATATCCGGTTCGTTTACTAATGAATGGCTTACGCCTAGGCTTACGCACATTATAGCCAGCTTTCTTTAGGGTTCTTCTAATCGTTTGTGCAGATACCCCAATCTTGTAATTTTCTTACACCATACCTGCCAAATTTAGAGCACTCGTGTGGGGTTCTTCGGCCATAGTCCTTATGATAGCCCTCTTGTGGTGAGCTTGGAGTACGGGGGGCGGCCAGAGCGGTATCTACTTTCCATTGTACCCAGTTCTTCATACCGTTTTAGGACATACCTTACCGTATTATAGCCCCCGTTGACGATTTGTCCTATTAACCTGTATGAGTCGTATGAGTTTCCTCAAATTTACAATTTGGTCGGGAATCGGTGTAGGAACCTCCATTTTTTAGCACACTCTTAACAGTTTGGGCCCAAATTAACACTGGCAAGATAGGATTAGCCGGAGGATGAATGGGATAATGTGCAAACTGTATACATATCAGTATTTTGGCTAATTCCACTGCGTGCAGAGACTTTTGGCGCAT
Source organism: Aelia acuminata (assembly GCA_911387785.2). Classification (NCBI taxonomy): domain Eukaryota; kingdom Metazoa; phylum Arthropoda; class Insecta; order Hemiptera; family Pentatomidae; genus Aelia; species Aelia acuminata. Next base: position 71,946,419 of record OU426978.1, on the reverse strand, counting down.
CAATATTCTGACATTTTATGTAATTTTCCTCATAAATTATAAGTTAAATAAATTATATTAAATGTAATTGTTGGCCATTAAAATAGATTAAATTATGTAAAAAATATGTGTTTCGTTGCCCATATCTGGCTCATAAGGTATCTTTAGGTAAAATAAAAAAAATCTGGTGCGTGCGCGCAACACACAACTTTCACTTACCAACTTACTTAGATTAGAAATTGACGTGTTTTGCTAAATATCATTTCCCAAATTCACAAATTTTTCTACATTCATATCTTATTTTTGTTAATCGTTAAAGCCGTTTTTTGAGTAAATAAAAAAAAACACGTGAAAATGATACAAAATTTATTAAGTAAAGTCCCCCCTCCGGTTAATCAATTTTGATGAAATTTTAACAGTCATATCTCGGGCATGTACATACATCAAATACCAAGTTTGATCAAAATCTTCAAAGCCGATTTAGAGTAAATTAAAAAAAACACGTGAAAATGTTACAAAATTTATTAAGTAAAGTCCCCCCTCCGGTTAATCAATTTTGATGAAATTTTTACAGTCATATCTCGGGCACATAAGTACATAAAATACTCAGTTTAATCAAAATCGTTAGAGCCGTTTTTGAGAAAATCGAAAAAAACCTAAAAAGTTATTAAGTAAAGTACCCCCTCCCTTTAAGTAATTTTGATGAAATTTATGCTGTCACATCGCGGGCATATACCTACACTAAATACCTAATTTCATGATCGCACGGTTTATAGTTTTTGAGCTAGTCTGTTCACACACAGACACACAGACACACACACACACACACACACACACACAGACCATTTCGCGGGACTTGGTCATTTCGACTCAGGGGACCCCAAAACGTGTATTTCCGTTGAAAACCGGAAGTCGAAAATTTTCACGATCGCAATACTTCCACTTACTATATATTTCATATATAGGTAAGTGAAAGTAAAAAAGCTTGAGGGTGTGCAGAGACTTTTGTTAGTAAGTGTATATAGAGATTTTTACACACCTGCGATGCTTGGCTGTCACATGTATATACATCAAATACCAAGTTTGATCAAAATCGTTAAAGCCGTTTTTGAGTAAAAAAAAAAAAAAAACACGTGAAAATGGGACAAAATTTATTAGGTAAAGTACCCCTCCAATTGATCAATTTTGAAGAAATTTTGACTGTCACGTCTTTGGCATATACATACATCAAATGCCCAGTTTGATCAAAATCGTTAAAGCCGTTTTGAATAAATAAAAAAAACATGTGATAGTGAAACATTTATTAAGTAAAGTGCCCCCTCCAAATAATCAATTTTGACTGTCACATCGCGGGCATATACATACACCAAATACCCAATTTCAGTTTTGTACGGCCTACAGTTTTTGAGCTAGTCTGTTCACACACATACCATATTTTTTCACACCTGCGATGCTTGGCTATCACATATACATACATCAAATACCCAGTTTGATCAAAATCGTTAAAGTCGTTTTTGAGTAAACAAAAAAAAACACGTGTTAATGAGACAATATTTATTAAAAAAAGTGCCCCCTCCATTTAACTAACTTTGATGAAATTTTGACTGTTACATCTTTGGCATATACATACACCAAATACCAAGTTTGATGAAAATCGTTAAAGCAGTTTTTGAGTAAATAACAAAAAAAAACTCGTGAAAATGGGACATTTATTAAGTAAAGTGCCCCCTCCAATTAATGAATTTTTATGAAATTTTGACTTTCGCATCGCGGGCATATACCAGGGTTTGAAATTAACTTTTATTTTCTCGGAAAGAGAATAAAAGTCAAATCCGGACTTTTATATTTCTAATCTATATAAATAAAGTTGAAATTCTGTTTGTTTGTTTGTTTATTTGTTCTTTATAGAAATCCATACCGTTTGTCCTAAATTCTCCAAATTTCGCTCAGTGGTTCTTTGATACCAGGTGCGAACACCTGTCCATATTAAAATTGCGTAACTTCAGCCGATCTTCAGCTGATATTCTTTATTCTCCAAATTTCGCTTAGCATTTCTTTCAGACCCGGTGCGAACACCTGTCCATATTAAAATTCCATAACTTCAGCTGATATTCTTTATTGTTATAAAAATCATAATGATCTCACTTTACAATGATTTTTTACGAAATCGACCGTTTGTTTATAAAAATGAAATTCCCTGTGATAAACCGGGATATACAGCTTATAATCTATGTACATAAAGATCAAATTCTGTTTGTTATTTATAGAAATCCATTCCGTTTGTCCTAAATTCTCCAAATTTCGCTCAGTGGTTCTTTCATACCAGGTGCGAACACCTGTCCATATTAAAATTGCATAACTTCAGCCAATCTTCAGCTGATATTATTTATTCTCCAAATTTCGCTCAGTGGTTCTTTCAGACCAGGAGCGAACACTGATATAATATAATAATCAATACAATATAATAATCGTTTTGATCTCTCTTTACATTGGTTTTTACAAAATCGACCGTTTGAGTCGATAAAAGTATCAGTTTATAGATTTAAAAATTGAAATTTTCCGGGTGAAACCGGGATATACAGCTAGTAAATAAATAAAAATCACATCATGAGTTTTATATTTCGGAGCAGAAAATAAAAGTCCTGATATGATCTTTATCACAATGATACCTAATGTAAGAGTCAAAACTTTATTTTATTTATTTAAGAACAAATTTATTAGCTTTTTTCGGATTTCTCCATAATGTTATTCATTATTGGGTTAACCGTTATCAAGGAAATCTTATAGGGTATAATAAATTACCTTATATCGATCTTAAGATCGATTATTAGACTATCAAGGCTGGTGATAATGAAAAAAAAAATCGATCTACAACCTCAAGCTCGCTCAGGTATCGATTTTGAGGGTATAATAAATTACCTTATATCGATTATTAAATTATCAAGGCTGCTGATAATGAAAAAAATCTGGTGCGTGCTCGCAACACACAACTTTCACTTACCAACTTACTTAGATTATAAATTAATGCGTTTTGTTAATTGCCACTTCTCAAATGAACAGAACGGCTTTAATTATGAACAATGATCAGTCACTAAAGGGGTACTCCGCATGCGTGGGCTCAACGAGTTTTATGAGTTGACTGAATATTTTTCTTTTTTTCTCCTCTTTATGTTTTCTTTATTTTTATCATATCTCATATTTAGCCAGTTCTTATTTTTAGGCGTAACGAGAAACTAATTTCTCCATGTAAACAAAAACAAATTTACTTTATAAGAAAGAAACAAACAAACAAACCCCCCCCCCCAAAAAAAAGCCCCCTCAGAACATTTTAATAATGATAAACCTTACCTGATATTAAAAAACACCTGATTTTCATGAAACATGATGAATTTGATAAAAATCGAAAAACCGTTTTTGAGATCATCGAAAAAAAAATAAAAATTGGAAAAAAAAATTATGAAATAAAGTGCCCGCTCCGTTTGACCAATTTTGATGAAATGTTGGCTATCACATCTTTGGCATATAAATACATCAAATACCCAGTTTCTTCAAAATCGTTAAAGCCTTTTTTGAGTAAATAAAAAAACACGTGAAAATGATACAAAATTTATTAAGTAAAGTCCCCCCTCCAGTTGATCAATTTTGATGAAATTTTTACAGTCGTATCTCGGGCATATACGTACATCATATACCCAGTTTGATCAAAATCGTTAGAGCCGTTTTTGAGTAAATAAAAAAAACACGTGAAAATGATACAAAATTTATTAAGTAAAGTCCCCCCTCCGGTTAATCAATTTTGATGAGATTTTTACAGTCATATCTCGGCCATATAAATAGATCAAATACCCAGTTTAATCAAAATCGTTAGAGCCGCTTTTTAGAAAATCGAAAAAAACGTAAAAAGTTATTAAATAAAGTACCCCCTCCCTTTGAGCAATTTTGATGAAATTTTTGCTGTCACATCGCGGGCATATACCTACACTAAATACCCAATTTCAGGTTCCCACGGTTTATAGTTTTTGAGCTAGTCTGTTCACACACACACACACACACACACACACACACACACACACACACACACACACACACACACACACACACACACACACACACACACACAGAGACCATTTCGCGGGACTTGGTTATTTCGACTCAGGGGGACCCAAAACGTGTATTTCCGTTGAAAACCGGAAGTCGAAATTTTTCACGATCGCATACTTCCACTTACTATATATTTCATATATAGGTAAGTGAAAGTAAAAATATCGATCTACAACCTCAGGCTCGCTCAGGTATCGATTGCAACTTATCCGATATTTACAATATTGGGGTCGATTTCTAGGTTAATTGGGATGCTGATAATGAAAATGATATCGATTTTTCGATTACGCGCTCAGGTATCCATTTATTTCAACTTACGCGATATAGACGATATTGGGGTCCACTCTTAGGTTATTTGAGCTGCCGAATTTGAAAATGATATCGATTTTTGGATTACGTGCTCAGGTATCGAATTATTAAAACCTGCGTGATATAGAAGATATTAGGGTCCTCTCCTAGGTTAGGTATTTGATAACAACATTAATAACATTATGGAGAAATGAGGATTAATAACATTATGGAGAAATCCGAAAAAAAGCTAATAAATTCATTCTTAAATAAATAAAATAAAGTTTTGACTCTTACATTAGGTATCAAGGTTATTTGAGGTGCTGAATTTGGAAATGATATAGTTTTTATGATTACGACTTCAGGCATCGATTTAATACTACTTAAGGCATATAAACCATATTAAAGTCTGCGTCGGGCTCCAATATCGTTTATATCGCGTAAGTTGAAATATATCGATATCTGAGCGCCTAATCATTAAAACTATATAATTTCCAAATTCAGCACCTCTAATAACCTATGAGTGGACCCCAATATCGTTTATATCGCGTAAGTTCAAATAAATCGATACCTGAGCACGTAATCCAAAAATCAATATCATTTTCAAATTCACCACCTCAAATAACCTATGAGTGGACCCCAATATCAGTTATATCGCGTTAGTTGAAATAAATCGATACCTGAGCACGTAATCCAAAAATCGATATCATTTTCAAATTCAGCAGCTCAAATAACCTATGAGTGGACCCCAATATCGTTTATATCGCGTAAGTTGAAATAAATGGATACCTGAGCACGTAATCCAAAAATCGATATCATTTTCAAATTCAGCACCTCAAATAACTAACTTATGAGTGGACCCCAATATCGTTTATATCGCGTAAGTTGAAATAAATCGATACCTGAGCGAGCTTGAGGTTGTAGATCGATTTTTTTTTTCATTATCACCAGCCTTGATAATCTAATATCGATCTTAAGATCGATATAAGGTAATTTATTATACCCTATAAGATTTTCAAAAAAACGGTTAACCCAATAATGAACAACAATATGGAGAAATCCGATAAAAAAAGCTAATAAATTCATCCTTAAATAATGAAAACAAGCTTTGAATCTTATATTAGACATCATTGTGATGAAGATCATATCAGGACTTTTATTTTCTGGCCCGAAATATAAAAGTCATGATGTGATGTTTATTTATTTATTAGAAATATAAAAGTCCGGATTTGACTCACAATGGGAAGCAGAGCAGAGCAGGCCGATGTGGCACACGTATTTGTTAACCGAACTCCAGTAAAACGAATCTCTTCGAAGTAAAATTGTTCTTGTAACAAAATCCTTATCCTCCATGTATTTCATTAAAAAATAAAATAAGAAGAAATAACTTCGTATATTTATACAAGACCGACAAGATGACATTAAGGTGCGCATAAACGAAAAAAAAAACAAAAAACATTTTGTGAAAACTGAATAGATTGATTGTGTCAATTTTCGTAAATCGTTAAATTAAATTAGCCAAAAATTTTTTTCTTAAAATAATCTTTATATAACCTTTGGAATTAGGTTGTGTTTTGTATTTGGGTTTTATCCCAATATAGAAGTTATAATAATATATTTTTATAGTTTTTTTTATACGCTTTTCCGGATTGACCGGCTCTCTCGCTTAAACGGCAATGAATCGGTTCCGACAAGGACGGATAAGCTGGAGTCTACTGTAGTCAAAAATGTGTATGAAATAAATAAATCTATTTATAGTGATCCACACTGGCATAATGATGCGTTAGATCAAGGTGGATTTTATCAATTATGATCAGCACATTAAGGAGTATTTAAGTACCTTCTTATGTGTCTGTACATATATTACTTAAGAAAAATAAAAATCAAAGAGAAAAAAGTTTTCTCTTAAAAGTAAGCTTCAGTTATGCTTAAATGTGGTGTAATTTAATTAAATAGGTGTAGAGTAGTTGGATTCAGACTTCAAATAGCGTAGGTAGAAAAATTGGGTCATAAATATTACCACAATCATTCTTTTTATTTTGTCAGAGATTATGAAATTCGATCTAAATCGATGTCTATGCAGGAAAAATTGTGTTTTGCTAATTAAGACCCACCTAAATGATATTTTAAAAGAACAGGTCCGTGATTTCATTCAAACATGAATGATTATCATTCCAATTTCAAAATTTCAAATTTGAATTTCTAAAAAAGCCCATGTTTTTAAAATCTGAAAAAATCAGTGGAGTTGAAAAGGTTGTCATTAATAAGTGCTGTAAAAATTATAATGGGACAGCAATGGGTTCATGCTTAAAATAATTATTGAAAAAATGTAGTTTTGCTTGTGGATGGAAAAAAAACCATTATCTATTAAACTTCTCAAACTGGAGCCTATTTTATCAAACTAATCTCATTCCTACACTTGTCAAAAAACTTTGAAACATTGTCTAGTTCTGGATATTGTGATTTGACACATCCATTTTGTCACATTTCTTAGTACTTTTTTCTCTCTTACAGAATGCTTGTCTTTTTTTCAAAGGATCATAACATTGTAGCATTTTGTATCTTTCCATGTCTACTTGATATAAGCAAAAGAAAATCCAATGCTTAGAAAAAAAAAAGCTAAAAGTAAATATTTTAAAGCCAGAAGTAAATGTAGAAGAAGCCCGTCAGTCAGGACTTAACAAATCACGGCGCGCCGACCGGCAAACCTGTATAGCTTCTTTATTACAGCCTGCTTATAGCCTGTCAGATTATAAAATAACTCAAATTTCAATATTTTTGAGAAGAGCATTTTATATTATTCCTTTTTTCAAAATATTTTTCTTTGGAAACAACATCAAAATAACTCATACCGTATTACCTTTAAGGCATAGTTACACTGATTGTAAGTGCACACTGCTTTAATTTCCCTCTAAAGAAAGTTCATTAAATAATAAACCTAATTTTTTTTTTATCTTGCTTCATGATACTTCGTAATAAACTAACGATATGAAAATTATTATTGTTTAAGTTACTGGATGGTTTCCCAAAGACCGTAGTTTCTGGATTCATTCCAACAGGTAAGTTCGGTACTTGATCTGGAGCTTTTCCTAGTTCCGTAGTCCAATAAGATTTGTAAGCAGTCTCGCCTAATTCTTCGCGTAAATGTTGAAATACTCTTTTTTTTGTTGGAGATAATAACTTCTGGACCTAAAATCATAAGAAATTTTCATCTTTTTATCAATTTTAAATATTTTAGTTTAAAGAGAAAAGATTGGCCATGGCAGGAACGAGAAACCGTGACCCATCCAAAAAATTTTGAAATTTGAAAAATGATTCAATTTCATACAGTTCATACAATCAGTTGTTGCGTAACCTGATAGATAGATTTTGAAGATAGATTAAAAATGCTTATTGAATTACCATTTATATACTAATGTGTATGCATAACGCCTCGTAGAGCTCAAAAAAGAATGTTAACATTTAATTTGCCCATCATTTAGCTTATTTTTTTAATTTAAATTAACTTCATTATTTATACCATTTTTATTGCAGATTTCCATCTGTTTTGTGACCAACAATCAAATGAGGTGTCCTTTGGTTCTTTCAGATAAGAGTATATGTTAATTTTAAAAGTTCCTGAATGTCTATAGCTGTAAAGGACCTCTAGGCCACTTTTTAGCCTACGAGGAGGCTGACTTGACAAGAATGAGGAATGAGAAAGGATCAATGAATTAGAGTGATGCGAATTCGATTGAAAGGTTTGGGATTTGACTTGTGTGCATGATTTTTTGTTGGTATGTTCATATCGTGTAGGGTGGGATTCGAATGAACCAAAGACGGACTTTGGATGGATTTTCCCTATTAAGATCTGTACTTACTACCGCTGACCAGTCACCTGTCTTTCATTTCTCTATTCTGTGGATCAATTTGCTGTGCCTTTCCGATTGCTTCAAGCCGAGGGTCAGTAATGAGTATATCCTCGAAAATGTACCTAATTTGGCAGCCTCTTTGAAATGAAAAATAATTTTTTAACCTGGAACTGATGTACCTTTAGAATAAATTATTAATACATAATAAAAGAAATTTATCCCGTATATGATATTAATACATGTGAATAACATAAAAATAATATAAAACAAAAACAGAAACAGAGATAGTGCATTTTTTCATGCCAAAATAATCTATAAGTACAATAGGCGAGAATAAAAATGTGAGGAAGAAAAAAGACAAAAATACTTGGAAAGAACAAAATAAAATAAAACTACCTGAATAAATTGGTACTCGTAAGATAGTATCTGGTTATGACAAAATTAAAAGGAATTACTTCTAAAGATCCATCGTGTTTCTTCAGTGATCAGTTGAATTTGGAGTTCAATAGGAACTCGAAGAGAAGGTCTTTGGAAGTGGAAGTCGTTGGAGCGTGTCAGATATTGGGAGGATAGTCTTCCACGAGTTGAACGTTCAAGGGATTACGGAAAGTACATCTGGAGCAATAAACTCCTTTCCTTTTACATGCCAGTGAAAATCAAAGGGGAGGAGCCTCTTGCGGAGCCTTTGCAATCTTGCCAATAGTTCCCAAAGGGTAAGCGTTTGTAAACATATCTCCCAAAACGGGTAATAAAGGTGATCAGTTTCCAAGAATCATGGCCTATAAGAACTTGCCATAATCCACAATTCGCTCCACTTATTTCGGGGAGTAAGATTTAAACGTCTCGAATCTTCAAGACCCATTACATATACACCTACCCCTGTCTATTTTAAATTTGATTTCACTCTCTTCTCGGGCGGTAGTCCGATACATACATACATCCTTGGCGCTACAGCCATGTTCGGGCCCTGGCCTCCAAAAGAAATCGCTCCCACTCATCTCTGCTCCTGGCCATCATCCACCAGCCTGACACTCCCAGCCACACCGCATCCCTTCCCCTTTTTGAGCTAGTCTGTTCACACACAGATAAACAAACAGACCAGTTCGCGGGACTTGGTTATTTGGCCTCAGGGGACCCCAAAACGTGAATTTCCGTTGAAAATCGGAAGTCAAAATTTTTCACGATCGCAATACTTACCTTACTATATACATATTTCATATATAGGTAATTACGATTTGAAAATTTACGTGTGCGAGAGCTAACTAGAGCGCGCGGGGTAACAGGTGGGGACAGTGGTAGGCAAGGGGGATGGCATTTCCATCATAAACATACAGTACTACATAATATACAAGATACGGCAGCTTCAATTTATATTTGTTAAAAATGTTGCTTGGCACTGTTTTGCCCGACCCCTTCATATTAATTACGGTTTGCAGTTAATATCCTCTACACCTAGCCCTATTTTATTTATAGGTAATTAATGCGCCGCTTCTGTCTCTTTCTCTCGTTTAATGATTTTAATTAGTAGGTATAGATAACTAAAACTGGCGCTGACAATTTTTTTTTTCACCGTAGCTATTTAAATACCTAACTAATAACACTGATTTTAATGCCTAGTGGCTATTTAGTAGGCGCCACATAGCGCCGGAACAACTGGCTGAATGCTCGAGTTGTTCAAGAATTTTGGTCTTCATAACCTTACTGCAAGATATCCGCCACACACACGAATGCTCAAGTGTGTACTCGTCTTTACTGCCATGGGCGAGTAGGTCAGTAATTCTAGATATTGTTTAACCATGTTTCCTGAACCCTATGTTTCCTAATGTCCATTAAAAAATGGAACCAAAAAAACTTATCTTGGAGCTTTAAAATTTGAAATGCAGTACCCGAAAGCAGCTAGTTGAAAATTAAATGAATCTCTCTATGCTTACCTGAGTATGAAATCCCTTATTTAAATTGGCGTTAGTTGAATGCCGAAGAGAATATTTTTCAGTGCTTGGCTTAGGAAGACTTGAGGTCATAGCGTCAACTTCTTCTTCTAAACTGGTAAATTTCATTAATTCAGAAACGCTTTCTTTGCGATTTTGACTTCTCTAGAAAATAATTAATAAGAAATATAAAATACTAACCAGACAGTATTTATAATCAACAAATACAATACAAAGTACTCACTCTAACTACAGTTGAGGATGTTTCAGTATTATTATTTTTTTCAGCCATAGTATTTGATCTAGAAAAAAATATTAGTTTAATGAAATTTTAAATATTTGATAATTACCGATTGTCCTGGTGTTACTGGACTTGGGGACATTAAATTTATTTAAAATGGACACTAGATGTTCAAATATTTGAATATCAAGTAATTGAATGATATCCCCTGAGTATAGAAGTGGCTATAATTGGATTAGGGCCCAAAATGTGGACTAATCGAATGTATAGTAAAAGTCAAAATGTAAAGTTTAAATTTTGCACTCAGTGTAAAACGTGTTAGCCAATCTTAATGTAGTCGTTTTATGCTGTTTACTATGCATTCATCACCACGTTTATTTTATGAATGAACATTTAATTTAGAAAAACTTTGCACATTCAGAAGAAAAAAAACAACTATGCGTTACCAAATAAAAGTTAGTGGGAATAATCGATAGACAAAAAACGCATTAAAAAAGTAATTATAAAAAGGATAGAAACTGTATTAAATTCATGTACCTACATACTACTATACTATACAAATATTAGACATTAGGTGTAAAAACTTATTTTACCAATGTTTCATGTTTACCAATGTTACTTATTTACCACCCCTTTACACATTCGATAAGCTAAACGTAGAAAACATCGGCTGTACAACATCGATATTAAAAACAGTTTTCGTCAAACATCAATACTTTAGAAACATAGACATCGATGTTGCGCCCCTAGTTGCAAGGTTAAATTTTCTCAAAGGCTAATAAATATTTTTTGTATAGTAGCCAACGTACCTGTAGTGGCATATAGGATAGTATTGCGACGTACACATTGGGGGTAAACGAAACAATCGGATTATTTAACGCCGACGGCAGCAATTCAGCCGCCCACTGTCACTACTTTAGTCGGTTTCATACCGCTACGCCGAAATGGTGGCCTACGTGACTAAATGTATTCCTGCACACTCGTCTTCTATTCCGTTGTTGTGCTTGCATTGAGAGTGATGTAGTTGTGTTATTTTATCATGGCCGAAGGGAGAACTTCATCGTTTCTTAATTCAGGAAACAAAGTGTAGAAGGCTCCAACTCCCTCTCTCCTTTTATAAATTGGATGAACCCAAATAAGGCTATTTTTTGCTTCCTCTTCAATCGACAACGAAATAACAATCATGCAATAAGTTGTTCTCTATTCATGCTATACACAACACTACTTAAAATATAACAAAACGACTATGAAAAAGACTCTTGTTGCACGGCTTCAGATCGGTGAAGGACTTATGTGGCGTCGCACAGTGGGAAAATTTTGTGATTCAGCGGCCAAAAATATATAGTCCGGGAGCTGAGTGCCAAAAAGGTGCCTGATTTGAAGAAAATTTTTAATCATATAGGCTGAAAGTACTCATTTCATAGACAACAAATGACAAACAAACTCAGATCGGTTGCTATCAAATTTTATAGGCAAACAAAATCGACATTTCCGAACTTTTTCAATTGTTCGCTAATAACTCGAAAACGAACTGAGGTCCTCACAGTTAAAATCGCGTCTTTTCGCCATAAATGACAGTCAATTAGTGGCTATATTGAAACCGAAGTCTTAGAAGGAATTAAGCACTACGAATAATTTCACGTTTTGATTTGTATTTCCTCCAGGATTTAGCTAATGTTGTGTGTACGGAGCTTATTTCCTGCTACATTTGATGCTGCACAACTTTTATCTAAAACCTTTTTCATATAAAGTAGATGTTTTTGAGTTAGAGGCGTTGGAACACGGTTTCCACCACAATTGTATGGTTACAGAGTTTTGATGTACCGAACCCGGCTAAACCACTGAACCGATTTAAAATTCAAATAAATCATTCTATTTGCAATAGTTTAGCCTCTTATGGTAAGAAGAAAGCAATACTTTGTAATCTGTATTTGCCGAATTACATCTGAGAACCTGAAAAAAAAAAAATCCCAAAACATTTCACGGATTTTAGACCATAATACGTTCACGTTTTAATTACTTTGTCTTCACAGTAGTGGGCTAATTTTAAGATTAATGAGATCATTTTACACAGAATTCTATATTCTACAACTATTATAGGTAACATTTTTTATTTGGCGTGACCCTCTTTAAATGAATTAATTAAATCATTAATTAAATGACCGTAATTCATTTTTCCGCTAAAGTGGCTAAAATGACTTTCATTTATGGCGAAAAGACGCGATTTTAACTGTGAGGACCTCAGTCGACGCGAAATTTAATGCTCTTTTATTTTAGAATGAACACGATTTCTTCTGTGATAAATCGTTTTCGAGTTATTAGCGAACAATTGAAAAAAGTTCAAAAATGTTGATTTTGTTTGCCTATAAAATTTGATGGCAACCGATCTGAGGTTGTTTGTCATTTGTTGTCTATGAAATGAGTACTTTCAGCCTATATGATCAAAAATTTTCTTCAAATCAGGCACCTTTTTGGCCCTCAGCTCCCGGACTAATATAACTCAACTAATTACTATTATCGAATAATTCTACTTTTTATGCATGAGCATGAGATTATCTTTATTAGTGAGAATAAAATAATACAGATCACATCACTCTGGGTATTTCAAATTAATTTTAATATCAATCCTTTATTTAATAGTTTATTAGGTATAGGATCATACATAGAGAATTAAATGGATCAGTATTACTATCTATTGAGCTTTCTGCTTATATATATATCATTTATAGGCTTTTGCTCCAATTGAAAGATTTTTAAATAAATATTTTTTGAAGAAGAAAAAAAATAAATTAAAAATATTATGTTTCTCAGGAATTTTAACGGAAAAAAAGTATTGTCAAATAATTCCAGTAGAAGTATATTTTATGATTTAGTCTAATTCCAAGCTGAAAAAACAAATTAAATGTTCAATTTTAGGTATTTAAATATTGTAATCGATATATTGCCGAACGATCGCATTTGATCGTCCAGATTTCATTATGGAAGTTCAGCCCCTTTTACCCTTTACCACTGTGAAAAAAATCAAAACCATTTATTGACAAAAAATTAATTTATGTTAATTTAAATACTTTATTTTGGTAAATTATATAAGTAGTTAACATCAATGAAATTAAAACGCTCATTTATCCAATATTTTACAGTCATTTCTATAATATATTTGGTGCAATAATATAAAAAATCTGGTGCGATGCGCGCTCAACACACAACTTTCACTTACGAACTTAATTAGATTAGAAATCGACGAGTTTCGGTAATATGTAAACGCCATTCCTCAACTTCACACATTTATAAATAAATCAAATACCAAGTTTGATCAAAATCGTTGCATCCGTTTTCGATTGAATAAATTTTTAAAAAATCCTGAAAATAAGACGAAATTTATAAAATAAAGTGGCCCTTTCGTTTGAACAATTATTTTTTTAACTTTTAATCTTTATTCACAACTGTTAATATAATAATAACAATCAGTGAATTGGCAGACATTAAATTAATAACAATGGCATGAGAGGCATGAGGGGGAGCGTTACCCAGCGGCATCTCCTCCTGGCTTGAATGTTACTAGGATTGACTACTAGACGACGAGGTCCCTCATCCAGCCCCTCTTTAGCCTACTAAGGGTGTCACCTGGCATGTCTGTTGTGGCCATATTATTAATGAGTGAGTTGAGCTGTCCTTTTAATTTGTGATGGAATCTTTTGTAGAGGATTCGTATGTGTTCTTTGACAGTTGGCATGTATAGGTCCGTCTGTAAAGTAATGTTGCTAACATACCATGGTGTTTTAGTGATTGTTCTGAATTTTTTTGACTGAAAGATTTGTAGTTTGTTGATGTGTCTTTTTTGCTGCCCCGTATATCTATGATGCAAAAGTCCAAATAGGTTTCAGTAAGTACGTGTAGATGTTCAATTTCTGTCTTAGTTTTAGTTTTGAATGCTTTGAAAGAAGTTTTAATCTTTGGTTTAAATATTTTCTTTTTTTCTTAACATGTGGACCCCATGTAATTCTTGATCAAACGTCAAACCAAGGTATTATACAGTGTCAGTCTACGGTATTTCTTTATAGTCGATGAAAACAGGAGGACACGTTTCATGTCGAAGAGTAAAGGTTATATGCTGAAATTTGTCGTGATTTAGTCAGATTTTCCAAACCTTAAACCAGTCATTGTCATTTGTCAAATAATGTTGAAGGTTCGGTGATGCATATGTTAGATTTTCATGTCTTGTTAGGATTGCTGTGTCGTCCGCATAATTTGCTGTTAAAATTTTGGGGCTGCAAGGAATATTGTGTATGTACGTAATGTAGAGTAATGTGGCGAGCACGGAACCTTGAGGTACTCCTGCTGCGATTGACATACCGTCAAGAAGACGCCTCCGAGCCCTGCTTAACGAAGAACAATCCGCCAGTAAGGAAGGTTTGGCTTGATTGGTTACAACTTTGGTTTGATTATAGTTACAACTACTCACTACATTTCTTTCTTCTTTATTTCTTCACCATCAATAAAATTAGTTTATAATTATCATAGTGTTCCAATATATTCTTCTTATTATTTGTTTCGATAATGTTATCTTCTTCATCAAGAAAAGTACACTTAACAGCTATTTCTACAAACGAAGAGTTGACAATTTTTTGGCCATAAAATTGATGAATAAATAAAACTTTAATAACTGAAAGTTAATTATTAATTAAAATCCAAATACAGACGGTTTCGATTATTAATGGCTTCAATCGTGAACTGTGTAAAATTATATAATGTGAATATGAAAAGACTTTAGGAGAGCGGACCGGGAGTGGAGCGGGAGCGGAGCGATAGTGTGAATGGGGTAGAGCGAGAGTGGAGCGAGACCGGACACGTACCAATATTGTGATTACCCTCTTTCCCACTCTGCGTCGTGAACACTGGCGAGCACAGACCAATCAAACAGCATTATTATCCGGTCTCGCCGTACATTCAGAAAATCTTGAATGAGGAGTTGTACAAAATGCTAGAAGAAGGTATAATCGTTCCATCAAAGAGTGCCTGGGCTTCACCAGTTGTCTTAGTTAAGAAACCAGATGGGAGCCATCGATTCTACGTTGATTATCGCCAAGTCAATAACGTAGCCAAACGAGACGCCTATCCCCTACCTTATGTCTGTCGTAGTATCTTAGATAGACTACGAGATGCAAAGTATCTGTCGTCTCTAGACATTAAAAGCGCGTACTGGCAAGTTCCGTTAGAGAAGTCTAGTCAAGAGAAAACCGCTTTCACTGTGCCAGGGAAAGGTCTTTATCAGTTCACCCGCATGCCGTTCGGGCTACACAACAGTCCAGCGACATGGCAACGTTTAATAGACAATGTATTTGGTGCTGATTTGACTAGCTGGAGCTAACTTGTCTCTGGGAGAAGTGCCAGTTTTGTCGACCGGAACTACGCTTTGGGTTATGTAGTTAATGAAACAGGATTACTCGTTGACTCAGAGAAAGTCGAAGCCATCCGAAATTACCCAACACCCAAATCTGTGAAAAAAGTTCGGCATTTCGTCGGATTGGCCTCATGGTAATAGGCGTTTCGTGGAGACTTCTCTAAAATTATTTCTCCACTCACCTCATTACTGAAGAAGGGCTGCAAATTTAAATGGGGTGAAGAACAGGAGCGAGCAATGCAGTACCTTAAGGAGAGATTAGTTAGTACACTGGCTTATCTCTCCTTAAATATTCTCGTGCCCAGATTTCGATAGGCACTTATATTTACAAACTGACGCCTCGACTACGGGACTTGGTGCAATTTTGTTCCAAAAATATGAAGAAGGTGACAAAGTTATCGCCTATGCAAGAAGAAGCTTGACAGCAGCCGAACGAAAGTACAGTACTACGGAACACGACTGTCTAGCAGTGTTGCGGGCCGTAGAACGATTCCGCCCTTATCTTGAAGAAATGCCTTTTACGGTAATCACGGATCATCAAGCACTGAAGTGGTTACATAACCTTAAGGACCCGACGGGTAGATTAGCGCGCTGGGCGATAAAACTTCAACAGTATCAGTTCTCTATAGAGCACCCACCTGTGAAATTGAATGTCGCTGCTGACGCCCTCTCGCGTGTTCATGAAGACGTAGCGGCTATGATAGATTTGAGTTTTGATGATCTTGACCCATGGTATATGAAGATGTTGGAGAGAATAAAAAAGAACCCCGCCAAATATGCTGGTTTGAGAGTAGAAGGTGTTAGGCTATTTAAGCGAATTGTAGACAAACGGAAGATCCTAGGCGAGGATTCTCCTCGGAAAGTTGTGGTTCCAAAAAGGAAAAGGAAGGATCTATAATTTGATTGCCATGACCACCCTCTGTCCGGACATCTGGGAGGATTTAAAACGCTTCAACGGCTGAGGGAACATTACTATTGGCCGGGAATGGCTTCGGACACGGCCCGATATGTAGGGCGTTGTGAAACTTGTTTAGCCCATAAAACTTTACAAAGAGCGCCAGCTGGCCTCATGGGTCATCGAAGAATGGTCACGCGACCATGGCAACTTGTATCGGCCGATATCATGGGACCTCTACCTTTGTCAAGCAATCAAAACCGCTTTTACAGTTGGTTTACGACGTGCTCCACCTTACTCGTACAGCCCAATTTAATTAATATTAACGTCAGGCAACAACACAAAAAAAAAAAAATAATAATAATAATAAATTCTCAAAAAAAAAAAAAAAGTAACATCAAAAACACAAATTGTGAACCTCTTACTTATAAAACGTGAATCAAGTGCGCTATGCACTAGGCTAGCATGACTCATTACGTGAACCGTGATAACAGTTTAAGTTACCTATTATCAGTACAGTTATTTATTATTTAGTTATTATTTATTTAAATCCTTTTAAAATGTTTTATTCATTAATATTTAAAAAAAAAAATAAAGAGATACAAACTAAATCAAACTTAACCAAACTACAAAGTAAACCAAATAAAATTAACCCCTTACTTTTAGAAAATTGACATATATAAAAAAAAAATTTAAGTCTTTGACTCAGGCATACAAAAAGAACAAAACAGAAAAACAAAAGAAATGTCCTCTCCTCCTTTTACTGATTAACTCAATTAGAAACAAATAAAAAAAAGAGTCTGTACTTTCCAATTCTAGCAGGACTTCCAAGACTCTCCTCTCCTCCCCTGTCTCCTTCTTTTCCTCAAATTTCCATAAGGACTCGCGTTCCCAGCTCCTTCCGGTAATCCACCGTCTGCACTCGCGTTTTGGATGAATAAGACGCGATAGTCCATTCAAAATTATCCGGTAAAAACGTAGGTAATTTGTTTGAACCAAAACACCATGTGCTCACGACACTGGCTAACTTCACTTGTCTTTTTTTTTTTTTTTTGCCGGCCACCACTCGGTCGCACACAATAACTCTCGTTTTGATAGTCGAATTTTCAAATCAATTATTTTTATTTCAAATAAATAATAAATAGCATCTATCATTAATTATTTCTCTGTAGTACATGAACATAGAAAAACAAGTAATTCTATTATCCCTATATATATAAAAATCTCGTGTCCCGATGTTTGTCTCTCTATTTCTCAGAAACTAATCAACCGATTTTAATGAAATTTGGCTCAATGTATATAGTTTTGGCCAACTTAACGGACCGGATAGTTTTTAACTTGATTAGTGATCAAAATAATTCTTATATAGCGAATTATTGCAAATACAGTAGGTCGTGTTTCGATTTATTAACATGGCGTCATATGTCGATTTCATGTTTTTCTTTATAAGCATGCTATTGTTATACAGGTTATCATTATTATAATTTTGTATTGCGTTATGTGAGTGCAGTTATTTGTTCCTATATTATTATTTTCCACAGACAAATAGTAATACAAATTTGTATTTATTGTTAATTTTCATTAAAGAATAAATAAATCAAGAAAAGGTTACAATAAATTCTCAAATGTGTAGGTACTTTTTCTTCCTTTTCCTTTTTTATTTGTATTTAAATTAAATTACTAGCTAAGCGCTGAAACGCTTTGCTGTGGCGCACCCTGATATCAACTTTTAGTAAAGTAAATACATTTTAATAATTTAAATTAGGCTATTATTTGAGATAATACTCTATAAATGTTGTAACAGCACCTACTGTCACAGGTGTAGCCTAATAGAAACCTGACTTGGGGAGTCAGCGTTGCCAAAAATTAGTGAAAATTAGTGACTTGGCTACACTGCGGGTAACCAGTCGTAAAAACTTCCTCACAAAAAGAGTGTGTTTTGATTAGGTGTTGTGGGATACTTTGTCATTTGCTAATGAACTGCATAATTAATAATTAAGGCGGTGGGTACATCGATTTGATTTAAAATCCAGTTACGCTGGACTGCCACTGATAACATTAGTTGAACTGTACGGATCCTACATACTGGTGAATAGAAATATTCCCATTCTCCCTGTGGAACTTGAAAGCCTCGAGCAACAAGTCTTGCTCATTTGGTATCATCCTCTTTAATTTTGAACACCCAGCGTGTTTCTATAGCTTTCCTTCCTTCAGGTAATTTTGCAGGAGTCCAAGTCTTAAGTTTCTCGTGTGAAACTAATTCCGACTGTATTGCACTTCTCCACTCTTCTGATTCTATGGCCTGTTCAAACGTCTTTGGTTCATCATTAGTGGATGCCAGACAGTATGCTGTGTACAGCTCGTAGTCTTCCAGATATCCGGGCTTTTTCTTTGTTCTGCTTGTAGTGACATTTTCCTCTTCCGGGTTCCTATTATTATTTTCTTGCAAATTACTCTGAACCTCTTCCTCTTGTTCACTTCCTTTGTTAGTTTCCTTTTCTGGATTTATCTCTATCACTTCAGTTGGCTCTAAGATTTCTTGAGAATTATCTTTGATTTTATATTCCAAGATAGATTCATCAAATTTGACATCCCTTGACTTAATTATTTTTCTTTCATTTGGTAACCACAGCCTGTAACCACCACCACAGTAGCCTACATTACAGCACGAACTGCTCGGGGTTCCAATTTAGCAGGTTTAGGTGTCAGAGTGTGCCATGCTCTACAGCCGAAAATTTTTAATTTAGTGAGGTCAGTTCTTCCATTCCATAAGTCCGAGGGAGTTTTACCTCTAGGTAAAACTGAAGTTGGGGATCTATTTATTTCATACACCGTAAATTTCAGTGCTTCCCCCCCCCCCCATAAAAATTTGGGAACCCCAGAATCTATCAATTTTGTTCTTAATTTTGATAGAAGAATCCCATTCATCCTTTCACATCTACCATTCATTTGAGGAGAATGGCTTATAGTATATTCTATTTTAATACCATTATTTTTCAAAAGATTTAAAAGCTGCTTTGATCTCAGTTCACCAGCATTGTCGATTCTTACACGTTGAACGTTTAAATCGAACTGAGTTTTTATTTCTTTAATGTACCTCATCAAATTTTCCGCTGCTTCACTTTTTTGTTTTAATAGCCTTACCACGACGAAGTGAGAATAATCATCTAAAATTATTTGAAAATATCTCTCCCCATTGAGTGTACTCGGTGTGATGGGACCAAATATATCGCTGGAAATAAGACCACCTATCTCTGTTGCACGTTTTTTGTTCGCATAAAAGGGTTGTCTGTTTGCTTTTCCCACAGCACATGATTCTCATGTTTTGTTTAGAATAGGTAAACTCAATTGTGAGAGCCCATCATTTGAAATATGGCCCATTCTTTTATGCCATAAGTCTCCTTCATCGTCGGCAACTAAGCACTGTTCAACAAATCTGTCTGCTTCAAAGTAATATAAACCATTTCTAGATTTAAAGATGAGAACAGGATTATTTTTCATGTACACAGTTGTACAAAATTCATCTGTAATTATTTTTGCCCCACGGCTTGCTATTTTTGATGAAGAAAGCAAATTATGCTTCATACAATCAATGCCTCGATTACAAATTTTTGACCCTGGCAATAAAGAACCAGCTCTCCTTTTTCATTTGTAGTCAATTGCTGACCATCTGCTTGAACAATTTTTACTTCTCGATCTAATTTTGTAATGTTTCTCATAAAACGCTTCAATTCACCTCTGACAAAATGATTTGAAGCACCACTATCATATATAAAAGATTTTTCATCGAAGGTTATACTTGAATTGCAGGTTTCAAGGGTATATAAAGTAATTTCACTCTCACTTTGTGCATGAGTGGCATGGCTATCCCTTAAAAGGTTTGTTTCTCCTTTGCCCTGCTGCGAAGTGAAATTGGTACCTCGGCCCCTTCTCCATTTATAGCCTCTGTTCATTCCACGCCCATTTTAGCTTCCTCCTCTAAAAGTTTTAGAACAGCTTGCCTGGAAGTGTGAACTGTCCCCACATCTAAAGCAACCACTATTTAGAGCTTTAAGACCTGTCTCAGAAATATCTTGAGACTTAATTTTTAACTCATGATCCAAGAGACGTGCTTTTACAAAGTCCATTTTTATATTTCCGACAGTTTCTAATGCAATTACGACACTATCATAATCTTCCGGGAGCGATAGAAGCAAGTTACATATTTTATCACTTTCATTAAGTGTAGAACGTAAATCATTCAGTTCCCTGATTAATTTATCAAAATTAAGAAAATGATCTTCTAAACTTTCGAATCTTTCACTTTTTAAGTTTACCAACTTTCTCCATAAGGTTAGTTTAGAAAAAGAACTAGACCTAGCAAATATATTCTTCAAAGATTGAATCATCTCTTTGGACGTTTTACAGTCTTGAATAATATCAAGATGTTTATCGGAAAGACCTTGAATCAAAATAGCTTTTGCTTTTGCATCATTAATAAGAAAAGTTTTCTTTTCTGTAGCATCAGTTGGTGGGTCACTTACCAGAACGTCAGCTATCTGTTCCTTTTCAAGGATAGCATTTATCCTAAACTTCCAGTTTGTGAAATTATTCGACGTGAGTAAAGGAACAGGCAAAGTTAGCACCGACATTGTCTTTTACACAGCAGTAATTGAAATTACTGAGTAATTCAGTTTAATCTGAGCTCTGGGCCCATAACCTGTTAATTAGTTAAATATTTTTCACTATTCAAATAAACTTTTATTTAACAATAAACACACTTTAGAATGATATAACATATGTAGAAAAAGCACAGGTTAAGATCAGTGTTGCCAAGTTACAATTTTCCTTGACAAGAAAGTCTTATACCGTCGAGTATATTTTTGTGTTATATAATTTGATTGAACAACGAATAAAAATAAAAAGAGGGGAAATTCTTTTGTCTTTTTATTGATTTGAAATCCGCGTTTGACACAGTACATCGCCAGTTGCTTTTTCATAAGTTGAGCAATTTAGGAGTGTCACGGAAATTTATAAATGTGTTAAAAAAATGTTATTCGCAAACAAAGGCGGTAGTATGGACAAAAAAAGATTTCATTATAGAAAGAGGATTGAGACAGGGTTGCCCTCTAAGTCCCATTCTGTTTTCGCTATTTATTAATGATATTACAGAGGTTTTGGGAGAAGGAATCTCAGTGGGATCAACCAAAATTAATTCATTGCTCTTCGCGGATGACATCGTTGCACTTATGGACTTACCAATAAAGCTAAGAGAAATACTCGTGGAATCGGAAAACTATAGAGATAAGTGGAAGCTAGAGCTTAATGTTTCAAAATTTAAAATAATGATTTTTAAACAATCAAAAGGGAGAAAAACTAAAAATAAGTACAAATGGATGTATAAAGGGGAGGAGATAGATTACTCTTGTGGCTAAATCAATCTCTCCTCCTAAAATCTTTCTATAAGCCAAGGGTGCAATCAACTCTGAACTATTCTTAGTGGGATATCTCGCCAGATATCCGTATATCCAGATATCATATATCCCCGATATAACAACAACAAACAAGGTTATTTCCAAGGGATAAGCTTGGACCTTATTCGCACCAGGGCGCAATATAAGCGAGAATAAATATTCCAGGGTGTATTCAGAGGGTATTTCGCCAAAGCTACGCTGCCCTTGTGAAAAAGGTTAGTTCCAAGAGATATACATGGATCTTAACAAATTAAGGGCGCTATCTAAGCAATGATAAGGACTTATTTGTACAAGAACGCTATCTAAGCAAGACTTCCAGCCGAGTCAAAGACTTTCCAGTCTCAACCCTTCACCTGAAGGATACCAAGCCTGAGATGAAGCAGTCGAAGACACTTCACAGAGCAGTATCCAGGACACAAGTCCTACCTACTACACTATTTAGTAAATGGATTCCCAATTTTCAGCCAACTCCTAAGGGGTACCAAGCCTCAGATAGAGCAGCTTAAGACTTTTATTTATACCCCCTATTGGGAACTTCTTTTTCTAAATAGCGCAGCCATCTCACACTGAATTAGATAGGACAGACATCTTCTAGGCTTAATTTATTACTTCTTATGATTTTACAATCCATTAACATTCTTTAACAATTACGTTTTTAAGAAAATAATACGCTATGTTTTGACACATGCTTCTAGTTCTGAGCACAAGATGGCGCCTCAGTAGAAATTGTTTACATTACACTAGGTTACATTTCAATTCTTCCTAAATATTTCCTATTGTATGAAAGTAAAGTTAATTTTTAAATTTCTACATTGAATTGTTCAAAATGAAAGCTGATAAACGTGTGAGTTTCACTAATAGCAATAGTACATCTAACAGTCAAATAAAACTAAGGATCATTTACATTCTGTTGTGAAGAGATCTACCCTTTTTGGTAGAATATTATTTGACTAACCTAAGAGGGAGTGTTGATATTAAAACCAGTTTTGAGAATAAAGAGTTTTTTACTAAACGGTACATGGTGGCAGCGTAAAATTATAAAATATCATTGGATAAAGAAATGCTTGAAGCCTTGGCCGCCTTAGTTGCGGAAGTTTTCAGAAAACAATCTGCTCTTGCAATAAAAAATTCTGCAGTGACCGAAATCTCAGAACCAGTGTTTCGCGTAAAAACCTCCTAGTCATTTTAATCTTAGCGAGCCGGCGGAATGGGCTAGTTGGCTTAGTCAGTTTACTTTATTTCGGAGTGCATCAGGGCTTCGTAATCGACATGAACATCAGCAAATTGACATGGGAAGAGGGAATCATATGAAGGTGTTACTAAGAAAAATTTTTTTTTAGAAAGAACCTGTTTCATAGCCCACTAGCAAAAAGCACGTGTTAGTGTGGACACGTATATAAATCCTGGTATCGGACAGCAGAGAAGGAGGACCCTTCCACGTAGAGACGAACAACGCTGAACGGACAACCCTGGGAACGGAAATTCAGGGCAGGAGCAAGGAAAGGACAAGGTCAATTCAAATGTTATCATTGCGGGAGTCAAACCCTGCATTCTGTTGATTGGTGTTGGGCTAAAAAGGTAGAATGTCATGAATGTCATCGACTAGGACATATTAAGCGTGTATGCCGTATCGCCAGCGCGTCAATGAAGTTTCTGAAACTTGTTCTATGACTTCCACTCCTCTGCGAGTTACTTAAGAGTTGATAGTGTAATAGTATCGGAGGAGAAAATAAAAAGGAAATGAATCCTATTAAGGGTATTTTTGTTACATGTAAGGTTGAGGGAGTCACGACAAAATTTAAATTGGACACTGGGGCGGATGTTACGTGTCTGGGAGAAAAGCATGCTAGTAAATTAAATTTACCCATACACCCTGCATCACTTCGCCTAAAAGGAGCTGGCAACTCCCCTTTAGAGGTATTAGGTTCAGTTAAGATGAAATTGGAATACCAGAAAAGTGTCCACTTGGAGATTGCTTATGTCATTAAGGGTCTAAAAGAGCCACTAATGAATAGGGATTTGGCTTTGAGTCTTGGATTGGTAACTGGCAATGTTGAACAAATATTATTTTCTTGGTTTTTTAGATATTATTGATATATTTAAGATATTAAAAAGTCTTATGCTTAAGTTTTTAATGGGCTGGGCAAGTCTAAGGGGACACCATATCGTATCCATTTGAAGCCTAATGCACGACTGATCAGATAATGGGACGCATTTTGCCACAGCAGAGTGTCGTGAATTTTCAGACTCTTGGAACTTTATATCTGTAACTTCGAGTCCGCGATTCGAAGTTGTCGGTAAACAAGGATGTAACGAGTTCCAAATGGACCGCTCTATAGACCGCGCATTTAAATAGGCAAAACCAAACCTTCGCGCCATCATTGAAATAAAATGGACCAGCAAAATCAACTCCGCTGATCTCAAAAACTCTAGCATCTCTTACTCTAGCCTCCGGAAGTGGTGGCTCCTCTGTACTAAATGATTTCGGCATAAATCGTTGACAAGTGCCACATTGTTTCACAGAGTTACGTACAGCTCTTCGGCCTTTGATGATCCAAAAGCGTTCTCTCAATAGGTTTAATAGGCCCTGACCTACGATATGACCATTCTTCTGATGGGTTTCAAATATTAATCGCTGTACGATCACATTTTCTGCGGATAAGATATACGGAGCTCTAAAATCCATAGCATCTTTTCTCGCCCAAATCTTAGTTTTTAAACGTATAAGCCTGTAGCAGCATAGCAACACATGTTTTAAAATAATTGTGTTCAGTAGCCTACAGACATCAAGCCTTACAGTCCTTGTTCCAACATACCAGTGAAATATATATTACAATAGTATTTTGCCGGCTAGCCAATCTAATCATTACAGGTAGGGTGCACCCTATAGAAAAATGTTATGGTTATTGTAAGTAATTTACAATTGATATATTTATTATATGTTCCATAATTAAGGAGATGAAATTTATTTCTGTATTATTTAGTTCGTAATTATATTGTTTATACTTTCATTCATTTTCTGTAACCATTCAATTAATGTTCATATTTTCGTGTAAATAAAACGATTTTCATATTTATTGAGTGAAAATAATTTAATTATAAAATGCCATGTGGCGAAGCTAACCTTATATAGGTTACAGTCGTGACCCCGACGTGATTAAAAATTAATTGAGTTCGTCACATGTGTTTAAATTTAATTTTTTTTAGATCATTAATTTCATAAATTAAATTTTCTATTATATTCTGTTTTCGAGACACTTTATAATTTGATTTATCTATTCACTCAATAAATATATTTAGTTTTATAATATTTCAGTATATGCGTAAAGATGGGTAATGAAGATAATACGGCTGAAGATCCTAAGCTCAATGTCGCAGATTCGATCTCTGTTGAAAAGAAAATCCCTCCCTTCTGGAAGCTGAGCTTAGGGTTTGTTAGGGAGGAAGCATCCCGCTCTAAAATTACCAACAGTCATACTAAATTTGAAATTATTGTCCCTCTCCTCGATTTTGAGGTTATTAAACAAGTATCCGATTTGGTTAAAAATCCCTCATCTACCCCTTACGGGGATGTTAAGCAACGTCTCATCGAAGTATATGCCGAATCCGAGAATAAAAGAATCCAGCGCCTGTTGGAAAGTAGACAAATGGGCGATGAGAAGCCTTCGCAATTCCTTCGTTCACTCAAAAACTTAGCCGGGGAAACATTTTCTAAAGAAGTAATTAAAACTCTTTGGATGCGTTCTCTCCCATCTTACACCCAGGCTATACTGTTATCAACTACTCACACAGATGTTGATTTACTTGCTACCATTGCGGATAAAATACATGATGTTGATCCTCCGGCTATCTTAGCTGTCTCTACGGCAACCCCACTCAGCGGAACTTCTAGCCTGGAAGAGAAGGTCGACAAACTTGCCGAACAGGTCGCTACTTTGATTACTGGAAGTCATACGACGGACCACAGCAGATTTAGAAGAGATTCACGGAATCGCCAACGATCAACAAGCCGGCCAAGAAATACTCATTCCGAAGACTGGCTTTGTTTTTATCACTACAAATTCAAACAGAAAGCACGAAAATGTGTTCAACCATGCGCTTGGGAGAAGAAAAACAAGAAAATAAATCAGGAAAACTAACAAGCGGACCGGAAATGGTGTTAACCGGCACCACCTTTACCCAACGCCGCCTATTCGTAACTGATCAGCGGTCAGGTTTAGCCTTTCTAATTGACACTGGTGCATCAATTTCAGTTATCCCACCTAACAAAAATTCAAGACCAGAGCCTCACGAACTCGTATTATATGCGGCTAACTCAACGAAGATCACAACTTACGGCATACGCCATCTAAAGTTGGATCTTGGACTGAGGCGAATATGTTCTTGGGACTTTGTCGTGGCTGATGTACCTAAGCCAATTATAGGGGCCGATTTTAGGTTTAACTTTAATTTAATAGTTGATCTTCAGGGACAACAACTTATAGACAAGATCACTCGACTTTCGTCGAAAGGAAGAATAGCTGAAGAAATTCCTTCTAGCATCTCTGCTGTACCGGAAAGCCACCCATTCGCTACTTTACTGCGAAAGTACCCTGACATCACAAGGCCCTCCTCTACTAAAAAGCCTGTCAAGCATAACACGGAGCACGTGATTGAAACTACAGGGAGACCAGTCAATGCTAAAGCTCGAAGACTTCCTCCGGAAAAATATCTCCTAGTAAAAGAGGAATTTCAGCGCATGATGAAACAAGGGATATGTCAACCATCAAAGAGTCAGAGGAGCAGTCCTCTTCATATTGTTGTCAAGAAAGACGGTTTTCTAAGACCCTGTGGAGACTACAGGCGACTGAATACCCAGACCATTCCAGATCGTTACGGCGTTCCCAATATAATGGATTTCTGTAACAATTTGTATGGGAAGAAAATTTTTTCCAGACTCGATCTTGTCAGAGCCTACTATCACATACCGATCAAGAAAGAAGACATTCCAAAAACCGCCATCGCGACTCCTTTTGGTTTGTATGAATTTTTGGTTATGTGTTTCGGCTTGCGCAATGCAGCTCAAACCTTCCAAAGGTTTATGGATAATATGTTCAGAGACTTGCCATTCTGTTTCGTTCTTCTAGATGACTTGCTGATTGCTTCCGACAACCTGGAGGACCATCTCATTCACCTGGAAGAGATCTTCAGACGCTTAGATGAAAACGACTTGACGCTAAACATCGATAAATGTGAATTTGGGCTATATGATATCGACTTTCTTGGATATCATATTACAGCCGAAGGCATAAAACCACAGATTTCTAAAGTAAAGGCCATTATGGAGTATCCAAAACCCCAAGATGCTAAGTCTCTCAGACGTTTTTTGGGCATCCTAAATTTTTACAGGCCCTGTCTACCGAGAACCGCCGGAACGCAAGCATCCCTAAATAAATATTTGCATGGCAGTAAGAAGAACGACCGCACCCCGATTGAGTGGACTGAAGAAAGTAACGCTGCATTTGAGGAATGTAAAGCTAATTTAAGGGACGCCGCTCTTTTAGCTCACCCTAAATTTGACGCAGATTTATCCCTGGCATGCGACGCTTCGAACCACACTATGGGCGCGGTACTTCAACAACGGGATGGTGGAGTATGGGTTCCTTTAGGTTTCTATTCGAAGGCCTTATCGGAAAGCCAACGCACATATTCAGCCTATGATAGGGAGTTGCTGGCAATATATTCCGCTGTTAGATACTTTAGACTTGTTGTCGAAGGTCGAACATTTTCAATCTGGACGGATCATAAACCTCTAGTTTATGCCATGCTTCAAAAGCCCGAATCAGCATCGCCAATCAGGATAAGATGGCTAAATTTTATTAGCCAATTTAGTACGGACATTAGGCATATTGAAGGGCAACAAAACCTCGTCGCAGACGCTCTTTCTCGTGTAGAAGAGCTGCAGCTTACGAACGACCTTGAGAAATTGGCCGCTCTTCAGAAGTCGGATCCTGAAGTGAAAGATCTGCAAGGGCAGCCTAATCTTACCCTGAAGTTCCTGAACTTGCCTGGATCCTCCCGACCTGTTTTGTGTGAAACCTCGACCTCGACAGCTAGGATCTACATACCGAAAGAAATGAGAAGGGAAATATTCGATGCAACTCATGGTCTTAGCCATCCTGGTATTAGAACTACCCGGAAGTTGATAGCTAAGAAATATTTTTGGCCACAGATGAATAAGGAAGTAGCAGAATGGGCCAAATGCTGTACTTCCTGCCAGGCGGCCAAGGTCACGAGACATACCGTTACAGTACCTGGTAAAGTTGAATTTTCTGGCCGTTTTGACCACGTACACGTAGATATTCTTGGACCACTGCCTCCGTCGCAAGGAAAAAGATATTGCGTCACCATCATAGATCGTTTTACACGATGGCCAGAAGCTATACCTGTTGAAGAAATCACGGCTGACGTTGTAGCAACAGCTTTCTACGATGGATGGATATCCAGATTCGGAGTCCCTAGTAAGTTGACAACTGATCAGGGGCGACAATTTGAAAGCAACCTTTTTCAAAGTCTCGTCAAGTTACTCGGCGCAGAGAAGATGCGTACAACCCCCTATCATCCTCAAGGGAACGGTTGTGTAGAGAGATGGCACAGGTCTCTCAAATCAGCCTTGGTTGCTCATCTCGACGCCAACAACTGGTCAAGAATATTGCCAAGTGTTCTCTTAGGTCTCAGAGTAGCCATAAGGGACGATTTAAATTTCAGTGCTGCTGAGGCAGTTTATGGTCAAACGCTACGCCTACCTGGGGAGTTCCTCAGTTCCTCGCAGTCCTCTACCGATCTACCAGATATGGTTCGTGAACTAAAAGAGTTCATGTCAGATCTGCGACCTGCCGAATTCCGCCAAAGCCACCGAAGCATTTTTCTTCACAAGGCCCTTCAGACCGCATCTCACATGTTCCTTCGGGATGACAAAATCAAAAAGGCACTTACACCACCATACACCGGACCCTACCCTGTCATTAGCAGAACCGACAAGTTGTGTACATTGAAGCTTCATTGGACCGTGTAAAGCCTGCCTTTCTTCTAACTGATCCTAAGAAACCTCTAGAAGAGTTCCCAGCCGCTGTGTCAAACACCTTTCTGCCACCTGATCCTGATTCTCCACATCACTCGGAAGAGGCCTATGAAGATGGCAAATTTGGAACACCTCAAGAGAACCTAGAAGAGCTCAAAAGTAGACCAGGAAGTAATAACAAGCCTAACGTTCGCTTCCTGAACACAATTATTTGAGGGGAGTCCTGTAGCAGCATAGCAACACATGTTTTAAAATAATTGTGTACAGTAGCCTACAGACATCAAGCCTTACAGTCCTTGTTCCAACATACCAGTGAAATATATATTACAATAGTATTTTGCCGGCTAGCCAATCTAATCATTACAGGTAGAGTGCACCCTATAGAAAAATGTTATTGTTATTGTAAGTAATTTACAATTGATATATTTATTATATGTTCCATAATTAAGGAGATGAAATTTATTTCTGTATTATTTAGTTCGTAATTATATTGTTTATACTTTCATTCATTTTCTGTAACCATTCAATTAATGTTCATATTTTCGTGTAAATAAAACGATTTTCATATTTATTGAGTGAAAATAATTTAATTATAAAATGCCATGTGGCGAAGCTAACCTTATATAGGTTACAAGCCCATCATCATCTAATTGTGGTTTGAGCTTTCTTAGTCCTCTATCTCCTACACCCTCGAAAGATTCTTCCTGTATTATTCTTAATACAAGCTTTTCTGCGTGTTGAATTTCTTTTGCTGATAACTCTCCAGTCTTCATTTCCATGCGTGAAAACCAATTAAAAATGAACCGAAGAATCCAACCAGTCAATCTCAATATCTGGGAATATTTAGAAAAATACCTGCTTAAAACCTCCGGTGTTAACCTCTGTTCAACACTTACAAAGGAAAGTTAGAGTCCGCCACAGAAGAGATGAGCTGTGAGGGGTGGAGGGTTCGCACAACCAGCTTCCCCCACCATGACCCACTCCTACATTTCCCCTCTCAGATAACGCAAAATCCATCGCTACCTAGTCTAGAAATGAGAGCCGTGAGAGGGGAAGTGGAGAGTAGTGGGGGAGCTTCAAGCTACTGCGCAACCTCTTCCCTCTCTCTCCCACAGCTCATCTCTTCTGTGGCAGACTCTACTTCCTTCTCTCTTGACTTACATCTTCCTCATCTATAGCCGGTACTTCATTTGGCCATTTCTCTGGAGATGCCTTTAACCACGAAGTTTCCTCCCACCATCTCTATTCTAAAAAAAATTGTGGCATGCAACCTCTACTTGCAAGGTCTGCTGGATTTAATCCCCCCGGCACGTGCCTCCAAGAATTACTGTCTGTTTATTTTCTTATCTCCTGGACCCTATTCCCTACAAAAATGCTCCACGGTTCATCTCTTTTAATACAAGCTAAAACAGTCATCGAGTCACTCCAGTAGTAGATAGGAATCTTCTCAAACTCGCATAGAATCCCTTGAGTCATTCTTGCACCTATGACAGCTGCTAAAAGTTCTAGCCGTGGTATGGTTACTTTCTTCTTGGGCGCCACCCTAGCTTTTGCTGCAATCAAATATAAATTAACATCACCCTCTCTCTCAATGCGCAGAACAACCATAGCTGCATAAGCCAATTGGCTGGCGTCACAAAATACATGTAAAGTGGCCTTACTCTCATCTGATTCGATGCCACATAACCATCGTGGAATGACTACCTGTTCTAACAACCGTACCTGACGGATCCATAACAAAAATTCTTCTTTTATCTCGCCCCTAAGAGGTGAATTCCACTCCCCTCCTTCCATCCAAACTTTTTGTATGAGGAGCTTAGGTTTTAAGTTGGTTGGTGCCAAGATACCGATTGGATCAAATATCCGCTGGGCTAGAGATAACAACGTTCTTCTATCTATCACTTCTGCATGAAAGTTCTCACAACTAGAAAAGTTTACTTTTAATGTATCTGATTTTCTGTTCCTTATAAGACCTAAAACAGGAGTTTCCACAGAATTTATGAGGTTAGGTTCTGAATATTCCCATCCTCTCAGATCGAAACAGGCAATTTTAAAAATTGTTGTAGCTTGCTCAATAAATAATTCTAATTCTTCTTGCACCGCCGCTACGTAATTGTCAACATAAAAGCTTTTCTGCAGCTGTTTAACAACTGTCAAAGAGTAAGGCAACTCACCCCGCTCGATCTCCTCTTCACACCTATTTAGATGGCAGCAGCTAACAATGACAGCTCCTAACAGGAATGGGCTGCATGTCACTCCGAATACCACACGTCTGTGCCTGAATATTTTGATTTCTTCTGAGTTTGTTTCTTTCCACAAAAAAAGGTAGGAAATCTCGATCTTCTGGGTTAACTGAAATTTGCTAGAAAGCTTTCCTTATATCTGCCACTACACCAATCTTGCCACTCCTGAAAAGCAAAATGACTTTAGGAATCAGTTCTATCAAGTTATCCCCTTTCTCTAGACATTGGTTTAAGGCTGGATGTCCTCCCACTCTAGCCGAGGCCTTAAAGACGGGCCTAATACGCGTAGTACTGCCCTCTTTAACTACTGGCCCATGCGGTAAATAATGTCCTTTGCCTATATCTTCTAACGGTGCCTTTTCAATAATTCCTTCTGCTACCCATTCTTTAAAAACGTGATTATATGTCTCCTCCAATCCTGAAGCTTTTAACTTCTTAATAACATTATTTAATCTCTTTTCAGATAAATTTAAATTATTGGGCAGAGGAGGGTGTTCCGCTAACCAAGGTTGACTAATCTGATGGCGTCCCCCTTCTTCTATTTGCATTTTCTGAAAAAAGTTATGCTTAGCTCTCTCTGCCATTTCCTTTTTTGTCTTCGATTGATCAGGATCCTCGATCCTAAAATTTCTAAATTCCATAAATCAGGCAACTGAAAATCTGCTGTTAACAAACACATATTACTCATAAACTGTGAATAATCGGAACCCATCCTATCCATCAATGTCCACCCTAAAACAGTTTCGATAGCCACTAAACCACAACTTAAAACCACCCTTCTTCCAGTTAAGATATGTCCAGCAACATCGGCTCCAATCAATATATTAATTGGCCCTGATCTAGCATCTGTTAACGAAATACCCTTTTGTTGCATTTCATCTATCCATGGGCCTACTGCTGGTGCTGCTAGAGGTATTGCATTACATATATTCTCTGAATCTAACACTTCTAAATTCAGAGAAATATCATTTGTTAAACTAAAAATTTCCAAAGTGTAACATTTGTGAACATTTACCTGAGTTTGTTTGCCTCCAAATAACACATGAGTAATTCTCTCTTCCCGGAATGGGGATAAACTCATAAGTTTCCCTACTCTTTGAGTCATGTAGATCCTTTGCGAACCTGAATCTATTAATACCCTCGCAAAATAGTCTTTCGCCCCCTTCAATTTCACTATGAGGGTTTGCATTAAAATAGGACTATAACCTATATGATTTACATTATTAAAAGAACCTTCCGTTTTATTTTCCTGGGTAATGTTATCTTTTTTCTTTTTTCGCTCTGGACAAAACAGAGCTAAATGTCTTCCATCACAAACAACACATTTTAAGAATTTCCTACACTCTTGTTTACTGTGACCTCTACGCAAACAACTAAAACAACAACCTTTGCTACTTAAAATTGTTTTTATTTCTTCAAAAGAATATTCTCGGGCCTTGTAACAATCTTCACTAGAGTGTTGACCTTGGCAAAATACACAATTGGTAGTTTGTTGTCTTATATTAACTAACCCAGCAGCTGTAAATGGATTCTTGCTAGACTCAACGTTTATCTTTTCTACTTTTGAAGAGGAACTTTTATTCTCACCTGTTACGAAAAGCTTTGATAACCTTAACCTTTCCTCTCCTTCCACTTCATCTCTTAAGAAATCCATCAATTTTTCTAATGTTCGACATTCTGACCTGTTAGATTTCCTATCCCATTCTCTTAATATCATATCTGGAAGAGCTAACTCTACTAACGGTCTTAACATGCATTGATACTTATCTTTTGTCACTCCCAAGTAGACGTGCGCGCCGCCGGATGATTTTAATTGCGCCGAGCCGCCGTCGATGAAGGTGGCGCGCCGCAAGTACTACACTAGCAGAGCAGGTTGTTTTTGGGCTTGGCATTGATATTATTGGCAAATGAGTTTTTCTTTAAGGCCTATTTGCCGACCTTCATAAAGCTACGAGAAAAATTGATCAGCGGATATGAAACGTTGTTAGGACATATCTAGTCATTCCTCAACCGCCGCATTGCAACAGCAAGAATTGGTTGCAACAAGTTGTTTCTATTTTTCTGCGGTATAATTACCCTAATCGGATTATTACCTGTCCTTGTTATTGTTTAAAGGACTGATAAAGAATTCCATAATTTCTTTTATCTTCATTCATTTTCCCCCTCAAAATATAGTAAAACTTTGATTTTATTTATTATTAATTTTTTTACGACTGTTACCACTTATTTTATTATGCTTTCTACTTAAACAATCTTTCTATTTCATCAGTGCTGTTGTATTCCATCTCAGGGATCCAGTATGTTTCAGACGAATCCTATAATACTCCACCATTTAACCACTTCTCTTCTTTCCCCCACTTCCCGTTCCCAGCACATTGAATACCTGTTTGCTGAAATATCCACCTCCCCACAACCGTACTCTTTGGTTTCATCTACCTGCCTCCAAAAGTTACCTTTGATGAAAAATTCGAAGCCATCCATTACAACAGGATCCCTTCATATTCCAACATTGTTCTCTCCGGAGACCTCAACACCAATCTCCAGATACCTTCTCCTAACCAAGCCTATCTTTCAAATATCCTCTATTCCCTTACGACCCGACTCTTAACACTCAGCACTCCATCACTTGGCTTGTCCTTTATGATCTCGATTCCCTAAAAAACTCCTCGCCTTATCACAGCATCCGGTTCCTTTAAAGTCTTCCCACGACCTCATACAATTATCTTATAACCTTCCCATCCTGCTGTATTCCCCCACAACTAAATCCTTTCGAAACCTTGATTCCCTATCACCTGCGATCCTAGCGCCTGATCTTGAGATGAACCAATGGGACCCCATATACACCTCAAACGCCATTGACTCTATGGTGGAAACCCTTACCACTTAACTTCATACCATCCTAGACCGTCACGCTCTTCTCAAGTTCGAGACAGTTAAGCATCCTCGAGCACCCTGGCTAACACCTACGCTAAGGAATTTTATGAAACTAAGAGACGCAGCAAGAAGAAGATTTTAGGGCATCTGACTTTCTGAAGATTACTATCAAGCTCCTCCGAAATAGCACTCAATCCCTAATATACCGCGGCAAATCCAACTACTTCCAGCAATCCTTATCCAGTACCCCGACTCCAAAGCAAAATAGGTAATTCTCAGCAAACTGTCCATAGGTAAACCCACTGAAAACCAATCAATTCCATTTTCAGCCGATGCACTCGATTTGTCTCTAACATCTCCAATCTAAAGGTGTTCCACTTTGTCCCCCACGCTTTTTTTCTATCTGTATCAATGAACTTCCATCCTCCACCCATCGCTGTCAATACCATCTGTATGCCGATGACGCCCAGCTTTATCTCTCATTAGCCCCGCTGATTCCTCCGACGATATCCTAAAATTATAGGAAGATATCGACAGAATATGTGCTTGGCCAAACCTGAACGAATTCACTCTGAACGCGAAGCAGACAAAAGCCACCTTGATTGTATCTCCCTTTCTCCTCAAATCAACTACTGTCGCTCTAAATCTAGTCCTAAACAACTCATCTATGCCATTCCACAATTCTGTCAAAAACCTTGGCGTTACCTTCGATCAATCCCTCTCTTGGAAACCACATATCTCACAAATTTCCCGTCGCACTATCTCTACCCGGAAACAGTTCAACCGTCCTCTCTCACCTTTTCCCACTTTGACTACGGCTGTATGGTGTACAGCGGACTGTCTGAGGCACTCGAAGCCAAACTTAAACGCCTAATGAAATATTCAATACGTTTTGTCTTTAGGATCCCAAGAGATACGCATATAACCCAGTACTATGCCGAGATGAAGTGGCTCTACCAGTCCTACCGCTGTCGGTTTCTACTGGCTTTCTTCTTATACTAGGCCATAAGAACTAAACGACCCTCCTATATCCTACAGAGCCTACAATTTAAATCCTCCATCCAATGCCGCCAAACCAGATCCCGTACGTCCGATATATATCCTCCACCCCATCGAACTTATACATGAACAAATCCTTCATAATGCAAAGCAACGTCCCTCTGGAACTCTATTCCCTCCGTTATCCGACAAGCTCCATTAACTTTCACTTTCAAATCACTCCTCTTCGAGATCCTATTCAACTTTCAATTCAACTGATCACTGAAGGAACACGATGGATCTTTAGAAGTACGAGGGGGGGTAAAGAAAGTTCTAAGCTTGATATACATATATATAAAAATATATTTTAAACTTACATATTTTTATTTTTCAATATAGTCCCCTACAACAGCAATGCACTTATTCCACCGCTTCTCTAACATCTGTAACCCGGCCAAAAAAATTTTTTTCGAAACCTTCCAAAACGACTTTGAGAGCTGAGATCACCTCATCGTCTGACGAAAACACTCTCCCCCACAAATATTTTTTTCATATTAGGGAAGAGGTAGAAGTC
The DNA here is from genome assembly GCA_911387785.2 of Aelia acuminata. NCBI lineage: Eukaryota > Metazoa > Arthropoda > Insecta > Hemiptera > Pentatomidae > Aelia > Aelia acuminata. The sequence goes on along the minus strand of OU426978.1, from coordinate 71,910,553 downwards.
TGAGTGGGCCAGGTCTGGTGAGTAGGGTGGGTGCGGGAGCAGCTTGGCCGTCTCCGTGGTAACTCTTGATTTGTGGACGGGAGTGTTGTCCTGCAGTAGCACACAAAGTTGCAAATATGTCTTCAAATATTTCCTTCGGCCCCATCCCATTTTTTACAAAATATTTTATCACCGCACGCTGCTCAAATTAGACATTTTTAAATCGACCAGTAACTCACAACAGTCGGAAAGAAACTGACCTGAATTGAAAGGTGGAATCAGAGAGATAAGAACTTATTATAAGTAAACAATGACTTTTAACCCCATTCAGCTTATCTGTTTTCATTTCAAAAACTAGTTATTTATGTCACAAGACTGTAAAGTATGTTTTTTACAAGTGAAACTCCTTTAATGTAGGGCTTTAACATTAACAATCCAATTCAACAAATAAAATAATAAAAGAGGACTCCCAGGATTTCCTCTGGGGTGGGGGGGGGGGGGTTTTGGCTGATAAAATTTTCGAAAGGGTCGAGGTATTCTGACCTTGTAAGGCTCAATTAATTGTCAAAATAAAACTTACTGATATTTAAATGTTATAATAAGTGTTTATGTAATGCTTTATAAATATATTAAATGAATACGAATTTATTTATTGGTAGTTTTTGTTTCTCAAAATTTGTAGAGGGGGCAGCTGCCTTCGCCTGCGGACGCCCATGATTCAAAAATCTCGCGAGCATCGGCGCGCCGAAGATTTGTCTATGGTGCGCATGTCTACTCCCAAGGTCTCTTGAGAACGTAATTTAGTTTATAAGCTATCATAAAGTTCTCTGAGAGATAGCATATCGTCTTTAGCCCTCGTTTGTTTTGTTAAGACCAGATTTAATAACTCCCTAACATAATATTCAATTAATAATTCGTCTCTACCGAATCGTTGTTTTGACAATTCGATAGCCTTATAATAATTCTCTGTAGAAGGAGGGAAACTTTCAACTAATTATCTAGCAGGAGACCCATCCACAGTTGCCTGAATTAAATATTGAAAATTGTGAGCCACCGGAACCTCCACATCCTCACGAATAGGCTCAAACTGGGCCCAAAAATTAATATAGTTTTTTATGCTACCATCAAATTTTCTGAATTCTAATTTTGGTAACATAATTTTGGTAAGAACTTACGCTTTCTAGGTTATCCGTCGTGCTATGTTGCCCTTTTATATCTACATTATGCTGTGCTTGTAGATAATTTTCCCTATAAGATTCCGCAGAGTCAAATTCGTTCTCTAATTCCTTTCCCCCTAAATCTAAATATTACTTCTCTAATAGCATCATCTACCAGAAATAACCTCTCAGCTTTTTATCTTTTAACTGTTTGAAGTACAATTGTATTTCCTTCTTATTCTCACCGTCTAAAACTTCATTGAGTTTATTTAAAGTAGAAGAGAAAGTTCTCCTTACCTGTTTTCTTTCAAGCTTTAATGATATAAATTTACGCTTCTTTTCTGTTAAATCCATCTTTTCTTCTCAATTAGATTAAATAAAAATTCCTTTCTACAAAAGTCCCCATAAGGGATGCCAAATGTTGTATTAAGGGACTAAGGAATTTTATTTTATAGAAAAGACGAATTTCAACCAACAAAATTTATAATTACAGAAAGAATACAATGTTTTAAAGTTCTACTAGTACACATAAATCTCAAAGTTTTTTTTTTTAATAGATTTAACATATGAGTTAAAAAGTTATCTCTCGTTTCCATAAACTCATATCGATAATAGATTACTCAACAGCAACATTACTTGTTGAGCCTAGGCTTCTTAAACCATATTGGAAAGGATTGGATCGGCAAAGATAGTTTCTCAGAGAAGCGAAAGAGTTGCAGAAAGCGTATTTCGATAAGCACCACAGAACCCGCCCTATACATCTATTAAGTTTGGGTGAACGGGTGTATGTAAAAGACAAAAATATGGCATGGTTCTTTCATTTGGTGAGACGGATAGAGATTATATAGTGGGACCTCATGGTAAAAGGTATCGCCGAAACAGAACCTTTCTTCTCCCTGCAACCTTGATGGAATTTGAGGAAGATAACCGGGCTGGGGTTACAGCAAACATGATTCATGGCCCATGCGGTACTTTTAATTGTTTATTGCCTTGCATGGCAGATGGAAAATGTACTAAAAATTTCCCTAAAGATTTCACTAACGATACGATCACAAATGTCGACGGATATCCAATATATCGTTGAAGAAATCTCCGATAATGGCGCACGATCATTAATTAAAAATATCAGCAACATAGACATTGATATTGACAATCCTTGGGTGGTGCCATATTCGTCTCTGCTGAGCAAGACATACAATGCTCATATTAATGTTGAGTTCTGCAGTTCTATGAAGAGCATCAAATACATTTGCAAGTATGTCCATAAAGGCAGTGACATGGCTGTTTAAAGTGGAAAGTAGAGTGATTTTGTGGATTGTGGGACACTTTTTTGAGGAAGGATCAGGTAGCCGCTTTTAGGCATGGCCGCCATTTTGTTTTTTATAACCTCTCCATATTTACCTTTACCTAATCCTGTTTTCTTTGCGTGTCCGTCTACTCCTTAAATACGGTGGTGCTTGTTATACTTTAACCATTAGACACTTTAGAGTACTACTATAGCTTAACCATCTAGTTTGGATGACACTCATCATTTTAACCCCCCCCCTTCCTGTCCAGGTACCTACAGGTTGTTTATGTTATCTCGCTATATTTTAACTGTTTATCTATTCTCTTTCTTAACCCCCCCCCCTACCTAATGATTAGATGCCTTTCCTTTAGTCCGCCATTTTGTTTATCCACAGCCGCCATGTTGTTTGGCCTCTCTGAGACTATATAAGGGGAGCGCGGTCTCACTCTTTCTCATTCTGTTAAGAGCTGCGCTAGAATGAACATCGACTAGTCTCCTTAACGGATTTTGTAAAAATCGTTTCTTCTATTTCTTTTTGTGAAGTTAAATTGTTTTTCTTGTTGTTTTTTTTTCACTTAATTATATTTATTTCCGTTTTTTTTTTTCTAGTGTAGATTCAAATTATATATTAGCGGTTGCTTTTTTTGTTTTACAAGTATTTTTAGTTTTTTTTTTTCTTTTCGTTGTTTTAATATTTTCGAAAGTTGTTATTTTATTTTAATCTTTATCTTTAACTTTTTTAAATACATAAATATTTTTATACCTGTTGTAAAGTTAGATTTATTTTCGAATCAAATATTCCTTGAGGTTCTATAGAATTTTGAAATTCGTGTTATTTTCTTTTATCATGTCATTAAATAAGTGTCATTACTGCGACATGCCATTTAGCAGAGGTGATAATAGGATCCGTCATGAATATTCCTGTCGGAATACTCAGCAACGACGCACATTTTTTACCTGCGGTATGATTTTTCATTCTCAAAAGGAATGTATGAAGCATGTACGTTCTTGTCAATTAGGATTACCTGTAGTCATAGCAAAGAGAGCCCGAATCGATGCTGCTAGGGAGCATCTCTATGAGGTGGAAACTTACCACGGGGGGATCCTTAAAACGTTTTTCCTTCCATCCACTGAAAATACAGACGCAGTTGAATTCCTGAATTCCCAAACGGAAACTTTATACCGCTTGCTTAAAGATTATATGGAAGAATCTATTTCCCCTGTAAAGTACAATTTGGTCTTGGAGGCAACGTTCCAAAATATTTTAGGTGAAACTTGCGATAGAGCATTTAAGACCAGGAAAATCATATTATATGAAGACTCTTCCTTTTCGGATAGCTTGACCTCAAGCTACAACAAGTTAAAAACTGAGATGGAGGAATCTGCTTTAAAGGTAAGCGGTTGGACTCTTAAAAACATTGACGGCGTCCTACTACGTATTAACCGATTTAAACCAATAGGAGGTTCTAGTTTCATCCCTTTACCCCCACTCATAGCCAATAGGAAAGCCATAATTAATGTAAATAACAACGATGACCGGTGTTTTATGTATTCCGTTCTATCTCCCCTCGTGGAAATACACGCAGAACGAGTGAGCATATACAAAAATCTTGTCCATGGCTATGACTTTAGTTCTATTTCCTTCCCCACCCCTTTACACGAGGTTAAAAAGTTTGAACAACGTAATAATATCAGTATTAAGTTTTTTGCTCTCGGAGAGAAGGAGGAAGTTTATCCCCTAAAAGTCGTTAGGCAGGAGAAGGACGACCATAGAGACCTCCTTTTACTGACTAATGATGACGGTCGTAGCCACTACACTTACATAAAAGATTTTAATAGACTCGTGTACGCTCAAATTACCAAACATAAAAGGAAGGTACAAGTTTGTAAGCGATGCTTCCAACATTTTTCATCAAATAGTGTAGGTACTGCCGAGTGGTTAAAAGAACACTTGGAATACTGCGGAGAGAACAGATCGACTCGAATCGTATTGCCTGAACCTAGTGAGGACGGGAAACCACCAACTGTTTCTTTTACGAAAGTACAAAATCAGATGAGGATTCCTATCGCAGATTTTGAAGGTGTGCTAAAGAAAATAGACAAAAAACATCCCATACATTCGAATACAACTCCCTACCAACGCCACCTCCCTATGAGCTTCTGCACCTATATTAAAGTTGCAGAACACATTCCTCGTCACTGCCTACCCGCCGACTTCCCTATGGAGCCCTACATTTATACAGGCGAGGATGCAGCAAAGGAGTTCATGAAACATATAAAATCTGTAGCTGAAAAAGTTTCAAAGCTGTACTCGACGAAACAACCTATGCTGTCCCTTACACCATCTCAACTAGCAGCATTTTCTAAATCTCAGCATTGCTACCTTTGCTCCAAACCTTTCGTTTCCTCCAACATAAAAGTAGTGGACCACGACCACATCACTGGTATTTATCGTGGAGCAGCTCATTCACAATGTAATATTCTTTACCGTACTCCTCGATTTCTCCCCGTTTTTCTCCACAATCTGAGTGGTTACGACTCTCATTTTATTGTTCGAGAGTTAGGCTATGATAACAGTCGAATTAACGTCATACCCAACAGTGAGGAAAAATATATTTCTTTTAGTAAGCAGGAGGGGCCGCTAACGGTTTCGATTCGTGGATACATTTAGGTTCATGGCATCTAGCCTAGATAAATTATCGAAAAACCTACCACGACATAAGTTCGTCGACACAGCTAAATTCTTCCCTGCCGACAAAATGGATTTAGTTATGCGTAAAGGGGTGTATCCCTACGATTATACAGATTCTTTTGGGAAACTTGAGGAAACCGTTTTACCATCTAAGGAGGCATTCTATAATACCCTTAACGAATGCGACATCTCAGATGAAGACTACCATCATGCCCAGTCAGTCTGGAATGCATTTGAAGTTAGAACCCTAGGCGAGTACAGTGAGCTCTACCTTAAAGTAGATGTTATGCTCCTATGCGACATATTTGAAAATATCAGAGATGTTTGTATGGGAGCATATTCTTTAGACCCAGCTTGGTACTTCACGGCTCCTGGCCTGGCATGGGATGCTATGCTCAAGTATACTGGTACACACCTTGACCTCTTGACTGATTATGATCAGTTACTTATGATCGAACGCGGAATCAGGGGAGGTATATGCCAATGCAGCCAACGTTACAGCAAAGCCGATAACAGAAATCTAAACCCAAACCATGAGCCTCATAACGAATCGAAGTACATCGCCTACCTTGATGCGAATAATTTATACGGATGGGCAATGTCAAACCCCCTTCCTTATGGCAGTTTTGAATGGGTTGAAGATCCCAATGCACTTAAATGGGAAAATATACGCGAAGATGGTCCATTCGGCTATATTGTCGAAGCGGACATTGAATACCCCAAAGAGTTGCACGATGTACACAATAATTTTCCTCTTCTTCCAGAAAATAAGGTCCCTCCGAAAGGTGCTAATAAGAAATTATTAGCTCCTTTGTCTAAAAGGGAGAAATATGTAGTCCACTTTGTCAACTTAAAACAAGCGATGAGCCTTGGTCTCCGATTAGTACGCATACATCGAGTGTTACGGTTCAGGCAGTCCCGTTGGCTAAGTTCATATATCGAACTCAACACCCGAATGAGGCAGCAGTCAACTAACAATTTCGATAAAGATTTTTTCAAACTTATGATTAACGCCGTATTCGGAAAATTTATGGAAGATGTGAGGAAACGTATGAAAATCGAACTGGTTACTGACGATGAGAGATTGCGAAAACTCATCGCCAAACCCACTTTTAAGGATAGGACGATATACAATGAAACGTTAGTAGCTGTACATTTCGACTATGAACAGATCACAATGAACAAACCTATTTATGTAGGAATGGCCATTCTTGATCTGTCCAAAGTCAGGATGTATGACTTCCAATATAGGACAATGTTAGAAAAGTACGGACCCGATAAACTGAAATTACTGTATACTGACACAGACAGTTTCATTAATGAAATCAAAACGGACGACTTCTACTTGGACCTGACCACTATATTAGACGAACTTGACACATCCGATTATCCCCAAACCCATCCTTGCCACAGCAATAGAAACAAAAAAGTACTGGGAAAATTCAAAGACGAAACTAACGGTGAACCTGTCTCTGAATTTGTGGGCCTCCGAGCCAAAATGTATGCTTTACGGGTTCGGGGACAGGATATGAAACGTGCAAAAGGGATAAAGAGGGCAGCCGTTGAGAACAAAATAACTTTTGATGATTATGTGACTGCCCTGTTTGATAAAAAGGGAATTCGTAACATCATTTCGAACGATCATGTCGAAAGAACATAAAATATTTTCTGTTGAACAGAAAAAAGTTTCACTTTCACCTTATGACGATAAACGCCATCTTGTAGATCCTGTACATACTCTTGCTCATGGTCATTATTCCATACAGAATGTATAGATGAGTTGTGGGAATTAATTTTTCCTTCTTAAAGCATTCTCCCAATACCGACCATTTTAAATGACTTATAAAATAAATAGTTGTAAATAATTTTGTTTTATAAGGTTGTACATACAAATTTTCATATAAATTACTTTTTTATAGTACAAGTATTTTTTTTTATTTTTTTTTTTTCATTAACACATATCGAAAAAATTAATATTTCAGTTAAAATATTGCAATGTTTATTATTCAAAACCCCTTTCTAAATATACACTATAAAATAAAACTACAAAGTGAAAGGAAAATTGATTTTTCCTTGATATATTATTGTTGCAAAGAATGAATTGGTTACTGGTGCGGTATTAATTTACCCGTAAACCAATGTGTGTTTGTGTTGTGGTCACTGGCGTGGTATTAGTTTACCCGTAAACCAATGTGTGTGTGTGTGTGTGTGTGTTAGGGTCACTGGCGTGGTATTAGTTTACCCGTAAACCAAAGTGTGTTGAAAAGATATTAACAACAGTAGTATATCAACTGACCTTCCCGATGCACTCACACCTTGACGTGGTGTGAAGGCTTATTTCTGAATTATATTTGGAAAATTAAGATGAGTGCAATCAATAAATCCAGTGCCTTGATACTTTTATTTTTTCCTTTAGTGGTCCTATTCATAACGGTTATTATTTGGCCAATAACATATAGGCTGAAATGTTAATCTTGGCCCATATAGTATCGACAGATTTTTTCATTTTTCATTCTTACTTCTTAATTCCGGGATATTTGAAAAATATCTGGTAGTGCGCATACTCAGTATACACAGATACATACACAATAAGCAGATTGCTTCCTCGAAATATACCTATTTATTACATACAAACAATAGTAGAGAGATTATGGCGGAGCTGGCCTACCGTTTGCTCCATCCCCACTCCTAAAGTGCCACGTGGGTGATGACGTGCCTAGTCTCAAGTCCCACGTGGCTGGTCTCTTACCCTACGTTAACCAGCAGACCACGCCCCTTTTTGACCACGTGACCGTTAGGCCACGCCCCTTTTTACGTCTATAATACCTTAACCACCTAAATTTTTGGTCACGTGACTATTAGGCCACGTCCCTTTTGGCTTCTGATCTACGTTACCCACCGGTCACGTGACCGCCGCCATATTGTTTTCTGCTGTTCTAGGCTTTGTTTATGGTCACGTGATAAGTCACGTGACCGCCGCTATATATTTTTGGCATGTATGAGGCTGAGTCTTCCCAGCGACCATATCTGGTAGTGCGCATGCGCCTTGGTCAAATGACCACAAATCTGGGTAGTTAACGTATAGTATAGGGCGTGGCCTAATGGTCACGTGGTTCGAAACAATATGGCCGCCGGGTAGACTCAGCCTTTTTCATGCCAAAAATATGCGGAGGCGGTCATGTGACTGATCACGTGACCATAAACCATGCTTAGAGTTGCAGAAAACAATATGGCGGCGGTCACGTGACTTATCACGTGACCATAAACAAAGCCTAGAACAGCAGAAAACAATATGGCGGCGGTCACGTGACCGGTAGGTATATCAGAAGCCAAAAGGGACGTGGCCTAATAGTCACGTGACCAAAAATTTAGGTGGTTAAGGTATTATAGACGTAAAAAGGGGCGTGGCCTAACGGTCACGTGGTCAAAAAGTTGCGTGGTCTGCTGGTTAACGTAGGGTAAGAGACCAGCCACGTGGGACTTAAGACTAGTCACGTCATCACCTACGTGGCACTTTAGGAGTGGGGATGGAGCAAACGGTGGGCCAGCTCCTGAATAATGGTCTGTCATTAAAGGCGTTCTCCGCATGCGTGGGCTCAAAAAGTTTTATGAGATGACTTTATACTATTAATATTTTTCTTTTTTTTCCTATATGTTTTCTTTATTTTTATTATAGCTCATATTTAACCATTTCTCATTTTTAGGCGTAACGAGAGACAGTTATTTTCTCCATATAAACAAAAACAAAGGTTCATTGTAGGAAACAAAAAAGGCCCCTACCCCATTTAAGCCCCCTCAGAACATTTTAATAATGATAAAGCTTACCTGATATTAAAGAACACCTAATTTTCATTAAACTCGACGATTTTGATAAAAATCATTAAAGCCGTTTTTGAGATCATCGAAAAAAAGGTTAAAATTGGAAAACAAATTATGAAATAAAGTTCCCCCTCTGTTTGACCAATTTTGATGAAATGTTGGGTGTCACATCTTTGGCATATACATACATCAAATACCCAGTTTGATCAAAATCGTTAAAACCGTTTTTGAGGAAATAAAAAAAAACACGTAAAAATGATACAAAATTTATTCGGTAAAGTCCCCCCTGCGGTTGATCAATTTTGATGAAAATTTTACAGTCATATCTCGGGCATATTTATACATCAAATACTTAGTTTAATCAAAATCGTAAGAGCCGTTTTTGAGAAAATCAAAAAAAACTTAAGAAGTTATTAAATAAAGTACCCCCTTCCTTTGAGCAATGTCGATGAAATTTTCGCTGTCACATCGCGGGCATATACATACACTAAATACCCAATTTCAGGTTCGCACGGTTTCTAGTTTTTGAGCTAGTCTGTTCACACACACACACACACACACACACACACACACACACACACACACACACACACACACACACACACACACACACACACACACACACACACACACACACACACACACACACACACACACACACACACACACACACACACACACACACACACACACACACACACACACACACTCACACACACTCTCACACACTCACACACACACACACACACACACACACACACACACACTCACACACAAACACACACACTCACACACACACTCACTCACACACTCACACACACACTCACACACACACACAGACACACATACACACACACACACACACACACACACAACACACACACACACACTCACACACTCACACACACTCACACACACACACACACACACACACACACACACACACACACACACACACACACACACACACACACACACACACACACACACACACACACACTCAAACACACACAACACACACACACACACTCACACACTCACACACACTCACACACACACACACACACACACACACACACACACACACACACACACTCACACACACACACAGACACACATACACACACACACACACACACACACACACACACACACACACACTCACACACACACACACACACACACACACACACACACACTCAGGGGGTCCCAAAACGTGTATTTCCGTTGAAAACCGGAATTCGAAATTTTTCACGATCGCAATACTTCCACTTACTATATATTTTATATATAGGTAAGTGAAAGTAAAAAGCAATGCAAATGTTTCGTATGCAGTATTAAACAGTTAGCTAACATGCGAATAAATATGCATGCCTTATTATGGAGATGATTATTTTACACAACGTAAACTAAAACATGAAAAAAAAAATCAAAGTTTATCAAGGCTATAAGTTTGCAAGTAATGGTAAGATTTTCATCATTTTTCCTTTGTTTTTTGTTATTTTTTTGAAAATTTAATAAAATATATAATAAAAAATTTATATTATATAAAATACTAGCTGTATATACCGGTTTCACCCGGAGAATTTCATTTTTTAATTCTATAAAATCTTTAAAGTGAGACTTTTATCGACTCAAACGGTCGATTTTGTAAAAACCAATGCAAAGCGAAATCAAAACGATTATTACAGCAATAAAGAATATATCCAGAGATCGGCTGAAGTTATGCAATTTTAATATGGACAGATGTTCGCACCTGGTCTGAAAGAACCACTTAGCGAAATTTGGAGAATTTAGGAAAAACTTTATGGATTTCTATAAAGAACAAACAGAATTTCATCTTTATATACATAGATTATAGGTGTATATCCCGGTTTCACACGGAGAATTTCATTTTTCTAAAGAAACAGTCGATTTCATAAAAAAAAAAAAAAAAAAAAAAAAAAAAATTGTAAATTGAGATCATTATGATTTTTATAACAATAAAGAATATCAGCAGAAGGTCGGCTGAAGTTATGGAACTTTAATATGGACAGGTGTTCGCACCTGGTATCAAAGAACCACTGAGCGAAATTTGGAGAATTTAGGACAAACGGTATGGATTTCTGTAAAGAACAAATAAACAAACAGAATTTCAACTTTATTTATATAGATGTAAAAAATTTTTGTAAAAAAAAAATGCTGAAATTTTTCAATTTACTTAATCGAATACAATCGATAGTTTTTGTCATTGAAGAAAAGGAAAATATTCAAAATTATGCCTCATGTACTGAATTTCATGAAATTCGATGAAAATACAGTGGAATTAGTCCTAAAATTGATAAAATCTTATAAAATGATGATAGAAATATGAAATAAAAAAGAAAAATATCGAAAGAAAGAAACAATTTTATGTTTATTTGTTATTAAAATTGTTACATTTTTATAAAAAATGTAGAAAAAGCGTTAGAATTTGTACAGATATTGTTAAAATTTTATAAAATTATATAACATCATATGTACAAAGATATGGAAACCTAAGAATATATTAGAACGAAGAAGTAAGAAATAAAGTAATTATATGTTTATTTGTTACAAACATTGTTAAATTGTTTATAAAAGTTGTAAAAAGTAGAAAAAGCATAAGACTTTATGCGAAAATTGTAAATATCTTATAAAATTATAAAAAAAAAAAAAATATGAAATTCCAAAGAAATATCCCGGAATTAAGAAGTAAGAATGAAAAATGAAAAAATCTATCGATACTATATGGGCCAAGATTAACATTTCAGCCTATATGTTATTGGCCAAATAATAACCGTTATGAATAGGACCACTAAAGGAAAAAATAAAAGTATCAAGGCACTGGATTTATTGATTGCACTCATCTTAGTTTTCCAAATATAATTCAGAAATAAGCCTTCACACCACGTCAAGGTGTGAGTGCATCGGGAAGGTCAGTTGATATACTACTGTTGTTAATATCTTTTCAACACACTTTGGTTTACGGGTAAACTAATACCACGCCAGTGACCACAACACAAACACACATTGGTTTACGGGTAAATTAATACCGCACCAGTAACCAATTCATTCTTTGCAACAATAATATATCAAGGAAAAATCAATTTTCCTTTCACTTTGTAGTTTTATTTTATAGTGTATATTTAGAAAGGGGTTTTGAATAATAAACATTGCAATATTTTAACTGAAATATTAATTTTTTCGATATGTGTTAATGAAAAAAAAAAAATAAAAAAAAAATACTTGTACTATAAAAAAGTAATTTATATGAAAATTTGTATGTACAACCTTATAAAACAAAATTATTTACAACTATTTATTTTATAAGTCATTTAAAATGGTCGGTATTGGGAGAATGCTTTAAGAAGGAAAAATTAATTCCCACAACTCATCTATACATTCTGTATGGAATAATGACCATGAGCAAGAGTATGTACAGGATCTACAAGATGGCGTTTATCGTCATAAGGTGAAAGTGAAACTTTTTTCTGTTCAACAGAAAATATTTTATGTTCTTTCGACATGATCGTTCGAAATGATGTTACGAATTCCCTTTTTATCAAACAGGGCAGTCACATAATCATCAAAAGTTATTTTGTTCTCAACGGCTGCCCTCTTTATCCCTTTTGCACGTTTCATATCCTGTCCCCGAACCCGTAAAGCATACATTTTGGCTCGGAGGCCCACAAATTCAGAGACAGGTTCACCGTTAGTTTCGTCTTTGAATTTTCCCAGTACTTTTTTGTTTCTATTGCTGTGGCAAGGATGGGTTTGGGGATAATCGGATGTGTCAAGTTCGTCTAATATAGTGGTCAGGTCCAAGTAGAAGTCGTCCGTTTTGATTTCATTAATGAAACTGTCTGTGTCAGTATACAGTAATTTCAGTTTATCGGGTCCGTACTTTTCTAACATTGTCCTATATTGGAAGTCATACATCCTGACTTTGGACAGATCAAGAATGGCCATTCCTACATAAATAGGTTTGTTCATTGTGATCTGTTCATAGTCGAAATGTACAGCTACTAACGTTTCATTGTATATCGTCCTATCCTTAAAAGTGGGTTTGGCGATGAGTTTTCGCAATCTCTCATCGTCAGTAACCAGTTCGATTTTCATACGTTTCCTCACATCTTCCATAAATTTTCCGAATACGGCGTTAATCATAAGTTTGAAAAAATCTTTATCGAAATTGTTAGTTGACTGCTGCCTCATTCGGGTGTTGAGTTCGATATATGAACTTAGCCAACGGGACTGCCTGAACCGTAACACTCGATGTATGCGTACTAATCGGAGACCAAGGCTCATCGCTTGTTTTAAGTTGACAAAGTGGACTACATATTTCTCCCTTTTAGACAAAGGAGCTAATAATTTCTTATTAGCACCTTTCGGAGGGACCTTATTTTCTGGAAGAAGAGGAAAATTATTGTGTACATCGTGCAACTCTTTGGGGTATTCAATGTCCGCTTCGACAATATAGCCGAATGGACCATCTTCGCGTATATTTTCCCATTTAAGTGCATTGGGATCTTCAACCCATTCAAAACTGCCATAAGGAAGGGGGTTTGACATTGCCCATCCGTATAAATTATTCGCATCAAGGTAGGCGATGTACTTCGATTCGTTATGAGGCTCATGGTTTGGGTTTAGATTTCTGTTATCGGCTTTGCTGTAACGTTGGCTGCATTGGCATATACCTCCCCTGATTCCGCGTTCGATCATAAGTAACTGATCATAATCAGTCAAGAGGTCAAGGTGTGTACCAGTATACTTGAGCATAGCATCCCATGCCAGGCCAGGAGCCGTGAAGTACCAAGCTGGGTCTAAAGAATATGCTCCCATACAAACATCTCTGATATTTTCAAATATGTCGCATAGGAGCATAACATCTACTTTAAGGTAGAGCTCACTGTACTCGCCTAGGGTTCTAACTTCAAATGCATTCCAGACTGACTGGGCATGATGGTAGTCTTCATCTGAGATGTCGCATTCGTTAAGGGTATTATAGAATGCCTCCTTAGATGGTAAAACGGTGTCCTCAAGTTTCCCAAAAGAATCTGTATAATCGTAGGGATACACCCCTTTACGCATAACTAAATCCATTTTGTCGGCAAGGAAGAATTTAGCTGTGTCGACGAACTTATGTCATGGTAGGTTTTTCGATAATTTATCTAGGCTAGATGCCATGAACCTAAATGTATCCACGAATCGAAACCGTTAGCGGCCCCTCCAGCTTACTAAAAGAAATATATTTTTCCTCACTGTTGGGTATGACGTTAATTCGACTGTTATCATAGCCTAACTCTCGAACAATAAAATGAGAGTCGTAACCACTCAGATTGTGGAGAAAAAACGGGGAGAAATCGAGGAGTACGGTAAAGAATATTACATTGTGAATGAGCTGCTCCACGATAAAGACCAGTGATGTGGTCGTGGTCCGCTACTTTTATGTTGGAGGAAACGAAAGGTTTGGAGCAAAGGTAGCAATGCTGAGATTTAGAAAATGCTGCTAGTTGAGATGGTGTAAGGGACAGCATAGGTTGTTTCGTCGAGTACAGCTTTGAAACTTTTTCAGCTACAGACTTTATATGTTTCATGAACTCCTTTGCTGCATCCTCGCTTGTATAAATGTAGGGCTCCATAGGGAAGTCGGCGGGTAGGCAGTGACGAGGAATGTCTTCTGCAACTTTAATATTGGTGCAGAAGCTCATAGGGAGGTGGCGTGGATAAACAAAATGGCGGACTAAAGGAAAGGCATCTAATCATTAGGTAGGGGGGGAGTTAAGAAAGAGAATAGATAAACAGTTAAAATATAGCGAGATAACATAAACAACCTGTAGGTACCTGGACAGGAAGGGGGGGGGGTTAAAATGATGAGTGTCATCCAAACTAGATGGTTAAGCTATAGTAGTACTCTAAAGTGTCTAATGGTTAAAGTATAACAAGCTCCACTGTATTTAAGGAGTAGACGGACACGCAAAGAAAACAGGATTAGGTAAAGGTAAATATGGAGAGGTTATAAAAAACAAAATGGCGGCCATGCCTAAAAGCGGCTACCTGATCCTTCCTCAAAAAAGTGTCCCACAATCCTCAAAATCACTCTACTGTGGAAAATACCAATGTGAATGTGAATGCTTTCATGAAAAACGATGAAATAACGCTCTACCTAATTGGTCGGTAATTGAATATACTCCAATGAAGCTGCTTGGAGTATCTTTGGTTTTCTTATTCATGAACGGGATCCAGCAGTTGTTCATTTAGCCGCCCATCTTGAAAACGGTCAGCGTGTATTTTTCACGAACGAGATAGCGATTGATCATGCTATAAATCCACCAAGAACTACACTCACTGATTTTTTAGAAATTATGTTATCGTGCTTATAATTTTGGTGCCCTTGCAAGAACATTACTCTATTCACAAGTACCACGCTATTTCACATGGGCTTAAACAAAAAAATGATTATCAATAAGTCCTAAGGCCAAACGATGTCTGTGGCTTTGAGCACACCAGTTAAACGTGGCATGCTCTCGATCCAGTTTGTATGGGTTAGCTAAAGATGGGATATTGTTTGTTTGTTTAACGTCCATTTTTATGCTACTTAGCCTAATCGGACGATGCTACAGTGAGAGTCCTAAATTTTGCCTATCCAGGTATAATTAGGATAGGGATCTTTAACGAGTACCTGACATCGTACAGGCTCGGGACCTCCATTTTACGTCCTATCCGAGGGACGGCATAGCTAAGGATTTTTTACTCCCATTAAAAAATCCTAGGGCCACTGCTGGAATTGAACCCATGATCTTTAGTATTGTAGGTTGCCATGCTAACCACAACACCACAGGTGACCCCGCTAAAGATGGGATAACAAATAATATTGCTCACGTAATAGCATTAAGAGATTGATATTGTTTGTTAGGGTTACTGTCGTAATTAAATAATGATATGTATATAATTTTAGGAATAAATTAAAAAATAATAATTTTTGGTGTTTCGTTATTTTTATATTCCCTCATCGCTCAAAGCTCTCCATGCCTCTTTCACTCATATACAATTACACATCCTTATACAATTACAATAAGTTAGTGATTTTTTTTCTACACTAGAAATTCCCTAGAAATAATTTATATGGCAAAACAACGTTTGCCGGGACAGCTAGTGTATATATATATATATATATATATATATATATAAGTGATAGTAATAGCAACTCACAGTCTTACTGGATCACCTCAGGGTCAACACTTCCTTGTATTCAATATGACACTATAAACTAGATCATAAAAGCAACTAGAGATTCACTATATTTTTACACTAAAAAAACATCAATTTATCAATAATCATATGATTATTTTTAGAAGGTTACTTCATGTTTTTAACAGACTTCGAACGAAAAAGGAGGTTACTCTATTCGATACGTATGTGACTTTTTTTTTTTTTTCTATGTATGTTCACCGATTACTCAGAGATGGATGGACCAATTGGAACGAAACCTTTTGCATCTTGTAGAGTATTTTCCCAAGGTGGTCCCATTTAAACCTTTTTTGGGTTCTTAATTTATTTAAGAAGTTATCGGGAAAAAACATGAAAATAATTATTTAATTATCACTCAAAATGTTTACATGTTTGAAAAACATGTGGCATATGTAACATAAGGTATGCTCCAACAAGCTATTAAAACTAATTGTAAACTAACAAATCTCAGTATTGTCTTACTGCTAGATGAATCAAATGGGAAAACCAACCAATCAAATTCAGAATCAAGGGTGTGGGGAGAACATGAGTAGTCTGTTGGTTATCGATGTGTTTTAAGTGCTTGTTGGAACAAACCTATACATAACCTTAACTAATTTTTCAACAATAGATTTAAATAATCTGTACAATAATCGTTTTCTGGAGCGATATTAGCATGAATATTATAGATAACAGTAAACCTTCTTAATTTAGATCCAATCGACGGTTGGACACCATAATCATAAGACTACAAAATTCGTGGAATTCCAAGAAAGACTGAGTATTGATAACCGTTTTAATGCAGAATTAAAGACTTCTTCAAATTTCCGAAGGTTCGTTTAAATTTAAAATCGTAGTCACTCGCTATGCCCTTTAAAAAGGAATTCAATAATGCCTGGAAAAGCTCATTTTCAGTTGACTTAACAATATACCTCTGTCTTCTTCCGGAATGATCTCACTTTACATTGTTTTTTTTTTTTTGTTTTTTACGAAATCGACCGTTTCTTTAGAAAAATGAAATTCTCCGTGTGAAACCGGGATATACAGCTATAATCTATGTATATAAAGATGAAATTCTGTATGTTCTTTATAGAAATCCATACCGTCTGTCCTAAATTCTCCAAATTTCGCTCAGTGGTTCTTTCAGACCAGGTGCGATCACCTGTCCATCTTAAAATTGCATAACTTCAGCCGATCTCTGGGTATATTCTTTATTGTTATAATAATCATTTTCATCTCGCTTTACATTGGTTTTTACAAAATCGACCGTTTGAGTCGATAAAAGTCTCAGTTTATAAATTTTATAGATTTAAAAAATGAAATTCTCCGGGTGAAACCGGTATATTTTATAATATATTATTTCTCAAAGTGTTTTTTTTTTTGTCGGTACGCCATAACTTCCTTAACACTTCATCAAATTTCATGAATGACGCATCATTTAAAACTTTCCTTAACCGCTACACTCGTTTTTCGAAGGTGTAATTTTTTTCAGTTTGTCGAGACGAACATTTTTGGTTATATACACGTTTCCGATTGTCGGCGTCTTTTGCGAGTCACAAGCAAAAACATCATCATATCATATCATGTACTTTTTAATGTACTACTACTTTTTAAGAGCCTTTTTTTTTGTCGGTACGCCATAACTTCCTTAATACTTCATCATTTCGCCTTCGATTGCGAGTTATAAGCGCAACACCGCGGTTTTTGCGAGAAAAATGGTCGTAGAGATTTCTAAATGGTGTCAATCGTTTGAGGTTTTCAAGGAGAAAATTTTCGGGCACATACATTTTTCGATTAACCCCTTCGGTTGGGAGTTGTAAGCGAAAAACTGCAATTCTCAACGAAATGGTCGCACGGCTTTTTCGAAGATGTCATTTTTTTCAGTTTTTACTTTTCCGAGTTTTGCCGTCGTTTGCGAGTTACAAGCGATTTCAGTCGATAGAATCAGCGCACTCGCTTTCAGCGAAACCGATATGTGCATTTAAGTATGTGGCGGTTTCCAGGGTGCGCTCCTTCAGTGACATCTATGTCTGTATAAAACAAAACCTCCAACAAACACTTACAGATGACCATATCGTAACCTCAAGCATAGTGTTCAAGGAGGTCCTGTAAAAACGTTAATACTGTAACGTTAAATCGATAATCAATTAAAAAACATATGATAAGGTTGAAAATAGTCCGGGGAGGCAGTCAATAAAATACAATATATGTCACGGCCATCCATCCCTGTCATAAGCCCTGACGAAGACCTGCATAGTTGGGTCGAAACGTCGGCAACAATAAAATAGTTTTATACTATTTTGTATTTTATTGACTGCCTCCCCGGACTATTTTCAACCTTATTCAATATCCGGTCAACTATCATCTATCCAATAAAAACATATGGTTTAAAGTCCCAAAACTTTTGTTGAAACGAACTAGTTGTCGGAACAAATCGTTGGAGCACGTGGACGGGCCTAGAACTTTTCGACGGTGACCTTGAATCCCAGGGGATCACAAACCTTCCAGAAGGTTCGTTTAGCGACTTTATATATGTGACTGGGCCAGTTAGTCTTAGTCTGTGTCTTGACTGTGGATCACAAGTCATGTGATTTGTGTGTTATAAAGTTATCATTTTTGTAACCTGCTCAAATATTTATGTTGTGATAATTCGTTTGGCATTGAAATTGTTATGTTTTCGTTAAATGAATATTGTTGACTCACAGAAGCGTTACAATACTATGTAAATATGTAGATACCCTTAACGGATATTTAAAAAAAAAAAATAATCTACAATTTAAACACCTCTCTTCTTTACTTCAAACCTTACCTATGCCCATGACGCATTAAATACGTCCTATACGATACTAAATATACAGTGTGTACTTTAATTAAGTGGGATTTAAGTAGGTTAGAGTGCGAATGCTTCGCACGGGTCAGCTAGTCATATATTATTTCTAAAAGCCTTTTTTTTTGTCGGCACGCCATCCACAAGAAAGAAACTTCTTTCTTCTACTCCATGCTGAAGTAAATAAGGTGAGAAAAAAAATTGACAGGAATAGGCGCATGTCTATGCAGCGCAAGGACCAGTCTCTCCAGTGCCAGTGCGACCTGTGACGCTGGTTACCTGCCACTTGTGAGTGCAGCAGTGCAGCATCAGATAATCTTGCAACGTCGATGGAGCGAACGCGGAACATGTACTTTAATTAAGGTTAGAGTGCGAATGCTTCGCACGGGTCAACTAGTATATATTATTTTAAGGCCTCCTTTTCGTTGGTACGCAATAACTTCCTTAATACTTTATCAAAATTTCCGAATGAGGCTTCATTTTAAAGCTTTCCCTAACCGCTACACCAGAAAAATATACAAATCACTCATTTCGCCTTCGATTACGAGTTATAAGATCGAAACCGCGGTTTTGGAAAATGGTCGTAGAAGTTTCTTAATGGTTTCAATCTTTTCAGGTTTTCAAGGAGAACATTTTTGGGCATATACATTTTTTCGATTATTATTTTTATCGATTAACCCCTTCATTTACGGCCTGTAGGCGAAAAACTGCAGTCCTCATCGAAAATGGTCGCAAAATTGTCACAGTGCTTTTTCGAAGGTGTCATTTTTTCAGTTTGTCAAGATGAACATTTTTGGTTATATACACTTTTCCGATTGTCGCCGTCGTTTGCGAGTTACAAGCTAAAATATATAATATCGCTGTATTTTTTCTGAAAAATGATTTTTTTTATGATTCCGGCAAAGTTATTGTAGTTTCGTTCCCTGTTCCTGGAAAATTTCGCCAAGAAATAAAACTTAAGAATATTTTTTTGGGTTATTTAAAAGATTAATATTATGGATTTAAGGAGATTAACGCTACTATTAAAAACCGTAAATAATAAAAAAATCATAAATTAGTTCTAAACGCCGGATGGACACCATAATCGTAAGACCACAAAATTCATAGAATTCCAAGAAAGAGCGAGCATTGATTACGCTTTAGAAAGCAGATTTTTAAGACTTCTTTAAGTTCTGGAACAATCGTTTAAATTTAACATGGTGACCATTATTGATTCAAATTAGATTTTGATTTCCGCCATCCAATCGCTATGCCCCTTAAAAAGGAATTCAATTCTTCCTGGAAAAGCTTATTTTTAGTTGATTTAGGGCCTTAACAAAGGATTTTATGGATTGATTTATAGACACACTAATTAACTCTAATATTTGTCCTCATCGTATTAATTTTATATATTTATTGTGAACATACATGTCCTTTCGGATTTTTTCTTTTCTCAAATTTTATATTGTTTTAAATTTTTTAAATTTATTTATTTGTAATTATTCTTCATGAAATTCACAGTAATAATTCTTTATGAATTTAAAATTATTCATATTTCATTGTTTAATTCAGTTTTTATATTTGAGGCGTAGAATTCCAAAACCAGCTAATTCCAATTT
This sequence comes from Aelia acuminata, assembly GCA_911387785.2. Taxonomy (NCBI): domain Eukaryota; kingdom Metazoa; phylum Arthropoda; class Insecta; order Hemiptera; family Pentatomidae; genus Aelia; species Aelia acuminata. The sequence goes on along the minus strand of OU426978.1, from coordinate 71,889,963 downwards.
CCAGATTTTTATTTTTTTTTTAAATAGTTTTTCTATAGATTATCTGGCTGGATTTGGAACAGACCTTATTTTTGTAGGGCCGTTTTCAATATGATTTTACCTCTTTTGAAAGAAATCCTTCCACCTAATGATAATCTAATAGAAAAACTATTTAAAAAATCTGGTGCGTGCGCGCAACACACAACTTTCACTTACCAAATTACTTAGATTAGAAATTAATTCGTTAATTGCCACTTCTCAAAGTTATACATTTTTCCACATTCATTTCTCATTTTTGTTTTCATTTGCTCAAAAGAAAACACTAATTAATTTTATTATTATTCAAAAGTTTTTACTTGTGATAATTCGGCAATGCAAGCATAATACTCCAAGTCGTATTTTATAATTCTCTATGTACTTGTTGAATATTTCATTTATTTCCCATGAAACAAATAATTCTCATTAAATGAACTGAAAATCTTTAATTATAACGCATTGGTTTGTCATTAAAGGCGTACGGCGCATGCGTGAGCTCAAGGTGTTTTATGAGTTGACGGAATATTGTTCTTTTTTTCTCCTGTATTTGTTTACTTGATTTTTTTCATATATCATATTTAGCCATTTCTTATTTTTAAGGCGTGATGAGAGACAGTTAATTTCTCAGTATAAACTAAAACAAAGGTACTTCATAGGAAAACAAAAAAGGCCCCCTTCCCCATTTAAGCCCCCTCCGAACATTTTAATACTGATAAAACTTACCTGATATTATTTAACACCTAATTTTCATTAAACAAGACGAATTTGATCGAAATCATTAAAGCCGTTTTTGAGATAATCGAAAAGAAGGTAAAAATTGGAAAAAAAGTTATGAAATAAAGTCCCCCCTCCGGTTGATCAATTTTGATGTAATGTTGGCTATCGCATCTTTGGCATATACATACATCAAATACCCAGTTTGATCAAAATCGTTAAAACCGTTTTTGAGTAAATAAAAAAAAACACTGGAAAATTATACAAAATTTATTAAGTAAAGTCCTCCCTCCGGTTGATCAATTTTGATGTAATGTTGGCTATCGCATCTTTGGCATATACATACATCAAATACCCAGTTTGATCAAAATCGTTAAAACCGTTTTTGAGTAAATAAAAAAAAACACTTGAAAATGATACAAAATTTATTAAGTAAAGTCCCCCCTCCGGTTGATAAATTTTGATGAAATTTTGACAGTCATATCTCGGGCATATAAATAGATCAAATACTCAGTTTAATCAAAATCGTTAGAGCCGTTTTTGAGAAAATCGAAAAAAACTTAAAAAGTTATTAAATAAAGTACCCCCTCCCTTTGAGCAATTTCGATGAAATTTTTGCTGTCACATCGCGGGCTTATACATACTTTAAATACCCAATTTCAGGTTCGCACGGTTTATAGTTTTTGAGCTAGTCTGTTCACACACACACACACACACACACACACACAGACACACACACACACAGACCATTTCGCGGGACTTGGTTAATTGGACTCAGAGGACCCCAAAACGTGTATTTCCGTTGAAAACCGGAAGTCGAAATTTTTCACGATCGCAATACTTCCACTTACTATATATTTCATATAGGTAAGTGAAAGTAAAAAACTATTATTCTTCCAACGGTTCTTTACGGATGTGAAACATGGCCGCATTCAGTAAGGGGTGAGAAACGCCTTAAAGTCTTTGAAAATAAAGTACTACGAAGAATATTTGGGCAAAATGGCGGGCAAAAGTTTTATAGTGATACGCGACAATGCACCAAACATGGTTTGTGCCATGCGTGGTCATTATGAATCAATAGGTTGTGTGTCACACACCCTTCAGTTGGTGATAAAAAATTCCATATTTGTTGATGAAAATGTCAAATCTGTTATAAAAAAGTGTAGGGGAATAGAAGGCCACTTCCACCTCAGTGAGCCAGCCTCCAGAAAATTGACAGAATGTCAAAATCAATGTGGACTCCCGGAACATTCATTGGTCCAAGATTTGGAGGTGAGATGGAATAGCACCTACTTAATGTTACAAAGGCTTTACGAACAAAAAAGGGCAGTGAATTTGTACAGTGTTGAATATGGCGGGATTACCACCCTTTGCCCTTCAGAATGGAAAATAATAGAAAACTTGACAAGTGTTTTAAAATTCTTTTATGAAGCAACTCTGGAGTTATCGTTTGATAACGCTTGCGTATCGATAATAATACCTATTCTATACTTAATAAATCGAAAACTTCTCGAGAGAAGTGAAGGAGATAACTTAATGATATCAAATATGAAAATATCGCTACACGAAACATTGAACAAAAATTTTCATTTGTGAAAGAGCGTCCTTTTCTGTTAGCTGCAACGCTATTGGACCCAAGGTTAAATCAAAATACCTTACTTCGGATGAGATTGACGTTGCGATAACAGAAATAATATCGTTTTTAAAGACCTGTGAAAACGACAAAAGTGTGATAAGAGACAATATCTCTCCACTTAAAGAAATGATCTGTCCGAAGTCCACTATTCAGAAAGCTAAAGAGAGTCTGTGGGATTCACATGATAATTCCCCTGACCATGTTGAATCATATGACAGAATAGAATCATGTGATAAAAAAAAATTACTCATGGTTAAAGAAACCATTCAATGCTATATTTCAGAACCTCGTTTACAACGGAATGCAGATATTTATTCTTATTGGAACTCCAGTCCATATCCTTTGTTAAGAAAGGCGGTATTGAAATACCTTTCAGCACCACCAACGAGCATTCCCAGCGAGCAAATGTTCAATGCTGCTGGACAAATTTATGCAGATCACCGAAACAATCTGATTGGTGAAAATGCTGAGAAACTGCTTTTCTTGGCATATAATATCAAATTATTTGATTTTGATTATTAATTATGTTATTTTGATCACAATTTTTTAGCTTTGATTAGCATTATTGTAAATAAACATTTTTTCCGTGTATACATATAAATATTTTGTGTAATATAATCTATTTTTATTTGTTTCTTCTGCTTTTGTTTCTTCTTTTTATTTGATGATTCCTTTCGCACACCTAACCAAATATAATAACATAGTAAATACATTTTCATATAAATAGGTAAGTTTCGGTTTCGGTTTCGGTTTCGGCCCGAAACCAGACCTGGGGCCGAAATTAGGTTTCGGTTTCGGTTTCGGCCAAAAATTGAGTTTCGGTCGGTCACTACATATTTGGTATATACAAACATCAAATACCCAGTTTCTTCAAAATCGTTAAAGCCGTTTTTGAGTAAATAAAAAATATGTACACGTGAAATTGGTACAAAATTTATTAAGTAAAGTACCCCCTCCGGTTGATCAATTTTGATGAAATTTTTACATTCGTATCTCGGGCATATAAATACGTCAAATACCCAGTTTGATCAAAATCGTTAAAGCCGATTTAGAGTAAATAAAAAAAACACGTGAAAATGTTACAAAATTTATTAAGTAAAGTCCCCCCTCCGGTTAATCAATTTTGATGAAATTTTTACAGTCATATCTCGGGCATATAAATACATCAAATACCCAGTTTGATCAAAATCGTTAAAGCCGATTTAGAGTAAATAAAAAAAACACGTGAAAATGTTACAAAATTTATTAAGCAAAGTCCCCCCTCCGGTTAATCAATTTTGATGAAATTTTTACAGTCATATCTCGGGCATATAAATAGATGAAATACTCAGTTTAATCAAAATCGTTAGAGCCATTTTTGTGAAAATCGAAAAAAACCTAAAAAGTTATTAAGTAAAGTACCCCCTCCCTTTAAGTAATTTTGATGAAATTTATGCTGTCACATCGCGGACATATACCTATACTAAATACCCAATTTCAGGATCGCACGGTTTATAGTTTTTGAGCTAGTCTGTTCACATACACACACACACACACACACACAGACACACACACACACAGACCATTTCGCGGGACTTGGTCATTTCGACTCAGGGGACCCCAAAACGTGTATTTCCGTTGAAAACCGGAAGTCGAATTTTTTCACGATCGCAATACTTCCACTTACTATATATTTCATATATAGGTAAGTGAAAGTAACACTTACTATATATTTCATATATAGGTAAGTGAAAGTAAAAAAATCTGGTGCGTGCGCGCAACACACAACTTTCACTTACCAACTTACTTAGATTAGAAATTGACGTGTTTTGCTAATTATCATTTCCTAAAGTCACACATTTTTCTACATTCATATCTCATTTTTGTTAATCGTTAAAGCCGTTTTTGAGTAAATAAAAAAAACACGTGAAAATGATACAAAACTTTTTAAGTAAAGTCCCCCCTCCGGTTAATCAATTTTGATGAAATTTTTACAGTCATATTTCAGGCATATAAATAGATCAAATACTCAGTCTAATCAAAATCGTTAGAGCCGTTTTTGAGAAAATAAAAAAAACACGTGAAAATGATACAAAACTTTTTAAGTAAAGTCCCCCCTCCGGTTAATCAATTTTGATGAAATTTTTACAGTCATATTTCAGGCATATAAATAGATCAAATACTCAGTCTAATCAAAATCGTTAGAGCCGTTTTTGAGAAAATCGAAAAAAACGTAAAAAGTTATTAAATAAAGTCCCCCCTCCGGTTAATCAATTTTGATGAAATTTTTGCTGTCACATCGCGGGCATATACCTACACTAAATACCCAATTTCAGGTTCCCTCTGTTTATAGTTTTTGAGCTAGTCTGTTCACACACACACACACACACACACACACACACACACACACACACACACACACACACACACACACACACACACACACACACACACACACACACACACACACACACACACACACACACACACACACACACACACACACACACACACACACACACACACACACACACACACACACACACACACACACACACACACACACACACACACACACACACACACACACACACACACACACACACACACACACACACACACACACACACACACACACACACACACACACACACACACACACACACACACACACACACACACACACACACACACACACACACACACACACACACACACACACACACACACACACACACACACACACACACACACACACACACACACACACACACACACACACACACACACACACACACACACACACACACACACACACACACACACACACACACACACACACACACACACACACACACACACACACACACACACACACACACACACACACACACACACACACACACACACACACACACACACACACACACACACACACACACACACACACACACACACACACACACACACACACACACACACACACACACACACACACACACACACACACACACACACACACACACACACACACACACACACACACACACACACACACACACACACACACACACACACACACACACACACACACACACACACACACACACACACACACACACACACACACACACACACACACACACACACACACACACACACACACACACACACACACACACACACACACACACACACACACACACACACACACACACACACACACACACACACACACACACACACACACACACACACACACACACACACACACACACACACACACACACACACACACACACACACACACACACACACACACACACACACACACACACACACACACACACACACACACACACACACACACACACACACACACACACACACACACACACACACACACACACACACACACACACACACACACACACACACACACACACACACACACACACACACACACACACACACACACACACACACACACACACACACACACACACACACACACACACACACACACACACACACACACACACACACACACACACACAAATACACACACACACACACACACAGACCATTTCGCGGGACTTGGTTATTTAGACTCAGGGGACCCTAAAACGTGTATTTCCGTTGAAAACCGGAAGTCGAAAATTTTCACGATCGCAATACTTCCACTTACTATATATTTCATATATAGGTAAGTGAAAGTAAAAATCTGGTGCGATGGGCGCAACACACAACTTTCACTTACCAACTTACATTAGAAATTGACATGTTTTTTTTAATTGCCATTTCTATAAATAATATTTAAAAAATGTCTTGATTTTGATTAAAAATGATTAATTTAATCAAAATCATTAAAGCCGTTTTTGAGATATTCCAAAAAAATGTAAAAATTGGAAAATAAGTTATGAAATAAAGAGCCCCCTGCATTTGACCAATTTTGATGAAATTTTGTCTGTCACATTGTGAGCATATACATACACCAAAGATCCAGTCTTATCAAAATCATTACAGCCGTTGTTGAGTAAATAAAAAAAAACACTTGAACATAAGGCAAAATTTATTAAGTAAAGTACCCCCTCAAATTAATCAATTTTGATGAAATTTTGACTGTCATATCGCTGGCACATACATGCATCAAATATCAAGTTTAATCAAAATCGTTAGAGCGGTTTTTGAGAAAATCGAAAAAAACGTAAAAATTAGATACAATTCTTTAAGTAAAGTACCCCCTCCGATTCACCAATTTTGATGAAATTTTTGCTGTCACATCGCGTGTATATCCATACACCAAATACCAAATTTCAGGTTCGTACGGTTTATAGTTTTTGAGCTAATCTGTTCACATACACACACACACACACACACACACACATACACACACACACACACACACACACACACACACACACACACACACACACACACACACACACACGCACGCACGCACGCACGCACGCACGCACACACACACAGACCATTTCGAGGGACTTAATTGGACTCAGGGGACCCCAAAACGTGTATTTCCGTTGAAAACCGGAAGTCGAAATTTTTCACGATCGCAATACTTTCCTTACTATATATTTCATATATAAGTAAGTGAAAGTAAAAAAAAAACCTGGTGCAATGCGCGCAACACACAACTTTCATTTACGAACTTACTTAGATTAGAAATCGACAATAATATTTAAACGCCAAACTTTTCCACATTTGTATATCTCCATATGTTATAATGGTATCTGTAATGCAGAACTTGAAAATTCTCAGTACTTTTCGATTCATTATAGATTATTTCTTTTTTTCAGGGACCAAATTTCATCAACAGTCGAAATTTTTGTACTGCTTGGTTGTTTTTTATAGCGATTTGCTTTCTATAAATATATCGTGAAGATGATTCGATAGCAGTGTAAAGCGACTCGTAGTAAAGTTTGCCTCTTATGCGTTTCTGGAAATCGAGAACGATTATTGGTCCTCTAAAATCATTTTATATGGCCTGCAGAAATTTATTATGGAACTAAAGTTTCTAAACTAAAATATAATTAATTAAAGATTATCTTATACCATATTTTTTCACACCTTAAATTCTTTAAATAATTTGAGCGTCACGTATTTACTCTCTAAAGTAAAATAATATTTTTATTGTTTGATAAAAGTTTTTATTTTCATTAGTGACAATACGGGATATGAATTTTGACTTTCACGTCGCGGTCATAATACACATCAAATACAGAGTTTGATCAAAATAGTTAAGCCGTTTTTGAGAAGAAAAAAATTGAAAATGAAACAAAACAGAAGTGTCCCGAGCCATTCCACACTAAATGGACTTGACTTAACAAAAATAAAAACAATTGTTTTAAGATCATAACCAAAGAAAATGCTAGTTCAAAGTACAAATATTTATTGGAAAACAACAAAAACTTTAAACGAAATTTCGTTCTATATTTATTTAACAGCTTTTTTGCACTACTCTATGGCATTACATTGTTGCTGGTTTTTGGATTTTTCCAGATAACCTTTTGTTGGATAATTATTGATTTATCACTCGTCCGAGATTAATTCATCAGTTAAATTTAATTGTTTAAATTGTATGTTACAATTAACATGGTTTTCTACTCAATTGTTCTAATATAGTTAAAAAGTTCTATAAAATAAATATTATTATTTATTTCCTTGCCAATTATCATTTTTAACACCTTTTTTTCTAGCTAAAAAATCTGATAGTTCTGAAGTTTTGAAGGAGCACAATGTGAACACTCAAGTAGCTGATGGTCATATTTTCTTGAGGTAAGTTTACAATGTATATTTATTGAGAGCGTTTTTTAATTCGTTGCCAGTTCGTAACACCCGTAACAAAAAAGGTACAAAAGTTTAATTACTGAACCAGCAAAATTTTTATTTACAAAACCCTTAAGTAAAAGTGAAGTTATGCACATGTCATTCTAGAATATAATCTAATTTAATTTTTTTTAATATTATTTAACCCTCTTTTAGCTGTTACGGGTGTTTCAAATTTTTGTTACAGGTGTTATTAATCACACATGTAACACCCGTAACCAGTGGCGGTCCCAGGGGGGGGATATGGGGGATCAATCCCCCCCCCCCGAAATTTCGACGAAAAAAAAATTAGTGGGATGAATTAAAAAAATTAATTATGCATCTAACTTTTACGAGTTTTCTAGGGAAGTTTAGTTTAATTTTGACTAGAATTTTTTATACAGAATTTTGTATATGAACTTATACATTATACATTAAGCATAAGCAAATAAAGTGTGCTATTTTTACGCTTAAACGGAATTATCCTTTCCACCTTAACTGTGGCATAAATTTACTATAGATAACCTGAGGATGTTGTTATGCATTGAAGATTTTCAATGGCTTATTTATCACAATTACATTCATTTTTAAGTACATATCAATACAACAGCAAATGCCTTAATGACAAGGGTACCAGTACTTGTTACTGAGGAAGAAGCCCCAGAGGACCGTCAAGCCTCAAAGTTACATGAAAGGAAACGACAACGTACAGTGATGTGTATAGCTCTTCAGATGACTCTGATAGTGAAAACTGTTCTCGTACCACAGCAGACAATGTTGAAAATGACAGTCCTAATTTGTTAAAGTGTCTCAAGAGGTGACATGTTAAGTTAAGGTTGTTCGTATTGGTAGAAATTCCAAGTGACAATAATAAGCCAGCCTCATCAAAATCAGCTTTGAAACAGTATAGATACTTAGGAATCTGCCGAAGTGAGATTGACGAAGAGGATGATGTAAACATTATATTTTTGAAATGTGTAGATAAAAATAAGTCACTTTTTAAACTCGATGAAAATGATGTTTGTTTTGTTAAATTTGATCAACTCCGGTTTAAAGTACTAACACCAGAAAGAAAGCCACAAGGAAACCGCTAGTTCTACAAGTTCGGTTCCAAGTTAGACGTTGCTTAAAAAGGTATGTGTGATTTTTATTAGGGTAACTTAAGCCTAATAATTTTTAAGTTAGGCCTGATTCAATGTTAGGATCATGTTTTCTGATTTTAAACCAGGTTCAGTAGATTAGTAATGTTTTTTTATTTTTGGTAGGGTATAGTTTTTACTGCGATGTACTTAGATTTACTAAGAGGTAAACATTTTTAAGAATGATGTAATTTTTAATGTAATAAACAGTTTTTTTTTTTCTGAAAGTTTTCTTTATAACTCTATCCTTTCGGTCCAAATAATCTATAACAATATTTTTTACCACAACAACAATGCCAAATAGGAAGTATTTACCATCAAAATATCTTATAGTTGGTCAATGTAACACCCGTAACATTTCTTGCACACCCGTAACAGTCAAAAATATTTTTTATTAATGATTTATGAACCCATAAAGGTAAAATGAGTATATCATAACATAATATGTTATCTCAACTCTAACTGGTATTTTAGTGAGAACAATTGCTACATTAAATTCACAGAATTATGAGTTTTCCCTCACTCCTACCTGAGGCAAGGTCTACTTTTGGTAACACCCGTAACACTGCTTGTCAAATTAATATACGATCAATGGTGATAAAAAATCCGACTTCAGCCTATCTATCATGAAATAAATGTGTAAGACCTAACAATTGTGAATTTAAAATCTAATAAAGATCATTTTCAAGTACTTTTATTTGCATTTTAAGCTGTGTGAATGTAACACCCGTAACCTTGGAATGTCCTCCTCCCTCTAATTGATCAATTTTGATGAAATTTTGACTGTCACATCGCGTGCATGTACATACATCAAATACCGAGTTTAATCAAAATCGTTAGAGCCGTTTGAAAAAATCGGGAAAAAACGTAAAAATAAAAGAAAATTCATTAAATAAAGCGCCCCCTCCGTTTGACCAATTTTGATGAAATTTATGCTGTCACATCGCACATATACATATACCAAATACCCAAATCAGTTTCGTACGGTTTATAGTTTTTGAACTAGTCTGTTCATACACACACAGACCATTTCGCGGGACTTGGTTATTTGGACTCAGGATACCCCAAAACGTGTATTTCCGTTGAAAACCGGAAGTCGAAGATTTTCACGATCGCAATACTTTCCCTTACTATACCTATATTTCATATATAGTGCTAGGTATGTATTAGGTTAAGAAGTAGCCAAAATATTCATATATAATTGTCATAGCTGATGATAGAGCCACTTAGAAATTAGAAAACTTAATAAGTAATCAAATAAAATATATCTTGTTGGATATCAAAATTTTTCATTTTTAATAAGGACATGAAATGATCATGACAGGACGTGATAGAGTGTCCCTTTAGGACTTACAAAATCTTATTAGTGACTTGTTAATTTACATGGTAATCCATAGTGCGTTTTAAGGAGTTGATTAATTAAACATTTTAAAGAGTGTTTCAAGTTAGTGGTATAAAGGTGGTTATCAGGCTTACAGGACTCCAAGCCTTTCTCTATCATTTGGCACTATCGGATAATTGTTCTATCAAAAGCTGTACGAGTATAGAGAGCTGTCATAGATCCTGGGAGTATCCAGAAGAGTACCCAATATGTATATATGTTTAATTATTTTGTAACATGGTAGTTTTAGTAGATTGTTGCATTTGGTTTAATCATATTTATATTATTTGTCCGTTCTATCTTATTTGTAATGTTTGTAAGCTATGGCAGTGTTAATCATCGATTTAATTAAAAAACTAAGTTTTATGCTTCAAAATATTCATCATGTAATGTTTGTTCCTTTGATATAATGTTTTTTTTTTTTTGTTTTTTTTTTGGGACTTTAAGGCTTCCAGTGAAGCCCTATACTGCCCATACTAACACCCATGACACTGGGTGATACTTCTCCTACGAAAGAAAAGCACCACCCAGGGCGGGACTCGAACCCGCAGCTCCGGCATGGGAGTACGGCGCTTTACCGCACAGCCACACCGGGCCTGTTAATAAAAAAATAGTGTATACATTTCTTTTTTATTAATAATAATATTACCATCAATACACTCATGCAGTTTTTCTTTTTCTTTTTTACATTTTATTTTAATCATATATATATACAAATTCATATTATAAGCATGCAACATTTTATTGCCCCACATATACCTTTAAGAGAGGAATCCAATTCTGAATATTCTATTATCTTTTGATTCATAAAAGAGGAATCATATTTATATTTTATCATCAAAAGGGGAAGATATTGTATGTAATCAGGGGAAGTAAATATTTTATTAGTTTGGGCATTCCTTATAAAATGTTCTGGCATCCCATTAAATCATTAATCACTTCTTCATTAAAAACGATAATAAATTAACCCCCATCACATAACAATAGATAAGTGAAAGTAAAAAGTACTTTTTTATTATATATTTTATTTTTATTATATATTTTTTAGATACCAACGTATGGTGTCCTAAAAATTATCTCCCGTCACTAAAAAGTATGAAATAAAAAATCAAAATAAATAAACTGACTTTGAAAACTAGAAACCAGTGAAAATAAATGCACCAAAAAGTATGAAATAATTATCTCCTGATTTTTATGAATACACACTAACTGGGTCAATCCATATCAAGTGGTCCAAAGGTGGTTGCTCGATCATTTTAGAAAAAAATTATAATTTCACCACCAATTACGTATGGAATCAGTAGTTCAAAACATTTTTTTTAAAAAATTTAGGGCAACCGTTTCAAAACGGCAGCCATTTTTGTCTCACCTTTCAGGCCAATTTTTGAATTTTTAAGCTCTCACAGAAAACTAATTAGACTAACTAGTCATAGACTAATAATTCAAACACGATTGTTTTCCTTGCAGTCTGTCCTATCTTTCGTGTTCTCTTTATTATTTGAATATTTTGAAGTGCAGTACTTGAAAAGTGCTTCTGAAAACAACTGCTTTAATTTTTCAGAACACCGTTTTTTAGGGTAAGTTTTGGGTGTAAGGGGATGTACATCAAAGCTGAATTTTGGCATGATAATAAACCTAAGTAGCTTTCATTAAAAGTACTCTTAACCCTGATAGTCGTTACCTTATTTTTTTTATGAATTTTTATACTTCACATTTTTTAATTTTTCGTTAAATTTAAGCTCTAACATATCTGCTGGACTAATTGATAAAAATCTCATTTTTTTTATATGTTATGCTTACATGCAACATAAGCTTATTGTAAAAATTTTCAACCTGTATTTTTTTGAAAATGGTCGTTTTCGCGCTTATTTAACAATGCGTAAACTTAATCATAATTCATTAAAATTTTACTATTCGTGAATTTTTTACTTTTAATATCCCTTTTTAATATTTTAATTGAACTGTTTTTTAATTTTATCTATGTCCAACGCAAAAAAAAAAATATTGAGTCTAATTATAATTAAAATCTACTCTATTAAATTTATTTGTTTTATTGCATTTTCCCGCCTTTTGTACCATTTTTCAATTTTGAGGTGTATTCATAAAAATCAGAAAGTAATTCTTTTATGGTTTTTAGTGCATTTATTTTTACTGGTGCCTAATTTTCGAAGTTTTTTTTAAACTGTTTTTTACTAGGCATAAAGAACACTTTATCGGTACTTGTTGTAAAGAGTTCTGTGCCGATCTCCCTCAAATAAAATTTCTTTGAGATCGTTCGCACAGAGCGAGACTGGACCGGTACCGATAGTGTGAATGTTCTCTGTCTATTTCTCTTTAGAATATTTTGCTTGACCAAGATCGAACTTACAGTGTGACTAGAACCTTATACACCCATTTTCATAGAATTGACCGCTGATGTAGAACTAGCAGCTGTTCTGGTTTTTGCTAACACAGGGGCTCCCTAACTTTTTCGGGTAACGGCGCCCTTTACATATGGGCAAACGTTATGCTACTAATAGTTTATCTTCATTTCGAATTCTTTATACGCATTTATATATTTACTACATAAAGCATTGATTCAGGTTATCGGAATTCCATGATTCATGCGTATTTCACTTCTAAGCTTTACTACTTTTTTTTTAGTGGACACGTTTTTAAATTATTCAAATTAAAAAAAAATCTTCAAAATTTCGCTTGTTTTATCCAACATTTTATTATTATCATGATTACTTTATTTTTAAAATGTGGAATTTATTTTTCCCGCTATTGATTCATGCTGGCACCGCCTTATCAATACCATTCAATTTTCTCCAAAGCTAATTTAAATTTCTGAATAAAATATATTTAATTCTTCTGATGTTCAATAAAATAGTTAAAATACATAAATATATTTCTCTTATAAAAGACCATTGAAGTTTTAAGATCCGTGTTTGTTTCTAAGATTTGAGGGGTGGAGCGCTTCCATCGCATTGTTGAGCTCTATATCAGCCATACATTTCATTTACACCTAATCTGTGATTTTAATTTTCAAGTTGGCTAACCACGTAAGTTGTTGTGTATTCTTTGAGTACTTAAAGTATTATGTAGGTTTTTCAATTTGTGCAATACTCTTAATGTATGTCATTGTAATTCTATTCAGTTTCAAACTGCTGAATTCATATCTGGTGAATTCATTTAATTAATCACCTTCCGTAGTAATTAAACCCAATAGCTCCTTAAATATCCCCTTAGAGACTAATGTTTTGCACTTTATCGGTTTGTTTAAATGTTATATGTTTATTTGGTTTTTATCTATTAACTGTCAGATTCCAGATAGGCCATTATGTTGTGAAAGTCAGCTGATAGGATTACTTATGTTTTCCAATTTTTTTTTCACTATGAAGTTTTTAAGCCTTCAATCTGTTAAACATAAATAGGATAGTTGTTTTTAACTTCATTTATGTTTATTCTTCTTTACTTTTCAATGCTTTTGTTATGTTTTAACAGTATTCAAGGTTTTTCATGTTTCTGATAAAATTAATAAATTTTGTATTAATTCCCAATTTAGGATTCCGACATGGCCAACAAAGCCGGGCCACAGCGCCCAAATGGGACAGCCCAAGCAAAAATTTGTCAGTTTAAACTAGTGCTGTTAGGAGAATCAGCAGTAGGAAAATCCAGTTTAGTTCTTAGGTTTGTCAAAGGACAGTTCCACGAATACCAAGAAAGCACAATTGGAGGTAGTTTTTTATTTTTATATTTTAACTAGATATGGGCCCTCATTGGGTTAATTGACACTAATAATTGAGTCGTTTTTAGCTGCTTTTTTGACGCAAACTGTATGCTTAGACGATACCACAGTTAAATTTGAAATATGGGATACTGCTGGTCAGGAAAGATATCACAGTTTAGCACCTATGTATTATAGAGGAGCTCAAGCTGCTATTGTGGTTTATGATGTCACAAATCAGGTTAGTGATAATATTTCAAAACCAAAGGAAATTGATTCACTAAATGCAGTCTGGAATTATATCTATGATCAATAACATTATTTTATTTTACTTTATATTATTGTACTTATTAAAGAAATTAAGCTTAGCCTGTTCATGAACAATGAAGTATGTGCTTATGTAACTTATATATCTATGAGGGGAATGCTTATTCCCTGATCCCCTCTGAAAGTTCTGACCCAGAAATGCTAGTGTAAATCTTCTGTAATAAACTCTTACAAACTTCACAAAATTGTATTTTTCTTTAAGGGCCTCTACTGAGGTAGTTTATATTAACCCTTAAGCAATCACCCGCCATGAAATGACCTTGAAGCAGAAGTATGTGTCAGGTCATATTGACCCGACGTGATTGCTTAAGGGTTAATAATTTAATGGATAATTTTACAGTCATTTTTACATTTAGCATACTCACACTAATATGTGAAGGGTACAATGAAAAATGGTACAAAGGTTACAAGGGAAAAACCATCTTAATTATCTCTATGAGATTCATATTAACTAATCCTTATAGCTTATCTGTTAGTATTTTTCAATTAAGAAAGATAAATTGCCAATAATTCTATTCTACTCTTCATGTTCGAAAAATGTTTGCAGTGCCTGAATTCTAATTAATTACTGCCAATTTTAGGACACATTTGGAAGAGCTAAGACATGGGTAAAAGAACTTCAGCGGCAAGCCTCACCCAATATTGTAATAGCTCTCGCAGGTAATAAGGCTGATTTGGCTAACAAAAGGTGTGTTGAGTATGAAGAGGCTCAAGCTTATGCTGAAGAAAATGGGCTCCTTTTCATGGAAACCTCTGCCAAAACAGGAACTAATGTCAATGAGATCTTTCTTGCAATAGGTATTCATTTTGATTTGTATGGTTATATGTCAAGTTAGGCTCATTGCTTTTTTATCTTAACTCTCTAGTTAAAAAGCGATTTGGTGGCAATGATTTAAAAAAGTGATTTGATACCTTTAATGATTGAGAAATCTCTTTGCCCCTAATAGTTATTAACTAATGCAGCACTAATATATAGACTAATATCAAGAAGATAATAAAATAATATTCAAATAATTAATGGATTTCAAGTAGATAGGAAATTGAGATACTTTTATGTTGACCTAGTCCCTGCAGGTCATTCATTTATATCAATTAATTCTTTTTTGCTTTCTGATTTGATATTATATTACATCTTTTCCATATTACATTTTATTCCTTCTATTGTATTCATCTGCATTTAATGGGCTCAGCTATACAATACCCTTGACTGAGAACATTGTGGCTATTTAATAATGATATACTGGATGCTTATTCGGTCTTAAAATGTCATTCAGAACTTTGAAATGTCCAGGAAAACGAAAATTTTAGAATAAGCTCTGAAAGTTCTGACCCAGAAATGCTAGTGTGAATCTTCTGTAATAAACTCTTACAAACTTCACAAAATTGTATTTTTCTTTAAGGGCCTCTACTGAGGTAGTTTATATTAACCCTTAAGCAATCACCCGCCATGAAATGACCTTGAAGCAGAAGTATGTGTCAGGTCATATTGACCCGACGTGATTGCTTAAGGGTTAATAATTTAATGGATAATTTTACAGTAATTTTTACATTTAACATACTTACACTCATATGTGAAGGGTACAATGAAAAATGGTACAAAGGTTACAAGGGAAAAACCATCTTTTGTTGCTATTTTTACTTTCACTTACCTATATATGAAATATATAGTAAGTGGAAGTATTGCGATCGTGAAAAAATTCGACTTCCCGTTTTCAACGGAAATACACGTTTTGGGGTCCCCTGAGTCGAAATGACCAAGTCCCGCGAAATGGTCTGTGTGTGTGTGTGTGTGTATTTGAACAGACTAGCTCAAAAACTATAAACCGTGCGATCCTGAAATTGGGTATTTAGTGTAGGTATATGCCCGCGATGTGACAGCATAAATTTCATCAAAATTACTTAAAGGGAGGGGGTACTTTACTTAATAACTTTTTAGGTTTTTTTTTGATTTTCTCAAAAACGGCTCTAACGATTTTGATTAAACTGAGTATTTCATCTATTTATATGCCCGAGATATGACTGTAAAAATTTCATCAAAATTGATTAACCGGAGGGGGGACTTTACTTAATAAATTTTGTAACATTTTCACGTGTTTTTTTTATTTCCTCTAAATCGGCTTAAACGATTTTGATCAAACTGGGTATTTGATGTATTTATATGCCCGAGATATGACTGTAAAAATTTCATCAAAATTGATTAACCGGAGGGGGGACTTTACTTAATAAATTTTGTAACATTTTCACGTGTTTTTTTGATTTTCTCAAAAACGGCTCTAACGATTTTGATTAAACTTAGTATTTGATCTATTTATATGCCCGAGATATGTCTGTAAAAATTTCATCAAAATTGATCAACCGCAGGGGGCACCTTACTTAATAAATTTTGTATCATTTTTACGTGCTTTTTTTATTTACTCAAAAACGGCTTTCACGATTGTGACCAAACTAGGTATTTGATGTATGTATATGCCAAATATGTGATATCCAACATTTCATCAAAATTGATCAACCGAAGGGGGGACTTTACTTAATAAATTTTGTATCATTTTCACGGAGTTTTTTATTTACTCAAAAAACGGCTTTAACGATTAATAAAAATAAGATATGAATGTAGAAAAATGTGTGACTTTGGGAAATGATATTTAACAAAACACGTCAATTTCTTATCTAAGTAAGTTGGTAAGTGCAAGTTGTGTGATGCGCGCACGCACCAGATTTTTAGAATTAGAGAAAAATACTATTTACACTTAAAGACCAAATAAAACATTATTAATGTTCACCAACATTATGAAAAAATAAGGATGAGAATAGTCTGGGTAGGCGGTCGATAAACTACAAAATAGTATAAAACTATTTTATTGTAGCAAACATTTCGACCCAACTATGGGCTAAATAAACAAGACACAGACAATAAAAAATTATGAATACATAGGACAAAGCATGTGAACTAATTAGATAAAATATAAATGTCTGTCAACACATAATGTTAAGCATATAATGTACTAGCAGACCCGGCCATGTGTTGCTGTGGCTCAGTAGCTATAATGCGTTGAATTAATTATATCCTAATATTTTTAAATAAATACAGTCAAACCAATATTCGCCAATAAATTGAATATATTGAATATTATACAAATAAATAAAATAACCAACAAATAGTTAATTAATAGATCAACAATCAACAGATTAAAATGCGAAGATACCTAATAAATAATTTATTAGGTATTATTATATTATATTATATCCGCCAATTATTGGCGGATGGATAAATCTGAAACTTTTACACAATGTTGCGGTTTATCCAAATAACAGTTATTCCTGTTCAGTAGAGGTGTAATAATCATTATATGTAAAATTTAAAAAATGCTGCGAAGATTGTAATCCTTCCTTAATCAACAATAACTTAAAGTTGAAAATAATAAATTGAATATCAATGGAATACAGACTGTTCTTCTGTTCAGGAGAGATTTAATTAACTGTATGTGTAAAATTTGAAACATGTCCCCGAAGATTTGTAATCCTTTCTTATTCGATGGTAATTTAAAGTAGACTATGATTTGGAATGATATTTTTGGGTAAATGTCACCGGAATACATTTATTTACTTATCTAAAAGAGCCACAGCAAAGCGTTTCATGGTTTAGCTAATAATTGGAATAAAATAAAAATAATATGGAATACAAAAAATACAATTAAATGGAATATACTCAGTTCTTTCCTGTGCAGTAATAGTGTGTAATTATCATAATATATAATTTTTTTTTTTTTTTTTTTCGCTTTAAGATTTTATCCAAATCCTATCTAGCCAGAAATCTATAATTTTTTGATTTGGCTTAGGTTAGAGACAATCTACATATCAAAGTCGTATCGTATTTATTTATATAAAAATTTTAACTTTTAGATAAGTAAATAAATGTATTCTGGTGAAATTTGCACCAAAATATTCCAAATAATAACCTACTTTTAATTAAAGAAAGGATTACAAATCTTCGCTGATATTTATAAAAAATTGTGGCATTTGAAACAGTATAATAAGAATGAGGAAATTGATAACTAGCTGACTATATATGTATATAATTATATATCATGTGAAAACATTAAAAAAGTGTACATTACAGTTGATATAAATTGGCTAATTCTATTTTTGATTGGAATTTTCTAATTATTTATGTAGTGTTAGATGTTAGAAATTGTACAATTGTTGAAAATAACTCAACATAAACTTACTTATTACAATATATTATAGTAGTGCAAATAATCTAGTAAAAGTGTGTATAAAGAATGATCATGAATAATCTATGATCAGATTATTCAAGAATGATGAATAATCTGATGTATGATGAAGTACAGTTAATATAGGTGGGTATATATATACAGGGTGTTTCGGAATTGCACGGCACTATTTTAGGTACGTGTTCTCTAACACAAAATAAACAAAAAAGTTCATATTAACATATATCTAAAACTCATTTATTAAACAGATATCAAAGGTTAAAGATTTATTATTTATTTACTGCATTAAGACTGACTGTACAACGTTTAACGTGTTTAATACTACGAGGGGTGATCAAAAAGTTCCAGGACTGTTGAGATTGCGCGGCAATGGAGTGTCATAGAGCAGTGCGGTTGGCAGCATTGTTTAGCGTGACTCTTCCTGAGCTCAGCTGTTTATTCAGTTTGTTGATAACCTTCTTCATTGCAAAGTTACTGCTGTTTTCGTAAAAAAAAGTTTTTTGTGTTCGGCGATTCTTTCCCTTCATGGGTCTCTTAAGTTTTGGAAACAAGAAAAAGTCTGCAGGGGCAAGGTCAGGTGAATATGGAGGCTGGGGAATGACCGTCATTCCATTTTTGGTGCAGTAGTCGCGAATGAGCAGTGCGGAATGAACAGGCGCATTGTCATGATGCAGCACCCACTCACCGCTCCGCCACAACTCTGGTCTCTTCCTCCTTATTGCCTCGCACAAATTTCTCAGGGTTTGAAGATAACGAAAGCGGTTAATGGTCTCATAACATTTTACCCAACTTCACACAAAACTTTACGCAAACGCGTTGCTCTTCCTTTACATTCATTTCACAAAATCGCCGAACACAAAAAACTTTTTTTTACGAAAACAGCAGTAACTTTGCAATGAAGAAGGTTATCAACAAACTGAATAAACAGCTGAGCTCAGGAAGAGTCACGCTAAACAATGCTGCTAACCGCACTGCTCTATGACACTCCATTGTTGCGCAATCTCAACAGTCCTGGAACTTTTTGATCACCCCTCGTAAATAAAAGGTTTTAATCACCTGATAAACAAATGAACGATAAGCAATGACAGTAGTTGCTCATCTGTTTGTCTAGTTCTGTGTGTTTTAGTGTGAGTGAATCTTGTGACACAGTTCAATTTATGATTATCATGGGAGATACCACAAATTTCTTCACTTTTGATGAACAAACAGACATGCTTTTAACTTATGGCGAGGTACATACAAACGGTGCTGCTGCTGTTCGAAGATATCGTGAAAAATTTCCTAACCGAAGAATACCAAATCGTAAAACGTTTAAGGCCATTGAAAGACGTCTTAGGGATAATGGTACGCTAAAACCTATACGAGTGAACGCCGGTCGACAACGATTTCGACGAACTGCAAACGTAGAAGAAAATATACTCGATGCTGTTCAGTTATCTCCTACTACTAGTACCAGAAGATTGTCACGTCGTTTCGATGTTTCCTCTACCAGCGTATGGCGAACTTTACGCGAACAACAATTATATCCATTTCACGTATCAAGTAGGCAAGATTTGTTACCACAAGATTATAACAAGCGCAGAAATTTCTCCCAGTGGTTAATTCGACAATGCACACGAGATCCTAACTTCCTGAACTGCATTTTGGTTACTGATGAATCTTGCTTTACAAGAAACGGGATTCTTAATTTTTGAAATACCCATACTTGGGCCGAAGAAAACCCTCATACGACTGCTGTTGGACATTACCAACATACATTCTCCTTAAATGTCTGGTGTGGTCTTCTAAGCGACAAAATCATCGGCCCCTTCTTTTTGCCACCTAGGCTGTCAGGTATATCTTACTTGCATTTTTTGCAAAATAATCTGCATGATATTCTAGAAGATATTCCGCTAGGCATTAGGCAAAGGCTGTGGTTTATGCATGACGGTGCTCCAGCTCACTTTTCTCATAGTGTCACTGATTATTTAAATGCAACTTATGGAGACCGATGGATTGGTCGAAACGGACCTGTTAAATGGCCACCACGATCTCCGGATTTAACGCCATTAGATTATTTTGTGTTCGGCTGGATGAAGTCTATGGTTTATTCTGCGGCAGTTGACACGCAAGAAGAGCTAAGAAATCGGATCGTGGAAGCCGCAGTAACTATCAACCACCATCCTGATGCTATACGAAGAGCCAGAGAAGCATGGATTCGTCGTGCTGAATGTTGCATTCAACAAAACGGAGGCGCCTTTGAACATTTACTCTAAATGTTGTAATAATAATAAATAAATAGTAATAATAAATCTTTAACCTTTGATATCTGTTTAATAAATGAGTTTGAGATACATGTTAATATGAACTTTTTTGTTTATTTTGTGTTAGAGAACACGTACCTAAAATAGTGCCGTGCAATTCCGAAACACCCTGTATATATATATACATATATATATATATATATATATATATATATATATATATATATATATATATATATATATATATATATATTTAATAGACTGATCTACCTTGAATGTAAAACCACTATTATTTGTACTGAACCTAGATATATATATATATATATATATATATATATATATATATATATATATATATATAGGTTCAGTAAAAATAATAGTGGTTTTACATTCAAGGTAGATCATTCTATTAAATAAATAGAAGTAAATTTATTCTATTACATAAATTGGTCTAGTTCTATTACATAAATGGTAGATATAATTAATATGAATAAGCGGATATATTAAATAAGGAGGGAGAAGGGGAGGTTATATAACAAGTAATGAAAAGAATTTATTTGTGTATGTGATCTATATGTGTTTGTTTCATGAAGTGGTGGTGGAGATGGAACATTTTATAAAGATCTCTAAACAGAATAGGAGGTACTGGGAGGGCAGTAGCATGGAGATGATAACGGAGGGATGTTACAGATTATTGTTGTTTAATTAGGTTTAAAATGTGTCTGGATGTAAGAGAGATACAATTCTTGTCTATCTTGTGATTGACAGGGTTTGGTTCGAGATGAATGTAGATGGATTCAGATATAAGTCTTTTTCCATGGTTAGGAACTGTGGCGAGGACAGAGGTTTAATCAAAATCAAAGGAATGGTTTAGGCTTAAGGCGTGTTCTGAGAGTTTAGACGTGGGAAGTTATGGAATATTTGTGTTGGGAACTGCGAGTTTTAAGATGGTTTTTGGTTTCCGCGTTATAGGCTGAATTGCGATTAGGGGTTGAACATGGGACCCGGTAAACAATATTGTATTGGTATTGTGTAGGAATGGGATCTTTAAGGTTGGAAAAATATGGGAAAGTTTATTGAGTGGCTTAAGGTCGCAATGTAGGGCAGGGATTAAGGTTATTAAAGATTTTTGTTTTTGTCCGAATATGAATATAAGGGAGAGATCTATGTAGGGGAGGGGAGTCTGTGGTGGGTAATGGGTTAGGGGGCATGGTACTAGTATAAGTTTGGTTTTTATATGTATTGATGAGTTTGGTTATAAGTTTTGATGGATAGTGATCAGTTTATCAGTAATGCATTGTATATTGGTGGGATGGTATTGTGGGTCAGATAATGAAAGAGATCGGTGGATTAAGTTCTTTGCCACATTGAGTTTATGATGATAGCGTTGAAGTGAAAAAAAGTTGATGAGCCTACCTGAATATGTAGATTTTGTGTACCAATCTGTTGTAAGAGTGCCATCAGTATGTCTTATGATGAGGAGGTCGAGGAAAGGGGGTTGGTGGTTGATTTCTTTTTCAACTGTGAATCGGAGCCGGTGATGGTAGGCATTGAAAGATGAAAGGATTTCGGGGATTCTATCGGGGTTGAGAACCAGGAGGAGGTCTTCATTTACATTTTTACTAAAGGTCCTCAGTCAACATACTTTTTGATAAAAATGATATCATAGTGGAAAAGAGGGGTAATTTTGTCTATTAGGTTGTTCAATACTATGTTAGAGATGTCAGGAGCTATGGATTTGCCCATTACAAGGCCGGAAATTTGATCGTAAAATTGGTTTTGGAACGAGAGGTATCCAGATTTACACTCAAGAGACTCTAAATATGAGGTGAGGTTGAGGGAGGTATGTGGTTGTATAGTGGACCAGTTCTGTTGGACGATATTTAGGGCTATGTCGATAGGGATATTAGCAAAAAGACTCTCGGCATCAAAGGAGGCAAGGATAAAATTGTCCGGAATATGGAGAGATAGTAGTTGTTCTCTGAGGTGAAAGGAATTGTGGATATCATAAGTATTATTGTGGCTGAGTTTTTAACCAGGGGATTTAAAATTATCCAAATTTTAGAATCTAATTGATTGACGGTCATAGTTATAAATTACTGGTTGAATATTAATTATTTATTTTTTAAAAATAATTTTACTTGAAGAGAAAAGATTTGCTATGGTCAGTTAAGGCGTTCATAAATTAAAAACAATGGTTTGGACCTCATATCTTTTGTTTATTTCTACATTACGTTATTGGTGGAGTTAAACTTTAATGTCAGTTTTTGTTTGGAATGACTTTTTTTTTTTTGGGTCCACCCCTTCCTCGCCGTTTAGGCTATATGGGGTTTCCCGGGCCAGGGGAGAGGGTGGGGGATTAATGCCGAGTATTATTAAATTTTCCCCTGGCTCCGGGTTTTGAACTTGCTATCTTCTGGTTCTCAAATCATCTGTCCAGTTGTCAGTGGCAAAGCGTTTAGCCACTCGGCCATCCTGCCACCCTAAAAGTAACATCAACCATTGGCTAACTTTTTTAAACGTGAGAATTGTGCGCTATGCACTAGTCTAGCATGACTCATTGTTTGGCATGACTTGTTAATCCAGCAACAAGGACAGCTATGTCCTGACTTCACAAAATAAAAAAAGCCTGTTAACTGGGGAATTCCCTTTTTAATTACGCAGCATATAACAGGCGCAAGCTTTTACACTAGCACATCTCAGTACGTCATGCCCAGAGAACATAATTTCATATTCATTATTTTTTGTACGATAGGTTAAATGATGGTCAGGATTTTCAGTTTACAATGATTTTATTGTGGTAAGCCAACGTTTCGATCCAACTTGTGGATCTTCATCAGGGCTAAAAGAAACCAACGTATTTATCAACATAAATACAGTATTTCTACGCGTAATTCGTCTACGTCTAAATTAGCAGAACATGCCATTGCCCACAACCATTCCTTTGACTTTGAGAACCCCTCCATACTAGCTACTGTACCAAACCATGATAAACGACTCCTCTCAGAATCCATTTTCATCCATCTGGGAAAAAATAACCCGGTAAATCACAAAACAGATAAAGAAATAATGTCATCCACTTATTCTAACATCTTCCGCATCCTCAAATCCTATTTTTGATTTCATAGGTACTGCAATTATCTCGGTACCTCTTGTGCTATTATTATTTTTTGTATTGTATACTTCTTTCTGTATATTTTCCTATTTTTTTTATGCCTTGTTACATTATGTACTATCTCATTTTTATGTTACTGAGTCCAGACACAACTATTTGTATACAGTACCATCTATTTTGTTAGTTTTTAAAATATTTTGTTCACTCAGTTGTCATGTGCCTTCACTTCAAAAGCGTTGGATTTCCCCATCATAAACCTTTGAAGTCGGCAAACTAACCCCCTACCCTACCTCTCACCTTATTTTTACCTTTAGTCTTAGTATCCACCTGGACTCAGTAGGTAAATATCAGATTCTGTTTTATCTTGTTAACCAGCCACTTATTTTAATATTCATGTTACACCATCTTTTATATTATTATCAGTTCTGTAATGTATCCATTTATTGTCACCCTCTAGCATAGATACTCATATATTTGTTGTCTTTTAGCCCTGATGAAGATCCACAAGTTGGATCGAAACGTTGGCTTACCACAATAAAATCATTGTAAACTGAAAATC
Organism: Aelia acuminata; assembly: GCA_911387785.2. Classification (NCBI taxonomy): domain Eukaryota; kingdom Metazoa; phylum Arthropoda; class Insecta; order Hemiptera; family Pentatomidae; genus Aelia; species Aelia acuminata. The sequence continues at coordinate 71,865,088 of OU426978.1, read as the reverse complement.
CTGACCATCATTTAATCTATCGTTTTTTTTATTTATGCTTAAAATAAATGAAAATACTATGAAATATATAAAGTTTCGTTTATTTATATGTAGAGCACAAAGGAAAATACAAAATTACAAATAGAAAAGCATACCAACAAAAATAAGGAAATATCAAATTAAGAAATTATAAATTTTACAAACAATTGTAAAGAGCTCTAAGAAAGAAAAAAAAAATAAATATATATATATATATATATATATATATATATATATATATATATATATATATATATATATATTCAAATATATGAAACATGTATTGATGACTAGTACCTCTGTTGTACAAAACTATACATCCCACCCATTCCACGGCGCAACATATATTTCTAGGACTTATTTTCATATGTCCTACCCTTATACGCTATTGATTACGTTTGACGTATTTATACGTCCCGCACGGTTAACAGGTTAATCATTAATTTTATAAAATCTTACTTAATTGACAACATAGTAATTAAAATTCACAGCATAAAATAATTCACTTTATGTATTATTTTGTAAAACCTAAGAGTTATATTTGTTCCCATAAGTGTTCCTTTATATCTATTATAGTTTTCTGGTTATTTATCCTAACTTACTGTTAATAAAATTTGTTCCTTTTCTTTTTAGCCAAAAAACTTCCTAAAAGTGAGACAATTGGTGGCAGTGGAAGTGGGCAAGGAAGGAGGCTTGTAGAGTCGGAGACAACAGCAAAAACTTCGGCTTCATGCTGCAAGTGAACCACCATAGTTTTACTTCATCTGCATTTATGGCTCCAACATGGTAATTATTTGTATCAATCATATTACATTTATAATGTTCATTTATTTCAGACTCATAGAAAATAGTGTTATATATGTGTGTGTCCATATGTCATCAACGTTGAGCAACTTTTCATTCTTTGTACATATCTTCGTGTGCATGGTGAACTAGCGCATCTGAAATAATTCCGGTTTGGGGAATATTTGGCATATAGCTGGCATTTTATGTCTTTTACAACCTGTCACAAAAGATGCATAGCACTGAGTTTGTTGTCAAGTTCCTATATTGGGTTGTGGTTATTTTTATTTGTGCAGAAACTCAAATTAGTTTCTAAGATGGGGATTGAGCATGGTTGTTCAACATAGTACAGAATAGAAATACCTAAATTAGGTCTAGATTGGTTTACCCATTTCGCAAGTGGGTGTTATTTCTTTCCATGATGAGCTGAATTTGTTGTATAATTCAAGTGTATATTCTGTAGCCTGTTTATTCGTATATCCTTATAATGGTGCTAGCGAGTCAGTAGGAACGGTATGTTTATGTTGTAGGAGTGATTCCCAACAGGTGGTCCATGGATGATGACAGGCGTCTAGAACTCTCACTAAAAAAATTATATTAATCGATAGATATTATTTTTAAAAAAGTGTAAAATGTGCATGCCACTGCACGGAAAAATGAATCCAGGTACAATCAATTAAGTTTAATATTAAGTAAGATCATCTACACAGTTTTGTAGCCCTATATCCCTCAACCATGAAGAAGAAGAATGGGAACCATTTGGTACTAGTTTCCTTACATTTCTTCTGGGCAAAGCCAACATGGCGCCGTTTAGTGTGACCTCAATTCCCCTGAAAAGGACCTACTTGTGGGTTAGTATATCTCTGAAGAGTGAGTGGGAGTTGAGGAAGAATGAAAGGAAGGGATGATAGTCCCCTCGAATATCTTTAACATAACCTCCCGAAATTCCGAAACACATGAAAATCTTCACCTCCTATTTTTATCCGAAGGGCGTGATATTAAAGATGTAAAGGCTGAAAGTTTCTCTCTCTCGCAATGTGTATTTGCCTGTACATGACTGATGGGTTAATGAATGATATATTCAGTTTGATAATTTATTACCAGACAGTACTAGGTTATGGTTCATTTGATTTCTAATGGTTTTTGTTTTAGATGTTCTCTTTAATTTAATTACATGAGATTATATTTAAATAATTGACTTTTACTTAACTGACTGGCACTACAACCCCCAGCGGAACCTGGACCTTTTCAATAAGTCTTCTCCTTTCGACTCTTATCCTTCATCACTGATCTCCATCTCTTAACACCTATCCAACGAAGGTCTTCCTCTATTTATGCTGATAAATAAGTCATTTCAGATATAGCTCCAGTGTACTGAAATATGATTTTCCTTGATTATCCTCGCACAGTATTTCATAAATTATATTATAAGAGCAGACCTGGCCACGCGTTGCTGTGGCTCATTAGCTGTAATGTGTTGAATTAACTATTTCCTATTCTTTTTAATACATTCAAATCAAAATTCACTGATAAAGATAAAAACATTTCAGGTAATCTAAAAATCAACGTGATTTAAAATAAAACTTTATTACACCAAATTTAAAATTGTTTGGTAAAGAATTTAGAAGGGTTAAAGTTTTTATTTTTTACATCTCATATGTGACTACACTCAGCATTAATGATCTGCTCATTTAGCACTTAATGGATTATTTCAGCTCAGGCGAGATTAAATATAAATAACATTAATGCAAAAAGAAATAATAAAGAATATAATTGGAGAAGGGGTTAGTACAATCACAATAGACAGTTAACAAAAATGTCCCAAATTAATCTTTTGTCATAATACATATTAATTAAATTTAGAATGTAACACATGATGACATGAGATATCGCATCAGTAGCTTCTACCTGAAATAGGTTATCAAAACCGAGTTCGAAGCCGGAGGAACCTCAAGCCATGCTGCATGTTCTTACAGTTAATGTCAAATGCATGTTAAACATAAAATTTTAATTTTATGAATGAGAACGTTAATTTATAACTTTTTACTTCCACATACCTATTTATGAAATATATAGTAAGGGGAAGTATTGCGATCGTGAAAAATTTCGACTTCATCTTCAGTTTTCAATGGAAATACACATTTTGGGGTCCCCTGAGTCCAAATGACGAAGTCCCGCAAAATGGTCTGTGTGTGTGTTTTTTTTTTTACGTGGGTAGGAAATCTTCATAAGACACGGATAGGCCCGTCCCCATCCGCGTGTGGGATTTTTACCCACTAAAACCACCTCCCAGCACCCGTTTATTCCTCTCCATGGGACCGCCGCTAGGCATTACTTCGTGGAAGGACTTGGCTGAGTGCCGCCTCATAGTCCTCGTCGCGTGATTTTTATTTTTCCATGCTAATCACTTGTCCTAGCTCTCTCTTCTGCTCTCAACTTCTTAAGGAAGACTGTAGTAATTTTTTTCGCTGCATCCCAATGTAGGTCCGAGCGCAGCTGTGTTTTCTGGAGTGATGCTCTCAACAAACAATCTCTCCATTTCGCTTCTTTCTTCAGCAAAGAGAATGCAATCGAAAAACATGTGCTCCGCTGTTTCCTCGATAGACTGACATGCTGTGCATTCTGCTGTATTATCCAGTTTAAATGGGTTCTGGTAGGCTCTAAAGCATCCATGAGCAGTCATCAATTGGGTTATGTAAAAGTCTACTTCCCCATGACGGCGACCATACCTCAAGCCAACATCGGGTATTAATCTTCTAGTCCAACTTCCAGAATCAGCTGCCTGCCATTGTTGTTGCCACAGATCGATAGTCATTTTCCATTCTTCTTCTCTGGAAACGTTAGAGCGTCGTCCATAATGCCTACTTCTTTCTTCTACAAGAAGTTTAACTGGCGGCATTCTGGCTATCACACACACCGCTTCATAGGAAACAGTTCTGAAAGCACAAGAATCGTCGTGCCACTCGACGATAAACAGAAACCATCTCTCTCCTGTATAACTTGATGACCAACGCTTCTTTCCAGATTGGAGCTGCATACAGCATAATCGACGTAACAACCGCAGCAAGAAGCCTTCTGCGGCTCTTCCTCCAACGTTTGGCATAAGGCGTGACAACGGGCATGCTACTTTAACAGCTTTACCGCAGACATAATCCATGTGGAGTTTAAAGAGGAGGCGATCATCAATCATGACCCCTAGGTATTTTAGGGAAGACTGCGAACGTATTTCGTGTCTACCCACCTTGGTTTCAGTTTGCTTCCTGCTAGTGGTTAAGGCAACCTCTGTTTTGTGATCGGCAAGCTGCAGGCCCACTGAAGTCAGCCAAGCGTGGACTGTGGCAACAGCATGGTTGGCTGTGAGGATAATTTCTTCCAAGTACTTTGCCGCCACTACCACTGCAATATCATCAAATCCTACTATTGTGGCTCCTTCTGGGATTTGTAACTTGAATATGCCGTCGTACATGACATTCCATAGGAGAGGTCCCAGTACAGAGTCCTGTGGGACACCACCTGTCACCTTGTATCTCCTTTGGCCATTGTCAGAGAAATAAAACAGAACTCTATCTCTGATGTAATCTGTAAGGACTCTCATAAGATAGACTGGCATCTCCATGGTCCGTAAGGCATCTAATATAGGGGTCCGATTTGCGGTATTAAAAGCATTTTTTACATCAAGAGTGATGACTGCTGCATAACTCTTAGCCCCTCTCCTCCACCTTGCTCATGCAATTGCTGTACGTCTATTATAGGTCTATTACCACTCTAATAACATCTACCTTTACTAAATCCATACTGAAATTTCGAGAGGCCATTTGGACCCTCCATGAACTCCTATAGCCTGAGGGAAAGGATTTTTTTCGAATGCCTTACCCATACTATCCAGTAAACAAATCGGACGGTAGGATGTCGGATCTTCCAGTTTTCCTTTACCCTTTGGAACCAATACAAGGCGCTGTCTCTTCCAAGGTTTCGGAATTGAGCCTTCACGAATGCAGGAATTAAAGAGGTTGATAATAAGATCTGGCCGCTTCCTGAGAGCCACCTTAAGGGCCACATTTGGTATTCCATCCAATCCCGGTGCCTTGCCATGCTGTAAATCTGAGGCGATGTCCTCTGTCTCTTCCTCAGTTACTGGTGGGAAGTCGTTATAATGTATATTGTCTATACACCCCATAGTATTCGCCTGTTCCGGGAATAATGCCCTGACAATATTATCCACAACCTCCGTTCTTGTGGGGAGCTTCTTCGTGCCTTTATTTAGTTTACCAAGAACTATTTTATAAGGCCTCATCACAGAGCTCTCTCCAGCAACGTCGCATACTTTCTTTAATGGCTCGTCAGAGATTCCTTCTAGCTCTTTTGAACTCTTCTTGAAGCACCGAAAACTCTGGACGATGTCTCGCTCGCTGGTAGTGTCTTCTTGCTAGATTGCAGCAGCGACGAAGATCGGCTATAGTCTCCGAACACCAGTATACTGGGGAATGGTATTTGCCAGGCTTTGTGTGAGTCATTGCTGTATCACAAGCCTTAGAAATAAAAGAGGTAAGTATAAGCGCCTTTTCCTCGGCTGACCCTGTCACATTCATCCTCCAGCATTGGGTTAAATGAATTATCATCAAAACTCTTCTTGTTCCAGCCAACAGACTTGTATCGACTACTCTTCTTTTTTTGGGGGGGTATTCAATGTAATCGAAATCGCCTGATGATCACTGTGAGTATAAAATTCACAGATCTTCTAGGTGGCGATCCGTTGCAGGCGAGTGCTGATAAACGCCAAGTCTATAATAGACAATCTTCCCTCTCTAGCAAAGGTCGGATTTGTTCCAGTATTCATGAGGATCATGTCATTCATTTGTGCAAAAGCTTCCAGGAGAACTTCGCCTCATCGGCTTGTTATTCTACTTCCCCATTCCATTGCCCAAGCATTTGAAATCTCCTGCAATTATAGCTGGTTTATGGTAACTAGCCTCCAAACAATGTGGTTCAATAAAATCGCAAAGTCTTCGATTGTGATGCTGGGATAGGCATAGCAGCTAAAGATATATACATCATTGATCTTCGCCCATACGAAGCCGGGATGCGATGCAGTATTCACTACCTGAATAGCTTGGGAGGCACAGGCCCAGATAGCAGCTTTGCCACTAACATCGTGTACCCACGAACTGCTTTCCATATTTTTGTATTGTTCACGGAGAATAGCAACGTCGATGCGCTGCTCCCGTACAGTTTGGTAGAGGAGCAGCTTCACAATGATTCAAATTCAACTGGAGAATCCTCATCTACGGTGTTGTTGGGCTTGCATAGCATCCAGCATCCAAATCTCTAAGTTCGAAAAGGGACTCCTCCTTCCAAGTTCTCACTTCCGTCCCTTCACCTAGTACTCCCTCCATTGAGTTTTTTAACCGCTCAAGATTTTGCTCTTTCTTACGCTCCAACTGCTAAAGAAGATCGATCGCCTTTATTGATTTTTCGGACCTTGGTTATTGATTACACCAGCTCCGACATTGCCGGGTCATTTTTTACCTTTCGCAAGACATCTGCGTAGGTCTGGTTCTCAGGTTATTTATCACATTTTCTTTTATCCTATCACACTTTTATCTTATCACATTCTATTATTCTCAGGTTATTATTTTCACAATTACCGCATCAGGTCTTGGAGTCTTAAGCCGAGGTTTCTTCCTTGTCCTTTTGCATACTTCTTGCCAATGTTCTTGTGGTTCCTTACTTTGACCTACCGATCTTTGGGGACCGTTTACATCCTGGTGTACAGCTTGGTCTACGTTCTGTTTTTCCAGTTTCTTGGCCTTCTTCTTCTTTTTTCGCCCGCCAAGGAGGGTGTGGTTACTGTCCCCTCGGTTTTAAGATTAACAGCATCCTTTCTTGGTGGACTTATCTCCTTTGTTTGGGTATAGCCATCTGCTGTTTCTATATGGAGGGAAGCCGTTTCCAGCTTTTCAAAGTAAAGTTGGATTTCACATGCATAACTCCTTATCTCACCATGAACGTTATGCCTCGCACGTGTGAAAGAGAGAAGCCCGCTTATCTTATGTCCAAGATTCTGCATAACTTCTGTTGTAGTTAGTCTTGCAACTACGTAAGTATTAGATGCTTCAATGGCCAAGTCTTCCACCACTGTAGCACTGCGGTCATATGATGACGACGCCGGGGAACCCGCTTTCTCATTCCCTTTTGACGCCGGTACTGGCGTTCCGTGCCTCTGCACCGTAACAGAGTTAGATTTGTCTTCCATTCTAAATATCTTCAAAAGTTCGCATTTTATACCTCGTGCCAGGTTTGAAAACAGCCGCCTCTAACCTGAGGGACAGACGCTGACCAGTACGCCGCCTATAATAGGAACCGTCGCGCCTGGATTGGCCTTGTGTCTAGTTTTGGTCCACCCCAGGTGTTACTCCAGGTTCCCGCCATATCTGGTGGGAATCCCCCTATCCGCCACCTGGGGAGGCACCCGATGGGAGACTAGGTACTCCAGGGTGTGTGTGTGTGTGTGTGTGTGTGTGTGTGTGTGTGTGTGTGTGTGTGTGTGTGTGTGCGTGTGCGTGTGCGTGTGCGTGTGCGTGTACAGACTAGCTCAAAAACTATAAACCGTACTAATGTGAAATTGGGTATTTGGTGTATGATATGACAGTCATGATGATGGCGATATGACAGTCAAAATTTCATCAAAATTCATTAATTGGAGGGGGTACTTTACTAAATAAATTTTTTCTTATGTTCACGTGTTTTTTTTATTTACTCAAAAACGGCTGTAATGATTTTGATCAGACTGGGTATTTGATGTATGTTTAGGGCCACAATGTGACAGCCAAAATATCATCAAAATTGGTCAAACGCAGGGGGCACTTTTATTTCATAACTTTTTTTCCAATTTTTACCTTTTTTTTTAATATCTCAAAAACGGCTTTAATGATTTTCATTAAATTTGTCATGTTTAATGAAAATCAAGTCTTTTTTTAATCTCAGGTAAGCTTTATCATTATTAAAATGTTCTGAGGGGGCTTAAAATGGGGAAGGGGCCTTTTTTGTTTTCCTATAAAGTATCTTTGTATTTGTTTATCTGGAGAAATTAGCTGTCTCTTGTTTTGCCTAAAAATAAAAAAGGACTAAATATGAATATGAAAAAAATCAAGTAAACATATACAGGAGTTAAAAAGAAAGATATTCCGTCAACTCTTAAAACAAGTTGAGAGCCCTCGCATGCGGAGCACGCCTTTAAGGACAGACCATTGTTTATAATTAAAGCTGTTCTGTTCATTTAATGGAAATGATTTGTTTCATGGTAACTAAATGAAATTTTCAACAATTACATAGAGAATTATAAAATCAGACGACTTGGAGCATTATAGTATTATGCTTGCATTGCCGAATTATCACAAGAACGTTTATTTAATAATAAAAAATAAAATAAAATTACTTTACTTTTAGAAAGCGGATAAAAACATAAATAAGAAACGAATGTGGACTTTGAGAAATGGCAATTAAAAAACACCTCAATTTCTAATCTTAGAAAGTTGGTAAGTGAAAGTTGTGTGTTGCGCGCATCGCACCAGATTTTTTTAATTATAATTTACATTTTTAGAATTCACAATTTCTATTTATTGTAGCGATAATAATTACATTGATAAATGAAACAATTAACTGAAAAATTATTAAAATTCAAGACCTAATGGTTGAAACCCTCGTTGATTTGATATATACCCTGTAAAAATTTGTATTCCATAAGTAGGTATCCCGGTTTTATAAATTGAATAGAGCTTAAAATCAGTTTTCATATCTTTGCAGGTGTTTGCTTTTGGTAGAAAACTACTGAAACGTTTGCCTCACTATCTATGAGGAATCGCAACCCCGCATTTTTTATTGTCACAAAAAGCGAAATCCGGGGCTTTCAGCCTATATCATTCTAGTTGCCACTAATTCTGCTGCTGGCTAGAGTTTTCTGCCTTTCACTGATATGGTGGCTTACATTTCTTAGGGTAGCATTTATTTCCAAATCGGAAATGATAAAAACAGTACTTGACTCTCAAAACGCTTCTTGCTAGAATTTCTGTTAAAACTACAGCTTCTGTCTGCTTCGACCTCGGCGTCTATCAAGAAGAGACTCCACTTGCTTTTCCATGTTGTTTTGAAATAAATTCTGAATAAACAGAATATGAAAGATTCATTTTGACAAGCTTGTTTTATTCATTAATTAATAATATATTCTTGGCATACTCGGACAATGAAGAAGGTTTTCTGTTATTATCTTAATGGTGTAAAATTGAAGAGGCAAAGTCTGGGTTTTTAAGCCTCTCACACTATATAATTAGCCTATCTGTGCACGACGGGCGAGTTATGAATGAAAAATTTAGTTCGAGCTCCATATCACATTTTTTTTATTTTTTATTAGAATTCACAATTTCTATTTATTGTAGCGCTAATAGGTGCACAATGATTTCGGTTAACCTGCCTTTTGCTAAAACAAATAGATTCATGTTTTCCCTACACGTGAAAAGGCTACACATAATTTGCCATGGGAATTTTCTTCTTTATTTCTGTTTTGTAGACTTCCAGAAGGCTTAGAAGAGTGTCTATCCAAAGGAGTATCTTTGAGGCAATGAAAGAAATGGGCATTCAATAGAAATATTTAATATTTAGGGAACAGATTATCAAGTAAAATAATAAGCCAAATTTGCACATACATATGTAATTATATTTTGATAAATATGTTTAAAAAAAAAAAAAGTGCAAATATGTAAGAAAAAATATCAAATCGACTAGATAACGTTCCTGAAAAGTTTTAATACGAAACCTAAATTATACTAATGACCACATTCTGGTACGGGCAATGTTTACTGTTTTGCAATGTTAAATGGCAATTTACTGGTCAATTAAAGAAAGGTCTTAATAAAAAACAAAAATGCAATGAATGCTAAAGTCAACAACATGAAAGAATTTAGAAAGTTTTAAAACCATATTTTAAATTTTCAAATAGTAAGTGCAACAAATTCTATTTGAAAATAGTTTTGCAACAGCTTAAAGTTCTTTCCACATCAACAGATGTATTAGGGGCAAATTTGAAATATGCTGTGTCCATTGGAGTTAAATCCCTATCAAAATGCCCGTTGATCTTTCTTTTAACTTCACAGTTTAAAAGATAGGGGTAGTTGTGGTTAGAGAACATAGTTTTATTAACTAATATGTCTACCGGACCATTTTTAATGATGTCTCTACTTTTAACTACAGATTATTGAAATAATATTTATATACATACTACATATTAGACTCACTTTTAACATGAAAATCTGAACTCCACTTATTTCTGATTATATAATAATTAAACTTAAATAATCATTTTAAGCTGCAACATATGGTTTTTCAACTACAATCTGTTATAACTTTGTATCATCATGGGAATGGTCCCATTAGATTTAGTATCACACACAGTAACACAGTATGTGGTAAGAAGAGAGTGTCTGGTAAGGGAAAGTGGACAGACTGGTGGACCAATGACCTTCAACAACTGGTTTCTCAGAAGAAGCTTGCATACTTGAAAAATAAAACTGAAGAAAAGCTGCATGTATATAGAATAGCCAGGAATGAATGTAAGGAAGCCGTACGCCAGGCCAAGAAAAAGTCATGGGAGGATTTTGGTAAAAGCCTGAGCAAGGACCATCGCGAATGCATAAGAACCTTTTGGCTGAAAGTTAAAATGTTACGAGAAAAGCAATGTAAGCCCATTAGAAATGTAGAAGGTAGCGATGGAATCGTACTTACAGACAAAGAAAAGATCCTTGGCAGATGATCCTTCCAGGAACAATTCTTCGAAAACCCAGAAACAGACCATTGCCAAGAAGGAGAGCCCAATATTCAAGAAAGCCAGGAGATTATAAAGGAAGATGAAGTAGAAAATGCAATCCATAAGCTAAAAAGAGCTAAAGCATCAGGAAGGGATGGAATTGCACCAGAATATTTGAAATATGGTGGTCAAGAACTTCTTAAAGCACTTCAATCGCTGTTCCAAGAAGTATATGACAGAAAGAGAATTTCTGAGGACTGGAAGTATAGTATAATCCTCCCCATTTATAAAAAAGGATGCACAACAAACAGACTGCAAAAATTACAGACCTATTAGTTTGCTTTCTGTAGTCTATAAACTTTACACCTCTATTCTAGAAATGAGACTCTGGCGGATTGTGGAAGGGCAGTTAGAAGCGGAACAGGCTGGTTTTCGTCCAGGCCGACAGACGCAGGATCACATCTTTGTACTCAGAAATATTGCTGAAAAAGCTTGGGACAGATGAGAACTGTCCTCATACAAAGCCTGTTATACGCGGATGACATAGTCCTGATAGCCGACACCAAAACCAAACTACAAAAAGCTCTGGTGGAATGGGAAGAAGAGTTGCTTAGGAAAGGGTTGCAAATCAACACCTCCAAGAGTAAAGTGCTGGTTATAGCGAGGGAAGAACAGGAAGATGTCTAACTAACCTGCAATGGCGAGACACTTGAGGTAGTGAATGAATATACCTACTTAGGGACCGTAATTAGTAGCTCGGGTAAGATAGATGCCGAAATATCAAACAGAATATGTAAGGCAAATCAAGTGTATTATCAGATTACTAATAGCATTATCGGCCACCGCGAAGTAGACAGGAAGACCAAAATGCATGTATATAAGTCTGTTTACCTACCTACACTCACCTACGGCGGAGAAAGCTGGACAATGCTGGACAGACACTCTAGTCACATAACGGCAGTGGAAATAAGGTTCCTTCGCAGGTCTGTTGGGAGAACTAGAAGGGATCGCATTAGAGAGCAACTATAAGTTGCAGAACTTAAAGCTACTCTAGAAAGACGGCAACTCCAGTGGTTCGGACATGTCTGCCGCATGAATGAAGAGATGAATCCTGTAAAGGTATTGGAGGCTCGACCCACAGGAAGGAGACCACGCGGACGCCCCAGAATTACGTACCAAGAGTACATCCAAAGAATTGGAATTAAAAGAGGCAAATCCCTCAACGAGATGAAGCGGCTAAGCAGAGACCGGGAAGATTGGTTACGCTGGATTGAGGCTCCTCGACGCTAACTAATGGCATAAGAGGAAGTTAAAGAAGAAGAAGTAAAGTTTGTCTCTTGTGCCTTTCTGGAAACCGAGAACGATTACTGTTCCCCTAAAATCTCTTTATATTACATTCAGAAATCTATTAAGGAACTAAAGTTTCTAAACTAAAATATAATTAATTCAAGATTATCTTATACCATATTTTTTCACACTTTAAATAATTTGAGTATCACGTATTTACTCTAAAGTTAAAAAAATGAGACAAAATTTATTAAGTAAGTACCCCCTCCGTTTGACCAATTTTGATGAAATTTTTGCTGTCATATCGCGGGCATGTACATACACCAAATATCCAATTTCAGGTTTGTACGGTTTATAGTTTTTGAGCTAGTATGTTCACACAAACCATTTCGCGGGACTTGATTATTTGGACTCAGTGGACCCTAAAACGTGTATAGGCCCACAACTTAAGTAATTTACCTGAAGGCGGAAGTGTGTCAGGTTATGCTATCATGAGGACAAACAGATAGAGAGGACATAGAAATCAATACAAGGGTACTATATTTCATGAAATAATTATCAATGGGAATAAAAAAAAAAAGGTTCAGAAATTAACTTACTATCAATATTCAAATTATTATTCCAAAACATTATTTTCTAAAAATAAATATTTAAATTTTATAAATTCAAATAAAAAATTGAAATGTAAAAAAACAAGAATAATAAAAAAATTGTTTAAAAGATTTATTTACAATTGTGCATAAATAGAATTGTGTTCAATGTTAATACAATTAAATATATCAAACTTAATTAAAATATAATCACAAACTTAAAAAGAATAAATCAAAATTTCAATAACATAATTTTTTTTCTTCCTGAAAATGTAAAACACATTTCAGTGGAGGACAATGATAACATAATATTGATCACTAATCACATTCATGCTTTATTTACAAAAAACATGAATAAATGGTAGATCACAGTAATAATCATTATTGTATAGAATAAAATAAGTCTGATCTGAAGTAAATTAAACAAATTCCATAAACACATCTATCACATTAAAACTGTTTTACAATTTATGTGAAAAGAAATTTAATATAACCAAATATTTCATCTTATTCAGCATCACTGCATTCACTCGAAAAATCCTCGGATGTAGAAGTGTCAACTAATGAAACAATAATTTCTTCAATGGCAACATCAATAACACCATCCTTTAACCAATAATCTTCAATTTTCTTTACATGCTCATTGCTTGCTTTCCATTTCTCTTTGGTGTATTTACTGAACATTGATAGTGTAGGGTATTTGGTTTACCTTAAACCACTCTAGAATGTCTTTCTTTAACCATCCAAAATTTGGTTTTTTGTTCACTTGCATGCAATGATGTGCAGCATTGTCCATAACCAACACACTATTTTCTGGCATATGAACGGATCCCTGCAAAAAGGGCTTCAGTCATAAAAACATAATTTTTGAAAAACTATGAAAAACTATTCCCATGTGATACACACTGTCTAAAAAATATGAAAAAAATATATTAGTTTCTATAGACATTAGGCACTGTCATGTGGTGCTAAAGATCATATACCTCTATGCGCAAGTAAAAAAAAAAAAATTATTTTATTTTCACAGACTGAAGCCCTTTTTGCACAAAACTGTATAACCACCTTTAAGTTTATGTCAAAATTTGTTAATGTCTTACTCAATATATTTTTTGATAATGGATATGAATAGAATTAACAACTCTTGCTAATATAAATTTTTCATGTGGTGAAATATTACAGGTAAAATTGTGCACAACTTAGTAAACTTTTACTCTAAAGTTTGTTATATACAAACCTTTAAAAAATATGAAAAAAATACATTAGGTTCTATAGACATTAGGCACTGTCATGTGGTGCTAAAGATCATATACCTCTATGCGCAAGTAAAAAAAAAAATAATTTTTTTTTACCTTTTTTTTATTTATTTTTTTAATTTTTTTTTACTTTTTTTTATTTTTTATTTATTATTTTTTATTATTTATTTTTATTTTTTTTACCTCTATGCGCAAGTAAAAAAAAAAAATTTATTTTTTTTTCACAGACTGAAGCCCTTTTTGCACAAAACTGTATAACCACCTTTAAGTTTATGTCAAAATTTGTTAATGTCTTACTCAATATATTTTTTGATAATGGATATGAATAGAATTAACAACTCTTGCTAATATAAATTTTTCATGTGGTGAAATATTACAGGTAAAATTGTGCACAACTTAGTAAACTTTTACTCTAAAGTTTGTTATAAACAAAATGAACAAAATCAGTCGTCCTGGATATTGATATCAATTTCCTCTTCTGTGGTGGGCAAGTTAACTATTTCTTGATAAAATTCTAAAAACTTATTAGGAATATAAGGCAGGAGCTTAACTAAATCATCGATCTTTGCTTTTTTAATCGGCACTTTCCCATTAGGGTAGGCTTGTTGCTGTGGAAGCTGAACCTTGTCTTGAGAGTTGTGTGCAAGTCGGAACGTGTGTTTAACATTGCTGTTGATTGTAGTACTGCAGAGAATAGCACCAGTTAGAGCTTTATTGTAGATGAAGTGAGTCAAAGAGCTGATTCCAAAGTGACTTTGTAGCCTTTTGGGGCATTTTGGGGACGAGTTTCTTCAGAAACCACTGTTCTGTTATAGTAATTTTGCCACCAGTTCTTAAATGCAAGGATTTCTGTGGTGTCTACCTCCTTGACCGTAAATTTCCCAACTTTACTACTTAGTAAAATTAGGTTTCTTACCGTTGCTACATCATACAGCCTATCGTGTTTCTTCAGCTCCCTTTTAATGGTTGCGAAATCCCTATCGCAAGGAAGAAAAGAGTGCCCTCTTACGGGGGAAATACTGTTGAACTTTTTTAACTTATTAGTTTGGGTAAGAGCAAGCAAAAATCTGGCAAGTGCATGATTTTTGTTTTGTCCGGAGCAGTTATCTGCAAAAAGAGGAAGCTCAGTGTACGATGGTGACACACCTTTTAAATAGTCATTTAAAAAGCTGCAGACTTCGTCAGGGCCTTTATTGGCAGTGCCCTCATGATAGAGATAAATCATCGCCGTGTTTTTTTAATATCATGTATACAAAACACATTAAGGGTCAATCGCCTCATGTAAAACGTATCTTGTATTGGAATTTGCAGAATGGGCACATTTTGCATGTAATCCATAATCCAGAGATAGTACATGAGGCTCATTTTTCATTTCAGCTTCATGTTTCATTTCAGCTGTAATACTTTTTTGCTTTTTTTTTATGGACTATTAGCTCCGCGGCAGATCCTCTTTTTACATTTTCACTTAGACGCGGGCTTCTCAGTTTCAACTGAATCTCTTCACATGTCATGCAAGTATCGATTTGTGGTCTGCCAAATGTTAGGTTGTAATTGTTATTAAAAAATGCATTAAAGAAATTGTATCTGCATTTCAAGTCTGGATATTTGTCTTTGAATAGGCGGTACATTGAAGCGACAGATAGCCTAGCATCTAAGTACAGTTTGGTTTTTCCGGATGAGTACCGTGACATTTTTGTTGAGAAACTTTTGATGTGATGCCTTAAAAGTTCTCTCAATTCAGGTGGAAGAGTGTTTGCACTTTGTGCCTTTCCTTGTTTATCTTCTGGAGTTTTGCCCTCCAGAAGTAGTTTTCTAAGCCTTTTCACTCGTTTGTCTGTTATTGCTTGAACAGACAAAAAGGCTTTGTAGCAAACCTCAACCCTTTTACCTCCGATAACAAAAAGTAAGTAAACATGTTATCTACCTTTCTAGGTTCATTCTTCCGAGGGTGGTGTTGTTTTACACTGTGTGCTTCAATCAACGATTAAATGTACAGATCTTGTTCATTTTTGGATGGCAGATCATGAATTCTGTTGAATAAATCTGTAGCCTCATCTTCCGATACCTTTTCGAAGCACTTCAATCTCTTACATCTGAAAAAACGAAAAAAAAAAAAAAAAAGAGACAACTGTCCTTTTAGGCAACACTCTAATAGGCCTGGACAGAAATTTATACTGATTTTTATTTTGTGTAATGTCGTTGAAAACTTTTGGTTGTATAGGCTTGGACCATATTGGTTATTAGAAACTTTCTTTAAAAAAATCTGGTGCGTGCGCGCAACACACAACTTTCACTTACCAACTTAACTTAGATTAGAAATTAATGCGTTTTGTTAATTGCCACTTCTCAAATGAACAGAATGGCTTTAATTATGAACAATGGTCTGTCATTAAAAGCGTACTCCTTATGCGTGGGCTCAACGTGTTTTATGAGTTGACTGAATATTTTTCTTTTTTTCTCCTCTTTATGTTTTCTTTATTTTTATCATATCTCATATTTAGCCATTTCTTATTTTTAGGCGTAACGAGAGACAGTTAATTTCTGCATATAAACAAAAACAAAGGTACTTTATAGGAAACAAACAAACAAAAAAGGCCCCCCCTCCCAAAAAAAGCCCCCTCAGAACATTTTAATAATGATAAAGCTTACCTGATATTAAAGAACACCTAATTTTCATTAAACATGACGAATTTGATAAAAATCGTTAAAGCCGTTTTTGAGATCATCGAAAAAAAGGTAAAAATTGGAAAAAAAATTATGAAATAAAGTGCCCGCTCCGTTTGACCAATTTTAATGAAATGTTGGCTATCACATCTTTGGCATATACATACATCAAATACCCAGTTTGATCAAAATCGTTAAGGCCTTTTTTGAGTAAATAAAAAAAACACGTGAAAATGATACAAAATTTATTAAGTAAAGTCCACCCTCCGGTTGATCAATTTTGATGAAATTTTTACAGTCATATCTCGGGCATATAAATAGATCAAGTACTCAGTTTAATCAAAATCGTTAGAGCCGTTTTTGAGAAAATCAAAAAAAACTTAAAAAGTTATTAAATAAAGTACCCCCTCCCTTTGAGCTATTTTGATGAAATTTTTGCTGTCACATCGCGGGCATATACATACACTAAATACCCAATTTCAGGTTCGCACGGTTTATAGTTTTTGAGCTAGTCTGTTCACACACACATACATGCACACGCACACGCACACACACACAGACCATTTCGCGGGACTTGGTTAATTGGACTCAGGGGACCCCAAAACGTGTATTTCCGTTGAAAACCGGAAGTCGAAATTTTTCACGATCGCAATACTTCCACTTACTATATATTTCATATATAGGTAAGTGAAAGTAAAAAAGAAAATTGTAAGAAGTGATTCATTTTCTAACAGTAAATTTAGCCTTACCTGCAAAGTTGACCTTCTGCCAGTGCTGGTTTGGGCCGACCTTTATAATCTTCATACTCTACTCCTTTGAGCCTAGCAACTTTACTTTTATTTCTTTTCCATAGAAACGGCATTCTTTGCCTTTTCTTACTTTGAACTTCTGGTTCCTCCTGAACATCTTCTTGATTTCCTTCCCCCCCCCCCCCCCCACAATCCATCTTTGCAAGATAAAATTAATTTTATAATCAATTGAACGGAATAAACTGAGTGAACGCTACGTTAGAACACCAAATAAGTTAGTGAGGTTCACTATCAATAAACGATGATTTTTCTTCTTATCTAAAACTTCTTACTTCCAAAATAATAAAAATAAACAAGCTTGCCACTAAACAGTGTAAAAGTACTTTGATTGACAATAACAACAGATACTACATTAATGATTCAGTCACAGACTGAAGACCTATTTGCAAGGAGTATTAAATAATACTCTCCTGTTTAAAGCATATGGGATCATGGAACTGAAGTCCTTGCACAAAAACATGACGCTACATATACAGATAAAATTTCCATGGATTGCTCAATATTGGAAAAAATGTGACTGAAGCCCTATTTGCAAGGACCCATTTATATTTGATATTAGCATTGCCCTCATCCACTTCTGGAAATTCAATGAGTTTATTTCACCGTGTTAATTTGCAGTCTTTTTCCTGCAACTTATAAGAAGGGCATTAGGAATAAATCCTCTTTCACCTCCTGCCTGCACAATTATAAGTTGTGGGCCTTTCGAAATATTTTCAGGACTTTGCCAACAGGTATGTACTGTATGAGTTGAATGCAAATAAGTTTTATCCATATAAACAATCACTTATAAAACATTCAGTTCTTGAGACTATATTGTTCAACAGGATATCAAAAAGGGGACCATATTAGTCTCAACAATGCATTTTTTTATTTATAAGACGTTTCGGCTCTTATGAGCCATCTTCAGTTCTGAAAACATTTAACAATACAACTAATCAATCAAAAACATTTGTGAACACAATCATTTTATCCAAAATCATTAATTAAGAAATATTGGGCAATTAGCCACAATAGATTCATTGGGAATACTCAGTTAAATAATGATGTGGTTCAAGGTAAAAAACCAGTAATAAAAAAATTTCATAAATGCAAATACGTAAAAGGGCTGTCGGAGACAATTAGTAGGTCATTCAAAGATTATGATGTGGATGACATTAGCCTGGCCTTCAAACCAACAAACAAAATACAAAACTTGTACACCAATCTGAAAGATAAAATAGATACAAATCTACAGTCAGGTCTGGTTTACAGGATTGATTGTTTGAGGTGCCCGGCTACTTATATTGGTGAAACTAGGCAATATTTAAAGGATAGGCTTTATCACCATAAAAATGATTGTAAAAAAAGTGAAGAGAACAGAAAAAAGTCAGCACTAGTTCAGCACCACCATATAAGCAAGCATGAATTTTACTTTGAGGGGGCCCACATTTTACATAAAGAAAGTAATAACACAAAGAGGAAGTTATTAGAAGCAATGTATATTACAGAAAATATTGACAAGTCTGTCAATTTTAAAACGCACTAAAGGTCTCAATATACAATATGGGGAAATATTAAGAAAAATTAATACTTAAGTTTATATGGAATTGCATGAGTTATTAATTTTAATTAGAAGTATGCAGCTGCTGTACATAATATAGATTTGGGTCCTCTAAATAATAGGCCTTTGCTGGAGGGTGTACTATAGTGAATTGGACTTTGCTCACCCTGAGTGTTTTGGGTGTCTTGGGGTTGGGGAACATTGGTTGAGATTTGTATCTGCCCTGTGTGATTTTAAGTGATTTGTCTGCCTGTTTTGCTGGTCTGTATATATATTAAATACAGATCTTAAATGATTGTTTGACAACAATACAACAAATGTTTTTGGTTGATTAGTTGTATTGTTAAATGTTTTCAGAATTGAAGATGGCTCATAAGAGCCGAAACGTCTTATAAATAAAAAAATGCATTGTTGAGACTAATATGGTCCCCTTTTTGATATCCTGTCATATAAACAATGTTTCTTTTCTTACTCTTGCATTTTTTGAGATATCTTATTCTTGCTGCAGCAATTTCAGGCTTTTCTGTTGCTTTGGCACCTTTTCCAAGTAAGTGTAGCCCATTGATTTCAATTTTCTTCTCAAACATTCTTTACTACTATTCAATTCTCCATCCATCTATAAAGCTGCATTCAGGGTACTTAAAGTAGGACATTCCTTCTTAGATATTTAAAAATCATGTATTTTTCTTCTTATCAAAGATTCTGTAAATGAATCTATATTAATATTTGTGCTTTTCACTTTTCCTCTATTTGTTGGTGTGGAAAAATTTAATTTTCAATTAATTCAATTTTTTTAATTCAACATTTTCTGACCTTCCACTATTTTAATCACAGTAGGTTTCGAAAACTGCGATATTTCACATACTACATTTAAAATATTGTAATCTAGTCCGTGTATCTCCTTTTTTTTTTTTTTAGGTAGTCAATAATACGGAAAACCATTTCTTTAGCCTGCCTTCTGTTCAGTAAAGTAATTACTTTAGTAGATTTTCCCATCACTTTCTTCTTTGGAGTCTGATAACTGCATGAAGGTCATTTTAGCTGCTAGATCACAAAAAATCAAACTAATAAAAACGAAAAAACACTATTATTAACAAGGAACACTTTGAAATAAAGCCGAAGCAAACTAACAACAAAGTAAGGTACCATAACTGTTATAGTGCCTTTCTATTGGCCACTAAAATGACGTCACAGTTCGCGCATGCTATTCCCAGGTAAATTACTTGAGTTGTTGAGCTATATTTCCTTTAAAAACTGTTAGTCAAAATTTTGTACGATCGCAATACTTTCCCTTAATATATACTTCATATAAAGGTAAGTGAAAGTAAAAATAAATTTTAAATAGCGCTGTTTGACCTCCTGACCTGACTTATGTTTCGGAGTTGTTGAGGACTTCAGCTTTGAAGTGAGGGCTTTCCTGTGAATTCCATACCTGTAAACCAACAATAAATATCAGACTCGAATAACCAAAACTGTAGCCAGCAAAATTAATGAGAAATAGGTGGTACACTCTCACTACCATCTAATTTGTATTATTCACTGATTAAATCATATCATCAATACATTTAAATATTAAACATATCAAACTATCTGCTATCAGAAGATCTCACAGCAGACCTACTGAATAAGACTTTTTGAGCTTTGTATCAATAGGTGAAAACTGATAACAGTTAAAACAATTTTGTATATTATCTGTCCGATGGGAAGCGATAGCAGCGCACTCAGTTATCTCCTTCCGGCAGTTCTCTTTCAAAAATGGTGATTTCGAAACCGGTCACTGATGGGATCCAAAAAACCATTGTGGTTTATTCCTACCCCAGTTTACAGTTTCCTATTACTGTTCTAAAAAAGGATTTATTTAAACAATTACATTTTTTTGAGGCAATTTCAATAGATATATCACTGGTTAGGTAAAAGACACATTTAAAAATTTAGGTTTGTAAACAGTATGAGCTGAAATATAACAATATTTCATTTGAATCATTATAGTAAACTGTTTCTGTATGTTAAACTGTAGTATTACTAAATAAAATTAAGAATGTTTATGATCTTTTATTACATGGCATGATAGAAGTTAAATTAGTGATGTGTTAGGCCTGAATATACAAGGCATACAAGGGCCCTGATATGATTATATTATCAATATTTGGCATACGATTTTCTAAAGCATTTAGCTGGATTCAGTGTTTTTAATCAATTTTTTTTTCATTCGATTTCATCACATGTGTACATAGTTAAATTAAGCTCATTTTGCCATATTTTAATATTAGGGATTATATTTATTAAAAGTGATTTTTTCCAGATGTTTAGTCAAACTTAGAATTTATTTTATTTTTCTTAAGGTGGACAATACTAGAGGTGTAATTGAGTGCATAATCACAGGAAGGCACTGGTGCCAATGGACTCAAGTTGTGGTTTTTGGGCACTAAAAGCATATATATGGGGGTACAAATAATATAGAATTAGTTAAATATATGTGTATATGTATATGTATAAAACAAAAAAATACATATATGTATATGTATATTTATCTATATAACAGTTTATAATATCTTTGCTTTTAAATATAAAATCCCCTACAGTGTTAAGTTTGTAAAAGTTGTCTTTTTTGTATATACATGAATTTATTAAATCTTAAGTTAAATAGAGAGAAATATCTATGTATACATGTGTATATGTGTGTTTATGTATATTGAACACACATAAAAATATGTGTATCCAGTAAATTTTGACTTTAGAAAGAAAACGGAAGTTATTATTAGTTTGAAATAGTCCATTCCTGCATATTTTGTGCTGGAAAAAGTTGAATTTATAATACCACGTTTTATTCTTTGTCTAACAAAATTTTTGGATATTTTTACACCCCTTTATTTCTACCCCTTTTAACTATTATATTTCATTTTAGTGAACTATTGAATAGTTTATATATATATATATATATATATATATATATATATATATATATATATATATATATTATTTTTTGTTTAGACTACTAAATTTGATATAGTGAGTGTATAAATCTTAACAACTATAATTATTATATTATTATAAATAATATAAGTTTGTACCTTACATTCAATTATTTATGCTTATCTTATTTTTATTATTATTTTTAATTTAATTATTATTTATGCTTCTTTCTTTCCCCCCTTTTTTATGTCACTTTTTAAAGCTTGTTCGGGTATCTGTGGAAATACAAGTTTATATATTTGTTAAATATTTATACGTATACTACCATTTTTCTGTGTATCAGGCTGTGTGTTTCTATGGACATATGTTATATTAATTGTGTTTACATGTGAACACACACATTTTATTTGACCACTTTCCTTAATTAAGTGTTACAAGGGCCAAGAGTTTCATAATGTAAATTTATAACTGAATTGTATATTAAATAATTATATATACACACACATAAAAACTATTATAAATTTTATTTAATTACTTCTGTTTTTAGTTTTATTATTTTAAAGTCTATTTTGTGATCACTGTTCTGCTATAATTACTTCTTTATTGTAAGGGGAAACCCAATCTATTGTATGATATATTTAATTATAAAGTTCTGCATTAACCTTAATGCACAGAAATATATTTAACATCAAAGATGTACAGGAAATTCATATTAAATAAATATATTACAAAATAAATTGTCTCTTAATTTGTTTAATAAATTGATGCAGTAATATTAATATTTTAAACTGGTATAGATTTTATGTATTAATGAAATGACTTAATTCCACAAAAACAAGAATTCCCCCCCCCTTTTTTTTTAATTTATTGCTTTTAAATATTAATGATAAAGAGTTCCAATAACGTTTAACTACCCAGTAAGGTAAGTAATGTCCTCTAATAGTGATAAGAGTGTATTATTAGCCCAGGCAAAATGATCGAATGCCGGGAGTAATTAGAGACAAGCTGATTTTTGATCAGTTGTTAGTACATACTTGAAGCTGCATTTTCTCAAAATTTATTCTTCTAAGGCAATAACACATATTATTTAACAATACTTTATTTAAGTCATTCCTTGTTCCAACAAGTTCTTAAAACATTTCTACTCTTTTGCCTGCTCAGTATGCCTCATCTTTTTAACAATGAGCAGTTAGTAGAGGTGTACAGCACACGCGAAAGTTGCCATCGTGTTTTAAGTGCTTGTTGAAACATAAAATATATTATAAACTAAATATTATTATTTCTTAAACTTTAAGCTTTCAAACGATATATTATACATATATTGTAATATGTTTTCAATCCACACAAGGGATTCCAAAATGTAATATCTCTCCTTCGGCTTCTTAATTTTAAAATATATACCAGGGATGCCAAAATTTTAATAACTCTTCTAAGGGGCTCCTACTATCTTTATGTGTGTTTTTACCTTAGTGACTATAATATGTTTCAATAAGGATGATCTTGCCAGAGCAATGCTGCCCTTCACTTCTGTCAAGTGAATCACCATAGTTAAATCCAAGAGATACCTTGGTGATTTAAGGGTGCTATCTAAGCAAGAAGAGAAAAGGGAGCCTGTATAGAGGGCCATGTAATTATACAGGCGCAAGTTATAAGGAAAATATAAGGAGGAAAAGAGTATTAAGGAATTAATAGCACCCTGAGGCGTCAGGGGATATCCTTGCCAGAGCGACGCTACCCTCTTACCTCAAAGCTATTGGGTTGTCCGGAAAATAATGCAGGTTTTCAAGTTTTCTTTTAAAACATTCTATATATAGTAATCTGTTTACTTTTAGGGGATTATTTATTTGTACGAGTGTCAACAGTTGCTAATCCTCTTCTAAACGACAATGTTTGTTTATCTCTATAGCATCTCGCTACTTGGAAATAATCCAGTCTTTCCTACGATGTCCCGTCGTGAATTTCGTACGATTTTCTTTTACGAGTTTAAACTCGGCCGCAGTGGACCCCTGACGGCTAGAAACATCAACCAAATGTGGGGCGAAGGATTGTTACTGAGTGCACTGTTCAAAGGTGGTTTAAAATTCGGGAGGGAGACTTCAGCCTCGAAGATAAAGAAGGTCGTGGAAGGCCTTCCTCTCTTGATGACGATATTCTCCGATCATCGGTGGAAGAAAACCCCAGAATAACTGTTCGAGAACTTGCGGAAAAACTTCAAGTAAGCAAATCGACCGTCGATGACCACCTCAAGGCGATTGGAAAAGTGAAAAAACTTGACAGTTGGGTTCCACACGCATTAAACGACCGCCAAAAAAATCAGCGCTATGAAGTTTGTGCCGCACTTCTTTGCCGAAACAAAAATGACCCTTTTCTGGCCAGAACTGTTAACTGTGATGAAAAATGGATTCTTTACGATAACAGTAGATGTTCTGGCCAGTGGCTCGACAAAGGAGAACCTGCAAAACATTTTCCAAAGCCCCCTACTCATCAAAAGGTTATGGTTACGGTATGGTGGGCTTCATTTGGTTTGATCAACTACAGCTTCTTAAATCCTGGCTGAATCGTATTGTAACCAAATTGACGCCATGCATCATAAATTGGCAATAATGAAGCCATCCTTGGTCAATCGGAAAGGGGTCATTTTGTTGCATGACAATGCCCGACCACATGTCTCACGTGTAACGTCACAAAAATTGTTGGAGCTTGGTTATGAAACTTTGCGACATCCCCCCTACTCTCCGGACCTCTCACCTACTGACTATTATTTTTTCAGACACCTGGACCACTACTTACAACATAAAATATTTAAGGATCGAACGGAATTAGAAAGTGCGTTTATTGACTTTATAAATTCTAAGAATTCTGAATTCTTTTCAGACGGTTTTAAAAAATTACCAACACGTTGGGAGAAATGTATTGAGAGTATGGGAGACTATTTTGATTAAAGAATACACTTATAAGATACTTATTTTCTTTTTTTTTTCTTTTAAAACCCAAATCCTGCATTTTTTTCCGGACAACCCAATAGCTCCACGGGAGAAACATGGGCCTTGACAGCTCTATGCACTAATCTACGCAAGGAGGAAAGAATTCTTTATTAAAGGGACAACCAGGAAGTACAGGCCCTGTGAGGACAACCCCCAGGTATGTTATAGGTAGAGGTAACTCCAAACTGACCAGGAGATGCAGAGAGGATGTATAGAAACCGGCGACAAGCCAGGCCTTCTACGAAAGGAACAAGGGAATAGGATAGGGTAAGGTTGGGGTGAAAAAGGAGAAAATAAAGAAAACTAGTCAACTCAGTCTAAACTAGGGATGGGGAGTGACTGGCGTGCCTGTGACTTCGTCACTGGGACTTATGGGTTACCAGTTGCCACTGTGACAAAATTTACAAGTCACAGGTCCTTCAGTCACTTGAAGATTTGTCACTCCAAGCATTTTATGTGATTCACTGTGACCTATGCCAGTATTCCGAACTGGAGGAGGAGTTGGTCTTTACGTTCACGACAGTCTGAGGGTAAAAATCCTTCTAGAATCTCCTTCCTCCGAACTTCCTCATCCGGAATATCGCTTCGTTGAAATTTCCTCTTACACCTTTCCCCTCCTCTAAAAAACCGTTTACCGCCCTCCGCATGCCCAATTCGACCCTTCCTTTGAATCTTCCCTCTTCACCTATATTCCGTTATACAGTAACGTAATCATCACCGGCGATTTTAACATAAACATGCTCTCGAATTCTCCTAACAGATCTTACCTTACAGACCTCATCCATTCACTCGACCTTTTCATAGTACCCTTCCAACCACCCACCACACTCAATATACCAGCACCTGGTTAGACCTCTTTGTAATAGATTCCTCTCACAACCTATTGTCTTCCTCACAACATCCAGTACCTTTTCTATCAAACCACGATCTCATCAAACTCTCCTAAAATATTCCAACACCAAAACTATGTCCTAACAAAATCTCCTGGTGGAACCTTGATTCATTAACCTCTGAAAAGCTAATTCCTTATTTTGACTCACTTTCCCAATCCCTTGATCCTATTTATTCGTCATCCTCTATTCATGAAATGGTGGAATGCCTCACGTTTAATCTTCACACTTTCCTAAACCAACATGCTCCTCTCAAAACCTTCACTTTTAGACGTCCTGCCGCTCCCTGGATAAGTCCTGAAATCAGAGAGCTAATGAGGAGAAAAGATGCCGCCAGGAGACGTTTCAGACGCTAGATCTTAGCCTAAAGGTCAGGCCACACATGTCAGACACAGGCCACTTTAGGCATAAGTAAAGGTAATATGTAAGTTAAATTAAAAATATTCTGAACATAACCTATATTAGTGCTGCGGTGCGGACATGTGTGCCCAGACCTTTAGTGGATGTCTGTGTCTTGACAGTGAAGTTCAAGTCATATGATTGTGTGTTATAACGTTATCAATTTTGTAACCTGCTCAAATATTTAAGTTGGAACAATTCTTTGGCATTGATAACTTATGTTACCCTATAATTGTTACAATACATTGTTAATTAATTGTGGTACAGGGATTATTAAATATCCTGTATAATCGTTCTCATGAACTGGTAACTTTACAAATACGTGGAATGTTGTATTGTAATATGAACTGTATATTTTAGTATTGTCCTAAATAATGTTTAAGTAAGTTTTTGTTAATAACTTGGACATCAGTTTCATATTTATTAATTAATTCTCTGTTGGTGTTAATCATGTTCTTTTCGTTTTAAGTTATTTTAGGTAGTGTTACTAAGTGCCTGCTGAATCATTTTTTCTTTTAATTATCAAGTGGGAAAATTAAACAAATTATTAAGCAGTAAAAATTGAGTGCAGGTAAAGTATATGTTATATTTTCAACAATTACAAAGCAGATGTTACAACAATGGTCACAAACAAATTAATTTTATAATAAACAAAAAATGTGACTATATTTATCTATTTCCCTGTTAATTTCATATTGTCATAACCTTTCCCAACATCCTCCCACCTTGAGGAGTTTTTAACTACTCAACAGTAAAATAAAGAAATATTACGAACAGCACATTGTCCTAAATTTCCATTTTTCCTTTTTTCTAAACAAATATATTCTGTGTTCAAAGGAACCGTAAAGGTATCTGAACACCCCTTCCGCATCGTGTTCTCAACAAAGCGCCACTTTCTTCCTCCAAATCTTCTTCTCCTACGTTTGGGACTCGTTCTTCTGAGGAACCGTCATCTTCGCCAATATCTGGAATTATTTTAGGTTCATCGCTAAATACCTCTTAAGGAAAGAGACGTTGAATGGGTCGATTAATTCTGCCATTAGCCGTCCTCACCGTAACCAATCTGCACTTTCGAATTTGCCACCATCTTTTCCAGGAATAAGTCGTTCTACCACAGCTAACGGCCAATCGATTCTTTTCAAATTATCATATCCAATTAAAATCACTTCTCCAACAGCTGGCTCTCTACTTTTTTTATTCTTTTTAGAAGATTGCAGGAGACACCCCAAATATTCCGCTCTGAATCGTTGGCGTAGTTCTTCTTTTAGTTTGTTTCGATATCTTAGTCTTCTGCTAAATTTATTTGATCCATATCTGGAACTCCACTCTCTTCAATATCTTGTAGAAACATTTTAGGTGAGATAGGGATAGGATCCATTGCAACATCGGATACATAAGTGATAGGTCTTAAATTCACAACACTTTCACATTCACAGACTACTGTTTATAACTCTTCAGCAGTCAAACATGCTTTTCCCAATACCTTCCTCAACAGAACTTTAACCAGGCCGTTTAAACGTTCCCAAAATCCTCCCCACCATGGAGCAGGTTGAAACGCCATTCTATTTTTCTTATAGAACTCCAATTGATAATCTGTTGTTTGTTCACCTATTGTTGATAATCTGTTGTTGTTCACCTAGTCTTCTGCTTTTGTTAGCAAAGCGTAACATCCACGCAACAACCTTTACTATCTGTGAATAGGTGCTGTATCTTTCACATAGTTTTTTAGTCCATAAATTGTCACTAATAGCACAATTTGCTTTAAGTACAGTCACCTTCTTGCGTTCTCACGATATTTCAACCTTATCTGGTTTAACAGTATCTTGAGGCCATTTATCATCAGGTAGTTTTAGCCAAGGTGGCCCCTCCCACCATTTGGATAGGGCCAATTCTCGTGGACTGCATCCTCGGCTCAGTAAATCTGCAGGGTTCGATTTACCAGGAACATGGTGCCATTCTTCTTCCTTACTCCTGATTTCCTGAACTCGATTCCAAACAAACATTCCCCATGGTTCTTTTCGTTTAATCCAAGCAAGAACTGTAGATGAATCGCTCCAGTAAAAACAAGGAATTTCTCCAAGTTCAGTTTTAATATTATGAGCCAATCTAGCACTGATCAAAGCAGCAAGTAGCTCTAGTCTTGGTATTGTGCAACTGCTAACTGGTGCAACACGTACTTTAGCTTCAACCAAACTTACAACCACCTTCTGCAAACTTTCACAACGTAAAAAACAAGTTGCAGCATATGCTGTCTGACTGGCATCACAGAAGGTATGTAAAGTGATGGAAGCATCTATTTACTAGGGGGGTTCTTATAGCCCATCGAGGAATTTCAATATTTTTCATGAATTGAACTTCATTTAACCATTTTGAAAACTCTTCCCAAATTTCTTCACTTACTTCATCATCCCAGCCGCATCCAGTTGACCAAGTCTTCTGAATTAATAGTTTTGGTATAATTGTGAATGGTGAAGTGATTCCGATTGGGTCAAATATTTTTTGAATAACTGACAAAAGTGTTCTTCTTCTCATACTTTTAGTAGCACGCAGATCAGGAACCAGGAACCTTTACTCTAATAGTGTCATTTTTTCTATCCCATATAATTCCTAATACCGGAGTGTTCGTGGACTCAGAGAGATTGGGATCATTCCATTCCCACCCTCTAAGCTCAAATTTAGCCATTGAAAAAATGGCTAAACTTTCTTCAATAAAAAGGTTAAGTTCATCTTCGTTAGCAATGCTAGTGACAC
This sequence comes from Aelia acuminata, assembly GCA_911387785.2. Lineage (NCBI taxonomy): Eukaryota > Metazoa > Arthropoda > Insecta > Hemiptera > Pentatomidae > Aelia > Aelia acuminata. The sequence goes on along the minus strand of OU426978.1, from coordinate 71,836,411 downwards.
AATTGGCAACATAGAAACATTTCTTCAATCGTTTTATGGTTGCTTCAGTATAGTTAAGAATACCTTTATTACTTAGTTCTTCGGTTCTGTTCAGTAGATGTTCAAAAACAGCTCCTAACAAATAAAAGGGCTGCAGGTGATACCAAAAACCACACGAGCATGTTGAAAAGTTTTCTGATTGTTATGTTTGTCTCTCCGTAAAAATTTCAAAAATGGACTATCATCTGGATGAATTCCTATTTGAAGAAATGCCTTTTTAACATCCGATATAACTGCTAAGCGTTTCATACGAAATCGAAGTAAAAGTCTTGGTATGGCCATTGGTTCATTTTCCAAGCAGTGGTGCAATGAAGGATGGCCTATTTCTTTAGCAGGGGCATCAAAAACTGGTCTAATTCGGGTTGTGCTTTCTTCTTTTATTACAGGTCTGTGGGGTAGGGATGCGACCCTGTTTCTTAAACATCGATGTTACGAGGCCGATGTTTTCCGACCATCGATGTTTGTGGGCCGATGTTTTTAGCAGTTAGCTTTTTTTTTTTTTTTTTTTTTTTTATTTTTTTTTTTTTTTTTTTTTTTTTTTTTTTTTTTTTTTTTTTAGCATTAACAAAGTTGTTTTTGACAAAAAGTAATATGCTCTAAAAATCAATGTTTTACCCTATCAAGCTGTTTTTAACATGGATATTGTTATATCCCTATGTTAAAATCTCTTTGCATTCTCAATTGACATTAACATATGGTATTGTTATATAATAATCTAATGTACCTTTGTTTTAAAAAAACGAAATCAATTTCTGTTTTTCTTAATTTAGTTATGATATTTCTAATTATTGTTTTTCATTTCAATTATCAAGTTTCGACATAACAGATTGGCGACGAGGACAAACTACGTAAGTTTACCTTTTTTTTCTTTTTCAAATAGTTCAGTATCATCAAATTGATTCAAAATGAATGATGATCAATTTAGAGAGTTGCTTACTATTTTGGCTTCGAACCATCAATCATTAATTCAAGCAGTATCACAGCCCAAACAGGCACTTTCTAATTCATGCACTGTTATTTCAAGTTTTGAAGAATTTGATTCAAGTAAGGAAACATTTTCACAATTCAGACTGCGATTTCAAAATTATTTGGAAATCAAGAATGTGGAAATGAATACCGAGTTCGGCTGTTTTTAAATAGCATTGGACCTAAGACGTACTCATTGTTAACTTCGTTATCCGCACCACTTGCCCCAACTGATCTCAAATATGACAAGATAGTTTCATAACTAACTAAGCATCTGTGCCCTAAGAAAAATCCATTAGTTGAACGTCACAAATTTCTGTCGTATTTCCAATCTGAGACTGATAACATAACACAATATGTTACCTCCCTCAAATCGTTTATCTCTGACTGTAATTTGTACTGTGAGTGTAAGAAATCTATTTCTGATATTTTCTTATGCTCCCAATTCATTAGGGGCATTCGAAATTCGTACATACGAGAACAACTTCTTATGAGCCCGGAGTTGACTTTTGATGAAATTCTTAAGAAAGCCCTCGCATTTGAAGCTTCAAGAACAGATAGCTGTCATATTTCAAGTCAACAGGAGGATTCATCTCTTGATAGCAAAGTCCATACAAGAAGACAATCACAACATAATAGAAAACGTTCATCTAAAATGCTTTCCCGCAGGGACTACGAAGAACTTGGGATTGATAAATTATGCCTTCGCTGTGGTAAAGATAATCACCTTGCAGCTGATTGCCGCGTGAACAGAGATAAGTTGCGTTGTCAAGCGTGTTCAAAGCAAGGCCATGTCCAAAAAGTATGCATCAAAACACTCCTCCAAAAACGACAGGGAATAATACAGATTTCGCGAAGTTCTGATTCCGAATCTAGTTTCACAGAGGAAGAAGATATAGAAGTGTATCAACATTTCAATAAAATAGTAAATGTGCATAAAAAAGATTACACCCATGAAACAGCAAAATATTTCATCCAAGTATTAATAGAAGGAAAGCCTCAAACCTTTGAGGTAGATTCTGGAGCAGGGCCCACACTCCTTCCGATATCCGACTTCAAAAAACTCCAAATTCAGGTAGAAATCCAGCCCACAAAGATCCGATTCCGATCGTATACAGCAGGTGTGTTCAAGCCACTAGGAGTAGTCAACGTTGCTGTTTGTTGTAATGGTATTGTGTCCAATGAGTCCATCTTCATTGTTCCGGAAAATTTTACGCCCATATTGGGAAGATCGTGGATCAGGAGGTTCGGTATCGAATTAAAGCATCTCGATTTTCCTTCCCACAGAAATATCAACTTAATCAAAGAGGTCAGTCCTCAAGATGCCGTCAAAGAAATCGACCAACAGTATGCTGATATCTTCAAACCGAAGGTTGGTTGTGTGCCAGATTGTGTTATATCTCTTAGCTTGAGGAAAAAAGCAAAACCCGTATTCATCAAAGAGAGGGAAGTGCCTTTCGCCTTACGCGATAAGGTAGAAAAAGAACTTGATGCCGTTGAAAGGGACGGGATCATTGTGAAGGTGGACCACAGTGACTGGGGTTCCCCACTAGTTGTCATTCCTAAACCCGATGGTAATGTTCGATTGTGCGTGGATTACAAAATATCCGTCAACCCTCAGCTTCAAACCTCCCATTACCCGATTCCAAAGATCGAAGAGACCCTCCACCAGCATACTTTTGCATCATCGATCTTTACAAGGCATACCTACACGTAAAAGTCGATGAAGATACCAGTATAATACAAACCATATCGACCCATAGAGGCACGTATAGAGTCAATCGACTTAACTTTGGTATCAAGAATGCCCCTAGTGAGTTCCATAAGATCTTGAATAAGGTCCTATCTGGGTTAAATGGCGTTACAACTTATTTCGACGACATTGCAATCTATGGAAAGACATTTCATGAGTGCAATACTAATCTGCATCGTTTACTCGATCGATTAAAAGAAAATAATATTCACGTGAACCGTCGGAAGTGCCAGTTTTTCAAGGAAGAAGTATCTTTTTTAGGTCATGTAATTAGTCACAACACCATCAAGAAATGTCCCAAGAAAATTGAAGCTATATGCAATCTAAGGCCTCCAATTAATCAACAAGAAGTCCGAAGATTTTTAGGTATGGTAACGCACTATTCAAAATTCATCCCGCATCTTTCCTCAATAACGTACCCTCTACGCTGCTTATTGAAAGAAAATCGACGCTTCCGATGGACCCAAGATTGTCAATCAGCGTTCATACAGCTGAAACGTGAAATCTCAAGTGACAAAGTTCTAACACCATTTGATCCGGGATTACCTGTGAGACTGACTTGCGACGCTAGTCCCACAGGTGTTGCTGGAGTATTGGCACATATAATTGATGGAGTGGAGAAGCCGATTGCCTTTGCATCCAGAGCTTTAACTGATGCTGAGCGCAACTACAGCCAACTAGATCGAGAAGCTGTGGCGATCATTTTTTCTGTTGACAGATTTTTCACCTATCTTTACGGAAGACACTTTACACTCATAACAGACAATCGTCCACTTTCTAGAATCTTACATCAAGATGCGAAGATTCCGGCTATGACAAGCGCCAGGCTGCTTCGCTATGCAGCGTTCCTCCAAAGCTTTAACTACACACTTGAACACAAGAAAAGTGAGAATATTAATCATGTTGATTATCTATCCAGATCTCCAATAGAACCAGATTCTAAAAGTGCTGATATGTTAATTGACCTAGAACTCCGAGATCTTAATGACCAAGTAATTAACTATATCTCTACCACAGCTGTTACATTCGAATCTTTAGCAGCAGCTACCAATGAGGACCCGGATCTAAAAAAGATCAAGGAAGACCCACAGTCAGGTCAACTCAATGACCCAGATTATCAAATTCAAGACAACATCCTCTTTAAAGGAAGCCGAGTCGTGTTCCCCCTTCGACTACGGGAGGATGTTCTACACGAATTACATCGTACTCACCCAGGCATTGTCAAGATGAAGCAGCTCGCTCGAAAATTCTGTTATTGGAGGAATATGGATAAAGACATCGAGCGCCTGGTCAGATCTTGCCAAAACTGTGCCATTGTTCGTAATAATCCTCCAAAAGCTCCTATGCATTATTGGGAAGAGCCTGAAGAAAATTTTGATAGAGTGCACGTTGATTACGCAGGCCCCATCAATAACTACCACATCCTACTACTCATCGATGCCAAGTCGAAATGGCCAGAAGTGCGCTTTTCGAAAGACCCGCCGTCATCTCAAACCACGATCAAGCTTCTAAAGGACATTTTCAGCTTCCATGGATTCCCAAGAATACTTGTATCTGACAATGCGACGGTTTTCACTAGCGCATTGTTCAAGGATTTTTGTCGGAGTTGTGGGATAATTCAAAAATTTATAGCACCTGGGCACCCCGCTATAAATGGACTAGCAGAGCGGCACGTTCAAATCCTAAAAAAGAAACTAAAATCTAATACTTCCAGCAATATTTCGCTTCATGATCAATTACAAGAGATTGTTTTCAGATACCGGGCCACCCCTTTAGAAACCGGACATTCTCCATCACAGGTATACTTAGGGAGACAAATAAGAATTCAATTAGATGCTCTTTTTCCACCCAAGCAAGCCACTACATCTTCGCAGGTCGCAACGTCAACGGAGACCACCCTCCTATCTTCAAGATTATGTTTAGGAACAGAAGCTCCCTCCTTCATATTTAAGTGTGGGAGACTGTTATATCCCTATGTTAAAATCTCTTTGCATTCTCAATTGACATTAACATATGGTATTGTTATATGATAATCTAGTGTACCTTTGTTTTAAAAAAACGAAATCAATTTCTGTTTTTCTTAATATAGTTATGATATTTCTAATTATTGTTTTTCATTTCAATTATCAAGTTTCGACATAACAGATATCTTTCTCCAAATAAAACAGATTTATTTTTGCAGAAGACATCGATGTTTTAAAAAGGATTGTTTTTAACATCGATGTTATAACAAAAACAAACATGTTTTAACGTCGATGTTTTGGACAAAAAACATCAATATATATGCTCTTAACATCGATGTTAAAGACATGTTTAACAATATTGATGTTTTTTGTCCTAAACATCGATATTAAAACCTTTTTGGTTTTTGTCATTGATTTTAAAAACCACTTTTTATTGTTAATCCTTCGATGTTTTTAAGATCGATGTTAAGAGCATATAAATTGATGTTTTTTGTTCAAAACATCGATGTTTTCTGCAAAAACAAATACGTTTTAACATAGATGTTTTAACAATAAGCAAGTTCTTTTTAACATCGATGTTATATACAAAAACAAATATGCTCTTAACATCAATATTTTTAAAAAAGTTGTTTTCAACATCGATGTTATGACAAAAAAACATGTTCTAACATCGTTGTTATATACAAAAACAAATATGCTCTTAACATCGATGTATTAACAATAAGCAATTTCTTTTTAACATCGATGTTATATACAAAAACAAATATGCTCTTAGCATCGATGCTTTAACTATAAGTTGTTTTTAACATCGATGTTTTATTTGTTTACAATGTGTTATGGTTTTGTGTTAATGTTTAACCCTGGGTAGGGTGCCGTGAAGGATCCTCAAGATCGGGTCGCGCTGAGCCTGACAGGCACATTTTACAAAAAATACATAATATCTGTAAACACCGTATTAAATTAAACCAAAATTTACCAATAATCTTTATAATGCAGATAAAAAGGGAATAAAATAAAATATAAAAATATTATGAGTATTTATTTCTTTAAACAAAAACAAACTAAGGTAAATACAAAAAACGCAAAGTATGAAAATAGAATATAATACAAAAAGGTCACATTGAAATAGTAAAAATAACTAACATGGTTTAAGATTTACTTAAGGTATCTTGTGACAAATCAGTCAGATTCAACATCCATAACTACTGATGGAGGTACACATTATCACGCTGAAGAGCAAGCTGTACAAAGATGTTAGACATATTCCTCTGTTACATTTCACACAGGAATAGTTCGGGAGTCGACGTATCCCTGTTTCCACCATGCAGTCACAACATCTGGACCTCTTCTGAGAGCGGGGTGGAGGTGATTTTGGACGATCATCAGCCTGAAGGAAACTTTTGAGGCGCAAGTCTGTGTGAAGGCCCGATGATTGCTGGCTCCTTCGCTGGAGTTGACCAATAGTTAGTTCATGTGCTAACCCTCTGAGGAAACGGCTTCTGGCCATTGGGTCTAGTTGATTCCCAAGATGAATAACCTGGAATTGATCCCCCCCCCCCGGTTCAACATGTTATAAAAAATTACCATAGGCCATCGCTGGGTATTTCTCTGAATGCTGTAGGTGGTGCACATTAGGTCAGCAATGTCTACTCCATTTTTGTGAGCATTGTAAAATGTGATCAGCTCAGGTTTTGTTTGTTCTCCAGTGCTTTCATCAATGGCGTTGTTTTCATGCATTGAGGAAACAAGTATCACATATTTATTCTTGCGTGGGACATAGGACGTCACTCTTCCATCATTGAAACCGAAACTGCTGGAGTATCGTTCTCTCCCCTTTGTGTTGACAAAAGCAGCAGGAAGGGCTCGTTTATTCTTCCTAACTGTTCCTACGTATGAGACTTTCTGCCGTCTCAATTTATTAATCTGTTCGAAATCGGTGATGCTCCTATAATGCATGGTAATGCTAACTTAGAAGAAGAGACCCTATAAAAGGGTTAAGGAAACTTTAATGAAATAGTTTTTGTAATTTAAAAGACGAAAACACTTACCTTGGTTGATAACGTAATTGGGCGCGGTGAGCTTGTCAGATCAAGATGGATATTTCACAACTCTCTGATGACTGGTGACAAACTGACTGAGGGTATTAGATTCACTCCAAAAAGATACCTGACTACAGGCCGTGGCGTGCTCTCCTCGACCCGATGAAGAGAGCAACACCGGGAAAACCAAAGCCTGTGCCTGTCAGATCAGCCGCGCCCTACCCAGGGTTAATAACTTATGTTTGTAATTAACAATCTATATAAATAAAGTTGAAATTCTGTTTGTTTGTTTGTTTGTTTATTTGTTCTGTATAGAAATCCATACCGGTTGTCCTAAATTCTCCAAATTTCGCTCAGTGGTTGTTTGATACCAGGTGCGAACACCTGTCCATATTGAAATTGCATAACTTCAGCCGATCTTCAGCTGATATTCTTTATTTTCCAAATTTCGCTCAGTGGTTCTTTGATACCAGGTGCGAACACCTGTCCATACCAAAATTGCATAACTTCAACCGATCTTCAGCTGATATTCTTTATTCTCCAAATTGCGCTCAGTGGTTCATCCAGACCAGGCGCGAACACCTGTTCATATTAAAATTGCAGAACTTCAGCCGATCTTTAGCTGATATTCTTTATTGTTATAAAAATCATAATGATCTCACTTTACAATGTTTTTTTTTTACGAAATCGACCGTTTATTTAGAAAAATGAAATTCCCCGTGATAAACCGGGATATACAGCTATAATCTACGTATATAAAGATGAAATTCTGTTTGTTCTTTTTAGAAATCCATACCGTATGTCCTAAATTCTCCAAATTTCGCTCAGTGGTTCTTTCAGACCAGGTGTGAACACCTGTCCATATTAAAATTTCATAACTTCAGCCGATCTCTGGGTATATTCTTTATTGTTATAATAATCGTTTTGATCTCTCTTTACATTGGTTTTTACAAAATCGACCGTTTGACTCGATAAAAGTCTCAGTTTATAGATTTTATAGATTTAAAAAATGAAATTCTCCGGGTGTAACCGGGATATACAGCTAGTTAATTATAATTAATTACTTATGGTTTACAATGTGTTAGAGCCGAATGTGTTATAGTTAAAACATCGATATTTGTTTTTGTATATAACATCGATGTTAAAAAGAACTTGCTTATTGTTAAAACTTCGATGTTAAAAAATATTTGATGTTGTCTAAAACATCGATGTTAAAACATATTTATAATTGTCAAAAACGTCGATGTTGAAAAACACTGTTTTTTGTTAAAACATTTTTAACATCAATGAATATTAAGAGAATATATATTGATGTATTTTGTCCAAAACATCGATGTTAAAACATTTTTATTTTTGTTAAAAACATCGATGTTAAAAGCAACTTTTTTGAAAACATCGATGTTGTTTTAATCATTGATGTTTCTGAAAAATCATCTTAGCTAAAGCTAAAACATCGATGTTAAAAACAACTTTTTATTGTTAGAACATCGATGTTGAGAGCATATATATTGATGTTTTTAGTTCAAAACATCGATGTTAAAACATTTTCTTTTTTGTCAAAAACATCGATGTTAAAAACATTTTTTTACAACATACCTAGATATTTTCTGCAAAAACAAATATGATTTAACATCGATGTTTTGGACAAAACCATCAATGATAAACAACATTGTTAAAGTTAAAACATCGATGTTAAAAATTTTTGATGTTGTCTAAAACATCAATGGTTTTAAGATCGATGTTAAGAGCATATAAATTGATGTTTTTGTCCAAAACATCGATGTTAAGAGTATTTTTGTTTTAATATATAACATCTATGTTAAAAAGAAGTTGGTTATTGTTAAAACATCGATGTTAAAATATACTTGTTTTTGTTATAACTTCGATGTTAAAAACAATTTTTTTTAAAACATCGAAGTTTTCTGCAAAAACAAATAGGTAAAAATATATTTGATGTTGTCCAAAACATATTTATATTTGTCAAAAACAACTTTTTATTGTTAAAACATGTTTCAACATCAATGAGATTAACATGATATATATTGCTGTTTTTTGTCCAAAACATCGATGTTAAAACATTTATATTTGTCAAAAACAACTTTTTATTGTTAAAACATGTTTCAACATCAATGAGATTAACAGGATATATATTGCTGTTTTTTGTCCAAAACATCGATGTTAAAACATTTATATTTGTCAAAAACATCGATGTTAAAAACATTTTTTTACAACATACCTAGATATTTTCTGCAAAAACAAATATGATTTAACATCGATGTTTTGGACAAAACCATCAATGATAAACAACTTTGTTAAAGTTAAAACATCGATGTTAAAAATTTTTGATGTTGTCTAAAACATCAATGGTTTTAAGATCGATGTTAAGAGCATATAAATTGATGTTTTTGTCCAAAACATCGATGTTAAGAGTATTTTTGTTTTTATATATAACATCTATGTTAAAAAGAAGTTGGTTATTGTTAAAACATCGATGTTAAAATATACTTGTTTTTGTTATAACTTCGATGTTAAAAACAATTTTTTTTAAAACATCGAAGTTTTCTGCAAAAACAAATAGGTAAAAATATATTTGATGTTGTCCAAAACATATTTATATTTGTCAAAAACAACTTTTTATTGTTAAAACATGTTTCAACATCAATGAGATTAACAGGATATATATTGCTGTTTTTTGTCCAAAACATCGATGTTAAAACATTTTAGTTTTTGTTAAAAACAAATTTTTTTAAAACATCGATGTTGTTTTATCATTGATGTTTTCTGCAAAAACAAATATGTTTTAACAGTTGTTTTTAAAAAAAAGTTGTTTTTAACATCGATGTTTTAGCTATTATTAAGATGTTTAAGTCCTAACAGTTGAATATTTAATAAATGATTATGTAAAACCAACTATTTTGAAAACATTGACGTTTTTATATATTAATAATGAAAAATAAACATGCTTTACACTCAAACATCGATTTAAATACGTGTGGGCACTATTATGTTAATGTTTAAAGAACGTATAAATTAAAAAACATCGATGTTCTTGAACATCGATGTTTTGTGGTCGATGTTTAATCGACTTCGATGTTTTGATTGTAAAAACATCGATGTTTTGCCGTCGATGACGCATCTCTACTGTGGGGCAAGAAATGACTACCCTGATCGTCAATAGAAGTCTCCTCTATTATGCCAGAAGACAACCACTCTGCGAAAATGTTTTCATAATCACCGGTTAATTTAGCACTGTTTAACTTCTTGAGAACAGAGTCTAATCTTTTCCTGGCGATCTGAAAATTATTTGGTAAAGGTGGTTGGTCTTTCAACCATGGTAGTCTTACCTCGTACCGACCATCTTCTTTAATTCTCACCGTTTCTTCAAAATGACGTACCGCATCATATGTTTGCTCTTCTCTTGTTTTTACAGTAACAGGGTCTTCCATTCCTAAGAGATCTAATCGCCAAAGGTCCGAAGCGGAAACGTCTAGGGAGGTAATACTAACATTTTCTGACATACAGCTATTTCCTTCTATAGTCTTTCCCATCAAGGTCCATCCACGATATGTTTCCACTGCAACTAGGCCACATTTTAGGATTTTTCTATTACCTGTCAACAGCTTCCCCGAAATATCTGCACCAACTAAAATATCAATCTCACCATAATCTCTGTCTGTTAGAGTGACCTTAAGATCTTTTAATTCTTTAACCCAGGGTCTAGAACTGTCAATTACAGGTAATTTTTGACAAATCACATCCTTGTCAAGGGCTTCAAAATTACAAGCATAATCATTAGTAATGCTTGAAACTCTTACCTGGTAAATTTCATGATCTTCAGGATTCGATCTCGTACCACCAAACAATACATGCACAATTGTTTGAGAACCAATTGGTTTGTATCCTAGAAGAGAAGCCATTCTCTTACTAATATATGATCTTTGAGACCCATCATCAAATAACAAACGACAAGGGTATTCTTTTACATTATTTCTCAGCATTACCTTCAATGTTTTTAAATACACCTCATTGCTAATTGTATTAGTCAAACTTTGTTCAGTCTTTGGACCAGAGATATGTGTGCTACCTGGGTTAAGTGCACCTCGTTTAGAGCACAACAACGTTACATGTTTACCTTTGCAAATGAAACATCTAACTCCAGCCTTACTATTTTTCTTCATATGACCTTTCTTGAGACAAAGAAAGCAACAGCCTTTGTTCCTCAAAACATTTCTTATGGTATCTAAATCCATATCTTGTGCCTTGAAACAATTAAGAGAATCATGGCCTTTTCCACAAAAAATACAATTTTCATTGTCCTCACTCTCTACTTCTCCTCGTAAAAATTTTAAGAGGTCATCCAAACCCTTTTCAATATCAATTTGATTTGTTATTCTATGCCTCTCCCGCAGCCTAAGAGTTGATTCTGGAAGAGCTAACTCAACTAAAGGTATGAGCATACATGAACACTTATCAGTGGTTACACCTAGAGTGTCCAGCGATCTCAGTTGACATTCTAATTTATCATAGAGAGAAGTTAAGATCATACCTCCTTTTTTTTGTAGCCTGATTTAGAACCAAACCCAATAAATCTCTGAGATATAGCTGAATCAGAAATCCTTGACGCCCAAATCTATTTTTCAGCTGTTCAATTACCTTTGGGTAATTTTTAGAAGATGGAGAGAAGCTTTCTACAAGCTCTCTAGCAGGAGATTTTTCCACAGTGGCCTGAAATACGGAATAGGCCTGAAATAGGTACTTGAACTTCTCTTCATTATCTAATTCTTCACTGTCATGAACTTTCTTAAAACTAGCCCAAAAACTTATCCACTCACGTAGACTTCCATCATACTTTTTCAATTCAAGTTTTGGTAGTCTATAATTTTTCTTACATGCAATTCCAGGTTCAGATGTGGAGCTTGAGGTATGCTTATACATATTTGTCGGTAACCATCCTATCCTTAATTGAGACAGCCGAAAACCATTTGTCCCTGTAACTTTCAATTTCTTCAAATTCTTTTTGAATTATACTATCATCTTCTACATGGACAAATAAAAGTTCCTTTACTTGATTGTCAAGACTAAAAAGTCTCTCAGCTTTGCCCGATAATTCCATAAATGTTGTTGAAATATCATTGGTGTTGGGGGTTTCTTCAGTACATAATCGGGTGAATTCATTGTACACCATTGAGAAAATTATTCGGATCTGTGTCCTCTTCCTTCTTAAATTTTCTAATGCACTCATCATGAATATACTACTTATCAATCAATTTCCCACAAGGGATGCCACTATTTCTTGTAATTATCAAGTGGGAAAATTAAACAAATTATTTAACAATAAAAATTGAGTGCAGGTAAAGTATATGCTATATTTTCAACAATTACAAAGCAGATGTTACAACAATGGTCACAAACCAATTAATTTTATAATAAACAAAAAATGTGACTATTTTTATCTATTTCCCTATTAATTTCATATTGTCTTTAAAACATTTCTGAACATTTATATTTATTAATTAATTCTCTGTTGGTGTTAATCATGTTCTTTTCGTTTAAGTAAAAAATAACTACTAAAGCAATAATTTAACTCGTGAAGAATAAGGATTTCCTACCCCATGTCAGTCCCTGTCTTTTCAATTTTTTATTTACCCCTATTATTAATTTAAGAGAGGTGATTAAGCTTCTTTTGTGACAAAAATATAATTTTTACAAGTATAGATACTTTTTCAAAAAGATTATACGCTCAAATAATTAACATTAAAAACGCCATGTCCCTATGTTCGTACAGGAGCCAGATGCAAAAAATCTCACCCATAGAACATACACCTACAAATTTCAGCATAGTTAGAAACAACAGAGTTAAGTGCGAAACCGACCGTCTGGCAGCGATAAAATTCTTACTAATGCCTTAAAAATTAATTTGAATAATTAACTTTTTCACAAAAATTCACTCATAAAACATACGGCTGGAATATGGCTTAATCCTTAGGTTTTTATTTATATAGAAAGGGAAAAGCGTCTGGCAGCGATAAAACTCTTACTAGTGCCACAAGTGAATCACAAAAACTCACCCATAAAACATACAGATGGAATCCGGCTTACCACCTCTTGCCTTTAGAAGACAAAAGTTAGCTGTTGGTTATATAACGAAATTATACCCCCAAACCACACATCCATCATATAAATACGTCTTCCAAACCAAATTTTCAACAGCATTCCTACTAAAAAGAAATAGTACACTGCCCCTAGCAGAAAGAATGACTCTTGCTATAAATAAACTAAAATTGATACTCGTACATCTTAATACAATCCAAAATGATATTCCTCCTTGGACTTATGTAAAACCTAAATTAAATCTTCAACTTTCAGCATTCTCTAAAGATCACACATTGCCGGCTGAATATAAACATCTGTTCCGTAAAACCATACTCTCTTCACCAGAACATTTATTAATATTTACCGATGGGTCAAAATCGAATACATCAACCGCATCCGCGTTCGTAACACCCGACGCTACCTATAAGTTTAAGCTACACAATCTTTGTTCCATATTCACCGCTGAGATCAATGCTATCGCAATGGCTCTTCGATGTGTCACAAAGTCACAAGCAAGAGATATAGTCGTCGTATCAGACTCCTTGAGCACCCTGAAGTCCATAAACAACATGTATCCAGACCACCCCGGAATACAAAATATTTTAGGAATAATAATAAATTTAAATAACGCCGGAAAATCTATAAACTTCGTTTGGTGTCCTAGTCATGTAGGTATTAAAGGTAACGAAATGACAGATAGGGCAGCGAAAGAAGCTCTTACTCTTCCAGGACGCGGTAAAGCCCTCTTGACAGCATCCGAACTAGCAATACCCTTAATAAAAGACATTCTCAAAGATTGGCAAACAGTTTGGGATAACAGCCCTCTAAATAAGCTGAAGACTATAAAGAAGGAAGTGAGAGCATGGAGCAGCTCCAGTCGCAGCAACCGAAGAGAGGTGGTCCTTACGCGGCTGAGGATAGGACATACGAGGCTGACTCACCTTCACCTAATAACTAAAGAAAGTCCACCGAGGTGTCCAAAGTGTGACGAGCGATTGACTGTAGAACACATCTTCGAAGGTTGCATTTTTTACAGGACAAAATTACATGAGGAAGGAATTCCTGCAAATTTATCGACGGCTTTGGGGACGGAGGAAAAGTTTCTAAACATGGTCTTCGCTTTCCTTTCGAAAGAGGGATTTCTGAAAAACATCTAACCTATCTTCTCTCTCCCTATCTTATTTATCTATTTTTACCAATTTTTGTTTTACCATATCTTCACACTTATTCAAGTTTTTTTTTTTTTTTTTTGGTTTCAAGATTTGTTTTCAAATCCTATATAACCATATGTCGCTTTCTTTTTTAGAGCTAAATTTGTCTATAAACTTTATTTATTTTTTCATTTATAGAATTCCTTTTATTTTATCCAACACCTCCTTTAATTTTACTACCTTATCTTTATCCAGTTCTTTTAGATATGAGATTTCCTCCTCAGTATTAAGATTGAAATTTAATTCTACTCTGACCTTGTTATATTTCTTACACCTAAACACTATATGACGTGGGTCCTCTAGACAGTTACAGATCTCGCATATTCCGCTGGCTTCTATTTTCATTAAGCCAAGATACTTCTTCGTGCTCCCATGATTTTTCCTCAGCCTCGTTATTTTCACTATATCGTTTCTATCTATATCCAGGCGGATTTTTCGAAACCACGGGGCTAGGCTTACTTGGGGCTGAACCCGATAATAATCCCTCCCCTTTGTTCGTGACTCCCAGTCATACCGATCCTGCCATTCGTTTATAGACTGTTTTTTTATCGCTCTGAGCAAGTCGGGAGTTGGAACCTTTACGTTGTCCCTCTCTATATGTCTATTTCGAGCAACTCTGTCAGCCTTCTCATTTCCAGATAGGCCCACATGACTTGGTACCCATTGAAAATAATACTTATTATTGGATTTGGTTAGAATATGGATTATGTTGACTTCTATGTAGGAATTAATCTTATTTGTATGAATGGTTTCTAGTTTAGCGCACGAGGAAGCTGAATCAGTTAATACAACAATGTTCTGCTTGGCATACGTATGTTCACAGTATTTTATGGCTCTGTAAATGGCATACATTTCGGCGTATGCGATGCTGAATTTATTAGGGATTGAAGTTGAAATTTTGTGATCTTTCTTTGAGTCTATGACCGCTATCGAAGTCTGTAAGTTTGTTTTTGAGGCATCTGTAAAGATTTGAATATAACCGGAGTAATGGTTTGATATGGCTTGTAGCGCAATTTGTTTGATGACAACTGGAGAGTAGGTTGTCTTTTTTGAGGGGTTTTGAGCATCTAAGGTGGATCTACTGGAGAGTATAATAGTTGCTTTAGGTTCCGGTGTGGCTCAATCTAGTGGTCCAGAAGAAATGTGCACTACTTGAAGTAGTGTATGCATCTCAAAGGCCAGATTATAAATTTTCGGAGCGTAAATTTTCTTTTCAAGAATCGCTTTACTCATGGGGTTCCGATCATCGGCACTTGCTTTTAGAATGCATTTCTTTGAAAGCCATGTTCTTCTTAATGTCAAAGGCATTTCACCCGCTTCTACCAACAGAGCGTTCACTGGAGTGGTCTTGAATGCACCTATGCATATTCTTATAGCTGTGTTTTGTACAGTACTTAGGGTGTTTATCAGAGGTGATTTGGTTTCGTTGTATATTATTGAGCAATAGTCTAATAATGAGCGCACGATAGTCTTATATAGCAGTAACAAGTTAAGCGGGTGGGATCCCCACGAGACTCCTGCTAATGATTTTAAAATATTCATATTCTGAAGGGCTCTGTGTTTTATGTGCATGACGTGAGATTTGAAATTTAGCTTATTGTCTAAAATGACCCCTAAAAACTTAACCTTATCTACAGCTTTGATATTATAACGATTATTGGTGACATCAAAATTATTTATTGCAAATTTTCTTTTTTTTGTGAAAGGTACCAAGATGCATTTGTCGGGATTTATTTGAAAATGTATTTTAGAAAACCGTTCTTCCAAATACTCAAGAGCTCGGCTGATGACTTCCTTCCCTTCTTCTGGGTTGTTTACTACCGTAAAAACCACGAAATCATCGGCAAATTGAATCATATGACAGTCTGGGGGTGGGTTTTTAAGAATATGTGCCGTGTAAATATTGAATAGAGTTGGGCTTAAAACATCCCCCTGTGGCAAGCCGTTAAATGAATCAAAACTGACTGGCCCCTCGTCTGTCTGTATTGTATAGGTACGAACGGAAAGATACTCTGATATCCAGTTTATCATAATCTTAGGAATACCTAGGGTTTTTAGTTTCTTCGTTAGAATTTGAATCCTGACATTATCATACGCTTTTTCAATATCTAGGGTTAGAGTAAGTAAAATTTTTTTCTCCTTAAATGTTTTATAAATTATGTTTGTTAGATACCAAATTCCATCCACAGTTGACCGACATTTTCTAAAACCAAAGCAATATGGACTGATGATTTCTTGTTTTTCTAAAAACCATTCTAGTCTAGATTTTACAATTATATTAAAAGTTTTGGCTAAACAGGATATTAGAGCTATAGGTCTGTAGGAGGAGATAAGGGCTGGATCTTTGGTTGGTTTCGGAATGGGTACGATCTGGATTGTTCGCCATTCTGGAGGAACTTCCGATTTCTGCCAAATATTGTTGAATGCAACTAATAATTTATTCAGAGTTTGGCTGGGAAGGAGTCGTATCATCGTGTAGTTGATTTCATCTATTCCAGGAGCAGTGCCTTTCTTTCCCTTAAGCGCTGCTTCAAGCTCAGTTTCTTGGAAAGGTTTTGCCAATGGGTCTATTGTTGGCCATGGTGTTAATTGCTTGATTATTGGTGGATGTCTGGGTTCGAAAATATTGCACAGTTGTTTTAAAAATGATACTGCTGTTTCTTGATTGCTGGTAACTACATTTTTCTTAGTTATTTTTTTCCTCTCATGGCTGCTATTTTATGCCACATGTTACCGGCCTGTTGGGGATTTATAGTTTCCGTGTATTTTTTCCATGAGTCCCTCTTGGCTTTTTTTATTAAAGACTTAGTTTTTTTTATCTTTGACCTCATATTTTGGTAATTTTCTAAGGTCGTATTGGCTTTGTAAACTTTGATGGAATTTAGTTTGTCCTTATAGGCAGAATTAAGTATCCATGATAGTTTATTTATCTATTTGATTTTTATTTTTTCTTCGAATTCTATGAACATGAATATCGCTAAGCCCGAAAAAACTTACCTACTTTCATGTCATGGAAAAAAGACAGATTTTCCTGATCATTCTTTTCCACTATTACTATGAACGGATCCTTAAAATAACGGAGATATTTGATATTTTCGAATTGAGGTTGTATATTTAAGCCAGAATTTATTTGATTTTTATTATCTGTTTGAATGGGAGGAGGTTTTTCCCCTCCATCACTATCTACCCCCATCAATTAATCTTAAAATAGTTCACTGATAAATAAAAATAATATAATATCTTTAAATAAAAAGAAAAAATAGAAAAATATATGTACAGATGAATAATGAAAAGGAAAGGACTGGCCTTATTTATCTGAAGCTGCAGAGGATTACTGGAGCGATGTTGACACTACCGCAGTAAACACGCAACTGACTTATTCAAGTTATTATCTACAAATCTTCATCTTAACTATTCTATTCATCGAGCTATGAATCTATCAATTACTATTATTTTACTGCTTTTAGTTTTACCTTTAATATTAATGAACAAAAAAAAAAAAAAAAAAAAGAAAGAAGAGAAAAAGAAAAAGGAAAAATAATGAAATAAATCTTTAGATATAAATTAGCTAAACAAAGGCGTTGATAACCGGCTGGTTTTACGCCTTCATATGAACAACAACCAACCAACCATACAGATGGAATCTCGTAAATCCATTCGCGGCCGGGGTCAGGTCTGTACCTAGCCAATTCTAGGTACCTAGACCCAGCCCTACACCACTGCAGGCGACCCATAAAACATACAGAATGGACCGAGTGGACCAACTCCTCGGCAGCGCTGCAGCCGGTCGTACCTGGCCGCTAAGCTCTAACCGACCGACTACCCACCATTCGAGGCGGTGAACGAGAGGAAGGGGACAAAACCTTGCTAACCAGCCTGACCCCAAAACAGGCACTCATGGCCTGTACAGGTCGGCGCCTGGTGGTCTCAGTGTAACCACGACCACCACTTCCGCACCACGCACCCTAGGGGTCCTGGTACCACCCAACGATGACGCCCGGGAGAGCGTCATCCCCGTGGTACCATTTGGCATCACCGCTTTATTCCCGAATGGATAGCGGGCCGGGCAGGCGGCCTTTCACTAATCTGTCCTACGGATGCTCTAAAGCTATAAGGAAAGAACAGTCTGTATACCATTGGAATTAAATTTCATTTTTCAGGTTTAAATTATTGTTGATTAAAGAGGGATTACATATCTTCCCTGACATTTTTTAAATTTTACATATGGCTGATTCTAAAATTATGGTGGTATTTGTGTCAAGACGTGATTAATCAATAAGCGCCTGAAGGATTTTTAATTTTTGCTATTTATTACCTCATTGGTAATGAACACTGCTATCTAATTTTCAGGCACCTAAAGTCAGGATAACATTCACTAAAATCAATAACAATGCTCTTTTTGTCACTCCCTAGCCTGTCACAAAGTAGAGGTCATGTACTTTAAAAAATTGAACCTCGAACTTTGATTGATTGAACTTTGAAAACACTTTTCCGTCACAACAATTAAAAAAAATCTGGCACCAATCTTATCAGCAAACTTTCAGGATGCAAAATAAAATTGAGCCAAATTCCAAATGGTACAGGCAAAGTTCCACAACAGCTTTTCCATCTGTCACACAGTTGTGAGGTCACTCCCTAGCTAGTTTTGTTTAACCACCCCTCAGAAAAGGAAATTTCGTGCTGAGAACATATGGGATAACCTTGTTATGAACCCGAAAATACGTCGAATCATATCATTTTTCCTAAATTTACTTCAGTTGCTTTCAGGAGGAGGAGGACAGTGTAAAGCTAAACAATATTTTTATAGTGAGTCACTTCCTATACCTTATCAAGATGATGATAGTAAACAATATATGTATATTTTTTATTACAGTTAAATAAACCTTTCGAATCTCTTCACAGCCATAACCTCCTTTACGATAGTTTTGCCAAAATTGATGATGAATGGCCGATTTGTCCCTCCCTGACCTGTCACTCCCTAGCCTGTACTGATTTCATTTTTAGCTAGGGAGTGAAAATGTTGGTCAGGGAGAGACTTGTGATTAAATTAGTTACTTTGCTATGTTGATTACTAATCATTGTCAGTTCAGAAAGTTAGTTTTCGATTAAGTGTACATATCTTAAATCCCCCCCTTAAACCGCCAAATTAATTTTTAAAAATAAATTCTATGGTTAACTGTTAGTTCTTTAACTATTTTGATGGTAGGGATCGAACTCATTATACCTATATAAGAATGAGACTGACTTTAGACGAAAAGAGACTTTAGAATTTAGAGAATTATTCTTTAAAACATTTAAATTAATATAACATTGCCATATGTTACATTTTTTTACTTCCTAGAACATAACTTTCTTTGAAAATCATTATTTCGAAAACTATGAGTATAAGTGTGTGCACACTTCACATCATTGGTAAGGAGCAAGTGACCATGCCATCTGCAACCAGAAACATAAGAAAACATGGCTTTGAAATTCCAAAACATTTAAGAGCCATTTACGACGATAATTTTAAAATCATGCATATATAGAATGCTATTCCAAATAATAGCCAATTTTAAATTATTAAAATGTATTTACTTTTCTAAAAGTTGATATCAGGTTGGACCACAGCACAGCGTTACAGCGTTTAGCTAGTAATAATAATAATAATAAGTTTATTTGACAAAATATACAAAATTATACAATTTATATATAAATAAAATAAACAATTAAGGCATGGGAACCGTCTGCCGAAGTTTAGTTAAAAAATATTGATATTTTTAAACAACAAACACTAAAATTAAACAAAATTTGAGAAGTTAAAAGAAACATATTAGTATTCAAAATAAAATTCATCTACATTACATTTGTACTATTAATAAATAGGAAATTAAATTAAGCTCCTAGGCGAACTCATTACTGATTAGTTTTCTATAATTCCAAGCATTTTTTGTGTATGTAATAAGAAGAGACCAATTTTTACCGTTAAGTAGTTCAATAATGAATTCAAATGATAAAAGCCTTTCTCCAAAAACTGCAAGGCGAGAGGGGGCAAGTATTGGGCATACAGCAAGAAAATGAAAAATGTCCTCTTTAACTCTATAATTACATAGGGTACACTCATGCTGGGTGCTGAGCTATTAAATGGCTTACAGTTCAAATTTAATAATTCTCCCCTTAGTTTAAATATTAGACGAATATCGCTGAGACCTATATGAGTGTTTGCACCACCAGTCAAGTCAGCAGGTTTGACATTGAAGTCTAATACTTTATAAATATTATAACGGTGAGTCGCTTCAGCTCTTTCAATCAACTCATGTTTAAAACCCAGCCTCAACGCCTCTATTGTTCTCTCAAGTTTAGAAAAAAGCCACTCTCTCTCATCAACAAAACTAATGGAGATACCAGTTTTCTCACCCATAACCTTCCAATTATGAGCCCAAAAAACATTTTTTTTAACAACCTCTTCAGCTACTAATCGGGGGAACCTAGAGAAATCCATACTAAAAACCTTGCGAAGGTATCTACTTTGTAAGGACAAAGTATAGAAATAAATTGATTCTAAGCCAGTTTCAAGGTGCAAGATGTAAATTGGAGTAAACGGCGGCAAAGCAAACAATTTCCTTATAAAGAACCTTAATACCTTTTCGACCTCTACAAATTCTTCCGATCCCCAAATATGTGCCCCAGAAGTAAACATAGAACGGGAAGCCGCGTTAAATATTTGAAGCTTAGCGGATAACGGTACCAATGGATGCAAAATGGCTCTTCGCCACACTACATTTGAGGTGGTTTTGGCCGACGAAGCCTTATCCATAAAATGAGGTTTCAGGGATAGTCTCGGGGTTAAAGTTATACCTAAGTATTTGTAGCGGTTGACAGATTCAATATTCTGAGTTTTATATTTCCAACGTTCCCATCTGTTGATTTTGCCCCCGTTTCTGAATATGATATGATTATATGATTTTCGATTTATCGAGATTAACCTCTAAATTCCAGGTATCACAATAACGCTCAAGCACTGAAATGTTTCTTTGCAAATCACGTGGGCTTTCGGCAAGTATAACAATATCATCCGCGTAAAGTAAAATTTTTATTAATTGATTGCCAATCCATATCCCAGATTGAAGCTCCTCTTCCAAATCATTAATAAACAACGCAAACAAAAGAGGACTTAAAACACACCCCTGCCTAACCCACTTTTAACACTGAATGAATCCGTTATGCCTGAAGGTGTCCAAACCGAAGAAAATGACCCCTCATACATATTTCTTAACACCGTTATAAATTGGGAAGATATTCCACTATTCGATAGTTTCAGGTAAAGTGCCTCACGATCTACCGTATCAAACGCAGCTTATAGATCAACAAAAAAAGCGTATAACTTATTACCTTTTCTATTTAGATGGATAGCAACAATACTAAACAGTACAAATAAACAGTCCACCGTGGAGTACCCCTTTCTGAAGCCTGCCTGACATTCTTTAAGTATTGCCCTAGAGTTGACGAATGAAGTTAACCTCTCTAAAAGTAGACTGCAAAATAACTTGCCTATGCAGTTCAAAAAAGACAGGCCTCGGTAGTTGGTTACATCTGAAACATCTCCCTTTTTAAACAGAGGAAATATAACCGACTCTTTAAAACTAGTTGGCACAGTACCCCTCAAATAAATCTCATTAAAAAGCATTAGAAGTTGATCCAAAAATTCAATAGGTGCGTTTTTATAGAATTCGTAACCTATACGATCGATGCTTTGTTAATTTTTGCTCGGTCCAAAACATTTTGCAATTCCGTAATGGTAAAAGCATTGTCTAGATCAGGTATTCTATTAAGTACTGGTCTATACAAGAACGATGCATTTTCTGAACGATGCGGACATAGAAGATTTTTAAAATGGTTAACCCAAAGAGTTGTTGAAATTCCTCCGTCTGATATATACCTAGGTTTCTTGAAAACATTAACAACATCCCAAAAATCTTTACTAAATTTTACTGATTTAAATTTTTCAATCGCGGCTTGATAAAATTTTACTTTTTTTGCAGCTATTATATTTTTGTAGTTATTGTTAGCATTAAGGTAAGCACTTCTCACCAGGTGAGATGACGTTGATCGATACAACTTAAGTAATTTAAAGGACTTTTCCCTTGCCTTGAAACATACCCAATCAAACCACGGTTGTTTAAAAACCTGTTTCTTAATATAGTTGGCATGTTGTCGAAAAGAAGCATTCTTTATACATGTAATTAATATATCCATGGCCGTTTCACAATCATATTGCTCAAAAGAACCATACTTTTCGGTTTCCTTAATAAGCAACTCTTGATAACGGCTTTTATAATTATTTCCCACTTCAGTCGAGGTAAAAACGGAAAAACTTGCTCATCTGAACTTGTAACTGCTATCGGAAACGTTATGGGGAGGTGGTACGAAAATAATTCAGATCTAACAGAAAAATCTGTTACAATTGACAAAACATTAATTGAGGCACAACACTGATCAATGACTGAACTACCACGAGCCCCAATATATGTAAAATCTCCCTCCCTGTCCCCTCTCGTACGACCATTTAATATGATTAATCCTAGCTCATCGCAAAAATCGACAAACTTTTTGCCCCTTGAATTAAAAATAGAATCCTTAGAACTTCTAATAAAGTTTAGCTAGTAATTGGAATGAAATACAAATAAAAAAGGAAAAGGAAGGAAAAATACCTACACTTTTGAGAATTTATTGTAACCTTTTCTTGATTTATTCTTTAATGAAAATTAAGAATAAATACAAAGATTTGTATTACAATTTGCCTGTGGAATATAATAATGGAACAATATGAACAAATAACTGCACTTACATAACACAATACAAAATCTTCAATAAATTTTTTTAAATTTTACACATATAGAACATTACTCCAATTATAGCTTATTTTAAGGTTCTAAAATGAATTTACTTTTCTAAAAGTTGGTATCAGGGTGGACCACAGCAAAGTGTTTGAGCGTTTAGGTAGCAATTGGAATGAAATGCAAATAAAAAAGGTAGGAAAAATACCTACACTTTTGAGAATTTTTTGTAACCTTTTTTAATGAAAATTAAGAATAAATACCAATATTTGTATTACTAGTTGTCTGTGGAATATAATAATGGAACAATACGAACAAATAACTGCACTTACATAACACAATACAAAATCTTCACTGACATCTTTTTTAATTTTAAATATATAGACTACTATTCCAATTATAGCCTGCTTTAAGTTATTAAAATGTATTTACTTTTCTAAAAGTTGGTATCAGGGTGGACCCCAGCAAAGTGTTTGAGCCTTTAAGTAGCTTTTGAGAATTTGTTGTAACCTTTTCTTGATTTATTCTTTAATGAAAACTAACAATAAATACAAAGATTTGTACTACTATTTGTCTGTGGAATATAATAATGGAACAATATGAACAAATAACTGCACTTACATAACACAACACAAAATTATTGTAACCCGTATTTCTATAGCATGCTTGTAAACAAAAAGTTTATGAAATCGACATATGAAGCCATGTTAATAAATCGAAACACGATCTACTGTATTTGCAATAATTCGCTATATAAGAAATATTTGGTCAATAATCAAGTAAAAAACTATTTTATCTTTTAAGTTGGTCAAAACTATAAACATTGAGCCAAATTTCATTAGAATCGAATCAGAGTAGTTTCTGAGTTTATGTAAGTCAAACATCGGGGCACGAGATTTTTATATATATAAGAATTATATATAGACTGACTATTATACCATATTTTTACACACCTTCGATGCTTTAAAAAATTTGAGCATTACGTATTTACTCTCTCAAATAAAATATTTTTTTTTATTATTAACTAAAAGTTATTATTTTCATAATACGGTTTATAACATTTTGGCTGTCACATATACATACTCAAATACCCAGTTTAATCAAAATCGTTACAGCCGTTTTTGAGTAAATAAAAAAAACACATGATAATGAGGAAACATTTATTAATAAAGTGCCCCCTCCGTTAGACCAATTTTGATGAAATTTCGGCTGTCGCATCGTCGGCATATACGAACATTAAATACTAAGTTTGATGAAAATCTTTAAAGCCGTTTTTGAGTAAATAAAAAAAACACATGATAATGAGGAAACATTTATTAATAAAGTGCCCCCTCCGTTTGAGCAATTTTGATGAAATTTCGGCTGTCGCATCGCCGGCATATACGAACATTAAATACTAAGTTTGATCAAAATCTTTAAAGCCGTTTATGAGTAAATAAAAAAACACCTGAAAATGGGACAACATTTATTAAGTAAAGAGCCCCCTCCAATTGATCAATTTTGACTGTCATATCGATGGCATATAAATACACCAAATACCCAATTTCAGTGTTGTACGGCTTATAGTTTCTGAGGTAGTCTGTTCATACACACACAGACCATTTCACGGGAAATGGTTATTTCGACTCAGAGGACCCCAAAACGTGTATTTCCTTTGAAAACTGGAAGTCGAAATTTTTCACGATCACAATACTTTCCCTTACTATATATTTCATATAGGTAAGTGAAAGTAAAAATAAATAAAATGTAATAGCATTCGCCTAAGCACCAAGTGATGCATTGAAACATTTAATTATATATCACTGGTGTTTGGTCAAAACGGGTTGTCATTACACGGGAAGCTTAAACAACGATTTACCAAGCTATTGAAACTCATTATAAATTCTTTCTGATTGTATATCTTTATTCCAGAATAATAAATGAAACTAGAATAGAACGTTTATTTGTTAAAAAAAAATTTTGTACAAATTTTTTATACACATAATTACAAAAAACTTTAATAGTTATATTTGTGTGGGTATTCCGGGAGAAATAACATAACCTTAATGTTGGGAACAATAACCTTCTTGAAAAGTAAGTAAATATAAATTAAAATAAACTACATAAAATAATAATATTCCATCATATTCACTACGAGTAATATAAATTCATTTGTTAAATTCCTATTATTATTTGAAACAAATTACTACGTATTAAGAAAAAAGAATATGTTATTAAAATGGTTAATGGTTTCAATTGAGAGGATGTTTTGAATGTCAGTACCGTAAAAACCACGGCTGCGGGAAAAGCGGACACTTAGTAGCGCAATGCCCCCGCAAAAGATGCTTTGAGTGTGGTACAGAGGGGCATATGGCTGGACAATGTTCTTACATATATTCTGTAAGGGAACAACAGGGCGGAACCAATGGAGATAAACGCCCAGAAGGTGGGGAGAAGAAACCGCTTGTCGATGGGAAGTGGATCGCCGAGGGAATCGACAGAAGAATCAGAAATCTCGGAGACCTACGAGGAGACTATGTGAGAGCGGCAGAGGTGTAAGGAGAATCGGAGGAAGCAGGCGACGAATAGCAGAGGTGAGGGCCTGAGGACAGAGTTGGGCAGTAGTTAACTACATTTGTAATTAACTACCCAGAGAACTACTTAGTTACAGTACTTAGTACAACTACGAAGTTTGTCGTTGCAAGCGCCACTAGTATTTTGCAATTACCAGTTATGTAGTTGTGGTTCCAAACTACAACTACAGTAGTTGGAAAAAGTAGTTGAATTTTTACAACTACTAGTTGTAGTTGTAATTATATTATAGACCTGCAACTACTTTAGGAAATCTTTTATTTACTTGGTGGATTCTAGGGATAAAATTCAATGACAACATGGCTCACATAACTTTCTATATTCACAGAATGACATTGTTACAAAAAATATATCATATCTTAAATGACACATGTAAATAGATAACACATGTAAATAGATATACATAATAAAACATGATTTTATATAAAGGATTTCAATACCCCTCCTCAATTTATAGTTTATAAAAAATTTATTATTTTTTTTTTTTTTTACTCTAAATTGTCTACATAATCATATACATTAATCAATAATCAATAATCGATAATGCTACAGCCTGTTGCTTTGCTGACTGCCTAGAAATTAAATTTCCATAATAGAACACTGCAGTACCACTTGTACTTTTCCTGTCCGTCCTGTCACCAGCCCAATCTGCATCACTGTAGGCTTCTAAATTTTCATCATTTCCCTTTTTGTAAATCAGGCCGTAATTCCTAGTCCTTTTAAGATACTTGAGTACTCTTTTAGCAGCCTTCCATAAGCTAATGGTTGGTTTATCTAAGAATCGACTCAAATAGGAAACAGGAAACATAATATCTGGTCTACTAATCATACATAAATACATTAAACTTCCAATGAGTTGTCGATAAGGAAAATCTTTGACATGGACCGAAGTATTAGGATCAGCATCAGTCACCATTGGTGTTTGTACATCATTACAATGTTCCATTTTAAATTTCTTTAAAATATTGTTAATTAACATCTTTTGTGATATTTTCAGATTATTTCTATCCCTTTTTATCTCCATCCCAAGAAATATTCCTACGCTTCCCATGTCCTTTGCATTGAATTCCGATTTCAATAATTTAACAACTTCATTAATTTCTTTATTGTTACCAACAAGAAGCATATCATCAACAAAAATTAAGACCCAAATATTATTTTTAAAATACAAACATACACCCCTTTCAGAACGATTAAATTTAAAAATTTTAAGGAAATCATTTAAACGATTATTCCACCGTTTAGATGCCACTTTAAGTCCATAAAGAGCTCTATTTAATTTTTGAAAATCAGAATTACTGTCTAAACCATCCGGAGTTTTAATATAAACATCATGTTCTAAAGTACCATTTAAAGGGGCAGTAGGTATATCAAACTGGCGCGTCTCAAATTCTTTACTTATGGAAAATGACAATAAAGCTCTCACAGTAGCCATTTTAGCAACTGGAGAATATACATCATAATTACATTCCTCCTGAAAACCCTTGGCCTCTAAACGAGCCTTCTTTGTACCATCATGTTTAATACAAAAAATCCATTATGTTTCAATTGCTTTCTCACCTTCGGGTAAAGGTGCTGGAGTCCAAGTCTTGAACTTTTCATGAGCTTTTAGTTCTTCTTAAATAGCTTTCTGCCAATCCTTTCCAGCCTTCATTGCTTCTGAAAATGTTTTAGGACTGACATCATATGTCATAAGACAATAGGCAGAGTTTACCTCATAATCATCTAAATAAGATGGATGTTTAGGTTGTCTGACTGACTTTCTTTTCCCTTCTGCATTTTTTCTTCATTATTATCCCTTAAAATATTATCAGGCAAATTATTGGCTTTTCTTTCACTACTCTCAGAGCTAACTGGAGTTTCATCGAAAACAACAGGTATATTATCATTCTCACCCTGAAAACTTGTATCCTTAAATAAATAATCCGATTCATCAAAGCGTACATCCCGTGATACAATTATTTGATTTATAGAAGGATTCCAAAGTCTATATCCCGGACCCGCATATCCTACAAACCTATATTCACTAGCCTATAAACCTATAGCTCGAGGTTCAAGTTTTGATAATAAGCCCATGCTTTGCTGCCAAAAATTTTTAATTTATCAAAATCCAAATTTCCCTGAAATATCTCAGCAGGTATTTTATTATCTATAGCACGAGAGGGACACCTATTTAACTGATACGCAGCTGTTCTCACTGCTTCCCCCCAAAGATACTTGGGTAACCCAGAATCTAAAAACATGGTTCTTACTTTATTCAATAATGTCCTATGGAAACGTTCTGGCACACTATTTTGTTGCGGAGTATATGCACATGTTGTTTCATGCTTAATTCCATTATCAGAACAAAACTTACGGAACTCATGAGAAGAGAACGCCCCACCATTATCTGTTCTCAAACGGCTGACAGTTTTACCCTCGGCATTTAATTGATTTATATAGTGTATCAACTTCAAGCTTGATTCTGATTCATTTTTCAATAAGAATATTACACGAAAATGATAAAAATCAT
Source organism: Aelia acuminata (assembly GCA_911387785.2). Taxonomy (NCBI): domain Eukaryota; kingdom Metazoa; phylum Arthropoda; class Insecta; order Hemiptera; family Pentatomidae; genus Aelia; species Aelia acuminata. The sequence goes on along the minus strand of OU426978.1, from coordinate 71,808,447 downwards.
CAATTATAGATAAATAGAACTTTTCATCATTAAGAGTAGGAGTCTTTATAGGACCCCAAACATCAATCCAAAGAAATTCCCCCAAACGTTCAGATTTCTTATATTTAACACTTTATAAGGGTAATCTGGTGAACTTCCCTTTCATACATTCATTGCAAATTGATTTCGAAAAAGGTAAACCCAATATTTTCAGGCCAGCTTTATTATTATGTTGGCTGTGAAAGATCATTAATTAACTTGTCAAAAAAAAACATATGTTCAATTATCTATTGTTATTATTAATATTATGTGTGAACCATGTGCTGTACATAACCCTTTCAATTATAAATTAGTGTGTTCAATAAATATCAATTATCAAATCATATCTTACTTTTAACATTAAATTAACTTGAGTTATAACAAATTTGGCGACGAGGTGAAGAAATTTTATCTATAAAAGTTCAAACAAATTTTATCAACAATCATTAGATGAGAAGGTAGGCCGACATCAATTTTTCTATTCAAGATTTTAAATCAAAATTTCAAGAAGTTACATATTTTTTGTTTTTGTTTATTAAATCAAGATTCTAGTAAAATTTTCTATAAGTTATATAATTTTTTTAATCAATAAAAATATTAACAATAATGGATCCCGATCAATTCAAGAAATTTATGGAGCAACAAAATTCACTTATCACTCAACTAATCAATACAGTGAAATCAACCCAGCAAGCTTCACAATTATCAGTTTCAAAAGAGGGTTCCGATACAGAGTTAAACACAGTTTTTGTTCCGAATTTCGATGCTTTTGATCCAAATAAGGAATCTTTTAAAACATATCTAAAAAGGTTTGAAAACTACCTTAAAATGAAAGGAGTTCTATCTAATAAGGCTTACTGTGCTAGGCTGCTTTTGAATTCCATTGGTTCAAAATATTTCGACATGATCGCAGCTCTAGGCGCACCTAAACAACCTACTGATCATACTTTCGAAGAATTAACCAAATTGCTTCAAGACCACCTTTCTCCTCCTCAAAACGAGCTAGTTGCTCAGCACAAATTCTTATCAATGTACCAGCCGGAAAACCAAACAATCGCCGAATTCGTAACATCACTCAGATCAAAAATAAGTGAATGTAACTTTATTTCTCCATGTAACTGTAAAGTATCAATTGCAGACATATTCTTACGGGCTCAATTTGTCCGTGGTCTTAAAGATGATTCTATTCGTGAGAATGTCTTGCGATCAACAAGGACTGCCTTCAAGGACATCGTTACAGAGGCAATCGCACTTGAAGCTTCTAAAATTAATTCTCGGATGATCGCTCCTAAACAACCTGTCGATATCAACTAGATTGACCATGAAAAACAGTCTACTTGTCCGAAATCTAAACATCAACGTTCACGTTTCCCAGATAGGTCAAAGTCCATATCTCGCTCATCCAAAATAGATTTCGCTGCTCTTAACGTTGACGGCTGCTGTTTGCGATGTGGCAAAGACAACCACCTGGCGAAGGACTGTCGGATCAACAAATCAAAACTAAAATGCCAGTCATGCAAGAGGTCCGGGCACATCAAGAAGGTATGCATCCGCTTACTATTGAATAAAAAAGTGAAGTCGGGATCAACAAATCAAATAGAAACCCTTCCAAGATGTTCGATGTCAAATCAATCTTCCGAGTTCTGATTTATCCCAAGACTATGGTGTAAGTCACATAATAGACATCTACCAAAACGCTCACCATTCTCAAAACATCAACCGCTATTATGCGACTGTAGATGTCAATGGCAGAAATATCAAGTTTGAAGTTGATTCAGGTTCAGCGTACACCTTTTTACCTCGGAACATGTTCAACGAGATGAATCTTCAACTTCCCTGTTTTTATTCCGGACGGAAAAATCAAGGTAACAGCAAAATACAATGGCCATGTGATCGAAGACGAAATATACGTCGTTCCGAACGAATATGCTGCAATCCTTGGTCGCGCATGGATCAGACGACTCAATATCAACCTGCAGTCAATCGATAATCTACCCTCTCCATTTTCAGCCATCAGACAAATCAACAACATCGATGAGATCAGCGCTCTCTACCCCCAAGTTTTCGAAGAGAAGATAGGCTGCGTTCCTGGGTTCCAAGTCTCCCTCAAGCTTCGAGAGAACGTGAAACCAGTTTATCATAGAGGTTCCAATCCTTGGAAGAGGCTGGAATCATAACGAAAGTTGCCACCAGTGACTGGGGATCACCATTGGTCGTCCTCCCTATGTCCGATGGAGGGGTACGTTTATGCGTCGATTATAAAATTGGCGTGAACGAAAGGCTTGTAAACGCTCACTACCCAGTACAAAATTACAAAATTAATCATATCCTTAACAGCCTTCGCAATTCAAGATATTTCTGCCGATTAGATTTGTACCAGGCTTACCTACATATTAAATGCAACGAACCATCAGCCGAAATTCAAACCATGACCACACATAAAGGCACCTACCGCATGAACCGTCTGTCTTTCGGCATCAAGACTGCTCCTGCGGCATTCAACTGCATAATCGATCAAATTCTCCGTGATGTGCCAAAATGCGAGTACTACTTCGATGACATAGTTGTCCATGGGGAATCAAAAGAAGAATGTGCAGCAAACTTGGACGCCTGCTTGAAACAGCTACAAAAATTCGACCTGCACCTCAACCGTCGAAAGTCCGTCCTGTTTCAAGAAGAAATTGACTTCCTGGGCCACATAGTCAAGCATAATTGCATATCAAAAGCACCATCGGAAATTGCTGCAATCGTTGATATGCCTAGACCTAAAAACACTGAAGCTCTTCGACGATTTCTAGGCATGGTTACATATTACGCCCGCTTCATCAAAAGTGCATCAACTCTCACAGCACCTCTACGCGATCTCTTGAAAAACAACATAAAATTCAAATGGTCGGCAAAACATGAAGCTGCTTTTCTCCGCTTGAAGCAAGAAATCGCCAGCGATCAAGTTCTCACTCCATTCGATCCACATCTACCAGTTCAACTAGCATGCGACGCAAGTCCATATGGAGTGGCAGGGATTCTTTCTCACGTCGTAGATGGAGTGGAACAGCCCATTGCATTTGCCTCCAGATCCTTAACTCCAGCTGAACAAGGATATTCGCAACGCGATAGGGAAGCCCTTGCTATAATTTTCTGCGTAGACCATTTCTACCAGTACTTGTTCGCCCGTCCTTTTACACTAGTGACCGACAACCAGCCGCTAGTGCGAATTTTCCATCAAAATTCGAAAATACCGAAAATGACATCAGCCAGACTACAACGATACGCTGCCTTCCTTTCCGGATTCAACTACTCTCTGAAATTCAAAATGGGTGATCAAAACTCTAATGTTGACTTTCTCTCTAGAGCCCCAATCAATCCCCTACAGAACCGGATCGACACAGCCATTAACAAAGAAGTAAAGCGAATTTTTGAAGCATCAATCCAACACATCGAAACTTCAACCCTGACACATCAAGCTCTCAAACAAGCGTATCAAGAAGATGAAGAATTATCCAACTTGATTGAAGATCTTCGCAGAAACCGAGTAGAAAACACCGAACTCACAGTCGAAGGAGATGTTCTATTCAGAGGACCTCGAGCAGTGATACCAACTGCTTTGCGACCTGCCGTTCTCCATGAACTCCATCGAACCCACATCGGGGTAGACATAGCGATTGGATGAACTCCATCGAACCCACATCTCCAGTAGACATAGCGTCGGGCCAACTGCTTCATCTTTGTTACCCCGATTGTTAAATTTGGTTAATGAAATTTTTCAACGTTCAATTTGGTACGGCAGTAACTCGATATGTAATATTAGAAAACGTTTATTCAAATGATTTTCATCCTTATTGCTAATAATTAATTCTTTTTTATTTCATATTTACAGTTAGATAGTTATGTATTATGTTTTGTGTTATTCCATAATTCACTGCAGGCTACGAAACAGTCCGTTTCTGCGTGTTTTTATGAAACAGCCACCATAAATTAGCCTCTCTCTCGGGTAACAAAGATCGGGGTAACAAAGATGAAGCAGTTGGCCCGACGCTATGTCTACTGGAGATCAATCGACAAGGACATCGAGCGAGTAGTTAGAGAATGCGCTGACTGCGCAAAGGTCCAGAACAGTCCACCGAAAGCTCCTCTTCATCCATGGATGGAACCAGAGAAAAACTGGCAACGTATACATGTTGATTATGCTGGACCATATCAAAATTATTATTTTCTGATCATGGTAGATGCAAGATCAAGATGGGCGGAGATCTGTCCATGTCCCACTGCTCCAACATCAACATCAACTATTGACCTAATGCAAGAGGTTTTTGCTCGAAACGGGTTCCCAGATGTCATGGTCAGTGACAACGCCACAATATTTACAAGTGACGAGCTCAAGAAGTTCTGTGCAGCTGCGGGTATCATTCAAAAATTCATCGCACCTGGCCATCCTGCAACTAACGGACTCACTGAGAGGAATGTGCAAACCTTAAAACACAGACTAGCTGCTATGGAAAATGAACGCCTCCCAATGAAGAAGAAAATCCTCGAGATCCTCTTCAGGTACAGGGCGACACCACTCATCAATGGAAAAACGCCAAGCGAACTTTTCCTGAATAGGCAAATCAGAATACAACTGGATGCTCTCATGCCTCCTATCATCGAGCAATCTTCAGTACCAACAGGACCAGCAAGACAACTTCTACATCAGCTGAAAAGGCCACAAAAGATATCTCTTGATCCTCTTCCTGGGCCAAATTCCCTCTGTTTGCAGGTTCTCCACGATGGTATCTGTGTGTAGGTCTACTGAACTTTCCTCTACCTCTTCCACGAAAGGCAACTTGCTTTTTCATTGGGCAGTTTGCAATAAAGTGTGAACCACTTCCACACTTAAAACATTTGCTTTTAGTGGTGAAAGAACACTCGTTATCTTCACTTTCAAGCTTTTTATTATTGGTTACTTTTAGTTCATAGTCAAGTAACTTACTCTTAACAAAATTTAAGTCCATATCAGTTGTTGTAGTTTCCAGAGCAACAATTACACTTTCATATGTAGTTGGTAGGGTCAACAATAGATGACACACTTTATCACTGAGCAAGAAGATATAATTTAATTACTTATTTTATAACATGTGTTCTAATTTTCATTACTTTGTTAATGTGTTCTATCAAAGTCACTATGTATGTAAAGTTTTTGTTTATTAAAACCTTTAAGTCAGGTCTATGAAATTCTTTATTTTCATTCATAACAATTTAATAAGCAATAACAACTTTCAAAAATACTCATAAAGTTACTAGTGTTTGTTAGGTTTATTTCTTATTTCTAACCTCCGGAATTAAGATGGATAAATAATTGCGACCAGAGCGTTTCGAAATAGAACCAAATACAGTAACGGCCGATAAAAGTTGGATGCATTGGAAAAAATCTTTCTACAATTTCGTAAAGAAGATAGAAAAGGTTGATGAAGAAGGTAAGCTACAACTTTTAACTAATTATATTGCACCTAACATTTATGAATATATTAGTGAAATTCACAATTTTGATGCGATTCGACAATCACGACTCTTGAAGCACTTTATGTCAAACCTCGGAACGAGATATACGCAAGGCACTGTTTAGCAACCAGAAGCCAACAACCTGAACAATCAATAGACCAGTATCTGCAAAATTTAAAACGATTAAGTAAAGACTGCAATTTCCAAGCCGTTTCAGCAGATGAACATAAGAACTTATATATAAGAGATGCTTTTATTACAGGTTTAACTAATTGTCGAATTAGACTAAGGTTATTAGAGAATACTAAGCTAAATTTAGATGAGGCTTATGACCAAGCAAGAGCCCTGGAATTGGCCGAAAAACAGTCAGTATCTTATTCCATTCACAGTTCTCCAAGTGCTGCTACCGAAACTGAAAACGAAGAAACCGTCGCTATCTCATCAAGGTTATGTTACTTTTGTACTGGTACCCCAGATCATCCTGCCCAGCCAAGGATACGGTATGTATGAAATGTGGAATTACCGGTCATTGGAAACGTGCTTGTCAATCGCGGAAACATACTCAGAACAATACAAACGCGCGCAAATACCGTGAAGCAAAAACCATCAGCGGCTTCCAACTTGCTTGCTAACACGACGGCGGCTTCTCCAAACAGTCTAATTCATTCAACGGTTAGTATAACTTTAAAAGGGATAAGGTTAAAAGCGCTAATCGATACTGGGAGTTCTCTGAGTTTCTTAAACTCTGCCCTCGTGGGAGAATGTAATTTAATGGTTTTGCCGTATAAAAGACGAATATCAATAGCAGATTCATCTCTCTATTCGGAAATAACTGGTCAATGTAAGGCGGACGTTAAACTAGGCGAACGTGCTTGTTACAACGATGTATCGTTATTAATAATGAAAAATCTGTGTTGCTATGCGATAATTGGGCATGATATTCTCAAAAAACATTCCGTAGTAGAAATAGGTTTTAATGGTTCCCTGCCTGCTTTAAAAATCTGTAGCGTAGCACTAGCGCGGGTTGAACCGGTATCTATTTTTGCGAATCTAATGAGAAATTGCACACCCATTGCAATTAAATCCAGAAAATTATCGAATCAAGATAATAAATTTATCAATGAAGAAATAAAAAAACTGCTAGAAGAAGGTGTGATAGAACCTAGCTACTCACCTTTGCGCGCGCAAGCATTCGTTGTAAGTAAGAGATGGAATACGAAAACCTCGCATGGTTGTTGATTACTCCAGAACGATAAACAAGTTTACACAACTTGACGCCTACCCTCTACCGAAAATTGAAGAAATCATATCAAAGGTTTCAGAAAACCAAGTTTTCAGCACCTTAGATCTCAAGAGCGCTTACTACCAGATACCCATTCTAGAATCGGAGAAGCAGTACACTGCATTCGAAGCCAGCGGAAAATTGTATCAATTTCTTCGGGTTCCTTTTGGGGTTACAAAGGGAGTCGCTTGCTTTCAGAGGGTTATCGACCGCATTGTACAAGACGAAAATCTCGAAGGTACATACCCTTATTTGGACGACGTGACAGTGTGTGGAAAAAATAGTATGAAATAAAAAACATTTTATAAAAAAAAAAAATTAAACCGACTTCGAAACCTAGGAACCAGTAAAAATAAATGCACTGAAAAGTATGAAATAATTACCTTCTGATTTTTATGAATACAAAGCAAAATTGAAAATTGTATGAAAAGCGGAGAAATGCAATAAGACGAATAATTTTATTTTTATTTGTACAAATACACACTAATTGTTATTAAAAATTGTGACATTAAAATATTAAATACTATGTTCAATGCAACACAATCTTTTCGGAGGCGGCGCAAATATATACTCGTATGACATGTTACCGATACAATTCCACTAGTAGGCATTAAAATCAGTAGATGAGAAGATGCATTTTAAGATTTTCATAATGTCTAGTGTTAAAAATTTTAAATTTTGCGCCGCCTCCGAAAAGATTGTGCTGTATTGAACTTAGTATTTAATATTTTAATGTCACAATTTTTAATAACAATTAGTGTGTATTTGTACAAATAAAAATAAAATTATTCGTCTTATTGCATTTCTCCGCTTTTCATACAATTTTCAATTTTGCTTTGTATTCATAAAAATCAGAAGGTAATTATTTCATACTTTTCAGTGCATTTATTTTTACTGGTTCCTAGCTTTCGAAGTCGGTTTAATTTTTTTTTTTTTTATAAAATGTTTTTTATTTCATAATTTTTAGTTGGAAATGATAAAAAATGTAGAAAACCGAAAGTTGGGTTTACAAATTTAGAATTTTTTTTACGCTCTACCACCTTTTCAATTTTATGAGTACACGCAAAAAGTTGAAAAGCGGTGCCTGTACAATACAACTTCTACACCCTACCTTATATGATAATTGGAATTTTTTTTAATAAGATCAATGTTGAGTCAATTATGTTCGTAATTCCTTTAGATGAATTTTTGACTAAATATATTAGCAAAGTACTAAGAATAATATCCTTCGTAATAAAAAATTATTCAGAAAATAAATTTCTTCAATTCTAGTGGGGTAGCATTTATGATATTAAGCATTTTCATGGCTGCCAAATTTTTGCTGCGTGGACTTTCATACAAAGAGATTGTTTCTGGGAGATATTAACTTTTATTTTGCAGTTTTTATTGATTGATGAACATCAGCAAACATTAAAATTTTTATTTCTTTGTTAAATAATGTAATGTCTGTATGGGGAAAGTGTCATTGGAAAATGTTCATTAATTGGAAAATACAATACACAATATTTGTGTTAGTTATTTCAGTACCTGAGAAATGACTACCTCGAACGCGAAAAACACCTAAACATATGCAAGATCATTTTCACTGTCTATTTCAATAAAATTCATTCATTTATTATTGGACTTAGGCTCTTAAAAACACTTTTAGGCTCTCACGAACCGCAAACACTGAACTTATGACGGTTAGGCTTTTGAAAATTTCGGCAAACTAAAAAAATCGAATATTTAAATTTCTTTCGATTTAAAAAAGATCGATCGAAACCTCAAAATCAATGGAAATTGTTTTAAGACAGCCTGGCTCTTTGATAACGCTTTATTCTACTACATTTCAGTTAATACACAGCAAACAATTATTTTATTTTTATTTTTTTTTTTTTTTTTTTTTTATTTGTTATGTCCTCCCTACCTTGCCTTTCAGCAACACGGGTTTTGGCAAGATACAAACACTAGTTAGCGTTTTTACCGTGCCTAAAAAACTTTATTTCGATTTTTCTCTCAATTCAGGATCTTCATTCGTTTGAAGACTGCTGCCTTCTATCCAACGGTACTTCTGTCTGGTCTATCCTTGCCCTCTGTCGGGTGGTCTTCCAGGTGGTGGTCCCCTTCTTCCAAGATTGAAAACGTCCAGTCCGACGGGTTCTTTCCACCCGTAAACAAACTGTTTGTAGTACGGGAAGTTCCGCTCTGTCATTAACTCAGGGAACTGGTTCTCCCCCAGGACGTAGAGCCGAGTATCCCTGATGAGCTTGGACCTCAATGCCTCAAAGGCGGTGCAATTCGAAACGACATGCTCAGCCGTCTCCGGTACTCCGCATGCTGGGCACAGGGGATCTATATCCTTTCCAAAGCTATGGAGTTTAGCACGAAAGGCCCCATGCCCAGTGAGGAATTGCGAAATCCAATAGTCCGGGAGGACCCACTTTGCTTCCAGACGTCCCCGCACAGTAGGAAAGTACTTTTTCAAGGTAGACCCTTTCGTGGTTGCTGCCCACCGCTGGTTCCACTCTTCGGTAGTGTCCTCCCGGATGATCTTTTTCCATTTTCCAGGATCTTCTTCTACCCTTGCCCGGATATTTTCCGGAAGACCAGCTGAGCCTTGAGTTTTGAAATTCCGTTTTAATTTGTCTTCCCGCAGGATGAGGTCGAGAGGAACCCCACCTGCCAGGACCTGCACCGCCTCATGAGACACGGTCCGATACGATTTCGTAACCCGCAGCAGAGCCGTCCTTTGAAATGTCGCCAACCTACGTTTCTGCCTTAGTGTGAGATTCTGGGACCACGCCGGGGAGGCATACCTCAGAATACCCAGAATCACTCCATTGTAAATTGCCATGTTTGATGGGTATCTGAGGCCCCATAACGCGCCTCCCAAGCGGCTCAGGCCATTCAATGTTTGGGCGACCCTATTTCCCAGATAGTCCAAATGAGGGGTCACATTAAAGCGCCTACCAAACCTTACGCCGAGGTAAGTGACCACCTCACTTGGACATATTCTGGTTCCTTCTATACTGAGATTTATAGGGTGCGCTCTATCTATCTTTCCTTTTATCAAGATGGCCTGCGTCTTCGCTGCGGCCATCTTTAATTTCTTTGTCTCACACCATTGGCTTACTAGGTTGGCGCATCTTTCTGCTTCTTCTTTGATTCCGGCTCTGCTGTTAGACGCCACAACTGCCACTAAATCGTCAACGTAAGCCGTTGCTGGGAACCGCTCTGCTTCGAGCACCCCCAGCACCTCGTCAAATACTAGCTTCCATAGCGCCGGCCGAGAACAGAACCTTGCGGGCATCCTCTCTCTACGGATGCTTCCACTTCAAAAGAGCTACCGCGAAACTTCACGCTCCTGTCGCGGAGGTAGCTTTCAACGAGGGTATACAGGTTGCTGGGGGCATCGTACTTTTGCAGCTGCTGTAGTATCAGGGGCCACCATACGCTGTCGAAGGCTGAGGATATGTCAAAGAGCAGTAACATGACATACCGCTCTACCCTCTGCTCAACGTCCTGGCGAACCTGAAGCAGTGCATCAGCGGTTCCCTTGCCTTTTGTGGAACCGTATTGCCGTGGATGACTGGCCCTCATCAGAACCGGTTGTAGGTTTGTTAAGATGAGATTCTCCAGGACCTTGCTCATCACAGGGAGGAGACATAGAGGTCTATATGATTTAGGGAGCTGCTTATCCCTGCCTCCTCCCTTGTAGAGTAGTCTCAGATCGGCGATCTTCCAGCTTCTCGGAAAGTATCCCCTATCAAGGCAATCATTGAAGATTCCCAACAGTTGATCTTCGATGTAGGGGATACTGTTTTTCAAGATCGCCGCATCTATGGCATCAAGTCCTGGAGCACGACCAGTTTTCTGCTTATCGACGGCAATACGGAGATCATATATATCCCATGGTGGGCATAAGTCCGTGCCTGGGGGATACGCTGTGGTTTTTTTTTTTTTTATATTTTCCTTCTAATAGTAACCCTGCCAGAAGGGAGTTTATTTTGTATACTGTACATACCATACATTTCTGTATACAATGTACATGTTAGTTGTGTCGCTGGTGGTACTCCAGGGGCCCGCCTCCAGCGATACTGGTGCATAGACCTCTGTAGCATCAACAACGACACATGTTACATGAGACGTACTTATATTATAGTTTTATACAAATAATAAGGATGTGTGTACAAATATACGCTGTGGTGCGTCTCAAAAAATTGTCGGCTGGATCGTCCTGGGACGGATCATCCCTGGGATACGTCACTTGTATGTAGAGGCTAGCCGACAACTCACAAACAATTACAACTCACAATTTAGGCAAGTGGAAAAGTGTAAAAAATCGAAAAATCAACTGGAAAATGAATGATGGAAATAATTCCTAATAAGTGCCTATCTTAAAGATTTTTATATCTAAACTCTCCTATCTAGACAATAGCAAAGCCTGTGTGCCACCAGCTAGCAACGTAAAAAAAAATTAGATAATTAGCCATCATTGATGAAATTGGTGATGGAACAAACTAATATTGAAATTATTTAGCAGAACGTAAATTATTTCGTAACTGGACATGCCTCTAATATTTTTTCGAGCTACATTTGAGCTTAGATAGCAGATTTTCGTCTTCTCAAAATAAATGATTTGGCATTTATTACAGCCATTCTAATTTATTCTAGTTGCAGAAAAAACATTAGAAACCTATAGTAGTAATCCGGAAAACATAACAGAACTGTCGCTCCATGAAGAATCGTCACAAGATTCCATGATTACATCGTATATTAATAAGACCGAGTGGTTCCGGAAAAAGACAGAAGTGCCTGAATGTTAAGGCCCCCAAATCAACTGAAAATAAGCTTTTCCAGGAATTATTGTATTCCTTTTTCACGTGCATAGCGAATGAAAGTCGGAAATCAAAATCTAATTTAAATCAATAATAGCTACGATTTTAAATTTAAACGATCTCTCAGGAACTTGAAGAAGTCTTAAATTCTGCTTTAAAACGATTATCAATACTCAGCCTTTCTTGGAATTCCACGAATTTTTTGGTCTTATGATTATGGTGTCCAACCGTCGATTAAATCTAAATTAAGGTTTACTGTTATCGGTGAATATATATATATCTATCTAATACTTATGCTATTATCGCTAAAGTAAACGACTGCGATATTATATATCATATTTCAATCTATTTTTGAAATATTGGTTAAGGTTATGTATAGGGTTGTTCCAACAAGCACTTAAAACACATCGATAACTAACAGACTGCTCATGTTCTCTTTTGATTCTGAATTTGATTGGTTGGTTTTCCTAATTGATGCATCCAGCAGTAAAACAATATTGAGATTTGTTAGTTATCAATTAGTTTTAATAGCTTGTTGGAGTATACCTTATGTTATATATGCCATATGTTTTTCCAATAAGTAAACATTTTGAGCGATAATTAAATAATTAATTTAATGTTTTTTCCCGATAACTTCTTAAATAAATTAAGAACCCAAAAAAGGTTTCAATGGGACCACCTTGGGAAAATACTCTACAAGATGCAAAAGGTTTCGTTCCAATTGGTCCATCCATCTCTGAGTAATCGGTGAACATACATAGAAAAAAAAAAAAAAAAAAAAGTCACATACGTATCGAATAGAGTAACCTCCTCTTTCATTCGAAGTCGGTTAAAAATCAAGAAGACCACGACAAAAACTTAAATAATTTTCTTAATGTTGCGAGAAAATATAATCTAACTTTGAACGAAGAAAAATGTCAATTTTCGGTTAAAACAATTCATTTACTGGGTTACGTTATCTCTAAAAACACTATAACACCTGATCCTGAACGCATGAAACCTCTGTTAGACCTTCCCGTACCTAAAAACGCTGCCTCACTGCAGAGAGCTCTGGGCATGTTCTCGTATTATAGTAAATGGATTCCTAGGTTTTCAGAAAAGATACGCCCTTTACTGAAAACAGTATTTCCCATACCTGAAGAGACAATTTCAGTCTTCAATGCTCTGAAGAACGAGATAGCCAACGCAGCGACAGCTGCTATAGTTGATGACGCCCCATTTCTAGTAGAAACTGATGCATCCCATTTCGCTATAGCTGCTACATTGAGTCAACTTGGGATACCAATCGCTTTTTTTTCTAGAACGCTAAATAAATCAGAGTTGCAGCACTCTTCCATCGAAAAAGAGGCATACGCTATTGTGGAAGCATTGCGATACTGCCGGCATTATCTCATAGGTAGACCTTTTAAAATTTTAACAGATCAGCGTTCTGTATCTTTTATGTTCCATCAACAACACAACAACAAAATAAAAAACGAGAAAATCTTAAGATGGCGACTAGAACTATCCTGCTTTAAATTCGATGTAATATATCGTCCAGGTAACGAGAATAATGCTGCTGATACCCTTTCAAGAATAAGTGCCACAACAAACTCAATTACCGATCTTCGAACGCTCCATAACTCACTCTGTCATCCTGGGATAACGAGAATGTTACATTGGATCCGCGCGAAGAACCTTCCTTATTCCTTAGAAGACATAAAAAAAATGACAAGCTCTTGTACAGTGTGTGCAGAGTTTCAACCCGACGCTTGGCACCTACTAGAGATTCAATAATACGGACAAATAAGAATCCCACTGAAGAAAATAAGACCTTGGATAACAACGAAGCTCCTTCACTAACCTATCCGATAAGAGATGACAAAGCTGAAGAAGATTTAAACAATGATGAAGGTGGATCCCCTACAGTACTACCGGCGGAAAATCGTCCTATCCGTGAAAGAAAACCACCTGCTCGCTTCAAAGACTTCATAACTTTTTATTTTAGGGAGGGGTGAATGAGCAAGAAGATATAATTTAATTACTTATTTTAAAATATGGGATCTAATTTTCATTACTTCGTTAATGTGTTCTATCAAATTCACTATGTATGTAAAGTTTTTGTTTATTAAAACCTTTAAGTCAGGTCTATGAAATTGTTTATTTTCATTCATAACAATCACTTTCTTCAACTTTCGTTCCAGTATCCTCCAGCTCACGGATTAACGAATCAAACTTCATAAAGCGATCTTGTAAATCAGTACCTTCATTGCACTTCAATGAAATCAATTTTCTTCTTATTAGTAATTTAGTCACAGTGCTTTTTCTTCCAAAAATCTTCTTCAGCCGGTCCATCATATCATAGGCTGATGTTGCATCTTTTATATACTCAATGTGTTTATCACTTACACATTGTACAATGATAGATTTTGCTTTTACATCCATTGTTAGGTTATCTGACTTCTCCTTGTCATTAGCAGAAGATTTCTTCACTAAATCGATAACTACAGCATCTTTAATTCCTCTCTCTCCGAAAATACACTCAACTCTAAACTTCCAATTAGAGTAATTAATAGCCGATAGCTGAGGAAAATTAATGATAGATGAAGCTGATGCCATGCTTCCCCAACAGTTTCTCCGTGTCAATAGTAAATTGAATAACTGAATGAAACTTTAAAGTCTAAAACACAAAGCCCAAAAACCCCATCTTCCGAAAATCGACATTCCCACATTTTGTGGCGATATGCGAGTTAACAAATAATTCTCAAGTCTAATAATTATTTTTATTAGTCTTTGTTACAAAGAATAACATTAACGTTAGTGATTGGTCCCAGGTCATTATTTCCGCCCTAACCACCCCTAAGGTCCAGTTCCCACGTCTGCTGGCATTAAGTTATGTCATCCACATGGTTGACACCACAAGATGATGGCCATTATGACCTAAGGCCCATCAGGCCAACCCTAAATGGTGCCTGACCATTGTGTCCTCACCGTAAGGAGGTGTCACTGCCACAATATATTAAGACTTTATTACTTCCATATTCTGAGGCCTCTCCCAATTAGCCTGTTGGCCATCCTCCTCGGTGCCCTTACCTTCCGCCCATATCTTGTCACGTACTCGTCAAACGAAGGGACATCCTCATCCTCCTCTCCTGTCTCTTCGTCCTGCTGCTCATCTTCTTCGCCCGTCACCAATTGCTTCTCATTGAACCCCTCAACAGGTTTAATGTGTTTCCTGTTCCTTTCTATAACTATCCCGCTATCATCCCTTTGTAGACCGTACGATCTCGGGCGATCCATCTTCCCAACCACTTTGGCTCAAGCCCATTCGGAACAAGGTGTCGGCTGTACTCGTACATTTTCTCCTATATCCAAATCCCGAAGAGGTTTCGTTCTTTCATCATATTACCTTTTACTCCGCCTCTGTCTCTCTTCTAATATCTTCCTGATGTCCGTTGGGTTTACTCGCTTTGGTTGTAAAACATTGTTTGAGCAAGGTAAAACTCCTCTCAGACGCCTAACCATCAGTAGTTCAGCTGGAGATGGCAGATCCACAAATCGAGAGTTGTTCAGTTCCAGCAGGCATAAAAAGGGATCCGTCTGAGCTTCTACTGACTTCTTTAGCAGTTTTTTGATCGTTTGTATATAACGTTCCGCTAAGCCATTTGCTTGTTGGTACTTTGGTGTGACTAGTGTTCGTTTAAAATCCCATTGCTTTGCAAACTCCATAAATGCAAAACTTCCAAATTGTGACCCTTGATCCGCAACCACTTCACACGAGATCCCATGCCTCGCCAAGATTTGTTTTGTAGCTTCAATTACGTAGTTTGACCTCAGGTTTTCTAGCCTAGCTACCTCACAGAAATTTGAATAATAATCTACCACAATTAGATACTTTAAACCATATAATAACATGATGTCCATTCCTACCTTACGCCATGGCCCTTCCACTATTTCTTGCAATACCATTGGCTCCTTACGTTGGGAAGTTGCATATTTTTGGCATATTCCACAGTTCTTTACCATATTCATTATATCATTTTTCATATTCGGCAAGTAAAGAAAATTTTTAGCTCTTCTATAACATTTTTCCATTCCTTGATGTGTATAGTGGATTTTTTTTTCAATATTTCCTTCCTTAAGGACTTAGGCACCACCATTTGACATCCCTTGAAGATAATTCCATCACAAACTGTTAATTCATCTTTAAATGAATCATAACGTCCAAGCAATGGATCTTTAGTTTTGGGGCATCCTTCTTCTATCCATTGACGTACTGCTTTAAGTTCCTCATCAGTTTGGGTCTCTTTGCGGACAATATTAGTTTTTTCGTCAGAAATAGGCATGTCCTCCACTTCAGATTCTCCTAGACTAGTTCTTGATAGCGTATCTGCAACCCACATTTCGCTTCCAGGTTTGTAAGTTAGTTCAAACTTATATCTCTGTAATTTCAATAACATGTTCTGTAGTCTAGGAAGGCAAAGGTGAATAGGCTTTTTATGAATCATACCCAACGGTTTTTGGTCCAATTCGATCTTGAAATGACGGCCATATGTATAACTATTGAAACGTTCACAACCGAAAACTACAGCCAACATTTCTTTCTCAATGTTTGCATACATTTTCTCAGTTTCTGATCAACTTCTTGAAGCATAAGCTATTGGTTGACCCTCCTGCATCAAAACTGCCCCTAAACCTTTCCGAGAAGCATCCACAGACACCGTTACTGGTAGACTAGGATCGTAGTATCTAAGGACAGGTTCCGTAGATAAAGCCTGCTTCAGAGCATTATAAGCAGATTGCTGGTCCTCTTCCCAATGCCATTCCACTTCTTTTTTTTTTCAGGAAAAGGCGTAATGGAGCCGTAATATGGGCTAAATTTTTTATAAATTTTATTAGGTAGTTCACTAAACCTAAAAATCTTACAAGTTCTTTTCTGGACTTAGGGGAAGGCATGCCATCTATCGCAACTAACTTATCTATATCTGGCTGTATTCCTTTATCTGTCAATGGGTGACCCATGTAGACAACTTCTTTTACTCCAAAGACATACTTTTTCTTCTGAAATTTAACGTTTTCTTCAGTTATGGACACTATAAGACCTAAGTCAGCACATAGCAGACTCCCCCACCTAAGCCTGTATATATACCCCCTCAATTGTAATCCCATAGTCAGTAACGTTTTAGATGTCGTAATTAGTTAGTTCCAGTAGTTCTAGTGTTAGTGCCTAGTGTACAAATGTTCATTCTATTCCTTTATTCAATAAAGTTTTTTTTTAATCAATTTTAAGAAGAAAATCTAAGTGGCGCCCAAACTTAGGGACCTGGCGGTTCTTCAAGGTAGAAGATTGAAGAAATATTCCAGTAGGCCAAGAAAACTCGACGAAATATCCCTTGAGGTAACAGAGTTTGGACTACTTGATAACAGATCTGATTGTAAGGCCACTAAGTAGATCTGAAGAAATAATACAGCGGTAACAGGATCAGGACTTACTACTTGAAGGCGCATCTCAACGCTTTACGTCAGCTCCAAGAACTCTATTGGTTTCTTCTTTACATAGCTTTGAGATATTGTGCAATTAATGTTTGTATATTAGGTTAATGTTAATTTAGTGATATTTATAAATTATGCCAAATAACTATAATATAAGAAATAGTAAAACAAGTGAGGTATTATTTAATAATAGAGATATTACTGATACTGATTCTGATAGTGATAGTAGCGATATGGCACAAAATTATTCCATGACAAAAGAAGATTATGGCCATTTGCCATACTATAATGGTGATCCGACCCAATTAATTGCATTTTTAAAACCATTAGAAATCATTTATAATAATGTTTGTAGCAAAGGAATTGCCTATAAGGCACAAAACGAAAATAAATTAATTCCCCTTTAATTAAATTAATTTATCCCACCCAACAATTATGTATGTACGAAGATTTTACAACCATTGAACAGTTAAAAACACATTTAATTAATAACTTTAGAGCTCGAGAACAACGTTACACTTGCAACATGAAGTGTCCCAAATAAGGATGTACATTATTATTATTTATTGTTGTTTAGGGGCAAAGAAACATCTTGGGTTATTTATGCCCGGTTGTACTGTACATTTTTATTTTCATTGAAGTTTTGTTTATTTTACTTGCCAATTTCACTCTTTACAATTTAGTGTTACAGTAACAATGTTGGATAGTGTGTGGTTACATTTTTGATAGTATAATTTGTTAATTTTGTGTAAATAACATATATTTACAGCCACAAGGCAAACAGTGGCAGGTTGTTAATAAGATATTATTCTAAGCTTATAAGTCATAAATTTAGTTATTTAGATCGTATCCATTTTTTTTTTTTTTTTTTAAACGTATTCAAAGTTTTTCTTTTGTAGCAACCGTTACATTTTTTTTTTCTATTTTAGTCATGTTTATAATTTTTTTTTTCTAATTTGTCTTTTCTAGTATTTTTTTGTATTTTTTTTAATAATTTTTTTTTTCTTTTTATTATTTTTTTTTTAATTTTTTTTATATATATATATATATATATATATATATATATTTTATATCTCTTTGTATATTCTCACTTCCTTCAGAAACAGAAAAACCCTATCCAGCACCTCGGTGCTATCTCCCAAGGCCAACTCTACTCTGTTTGGGATGTTTTGCTTCTCGAGCACCTGCCTATGGGTGGGACATTCCTCAAAGATATGCGAGACCGTGAGTGTTTGGTTACAATATCTGCAGGATGGCCTTTCTTCTTTAGTCATTAGGTAACCGTGGGTTAGTATGCCCTATCCTCAGTCTGCACATAACCACTTCCTCTCTTCGCCAAGATCTGTAGGATGACCTCCAAGCTGTTGCTCCTTGCTTAATCGTTTTTAGTTTGTTATTCGTTACTTCGCTCCACATGCATTCCCAGTTTTGTTTTATGATTTCTTGTAATGGGCGGAATATTTCTTTGGCGCTAAGTGCACAGGGTATACTTTCTGGAAGGTTGTGAGCTTCCCTGGCAGCTTCATCTGCTTTCTCATTTCCTCTAATTCCTATGTGGCTAGGTACCCAAATGAAGGTGACATTTTTTTTTAATTCGTTCAATGTGTAAATATTTCTAAATATCTTTTGTACTAAGGGGTTGTCGGTGTATATATTGCTTAGGATTTTTAACGAGCTCATTGAGTCTGTACAGATGATGATTGTGTTCGATGGTAGCTGGATGGCGTAATGTAGTGCTAGGGCTATGGCTGTTAATTCGGCT
This sequence comes from Aelia acuminata, assembly GCA_911387785.2. Lineage (NCBI taxonomy): Eukaryota > Metazoa > Arthropoda > Insecta > Hemiptera > Pentatomidae > Aelia > Aelia acuminata. The sequence continues at coordinate 71,789,618 of OU426978.1, read as the reverse complement.
GAGAACACACTGCAGTGTTTGTATTTCTTTGTAGTTAAACAGTCCCAGAAAGCACAGGCGCACGAGTTTTCAAGTTTTGAGCCGTCAGTGTAAATGACCCATGAGTTGGGATGTGCCTCTATCAATTCATGGAACTTTGCTCGAATCTCCTGTACGATAAAACTTGGTTTTGATTTTTTAATGATAAGGGACATTTGTATATTTATGCAAAAGCTTGGGGCTATCCATGGTGGATTTACTGAAGGTTCTGGTGTCTGGCTGCTGATATTGCGGATATCTTCTATTAAAGCTCTTGTTCGGACTGCTAAAGGTTGAGGTGCTCTCGGTTTTCTATTGAATAACTGTAGATGTTTGTGGTTAAATAGGTGCTGATAGGTGGGATGGTCCGGTTGTAGAGATACTTTTGCAAGATATTTTGCTGCAAGCTTTTGACGTCTGAACAGTAGAGGAGGTGTTCCTGTTTCTGCACAGAGGCTTAATATGGGACTGGATCTGAAGGCTCCTGTGACAAGTCGCAATCCACTGTAGTGTACTGAATCCAGTTTGGCAAGGTCGCAGAGCTGTGCGGATCCATAAGCAAGGCAGCCATAGTCTCTTGGATAAAATCAGACTTTTGTAAATGGTCATTAGTGAATGACGATCAGCACCCCATTTGTATTTGAGAGAACCTTAAGTATCTTCAACTTTCGTGCTGACCTATTCTTCAACTCATTTATATGGTCTTTCCATGTTAGCTTAGAGTCTAATTTAAGTCCAAGAAACCTAATATTCTCACAGAAGTCTATGGGGTGTCCATTCAGCAGGATTGTTGGAGCTTCTGCGTAAGTTCTTTGTCTTTTAAAGAACACTCCTTTAGTCTTCTCTCTTGAAAAGGCTAGTCCACTTTTTTCTGACCACTTTTGGAGTTTATTTACGGCTGTTTGGAGGCATCTTTGAATGAAAATCAAACTATAAGAACGGCATGTTATGGCAAAATCGTCTACGAATAAGTACCCTTTTACATTTTGATTTAGGCATTGTGTGATGTCATCAATTGCTATATCGAAAAGGGTAGTACTTAATACGGATCCTTGTGGAACACCTAATGTTTGTGATTTTTTTACGGAGAGTTGTCCCCCTATTGCAACTTGGAAGTATCTTTGGCCTAGGAATGATTGTATAAATAGTGGGAGGTTTCCTTCGAAACCCCATATTAGTAGCTTTTCGAGAATGCCATACCTCCAGGCAGTATCATAAGCCTTATTGATATTAAAGAATATCCCGACGCATTTCTGACCGTTGATTAATCCATCCTGTATTTCCGTATCGAGACGTACTAGGTTGTCAGTTGTACTCCTTTTTTTCCGGAAACCACACTGCCACGAATTCCTTATCCCTTCCTGATCCAGTACCCACTGCAGTCTTTTAGCTACCATTCTTTCCATTTCCTTGCAAAGACAATTTGTGAGGGAGACTGGGCGATAACTTCCAATCAGGTTTTGTGGTTTGCCAGTTTTCACTATTGGAATAATAATGGATTCTCTCCACTTCTCAGGTAGGTATCCAGTTTGCCAGATGAGATTGTAAAGTTTTAATAGGGTTGCCAGAGTCCCAGGTGGTAGGTTCTTGATCATATCGTATGTTATTTGGTCTGGACCAGGTGAGGTTCCCTTCAGTTTTGAGAGGACTAGTTTCAGTTCAGTCATTGTAAATGGTTTATTGTAAGATTTGCTGCTATCTCTATGGAAATAGACCGGGGTCTTTAAGGATGTACAGAAATGAACATCCTATTGAAACATCAACAGAATTTTGCCGTACCAAATTCTGATCCAGAACCGAATTATGGCTAACAATGATATTGTCAACAAAGAACAAGAAATAAGATCCCAAAAAAGACAAATAATAGACCATGTTCATAAAAATTTGCCCCCAGACTTAAAGATACCCTTAATCAGGTAATCATACGTGACTTAATAGATATGAAAAATAGTATATACTGGGTGTCCCGAATTTAAATGGCAAAACTTCAGGAACTTACAGGGGATCGAAAAACTAAGACAAAAAGTCCTTTAGAGATTTGCAGATCATTGGAAATAATATATAAAGGAGCTGTACTTCCAGTTATGACCTATGCTGCACCAGTGTGGGCTTCAGCACTGGAAAAGAAGTACAATAGAGAAAAGCTTAGAAGGGTCCAAAGGCTAATACTGTTGAGGATGATAAAGGGCTTTCGAACTATCTCCTTTGAGGCAACTTGAGTGCTAGCAAATTCCATTCCGATAGATCTATTAGTCAATGAGGTGATAGAAAAATATGAAACAAAGTCTATGAGTTACGAAGGTCAATTTGGACCTCACTTGACAATAGATAAAATTCCAAATCCAGATTACATAATACACCCGGCATTATCGATGTGCTGCATCCTAGAAAGCTCTCCGATTGATTGCAATATACAATACAGGATATATACAGATGGAAGTAAAATAGGAGAAGATACAGGCTGTGCATTTGTAGTTTACAAAGATAGAATGGAACTTCTTCATACTGGACAGTTCAAACTTGCAGACTGGTGCACCAGTAATCAAGCTGAATTACGGTGGCTATTAGAACAGGTAGAGCAAGATAATCGAACTGCAACTATATATACCGACAGTCAAGTGTCAGTAGATATAATTAGAGGTGGAAGAGCCATAAGTGACACAGTGCATGATATCATTTGCTTATTTAGTCAACTTACTTTGAATCAATGGAAAGTTAACTTAAAATGGATCAAGGCACATGCAGGAAATATAGGCAACGAGGAAGCGGATAGACAAGCAAAAGAGGCAGCCAATAACCCATTATTAGCGGTGAAATATGCAAAGGCTCGGATGTCTTATATTCAACAGGTAATAAGACAAGCTACCATAATTAAATGGGAAAATAGGTGGAAAATGTCTACTAACGGTAGTCATACCAAAACGTTTTTCCTCTCTATTAAAGATAGATCCAAAACAGATCTACAAATAACTTACAAAACCACGCAGGTATATAGTGGACATGGGAAGAATGGGGCCTACCTATATAGATTTGGTCTAAAAGAAGATGCAAGGTGTCACTGTGGATTGGGAGATCAGAAGTGGAAACATATAATATATGAATGCCCGACTTTTGAAGCAAAAAGAACTAGGTTAATCAGGGAAGTCTTAACATCTGGAATCGCTTGGTCACCTGATCTTCACCAACTAGCCACAAGATTTGCTGAAGCATTCAACTCCTTCATCTCATCGATGGACTTTAGTGTGATATAATCCTAGAAAGCATTGTAAATACTGCAGTTATACTTAAGTAAATATTCAATTAAGGAATAAGATTGAATGTAAAGTGATGAACAGCAACTGTCTTGAACTACAGATTATTAATTTTTTTTTTATTTTCTGTACTGATTTCTATGTATATAGTAAGAATTGTATGAGCAACACATGCAATCATTTAATGGAAACATGTGGTTAATAAACTCTTCTAGGGTTACTAGAGAGAGAAAAAAAAAAAAACGCACACACTTAAACACGCACGCACAGACCATTTCGCGGGACTTGGTCATTTGGATTCAGGGGACCTCAATACGTGTATTTCCGTTGAAAACCGGAAGTCGAAATTTTTCACGATCGCAATACTTCCCCTTTCATATAAAGGTAAGTGAAAATAAAAAATACATGTTTACTGCAACATCAAGAGTGTGACACTAGGTGGTAATGACATTTCAGTAGCTTAAGTATTTATAAAATCATATTATTCAGTAATATTTTCATTTTTAATCTTTTATTTTGAAGAAATATATCTTCACCGTATATCAATGGAAAAAAAAATCAGGTTAGGCTTAAATATTTATGTAAAAGTTGTAATGGACTAAAACTTGCCTAATGGCTAAAAGGGGGTGATCAAAATATCTTGTTATTTACTTATGCGGCCACCATATTGGAGCGCCTAATCCGATATAGAACTATCCAAAAAAGATTTTAACGGGTCCAACCCGGAAAAAGTTCTCTACATGATGCAAAAGGTTTCGTTCCGATTGGTCCATCCATCTCGGAGTAATCGGTGAACATAATATGTAGAAAAAAAATCTGGTGTGATGCGCACATCACACAGCTTCCATTTACAAACCTACTTGGATTAAAAACCAATGGTTTACTTTATTAATGGTATGCTTTTTGCTTTTGTATAGCAACATTCATTTCTACCATAGTAAATGGTTCGTCAAAGGGCTCCAATTTTTCTCCAAGTAGGTTGCTGGGAATCTTGTTTCAGGATCTTTTCTTTTGGGTTTAACATTACTAATGGCACAGTAGTGCTTACAGAAAGGTCGAGCTATGTCTTCCTCACTTGTAAGAAACGTTGGTCTTGCCTGGATGTGGTTATTTGAGAGGATTTTATCATTATTTAATTTTGAAAGGAACATGTGTGCTTTAATTGCGTGTTTCCTGAAGTCCAGTTTTTCGAGAAAGGATTTATATACCAACTTGCTGGGAATCTTGTTTCAGGATCTTTTCTTTTGGGTTTAACATTACTAATGGCACAGTAGTGCTTACAGAAAGGTCGAGCTATGTCTTCCTCACTTGTAAGAAACGTTGGTCTTGCCTGGATGTGGTTATTTGAGAGGATTTTATCATTATTTAATTTTGAAAGGAACATGTGTGCTTTAATTGCGTGTTTCCTGAAGTCCAGTTTTTCGAGAAAGGATTTATATACCAACTTTTTTGACAGTCTTACAGCTCGCTTTAGTTCAGCAGTTTTTTGCTTGAGCTCTGTTCTGTTGTTCATTTTTCCAGTCATTACTACTTTTTCTAGGGCTTGGTCATGTTCTTTTTTAAGGTTTTCAAATAATAATAATCTAATAACTGGTCTTCTTTAAACTAATTAATTAATTTTATATTATAATGAACTTTATTTCTTTTAGTGTTCAAAACACTGTATACAATTTTGACAATTGGATGATATACTTTGAGGACATTATAAAACATATTTAAAGTTATGCCTATATTTCGGAATTAAAAATATAACAATAATACAAACAATAATATTAAACAATCTGACAATAGTGATGTGGTCTTATTATTTAACAGTCCATGCAGTGATGCTTCTTATACCTGGAAAAAAAAAAATCTTAATTATTGCATGTAATCACTGTCGAAGTCATTAAGACAAACAACTAATAAAGACAATGAAACAACAAAATCACTCTGAAATTTTTATGTTTAACCTATATATAATAGTTTAACTTAATTTAGATTTTAGAAAATAATTCAACATCAGCAAAGATAATTAATTTGTAAGAAATATTGATACAGATAAAAAAAAATCATTACAGAGTTAATAGGAGAGTAGTGTGATGTTATCGATCAACGATCGATTAGTATTACATTAATGCTAAACACATATTTTATTTTATCAGAAAAAAAGTCCAGTAGTGTTCAGATCATTGTTCTGTCAAGTACAATATATATTCTTTACATTCCAACATACATTCGCCATTTATTAATAAATGCTTTGCAATTTGGCACTGTGGGTATGGCGAGAAGAAGGCAAGGGAAGAAAACCAAAAATGACACCTATGAGCGTTCGACTAGTCAATCTCTTAATGATCATTCGCCGGTCTCCACTTTCTGCAGGTAAACTTTAATTTTATGCCATTTAATCCAGATGACAATGAATGTGAATAATACATCCAGCATTTTGAAATTGAACTAGACATACATGGATCGATTACATGGTATCGATTCTGAAACAATTAAAAAAAATCCATTATTGTCAAAAATTGGACCAGGCCCTTTCAAATGATTGGCTGACCACTTCAAACATTCTAGATATAACATTCAAACATAAACATTCTAGATAGACGCAGCATTAGTGAGAGTGTTATCGCTCATACTGCACACTTGATGAGTGGGCCACCTTTGGCCACCGCTTTATACGAGAGGGCGAATCAGCAGATTATTGACATTAGTAAACTTCTTTCATTGGCTGGTCGCTGTCAGTTCGGCTCTCCTCTGAAAGAAAGGCGCAGGGACCAGTTACTATTAACTGCTGTCTAAACTGACACTCCTGGGAGGGTGACGGCCAGTCGAAACCCTTAGACTAGCTGCTGCAACTCTCCAAAAACAAGAGATAACTTGACTGAATATAAATTTAAAATAAAAAGTTTGAACACTAGAGTAGTTATGAAAAAGAAGTTGGTTTGATTAATATGAATGATCAGGGGGGAAAAACCACGGTAGTCAACTTTTTGTTGATTTGAAACAAGTGTAGTACCATCTGATAGTATAGGAAATGTACTTTCTTTGTATACTTGTTACAGGACAAGTTACAGTCGAGAAAAAAAATGATATTCCACATAAAATCGATAGTTTAAGATCTATACAAGGGGGGGAAACAGCTGAAGTCCTGAGCATCGGGGAAAGATTAACAGTAGTCCATTTCTGTGGTGTTTGTTAGTGGATGAATGTTATCAATATTTATAGTGCATTCAGAAATCTATTATGGAACAAAAGTTTCTAAACTAAAATATAATAAATTAAAGATTATCTTATACCAATTTTTTTCATACTTTAAATGCTTTAAATAATTTGAGCATCACCTATTTACTCTCTAAAGTAAAAATATTTTTTATTGTTAAATAAAAGTTTTTATTTTCATCAGTGATAAAACGGGAAATGAAATTTTGGCTGTCACATCATGGGCATGTACAAATACTCAGTTTTATCAAAATAGTTACAGCCGTTTTTGAGGAAAAAAAAAAAAAGAAGTGAAAATTAGAAAAAATGTATTCAATAAAGTGCCCCCTCCGTCACATAGCGGGCATATAAATACATCAAACTGGGTGATTTGGACTCAGGGGACCCCAAAACATGTATTTCCATTGAAAACTCAGAAGTCGAAATTTTTCACGATCGCATTACTTTCCCTTCCTATATATTCCATATATAGGTAAGTGAAAGTAAAAAGGATTAACATTATCTCCTCATATTACACTAGAACACAATTATTACATAAAATAAAATATCTGGTTCTATTAATTATAATTTGTTACTTGACAACTTTAAAAAAAATACTTACACAGAAATATTTGATGGTCACCTGATTCGAAATAATAACTTCCTCTGCATCTTATAGGTGAATTCACCTTTTTTTACAAGTGTATGAATTACTTTTCTTATACAATGTTCTGGGTATCTCTAAAAATAACCAATTATAATACTTAATAATTATGTAACTCTTAAGAAAATAAAACATATTCATAAAAAAATTTAAAATATACTTTTAAAATCATTAATTTTTCCTAAAAGAATATACTGACACCTGAAAAATATTTATAAGCCCATTTTAATAAGATCAATAAATGTTATTATGATCAATATTTTGAATTATCTGATAATTTACAGATTGAATAATAAACAAATTTTATTTCCTATAGACTTATTAATAATCTCAATAAGCTAAATACTAATAAGCCCGTTTTAATAAGATTAATAGATTTTTATTTTTAAATTACCTAAAAATTCAAACATGGAATAATGAACTGATTTTATTTCCTATATAAACAAATAAATATATGACATAAATGTAGATTTACTAAAAGTGAGTTTGTTACTAGTATCGCTATGTTATTTATAAGTAGCCAATATGGCACCATTTAGTAAGGACCACAATAACTACTGATAAGGAATCTTTTGTTGGATAAGGAATTGATAACTATCAATTTCCACAGTTTTAGAACACGAAGATCCAAATAATACTGGATTCTTATTACAACAACTATTAGAGAAATTCTTTGAACAGAATGTCAGCCTGCTTTATTTGGCTATCGATTTCAAATTGTACAATTCAGAGACAAAAGATGCAGTTTTAAGCATCCATGAGATAGTAGGTAATGTATAGCTTTGAAAGCACAGGTAAAGATTAAGAATATCCGATCTAATGAATTTCCGATTATGCATGGTTAAGCATAATATGCTATCGATGTGATCCAAAAGATGCAAACAACCCATCCTGTCAAATTCTCTGCAGGAGTTTCGAACAGCTGCACCAACAATTGGCTTGAATGTCAATATTGTAAAAAAAGTACATGAAAAGTTTGAGATGTCAAAGATGTATAGAACATGTAATAAAGAACAACGGCCATTTTTATTTAAGCTCGTTATTTTAACGGACCTGTTTAACAAAATCTGATATTACAAGATGTTCTGAAATCCTAGAACCAACAGAAAATCTGCTTTTCAACTGTTTTTCAATCCTACGAAACATTTCATAATCATCTTCAGTAGCAAATTCATCACTACCTGGATAAAAAAAAGATAAATTAGAAACAATTTTATTTTTAATAATTTTTTTTTTTATATTAAGAATTATTATAAACCATTTTCATATTAAAATAATACCTGCCAAAACTCCAGTATTAGCAGCTTCTAAAGTTGATACTTGAAAAAGTCTCAAAGCTTCATCAACATGCTTTTCAAGAGCAAATGGTTGAAGCTCCATTTTAGCAAGAGCTTCAGCAGTACGGATGATAGCTTCAAGTTGCCTATTCAATGTAATGGACATTTTAAAGCAAGGAGATAAATCTGTAGTATACCATATATATTGCCAGCCTAAAGGTGATATTTCAGAAGTAATTTAAAAAAAAAAAAAAAAATTAAGAAGAAAAATTCAGCATTAAACTAGTGGGACCATGTAAATTACTTCCTACAGTATTTTTATGCTCTCCTATTTTTGTCATGCATATGGTCACACTAGATTGATAGAGAATTTTCTTCTTAATTCTATTCCCTAAAAAGCAACTGAAACAAAATACTGTTTGAGAGCTATCACATTTAGGCCAATGATATGTTAACTCTAATTTTTATTAATGTATTAACATTGATTATTCTGTTGACTGGAAGTGATCTTTTATATTGTAACAATGATTAATATCACTGGACCTTAGTGAAAATAAACTTATTATTATAAATCTGGAAAGATTAATGTTAAAGCCCTAGTAAATTCTAATTATAATTGTTTTCTCTAATGTCAATGACTTTTCCCATTAAAAGCAGGCCCTTTTATTTGTTATTAATAGTATTTTTTTCCTTTTTTTTAATTTTGTATAATCTTTATCTTCTTTATCCTGTAATCTTTAGAACTTAAGACATTTTTTTAAATTATGTATAATGTTAATCAAATTGTAAGTAGTGTATTTTAATTTAAAACTAGCTGTATATACCGGTTTCACCCGGAGAATTTCATTTTTTATATCTATAAAATCTATAAACTGAGACTTTTATCGACTCAAATGGTCGATTTTGTAAAAACCAATGTAAAGCGAGATCAAAACGATTATTATAACAATAAAGAATATACCTACCCAGAGATCGGCTGAAGTTATGCAATTTTAATATGGACAGGTGTTCGCACCTGATCTGAAAGAACCGCTGAGCGAAATTTGGAGAATTTAGGACAAACGGTGTGGATTTCTATAAGGAACAAACAGAATTTCATCTTTATATACATAGATTACCTATAGCTGTATATCACGGTTTCACACGGGGAATTTCATTTTTCTAAAGAAACGGTCGATTTTGTAAAAAAAAAAAAAAAAAAAAAAAAAAAAACATTGTAAAGTGAGATCATTATGATTTTTATAACAATAAAGAATATCAGCTGATGATTTGCTGAAGTTATGCAATTTTAATATGGACAGGTGTTCGCACCTGGTATCAAAGAACCACTGAGCAAAATTTGAGAATAAAGAATATCAGGTAAAGATCGTGTCATTAGTGCTTGGTTGTTGCTTGGGGAACGACACTCACCACTGTTACCAACCGTTCCCTCACCCACCTCATCTCAAATATCACCATCGTTTGGAGCATTCTATCATTTAGATGCATCTCATGATGATAGCTGAGGATATATAAAGAAGGCGGATTGTTCAACACCACTTTTATATAAGGTACCTTTTATATACTTCTTTCATCTGAATCTACAAGCATAGAAAAACCTCATCCTTTTTTCTCTCACTGATGAACATTTTTTTATTTATTTTCTCTGTGTACATAAGGTTAGATTTTTTTTTAAGAAGTTTGTTTATCTTTCTTCTTTAATTTTAAATTCGTAGAAATTTAAGTTAATTTACTTTACTTTTTTTTTTCTGTACTTTCTTAAGCACTTGTATTATAATTTTTGGGTTTAATGTTATTTATAAGTTTTAATCTTTCTCAATATATACATTTGTTAATATTTGGAAGGCCCTTCTATTTTATCTATTACCTTTATTGATTTTATTCCTACAGGCATACAGGCACCCACCTTACCCACCACCACCACACATTCTATACAGTCCACTTACTCAGCTTTTCCCGCTAGGAGAGGAAGACTTAAAATCTCACCAGGGAACGTTTGCGTTTTAATTGCGAAACATCCCCGTCCCCAACAATTAAGTTTATATTATTTTCTATTGTATCGTGAAACAAAAAAAAAAAAAAAAAAAAAAAATCTGGTAAGATGCGCGCAACACAACTTTCACTTATCAACTTATTAGTTAGATTAGAAATTGAAGTGTTTTTTTAATTTCCATTTCTCAGTCACGTATTTTTCCACACTCGTTTCTTATTTTCTCTGTAAAGTACACTAATTGTTTTTTATTATTAAATAAAAGTTCTTACTTGCGATAATTCAGCAATGCAAGCATAATATTCCAAGTTGTCTGATTTTATAATTCTCTATGTAATTGTTGAAAATTTCATTTAGTTACCATGAAACAAATCATTTCCATTAAATGAACAGAACGGCTTTAATTATAAACAATGTTCTGTCTTTAAAGGCAAACTCCGCATGCTTGGGCTCAACGTGTTTTTTGAGTTGACGGAATATTTTTCTTTTTTTCTCCGGTATATGTTTATTTGATTTTTTTCATATTTCATATTTAGCCCTTTCTTACAAGAGACAGATAATTTCTTCACATAAACAAATACAAAAGTACATGATAGGAAAACAAAAAACGGCCCCTTCTCCATTTAAGCCCCCTCAGAACATTTTAATACTGATAAAGTTTCCGTGATATTAAAGAAGACTTGATTTTCATTAAGCATGACAAATTTAATCAAAATTGTTAAGGCCTTTTTTGAAAAAATCGAAAAAAAAACCATAAAAATTAAACAAAATTCTTTAAATAAAGTTCCCCCTCCGTTTGACCAATTTTGATGAAATGTTTGCTGTCACATCGCGGGCATATATATACAACAAATACCCAATTTCAGGTTCGTATGGCTTATAGTTTTTGAGCTAGTCTGTTCACACACACACAGACCATTTTGCGGGACTTGGTTATTTTGACTCAAGGGACCCTAAATGTATTTCCGTTGAAAACCGGGAGTCGAAATCTTTCACAACCGCAATACTTACCATTACTATATATAGGGGAGAGCGGGGTTGGTTGGCATAGGGGGTATGTTGGCCATTGGCTTATAGTTTCCGTCACACCTATTGTGAAGGCCCTGGCAGCCATCTTTCATATGATATCTCCTGTGGGGTTAGTTGGCTTTCTTCAACTGGGGTTTGTTTGCGCAGTAGCAATTCACAAAAGCAAGGTAAACATAAACAAAGGTGAAACTACCAATTGTCTTTAGTTCCAGCAAGGAGGATGAGAGCAATTTTTCTTATGCAGAAAGTGACGACAGTCTAAACTTCTACCTTCTTTTATTGTCATTCTATTTTCCCTTAAAAGCTGTTAAAAACCAATTCATAATTATTGTACTATTAAAGTGCAGCTTTTAATAACAATAATATGTATCAGGCAGTACTTGAATGAGATGGCTAAACAACTCCACCTGCCACACATAGGGGGTTAATTGGCATACTCTGGATTGACGAATTCTTCAATTTTCTATGATCTTAGTATTAAATATTATATGGTGAAAAAATTACTTGAAGTACTCTAATACTTGGAGTTTACAGTGGTATCAGCACTATTGGGATTATATTAACAGGAACGACTCAACAATCAAAAAAGTGAAAACTGTTGCCAACCAACCCCGCTCTCCCCTATCATATATAGGTAAGTGAAAGTAAAAACATAATTTTAAAAAGTTCTGGACTTGTTGGAACGAACTAACAGTTGGAACAAACTGGTCCAGTAGCATCTACACTTAATAAAACTTCTTTTATTCTTCAGACTAAATATAAGGAGTGAAGGACAGCAGTGTTAGTCTTGTTCTGAAGCTCAAGTCATATGGTTATTTTTGTGTTGCTGTGTAGTTACAAAGTGATACTTTTTCAGGCCTATTTAATTATTTTTGTTTTCATAGTTTGTGTGACATTGTAAAGTCTTATTTTCGTTCAATAAAAATTATTTCAACTCACAAAATGTAACACTATTTTATGTAATATAGGTATTGGAATATTACAAATGTGTCAGAGATCAGTGAGGTTAAGATCGTACAGCAGTCACCATAGCAGCCTTAATCCTGGACACAAAATTTTATAAACAAACTTTGTTTTAATCCAAATGATGCTCTGAGGAGAGACTCTTCACCTAATTTAATGTTTAATGCATTGCACATTATCTAACATCCATCATTCAAAGGGATTGTGTTCTGCGGAAGTGATAATAACCTTCTAATAAAGAAAACAAATAATTTTTCAACTTTATCGAACCGCCTAAAACCCCAGACCTGGGCAGCATAAGAGAGAATAGCTCGGCTGACCGCGTTGTAAACAACAAGTTTTGATGTTAGAGGCAATTTATTATTTTTGAAAAAATTGTTATAAGTAGAATAAATGCTGAAACTGGAGGCACTCAACCTTTTCGTCAAAATGCTGATTAAGTGATAATTTAGAGGTTAGTGTAGTGCCCAGATACCTATATTCATTTACTACTGATATGCTCTCTCCATCCAGTCGCCATCGCTCGTTTCTTGCCAACCTACCCCCATTTCTAAAAACAACAATTTGCGATTTCTTTAGGTTGATAGTCAGATTCCAACTTTTACAGTATTCACTAAACCTATTTATCATTTCTTGGAGTATTAAGGGATGTTCTGCCATAAAAACAATGTCGTCTGCGTACATCAAGCATCGAATATTGATTCCACCTATACGTATCCCGCCCTCAATATACTCGTTAATATCATCGATAAAAAGTGAGAACATAAGTGGCGAAAGAAGACACCCCTGCTTTAAGCCCATTCTGTTGGTGAAATAATCAGTTACACCTTGAGATGTCCATACATAAGATTTAGTGTTATGATATAACCCTTGAAGAACATTAATAAATTTAGACGATATTCCTAGAGCATATAATTTATAATATAAGGCATTTCGGTCCAATGAGTCAAATGCTGATTTTAGGTCAATGAAAAAACAATATAGTTTGCCGCCCTTTACCGATGTTTTTATCTTAATAATGTTCATTAAGTTGAAAATATTATCAACAATGGAGTAGCCCGCTCTAAATCCCGCTTGGTATTCGCATAGTATATTATTGTTATTTACCCACTCTGTCAGCCTCTTAAGCATTAGTCCTGTAAACAGCTTTGCAATAGTATCAGAGAAGGCCACCCCCCTGTAATTACTCACAATGTTTTTGTCTCCCTTTTTGAACAATGGGAAAATTATTGAATTACCAAAACTAGCTGGTACATTAGCTGTTTCGTAAATATAATTAAATACGCCAAGTAATTTCTCTAAAAAATTTAGCGGACTATTTTTAAAAAATTCATATGGTACCCTATCCAGGCCCGGCGCTTTACCAGTTTTCGCTTTTTGAATTACATAATTTAGTTCACTCATAGTAAAGGAGTCATCTAGATAAGGGATTGAAATTAATGGTGCTGCATAACTGATCTGTTCCACATTAAGCGGTGGGTTCAATAAATCATTAAAATATTTTAGCCATTCCCTTGCTTCAATTTCAGCACTACCTATAAAACTAGAACATCTGAATTTTCTAATCAATTGCCAGAAACTTTTACCGTCATTTACTTCTTTAAATTTAGAATTGACTTCTAGATAATATTCTATCTTTTTAATTAAACATACTTGTTTATATTTTTTGTTCGTTAAAATATACATATCTTTTATGGTACCTAAATTTGTTTTCCTATACAAATTTAAAAGAGCGAAGGCGGTATTTCGTAATTTTTTACAATCTTTATCGAACCAGAATTTATTTGTTTTATATGTTTTAGACCTGTGACTATTAAAATTTTGGTTTCCAAGGTTTGCAGATTTTTTTATTAGTTTTATAAAAGTATTAATGGATTCCTGTGTATTATTAAGTTCCCAGTTTGTATCGTTTACTATACTTTCTAATTTTGATTTAAAATTAACATTATCCAACGGAGTCCAAACCAATTACGGCAGTAGTGGCAAAATATTATCTTCTTCATTATGAACATCCGATTGCATTATTAAATGAATCGGCATGTGATCCGAAAAATTTTGAGATCCAACCTTGAAATCTTTAACAAAATCAATTATAGTTGAAGATACAACACAAATATCATTAACTGAATATCCCGTGCCCCCTAAAAAAGTGAATTCCCCTTGTTGGTCGCTTGGGGTTCTCCCGTTTAAAATGATTAAATTTTGACAATCACAAGTTTCCAAGAACGTTTTCCCCTTTACTATTTATAACTTTATCCTTAGAGATTCTACGCATATTAAAAGGAAATTTTCCTTCGAACACCTCGGCTGGCATATTTTGTGACTCTCCAATTCTTACATTCATGTCCCCAATAAGAACAAATTTCAATAAATTATTATTCAAAAAATTTTCCACCACAGCAAACTCTTGATTCCAATTAGCCCCATTAATGTATAAAGGTAGAAAATGGATAACGTTATCACCTATTCTGCATTTAACTAAAATAAAATTTTCTATTATAACAAAATCAAATTCATTACTCATTATAAGTTTCGACTTTATTCCGTATAACATACCACCCTTTGCTCTACCGAATTTACTTTCTTTATAAGCATTAACCCATTTCAATTTATACCCCATAAAATACTTTTCAAAACAAACATAGTCTTTTCCTTCTAAATGGGTCTCTAACAGACAGAATACATCATAACTATTTACAAAATTATAAAAATCTATATTATTCACCTTATTTTCAATACCAGCGACATTATAACACAGAACTGAACAAACATTATTTTTCACCATCTTAACACATTGGTTTGGGGTCTTTTCATATCTCAGTTTTTTGAACTTGATGCTGCTTTTAATTCATCATATTTCTTCAATAAATTGGCAACCAGGTACACATCTTCTTCTCTCGCTGAGCTGACTCCTTTTTCTTGATCCCAGAAGAATTTTTTTTTTTTAAACAACATATATCCATCCCTTATTAAAACTCTTTCATTTTTATCTACCTCCATTATCATCTTCTTTACTTCAAATAATTTTTTCCTGCTCTGTCGATCCTGGTAAATTAGGTCTCTGTTTATCCAAATTCCTGTACCTTTAAACTTACGAGCCCCTCTCAAAACTGTATGCACCTCCGATTGTTTAACGAACTTCACTAATAAAGTCTTTCCATCAGCAAGAAGTTGCACTCTGTCAATAATTGGTTCTTTTATAATTGCAGATTTCTCAAATAAATCCCGTACGATCTTGTCCAGGTCGTCCCCTTCCTTAATACCTTGCAGTCTTGATATAATTAAATTTTTTTATTTTTGATCCTCTTTGCAAATATTCCAGATTTTTTTTCATTTTCTGATTCTCTTCTTTTAATTCAGCTATTTCTTTTTTTTAATAAACCCTGGTAATATTTAAATCATATTATTTTAACAAATAGATATAGGTGGCGGGATAGCCGAGTGGGCAAACACGTTAGAAAATACGTGTTGCCCATGGTAACGTATGATTGATAACCCAAAAATAGCAAGTTCAAAACTCGGAGCCTAGAAACATTCAATTATAATCGGCAATCCCCCACCCACTCCCCTGGCCCGGGAAACCCCGTATAGCCTAATAAAAAAAGGCGAGGAAGGGGAGGAACAAAAAATAAGACAATAAAACCAAAATGATATGAACCCATAATTAAAGATAAACACTCATAGAAAATATAAAAAAGAAATATAAGAAGTATGATTAGATCACATTCAAAATGAATATTATTTTCGTATTAACTGTCCTAGACAACATTATATTAGACACTGATGTGAAAAAAAATCCGAAAAGGTAAACATTATCAATATTAGTGCGCCCCCCCCCCCACCACTAAAATACGATATGAAAATTTGTTTTGAAGAACACAGTCCTCGATAATATTGGACTCCTGTGTGAAAACTTTTTTATGTGCCCCCCAAACTATTAAAATAGAATATGAATATTTTTTTCAAAAATAAGGGTACCGATAACATAGTATTGGATTCCTGTGTGAAAGAACTCCAAAAATCTAACTTTTTTAAAGTGCGCCCCCTCCCTCCACGGCTATTAAAATACAAAATGAATTTTTTCAAAAACAACGACCCCGATTACATAATATTGGACCCCCGTGTGAAAGAAATTGAAAAATCTAACTATTTTCCAATGCGCCCCCCCCCCCCACTAAAATACAAAATGAATATTTTTTCAAAAACACTGGCCCCGATAACATAATATTGGACCCCATAAGAACGAAATCGAAATTCAAGTTATTTTCTAGTGTAGTTAAGTTTTACTTTCTTTAAAAAGAAAGACTTCAGTGGATTAAATTCTTGTCTATGTTTATTTTTTGGTGATAAGGATGTTGGGAGCGGAGGTTTAAAAGAAAGATTTGGCCCTTGAACCTAAAGAACTAAATCCTTAAATTTTCACCCATTACGTCAGTTGACAAGGAAAGATCGTTCAACTAATACAAAACTTTACTTCCACCAGATCATTTTTTACTTACACTTACCTATATATGAAATATATAGTAAGAGAAAGTAATGCGATCCTGAAAAATTTTGACTTCCTGCTTTCCACGGAAATACACGTTTTGGGGTCCCCCGAGTCCAAATATCTAAGTCCCGCGAAGAGTGTGTGTGTGTGTGTGTGTGTGTGTGTGTGTGCGTGCGTGCGTGCGTGCGTGCGTGCGTGCGTGGGTGCGTGCGTGCGTGCGTGCGTGGGTGCGTGCGTGCGTGCGTGCGTGCGTGCGTGGGTGCGTGCGTGCGTGCGTGCGTGCGTGCGTGCCGTGCGTGCGTGCGTGTAACAGACTTGCTCAAAAACTTATTCATTCAGAGATTTATTCCCTAGTATTAAATTTATTTTTTATCTTATTTGCTAAAGCTACATGGTTAGTGATCATTGTAATCTTTATTATCACATTTTCACCAACATCTCAATATTACTTCACATTACCTTAGATAAGCTGTGTGGATTTTTATCACATTTTTCATATGTTGCTTTTATTATGGTTTGCTCCAATAACTATAGTCTTACATTTTTCAAAATTCTATAATTTTGCTATAGTTTTTATTTAATATACTTAATTTTGTTTAATGTAACACACACTATTGATGTTTCATTATATAATTTTTGTTATTGGATGGTTGGTTTTTTTCTCATTTAGCCCTGATGAGGACCTGAAATTTGGGTTGAAACGTTGGCAACAATAAAATATGTGATTCTTACATATCAGTGCTATTTATTTTGACCGTACCCCCAACCATTTCCTCTTCATTATATTGTAACACTTATGTGGGTTAAATAATTCTTATTAAAAGAAAAATAACAATATTCAATGCCACTCAAATTATGAGAACACAAATATTGAAACAAAAAATTAAGAAGTAATTAACAAAAATTACCACTTCGTAACACAGAGATAATCATAAGACTTGCACTTCAGAACAAGACAAACTCTCCAGTCCCATCGCTCCTTATATATAGTCTGGACTGGCATAGTTAGTATGTTCTGGCCAGGCATGGATGGTACTCAAACATCGTAGTCACAAACATGTACTATGACAGTTTGTTCCAACTGTTATTTCGTTCCAACAATAAGTATAGAACCATTCTAAACCATATGTTTTGTCTTTTATTTTTGTTTAATGCTACAATATCTACATTTAACTATCTTCCACCATCATTAAAAAGGCCAAGCCTTTTTACTTTCACTTACCTATATATGAAATATATAGTAAGTGGAAGTATTGCGATTGTGAAAAATTTCGACTTCCGGTTTTCAACGGAAATACACGTTTTGGGGTCCCCTGAGTCGAAATAACCAAGTCCCGCGAAATGGTGTGTGTGTGTGTGTGTGTGTGTGTGTGTGTGTGTGTGTGTGTGTGTGTGTGTGTGTGTGTGTGTGTGTGTGTGTGTGTGTGTGTGTGTGTGTGTGTGTGTGTGTGTGTGTGTGTGTGTGTGTGTGTGTGTGTGTGTGTGTGTGTGTGTGTGTGTGTGTGTGTGTGTGTGTGTGTGTGTGTGTGTGTGTGTGTGTGTGTGTGTGTGTGTGTGTGTGTGTGTGTGTGTGTGTGTGTGTGTGTGTGTGTGTGTGTGTGTGTGTGTGTGTGTGTGTGTGTGTGTGTGTGTGTGTGTGTGTGTGTGTGTGTGTGTGTGTGTGTGTGTGTGTGTGTGTGTGTGTGTGTGTGTGTGTGTGTGTGTGTGTGTGTGTGTGTGTGTGTGTGTGTGTGTGTGTGTGTGTGTGTGTGTGTGTGTGTGTGTGTGTGTGTGTGTGTGTGTGTGTGTGTGTGTGTGTGTGTGTGTGTGTGTGTGTGTGTGTGTGTGTGTGTGTGTGTGTGTGTGTGTGTGTGTGTGTGTGTGTGTGTGTGTGTGTGTGTGTGTGTGTGTGTGTGTGTGTGTGTGTGTGTGTGTGTGTGTGTGTGTGTGTGTGTGTGTGTGTGTGTGTGTGTGTGTGTGTGTGTGTGTGTGTGTGTGTGTGTGTGTGTGTGTGTGTGTGTGTGTGTGTGTGTGTGTGTGTGTGTGTGTGTGTGTGTGTGTGTGTGTGTGTGTGTGTGTGTGTGTGTGTGTGTGTGTGTGTGTGTGTGTGTGTGTGTGTGTGTGTGTGTGTGTGTGTGTGTGTGTGTGTGTGTGTGTGTGTGTGTGTGTGTGTGTGTGTGTGTGTGTGTGTGTGTGTGTGTGTGTGTGTGTGTGTGTGTGTGTGTGTGTGTGTGTGTGTGTGTGTGTGTGTGTGTGTGTGTGAACAGACTAGCTCAAAAACTATTAACGGTGCGAACCTGATATTGGGTATTTAGTGTATGTATATGCCCGCGATGTAACAGCAAAAATTTCTTCGAAATTGGTCAAAGGGTGGGGGTACTTTATTTAATAACTTTTTACGTTTTTTGAGATTTTCTCAAGAACGACTCTAACGATTTTGATTAAACTTAGTATTTGATGTATTGATGTGCCCGAGATATGACTGTAAAAATTTCATCAAAATTTATCAACTGGGGAGGGGACTTTACTTAATAAATTTTGTATCATTTTCATGTGTTTTTTTTATTTACTCAAAAACGGTTTTAAAGATTTTGATCAAACTGGGTATTTGACGTATGTATATGCCAAAGATGTGAAAGCCAACATTTCATCAAAATTGGTCAAATGGAGAGGGCACTTTATTTCATAACTTTTTTCCACTTTTTACCTTTTTTCGATTATCTCAAAAACGACTTTAATGATTTTGATAAAAATCGTCATGTTTGATGGAAATTAGGTGTTCAATAATGTCAGATAAGTTTTATCAGTATTAAAATTTTCTGAGGGGGCTTAAATGGGGAAGGGGCCTTTTTTGTTTTCCTATAAAATACCTTTGTTTTAGTTTATATTGAGAAATTAACTGTCTCTCATAACGCCTAAAAATAAGAAATCGCTAAATATGATATATGAAAAAAATCAAGTAAACAATTACAGGAGAAAAAAAGAAAAATATTCCGTCAACTCATAAAACACCTTGAGTTCACGCATACGGCGTACGCCTTTAATGACAAACCAATGCGTTATAATTAAAGATGTTATGTTCATTTAATGAAAATTATTTCTTTCATGGGAACTAAATGAAATATTCAACAAGTACATAGAGAATTATAAAATCAGACGACTTGGAGTATTATGCTTGCATTGCCGAATTATCACAAGTAAAAACTTGTATTTAATAATAAAAGAAATTAGTGTGGTTTTTTTTTTGAGCAAATGAAAACAAAAATGAGAAATGAATGAGGAAAAATGTATAACTTTGAGAAGTAGCAATTAACAAAACGCATTAATTTCTTATCAAAATAAGTTGGTAAGTGAAAGTTGTGTGTTGCGCGCACGCACCAGATTTTTTTTTTTTAATATTAATTACTTTAATGTGCACTTTTATTTGGTCTTGGTGATGCTTTAAGATGGCTAGTTAAGAGACACAAAGCTTGTATAACAGAAATTAAAAAAAAAAAAAAAAAAAATTGACACTATTTCACATGTAATTATGTGATTAGCATCAATTACATGTCTTTTAAAATATCTAATTATGTCAATCCCACCAGTGAAGTCTATCCTGATTCCCTCCACCATTTTATAAACCTACTAGTACTCTAATATCAACAGACTTGATATTAAAGATAATATTTAAAATAAACTCATAGTATGTAAAAATATGCAATAAATCCAAACGTATACAGAATAAAATAAATCTTACCTTACTGTAATAGGAATTGAAAGAGTTGTTTCAGGAGTCTTGTCTGATGACTGAATGCCACCTCTCATAAGAACATATCTCATTTTTAATTTTTCACCAGCTGATTGAGATAAACGAGGACCACAACGGCTAACAGAAAAATACAAAGTAGATATTATACAAGTACATTTATATGAATGAACACAAGAAATATTAATATGAAAAAATAGAATGTTCACTAATAAATAGATAGTAACTTACGTTCTACAATAATGTATATATTTTTTGAAGACTGATAAAGGAAGTTCTCCATCAGACACCTCTAAACTATTCTGTTCTGCAGTCATATGAACATTCATAATGTGCTTTGCTATAGTCTATAAGAGGAAAAAATAATAATATAAATATTCAACCTTACAATTAATGTTTATATATTACATAACAACAATTTGCAGTTGAGCATTAATGGTGATTGAACCAAACCATTATGATCCTTAGTCAAAAAAAAAATAATATAAAATATATATAGTTCACAACTTCAGACACATACTTTACGATTGCTAACTATATGACAGACAAAGATTTGAACTGATAGGAAACATAATACTGAAATGGGGTAACTGGCCAGAAATTGAACACGTACTATTTACTAAATTTAAGATAGATTTAATGAAATTCACAAAACAAATTGACTTTGACCGACTTACTGACAACAGAAGGGCAACCTGATATGCAAAGGGCTATATCTTGTTGTGCTTGTAGGCGATAAAAAAAAAAAAAACATATGGTTTTAAATCCCACACCGTTTGTTGGAACAAAATAAGTGGTTGGAACGAACTGTTTGGGTCTAGATCTTTCGAGCCTAGTCCACGCAGACGTGGAACTGTCCACGTTCTTCAGGAACATTCCAGGTCTCACCATTTACGATTATATATAAGGAGCAAGTGACTGAACAAGTTAGTCTAAGTCTGTGAAGCTCAAGTCATATGATTGTGCGTTATAATGTTATCATTTTTGTAACCTGCCGGGATATTTAAGTTGTGATAGGTGTTGTGGCATTGATAATTGTATATTTCTGTTTAATAAATATTCTTTAACCCACAGAAACGTTACAATATATTGTGATTATAGATTTATCTTTTGTGTTTTGTTTTCAGGATATGCTGATAGAGAATCAAATTCTGAACATTATGAGAGTTACAAAAAATAAAAGGCAGTTTTTCTTCAATTTCAACATGAAAATCAGGTAGATTTCAAGATTTGTCAACAGTGCACGCGATCTACTGCCATCTCAAAGTGGAACTAGTAGTTCCTTTTCACTGTCTGCTTCTCTCACCATTTTTCTTCTCTTTTTCTTTTGATTTCCTGGGTTCTCACTTCTGATGCTGTTTTCCTTCTTCGAGTCTTTTCTTTTCAGGTTTTCTCGGTTTTACCAAACTCTTTTCTGTGACTAGACATGTTTTAGTTTCAAATGTTCCTGTTTCATAGAAACCATAGACAACAAATGGGTCTCTAGCTAGTTGACTAAAGGATTTCAATACAAGAAAATGATCTGAAAATACATTAGCATGTTTGAATATTCGTAAAGTCCGTAGGTTGCTCTATGGGCCTCTTCCAATCATCATACGATCTATTCTATAACAGACTACTCCTTATAAATAGGTTTTCAGACCCTTCGAAATTAATGAGCCTTTGAACATTATCATTGGCACGCTTTCCATTCCTTAATATTCTTTTATATCACAATAACTGGCACATTAAGGCTTGTTGAGCTTCCTTGTTTGTCTTATTCTTATTTATCATGTCGCAGACAGCTTTTTCCAATACATCAAGAGAATAAGGGAATAATTACTTGTTTACATGAATGAAAATAATTACTTATTTAAATCCACTGTAGCAAGAAATTAATGAGCTTCCAACTTTGAAAATAAGTTTTTTCCACAATGAGAAGTACAATTGACATCAATTCGACAATTAATCAAGAAATGCGGAAACCACTTCAATCTCTTACCACTATGACATTGTAAATTTTAATAAGAAATTTAACTCCAATTGTTACCCTGTGATATAAAAGAGGTATACCCAAGCATATAAATTTCCATTCAAGTCATTTGTTGATTTGTTTATTGACTAAAGACCTGAAATTTTTTTAAATTTTCTTCTGTTCTATTAAAAATAGAGAAAAAAAGTTTCCTGGTTTTAGAAAGGAGAGAAGTATGTAGGTGGATACAGTATATAAAGAAAGAATAAAGAAAAAAAATTTATAATATATAATCTAAATTTTGTCAAGTATGTTATTACCATGTCTCTCTTCTGATTGTGTTCATCTTTTACAATAAATATCATATCAAACCGAGAAAGGATGGTAGGCATGAAATCTATATTGTCATCTCCTTTTGAATCATCCCATCGACCGTAAACAGAATTGGCAGCTGCAAGCACTGAACAGCGTGAATTCAAAGTAGTGGTAATTCCAGCCTGCAATTTGTAATATGTTTTACAACCGAGTAACTTAAAATAATATGAATATTACTAATAAGTTATTAATGTTCAACTCCTTTTCTTGAGACTCTTCAATTGATTTAAAATAAGGATCAGGGTGACCATTAATTGAGTCTTAAAACTTTATTTCAGCAGTAGTTTCGGCCATTCGGCCATCATCAATGCTACAAGGAACATCAAGGTTACCCATTAATTATAAAATAAATAAACGCCAACTTTTTTTATGTACTTGTATAAAATTAATCATAAAACCAAACAACAAAATTATTAAAATAACAATAAAATAACCATTCACCATTCACAGCAATAAGTTAATCTTTATGCTAAAAACATCCATAATTTACATACTCTTTATCAAACATAAGTACTAAAAACATTAAAAAATACCTGAAATGTGGCTGATATCCGCTATTTCATAAGTTAAAACTTTTTTCAAAAAAACCCAGTTAACGGTTTGTCATTAAAATTATTACAATTTAGGTATTTACAACCCAACCCCTGTCTCTCATATATACACTCAGTACAGTTATTGACACCCAACTTTAACTTAAAGAAATAAGTAAACAAGTCCTAATTTTATTTCAACATATACATGAATCTAATGTTTGAAGGGTCCTCTAAGTCATCTATGAAGTTAGTGTTTAGCAAACTAACCATAGGGAAGATTTCACAATTAAATCCAAAGGGTGTCAATAACTAGTTTTTGCACTTTTAACAATAAATATTGCCCTACGGTAAAACTACTGAACTTTTGACCCAAAAAACCTCTTGAGTCTTTAGAAGGATAGATAAAGAGGAGCTATAGGAAGTTTCAATTTGATCCCTTCATAAAAAATATTTTTTATAATTTCACCACAGAAATGTAGTCTTAAGGGTGTCAATAACTGTACGGTTTACCCTATAGCACTAGTATGAATCTTCTTCTTTAGCACTATTATGAATTTCTTCAAGTTTCTTGTCTGTATCAGAGTGGTACAATAAATTGTTTCTGAGCTAGTCTGTTCACACAAACTCGTTTCTCAGTAAGTCTGTTCACACACACTTGTTTCTCAGCTAGTCTGTTCACATACACTCGTTTCTCAGCTAGTCTGTTCACACACACTCGTTTCGCAGCTAGTCTGTTCACACACACTCGTTTCGCAGCTAGTCTGTTCACACACACTCGTTTCGCAGCTATTCTGTTCACACACACTCGTTTCGCAGCTATTCTGTTCACACAAACTCGTTTCTCAGCTAGTCTGTTCACACACACTCGTTTCGCTTAGCAGCTAGTCTGTTCACACACAAGCACATGCACGCATTGGAAATTGGACTCAGGAGACCCTTGTCTTGCTCTATGCGAAGACTGTAAAATATGTAATATGATTTGCTTGTAGTAGTGGTATGTTATGCAGGCACACATATCATACTACTTTTGCGAACACTGGTATTACCTAGAAGCTACGATAGGATAGAAAATAAAATATAGGTAAGTTAACACGTTAGGAGCGGCATTGGTACCCGGGGTCCGATACCTGAACTGAACAGGATACCCCTAAAATACGCCGCCACACCTAACGTGTTGAAGTACAATTTTTGTTGGAGGGATATAAAAACAAAAATCTAGTGCAATATGCACAACACAACTTTCGCTTACCAACTTACATTAGAAATTGACGTGTTTTGTTAAATGCCATTTCTCGAAGTCACATATTTATCCACATTCATTTACATATTTTTGTTTGTATTTGCAATCTAATGTGCACTAATTTTTTTTATTACTAAATTAAAGGTTTTACTTGCGATATTCGGCAATGCAAGCATAATACTCCAAGTCATCTGATTTTATAATGCTCTATGAAGTGAAATATGAAAACTTCATATAGTTACCATGAAACAAATAATTTCCATTAAATAAACAGAACGACTTTAATTAACAATGGTCTGTCGTTAAAGGCGTACTGCACATGGGAGGGCTCAACATGGTTTTTGAGTTAACAGAATATTTTTCTTTTTTTCTTCTGTATATGCTTACTTAATTTTTTTCATAAATCATATTTAGCCATTTCTTCTTTTTAGGCGGAACTTAATTTCTCCATATATACAAAAACAAAGATACTTTAAAGGAAAATGAAAAAGGCCCCTTCCCCATTTAAGCCCCCTTAGAACATTTTAATAATGATAAAGTTTATCTGATATTGAAGAAGACTTGATTTTCATTAAGCATGACAAATTTAATCAAAATCCTTAAAGCTGTTTTTGAGGAAAAAAAAAAAAAAAGTGAACGTTAGAAAAAAGTTATGAAATAAAGTGCCCCCTCCGTTTGATCAATTTTGATGAAATTTTTGCTATCACATCGCGGGCATATACCTACATCAAATACCCAGTTTTATCAAAATTGTTATGAGCCGTTTTTGAGAAAATAAAAAAAAAACATAAAAAGTTATGAATTAAGTACTCCCTCCATTTGACCAATTTTGATAAAAATTTTGCTGTCACATTGCGGGTAAATACACGCACGCACACACACAAATTTCACAGGACTTGGTTATTTGGACTCAGGGAACCCTAAAACGTGTATTTCCGTTGAAAACCCGAAGTTGAAATTTTTCACGATCGCAATACTTTACCTTACTATATATTTTATATATAGGTAAGTGAAAGTAAAAAGTAATAATAATTGTAAACATATACAAGGTAGAACCTTGTTTAAGCGTGCACACGATTAACAATGAGTACTATTGCACTAGTAAAAACAAATAATAAGAAAGTTATAATTTAAAATAAAAAGTAAATATTTCTCTAGATAAAGCCAAGGGATCAAGGCATAATTTCCTGTAAAATACAGAAAGATTTTTCCCTATTTTCTTTTACACCATAATTGTTTCAATCCAATTAAATAACATAATATCTGGGAGTGCATTAAGACTTTCCTAGGTGAAGATCACAGATCAAGACAAGGATATTAGGGTAAATATAGATGCATGAGGTACTGAAGATTGTCACGAGATGGTTACATCCATTCCAGATTTCATAAACGTTAATAAAAGGCAACATGTTCATATGATACGGTAAAATGTTTTATAATTCGTATTGTATTATTCTGAATGGCAAATTATAACAAATATATATGGTTTTTGCAGACATTATAGTTGACTCTTGATGAAATTAAAAAATATAAATATTTATAAAAGGAACATAAGTCATCTATTGACATGAGCTTATAACTAATTCAATACTAAAGTTTGTAAATTTAAATAACAATAACCTTTGCAATCGATATAGTCTGTTGTTCCATTGCCTCGTGAATAGCAACTCTATCATCTTCTCTCATTTTATCAAATTCATCAATGCAAACAACACCTCCATCAGCAAGGACCATAGCTCCTCCTTCCATTACAAAGGCACGCTTAAAAAATACATTGGGAAAAATTAATATCATGCAATAATCTTTGATTCCATCTTTATATTAAAAAAAAAAGAGCCAATGCCCAAAATAAGAACTGGATGTCCTTTAAAGAATATGAATAGTCGCATGTACTTTATATGCTATAGTAAATTTAAAGAGCTATCAAACTAAACAAATAATTTATTTTAAGTTGGACTTTGTTAATATGATGAATTTGCAGAATAACCTAAAATTGATTAAAATGAAATTCCAACATCAAGTAATCGACGTGGGTTTTTGTATTACTTAAAAACACAACTTATCTCCCTGCTAGCAAATTTTTTCTATGTGCTGCTATTATTAACCTTGTATGAATTAACAGATTATTATAGTTACCAAAACTGCATTTGGTCTGGATACGTTTGAATATTCGAATAAAAATTTTGATATCCAAGGTAAAAACAACATTCATCAACACATTGCCAAAATTGTGAATTCGGACCTGATTATATGAATGAATGAATAATGCTTTTATTTAAATAAATACAAAATTTATAACAAAAAATAAAAATAAAATAATCTTCAAAGCATAGACAATGGCAGTAAGCCGTCTGTCGAGTTGGCTACAGTTTAAATAGGATATAATTTAAATAAAATACAATATAAATAAAGTAAAATTTAAAAAATAAAATACAATTTAATTTAAAAAATAAAATACATTTTAAATAAAATAAAACGTAATTTATTTTTCTGTTAAAAATTAAAATTCTGAATCATAAAACGTCTGTATTTTACAATTTTACTTAAGTAAGCGGAAAGTTTTATCCAGTTTGGCCCGTTTAGTATATTTAATACTTCTTCCAAGGTCAATTTTTCCTTACCCATGTATACCTTTCTAAACTCCTTCAAAACAGGACATATTCCCAAAAAGTGATGGGTACCCTCCAGCAGGTTTAAATTACACATGGCACACGTGAATATTCTGTCGCTCCTCCATGGTTGGTAATTTAGTCCCAGCAATTCGCCTCTTGCTCTGAATATTAATGATTTTTGATATAAGCTCAGTGATTTGTTGCTTATATATTGTTTTGCCTGATCTATATCTAGTTTTTTATATAATGTGTGGAATTCGCTCTTTTTAACCATGCTTAGCATTTCAGCCTTAATTTCAACCTCAATTTTGTTTATTAAATGTTCCGAAAGTGGTGTTTTAAGAATTTCTCTATTGATTTCGATTTGGACAATGGAGGTTTTGCATGGGTTAGACATATTCCTCTGTTACATTTCACACAGGAATAGTTCGAGAGTCGACGTATCCCTGTTTCCACCGTGCAGTCACAACATCTTGACCTCTTGTGAGAGCGGGGTGGAGGTGATTTTGGACGATCATCAGCTGGAAGGAATCTTTTGAGGCGCATTTTCAAGTCTGTATGAAGGCCCGATGATTGCTGGCTCCTTCGCTGAAGTTGATGTGATTCAATAGTTAGTTCATGTGCTAACCCTCTGAGGAAACTTCTCCTGGCCATTGGGTCTAGTTGATTCCCAAGATGAATAACCATGGAATTGACCCCCCCCCCCCAGGTTCAACATGGTATAAAAAATTATCATAGGCCATCGCTGGGTATTTCTCTGAACGCTGTAGGTGGTGCAAATTAGGTCAGCAATGTCTACTCCATTTTTGTGAGCATTGTAAAATGTGATCAGCTCAGGTTTTGCTTGTTCTTCAGTGCTTTCATTTTTGCCTACGTATGAGACTTTCTGCCGTCTCAATTTATTAATCAGTTCGAAATCGGTGATGC
Source organism: Aelia acuminata (assembly GCA_911387785.2). Lineage (NCBI taxonomy): Eukaryota > Metazoa > Arthropoda > Insecta > Hemiptera > Pentatomidae > Aelia > Aelia acuminata. The sequence continues at coordinate 71,761,389 of OU426978.1, read as the reverse complement.
TCCTCTAATGCATGGTAATGCTAACTTAATAAAAGAAACCCTATAAAAGGGTTAAGGAAACTTAAATGAAATAGTTTTCGTAATTTAAAAGACGAAAACACTTACCTTGGTTGATAACGTAATTGGGTGCGGTGAGCTTGTCAGATCAAGATGGCTATTTCACAACTCTCTGATGACTGGTGACAAACTGACTGAGGGTATTAGATTCACTCCAAAAAGATACCTGACTACAGGCTGTGGCGTGCTCTTCTCGACCCGTTGATGAGAGTAACACCGGGAAAACCAGAGCCTGTGCCTGTCAGATCAGCCGCGCCCTACCCAGGGTTAAACCAAAAAGAAATAACAATTGGCACCTTTGTTGACATCGAAGGTGCATTTGACAAAACACCATATAAAGTCATCAATGACGCTATAAGAAACAGAAATATAGACAAAATCCCTCCAGATGGTTAGAAAGAAGGCTGGAGGAAAGGATTTTGGACACAGTATTTGGACATGCCAAACTGTGGGTAAAACCAAAAGGAGGTGTGATCTCGCCATTACTGTGGTGCCTAGTAGTGGATTCCCTGCTAGTGAAACTAAACAACGCAGGCTTCTATACACAAGGGTACGCTGATGACCTTGCAATTTTAATTGAAGGAAAACATCAAAGTGTACTATCTGACTTGCTTATAAATGCAACAAAAATCCTACAAAACTGGTGTAAAGAAAATGGGTTGAACATAAACCCACAAAAAATACACACTTGTTTCTTTACACAAAAGAAAAAAATAAACATTAAACAGCCAAAAATAAATGGATACCAGCTTACACCCTCTAAAGAAGTAAAACATCTGGGTGTAATACTGGATCATAAACTTAATTGGGTCCAAACATGTCGAAATAATGACCAATAAAGCCCTAAAATGCCTGTGGGCCTGCAAAAGAGCAGTAGGTAGGAAATGGGGATTAAAACCTAAAATGGCTAACTGCAATAAGACCAATGGTTCTATACTCAGCCCTGCTTTGGTGGCACAAAGCGAGTAGGGGAAAAAACAAAATCCTGCTAAGCAAACTACAGAGGCTTGCATGCCTCATAATAACAGGAGCAATGAAAAGTACTCCAACAGCTGCTATGGAAGTGATGCTAAATTTAGCACCACTGCAGGTAGAAGTGGAGGTTCAGGCTATGAAATCCTCATACAGGATTGTAAAACAAAACAACTCACCTAGAATAAATTCTAGGGATGGCCATTGGGAGATATACGGGAAGATCAAGTGCTGTCCATGCACTCTGACCTACAAATTCGTGAAATCTTGGATACTATCAAACAATAATAAACAAGTTGAAACCACACAAAAAACATTAAGGAATCAACTGCTATACGGATAGCTCGCTCACCAAGACTGCATCTGGAGCGGGGATCTGGAGGGAGGACAAACCCACAAAAAGCATATCAATCTCACTTCTGATTGAAAGACTGTAGCATATTTACCTAGTGAGATTGATATGCTTTTTGTGGGTTTGTCCTCCCTTCAGATTCCCGCTCCAGATCCAGTCTTGGTGAACAACAAACAAAAATATAACCATCTTTACTGATAGCCAAGCAGCTATTGGAGCAATCAATAATAATGTTATTAAATCACAGATTGTTAAAGCTTGCAAAATTTCGCTCAAGAAACTAGCTGAAAGTAATAGAGTTAGAGTGGAATGGGTGCCCGGACACTCTGGCATCCAAGGAAATGAAAAAGCTGATGGCCTTGCAAGGAAAGGCGCAGCCAAAAGACCCATGACCCCAGAACCAGTAATTGGCATAAGTCTAAGCTATGCCAAAAGAAGGATAGGGGAAATCTATGGTGCAATTAAAAAACAGAATTGGAATGATAAAACACAGAATCACTCCAAATTCTTCTTAAAAGGCTACTCTGTCAAAAGAAGTGACACCCTACTGAACTTGGACAGGAAAGCAATCAAAAGAATTACAGCGTTCTATACGGGACACTGTAAGCTTAATAAACACATGCATAAGCTAAAACTCGCAGACTCACCCATCTGTAAATTCTGCAGCATGGAGGAAGAAACAGCTTACCACATTATAAGCTGGTGTGAACGACTTGCTAGACTAAGATTCAGTATTTTTGGCAAGGTCAACTTACCTGACCCAAGTTCTAACGATCTAGTCAACCCGACGTCTGCTTAAATTCACTGACGCTCTAAATATAGCAATTTAGAACTCAGGCAGAACCAGGCGCACAATAGACCCAAGAGGTCGCAGTGCATAGTGCCGGAAATAATAATAAAAAAAAAAATCTGGTGCGTGCGCGCAACACACAACTTTCATTTACCAACTTACTTAGATTAGAAATTGGCGTGTTTTGCTAAATATCATTTCCCAAAGTCACACATTTTTCTACATTCATATCTTATTTTTGTTAATCGTTAAAGCCGTTTTTGAGTAAATAAAAAAACCCGTGAAAATGATACAAAATTTATTAAGTAAAGTCCCCCCTCCGGTTAATCAATTTTGATGAAATTTTAACAATCATATCTCGGGCATATAAATACATCAAATACCCAGTTTGATCAAAATCTTTAAAGCCGTTTTTGAGTAAATAAAAAAAAATGTGAAAATGATACAAAATTTATTAAGTAAAGTCCCCCCTTCGGTTGATCAATTTTGATGAAATGTTGGCCATCACATATTTGGCATATACATACATCAAATACCCAGTTTGATCAAAATCTTTAAAGCAGTTTTTGAGTAAATAAAAAAAACACGTGAAAAGGATACAAAATTTATTAAGTAAAGTCCCCCCTCCGGTTGAACAATTTTGATGAAATTTTTACAGTCATATCTCGGTAACATACATACATCAAATACCCAATTTGATCAAAATCGTTAAAGCCGATTTAGAGTAAATAAAAAAAACACGTGAAAATGATACAAAATTTATTGAGTAAAGTCCCCCCTCCGGTTGATCAATTTTGATGAAATGTTGGCTATCACATATTTGGCATGTACATACATCAAATACCCAGTTTGATTAAAATCTTTAAAGCCGTTTTTGAGTAAATAAAAAAAACATGTGAAAATGATACAAAATTTACTAAGTAAAGTCCCCCCTCCGGTTAATCAATTTTGATGAAATTTTTACGGTCATATCTCGGGCATATTAGTACATCAAATACTCAGTTTAATCAAAATCGTTAGAGCCGTTTTTGAGAAAATCGAAAAAAACCTAAAAAGTTATTAAGTAAAGTACCCCCTCCCTTTAAGTAATTTTGATGAAATTTATGCTGTCACATCGCGGGCATATACCTACACTAAATACCCAATTTCAGGATCGCACGGTTTATAGTTTTTGAGCTAGTCTGTTCACACACACGCACACACACAGACACACACACACACACACACACACACACACACACACACACACACACAGACACACACACACACACACACACACACACACACACACGCACGCACACACGCACAGACCATTTCGCGGGACTTGGTCATTTCGACTCAGGGGACCCCAAAACGTGTATTTCCGTTGAAAACCGGAAGTCGAAATTTTTCACGATCGCAATACTTCCACTTACTATATATTTCATATATAGGTAAGTGAAAGTAAAAATGGACTGGAGGGTTAGGCTTTTTCCGAAGGGCAACTCATATGATTATTTCTGTACTACGAAGTGATAATTCTTGTATCCTGATCAAATATTTGTGTTGATATTTCTGTGGCATTGAAAATTGTTATTTTTCTTAAAATAAAAATTGTTATCCCACCTAAGTGTTACAGTATGTATTTTCTTGAATATTGTAACGTGAAACTCATATGAGAGAGTTCTAGATTTTTTGTTGGAACAAAATGTTCTAGTTCATGTTCATGACTGTTCAAGAATAATCTATGCTTGTCTGGAACCTTCTGGACTGTTCTAATTCACACTAAATATACGGAGTGATAGACTAGAGGGTTAGTCTTGTTCTGAAGATCGAGTCATATGGTTATTTTTCTGTTACTGTGAGGTTACAAAATTGAGACTTTTAGTAAGACTGTTGATTATTTGATTTTGTATTGTTTCTCAGACAAAATGAGTTATAATTTTTGGTATACATTTAACACTTTTATAAACTAAATACTATTCTTTCTGAAGTTGTCAACTTTCCAATGATATATTATACATATATATTACTGCACTCGATAACGGAAATTGAAATTTCAATCTTGGTGAACTTTTTTTTTTTCTCCTGTATATGTTTATCAATTTTTTTTTCATTTTTTATATTTGTCATTTCTTATTACTACGCATAATGAGAGATAGTTAATTTATCCATATACAAAAATCAAAGCTGCTACATATACATACAAAAAATGTGCCAAAATTTAAGGAATAAAGTGCCCCCCTCTGTTTACTTAATTTTGATTAAATCTTTATTGTCACGTCACAGGCATATACCTGCCTCAAATACCTAATTTCAGATTTGTAAGGTTTCCTTTTTGAGCTAGTCTATACACACAAAACCACAAGCATGCGTGCACATGCACACAACCAGTACTGAGAGTAGGAGTAGGCATGGATATTCCTTTTCTTCTTCTACTGACCAAACAGACGCGTTTAGCTGTCCTAATTGCAATAATTTAAAACTAATTTAATTCAAAGTTACTATTCAAAAAGAAAAATCAGAGATGATCATATTTCAAGAAAGAAATCTAAAAATAAAATCAATTAAGAAGTCAATAAAACAAGAGAATCAATTAATAACATGTTCAGAATTGAAACTGATTGTTAGGTGAATTCCTGAATTTATTTCTTTAAATCCTAATAATCTGTAGTCCAAAGTATTGTAACATAAAACTAAACTCAAAACATATGGTTTGGAATAGTTCTGGACTTGTTGGAACAAACTAACTGTCTGAACAAACTGTCACAGTACACATTTGTGACTACGATGTTCGAGTACCATCTATGCTGGCTTAGAACCTTTGAGGATGTTCTTCTTACGACTAAATATAAGGATCGATGGACTGGAGAGTTGGTCTTGTTTTGAAGCTCAAGTCATATGGTTATTTCAGTGCTACAAAGTGATAATTTTTGTAACCTGTTAAATTATTTGTGTTTTCATAATTTGTGTTGCATTGTAAATAGTTATTTTCGTTCAATAAAAATTGTTTAATCCACATAAGTGTTACAGAATTACAAACAAATATTGATAATTAAGGTTTTTATTTATTTATTTACATGACTGTAAATAATTTTATGTTACCAACTCACAGTCGCTGATGATGCTGGCAGGCGAAATGTAGGACTTTGATTAAAACACAAATTAATAACTAGGAGACCAATTACTTTGTAAATGTTTACCCAAAAAAGAGAAAAGGTCTTTAAAAGGTAACATGACTTCACCTTATCACATTTATAAATGTAATTAAACACTATTTTTAAACTCTTACTTATTCTCTCTAAACTCAAAAACCTGGTGCGACGCACCGCGCATCACACTGCTTTCACTAACCCCCTCCTTCCTTTGGCTAAAAATGGACTTTTTTTTCAATGACATAAGCGCCGTCAGGAATAGAACACATTAGACTTTTTTCCACAATGACAATTGTTTATTCTATTGAAAAGTGCATATTTCCATCATTTCTTTGTACCATAGTGTACCAAGAATGAATACTGAAGAAGAATACTGGCTCTACTAACTCATGGAACTCGGTATTTTCGTTAGAATATTTTTATATAAATATTTTTTTTTAGGGAACAATAGAACTCATTTAACTCATCAATAACTATTCTGATACCATATCCCCATAAAAATTATCTTGGAGCCAGGGGACATTTAATAATACTCGGCATCAAACCCCCACCCTATCGCCTGGCCAAGGAAACCCCGTATAGCCTAAAAGGCGAGGAAGGGGAGGGACAAAAAAAAACAAAAAAAAAAACTATCTATGTTATCAGTTTCAATAGCCATATTACGTCATGTTAGTATGTATTATATGTTTACACACCTTTGTATGTTATCTTGTTAGATCATATTCTTTGTCCTATGTACTTATAATTTTTTTTGTCTGTGTCTTTTCCATTTAGCCCTCAAGAAGACCTGCATTGTTGGGTCGAAATGTTGGCTGCAATAAAATATTTTAATACTATTTGTAGTTCTTCGATTGCCACCACAGACTATTCTTATATTTATTCATTAATGTTTACGATGCAAAATGTTTTTTTCCCCATTAATAAACATTTTGAGCAGAATCCACTTCGGCTTCTCTCTGGATGTTTTTCATTTCAAAACGCAATGAAAAAGATAGTATACAATTCTTTATGTTATGATTTGTTTTAAGACAGTTAGTCACAACTAATTGCCATAGAAACCAATAGTTTCTGTTAATAATCTAAAATTAGGAATTCTTATTATCTTTTGTAGCGGCAGTAAGAGAGAAGGAGGTTTCTAATAGAGCCACTTGGCGCGCCACCTGCACTAAGCAGAGTGGGGGGCGGCCAGCCAGTATAAATACGGCAGCCGTCTACTCTCTAGCCAGAGAAGGTACTTCACCTTCTCTCACACCTTTTCCTCTCCTTGACCTCTCGCCTTCTCTCTTACTCATCACTCTCCTTCTCCGCCTTGTATACTACATAGCATTTGTTTAATAAAATATTTTTTAAAGTTGCTTTTTCTTATTTTTCAAACTTCCTTTCCTTTCCTTTCCTTGTTACCCGTGACGAGCCTACTGGCGTCCGAGACACTTGTCAATGACCACACCAGTAATCTCCGAGGTAACTCTCCTTTGCCGCCTATGACGGGCCTAGCAGCGAACGAGTCTTGAGACCGTGACTTCACTGTTACCCCCGAGGCACTCTCCTCCTGCACTCCTCTATCACCCGTGACGAGTCTAGCTGCGGTCGAGGCCAGTGCCCGTGACACCACAGGTACCTCCGAGGTGGAATTCCCATCCTGTCCGTGACAGGTCTAGCTACGGACGAGGCTCTCGCCCACGACTCCCTAGCTACCCTCGAGACAATATCCTTCTTCCTTTCTTCCCGGTATGCAGGTTGTCGTCGCCTTCTGATCGGACATCAAGCCGGTAACCTGCGACGAGCCATAGGCAACATCACCGGCGACACACCTGGCAACTCACCGTCCACACAGACAACAACACTTTCAATGCCAATACTTTCTTTCAGCGACCTTCTACCATTTTTTAAACCAATATTATTATTTCTTAAATTCTAAGTTTGTAGTAAGATAAGTAAGTAATAAGTAGTAAGATTACTACTCATATTATTGGAAATTAAAATATAAATATGAGTTGGGATATCATATATATTTTTTTTCTCTTTTATTTGATTATGAAATCCCTTCTTATTTTATATTTAGCCTTTTCTTGATAATATGGATAATAAGGAACAGTTATTTACTCAAAATATACAAAATTAAGGTATTTTATAGGAAGATTTTTTCCTTAGCCATTTAAGCCATATCAATCAGACCATTTCTTTGATGATAAAACCTACTTTATATTAAAGAATACTTCATTATGATTAAACATGAGAAGTTTAATCAAAATCTCTGAGCCGTTTTTGAGAAATCGTAGAGAAAAAATGAAAGGATAAAGTGCCCCCTACATTTGCACAATTTTGACAAAATCTTTGCTGTCACATCACGGACTTATAGGGGGGACCTTAATATTGCTTGTGGTGGCCCTAATATTAAAAATTATACTTAATAGAATTTATTGATATGAGTGTCTATAATAATGTTATTAAAAAACTTATATATTTTGAGTTTTATTGGGGAAGGAACTAAAAATACATTTATATTTAAATTTGATCAATGTAATTAAGTAGCATTTGTTAAACAACTTTTACTTATCTATAGCTATAAGTCTGGATATTGAGTTTGTTTCTTAAAAAGTGCCTTATACAATTGGTCAAAACAAACTTTTAGTAGGGAACCCCATCCTCAAAAAACAAATCGGATTTAAAAAAAAAAAAAAAAAGCCTTTGATCATGATTATAGAAACTCATATAAAAGAATTCATAAAAAAGCCACCGATAACACATTGATAGATTTCCCTTTGTATGCGAGGAATCCGAAAAGTATAACTTTTCACTCTTAGGGAAACTCTTATAACGAAAATTCAAATTGGATATTTAAAAAAAACCGCCCTAGACAACATAATGATAAAGAGGTATGAGTATAAAAAGGATACGTGATCAATTTTTATCAAATGTTAATATTGTTGCTTATCATTTAATCAATATGTTTGTTTAATGTATTGTTTAAACATTGTTAAAATGTACTAGCATTGTTCTTAGATGAATAAAACTTCATCTTGCCTAAAGGTTTCTTTCTAACACATATTACTTTTATTATTATAACTATTCAAGTAAGTTGTTTAAATTATTAAACAATTCAAATAGAAATAAAAACTTTAATTACTTAAGTTTTAAAGTAAAAGTTGATAAATTTTAAAAGACCATGTGATAATAAAGGTAAAAGTTCAAAATATAGCTCAGGAATGGACAGACTTCAATGAAAGAACGGAATTATATATATTGAAGCGATTGGTAGGACTAAGATGGAAGATAAACGCAAGTGCGCTATTTTTAAACATATTGCATGTGAGAGAATAATACAAATTTTAAATAGTTTGCCAACTAAATTAGAAACACTAAAATATATATTTAAACAATTGGATGACTATTTTATTCCACAAAAGAATTGTAAAGGGTCGCAAGAGAACGCACAACTTTAGTGATGTAACGGGTCGCGAGTGAACGCTCAACTTCTTAATTATGCTAAAGGCCACTTTAATCAGTTTTACCACTGATTACAGTTTTTAATCTTATTATTTCATTTAGGCATAATTATTTTTGTTATTTATGTTTTTATCAAAAAGATTTTTATTTTATGATCAGTGGTAAATAGGTCTTAGCAAACAAATGAAGTGTTAATATTGTTGGTTAAAAAAGGCAGTTGTTAGTTGTGATTGATTTATCCTTAGTAAAGTGTAATTTCTAGTATATAGTAATTATAATTGTCATTGACCCAGAATTTGTATAAGGACTTATGTTTTAGATATGCGATCTGGTTTTGTTTTGCCTTGCATATTTAAATAAAATTGTTTTATTTGTTAATTTCTTGTTTATCTTTTTTGTTCATCTTAAATAAAACTTTAAAGAATATTATTTATCTTAGATATAAATTTTTCTTTTGCTCACAGTTGGAAGCAGGAATGTTAGTAGATTATGCTGTTAGGTTAAGAGAAACAGCTAATTCATGTGAATTCGGAGAATTGTTGAATGGGCTTTTGGTGGCCAGATTTATTTTGGGCATTAAAGATAGCTCTTTAAAAGAAAGACTTCTTAGGGAAAAGGATTTAATAATGGATAAAGTTTTAGAACAGTGCCAAGTAATGGTAGCAACTAGGCAGCAAGGTGAAGAGATGTCCGGAACTACTGCAGTGCATTATAATAAAAATGAAAGTAACAGCAGGCCCAAAGGTGAGTTTCGAGGTAGGAAAGATTAATTGTAGCTATTCAGCATGTTCGTATATTTTCAGCATGCTTTTAGAAGATGTGGACGTCTAAATCATTTTGCTTCCAAATGCAAAAAAAAAGAGTTCATTCAATCTAAGAAAGGTTAAAGAAATTCAGGAAGAATGTTCAGAGGGTGATGACTTTTTTGTAGGTATGGTAAAAGTAAACTCTTTTGATAATTTCGATAGAGAATGGAAGGTTCAGTTGTGGCTTTGTGGAAAAGTTGTACTTCAAACTGGATACTGGTGCACAGGTGAATGTTTTGCCAGAAAGGGTGGCACGTCAACTTGAAATTCAGGTTGAGCCCTCAAGGAAAAAACTCGCGACTGATTCAGGTGAACGTCTACCTGGTGGTTGGTAAGTGTACATTACCTTGTTCTTATAAGAATAAGAACTATAATTTAAAGTTTGAATTGGTGAACACACCCCCCACAGGGGCTAGCCTAGTACAGGGCTAGTGGGGTTTAACAGCCCCCTGGGAGCCCGAGTTCAGTATACAGCACCTAGTCACTCACAACAATACATAGCTCACTTACTCTAAGATAAGGTTGTAGCGACAGTTCATCAATACTTGACTGCGATTTTCGAAATTGATCGAGCAGCTAGTAATCGATCATGAGAATTGTGGCTTGAACGGACAGTGCCTGCTCTGCCTTGTTACCAGCAGCTTGGTAATAATTTTTTTTTCAGGTTATCTCAAGATACCAATTACCAACTACTTGCATGAATGTTGATAATCGGTGAGGTGAGCTGGTTGAAATTTTTCATAAAGACAAGTAATCCAAACACTGTTATCATTATTATCACTTGCACTGCATGGAAGAAGGTTATCATAACCAAGAAATTATTTTAGTGCTGCATATAATTGGACCAACTTTTACGTAGTTTATCAAGTCATTATTAACGTTAGTTTTTTTTTCCTTTTCTTTTGTTGTGTTCTCATTTAATTCTTGTAAATAAAGAAAACATTTATTTAACAAAAATAATTTATTCATTTAATTTCCCTTTTTGAACACGCTTTAGTTTGTTAAGAGCCTTCTATTTTCTTATCAAAACATCTTAACAAGGTCATTAACAGTACATACCCTAGGGCCAACTACCCTAGGTAGCCACTTCCTAGGGCCCCCACCTTCGGAAGGGGAAGTATGTCAGGGCACTTTGAGAAGGCAGCCCCTTCACCTGACTCGGGGTAGTGGGCTGATAACCCGCTCCTCCTAAACACATTATTACGGAACCTGCAAAACGCATTGAACTTAAGTAAGCAACATAACGCGTGTCATAAGGATATTAAAATAGCCACTTGGAACATTTTAACTCTACATAGACCGGGAGCCTTGCAAAGACTTATTACTGAGTTAGTAAAAAAATCAAGTACAATATTGACTTAGGAAGTCAGATAGACTGGCCAAGGTACCTTCAGTAAAAGAGGACACTCGATCTACTACAGTTGTGAAGACAGGCATCATATCTATGGCACAGGCTTCATTTTTAATAAGAAAATGTCCCAGCTCATCATTGGCTTCAAAACTATCAGCCCAAGAATATGTTACCTAAGAGTAAAAGGAAGATTTTACAACTATAGTATGATGCAATAATAATAGGCAATAACAACAAGAGGGAGACTTAGAGAACGAAGAGATTGACAAAGCTATCGAAAATCTTAAAAACAAGAAGGCCACAGGTATCGATGATCAGCCAGCCGAGCTATTCAAGCATGGTGGTAATGAGCTTAGAAGATTTCAGCACAATCTTTTTCTGGACATTTGGGAAGCAGAGGAAATCCATGAAGATTGGTGTAAAGCAGCGTTTATCCCTATCCATAAGAAGTGGGACATCCTTGAGTGTGCTTGGCTCCTTCCGTTTGCGGAGAGATAAATCGGCCTATACCAAGCTGGCTTCAGAAAAGGAAAGGCCACTGACCAGATCTTTTCTCTGCGGACTATTCTTGAAAAAAAAAGGAGTCTGGCTTTGGCCGTGTACCGTGTAACATCAGCTCTGTGCTTATCTTGTGTCTGAAAAGTTATATTGAGCCAACAAAAGTGATTTTTGATATGCTAGTGTAGTTCGTATTAAAGAGTACTTTTTCAAATTTTAATAGAAATACGTCAAGAATTGAAGGAGAAACGAGGAGATATTGGAAAGTATTTCACAGTAAGTTGTTATCTCATATTGTCGGCAAGCTTTTTCTCGTCAATCCCCACCGCTACTTCCCTGGATACTTCACGGTCTGAGCTATCATCTATCAGCTGTATTTACTATTATCGTATTTACTATCAGCTGTATTTACTATTATCGTATTTACTATCAGCTGTATTTACTATTGTCAGCTGTATTTACCATTATTGCCAATATAATATATTTCCATCAACTTTTAATTTCTATTTTTAATTAAAATGTCAGTCACTAACGAAGATTTGTTGGAGGTTATTAACCGTAATAACGAAGAATCCAAAAACTCGCTAAACAAAATAACAGTAATTCTGAACTCTTTAATGACTGAAATTTCTGACCTCAAGAAGAAAAATTTGGAACAGGATAAAAAAATTAGTTTATTAGAAAATGAAATAAAGTTCATGAAGAGAGAAAGAAGAAAAAACAACTTTTTAATCTTTAATCTGCCCTTTACGGAAAACGAGGAAGTCTCTTCGAAAGTGATTAATATTTGCCATGAAGTTGATGTAGAATTACCACCATATGCCATAAATAACTGTTTTCGAATAGGTAAAGGTCGGGAACCAAGACCTGTCTTGGTATCCCTTAATAATTATAGATTTAAACAGGAAATTATGAAAAGAAGAGACGAATTAGCTAGAAGTAATTACAGAGTGAGCCATGACAAGTCACCGGAAGATAGGGAAGAAGGCAGAAAAATTTTCAATTGCATTAATAAATTAAAAGTTTTGGACAAAAACGTACCGTATAGAAGAGGATTTTTCAAAGTTAGAGGAAGTCTATACCGCCTGAACGAGGCAGAAAACATGCTAGAAAATTCTCCAATGATTGATCAAGAAGACGGAAAAATTAATCAGTCACAGAAAAAAAGAAAAACGGGCGAAAGATTAAAGGAGTTCGAGTTTAGGCCAAGATCTAGTTCACTGAGCGTACAACCTTCTGAAAATGATTCCTGACTTAATAACTATCAACACTCTCAAATGCTTTTGGACCATCAAAATAATTATAGTAATTGTAAATTTCAATTTAACCAAACTAACAATAGATATAAGATAATATTTAACAATATCAAAGGCTACCAAAATTTATTTAATGTCAGTTCAATTTCAGGTGCTAATATATTGGCAATATGTATAGTAGAAACATGGTTAACGAACGATAATTTTATCATACCACCTTGGCTTACGAATTTCACTCCGTTCATTAGTAACGCTGTTAAAACTAAACAACGAGGTAGGGCAAGTGGAGGTATCGTCACTTTCTTAAATAATGCAATAATAAAAAATAAAGGGAACGTTATTGTTTTAGAAACTAACCAATACATGATCATAGTTTCTTTTCAATTTAGTAATAAAACTGTATTGTTGGGAAACATTTACTTGCCACAAGAATGTGATTTCGAAGAATTCCTGGAGAAAATTAGTAGGGTAGTATGCGATTTCCTATCCAACCACCCCAATACCAATATAATATTGTGTGTGGACTTTAACGGGCACATTGGAGGTTTAAATAATTTAGAATCTGATTTCTTCCAGAACACAAATTTTTACGGAAGCAGACGAGTAAATCAAGGAAGAACAGGGAAAGCTGTTAGTCGAAACAATGGAATCTGTAGGACTATTAGCATGTAATGACAGATGCCCATCAGACAGACCCGGAAAATATACGTACATTTCTAAAAATGGTAATAGTACCATCGATCTTATTTGGATTAACGAAAATTCCCTGCAAGTGGTTGATGATTTGGAGGTTTCCGTTTTCTCTGATTTTTCGGACCACTTAGCATGTATTATCACCATTTGCTTTCCACATGAGCATGTTATAAAAATATGGAAGCCATTTGAATATATAAGATGGGACCCGGACAAAGCTATGGTCTTCCAAGACTGTCTTCGCAACTCTAGAGGAATATATTTCTATTCTGAAAATAGTGATGACTTGTACGTCAATTTCGTCGAGTCTATGTCTGAATCTTTGGCAAACAGTGGGCTAATGTTACGTAAAAGTAAGTCATATCTCCAAAATCACGTTTTTAAAAATAAATGGTATGATAATGAGTGCCAAATACTTAAAAGAATCTTAAGACAAAAATACAGATTAATGGTTAAAAATAATTATTCGGAAACTTCACTTGAAACTTATCTTACAGTAAAATATAACTACAAGGAACTTATCGAAAATAAGAAATCCAGTTACCGCAATATGATCACAAATAAACTACAAAACGTAAAAAATAGTAGTGAATTCTGGAAAGTAATTAGGAATCTTAAACCGGGAAACATGCACACTAATGAAATAGAAATTGATAAGTGGGAAGAACATTATAAAAATTTATATGGACCAAAACTGATATTGGAAACACTTTTCTTTTCAGTAACCCACCCTCTTTTGGACACTCCGTTCTCATTAGAGGAACTCCAACTAGTAATAAAATCCAGTAAAAACAAGAAATCCCCGGGTCAGGACAACATTATCTATAAGGTCTTCAAAAACTTAACTGCTGAGTGGGAACATTATTTATTAAACTTATTCAATCAAATAATGGAGACTGAAAAATTACCAACCGCCTGGTCAAGAACTAATTTAATTTTAATGCACAAAAAAGGGATATAAAAAAGATCTAGACAATTACCGCGGGATATCATTGATTAATAATATAACAAAATTATTTACAGGCATTCTAGCTCAAAGGATTCAAATCTGGACTGAAAGTGAAGGCTTAATTCCAGAAGAACAAGCGGGATTTCGAAAGGGAAGAGGTTGTGTTGAACAAATTTTCACACTTATGTCGCTTATCAATATTAATCTCCAAGTTAAGGGTAGTTATGTTTTTGCGACATTTTTGGATTTTAGGAAAGCTTTTGACTCCATTAACCATGAACTGCTTTGGAGAAAGCTATTTGATTTTGGTATCAGCGGCAAGATAGTAAGATTGCTTAAAGCATTGTATGATACAGCAATAATGCAAATAAAAATTCGGAATGAGGTGTCAGGGGAAATCGAAATCAGTTCAGGACTACTGCAAGGCGAAACTCTAAGCCCGATTCTTTTTATTATATTCGTCTCAGACATAATAACCTTCTTTGAAAACAGCGGTGCATCGGGTTTACCTATAGATAATAAAAATGAAGTTTTAATGCTACTTTTGGCTGACGACATAGTAATGTTAAGTAACTCCTGGCATAGCACCCAAAAAAAACTTCAGATCCTTGAACAGAATTGTGGCCAAAATTCACTGGTTTTAAACGCCGAAAAATCAAAAGTTCTGGTATGCCATAAGTCTCCACGAATGAAAAAATTAAAGTCACTGTTATGGCAAAAAAAAACACTGGAATTTACAAAATGTTATAATTATATAGGAGTGCCATTTTCAACATCGGCAAGATTTTCTAAGGCTGCTGAACACTTTATTCAGAGGTCGAATGTTGCAGGAGCAAAGGTACGAGAAATTTTAATACGAGGTAAGAGCGATGCATGGGAAACCAAAATTTCTCTCTTTGATTCAATGGTCTCCTCATCTCTTCTTTATGCGGCAGAAATTTGGGGCTTAAGATATTTTCAATCAATCGAACAGGCACAAGTTAAATTTCTCAAACAATTACATTTTTGGCCCAGAACAACGCCTAATTATATAGTTCGACTGGAAACCGGCCGCTCACCGATTCTAATGGCAGTTTTGAAGAAAACTATAAACTTTTGCATAAAAATATCTTCATTGCCAGACCATCGACTTCCTAAAAAGTGTTTGCAGAAACTTGTGGTTCTGGATACTAAGCAGCCTAACCTCGAATTTAATTGGATATCACAAATTAAAAATTTAGCGGCTTCCAATTTTGTTCAAGAGTACTTTATCGACTTTTTCGATCCAAAAGCATTAATTAGAAACAAAAAAAACATTTTGTTATCTGTATCTAATAACTTATTTTCTAAAGACATTGAACGTGCATTTAATTCAAACTATAGCCACATCTACAGGCGGATCTGTTGCTATAATTATCCAGAACCTGAAAACTACCTCAAATTCATAACCTCTCTACGAAAGCTGCGAACTGTGAGTCGCCTGAGAGTTTCGAGTGAAGACCGGTTGGCACTGTACCATGGGAATATTGCTTATCTTTTAAGGGCTGAAGAAGTCTGTAAGTGGTGCGGCCTCCTAGTCACTAACCCTCTAAAGCATTTGGTACTGGAATGTTTATTTGTTGAGACCTATAGAAAGAGAAATCTCGACAAATATATCAATGGGAGCTCCAATGACTTATCACTGATGAGGGTTCTAGATATTAAAAGCCTAGAACACTTGGATAATGTGTTCTACTTTATTATGTCGTCACTTAATATTTTAAGCAATTTACCTGAAAACCCATAACTATGAAATAATCTTTTGATTATTTGTATACTTGAATTTCATACAAATAAACAAATTGCATATTTTGGTACCCTTTTAAATGGCAACAAGTGCATCGCATCAACTAAAAGAAATTTATATTTAAGAGAATTTGGAAAATATTTTATTTTATATAAATGGTGGTAGTTATATAAAAAATTTCAGTTTTTCAGTTTATTTTGTTATTTGATCTATAATTAAATTTAGTTTAATCCTGATTATGTTTGTCAGTAAAATTTAATTTTTTTTTTTTTTATATTATAGTATCTCTCATATCTTCTTCTTATACAGTGCTCATTGGTTTATTTGTTTAAATTTTTGTTTTGTTTTAATTTTATTCAAGCCTGTTTACTAACTCTACTAACATTGATTGGGCCAGACTCCATGGCTACGCTGTATTATAAGCCAATAAATAAATAATAAATTAAAATAAATATTCTTGAAAAAACGAGGGAATACTCAATCCCAACCCACCACCTTTTCATTGACTTTAAGGGAGCCTATGACAGCGTGCTCAGAGATGAACTATTCAAGGCCATGATAGAGTTGGTTGTTCCTGCAAAATTAGTTCGCCTTGTAAAAGCAACAATGAGAAGGGTGCAATGCATGGTAAAAGGTAAAGATTGGGATGTATTTGAGTGCTTCATGACACATAGGGGACTTAGACAGAGTGATTGCCTGGCATGCATCCTGTTTAATTTTATTTACACCTACACACATAAAAAAAAAAAACAAATACGCACGCACACTCACAAACTTTTGACTCAGGGTGTCCCAAAACGTGTAGTTCCATTGAAAACCGAAAGTTGAAATTTTTCACGATCGCAATACTTTCCCTTACTATATATTACATATATAGGGGCAAGAGAAAGTAACATAGTTGTTCCACTATTTAATAAAAGTATGCTAACAAAATATGTGATTGCATTAGAATTTGGGTGCTGATTATAAAATTGTATTCCTATTTTAATTATATACTGTTTTATTGATGCTATCAGATATTTTGTTTATTAATTTGTTTATGACTTGGTTTCTATTTTCTATTGTATTCTTACTGTCTGTAATCAATCTTATCATCAAACATATGCTTCTTATTTTCTTTGGAAAACGTAAGTACACAAAAAATAATTGTGTTCCTTTGTAAAGATACCTTATTTTTACTCATATATTTGTTCCGTTTTAGCCCCAATGAAGACCCAAAAATTAGGGTCGAAACGAAGGCTGTATAAAGAAAAATTTCTTGACTGATTATCATCATCCTAAAGAACTTTATATAAAATAGTCTAACATTTTCCAACTCTACAAAGCCATTACATTACCGAATGAGGGTCTCTTATGACAGATGCAGTAAGGCCAGCCGCTGATGATCCTTTTCCAGATGTATATACACCAATAGGACTAACTCTTTCAACAAATTTTAGCAATTGTGATTTGGCTGTACCTGGATCACCTAAAAGAAGAATATTGATATCGCCTCTTCGAGTTAATCCATCTGGAAGCCTTTTACGAGATCCTAGAAAAAAAACCATAAAAATATATAATGATTTTTAAGTTGAACACTTTATATATTATCATGATTTTATTATGTTTGTATTTTTATCATTTATTATCTGAGGAAAAGTTTGTTCTACATAAAAGAAATTATAAAAAAAATAATTGTCTTATATTACAAATATAACATAATTTTATATTTTACAATGGTTATAATAATCAAACCTTCTAACATGTGCTCACGACTCGTGAAAATTACAGAAGAGAAGAAAAGCTTTCCAGCTTGGGATCTTAGTTCATATTTTGGACACTCATCGATTCTTCTTCGAACATGTGCTCACCATGGTGAACAGAACAAAAAGGGATGAGAAGATTTACAATTTGGGATCCTGGCTCACTTTTCAGACAATCACTGATTCTTAGCGTTAGCTAAAATGCGAACATTATCAGGCCATGGTAAGTCAAAAATGGTATTAATTGAAACACTCAATAAAGTAGGTGTTATTTTCGATCCTTGGGGTGTTTCAATCGTTATTGATTTAGTAAAAGAATAATATTTACTCCTCAATTCAACTAACAGAAGAATTTTGTCGGTGTAAGCTATGATTTGTGCTCTGTTTGGTAAGTTTAAGTTGAAGATTGTGTTGAGTGGTATGTCCCACAGTGTAGGGGAAAGGCATGAGCCTTGTGCTAATCTAATTGTTGTTAGACCACCGGAGCCTGTCGCCGTCTATCTGTAAAGAAGCTACCCAGCTAGATTTATCAATTGATGAACGGATCCCATGGAGTTTGACCAATGAGAGATATACCGAATTCACACCTGTTTTCAATCAGTCTTTTCTTAAAGCTGAATGACCAAAATGAGTGATTAAGACTCCAAAACAGCCCTTCGGGCTCCTATGGGGAGGCAGGAGAGAAAAATGGCCATTTTCACATCATCCTTAAACTTTAAGTCTACTTAATTAAATGATAATCTGCTCGCCCACCAATTTCATCATATTTCTTTATAGAGTACCCTTCACCATTTAGTTTCAGTCGATCATCAATCAAATAAATTTTGTTTAAATTTTTATCTTTTTTGGCCGGGCGTAAGTTGAAGTGCAGTTCGGAGACGTGAGGTGAGGTAAGATTTTGTGTTAGTAGGAGAGAAAAGAGGAGTGAACATTGAGCCACAGGGTGAGGTGACTCAGTTTTAGAACCACTGTGAGCTGCGGAGGTTTGTGTTCCTGATGCAGTTCGTCACAGCCTGTGCCACGCAGGTGAAGTGAAAAATGAAAGAAAAATTAATTGAGGCAGTTAGGGCCAGAAAAATTTTAGACACATCCTGGCTATTAAAAAGTCAAATTAAAATTAGAAAATTTGTCTTTGAAGATCAATTCTACGTGTATCTTCCCTTTCTTTAGATAGCAGTTTTAAGGAAATATTCCTCTCAATATTGCAATAATATTGTTATTAATAGATGTTCTGAACTCTAATAGTAAATCTTGATCATTTACCAACTCGGCCTTACAGGTCTGCAGTTAATAGAACCATGTCACAACTTTTGCTCCCCTGGTGCGCAGTAGGCATAATCCCTGCTTTCCTGGGTCACCTCACGTCAGGGAGCTGCATCTCAACTTACGCCCGGCCTTAAGGTTCGATAGATTATAAATAAATTGAAATATAGGCAAAAAGTCTTTTGTTTTTTATTTACTGACCGAGCTCCAATAAAACAAACCTCTTTGAAGTAAAATTGATCTTGAAAAAAAAATCCTTATCATCCATTCATTTCACAGACAAATTAAACAAAAGTAATTAAGAAAGAATAACTTTGTATATTTAGACGATGCCGATGCACAGAGTGGTATTTGACAGGTCTAGCCGGCAAAAATATTTTATCACTACATTATATTAATTTTAGGCTGCTGATTTTGAAAAAAATATTCTAAAAACTCTAGGACCTTTAGTTTTTGAAATATGGTATTAATCTTGCCAATAATATTCAATCCCATCAACTTGGTCTGGGTTTTGCTGCGCTTTAATTAATTTAAAGCGCAATTTAAGCGCGGTAATTTAATTACTTTACCAAATGTTAAGTTTCTAACAGCTTTTAATCAGCAATTACATTGGCACAATTTTCTATATTTTGGATTAAAAAAATAGTTTCTTTTTGTAGCAAATTATAACATGATTTAATTTTTTACAAGAATTTCGTACTAGCTCATACTGTTTTCAAGCAAGATTTGCTTCTACAAACATCGATAACGCATGCAGGTCTTATCATCCAACAATAGTTCCTTAAATTTAGTTGCTTGATTGATCTTGAGTGATTTCTATAACTACCACAAGCATTTTGATTTCCAATGGCATTAAGTGTTGGGATTGGGTTGCCTGAAAAAGGATCTGCAAATTTGTTTTTCTGCACACTTCTTCCGTTTTTCATTTTTTTTTTTTTTTTTTTTTTTTTTAACTGGGCAATTACTGGCTATCCATCAGGTCAAATAATAAGAATTCTCATCCCAGATGGCCCTAAAATAACATTTGCCCTTAAGTAATGAAAATACCTAAATGTTTATATAATCTTTTTTCAGAATTTCTATAAAAATTTTGCTTCTTTATTTAGATTTGCTGGAAAAAAAAAAATCAATATTTTCCAGATTGGTGGCTATTGATTTAATATTTCTTTACTACATAATTTGGACAACCGATCATGTTAAAAAAGTTATCGGGAAGTATAACTAAATCCTTACCGAATGTTGAAATTCACAGTAACAAGCAGCAAAAAATCTGGTGCGATGCGCGCTACACACAACTTTCACTTACCAACTTTTTTTTTTTTTTTTTTTCCACTGGCACTATGCACCGCGACCTCTTGGGTCTATTGTGCGCCTGATTTTACCTGATTTCTAAAAGTCTATTTTTAATGCATCAGTAAATTTTAGCAAACTTGTTGGGTTGACCAGTTCGTTAGTACTTGGGTCAGGTAGGTTTACCTCGCCAAAGATGCTGAATCTTAGCCTAACAAGTCGTTCACACCAGCTTATAATATGATAAGCTGTCTCATCCTCCTTGCCACAGAATCTGCAGATAGGTGAGTCTGCGAGTTTAAGTCTGTGCATATGTTTGTTGAGTTTACAGTGTCCTGTATAGATCGCTGTAACTTTTTTGAGTGCTTTCCTGTCCAAATTCAGTAGGATGTCACTTCTTTTGGCGGAGTAGCCTTTTAAAAAGAATTTGGAGTGAAACTGTGTTTTATCATTCCAATTTTGTTTTTTAATTGCACCATATATCTCCCCTATCCTTCTTTTGGCATAGCTTAGACTTATGCCAATTACTGGTTCAGGGGTCATTGGTCTTTTTGCTGAGCATTCTCTTGCAAGGCCATCTGCTTTTTCATTTCCTTGGATGCCGGAATGTCCGGGCACCCATTCCACTCTTACTCTATTGCTTTCCGCTAATTTGTTGAGCGAGATTTTGCAGTCTTTGACAATCTGTGATTTAATGACATTGTTGTTTAGTGCCCCTATAGCTGCTTGGCTATCTGTAAAGATGGTAATGTATTTATTTTTTGTATTTTCCGCCAGCAGCTCCGAGGCGCATTGGTAGATTGCTAACACCTCTGATTGAAAGACTGTAGCATATTTACCAAGTGAGATTGATATGCTCTTTGTGGGTTTATCCTCCCTCCAGATTCCCGCTCCAGATCCACTCTTGGTGAGCGAGCCATCCGTATAGCAGTTGATTCCTTTGTGTTTTTCGTGTGGTTTCAACTTATTTATTATTGTTTGATAGTTGGTATCCAGGATTTCACGAATTTGTAGGTCAGAATGCATGGACAGCACTTGATCTTTCTCGATTTTCCCGTATATTTCCCAATGGCCAACTCTAGAATTTATTCTAGGTGAGTTGTTTTGTTTTACAATCCTATATGAGGATTTCATAGCTTGAATCTCCACTTCTATCTGCAGTGGTGCTAGATTTAGCATCACTTCCATAGCAGCTGTTGGAGTACTTTTCATTGCTCCTCTTATCATGAGGCATGCAAGCCTCTGTAGTTTGCTTAGCAGGATTTTGTGTTTTCCCCTATTCGCTTTGTGCCACCAAAGCAGGGCTGAGTATAGAACCATTGGTCTTATTGCTGTTAAATATAGCCAATAGACCATTTTGGGTTTTAATCCCCATTTCCTGCCTATAGCTCTTTTAAAAGCCCATAGGCATTTTAGGGCTTTGTTTGTCGTTATTTCAACATGTTTTGTCCAGCTTAGTTTATGGTCCAGTGTTACACCCAAGTGTTTTACTTCTTTAGAGGGTGTAAGCTGGTATCCATTTATTTCTGGCAGTTTAATGTTTATTTTTTTCCTTTGTGTAAAGATACAAGTATGTATTTTTTCTGGGTTTATATTCAACCCATTCTCTTTACACCAATTTTGTAGTATTTTTGTTGCGTTTATGAGCAAGTCAGATAGTATGCTTTGATGTTTACCTTCAATTAGAATTGCCAGGTCATCTGCGTACCCTTGTGTGTAAAAGCCTGCGTTGTTCAATCTCACTAGCAAGGAGTCCACAACCAGGCACCACAGTAATGGCGAGATCACACCTCCCTGTGGACAACCTCCTCTTGGTTTTATCCACAGTTTGGCATGTCCCAATTCTGTTACCAAAATCCTTTCCTCCAGCATTCTTTCTATCCATCTGGAGGAGATTTTGTCTATATTTCTGTTTCTTATAGCATCCTTGATGACTTTGTATGGTGTTTTATCAAAAGCACCTTCAATGTCAACAAAGGTGCCAATTGTTATTTCTTTTTGGTTCAAAGATTTTTCAATCCTTAGCACCAAATTATGCAGCGCTACCTCACAGGATTTACCTGCTTGGTAAGCAAATTGTCTTTCATGTATCGGGTCCGTTTCCGATATCTGTTTTCTCACATGTCTGTCTACTATCTTTTCTAGTGTCTTCATTAGGAATGATGACAGACATATGGGTCTAAAGGCTTTAGGATCATCATATGATTCTTTGCCTGGCTTTGGTATGTACCTTACCTTGGATATTTTCCATTCGGTGGGTATATACCCTAGTGCTAGGCTACCTCTTAGTAATTTTAAGAGGTGTGGTCTTATAGTCTTCATTCCTTTCTGTATTAGAGCAGGGAATATGCCATCCGCGCCAGCAGATTTGAATGGCTTCATTGTGTTAACAGCCCATTCTAAGGCACTGCTGGTGACTATTTGTTTTGCTTCCCTCCACATCCTTTCGTCACTGGTTGACGTGGTATGTGTGGGGTTGTTAATGATGGTGTTTTTAATTTCACAGTTAGGAAATTGGGTCCTTGCCATGGCCTCCAGGGTTTCCATTTCGTTTACCGTGGATCCCCCTTCCACCTTTAGCGTGTCCAGGGTTTCCTGTTCTGTTTTGTTTAATATTTTTTTAACTCTGCTTACCTCAGGAATGTCGCTCACATCTGAGCAGAATTTCCTCCAGGCATCTCTTTTTGCTTTCCTGACTTACCAACTTACTTAGATTAGAAATTGACGTGTTTAGTTAAATGCCATTTCTCAAAGTGACACATTTTTCCAGATTCATTTACTTATTTTTGTTTGTATTTGCTCACTAAAGTAGGTACACTAATTTCTTTTATTATTAAATAAAAATTTTTATTTGCGATAATTTGGTAATGCAAGCATAATACTCCAAGTTGTGTGATTTTATAATTCTGTATGTAGTTGTTGAAAACTTCATTTAGTTACCATGAAACATGTAATTTCCATTAAATGAACATAACGGCTTTAATTATAAACAATGGTCTATCATTAAAGCCACACAGCGCATGCGTGGGCTTAACATGTTTTATAAGTTGACAGAATATTTTTCTTTTTTTCTCCTGTACATGTTTACTTGATTTTTTTCATATTTCATATTAAAGCATTACTTACTTTTAGGTATAACGAGAGACAATGTGAGAGACAATTTATATGGAGTTAATTTCTCCATATAAACAAAAACATAGGAACTTTATAGAAAAACAAAAAAAGGCGCCTTCCCCATTTAAGCACCCTTAGAACATTTAATAATGATAAAGCTAACCTGATGTTAAATAAGACTTGATTTTCATTAAACATAACGAATTTGATCAAAATCATTAAAGCCATTTTTGAGAAAATCAAATAAAATGTAAAAATTGGAAAAAAGTTATGAAATAAAGTGTCGCCTCCGTTTGACCAATTTTGATGAAATTTTTGCTGTCATGTCCCGGGCAGATACCTAAATCAATGGTTATCAAAATCATTGGAGCCGATTTTTAGAAAATCGAAAAAAAAATTAAAAAGTTATGAAATAAAATACCTCCTCTGTTGGACCAATTTCATAAAATTTTTGCTGCCACATTGTGGGTTTATACATACACCAAATACCCGATTTCAAGTTCATACGGTCTATAGTTTTTGAGCTAGTCTGTTCACACACTGATCAGTGACATACCAGCACATGCTCCAACCGGCGGATTAAAAAATATTCTTAAATGTATTTCAGATTAGTCTGTTCACACTCAACTGGTACCGTACCGTATCAGTGAAGCCAGTGCCCAGTCCATGATCCATCCGTGAAATTCTGGTTAGTACTCACTGATATTTTTATTTGTTCACAGACGTATTCAAACCATGATTTTCAGAATTAATAAAATGAATGGCGAAAAACTCGTCGAATTGGTGCGATTGTATCCTGTGCTGTACGATCTGGCAAACCGAAGGTACACGGACATTGAATCCAAAAACACTAAAAAAATTACCACCACAATACTGACACTGCCAAAGAAGAAATATTTGCAACAGTAGAAAAGTACGAGAGCTAATTGTTCATGGATGAAGAAGCAAGATCTCAGTCAGCTCAATTTTGAATTCAACGACGAAACTAAAAACTGAATTCAAAAACACTATAAAAAAATTACCACCACGATACTGACACTCTGCCAAAGAAGAAATATTTGCAACTGTAGAAAAGTACGAGAGCAAATTGCTCATGGATGAAGAATATTTATACATTCGTTAATATTTATACATTGGTCAAATTGTAACTAAGATAACATAAACGTAAAAATATGATTTTAATTTTTGCTTCATATTACTAAAATTTGTCGGAACGAAAGGCGAACAGAAAAAGCAAATGCAGTTGAGTCGATCGAAAAAGAGAAGGCTTTGGAACATGAGCCTATTGAAACGCTTTGATGCTGCCTCCAATTAATGTTAAATGCCCTAAATCGGGAAATTGGAAAAAACGGAAAAGAAACGCTGGTTCTGGTTCCAAGGAAGGTCGAGCTACTAATCAGGTCTACAAGAGTTGTCATATGTGCATCATCAAGCATCCTCCGAAATCCTGTCCAGCAAAGAAATGGAACTGTTTCAACAGTGGTAAACCAGGCCACACCAGTCGAGTCTGTCACCAGGGAAAGTCAGCGGTCACCCATCAAGAAGGAAGAAATTTTGGGTCTGTGATGTCCATATTTCACACAACAAATTTAGATACCCATTGGTCACTTAAGTCAGGAAGGTAAATATGTACCAGGTCTGCAAGTTTAAAATGTCGTTTATTTCTTAAAATATATACACAGTAATTTAAAAAAAAAGTATAATATATTTTATTCAAAGTACTGGCCCTCGCTTTCTACACATTTTGTCCATCTCTCGGGCAATTTATGGATACCATTCCAAAAGAATGCTTCATCTTTATTTGAAATCCATTCATCGAGCCATTTTCTTACATCCTCCAAATTGTTAAAGTGTTGCTCAGCCAATGAGTATCCCATCGATGAGAAGAGATGATAATCAGAAGGCGCCAGGTCAGGTGAATACGGCGGGTGGGGTAGAAGTTCCCAACCAAGCGAAGAAATCGTTTCCTTAGTCAATCTGGCTGAATGTGCAGGAGCGTTATCATGCTGAAGAATGACTTTGGCGTGCCTGTGAGCCCATTCTGGGCGTTTTTCGATCAATGCGTGACTCAAATTGATCATTTGTTGTCGGTAGCGGTCGGTATTGACTGTTTCGCCGGGTTTGAGATTGCAATTCGACGTCCTCAAACTTTTTTGGTCGATTTTCTCGTTTTTTATCAGTAACATCAAAATCACCACGTTTGAAACTTTGAAACCAACGTTCACATGTCTTGACGGTTGGAGCAAGATCGCCATAAGTCTCAACAAGAATTCGATGACATTCAGATGCCTTTTTCTTTTGATTGAATAAGAAAATCATGACATGCCGCAAATGCTCTTTATTTGGCTTAAAATTAGACATTTTTAACACCAAAGAAAGGTATGATACGTCCACGTAAACAACTTAAAAACAACTGACTTTTGTAAACAAATGACTAACAAACAAAATAGCGTTTAGAGATAAGCAAATCCTTCAATAGGCTAAGAGCGCATTCTATTGGAATTAAAACGACATTTTAAACTTGCAGACCTGGTACTACTAAATGTAAACATGACTGATTTGAATTTTCTTTTAGATACTGGATCTAGTCTTATCTCATGGAATATGTTCAACAAATATTTCTCTATTACGAGTCTGAGGCCTTTCTTAGGGAAACTAACAGCTGCTGATGGAAAAAGTCTGAAGGTTAAGGGGTATTTTCAGGCAGAGGCGTGGTATCACAATGAGTTGTTTTATTTGCCGCGAGTTGTGGATAATTTGTCTTGTCCTGCAATTATTGGAAGGTCTTAGTTAGATGTGATGAATACTAGCTGGAAATGTGACATTTTGAATGTTGAATCAAGGAATGAGTCTATAAGTCATTCTGAGTCTTTGGGAGAGTGTGAATATAGATCAAAAGTCTTTATCTATGTATATATTAGAAATTTGGAACAGAAATTTCCTACAGTGCTAGCTAAAAACAAATAGTGATGCTCCCATTAACCCTTTAACCGCTAAGCACTCGGAACGAGAATTGCATTGAGACACTGAGCGGGTCTGCAGGCATTTCACTCCTCACGCTAAGGCCTGCAGGCCACTGTCCGCCGCTGACTGCTTCAACTTCTTCAACTCCTCACAACCTTCACCGACTATTTATTAATGTTTTATGATTCTATAATAGCTTTATCATTATTTCAATAAATTAAAATGCTAGATTACCGATTGCAATAAGAGATTACGTGATATAAGAAGGTAATAATGAACAATAATATAATAATGTTAATACTTTACATTTTTTTTTAATTTAAAGTAATATTTTAATAATTTACCAATTTTTCGATGGATAAAAAACTTTCCCATCCTCTTTTCAGATGCAGGCTTTGGACCTTTTTTATTTAATTTTTAATTTTTTTTAAATTTTAATAGGAAATTTTTTTATTATTTTTAATTTTTTTTGTAATATTTTTTCCTTTTTTTTATTTTTGCAGTAATTTTTTTAGTTTGTTTTTTATATGTCAAATTTATTCTTTTTTATATAAAATTCTTACCAAAACTGGAGAAATAATAGCGAAATAAAACAGTAAATATCACCAAAAAAACACAGAGGACTATCGCTCAGAGCGTCTAGCGTTTCGCGAGATATCTCATTTGGAGCCATGGAAGGGTTAACCCGTTTTATCCCACTGCCCCAAAAATGGGGCAGTGATATAATCATGCTTTAAGTTTAATGTGTGCGATTTTTTGCATTCAAAATTGGTTTCACACTATATCTGAACCACAGAGTATCGATTGTTGTGAATCCCACAGGATAAAATTCCTTGTGTGATTTGTAGTTTTCCACTAAACAAAGGATTATTAGCATGGAGTGCAATAAAAAGTAAGTAATTTTTTTACAAGAGCAGTGATTATTGGATTTTAGTTTTCTGACTATAATATTACTTTACAATGTATCTAATTATGATTAAAAATACCCAGTATATCAAACATTTTTAATTTAGGGAATTTGTCACAGGTTTTATTTTTTGGGGCAGTGGGATCGGCCGGGTCCGTTTATCTAAACATTCTTTTTTACTTTCACTTACCTATATATGAAATATATAGTAAGTGGAAGTATTGCGATCGTGAAAAATTTCGACTTCCGGTTTTCAACGGAAATACACGTTTTGGGGTCCCCTGAGTCGAAATGACCAAGTCCCGCGAAATGGTCTGTGTGTGTGTGTGTCTGTGTGTGTGTGTGTGTGTGAACAGACTAGCTCAAAAACTATAAGCCGTGCGATCCTGAAATTGGGTATTTAGTGTAGGTATATGCCCGCGATGTGACAGCATAAATTTCATCAAAATTACTTAAAGGGAGGGGGTACTTTACTTAATAACTTTTTAGGTTTTTTTCGATTTTCTCAAAAACGGCTCTAACGATTTTGATTAAACTGAGTATTTCATCTATTTATATGCCCGAGATATGACTGTAAAAATTTCATCAAAATTGATTAACCGGAGGGGGGACTTTACTTAATAAATTTTGTTACATTTTCACGTGTTTTTTTTATTTACTCTAAATCGGCTTTAACGATTTTGATCAAACTGGGTATTTGATGTATTAATATGCCCGAGATATGACTGTAAAAATTTCATCAAAATTGATTAACCGGAGGGGGGACTTTACTTAATAAATTTTGTAACATTTTCACGTGTTTTTTTGATTTTCTCAAAAAGGGCTCTAACGATTTTGATTAAACTTAGTATTTGATCTATTTATATGCCCGAGATATGTCTGTAAAAATTTCATCAAAATTGATCAACCGCAGGGGGCACTTTACTTAATAAATTTTGTATCATTTTTACGTGCTTTTTTTATTTACTCAAAAACGACTTTCTCGATTGTGACCAAACTAGGTATTTGATGTATGTATATGCCAAATATGTGATAGCCAACATTTCATCAAAATTGATCAACCGAAGGGGGGACTTTACTTAATAAATTTTATATCATTTTCACTGGGTTTTTTATTTACTCAAAAACGGCTTTAACGATTAATAAAAATAAGATATGAATGTAGAAAAATGTGTCTGAAAAAACTTATCTAAGTAAGTTGGTAAGTGAAAGTTGTGTGTTGCATGCGTACGCACCAGATTTTTTACTTTATTTTTGAGAATATTCACAGTTGAAGGAGCTGTTTCGATAATAACTTAGTGATGAAGCATTTAGAGCAACAGTGTACATATAGGGACCAGATATTCACCTAATAACTGTCTGAACTTTTATAAATATGATCCTGATTTGGCCATCGATGAGGCAATGATGCCTTATTTCGGTCGGCATGGGGCAAAGCAACACATCCATAGAAAGCCCATTAGATTTGGGTACAAGGTGTAGTGCATATGGTTCAGTGCGAACCATAATTGGAGGGCCTGTAATTCTATACATAGTGTCAGAAATACCAGTAAACGACAACAATGTGGTGACTATATCTTCCACTCAGCATGGCATCGAACCCGTCCAGCTGGGCAATAGGTGGATTGCTGCGGAAAAAAGAAGATACTTATTGACTAACCTTTTTTTGTGGCCCAGTAATGATGCTGGCTAAAAATATTTCAAAATTCCGAGTCAATATCCAATCAAAAAAATGCAATGCAGAAAACCAGCACCAACCAGACGACCGAGGCTTCACGCCAGCGTTTCGAAGAGAGTTCCAAACGATGTCAGGTTCAAGGGACATGGTCATATATTAATTTCAAGTCCAACACAAATCAGGTCCCCCACAAAGTCCAACACAAAACTCCCCCAGGAAATGTTTTTGGGTTGATATTTAGCACGTACACTACTAAAAAATTAGAGTCTTCCGGAATAATTTCTAGAGTCAAGTCAAGTCAAGTCAGTGGGCATCCCCAGTTGTGGTCGTACCAAAAAAGGATGGGAAATCTACAGATAGAATTTAATCATTATCCATTGCCTAGGATTGACGAGTACTTTAATAATTTTACTGGTTGTAAATTTTTCTGTTGTTTTGATCTTACCAATGCATACCTGCAATTTGAAGTTTGTGAGAGTAGTAGACATTTGCTAACAATTAATACCATTCATGATCTTTTTGCTTATAACATAGTACGTGGGCCAGACCCCCTTACCGTGCACCCCCCCCACATCCCTATAAATTGCATATCGTTGTGTTCCTTGTGATAAAAGATTAAGAAAAAGCCAATGTTCCCAGAAAAAAAAGTGGCCGCACTAACCGAAAATGGCGTTCAAACATGGCGGAATGACGACTTTGATTTTAGTTAGTTTTTTTATTACTGATATTCACCATTATGCTTAATTTCGCCATAACTGGTATTTTATTAAAGCTAGATAGTTCTAGATTCAGAATAAATAAACAAACGTTCTAAAATAATTAGTCTTGACAACATAAAATACATTTAAAGTCAATTTTTTCAAGTCTCTCGCGTAAAAGTTAAAATTCCAAGTTAATTTGTGATTAAACGGCCATCGTTAACGAAAAACACCCTGAAATAAAACATCTGGAGCAATTGTTCCTCTTTAAAAATCAGTGGTCGAATTTCAAAAAATATCAACTAGTTTCATAGAAAACGGACCTACAAGGCGAAAAGGCGCCGGTGACTCGGGCGCATCCTGTCCTCTGCCACATCGTTCAGTTCTTATACATCATATAATTACAGCGGGTTTAGGATATTATTTTGAATGTATAATCAAGCCTATGTAACTGCAAGTTTTTAATTTACAGAAATAATTAATATAACCTTTATTTTTTTTATTTTTATTTTTATTTTTTTTTAAATCTGATAAATAAAGGATATATATCTGATCAATAATAATGAATTAGTCGCAGATTGCACATTATCTTAACCCCACTTATATTGACATAAACTGGTTATCTTGAAATTAAATAATAATGTTCTCATGGTAGTAGTTGGGTTACTGACACTGGCTTCTGATCATTCGTGAAATT
Source organism: Aelia acuminata (assembly GCA_911387785.2). Lineage (NCBI taxonomy): Eukaryota > Metazoa > Arthropoda > Insecta > Hemiptera > Pentatomidae > Aelia > Aelia acuminata. The sequence continues at coordinate 71,730,966 of OU426978.1, read as the reverse complement.
TGAAATAAATGCATTTTTGCAAAGTATTGATTATTTACAGATTTAAAAACAACCCAAATAAAAAAGATAAATAAAAAGTTCTGTTTGTTCGTTGATATGTAGAAATTATTCGTAATACAATTTAGGAAGTATATACATAACACAATTAATAGCTCACAACAATTAATGAATTAATAGTTACACGATGTGTGTTTGTGTATATATATATATATATATATATATATATATATATATATATACATACATACATACATACACATTATGATTAATTTAAAATTAAACCACTACTGGAGAGGAAAACCAATTAAAACATGTAAGTATTCATGCATCTAATGATGTATAATCCACGAAGTTGTGGCCTTTTTCGGTTTCTGGCATATAACTACACATCAAAAAGTTTACTTTCTCTTTTTTTCTAAAAAGAGGTATACTAATACAAATAAAATGAAATATTTGGAGTGGTAATCGGATTAGTTATTTAACCAAAATCGAACATGAAAGATCGGTAATTTTTATCATTTTGATGAAAACTCATGTTCCAACGCCTATAACTCGACAATATGTGCTCTAAATGAAAAATGTCACAGACAAAAGTTTTAGGACATTAAATTTAGCATAAAATAAGCCCATCTATTTTAAAATTAATTTATTTCTGCGTAGAGATACAAATGAAAAATTGAAAGTATTTGTTGCGCTTTCTTCATTCTTTTAACTACATCTTCATTCCTTCATACATCTACATGTCAAAAAGTGTACTTTCTCCTTTTTTCGAAAAAAAGGGTATACTAATACAAATAAAATGAAATGTTTGGAGTAGAAATCGGATTAGTTATTTAGCCAAATTTGAACTTGAAAGATAGGTAATTTTTACCATTTTGGTAGAAACTCATGTTCCAACGCCTACAACTTGACAATATGTACTCTAAATGAAAAATGTTACAGATAAAAGTTTTAGAACATTAAATTTAGCATAAAATAAGCCCACTGAAATAGTTAGTTCTGTCAATATTTTATCATATCCCCTTAGTTTTCACAAAAAGAAGGAATCAAGCGCTACGAATACTTTCACGTTTTCATTTGTATCTCTACTTAGTAATAAGTTAATTTAAAAATAAATGGGCATGTTTTATACTAAATTTAATGTTCTAAAACTTTTATCTGTAACATTTTTCATTTAGAGTTCATATTATCGAGTTATAGGCGTTGGAACATGAGTTTTTACCAAAATGGTAAAAATTACCGATCGTTGATGTCCGGATTCGGCTAAATAACTAATCCGATTTCCACTCCAAATATTTCATTTTATTTGTATTAGTATACCCTTTTTTCGAAAAAAGGAGAAAGTAAACTTTTTGACAAGTAGATATAGGAAGGAATGAAGATGTTAAAAGTATGAAGTAAGCGCTACAAATACTTTCACTTTTTCATTTGTATCTCTACGCAGGAATAAATTAATTTTAAAATAAATGGGCTTATTTTATGCTATATTTAATGTCCTAAAACTTTTATCTCGGACATTTTTCATTTAGAGTACATATTGTCGAGTTATAGGCGTTGGAACATGAGTTTTCATCAAAATGATAAAAATTACCGATCTTTCATGTTCGATTTTGGTTAAATAACTAATCCGATTACCACTCCAAATATTTCATTTTTTTTTGTATTAGTATACCCTTTTTTAGAAAAAAAGAGAAAGTAAACTTTTTGATGTGTAGTTATATGCCAGAAACCGAAAAAGGCCACAACTTCGTGGATTATAGATCATTAGATGCATGAATACTTACATGTTTTAATTGGTTTTCCTCTCCAGTAGTGGTTTAATTTTAAATTAATCATAATATGTATGTATGTATGTATGTATATATATATATATATACACAAACACACATCGTGTAACTATTAATTCATTAATTGTTGTGAGCTATTAAATTGTGTTATGTATATACTTCCTAAATTGTATTACGAATAATTTCTACATATCAACGAACAAACAGAACTTTTTATTTATCTTTTTTATTTGGGTTGTTTTTAAATCTGTAAATCATCAATACTTTGCAAAAATGCATTTATTTCAAATTTCACGAATGATCAGAAGCCAGTGTCAGTAACCCAACTACTACCATGAGAACATTATTATTTAATTTCAAGATAACCAGTTTATGTCAATATAAGTGGGGTTAAGATAATGTGCAATCTGCGACTAATTCATTATTATTGATCAGATATATATCCTTTATTTATCAGATTTATAAAAAAAAAAATAAAATAAAAATAAAAAAAAATAAAGGTTATATTAATTATTTCTGTAAATTAAAAACTTGCAGTTACATAGGCTTGATTATACATTCAAAATAATATCCTAAACCCGCTGTAATTATATGATGTATGAGAACTGAACGATATGGCAGAGGACTGGATGCGCCCGAGTCACCGGCGCCTTTTCGCCTTGTAGGTCCCTTTTCTATGAAACTAGTTGATATTTTTTGAAATTCGACCACTGATTTTTAAAGAGGAACAATTGCTCCAGATGTTTTATTTCAGGGTGTTTTTCGTTAACGATGGCCGTTTAATCACAAATTAACTTGGAATTATAACTTTTACGCGAGAGACTTGAAAAAATTGACTTTAAATGTATTTTATGTTGTCAAGACTAATTATTTTAGAACGTTTGTTTATTTATTCTGAATCTAGAACTATCTAGCTTTAATAAAATACCAGTTATGGCGAAATTAAGCATAATGGTGAATGTCAGTAATAAAAAAACTAACTAAAATCAAAGTCGTCATTCCGCCATGTTTGAACGCCATTTTCGGTTAGTGCGGCCACTTTTTTTTCTGGGAACATTGGCTTTTTCTTAATCTTTTATCACAAGGAACACAACGATATGCAATTTATAGGGATGTGGGGGGGGGTGCACGGTAGGGGGGTCTGGCCCACCGTGTAATAGATTGGTGTTTGGATTAGCGTCTAGTATGGCAATATTCCAGATCTTTATGGAGCACATACTGGATGGTATAAAAAAACTGTTCAGTTTATCTGGATGATATATTGCTTGAAGGATCAACTCGAGGGGAGTATCAGAATACCTTAATGTTGGTCTTATCTAGGTTAGAATATAATGTAAAAATAAATACAGGCAAAAGTCAATTTTCAGTCGAGTCATTGGATTTTTTGATATTTACAATTTCAGTAGATGGTAAACATCCTTCTAAACAAAAGATAATTAAAATATTAAATTGTCCTGTTCCAGTTAACATTACTCAACTAAAGTCAAATTAACCAATGTTGTCATGTGTATTGAAGTGTTCCAATGTACGGTGTTAGAATCGATTCCATGTGGAGGGTTTCACTCTTGAAAGATCAGTCAGTCGCTTGGGTAGAATGCCTTTATATTGTTTGGTATTTGGGTCTCCGTATATCAGCCTAGTTAATGCATTTATTTCAATAAACTGTGTTTAGCTGTGTTTATACACAGGTGTCTTATTGATAATCCACCCATGCTCCTCACTTGTAGTTCCATCAGGAACACAATATCTTCTATCTTCCAAAACCACTTAGATGATATATTAGTTGAGCTACCAGATGGAAGGTAAAAATGTATTGTTGCTTTAAAAATGAAATGAAAAGTGAATTTATTACCTTCACCCCCAATCATGGTTCATGTCCACAAGTATATTTCAATGATACTCCGATCCCTGAATCCCAAGAAGTAAGATATTTGGGGCTACACCTGGACAAGAGACTGACATGGAGAACCTAAATCATAAAAAGGATAAAAAGGAAAAAAGATAAAAAGGAAACAACTTTACAAACGATTTGGAATATTATCTATTTTACTCGACAGAGTCCAAATTATCAAGAACTAACAAACTTACTATTTACAAAGTACTAATACAACCATTATGGACATACCGGATAGAACTAAGGGTTTTGGCAAAATCCTCAAACATCCAAAGAATTAGTCATTCCAGTCCAAAATAGTAGACTACTACCATACTATGTGACAAATGATTTACTGCACAAGGACCTAAATATCCTAACAGTCATCGATAAAGCTATGTAATATTACAAAAACTTCCACCAAAGACTAATTTTTAACACAAACCCCTTGGCACAGACAGTAAAATTTAACATAAACCCCTTCATTCCACTCCAGCGACTTTTGAGGCGGTAGCTGAGAGATTTGCTAACTTAGTTAGTTTGTAACTTAGCAATTTTTCCCATCAGAATTTCACGCATTTGCTAATTTTTTATTTGTAGACTGCAATTATCACAAACAATACTGACTTTTGTATTTGCCTTTAATAATAATAATAAAAAAGAAAAGTTTGCAATGCTTATATTACATACGATATATTTTATATTCATTATCATATATATTTTATGTCATAGAAAAAAACATACTTCAGAGTTTAAAACCTTCATTAATTAATAAATTAAATCCCTTCACTAATTGCTATAATTAGTTAAAGCAAACACTCACCACCAAATAAGAGGCAAGCGATGGCTTTCTTGATGTCTAAAAATCCAAATATACTAGGAGCTACAGACTTGGAAATATTTTCATAGATATTTGGTGACTTAGCAAGGCGTCGAAAATAATCTTCATCTTCAGCCGTAACCATAGCAGATGTTGAAAATCCAACACCTTCAGTATCAATACGAATACCTAAAACTCTAATGTAAGGAGCACGCACCCCAACTGTTTTACCTTTAGGATCATTTTTCTAGAAAAAAAAAAAATAAATAAATAAATAATAATAATGATTAAAAAAAAATATTAATTTAGAAAAATTGAGTCTTTAACAACAATAAGTGCATGTATTCTAGCAGAGAACACTTCCTTTTCTTTGATATGATATGATATCAAGAATATCCCTTGAAAATCCATTTCTAATAAAAATAATTCAAGACCTATACCAGGAGCCAGTGACAAAAAATCAACATTATGTGATGAAAATTCTATTTATGTATTCTATTATTCTATTTATGAAATTTTTATCTTATGAAAAAAGATAGCAATTTTTAAAGGATTTATAGTATTGTGACATGAAGCAAAAACAGATGGTTATCTCTATTACACTGGGAAAGTTAGCATTAGTCATGTGTTGGTGTGTGTTCACATTTTTTGGAATGATCTAGTCCTTTCTGGATTGTTTCATTTCGGAATAAATATGAAAAGTGATGGACTAGGCAAGAGGCTTCATCTTGCCTAGAAAATTAAAACAAAGAGCTAATTTAGAGTAACTGTTCTTTCACTTGTAGCTATTGTTAGTATTGTTACTAATTTGAATTCTAATTATTTGTTTGACACTTTTTTGCAATAATTTTACAGAAATAAAATTATTTAAACCCAGATTGGTGTTACAGTATTATCATTAAAAGAATCAGATTCTAACAGGCAGATCACCCTAAATTGGCAACCTCCTGAAATAGAAAATTTTGGCCTTTTTCAGTTTTTTGCTAATAACTTGAAAACAATTCATCACAGATAAAATGAGTTCCCTTCCAAATAAAAGAACTTATAACTTCACATTTATTCAAAGCTAAAATCAGCAAATCATTTCACCAAAACCTACTATCAAAAGTCATCAATTTTTACCTTTTTAGCAGAAAAATGATTTTATTTATGATAATGATTTTTATATTTTATTTATAAAAATGATTAATTTTAGCTTACGTTCCCAGGTCTGCAATTCCAAAAGGAATACTCCAAATGAATTCTGTTTAAGAAGAGATCCTTAATTTTAAAATTAGCCCACCCCTATGTAAAAAAACTATTTAAAACCTGAAAGTATTCATATCGTTCAGTGGCCTAAAATCCGTGAAATTTTAGGACCTTTTATTGTTAGATGTATATAACTCACAAACTAAGGTATAATCTACATACAGCATGGGACAGACAGATAAAAATTAGGTGTAGTAAAAAATGGAGGTTAATGGAGAAGATAAGAGCGAATTACTTTTTTAGGTTAACCTAACCCATTACGATATAATATTGTTTATTATATTTCTGTACCTCAGAGGTAAACTGTCGTAACTGAGATTATTAAATTTTTAAAAGAGAGCACTTTGAATTTAAATTTTTCATATTTCTTGTCGTAAAAAAAAAAAGTAATACTACTAATACTAGGTTAAATAAAACTCCATTCATCAGGAATATAAATACGAATACCTTTCGCTAGAAATAGAATAATAGAAATAATTCAGTTACAAAAATAATTGGAAACTCAAGAATTTTGTAGTTACAACAGTTTACCTCTCAGGTACAGATTTAATGATGGACACTATTACATGGTATCAGTTAAAATTTTGGAATAAAGATAGTTTCAGCACAAAAATTAATGCAAAAGAGGGGTATTGACTTGAGTAGGAACATTCATATTTTATAGTAAGAACAAAGATATTTCTAAAAAACGAACTCTTGGTCTGAATAAGGGTTTAGGTAAAATTTAGATGAGGACTTCAAGCTATATTATTTAGTGATGACATTGATATTGATGATGAATATACTGCAAAATTTGAAAATGATTAATTTTCGGTTAAGGCAATGTATTTGATTAAACATAAATGAAAAATGTTTCAAAGGAAGAAAGAGAAAAACGATGCAATAAAGTTTATTGTAAATTTAATTTTCTTTTGTCAGTGACTAAATTTTATGGTGATGCTATTGAATTAACAAGTGTTTTTTTCAGTTTGTTTGCAATATTTCATCAAAATGTTTCGTTAGAACCTACCTTACTAGATTTGTGAACTCCTATTAAGTTATGCACTATGATTTTTCATTAGGTGGGAAAGCCCTGAAATTAATTGAAAATTTAGACCTGATTTCTAATAATTATGAAACAGCTCATTCATCATTAATTAAATATTATCAAAATAATAGATGTTACTTTTGAAAATATAAAATGTTTAATAGAACTGTTTAATAGTAAAACCGGTAGAAATTCATTAAGAATGTCGGTGACAACAATAGAATCATCCTAACTTTTGTAAGATCTGTAGCAGCAAGAAGAAACCAGATTCTTAGTTTCGTTAATAGGCATGGTGGCGGTGGTCGATGATATAAATACAGCGGCTAATTCCCCTTCCCTCAAGGATCCTTCTCTCAGGTGCCTTGAGGGGAATGGTAGCTCTCTAAGAGACATCGAATAGCACTCTTTTTCTTTTTCCGGCTTCTCCTACTCCTCTTCCACCTACTTATTCATCAAACCTTCTTTTCTTCCCTTTTTACCAGTGACGAGCCTACTGGTGTCCGAGACAATTTTCAATGATATCACCAGTAATCTCCGAGGTAACTCTCCTATATTGTGTGTGAAGGGTCTAGCAGCGACCGAACCATCTAGCCGCGACGTCCCTGTTACACCGAGGCACTCTCCTCCCGCACCTCTATTACCAGTGATGTAACTACCTGCGGTTGAGGCCAGTGCCCGCGACATCACAGGCATTTCCGAGGTGAATTCCTCCCCTGTCTGTGACAGGTCTAGCTATGGCTGAGACTCGCGTCCGTAACGTCATAACTATCCTCGAGACGCTATCCTTCCTTGAATCCTGTTATTCCCCATATCGCAACCTTCTGATCTGGAGTCACACATATAAATGGAACACCTACTAAAAAATAAAATGTTATAGTTATTTATATAATGCTTTCTAAGCTTGACTTAAAGACCCATGATTTAAGGGGAATGCAATTATAAAAGATCCTCAGAAATAGGGAAAATGAAGGAATTATTTTCATTTGTGAGCAATATGACTGATAGTGTCCTTAACACATTTGGTGCGAACCCAGGGTGCCAGTCTACTCACCGGACGGGCCCAGTAGATCTACTGGCCATGCTGCATAGTTTATGACTTCACTAGGAATGCTTGTGAAGGGGGATTTTTGACAATTCTTCGGCAAATCCGAAATATACCGGATTTTGCGGTATATTTTCCGGAAAAATACCGGAGTAGATCTACTGGGTCCGCGCACTGAATGTGTTAAGCTGGGAAATCACCATGGATTAGATGAAATCCGTGGCCAGAAAACTCACTGGAAGAAAGAAGAAAGGATAAACAAATCAAGTAAGAAATGAAATTATTAAAATTGTAAATTGCTTGCAATGAGGTATTAAAAACAAACCAAATTAATGTTCTGAAAGGAAGCAAAAACACAGAAATGCGGTACAGAAAACTACTTAGCAAAAAACTGTTGCTCCAAAGAAAATTAAATAAATTTTTTAGGTGAAAATGGAAATGGAATGACTAAATAGAGCATTGGAGCTGTGATGAAGAAGATGTTAATGCAGCCCATACTAATGTCTCAATTGTAATAGAGGAATTCAAAATTAAAGTTGGTGTAGTTCCGCAAAGATGTTCACCATCGACACAAGTAATTACAGTAAACAATGTTTGTAAATTGAGTTCAAAATAGACATTGAATGCTGATGCGAGCGTTTTACCAGTTGCTATATTAATAAAATAGGTTGATATTGTTAAATATGATATTTGTATGGAGTTGATATGAAAAAAAAGACCAATTATAGGCACAGTTCGTGTACCATGTAAAATAAATAATAAAGAAGAAAGAATTAAGTTTTTAGTCGTTAATATATATAAAAAATGTAATACAATTTCAGTCAATCAAGCGAATAGATATATAGAACAATCTGGAACTAACAATATGATCCCATTCATTGAGTGTCTGTAATGAAAACCTTTTAAGCTAAACTAATTATCTTAATTGACATTATAAATGTAATTAATTACATCACATTCTTCCAACCTTGAAGGGTTAACTTCAGAGTCCTTGACACATGAGGTTTCTCTCTCAAGATTTTGACCTACTGTAGAAGTTCCGGAGTTTTCATATTCAAACTGTTGTCATGAATCTCAGGATTCAAAGCACCACGTGGTGCAAGGTGTATCAAAGACAGCGCCACTTCCCGCCCGTCATCCAGTTGTGCCCATTCCACAAGCGGAAAAGGAGTATAGATGGTAGATTTCAAGGGGTGTTTAAACATCCTCTCAAAGGTCGCTGTGCATAGCGGATTCTTAGCAGTAAGGATAGCCAAGGTATGGTGACTTGCTCAAGATGATGAGAGGAACATAAGGCAAATCAGTGCACATCTCAAGAAATCAAGTGAATTATACGCGAAAACCACAAGTTCATGAAAGTCATCTGAAGCACCTTATAGACCGCTCTGAATTTTTCCTGCCATAAAATTTGGTTTCAAAAATGTAAGATCATGGCAAAAATCGTAAACAGCCAGGGTACAGTTTCTCCACTTAAGGGTTAATTTTCTTATGTGAGTTTTTCTGAATAAGGCAGAGAGTTGTTTTTTAAATATTGCTCAATAAATCACTATACTCTGAATAAGATTTCTAAATTCTAATTCTTTTAAAGAATCTTTTAATTTCTGTCACTTTTGTTTTAAAGATTTTAAACTTTTACAACTCCTAATTTGTTCAAGATTCCTTGATTTCATTCATGAATAAATATTTTTACTACTTGCTTTTTTTTTTTTTTTTTTTTTTTTTTTTTTTTTTTTTTTTTCTTTTGGGGGGGCGGGGCTAATTTCCAAATTAGTTGTGTTTCTACCGGTATTGAGAACCATGTTGTAATATTGCGCTTTGAAACTCTTTTTAGCTTCGAAGTTTATGTTGACGCATGAAGTTGAGATGATATAGCTGGAAATATTGTTGGAACAGCATCTTTCTTTCTAATATTTTTAGAAAAGATAAAATATATCTTAATTATCCTCCTTGAAGAGTTACCTACAAATCAGAGTTGAGCAAAATTCTTCTTATAAAATGGATAACGATATCTGAATAAAACGAATGGATAATATAACTGCATTATCCATTATTCACAAAACTTTGTGATCTTTTATGTTATATCGTAGAAGACCCTACGATTTATATAAAATTTGTTTATGATAATGGGTCCCTTTCTGTTGCATCCATAAGCTAGTCTTTTCTGTCATATTATAAGTTATTACTACCTTTTATTGTTTTTACTAATTATTACTTTCACTTAATTATATGTGAAATAAATAGTAAGGGAAAGTGTGTGTTTTTTTTATTTTAGAGGAAAAATCTTTCATTAGACGAAGTGGGGGCTTTAAACCCACAACAGTGTGAGATTCCCACTTACTAAAAAACCTTCTACATACTCTGCGATGCCACACCACGGAACTGCTGGCAGGCATTATTTATCGGTGGGCAGGATGGCTAGACGCCCACTTCTCTACTGTACACTTCATGGTATTTGACCTCTTCTCTCTCTCTCTCCAGTTTTCTCTCTGTTTTCTTCCGACTCTCGCGGCATAATCTGAAACAGCATTCCAGTTTTCTTCACTGGTCAACATGAGCTGTACCAGATTTTTCGGTGTGGATCTTTTACCCAGCACCATATTTAGCTGGTCCTTCTCCTCGGTAAATTTCTTGCATGTTTCACTGTTTCACCTAATGGAGCGCAGATGAACATCTTCCAGCTTAAACCAGTGGAGATATTCCCTGAAGCAGCCATATCCAGAGAGCAGTTGAGTATAGTAATAATCAATCTCTCCATGTGTGCGGGACCACCCACAATGCAATATCTGGTGTCAGGCGATTTGTCAACCTTCCAGATGATGATGAGTCCCAGCGTTTGTGCCAGCTGCAACGAGTTTCCAATCTCTCATCTTTTGCTAACGTTAGCCATTGTACCTCTGGAGCTTCCCGTTTTCTGCAGTAGATTCTGCTATGCTCTTTGGCCAGTAGGTCTATCGGAGTTATGTCGGCGATGATGCACATGGCATTTCATCAATGCACGCTAATAGCCTTAAGAGAATATGACCTCACTTGGAACGCATGCGATCAGATTGATACAGCATACTTTGCGTGGGCCCACCAATATTTGTGTGTGTGTTTGTGTGAACAGACTAGCTAAAAAACAATACAGCTTATGAAACAGCCTAGGTATATGCCCATGATCCGAAAGCAAATATTTCATTAAAATTGGACAACAGAGGGGAGGACTTGATTTCATAAATATTATCACATTCTTTTTTCGATTTTCTCAAAAACGGCTCAAACAATGCAATGTTCTGATGGGGCTTAAATGGAGAAGGAAAATTTTCTTCCTATAAAGTATCTTTGATTTTGTTTATAAGGAGAAGTTAACTGTTTCATTATGCCTAGGAATAAAAATGGCTAAATATGAAATATAGAAGAATTTGATAAATATATATACAGGGGAAATAAAGAATAGTGTTTCCACAAGATGGAAATTTCAATTTCTGTAATGAGTGCAGTATTATTTAGTTTATAAAGTCATAAATTTATATATTCTGAAAATTTTGGCATAAATACATTTTATACATAAAAAACAATAGGTATGTTCCAACAAGCACTTAAATCATGTTGACAACTCATTGGCATGTACATTACGCCTTTACTAACAGCCCATTGTTAACAAGGCATAATGTGCATGCGAAAGGGCTGCCAATGTGTTTTAAGTGCATGTTGGAACATACCTATTTAACAGAAAACATTTGTTACCATGGTAACTAAATCAAGTTTTCATATCATCTAAATAGAGAAATAAAATTAGAAGCCATGTTGTATTATGTTTTGCATTGTCACATCGTCAAAGATAATAAAAACTATTTTATTAGTTCAATAGTGATAGTGATTGAATGCATACAAAATAGTGAGATGTTAAAAATATTTAAAGTTGGTTTTTGAAACATATGGTACAAGATAATCTTTAATAATTTTATTTTAGTTTACAAACTTTTGTTCCATAATGGATTTCTGAATGAAATATAGGATGGTTATAGATGTATATAGGTCTGTTGAGGTTTTGCCTATGTAAGAGTTATAATTTTTACAGGGAATATTATATGTGAGGTTTCTTTGTTTTTCTATCGGTGTGGGGTCTTTTTTTTTTTTGTGAACAATTTTTGCATCGGCAGACAAGGATTAAACTGATTAATTATAAACTTATTGGATGAGTGGACTTTAGTGCAAAGTTAAAGTCATCAACTTCTAATTTTTTATGATATACGTTAATTTATAGGTGTGATACATACAATAGTGATACAGCCAATAAGAAAGACAATAACTTTCCACCATCAACAGATAACAACCATAGACTCTCTTCTCAAACCACTATACATCACCTACATCGATAAATAAACGTATAATATCATAAAAAATTAAACTCTTATGTAATAACTAACTCTTACATTGGCCAAACCTCAACAGACCTCAAAACTAGAATTTACAACCATAGAAGCACCCTTACACAAAACTCTAAAACAACCACATCATTGTCAAACCATGCAAAAGAAACCAGACATGAAATAGATTTTGTTGAGTCAAAATTCTACATAAATCCATGTTCTGGCAAAAACAAAAAACAATGGAATTTATTTATATTGCAATTAATCAAGACAGTACATTTAACACAAAACAGGAAGCAGCCCATATACCAAAATACTATTCACAAATAATAAATAGTAACAGATGGCACTTGCAGTCGACTTTTAAGCCAGTAAGTAGGCCTTCAGTACGCTTCAGAGGCGATGGGCCAGGCGACAGCTGATTTTTAAATTTAAATGTACCAACAATCCTACTTAAGGAGAATAAACAGGTAAGCATGGGATTGTTTAAAATATGTATGAATGATAACTGTATTATGTAAATGTTAGCTTTTCAAATTTTCATGTAATCTACATTTTTGTATATATCATGTATTGTATATATCATTGTTGCATTTTTAGATGTTTATGGCGCTGGACGCCGAAAGCTCCATATTATAAAATATAAAAAAATAAATAGTGAGATTGTCCTGGTGTATATTCTTTTATTAAAAATTCCTGCATAATTCCCGCCGGCAAAAATTCCTTTTATAATTCCTCAATTCGCACATTTCCCACATGCTAGATACACTGCAATAGCAATACTATAAGGATATGAAAAATTGCTAACAGAATTTTCATAAGATGTCGATTTTTTTGTGACAGGCTGTGGATCTAACCTAGTTAAGTATTCTACAGTTACTTAGGTGATAGGAGGTATTAAAAAGTTTTATTTTAACATTATGCTGTTACTCAAGTATCTACTTTGATTTATTTATCTATATAAATAAAGTTGAAATTCTGTTTGTTTGTTTGTTCTTTATAGAAATCCATACCGTTTGTCCTACATTCTCCAAATTTCGCTCAGTGGTTCTTTCATACCAAGTGCGAACACCTGTCCATATTAAAATTGCATAACTTCAGCCGATCTTCAGCTGATATTCTTTATCCTAATAAAAATCGTAATGATCTCGCTTTACAATAATTTTTTTACGAAATCGACCGTTTCATTACAAAAATTAAATTTCCCGGGTGAAACCGGGACATACAGCTAGTAATTTATAAGAAAGAGATAATTAGGACCAAATTAGACAAAAAATAACATCATGTCATTTTTAACAACCCCTCCTTCCTGCATTCCTTCTAATTTATCTCGGTAGGTAACTATCAATACAATATTATTTTATAGATGTCTAAATGTGGAAATAAATATTTTATGTAACCCAAGATAATAACTACTAAGCCTTAAAAAATTAATTGCTAACCACATTTTAATAACGTAGTAGATAATTAGAGTAATAAATAAAAAGATATATTCATCATAATTTATAAATAAAATATTTTATCCCTATAAGCTGGAATTTTCAGTTATAAAGGCATATAATTAAGTACTATATTTAAAGAAATATGAATAACAAGAGACCAATGTGAATTTCAAGAGCAGTAGAAATGGTGAGATACGAGAACTCGCACGAGTGCTTTTCCCTCACACTGAAATTTTTAGGTTTTTGCAAGATAATACCAACTTCTTAGCTGCAGCATGATCCACAAAAGAAATATTAAAGCTATAATGGCAGCACTCGCATGATAGTAAGTCTCACTTGGCATGAGTTCTGAATAAAAACGAAACAGCAGTAAAGATCAGATGCTATGATATGCTAAGATCAAACATCTCAATGACACGATCTCCCCACCTGATTTATTATGTATCCAGTTATAGGATTTTTAGCACAAGCATGAGAAAAAATTTCATCCACAGTTCTTCCGGGTTATGAACCGATTGACGTAATGTAATTCTCAAAGGACCTTTTGGTAAAATAGAAAATTCAATTCAACCTTGTATCTCATAACTCACTTTGAAAAAACAATTCTTTCTAGCAGCCTCAGCATCAGTTTATTTAATTAAGATATTTTTTTAAAAATTAGAAATAAAAATATAATACCTTGGTAGATTTATGTTTTTTGATGCAGTAGACACCAACCACTAAAACCCTGTTGCCTGGCACTACTTTTTCACACAGAAACCTAAAATTATTTAAAATTTAAGCATACTACTTTTATATTTCTGTACATTTTCTTTTTATTCTTATTACATAAATTTCAAACATACTTAAGTATTATCAGCCTCTATCTTAGACTATTTTTAACATAAAAATTGCAAATTATTTCCTCCTCCCTCTTAAATATATCAAGGAGCGGGGTGGCTCATTGGTAAGGCAATTATCTGGCTTAGCAGGGTTTCTTTAATATTCTGCCACAGTTTGTTTCATGGATTGAGAGACCCTCCTTAGGCAAACCCAGCCTCTGTAAAGTGGGTACCCTTAAATGAAATATTAAGGCAGAAAAACCTGGTGGTTGACTGTGAACACGGTCAAATCACCTCCTTGCATGACTGCTGACCAAGAAACAGTACTTTCTTACAAAGTACTGAACCCAACACCCTTCATGGGTTTTAGTGGTACAGGTTTTTTTTCTTTAAATATATCTCCAATCCAGAATAGGTTCCTTCTTTCGAAGAATGATATTTATACATGAGAACTTCATCAGCGTTAGCATTGTTATCAGCCCAAAAAAATTTAAGGTTACAGGACAATTTCATGATTTTCAATTAGTAAGCCTAAAGCCATTGGAGATAAAAGAATTCACAGCAGGTATCTTAAAATTGTTTTAGAGATTTTAACTGACAGGCAATTTTAAAATATAGTTGGCATAACTCCACTAATGGCAAAAATAAACAAATGAAAAAAAAATGGCTTTCTACAAGTCATTAATAGCAGAATATTCACAAAGAATTCCTAATAATGGTTGTAAAGCAAGGTGTCCACTTAAGACTAAACAGCCTTGATACTAGTCTCAAGACATATTCCACTAATTTTCTTATGGATTTACGACGAAAAAGTTTCTAAAGAATCTCTCATAGTATTATACATAACATAATAAGAAATGTGAGGGATTTGACAAACATTGTCAAAAATCCATAAGAAAATTAGTGGAATGTTCACTCAGTTTGGACGTACCATAAAACCCGGCATTATAAAATGGGGACAACTGTTATTATATTTTATAATTACACATATCTAATTATTTAAGTTGTAAATCTTCCACTATGCTTAATTAGCATCGCATTTATTAAATTTTGTCTCACATTCCTCATTCATACTATTTTGCAATTTTTAATTCCTATACAATTTAAACTTCAAATTCCAGAAAAACTCATGCGCTTCATAAAGGAGGACTAATTGAAAAACTTCTTCACCAGTCCACTCCTGTTTATTTGGTATCGCCACCTTTTTTTTTCACTCATTGTGAAAAATTAAAATCACTTCTTGAGAAAGTCTCTCTCCTCCAACAGTGACAGAAGACTTGAGACTTGATCATGAGAACAAGATTGATCATGTTCTTTGTGATACAGCTAGTCTTTGATAGCTAAAAAAACAGGTAACCAACACTGCTCTTAGACCCCTATCCATTCGTGACTATAATCTTGAGACTAGTCCCAAGTGTACACCAAGCTTTGCAGCAATCATAACCAGAGCTTTTTGTTGTTCCTTCCCTTCCACGCCTTGTAGGTGTGGGTTAATAAACCTTTGAAGTTGGCATACTAACCCATTATAATCCTATGGAAGTCGGCGAACTAACCCCTACCACCTCTCACCTTATTTATACCCTCAGTTCCTGTATTACTCTGGACTCAGAAGGTATATATCAGATTCTATTTTATCTTGCTAACTAGCTACTTATTTAAATATTCATGTATAATTTTACTATCTTTTATATAATTATCAGTTTTGAAAAGTATCCATGTCATGTAAACTACCATCAGTTGGGTTTGTTTCCCCTTATTCTGTTACTCCTTGTTGTTACTATCTATAATTAATAATTACATGATAACATTTAATTGTCATCCTCTAGCATAGATACTCATATATTTGTCTTCTTTTTAGCCCTGATGAAGATCAACATGTAGGGATCAAAACGTTGGCTTTCCTGAATAAAAAAAGATCAAACTGAAAATTTTGATTATTTATCAACCCATCTTAAAGAAAAACTATTAACAGATGACTATTACACAGAATTGGGCAAAAAGTAGTTCAACTACAAATTACAAAACTATATATACAGTAGTTGGAAAGTAGTAGCAACTACAACTACTTTTGTAATTTGTAGTTGGCTGACCACAACTACAACTACTGTAGTTTGAAAAAAGTAGTTGCATTTTTACAACTACAACTAGTAATTGTAATTGTAATTATAGACCTAAAACTACAACTACTTTTATTGGTAATGGAGTTTTAATCGATATCAAATATAAATCGATGTCAAGTATTTCAAAGGCAATTCAGCTAATATATAAAACACGAGGATTGATTAAGAACCGAACAATAAAAAAGTAATTGACTGCATGAGAATCATGAAAAAAAAAATGTATTACTTACTATTTAAAAACATATTATCATTCAAAATGAAACAAATTCCCATTTAAAATATAAAATAAACTTTTACTTTTAAATAAAACACATGGCGAACGCCATTATATTTTTCCCGAGACAGGTTATCTCACTGAACAGAACGGGGGGGAACCTCTACTCTTACTATATTTTTGTAAATTTTATGATACATTAAAACATTTGCAAGCAGGTGCTATACCATCCCTTATATGTTTTTATGACTTTGAATTTTTCCTGCCAATTATAAAATCACATTCCTCCCACTTTTTGGTGGTATCCATAACTATAACTATACTATCACTTTGAAGGTAATGCTGCTTTCCTAGCCAATAATCAAAGATTATACAAAATAGTTAGGATTCAACATGACATCTTCATCGCGCCCACCCCTTCGAGAATCACTGTTATAAAGGATCACACCGACTGTAGACTTCCAAACACTTACCATAACTTTGTACTGGTGCTAGTTTGGCTTTAGAAAATATCTTGGTTTTTTATCTTTGTCCAGCTTTTGACTACAACTCCTTTTGTTGCGCATAACAGCATAATGCGATTGAGAAATGGGTCATTTTTATTAATTGTCAAAAGCATGGAACAGAGTTCATAGCGGCGATTTTTTTTCGGTATTCGTTTAATAAATGAGACTCACCCACTTTGCCAACTTAGGTCTTTACCCAGTATTGGACCTCAGCTGTCAATAGGGGTCAACAACAGAATCGCCGCCACGGCCTTCCTTGTCGCAGACCAAATCTCAAGAGCGAAACTTCAGGTACCCCCGCCGCACAATGTATTCATTGATAGTGCCCCAACCCTACAATTCATTAAGTAAGGAGCATGACAATGAGAAGGACTAGGTTGCAATACATAGAAGGTTTCACCTATGGAAATGATGCCTTGTCTTTCCCTATCAAATCAACGAGGGTCTGAACCTTTAGATCTTGGATTTTAATAATTTTTCGGTTATTTCTTGCATTCATCAATGTAAGGAAAAATAAGGAATTTTAGATTTTTCGTACGTAGTTTCTGAGAAACACAGTTTTGAAGAATTAAAAGAAAGAAAAGGTGCGTTTTTAAAACAGTATTTGGATTATATTCCAAAATCAATTTGAACTAGAAAGCTGAAACAGGTGTCATATTTTTTATTATTCTCAGGCCCCTAAGGATGTTATAATGAGTATTTAAGACATGGTTTTCTTTTTAGTTTCGAGAAGTAAAGTTTTGTCTGATTTCTTAGCCAAGAGTATCATCACAGAGGTTCCACGCATAAATAATATACTATTTCGTGCATCCATAAACCTAAAGTATTCGTTCTAGGTTTGTATCGTTGTAGTTTTTATTCTATTTTTGATTGCAAAGCTTGCTACAAATAAAACAAATTCTGTTGGAATCATTTATAAAAGATTTTTACGACAAAATCATTTTTTTTTTTTTCAAGGGAAAAAATAACAACATACTACTTATAATAGGATTGGAAAGAGAGTGATTTAACTACTACGTGAATAGAAAAAAATGTATCAGAGGATTGATACAACTTCGGAGCGAATGTTTATCTTTTTTCCGATGACCTCAGGAACCAGAGTGAATAAAAAAAAAAATAGATGCATTTGTCCAACATAAATGTTTATTTAAACAATTAACAAAATTAATGCTTCGGAAATGTTTTTTTTTTTTGTACCATAGCGTTATAATAAGTAATTTATTTTACTAGTTTGGCATAATAACAAGTAGTTATATTACAAAATTAAAATATTTAAATTTATGTATTTCATTTATATCATTAAACTAATCCTAAACACAAAATAAATGTTCGTAAAAACATGTGTTCAAATTAGACGTTGCTTAGTAAATGTTGTTGCAGGTCTAAATTATAATTACGACTAGTTGTAGTTGTAAAAATTCAACTACTTTTTTCCAACTACTCTAGTTGTAGTTGGAAACTACAACTACATAACTGGTATTTGCAAAATAGTAGTTGGGCGCTAGCAACTACAAACTACAAGTAGTTGTCTGGGTAGTTAATTACAAATGTAGTTAACTACTGCCCAACTCTGCTATTACACACCTCTATAATAATTTATGCAATTAAATGAATTAATTTTTGTCACAATTGCTTTAAGATGAATACTTTATTATGCCTATATGAAGTTTGTCAAATATTAAACAGCTTTCAAAACTGAATTAACCAGGGATTGGCATAAAAATATTCACAAAATATAATATATAATATAATAATACATATAATAACCTATCATTGTAAAGTTGAATGTGTCTTGGAGTTTCTCCTTGAGGAACTGAATCAGTCAATTCTTGTAGTTTTAAAACTTGAAAATCCACAAATTCACAGTTTTCTGGTTTTATTTGGTAAGGATCCAAAGGACATTTGGTCTGTCCAGTTCTTTCACTAAAAAAAAATATAAGTTGAATAATCAAGTTTCCAACTTCAATAAATAAATATACTTTAAAGAAATTTTGAATAAATTACAAGTTTGTTTTGGTATTTACAAATTAGTAGAGGAAGAGGTACTGAGAATAAAATAACATGCTGAGAATGAGATGCTATAGGCATGGTAGGGGATTGCCTTACAAGTACATAATTATTTGCAACAAGAAACTGATTTGTACAACCTTAGCGAAAAACTGATGTTACACATCTCCAACGAGGAGACATGCTAACATCTTAATTACGTAAGATTAGAACCTAACGGATAGACTAAACTAATGGAAATGATGATGTCCAACAGAAGCACAAAACGGATAGACTAAACTAATAGAAATGATGATGTCCAAACAGAAGCACAAAACGTCTGGACTGTCTCAATGCATTAATTACAAATGCCATGATGAAATCATATCCTCATAGCAACAAACCAGAAACATAAAAATCAAATATAAAAGTCCCATGGTGGAACAATGAACTGAGTAAGCAAAGAACAGAAACTAGAAAACTGTTCAATACAGCAAAGAACTCTGGCAGATAGGATATTTACAAATCGGCTCTAACTAAATATCACACCAAGAAGAGCAAAAGGAGAGACCAGGAGGTATTTTTACTCAGAAGGGGGCCGCATTCCTGATGTAAGCAGAATAAAAAAAAAACACTAAATAAAACAGAAATGGAAACGCTAAACGTTAAAAGGTGAATGGGGAATTTACCACAAACGAGATGGAAACCCTGGAAGCCATGGCAACAATTCCAGTTTCCCAACAAAACAAGCAATACCATCACCAATCATCCCACATATTCAGTATCAACCAATGATGGAAATATGTGGAGAAATGCAAAGCACATAGTCACCAGCAGTGCTCTGGAATGGGCTGTTAAGTCCATTAAGCCATTCAAATCTGCTACTAATTCAAAAAGAGCTGAACATCATATGAACTTACCTCTTAAAACCTTTGCCGAACACCATATAGTGTCATTAAGGACCCAATAAGGAAAAGAAATATAAACAAAATTTTCTCCAGATGGGTAGAAAGGATGCTGGAGGAAAGAATTCTACTATCAGAAATGGGACATGCCAAACTGTGGATAAAACCTAAAGGAGGATGCCCACAGGGTGGTGTGTTCTCACCCTTACTGTGGTGCCCAGTGATGGACTCTGCGTTAGTCAGACTAAACAATGCAGGCTTTTATACACAGGGATAGGCAAATGAGGTAAATATCAAAGCGTACTATCTGACCTACTTCTAATTGCATCAAAATTCTTAAGGATTGGTACAAAGAGAATGGACTGAACATTAATTCACAAAAAATACACATTTGCTTCTTCTCAAATAGGAAATAAATTGACATCAAGTTACCCAAAGTAAATAGTTTTCAGTTGACACCCACTAAAGATGTTAAACATCTGGATGTTATCCTTGAAAACAAACTAAATTTGTCTAAAGACATAGAAAATACGACTAACAAAGCCCTAAAATGCCTATTGACCTATAAAAGAGCAATAGATAAAAAATTGGGACTGCAACCAAAAATGGTCTATTGGCTGTACATAAAAGCAATAAGACCAATGATTTTATACTCTGGCCTACTTTGGTGGCACAAAGTGGGAGTGGGAAAGAATTATCCTGTTAAGCAACAGTCATGATAACAGGCTCAATGAGAAGCACTCCAACAGCTGCAATGGAAGTGATGCTAAATCTAAAACCACTGCAGATAGAGGTGAAGGTCCAAGCTCTGAAATCATCCTACAGGAATGTGAAGCAAAACAAATCCTCCAGAGGATATAGGGTGTGTGGGAGGATATAGGGATATAATCGGGAAAATCACAAAAGATCGGGTGCTCTTCGTAGACTCTGACCTACAAGTTAGTGAATTCCTTGGCATTAAATACCAAACCATAAATAAAAAAATTGGAACCACATAAACCTAACAAAGGAATTAACTGCTACACGGATGGCTCACTGATCTGGAGAAATGATAAACCCAAAGATGGTATGATGGTACTTCAATCTCACTGGGAAACTATGCTACTGTCTTCCAATTAGATGTAGGGGAGAGTTGGCTATAGTGGGGTACCGATCTTAGAGCTGTGTCTTTTGGTGCTACTTATCAACTGAATGCTGCATTTGTTTCCTTTGGTTGTGGTGTTAGTTTAGGAAATGGTTCTATAGTGAAAAGTTGTTTTGTTAGAACTTGAGAGATGAATATATATTTTGAGCATATTTTTTCTCATTTTAATAATAACTTTAAAATGGTATAACTCAACCACACATTCCTTGATTACTACGTTTATTATTTCATTGGGGTGATAATTCTATTCATGTGTGTTACATTTGTTTTAACGTTTCTATACATATTAATTACCATTTTACAATTTTTATTTTTATTAAGCTTCCTGTGGGCATAGATTAGACTGAACTAACTTAGATTAGAATTCGACGTGTTTCGATAATATGTAAATGCCATTCCTCAACTTCAAAATTTTTTCCACATTTATAAGCTTATATTTGTATATCTCCATAAGTTACAGAGTATTTGTATCGCAAAACATGAAAGTTCTCAGCATAGCTCGACTCCTCAAGTAATTTACCTAGGAATGGCATGCGCGAACTGTGACGTCATTTTAGTGGCCAATAGAAAGGCACTATAACAGTTAGGGTACCTTACTTCGTTGTTAGTTTTTGCTATACTTTGTTTTTGTTAGTTAGATTGTCTGTGATCTACCCGCTAAAATGTCAACACCCTCATGCAGTTACGAGACTCCCAAGAAGAAAGAGCCGGGAAAATCTACTAAAGTGATCAAAAGGCAGGCTAGTTTTTTTTTTTTAGGTAAGCCTAAAAAAAAACAAGGAGATACATAGACTAGATTACAATATTTTAGATGTAGTATGTGAAATATCGCAGTTTTCAAAACCTACTGTGATTAAAATAGTGAAAGAAGGTCAGAAAATGTTGAAGACAGACGGAAAATTTAATTTTGGATGGTTAAAGAAAGACATTGTAGAGTGGCTTGAGGTTAACCAGATACCCTACAGTATTGAAATGAAAAAGCCTGAATTATTAGAAATCTGCAAGAGATTAAATATTGAAAAGAAATTTTTTGTGGAGGAAATGTAGATAAAGATAATGGTCAGAGTCTATTATATTTGCCACCATATCATCCTGAGTTAAACCCCATTGAATTAGTGTGGGGTGATATAAAAAATAGGGAAGCACAAGGGTGCCTATCTACTGCATTAAATGAAAAAAGAGAATACCTGGAATCAATGTTCAGTAAATACACCAAAGAGAAATGGAAAGCATGATGTGAGCATGTAAAGAAAGTTGAAGAAGATTATTGGTTAAAGGATGGTGTCATTAATGTTGCCATTGAAGAAATTATTGTTTCATTAGGTGACACTTCTACATCCGAGGATTTTTCGAGCGAATGCAGCGATGCTGAATAAGATGAAATATTTGGTCATATTAAATTTCCTTTCACAAAATATAAATAAATTTCATTTAATGTGATGTGTTTATGAAATTTGTTTAATTTACTTCATATCAGTTTTATTTTATTCTATACGATCATGATTATTACTGTGATTTGCCATTTATTCATGTTTTTTGTAAATACTGCATGAATGTGATTAGTGATCATTAAAATATCATTGTCCTTCACTGTTTTTGAGTTATACATTTTCAGAAAGAAAAAAAAAATCATGTTATTGAATTTTTGATTTCTTGCACTTTTATATTTTATTTTATGAAAAATTGTATTATTTTTAAGTTTGTGGCTATATTTTGATTAAGTTTGATGTATTTAATTTTATTCACATTGAAAGCAATTCTATTTATGCATAATTGTAAATAAATCTATAAAAAAAAAAATTGTTTTGTATTTTTACAATTCAATTTTTTATTTGAATTTATAAAATTTAAATATTTATTTTTAGTAAATAATGTTTTGGAATAATAATTTGAATATTAATAGTAAATTTTTTTCTGAACCTTTTTTTATTGCCAATGATAATTATTTCATGAAATATAGTATCCTTGTATTGATTTCTATGTCCTCCTCTCTATCTGTTTGTCATCATTGATAGCATAACCTGACAAACTTCAAATTAAGCGCCAAAGGAGAAGTAGGCGTGGCTTATTTAAGCTCCTCCCTCAGGTAAATTACTTAAGTTGTTGCACTCTACTTTTCGATTCATTATTGCTTATTTCTTTTTTAAAGGGACCTAATTTCATCAACAGTCGAGTTTTATTTACTGCTTGCTTGTTATTTACTATGAGTTGCTTTTTGTAAATTTTGTAGTTAATGTGTATTTCTGTTGAAAATTAGAAGTCAAAATTTTTTATGATCACAATACTTTCCCTAAAATATATTTCATATTGTAACGTTAAATCGTTAAATAAAAAAAAATAAAAAAAAAGGTGTAGATCCTGAAACAGTAGAGTTTGAGGATAGCTCTTTTAAGGCCCCTTTAAATAATTTGGCTGAAATAAATGATAAATTTACCAACATGTCAGGTGAAATAAATAAAAAATTGGCAAAACAGCCCGATGACCAGCCTTAGTTCCGAATTGTTGGCTGAGATAAATGAAAATTGGCTGAATGAGAATATAAGCAGCCTTAACACCAATTTGTCAGCAGAGATAAATTATAAATTGACCAATTTGTCTGGTGAAGTAAAACTGTGATTAATGGCAAGTTGGCCAGCCAGTTTGCAAGGCAGTCAGCTGAATTTAATAAGTTGACCAGTCAGTCTTATGAAATTAACGAGAATGACAGATTGGCAAAACAAGATGCTAGGGCTGCCGCGTTCAAAGAAGGGGTCGAAAGACTAAAAAGGTTGCTGGAAAAAGGGACCCAGGTTGTCATCGGAGAACAGCTCTTCCACCAGCCCTTAAATTGCGGAGAAAGAACTGAAACGATGGTTATGGAGAGCCGAGCCAGGATAAGTCCCCCACAGTTTGATAGTAAGTCATCCTGGTCTAATTACCTTAAGCAATTCAAGGCTGGGGCTAGTGCTAATGGGTGGTCGCCTAGAGAAAAGGCAGTTGCCCTTACAGTGGCCCTCAGAGACGACGCGCTCAATGTTCTTCAAACTCTTAACGACAACAATCCCTACTATTTTCACACGTTAGTAAGCTGACTCGAGATGATATTTGGCCAGCCGAGAGTATCTAAGAGTTCAAAGCGGAAGTTGCGAGAATGGTAAGACTGGCTTACCCTACGGCCACAGAAAGTTTATTGGAGTGCTTAGCAGAAAAGGAGACCAGTACGGTGTTGGGGCTGCGGGGAACTCACGTCAGGACCTCCTACAAAAAGCGGACTGCTTCCGACGGGCCACAGCCCCAGGGAAACTAAAACGGGTACTCCTGGGGGGCAACATTGACCAGACCACGTCTTCAATACCCTCCCCACGTTGTGTTAGCCTGTTTGGGGAAGAGACTGTAGTTTATATCTGGATGGCATTGTCAACGGCACGAAATACGTCTTGTTGGTAGAAACCGGTGCTACGAAGACTATCATCTGCCCAAAAGTGGTTGGCAAGAAAAGGCTGTCGCCCTCCAGGTGGCGACTGAGAACCGCTACAGGAAATGTAGCCTAAGTGTTCGGGGAAGCAGAGGTAAAGATAGTCGGGTTCAAACTGTGTCTTGCACTCAGCTCTATAGAAGATATAGAAGAAGAAGTGACTATCAGCATAATGAACTCATGCGGTTTCCAAACAGACCTAAAATGGCAAGTTGTCAATGTTAGTGGGGATGAACTGTTCATGCATAGTTGAGAATAGAAAAGCTTAGAAGTCACCTTAAGTGAGGATGTGGAACTTCCTGCAAGGTGTGAGACTATCCTAGCCGCTCGTCTCAACACTTCAACCCACACGGATCAGCCGAATTACCTGACAATAAATCCATTCAAATCTCGTGGATGTAGACAAAAACGAATTTTCCCATTCGGCAACTTTTACATTTGCATTACCTGTTTCTAGTCTATTTCTAGTCTATTCAATAATATATGTGGAACTTGAGTTGGTGGGTGGAATATTTTAGGGTTTTCGACTCTCAGTGAAATAGAACAAGGTTGGGGAAACTTTCCTGAACCTGTAAACACATCTATGTTCTTTCTAAGGAAATTTTTTGAGGATGAAGAAATTTTATCAACTCTTTTGACCAAATTGAGGGCCAGACATCCAGATAGAACCAGTAGCATACTGTTACCCCTTATAATCATGAAATCTTTAAAGGCTTCTTTGCCTTTATAATGACATCTAAGGCTCACCTTTTCTATGGGCATACGACACTGAGCCATCAAAACCCTCTAACTTAATCTGAGTAGATTTAGGTTCTATAACAGCCGATTTACTGATTTTATTAAAAAAAGTTTAAGGGCATTACACTTACGTCAGCCCCAGTGTCTGATTTGCATATAACTACCTAACTAAATGAGTTTTAATGAAAGTGTTAGCTGTAATAATCCAGCAATTCAAATTACTATCATCTTTGGGATTATTAAATTAATCAGTGTCTTGATCGACAGATTTTCCTTTTGATTAGGACATGCTGAAGCGAAATGATGTTTCTGACCATAGTCTTTCCAAACGCTGGGCATTGGCGAGGCCCACGTGTACGATTACATTTACGACAGAGAAACATCGGTTTTACTGCTATTTTATTAGCAGTAAATTTAGAACTAACAACTGACACATCTTGCATTGAAGAAGTTAACTTTTCTACTTGCTGCTAACTTTGTTCACTTGCCCTACAAAATTTTATGGCGCTAACTAAAGTTAACCCATCTTGCCTTAATAAAGCCTCTTGCAGACCTTTGTCTCGTACCCCATGTACAATCTTATCCCTAAGTAGTTGATTTTCTAAGGAATCTTCTGTGATATCAAAAAAATTACATTGTTTTAAAAGCCGACGACAATTTGTCAGAAAATGGTCAAATGGTTCATTATCAGTGTTTAATTCTATTGCATCATCTTTTAATGGTCTGCAATAGAATAATTTGTGCTGAATTAATTTTACAATGGATACAGATTATATGATGAGTGGACTGTATAAAATGTTATAAGGAAAATGAAATGATTTTATTCTATTGATTAATCATCATACATAAATGAAATGAATTTATTCGAGTTTCAGAGTGAGGTCAGAAAAACCAAAGAAATAAATGTCTGGAACGGAGCATGGTTATTTCACTCACTGCAGCTTTGTAAAGTTGTTGTTCTACTGGTGTTTTCGACTCGCTGCGGCCACTCCCTATCTTCTCATCTTCTCCCGCACCAGCGGGATGCCTCTTTTCTCTACTCCATAGAATTTAATTAGAAAGAGAAAAGATGTGCCTTTTGTCAAAGTTGGCCTGTCTGCAGGAATATTCCGGTCGCGAAACTAGCGCTGTTTAACTACTGCTTCCAGCTGTGCGCCACTAATTCGCGTCTGATGTTCGTTCCCCGAACAATCAGCTTGTAAGTGAGCATGAAATAAAAATCTGTCAAATACTACATTGGATCGCAGATTAGCATACTTTTCGATAGCTTGACTCTGCTATAAACTACACTACCCTCCTCAGATAAAGGTAAAGTGGAAACAATGCGTGCCACTTCTGTACCCATCATGTTACATAACAGTGATAATTTTACCTTATCCGGTGATTCATCTTGCCCTGTTGTTACCAGGAAATCATTAAAGGACTATCCCATATGACATTGGCAACATTACTCAAATAAGAAATGTATGTTAATTACATAAGAGTTAATTCATGGATAACCTTGTTTTTTAATTCTTTTTGTCTAATATATATAGTGTTCAATATGTGTTAATTACCTTGTTTACCAATTGCCAAAACACAAAACGGAGTCTTAAAAATGTACTACAGGTAATTTCATTAAATAATATCTTTATATTATCATTGTTATAATATCTTTACTTCTTTGTAATATCTACTAATTCAAGCAGTATTATAATACAGATATCCCTGGAAGATGGGCCAGAAGCCCGAAACATTGGGCAAATGAAGTAATTAAAGAAAATATGGAAGAAATTCCTTCTTTTTAAATAAAAACCTTCAGAATACATAAACCCTTCCTCACATTAAGTGAAAATAACTTTTTATTCTTCAAATTCAATGTCTTATTTGAAAATAAACACTTACGTAGTACAACGGCGAGGAAGAGCATACCCTTCTAAGCCAGGTTTGAGTGGAAGTTTTGGAATATTGTTACCACAAGACTTACACTGTATAGTTATAGAAGTGGCTTTAGTCTTTAATCCAGTAGCTGATATTACTATTCCGGGGACAGTAACAATCTGTGATACCAGTTCGGACTAAAGAAACAAAAACAAAAAATTTTTTAAAAATAATTCAGGAAATGATAGTTAATATATCTTGCTTACACCTCCTTACACCTAGATATATTTAACAAATACCTTATGACAAAAAATACATAAAAGAGTAAACTATTCTGTAAATTGAAGCCGAATGAATAAATGAATACATATTTTGTTGTAATTATTGCATAGAGAATATTAATATATTACCAAAAAAATTTAATTTAATTACATGTAATAAAATAAAGCATTTGCAAGCAAAACTGCAGCAAAAATAAGCAGCTGCAAGATGGCGGCCGGTGTCAGTAAACAACAAGGTATTCCAATCACGCCCTACCCGATATCCACAGTTCAGTTCAGGTTTACCCGAGTGTTCCCAAGAAGATGTAGTCGAGAATACGAGTATTCCTAACTGCCAGACTATTTTTTTATTATTTCAAGAAAAATGTATCTAAATAATCAAAAAGGATATTTTTTAAAATATTAAAAATAGAACCTAAAATTTAGAAATATAACAATTTAATTAAATTAATTCTATTTAAAGATAGTTGATAATATAGTTACATTGACTTTAATAGATACAATTTCTTAAACCTTTTATTCCCTTTCTTCAATCTAATAAATCATATAATACAATTTGTTCTTTTTCTTTAGTCATATCATTTAAAAATCATCATCAAATAATTTTAATTAATCCTTTTTTGGTTATTTAAATTCATTTTTCCTATGGAGTCATATAATTTAAAACCATCATCAAATCATTTTAAAAAATATCCTTTTTGGTTATTTAAATATATTTTTCTTGAAATATCGGGTAGGGCATGATTGGAATACCTTGTTGTTTACTGACACCGGCCTCCATCCAGCTTAACCGAAGTAATATCAAAATACTTTAAACATTATACATAAATTTGGTTTTTGTTTTTTTAATGCCACCAACTTTTTCTCTCAGGGGAAGTTGCAGCCAGCCATGTTAAATAAGGAGGGGTGGATGTCCGCCTATTTCATCAAGACTTGACTCATTATATAAAGGACAGGAAGCAGGGTGTTTAGCAGTTCAAGCTTACGAAATTCCCGTATAATTTCCGCATTCCCTCCCACCCTCGTTGGTGAGGGGAGGCTTTAAATGTATAAAATTTTAAAGTAGACATGTTTTCAATACTAGTAAAAAACAATAATTATATACAATGAATAATGATTTGTTCATTATTACTGATACTTCCAGAACAACTATATTTTCGATTACCGGACTGCCCTTGGCCTCAGCTAGTCCGGTTAAACGAGCTTGCACGTTTCATAATTAAGGCCTAGATTTATAAGCAATAAAATTATTGGAATATAATAGGCACTAAAAGACAAAACTATAAAGTATGGTAAAAGAAGTAAAAAATTATGCAGTATAATATAAAATCAAATCTTTGAGAAAGGTGAAGCAAGAGATAAAATAAATTAAAAGTAACTAGAAAAAAATATACATCAAAATAAATAATTACTTTCCCTCATGAACAATTTTAATATCTAGGATTTTTAATTTAAAATAAACAGTTTAAAATAAATGAACATTCTCTCATCATTTCAAACATATTTAATTTGTCATAAGTAAATATTTATGTTAAAATCAATTTTTACTTTCACTTACCTATATATGAAATATATGGTAAGGGAAAGTATTGCGATCGTACATTTTTTTTTTTTATTATTAAAGTTTGTGATATAGCTTTGTTATTGAGAAAGGACTAATTAAATCCAATTCATGGTGGAGTCAATTGGTGAAATGTGCTTCCCTCACCTTATTTTCTTCAACAGTTTTCCTACTTTGCCGCATATGTTTTCTATTTTTTGTTCCAGCCATCTCCATACTTGATCGAGATTTAAGTAAATCGGAGTGTTGAAACCTGGATTCCTAATTTTAATCCAGCATCTTTTTTTTTTGTCATTTTCGGCAACTTATTATACTGAACAGAAAGTTCACTCTTCAGCATTACCAACCTACCCTCTCTTATACGGCAGGACATGACAAACTAGGCACAAAAAAAATGTTCACTGTTCGGAAAGATTAACAACACTAACTGATATGAAGCGAAAAATACACAAGTCCCCGCTCCTAGCAATAAAATCAAATTCCACGAATGTCATGTTTAAAAAATTGAAAAACGAATGGAGTTTATGAAATGTATAAACATGATCATTTCTTCTATAGTATTCCTAGAGCGAACAAAAGCTGGATTCTACGAAGTAAGAAAAAACAGTACCGTCGGTAGCTACACATTTTTTTTCGCATTTCACAGGAAAAAGACAAAAAAAAATTTTCCTCACAACCAACAGATTATACGGAAGGCAACAACAGATAATCATGTAAAAGTATATTGTAAAGGACTATTTGGTTCCGTCCTATAATTTTTCAACGGAGTATCCGAAAAAACAGATAATCTGATGACCGTTTAAGCGGCAAAATATGTACATGATTTACTATATGATTATATACAACTAGTACCTCTCAATGTCCTAGAAGTTGAATTCACATTCATATATATATTTTTTAAATTAAAAGCTAGGTAATTCATTATAATTGGGTCAATCCACGTCAAATCATCCATCCGAAGGTCAAAATTTTACCTCCCCTCCTCAGATTTTGATAGAAATTTGGAGGGATTAAGTACCAACAGAAATAAGGAAAAATGCCAAATTTTATCCAATTCCAAGTAATTTCAGAATTATGGTCATTTGAACTTTTGAGATATTTGGAGTTCCGATGACGACTTGAGCTCAAAACCAACTTGTATGTGTTAAGACTTTCCTCTGTAGAATGGGTATTAATTGAACTGAAGCTTTCAAAATTTATTCATTAATTCTGTGTTTCATACAGAATCGGATGCTACCATAAATATTAGAGAGGTTATTTTTCATCATGGAATAACAAAATTCTTCAACATAATTTTTTTTTTTTTCAAGTAGTAAAACCGTCATCGAAAAATGCCATGAACAAAAATCTTTCTCCAACCAGCCTAAATAAACTATATATCAATAGAAAGAGGATAAAAATCTCTATGTAATGATGAAATAATATGAGTGGGTTATATGTCGATTTGAATCTAATATAGTAACATCTAATTTAAAAGTGGTGCATACAAATTAATAAAGCTAAAATCTTTATTAATATATTCATTTATTTTTATTTAATTATATATATATATATATATATATATATATATATATATATATATATATATATATATATTAATAACAATCATTATTAATATCCTATTATAAAAATAACTCAAATTCAATAAAACTAACTTTACCTGCTCAGAAGATTCAGAGAGGACCAGACGAATCACTTTGGTCAATCACACAGAACTTTCCACTACTGTTGGGTATTAGGTATGATTGTATTGTTTGTTTTATTATTGTTGGATTAACTATACTGCATTATGTCCAGGAATAGCTCCTGTGTGATGGAACAAAAAGCATTAAGCTCAGCCACCAATGGGCGAGGAGCTTGAATTACAATGCCGGCATGAACGTGTTAAGGGGGTCTGGTCCACATAATAGGGGGGATAATAAAATATCCAAGATGTGACAGTTTTATGGATAATGAGATTCGATCGACCAAATACATGAATATGAATACATTTTAATACAAATCTATATAAATAAAGTTGAAATTCTGTTTGTTTGTTTGTTTGTTTATTTGTTCTTTATAGAAATCCATACCGTTTATCTTAAATTCTCCAAATTTCGCTCAGTGGTTCTTTCATACCTGGTGCGAACACCTGTCCATATTAAAATTGCTTAACTTCAGCTGATATTCTTTATCCTAATAAAAATCGTAATGATCTCGCTTTACAATGGTTTTTTTACGAAATCGACCGTTTCATAACCAGTAACTTATAAAAACAACTCTTTTGTATAATATATATTATTAGTAATAAGGGATAATTTAATTTGCTGTGTTATTATTATAAAGAATATCTATTATTTGTATAGGTCAGCATTATTACTTTTATTATTAATACTAAAGTTATGCATTATGATTATGTTATATTATGATGTAAGTATTGAATGTATGACCACCTGTTATTGGGCGCTTGCCAGTTGGTGGGCGATGTAACTAAATAAATAAATAAGTTATAAATATATATAACTCACTTTCAAGCTACGTAGTGAGACAGGCAAAGCTTCAGAAGTTAACATTATTTGAATATCTTCGACTTCTTCTTCACCTTCTGGTCGTGGAGAAGTAATTTCATCAGCTAATTCTTTTGCAGCTTCTTCAAACTGAAATTTAAAAAAAATCTATATATTATCATCCATAAACACTAGGATTTTGCTTTTGAGCACTATAATTATCACAACCATACTATGTCCAAAATCTTAGCTCTGAGAAAAACGTGACTAAAAAAGTTGGGTTTTTGTAAAATCATATGTTTTTATAAGTTTAATAAACACTTTTCTACATCAACCGCTTAGTTAGTTGCTCAGGATAAAATCCAGAAACTTACATCTAAATCTGTCAACCCCCGCTATACCATATTAGTTAACGGACTTGAACTTATCATTCCTAACACCTTTGCTGATTACCTCTTTAAAATATATAATTCAAGTCAAACCAGTCTAGGAATTAATCCCGATAAAATAAAGTGTCAAGACAAAACATGTGATTCACCTCCCTATTACAATCGACAAATCAGAATGTGGGAGGTAAATAGTATACTGGACACTGTAAAGGGTTCCTCTTAGTCCAGGAGCTGAGGGCCAAAAAGGTGCCTGATTTGAAGAAAATTTTGGATTATATAAACTGAAAGTACTCGTTTCATAGACAACAAATGTGAACGTATGCCACCTCAGATCGGTTGCCATCAAAGTTTATAGGCAAACAAAATCGACAGTTTCGAACTTTTTTTAATTTTTCGCTAATACAATCTCGAAAATGATTTATCGCAGAGGAAATCGTGTTCTTTCTAAAATAAAAGGGCATTAAATTTTGCGTCTACTGAGGTCCTTAAAGTTAATATCAGTTGAGTCTTTTGGCCAAAACCGATTGTCAATTTAGCCACTTTAGCGGAAAAATGAATTACGCTCATGTTCCAAAGCCTGTAATTTAAAGAGGGCTACTACAAATAATAATATTGCCTACAATAGTTGTAGAATATCAAATTCTGTGTAAAACAAGCTCATTAATTTTAAAATTAGCCCACTCCTGTGGAGACAAAGTAATTAAAACGTGAACGTATTTAGCGCCTTGTCGTCTAAATCCGTGAAATTTTTGGGATTTTTTTTTTTTCAGTTTCTCGCATATAATTCGGCAAATACAGATCACAAAGTATTGCTTTCTTCTTACTATAAGAGGATAAACTATTGCAAACAATAATATATTTGAAGTTTAAATCGGCTTAGTGGTTTTAATTGCTTCTGCGTTTCCACAGGAGTGGGCTAATTTTAAAATTAATGAGCTAGTTTTACACAGAATTTGATATGCTACAACTATTGTACGTAATACTTTTTTGTTGGAGTAGCCCTCTTCAAATTGCAGGCTTTGGAACATGAGCGTAATTCATTTTTCCGCTAAAGTGGCTAAATTTACAATCGATTTTGGCGAAAAGACTCAACTGATTTTAACTTTCAAGGACCTCAGTAGACGCAAAAATCTAAATTTTTATTTTAGAAAGAACACAATTTCCTCTGCGATAAATCGTTTTCGAGTTATTCGCGAAAAATTTGAAAAAGTTCGAAAATGTCGATATTGTTCGCCTATAAAATTTGATGGCAAACGATCTGAGGTGGCAGACGTTCACATTTGTTGTCTATGAAATGAGTACTTTTTTCAAATCAGGCACCTTTTTGGCCCTCAGCTCCTGGACTATCTCCGGCCCAGATAATATACACTATCCTATGATAAAAAACCTTCCTGTGATCAGAAAAAATTGGTTGCTAGATTACTACAACTATGTTCAGCATACTGGTAAATTACCCAATGTCTGCAATTCAATAGTCATTCCTATTGAATTGCAGACAGTTCCCATTTTAAAAACCAGAAACATTCCCCGTCCAGCTACAGCCCAATAGTTCTCACTAGTTGTTTCTACAAAGAAATGGAGGGAATGGTTAATTAAAGATTAATGTAACAGAAAAAAATAATCTCATACAACCATTTCAATCAGATTTCCCTAAAGCCTGATCCATGATAGATCACTTAGTATTGTTAGAAACTGAAGTTCAATACGCATTTATTAATGGACAAAAAATGATTGCCATATTCTTTGGTAAGGCTAGGGCGTTTGACATCATAAACAAACGATCATACATTAAGAGTTATGGACTATTGGTATTCAGGGACAAAAGTTTTTATTCATAGAACAATTTTTATACGATCGATATTTCAGAGTATAAAGAGGATGAACATTCTCAGGGACACAGACAGGCGAGGAGGGTGCACCAGGGATGTGTGTTTAGTCCTACTCTCTTTTCGTTGGCTATAAATGACTAATGACTAATGTTACCAAGAGTAGTTAAAGCACTCCTTTTCAGGGAAAATAAGAGACATTCAAGTTAAAATATAAGACTCAATCAACGGAATTAAAAATTGGTCTGTCCCCACTTTACCCTACTCTCCCCTACCAACAAAATATGATTTATCCTACCATATAAATGTATGAATAATATTTAAATATCCCTCCCATGGTCAGATTACAATTAAAAACAGAAAAGTGTCTAATAGATTCACACTATTCAATAAGTTTCTAATTTGGGTCTACTTACAGGTGGGAGAAATTCTGTAGGCTGTTTTTTTAATTGCTGAGCAAGCTTAGAATCAAAAGCAGCGAGATCTTCAATATTCACTTCTAAGTAAAACTTACCAAGGTTGTAGTTATTTTTTAGTTGATCTCTACAACAAACATTTAAATCAGATAATATATTCCTTAATACTGTGTAAGTGAATATGATAGTAAGCTGACAAAATATGTGTGTAGATATAAAATTATTCTTAAAAGTAGAAAGATTCATAAACCATGGTCCAATATTAAATTTGATTAATCTATATATATTATAAAGCAAAGTGTAAAATGTGGGTGCTGATAAGGCTCAAAAACGACTCCACGCACGATTAAGTATGTTATGTTGTCTTGTAGCCGTATAACCCCTAACGGAGGTGGTTTCCGTTTTTCTCTTAAGGAATTAAAATTGAAGAGAAAAGGACTGGAATTTTAAGCCTCTCGCACCATGTAATTAGCCTATTTGAGATTGTTATACAAGTTTATGAATGAAACATTTAGTTTCAGCTCCAGGCTACCAGGAAGCGCTAGGGTGCGATTTTTTCAGCTGTTCTTTTTAAATTACTAAAAAATTAAGCTATCCTTTGCTTTCAAAATAAAATAATGATTCTACACCTCTACAATCTATTAGAAAACCAACTGGATTCCTTAAAAAATTAATTTTCTCATAAGAAGGCTGATTGATTAACACATTTCATTTAATCAATATATAATATATACTTAAGTAAATTTAATGCGATATGAATGAACATGTTTTAATAGTACAGTGAGCGAATAAAAACAGAAATAAAAACAAAAAAAGAGATAAATTGACTGAATATAAATCGAAAATAAAAAGTTTGAAGAGTTCTTATGTATGTAATTATGAAAAAAGAAGTTGGTTTTCACTTTGTAATAGTAATAAGATTCGAGATCTGCAGAGTCTGCTCAAGGGATTACGCGGGGGGGATATCTTAAGGGAGGTTGAAATGGAAGAAAGGTCTTAAAAAAAAAATTCCATGAATCTTCGGTAGTTTCTATACTTCTGGATCTAATAGGACCATCACACTAGTCGGCGCTTAAGTTGTACTCGAAATATAATATTTTTAACTGAGATTTAAGATTTTTCAACTATAATGTAATACCTTATTATCTGCTGACTGCTTGGAATCACAGAAACCATCAAAAACGATGCATAACTCGACAAAGCTGCAGCAAAATTGATTGTTCATTCACTATTTTCAACCTCCCTCTAAAGTTCTAAAGGGTTCCTTATTTGGGCGGACTCTGTAGTTCTCGAATCTTAATATTGATACAAAGTCAAATCCGAAGTTTCAAGAAGATGCTAATTTTGTTCTATATTTCCTTTAATTTTAAAGTTTTTCTGTTATTAAAACTACCACAAAACTACCGGAGCGAAGTCAGGCACCCTAGCCAGTTATTAATAGAAATAGATTGGCAGGGATGCCCTATCCCAAAGACTCATGGGGCATCAATTTTTCATGAATATTTCCAAGAGTTCAATAGGTACTGGGAATAACAATAATTAAATATTTTTAAGGCTTTAATCTCAAAAGTCACCTATAAATTGAAGATATGAGTAGATGTTACATATACATAGTAATATACATATACATACATATATACATAGATATGAGTAGAAGATACGTTTTGTTACAAATTTAAAGTTTTGAGAAAAAAAAATGTACAGCTTTTAAAGGCATACTTCTATGCAACAGACCTGAATAACTGAGGTAATAACAATTCTTATATGATAAATTCCATCAATAGCAACAATTTTTGCCTATTCAGGGCTTTCAATAAATATAATAAACTTAACTATAATTTTAAAAACAATTTTACCAAAAATTTTAGTAGTGTCACAAGAATGATTCTAAAATTATGGTGGTATTTGTGAACTTTGAGAGAGAGAGAAACACTTTATTCATCATAAAAGTGATGCTGCCCAACTACATTGGGTTGCTTATACACAGCATACTATACATCTTATCTTAGACTATTTGTAACATATTACAGTGGAACCCCGTTATAACGACCTGTTTGGGACTTGGGGTGAGGTCGGTCCCATGAAAAGGTCGGATTAAGCGGAATCTGTTACGCTGGGGAATTATACTTACGTATGTTCAAGGGTGAATGAAAAATACATAAAAATTAGAATACAAAACATCAATTTACTTAGTATAAATGAAACAGAAAAATTAAACATTTAAATACATACATAGGTACGTATGGAAACAAAATATACACAATGAAAAAAAAAAACACATTTACGATGACTAATACATACATAATGCGTAGATAGATTTTAAAATTACCAAAAACTATCGATTTTTGTTTGTTTAACACAAGAGCGCCTTTTCATGGAGGCATAATCCCTCCATTTTTTCAAAAAAATGATATCAA
Organism: Aelia acuminata; assembly: GCA_911387785.2. NCBI lineage: Eukaryota > Metazoa > Arthropoda > Insecta > Hemiptera > Pentatomidae > Aelia > Aelia acuminata. The sequence continues at coordinate 71,694,251 of OU426978.1, read as the reverse complement.
CTGGTTTTGTGACTGTTTGTTGTTCAGCATATCGAAGAGCTGACTCGAAAGCGTCGAGCGTCGACTGCCTCTGAATGGTTGATTTTTCGGCTGCAGGCTGGAGTGTCCGCATTGTCCTCATCATCGTCGTCTTCTTCATTTTCTACAGCTGAAACTGTTTGGATAAGTTCATCATCAGTCAGAGCCTTGTATGCTGGTTCATCGCTGTTTAGCCATTCCTCAATCTCACGTTGGTCAGGTGTTTCAATGGAAGAGCTACTGTTTAAATATTCCCAATCATGCATGAACTGAACCACGGAATGTTCCTTCTCTTGAACCTCCGCAGTTTGATCGTCATTGATGTTAAGGCAGAGTTTTTTCCAAGATTTTTCCAATGTTGATGGCGGAAGTTCTTCCCAAGCTGCAGCTAACATATAAATTACATCTTTAATGTTAATGGATTTTACGGCTTCCATGAGACTAAAACCTGTTGCTGTTATCTCAATCAAGGAGCTCATGAATTTTGATCGGTACCGTCTTTTGAGTGATTCGATCACTCCTTGGTCCATTGTTTGGATCAAGGGAGTTACATTTGGAGGTAAAAAAATGGTTCTTACCTCATTTTTCTTGAGGTCTGTGGGATGCGAAGGAGCATTATCCAGAAGTAGAATGGCTTTTTGGGGCAGATTTTTATTTTTTAAGTAGTTTGCAACTTCTGGCACAAAGACATTATTGAACCACTCGGAAAATAATCCACGATCCATCCATGCCGATATTTGAGCTCGATAGTGGACAGGTAGAGCAGATAAATTGCTGATGTTTTTGAAAGCTCGTGGCTTGCGAGATTTGCCAATGACAAACACAGGATTTATGAGTTTCTGATCCATTACTACATAAAGCTAGGGTCAACCTTTCTTTTGCTAGTTTATAACCGACAATGTTTTTATTGTTTTTTGCAGCTAGAGTTTTATTGAGCAACATTTTAAAATTTAAGCCTGTCTCATCTAAATTATATACCTGCTCTGTTGAGAATTCTTCTTTTACTAAGATGTTCCTGAATAAATCGATGAATGCTGTCGCAGCTTCTTGGTCGGCAGATAATTTTTCATCGCTGATAGTAAACTGTTGAATGCCCTGCCTTTTTTTCCACCTATGCAACCAGCCCCCACTCGCGTGAAAATCTCCTTCTGCATTAAGTGATGAATGTAACATTGTAGCTTTGCTTTGATGAGAGGCAACTCCCGGAAAGGGGAGTTCCTTTCTCTCTTTCTTGGCAAAACCATAACCAAACCGCGTCATCCAATACCTCCGATGCAGGTTTTCTAAGTCTTTTTTTATTTGTTGGGGCATCTGACAACGCACTAAATGAAATTAATTGGTCCCGATTTTTTTTTCCAGTCCTTCACAGTAGTAACGCCAACTCCTAAATCACTAGCTACTTTGATAAGTCGCTCACCCTTTTCGATTTTTTCAAGGGCCTCAAGTTTTTCCGCGATAGTACTAGACTTCCTTTTTTTAGTCATCGTAACGCTTTGATGTTAACACTGTGGAAGATAAGATTGAACTGATTTTTCACACAACAAGGAGAGAGAAGTGAAACATCTTTCCAGGAAAATAGTTTCAAAGTACAGAGGAAACGTCGTATGTAAACAAGGGGTGTTCTCAGAAATAGTCAGTTTATGCGAGGAGCGATGTTTCAAAAGGTCGGACTGTTGAGAGGGATTCTATCGAAAAAAAGGGTCGATTTATGCGAGGAGTTAGTTTATCGGGGGTCGTTATAACGGGGTCCCACTTTATTGTAACATATAAACCCTTTTCCATCACAATAATTCTAAAAAATCAGGCACCAATCATATCAGCAAACTTTGGACACAAAATAAAATTGAGCCAGCACTCCAAATGGTACATGCAAATACCACAGTAGTTTTTCCTTTTGTCACACAGTTGTGAGGTCACTCCCTAGCTAGTTTTTTATATACCCACCAATCCCCTCAGAAAAGGAAATTTCGAGCTGAGGACGAATGGGTACCTTGTTATAAAACCTTGTTATAAACCAGATTATACGTTGATTCATAAAATTTTTCTGTAAGTTACTTCAGTTGCTTTCAGGACGTGGAGGAAGGTGTAAAGCTAAACAATATTTTTATGGTGAGTCACTCCCTATACCTTACTAACAAGATGCTAGTATACAATATATATATTACAGTTTTATAAAACTTTTGAATCTCTTCTTTCTATTTTGGAAAATCTTTTAAATTTTAATTGTTTACTGTTAGTTCTGGAACTATTTTGAAGGTAGGGATCCAATTCATTATACCTATAAAAAAACGAGACTAACTTTAGACGAAAGGGGACTGTAAAATTTAGAGAATTCTTTTTTAAAAGATTTAAATTAATATAATGTCATATGCAGGGATAGGATATATATGTAATAAAAATTTCAAAATATGTATATAAATATGGACGTATATTTGCAAATATATCTAATAAAAATATGAAAATATGGACAAAAAAAAAAATTAGAATATTTACAGAATATTAAATAGAATAGTTAAAGACATAAAAAATAAAAATAGTTAAGGAAATTTTTGGAAATTTTACATTAAATTTTAAACTTCTTCCTCATCTTCACCATCAAAAACATTTCAAATAAGGTTCATTTTAAGATTTTCTTCGGAAAATCTACAACGATTCGGTCGAAGTAATGCTTTGTATTTGCTGAACGATCTTTCTACATCGACTGATGTGATGGGTGCGAATTTAAAAGCATTTATCTCTTTAAGTGCAAGGGCCAAATCTTTTTCGGGGTTTTCTCCTTTGTGCTGACGAGCAATATTTTTCAAGTCGTCAAGTCCAGGATTGTTTTTTTCAAAACAACTTCTAATTTTTGTTTTACTACGGTTCCCTTGTTTCCTTTGGCTTCATTTATTTTCTCGATTATTTTTTGCAAAATTTCCAAGCTGTCAACAAGTGCCATATTTTTAGTTTCCAACTGTTTTATGGCTTGTGATAAAAAACTAAAGTTACTAGCTAAGTAAACCAGATCTTGTAATTTATTATCTTTGAAGAGAGCGTTCGCTGGCAGGCCAATGAGAGACCAGTTTATATCTTCCAATTCACTTTTAAGCTCGGTTAGTTTCGAATCTGACATAATGTCCTACAATTAAAAGTAATTATATCCCAATTTTTTAACTTTAGTAATCTCCTTTTTTCCTTGTTTTTTTTTTCCTATTAGAATTTCCAAGGGCATCTCCTAGTTTGGTAACATTGTTGCCCCTTAACCGCTAAGAAGTTGGTACAGAACCCAAGTTTGAGGATCCTAATATCTTTTCATCTTTTTTAATTGTAATTTCATTTTCCTCAGTGTTTAATACTTTTCTAAACTCTTTAGTATTCTTTTTAAAATATCAGTCCAGACTGAGACTTCTTGGTATAACATTACTATTTTTTTTTTCTTATTAACATTTTTTTTAATATTTAAACCTTCTATCCCATTTTTCAGTTGACAAGGCCTTATTTTCGGGAGAGGATTCCTCACTACTTGGTCTTTAAGTCCTATCACCTTTTTCACTATTTATTAATTGTTCTAATGTGTAAAGTGTGCGGTTGATCAATAATTCCTCATATTTCATTACAACTTTATACCATTTTTCAATTTTTTCAATTGATTGAAACTATAAAAAATGTAAATTTGTGTCAGTAAACGGTTAAGAAGATTTAAGAATTGGTAAACATCGTATAGAGAATGAAGAAAAATTTCTATATCTCGGGCATCTCATTTCTATTAAAGGGCAAAATGAAGAAATATGCAGGCAATGTACCCATGGATGGCCTGCATTCTTCAAGTTTAAAGATATATATATAGGTCAACAGTGAGTCTAGAAGTCAAGAAAAACTCTAGATGAGTACAGTGCTTCCTGCCATGACCTATGGCCAGACTAGCCACAAACTGAGGGTAACAGTCAGAGGGATGAAATGATACCTTCTCAGAATATCAAGGCGGGAAAGTACACCAAATAAATAGATTAGAGCAAGAACTGAACTCCTGGATATTACGGAGAAAGTCCACTTAAGGAAGTGGACCTGGACTGAGTCATCAGGGGAAATGCTTTTACATGGACCCGGCAGCTTATGGACTGGTATCCAAGGGAACACTCAAGGAAGAGAGGACCTCCACCGACTGATTGGGACCAGGAGATGAAGAAAGAAGAAGAGTTGCAGAGAAGCAGCCAGGAAGCGAGTAGCCTTGGATAGGAAAGAGTGAAAACGGATGGAACTGGTTCATTATTCAGTGTGGTTGCAAGAGTGGTAGAAACAATCGAACTTTATACTTCTACTAAATGTTGACTTTGTACATATGTGAATATTAGATGTACACAGTTATTGCATACGTTTTATTGTTTTTGTTTTTTTTAGTTTTCATTATGATCAAATAAAGGTTATTATTATTAGACCATAATGTTAGCGTACTCCCTTCGTATCCTTTTCAGTTAAAAAGGCGTTTGATCAGCTTTATTAGATCCAAGCTGTTGACTCCCCCTCATCACGCTCAGGTTCTTAAAGTAGAGAACGGGGCCTCACTTAATGGCACCATATTGGCCGTGCCTAAAAGTATTATAGCGATACTAGTACCAAAATTGTACACCACAAAAAACTCTTAATTCTTTAAGACTCCCTAAGGTGTATATATACATTTAATGAAATTTGATTTCATACTGAAAGGAAATATGAAAATAATCATAACCAATGAAAAATGGGAAAAAAGCAAGAAACCCTGTCAATCATTATTCTTAACATTAACTAATTTATCTAGCACTTTCTAACAATCAAAAACTTACCAACCCCTAAAACGGTAACCCCAATGTAGCAAATGGCAAAACATAAGAACATTAAATTAGTAGAGGGCCCATTAATTTAGAAGAAAGTGGACAGGTTTTAAAACATTCTAAAATAAATATTTATTCTCCAAAAAAAAGTTGGTAAGATTTGCTCAGAAGTATTTTGAAAAAGCCAATAAGGGACTTTAAACAATAAACTACTAAACCTTTTTTAAAAGGAATAAAAATTATGGAAACCTAGAAACTATGTTGTAAATTAAATAAAAATAGATTAGCTCATGGTTCAATTAAGATTCAAGCTTTAAATTTGAAAAGATCTTGTTTTTGGAGGAATGAATGTTGTAGTCAACAAAAAATTTTACATATAGGATGGGATTAATACTGACAAAATACAATAAACCTGTCCTTAAAAACTAAAATTGCTAATAGTTCCTTAAATGTTACATTTCAGAATACACATTACTTCTATTTTACAGATGAATTTTACTATTATTCTCAGCGAAGCACTAAAAAATTCAAAATCAAGAGACCGAGAATTGACAAATCCTTGAAAAAATCACATCACAAATACTCCTCAAAATTAATATATTTTTATTTCATTTATCCCAAACTAAAAATCTAAATAAATAAAATATAATAATAAAAAAAAAAATACCTATATTTGTAATTGAAATTGTTCACACTGTAAGTTCTAAGAAAATCTTTGAAAGTAACCTTAGAATTAGTCACTTCAAAACTACCTCTTCCTTCTCTTATACAGTTATTGTAATATACCGGCAATGAATCAAATCCTTCCATATTCAAATATAATGGTGAATTATCTTAAAGTTAGAGCAGCAAACCACGATAATAATACTTGAGAACGATCAAGCGCGGTAGTGAATTAAGGCGGGAATAAAAGGAATTGGCAAAGAGATACACGGATGTCCCGTGTATCGATGAGGAGCTTAAGGCGAGCGCAAGCGACGGTGCTGCTTCTTTGAGGAACTAGAAGGAACTAGAGAAACGGGGATAGAAGCCGTGCGATTACCTGGGATTCATAGGGTTTTTTGACGTTTTTAATTTATTTTTCCAAAATTAAAACCCGAATTGTTCTTCAAAAAAATCTAAAGATGTGTCATTCCATTTGTTTCCAAAAAATAAAAAGCTTCTTAAAGAGTGGATTGTAAAATTAAGAATAGATAAGCCTGTTTCGAAACATATGACGATATTTAGTCTTTTTTTTTTTTTTTTTTTTTTTTTTTGGCTTTGTGTTTATCCACATCCGCCATATTTAGTCTTCATTTTAAAGAAAGTGACTATGTTTATCCAGGTAAATATTAGTATTTGACATTTTATTATTCCAAAATGTTGGTTTTAAGCAAATAACATTGGGACCATGGTGTCATATTTGTTTTTCTTTTTTAATGTTCCCCATTTTTTTCTTACATCCGTTGTGCTTAATTGTTCCAAGTTTTCAATGCGACGCCTGAAAGTTTTGACAAATAAATAAATAATATGACAAAGAATCTAAGCTGTCATAACAATGATTGTATGAATAGGTAATTAATGTTATTACTAACCGAAAAACGTACAGTAAAGTTACAATGATGTGTTTGCATTTACCAGAACTACCAGCTTTACACTTACAATGACAAGAAAATTGCTTATTATTATTAATAAATTTGATTTCCACTTTTATTTGATGGGGCAGTCCTTTAAAATTGCTAGTTTGAAGGCACAAGGCTTGTAAAATAACTGTTTTTTTACTTCTAGATATTATTCCACATGTTATTATGTGGTTTGCATCAAGAATAGCCTGCCCTTCAATTAATGGTCTCTTAAAATTACCAACTATTTCTATTACATCAACTAAGTCTATCCCCGTTCTTTCCGACATTTTGAAAATGCTACTAGCGCACCCTATAGTCGATTGCGCCCGCCTTTAAGAAAAGCTTTTTTCCCATTATTGATCAATTTATTTAAAAAACTTTCTAGTATCCGGTGATGCCATTATTTCAGATATTAAAAAAAAAAAAAGAACCCTTTAGAGTAATAACCATTCATGTAGGGACAATACTAGTTTTTATCAAGAAAAGGACAGTTTCCTTCATTAGCAATCTTTGGGGGGGAGGGGGGGGGGGCTGTGGGGCTACATCCTCCCTTGGGAAATTGTTTGCCCTATAAGGATAGAACTAAAACTTTAATTAAAGCAAAAAAGTAACCTTAATAAAAAATAGTACGAAAAAGCCGGATAACCCAAATCGGCCGCGGCAATCTTAAACCTTAATTAAACCATAACTAAAGCTAGGAATTTCATGCAGTAAAAATTTGAAAACGTGCAATAAAAATTTACAAACGTGCAAAAACGTGCAATAAAAATTTATTATACTTAAAAAACCTGCGTTGCATTATTTTTGTTAACAAAAGCTGGATATTTGGAAAAAATAAGAAGCGCATAATTGATTGGATTAAAAATATTTTTTGTAGCAGAATCACCATTCAGGCAATCATTAAAATGCTTTAATCGTTGGTACCCAGGATTTTTTTAAATGATTCTTTGAAATTTTTCGTAAATGGCTATTCCTTTTTCGCTTTTTACTGCTTCCAACGATTTTCCAACGTCTTCGACGATTTTTATTTGTCCACATAGAGAAAGATTTTTCTCCTCCAGTTTTTTAATAGCAACCGGCAAACCTTCTAAATGGGATCGAATGAAAGCAAAGTCGGATACAATAGTTGAACTATTCAAAATGGCTTTTAATTTAACAATCGATTGTGCATTTTCATCCATTTGAAATATCAATTCTTTAAACTTCAAAAATTTATCGGAATAGAACAGTGCCGCTTCAAGCCAAGTTACCCATCGTGTGATAACAACTTCAGGTGGAAGAGGACTATCCATTATGCTTTTATATTGGCACACGCGATGAGGAGCTTTAAGAAAAGCTTTTTTCCCATTATTGATCAATTTATTTACATCAGGAAAAATGTCTCGAATTTTTTCCGCTACTCTGTTTAATCCATGAGCTACGCAAGTCACGTGGACCATTTTCGGGTAAAATATTTTCAAATGTTGCCCTGTTTTTATCATATATGGGGCCGCGTCTGTCACTAGAAGTAAAATACGGTCCTGAAATGTCGCTTCCGAGAAATAATTAGTCCATTGTTCACAAAAAGAGAAACGGTTTCGTAGTTGGTCCATACTAAAACCTTGCACGATATTAAGTAAGGTGTAGGCTGTTTGTTGGGGTCAAGGATGCCGACTAACAAGGAGCATATGTAAAAGCCACGAGCATCCGTGGTTTCATCTACCATTATGTAAATGAAATTATCTGCTAATTTCTATTTTATTTTTTCGACCGTTAAGTTAAAACACTCCTCTAAATAAGTTTTTCTGAGAGTGCTCTCGTCTGGAACAACTTGTTCTGTATATTTTTGTAAAAAATCTTTAAATGGTTTTAAATTTACTTTATTCAACGGTATGTTGGAAGCCACCATTGAGTAGCACAAATCAGTTAAAAATTCCTTTCGTTTATTTAACGAAGAGCAGTTTTCTGTAAATAATTTTTGAACAGTGGTTTTCTTCTGTTTTTTTGCATTAGATAACGCCAAATGAGAACCTGAGGAAAATAATCAATAATCAAGGACTATTGACGATATGAATTAAAAACAAAACAATAATAATAAATAGGTACTTACTTGTGCTACAGTGGGCATCAATTTGTGATTTCCTTTCACATCCTATTGGTTTGTCACACGATTTGCAAAACACACTGCTACCGTCACTTTTAAGTTCAGGATATTTTTCAACCCACCCAGCAATTTTTGAAGATTTTCTTCCTCCTGCTCTCGGCAATTTCTCTCACAACTTACACGACAGAAGCTTAACTGATACTGACAAATCTATACCCAAAGAATTGAGAACAAAATGTAATCATCCAGGAACAACTGATCCGGAGTTGGGTTCTTGGAAATTAGACGGATGAGCTTGTTTACGTCTCGTAAGTTCCTTTTATTTTTTTCCAATGATCAATCGATATTTCCTTTCCGATGACATTTGTGTTGTGATTTGTATTGAAAATTTAAATTTAATTTTTTTTTTACAAATTAACAAATAATGCAACTTTGTACAAATTAATTTTAAAACATGCAATTTCGTGCAGTAAACCCTAAAACGTGCAATTTCGTGCAGTAACCCCCAAAACGTACAATTTCGTGCAGTATAAAACTTCATTAAAACATCCCATTAGGCTTGATTCGGATAAGTAACTTGAGTAGGCTTTATTCCGACTTACCAATAAAAAGATGCAATTGCACGGGAATCCGAGCTCTAACCATAACCAAACATTAAACCTTTCATATAATTTAAAAGTGGATGAAGGCTAATAAAGTTGACTATTGAATTTTCATATTGCTTAATGTTTCTTAAGTGACTGTCAAGAACGAGCAGGAATCCAGGAAGACAGGGTGTTGGAAGAGTTGATCCGTCACGGCCTCGAGAAGAGAGTCGATGTCTCGATACGGATAACCTATATCACCATATCGATATCGATAAGACACCTCGCCAGCGACCGATTAAGGACATCAAAGGAAGAAGGAGAGAAAGGAGGAGAAATGGGGGATTCTACCCAAAGTCCTTGAAGAACTGGGAGAGACTATACGTTATAAAGAAGCACATTAACGATGTTATCTACAGGGTTTTCAAGTATCCCAAGGGAAAGCTTATTATCGTCCATTACAATCGCTTGGCGCCATAGGCAGGGAACGACGAAGAAGAAGAACAGACGCGGCAGATTACTTGAGAGACCTTCAGTCGCTAGGTAGCCGGCCGTGTGTAATGAAGGGGCCGTGTAACGTAAAACAAAACGTATGGTTTAGAATAGTTCTAGACTTTTTGTTGGATCGAACTAACTAACAGTTGACCAAGCCTGACCGTCAGGAAAGCCTCGAGAATAAGAGAAAAATATGGTGGCTGGGTAGACTCAGCCCCTTAAGTAGCAATAAAATAATGGCGGCCGGGTAGATTACAGCCTTTTAAGTTAAAAAGAAAAAAAATAGCGGTGGTCACGTGATCGAACAAAGCATCGAGTAGCCGGTCACGATACCGTAAATGTTCCGAATTTTCTGGATCTGTTACATTCATATATTAGTACGTAATCAAATGTTATGGAATGATCAAGGCCTCTGTGTTGGGTTCCATCTTGGAGCTTCTGTGGTCTGAATCATACCTCCTATCTCTTGATGTGTGAATGGTAGGCTTATAATCACCATTTCGTCTGCGCTTTCTTTCGCTGCAGTTAAAATCTTTTTCAATTGATTTGTAATCGGATCTATCGGCGTTCCTTCCATTTTTTCTGGATACTAACTGTTCAGTCTCAAGGTAGTTTGTTTAAATTCAAATATATTGAAATTCCCGCTCATCCCATGCTTCCAGCTTACCACATGTAAAACAGGTTAAGTTCCTCATGTACGAGTGTGATTCAGTGGCAGTGGCAAATATAGGAGACTACGAACATCTGACTTATCTCCCACTCTAACCCCACCACAGACCGGATCCACGAGGCTTCACTCTCCTTATGGCAGCCGTTGTGTGCGCTTCTCTCTACATGTCTAGCAGCCAGGAGTCACTATTGATGCCAGATCTCCTTATTTACGAGTTGTATATTGATGGTACAACCTTCCTTTTGAGTTAGGCCATTCTTACCGCCCACAGTGAGTAAAGACCTTATTGTTATTAGTTCGCCAAAAATTGATTGACTGGGGTCTCAGTTCGTCGAGAAATCACTTTTGGAGACGTTCATTCATCATTAAAATTATTCGTGACCAGTTCACCGACAATTCAATTAATATTATGAACCATGGTTAATTCAAAGAAATGTTTTTTGATTTAATAGATTGCAGCATTTTATGTTTTTGTTTTCTTTACTTGTTTAACAGTCACAAGGCCTTTAGTTCATCATTTAACAGAGCTCTTTTATTTGTATATCATTAATTCATGCCAAGTTCTAATAATTATAACTTTTGTTATTCTTAAGATACACATAAGATCGTTATTTTCAAATGTGGTTTCAGTTTTAACTTATTTACTTTATTTCATCATTTCATTCTCGTATGATTCACATGCACTTCATGTTTAATTTAAATAAATGTATGTTCTTTTGGTGTTATCAGTCATTGAAGTGTTATTCTTACTAAATTATTTTCCCTTCATTATAATCTTCATTCATTTACTTTGAATTCTATAATAGATGCAAAACTACAGTCCGGCCGATGAAAGAAGCGACACGGGTGGTGGGGGTTACTCCTCCACGAGCTACCCCCTCCAGGAGGGGAGGTAGAGCAGTCGACTTCAACCCAACACTTGGTTTGCTACTTCGTCCGGCTCAACTTTTGTTTATTGTAACGTCGAAAAACGCTGAATATTTTTAATTTTAAACATTTTCGCATTTTTAATTTATAAACAACTAGGTGTATATCCCGGTTTCACCCGGAGAATTTCATTTTTTAAATCTATAAACTGAAACTTATATCGACTCAAACGGTCGATTTTGTAAAAACCAATGTAAAGCGAAATCAAAACGATTATTATAACAATAAAGAATATACCCAGAGATCGGCTGAAGTTATGCAATTTTAATATGGACAGGTTTCGCAACTGGTCTGAAAGAACCACTGAGCGAAATTTGGAGAATTTAGGACAAACGGAATGGATTTCTATAAAGAACAAACAGAATTTCATCTTTATATACATAGATTATAGCTGTATATCCCAGCATATCACGGGGAATTTCATTTTTCTAAAGAAACGGTCGATTTCGTAAAAAAAAAAATTGTAAAGTGATATCATTATGGTTTTTATAACATTAAAGAATATCAGCTGAAGATCGGCTAAAGTTATGCAATTTTAATGTGGACAGGTGTTCGCACCTGGCATCAAAGAACCACTGAGCGAAATTTGGAGAAATTAGGACAAACGGTATGGATTTCTATAAAGAACAAACAGAATTTCATCTCTATATACACAGATTATAGCTGTATATCCCGGTTTGACTCGGGGAATTTCATTTTTCTAAAGAAACGGCCGATTTCGTAAAAAAAAAAAAAAAAAAAAAAAAAATTGTAAATAAATATTTTTATTGATTTTATTCTAAAAGCGAGAACAACAAAAACAAACGAAAGATAATTTTCAAAATGAAATTTACAACAGTTAAAACATAATATGTTTTATAAAACATAAAATATATTATACTGTTGTTGATCTTGTTAATTTATTTTTTGTGCTTTTATTTAATACAAAATGAACTAAAATGGGAGGTAATTTATTTACAACATAAAAAAAGAATATTTAAATATTTATAAAAAATATTTTTATTGTTCTTAATCTAAAAGCGAGAACAACAAAAACAAACGAAAGATAATTGATTTTCAACTAACGATTTAAACAGTTAAAACATCCTTATATATATATAAATCTCGTGTCCCGATGTTTGTCTCTCTATTTCTCAGAAACTACTCAACCGATTTTAATGAAATTTGGCTCAATGTATATAGTTTTGGCCAACTTAACGGACCGGATAGTTTTTAACTTGATTAGTGATCAAAATAATTCTTATATATCGAATTATTGCAAGTAGGTCGTGTTTCGATTTATTAACATGGCGTCATATGTCGACTTCATAATGTTTTTGTTTATAAGCATGCTATTGCAATACAGGTTATCATTATTATAATTTTGTATTGCGTTATGTGAGTGCAGTTATTATTTCCTATATTATTATTTTCCACAGACAAATAGTAATACAAATTTGTATTTATTGTTAATTTTCATTAAAGAATAAATAAATCAAGAAAAGGTTACAATAAATTCTCAAATGTGTTGGTACTTTTTCTTCCTTTTCCTTTTTTATTTGTATTTAAATTAAATTACTAGCTAAGCGCTGAAACGCTTTGCTTTGGCCCACCCTGATATCAACTTTTAGTAAAGTAAATACCTTTTAATAATTTAAATTAGGCTATTATTTGAAATAATACTCTATAAATGTTATAACAGCACCTACTGTCATAGGTGTAACCTAATAGAAACCTGACTTGGGGAGTCAGTGTTGCCAAAAATTAGTGAAAATTAGTAAGCTGGCTACACTGCGGATAACCAGTCGTAAAAACTCCCTCACAAAAAGAGTGTGTTTTGATTAAGTGCTGTGGGATACTTTGTGATTTGCTAGAGAACTGCATAATTAAGACTTTAATATTATATTTTCAGTTGATTTATTTAACAGAAGTTTCTTTATTTTCATTATTCGTTTTGTTATTATTATTTAAATTCAGTGTTTTTTTATTTTACCAAACCTTTTTATCCCGAGATCTAAAATGTAAAATTTAAAAAATGTCAGTGAAGATTTGTAATTCCTCCTTTATTAACAATAATTTAAAGTTGAGAAAATTTAATCCCAATCGAATAGAGGATGTTACTTCCTGTTCAGCAGAGTTGTAATTATCTTTAAATATAAAATTTAAGAAATGTTAGCGAAGATTTTAATCCTTTCTTTAATTTAAAGTAGGCTATTATTGGGAATGATATTTCGTTGTTAATTTTACCAGAATACAATTTTTTACTTATCTTTAAATGATTGTTGATTAAGAAAGGATTACAAATCGCGGCATTTTTTAAATTTTACATTTAATGATTATTACACCTCTACTGAACAGGAATAATTGTTCTTTGGGTAACTTCAAGTTTCAGATTTATCCGCCATAAATATGAGAGTACTACTGCAAAATAATCCATCGGCAGATATATTTTTTAAACAATTGCTCTATATTGGAAACGGTGAAATAGAGCTGCATCGAAATTCAAAATTTATCAAATTACCAGAAAATTTCTGAACTGTTGTATAGACGAAAAATGAACTGTTTACGAAATATAAAGTGTCTTTCCTGATATTTTCTACAATTATTTGGACTATAATTGGCTGGGTAGTCGTTCTATTTTGGCAGCAAAAAATATTGATTTCGATGAAATAAACTTCCAAAATCAATTGACAATGTTCTAAATGTAAACGAAGCTGTAAATTTCCCATCTGAATTTTTTAATTCCCTGGATATACACCCAAACAATCTCCAGTTGAAGATTGGCTCACCGATCATTCTTCTTCGTAACTTAAATCCACCTCAATTGTGCAACGGTACACGTTTGGTCATTAAAAGGATCACAGGAAATGTTATTGAAGGAAAAATGTTGCCTGGGAGGTTTACAGGAGATATCGCCCTGTTGCCACAGAGGGCAGTCTATTCCCCTGGAACCGACAGAATTTTCAATAAAATTTAAAAGGCTTCAATATCCTATTCGTTCGGCTTTTGCCATGACCATAAACAAATCCCAAGGGCAAACAATGTCCACTTGGACTTTGAAAATCCGTGTTTTTCCCTTGGGCAATGGCATAACTCACGTGGGAAATGGGTATCGCATGCTCACGTGTGTGGAAACCATCAAATCTTTGGTTTGTGTTAAAAAAAAAAAAACAGGTTAACCCAAAACATTTGAACAAATTAGTACTTGAATAAATAAAAATTCTTAATTGTATTATGTAAAAACCTCTTTAAGAAGAGATTTATTATCACTCAAATATATTGCTAAATTAAAAGCTTCAACACACCACCCTCCTACCGAACACTTATTAGCCGAAGGGTTGGGAAATCGAGGTCTCAAAGAAATTGAGAAAAACGCCTATCAAAAGGACATATATGACGCGTTAACCAAGATTGGCATGACCCTGAGCAAAATTAAACCCGTTGTTAAACTAACAATACCAAGTTGAAGTAGTGTTAGGCCAATAATCAATAGATCAATGGCTGAGGTTACCAAACCTTACTTCAGTCATCCTTTTTAAAATTAGTGGAAAAATATAGCCATTTTGAGTTAGTTTATACCGATCCATAAAAAAAGGGCGATAGTGTTGGCAGCTCTGTGAGTCGTAAACATAATCAGCTCCTTTTTAATCAAACTACATTGAAATATGAGATGTAAAAAATAAAAACTTTAACTTTCCTATATTCTTTACCAAATACTTTTAAATGGTGTAATGCTCTATTCTCAATCACGTTGGATTTTGATTAGCTGAAAGGTTTTCATCTTTATCAATGAATATTGGTATCACTGTATATGTTTAAAAATATTAGGATATAACTACTGAGCCACAGCAACGCGTGGCCGGGTCTGCTAGTATGTTTTATAAAACATAACAATATATTATGTTGTTATTAATCTAATTTGTTTATATTACTATTATATACTATTGTTTATTTTATTATTATATTAATCTAATTTGTTAATTTATTTTTTTCTTTTTATTTTATAAAAAATAAACGGTACTGGTACTGAAGTGCGGCTTATGAGCCGTTCACTAAGGCTAACTAGGGTGAGAGAGATGGCAGGGAAGGGGAAGGCTCCACCTACTCTCTGCCGAGGGTGGGGGCAATTCCGTGTCGCTTCTTTCATCGGCCCGACCATAGTACTGAACAGTAGCTTCTGCGCCGTTCACTAAGGCTTCAAAGTAATGCCCGATCTCCACTGAAAAAGACCCTTTTGGGGGTTTCTTTATCTCTGAAGAACGAGCGGGAGTCGAAAGCTGGACTCTATTAAAGCTAATTATAATGTTTCTGTATGGGCTAGCAATAAAAAAATGAAGCATGGCACTTTATTTTAATGAACTGTTTTTTAATTTCACTTACCTATATATTTTTTTTTTTTTTTTTTTTATTCGGTACCCCTTCCTGGCCATGTGTGGCATACGGGGGGTTACTCTACAGGTGTAACCAACCTATCCTAACCATGGTAGGTAGGTCGAGATTTTATTCCGTGGGGCCTCCACGAAATAAAAGTCAACCATCCCAGGGCGGATTCGAACCGCCACCGTTCGGCTCGAGCGTGTTAAAGCGGGCCGCGCTCAAACACGCTCGGCTATCCCCGGCCCATTTACTTACCTATATATGAAATATATAGTAAGGGAAAGTAATGCGATCGTGAAAAAATTCGACTTCCGGTTTTCAACGGAAATACACGTTTTGGGGTCCCCTGACTCCAAATAACCAAGTCCCGCGAAATGGTCTGTGTCTGTGTGTGTGTGAACAGGCTAGCTCAAAAACTATAAACCGTGCGAACAGACTAGCTCAAAAACTATAAACCGTGCGAACCTGAAATTGGGTATTTAGTGTATGTATATGCCCGCGATGTGACAGCAAAAATTTCATCAAAATTGCTCAAAGGGAGTGGGTACTTTATTTAATAACTTTTTAAGTTTTTTTCGATTTTCTCAAATATGGATCTAACGATTTTGATTAAACTGAGTATTTGATCTATTTATATGCCCGAGATATGACTGTAAAAATTTCATCAAAATTGATCAACCGGAGGGGGGACTTTACTTAATAAATTTTGTATCATTTTCACGTGTTTTTTTTTAATTACTCAAAAACGGTTTTGAAACGAATGCAAAAAAAAAAATCATGGCCAAAACTAACAATAAAAATTGTTCGGACCAAGCTGTAATGAAAAGCAAAGGCCTTGGTCTCCCGAACCTTTACCATTTCTTTTAAAAAAAATATATACCAAAAACCTTGTTACACCGTAACACAACATTACATCAAAATTGATCAACCCGAGGGGGGGGGGGACTTTACTTAATAAAGTTTGTATTATTTTCTCGTGTTTTTTTATTTACTCAAAAAAGGCTTTAACGATTTTGATCAAACTGGGTATTTGATGTATGCATATGCCAAAGATGTGATAGCCAACATTTCATCAAAATTGGTCAAACGGAGCGGGCACTTAATTTCATAATTGTTTTTCCAATTTTTACCTTTTTTTCGATGATCTCAAAAACGGCTTAAACGATTTTGATCAAATTCGTCATGTTTAATGAAAATTAGGTGTTCCTTAATATCAGGTAAGTTTTATCATTATTAAAATTTTCTGAGGGGGCTTTTTTTTTGGGGGGGGGGGGTGTTGGGGCCTTTTTTGTTTGTTTGTTTCCTATAAAGTACCTATGGTTTTGTTTATATGGAGAAATTAACTGTCTCTCATTACGCCTAAAAATAAGAATTGGCTAAATATGAGATATGATAAAAATAAAGAAAACATAAAGAGGAAAAAAAAATAAAAATATTCAGTCAACTCATAAAACTCGTTGAGCCCACGCATGCGGAGTACGCCTTTAATGACAGACCATTGTTCATAATGAATGCCGTTCTGTTCATTTGAGAAGTGGCAATTAACAAAACGCTTTAATTTCTAATCTAAGTAAGTTGGTAAATGAATGTTGTGTGTTGCGCGCACAAAATTGGTCAAACAGAGGGGGCACTTTATTTAATAACTTTTTTCCAATTTTTACCTTTTTTTCGATTATCTCAAAAAATGGGGAAGGAGCCTTTTTTGTTTTCCTATAAAGTACCTTTGTTTTAGTTTATATTGAGAAATTAACTGTCTCTCATCACGCCTAAAAATAAGAAATGGCTAAATATGATATATGAAAAAATCAAGTAAAGATATACAGGAGAAAAAAAGAAAAATATTCCGTTAAC
This sequence comes from Aelia acuminata, assembly GCA_911387785.2. Classification (NCBI taxonomy): domain Eukaryota; kingdom Metazoa; phylum Arthropoda; class Insecta; order Hemiptera; family Pentatomidae; genus Aelia; species Aelia acuminata. Next base: position 71,676,876 of record OU426978.1, on the reverse strand, counting down.
TCATAAAACACCTTGAGCTCACGCATGCACCGTACGCCTTTAATGACAAACCAATGCGTTGTAATGTTCATTTAATAAAAATTATTTGTTTCATGGGAACTAAATGAAATATTCAACAAGTACATAGAGATTTATAAAATCAGACGACTTGGAGTATTATGCTTGCATTGAATTATCACAAGTAAAAACTTTTATTTAATAATAAAAGAAATTAGTGTTTGTTTTTTTTTTAGCAAATAAAGACAAAAAAAAAGAAATGAATGTGTAAAAATGTATGTATGAAATTTGAGAAGTGGCAATTAATAAAAAACATTAATTTCTAATCTAAAGGCGCCCTTACACGTTCAGTTTTTTCACCGTTCCGAGCCATAGGTTTGCACGAGGGAAAATGGTGGGGGAAAAACCGGCGGTTTGGAACGGAGGCAGATACGTCCTTACACGTTCGTTCCACTCCGTCCATCCAACACTTGATTCTATTAATTAAAAATATTTTAATTCAAATAAATTTTCTAATTATGACTCATTAGTGGTTTTTCAAATTTCCTAATTATTTTTCTAATAAAAAAAAATTTGGTGTGTGCGCGCAACACACAACTTTCACTTACCAACTTACTTAAATTAGAAATTGGTGTGTTTTGTTAATTGCCACTTCTCAAAGACACATTTTTCCACATTCATTTCTTATTTTTTCTTTTTTTTTGCTCTACAAAAAACACTAGTTTTTTTATTATAAAATAAAAGCTTGTGATAATTCGGCAAGCATAATAATCCAAGTCGTCTGATTTTATAATTCTCTATGTACAGTCGAACCTGGTTAAGTGGGACCTGCTTAAGTGGAATACCTCTATAAGTGGAACAAAACGTGTTGTCCCATCATTTTTCCCTTAAATAAACTCTTTAACTGGAATGTTTTCACCTCTATAAGTGGAATCAATTTTTTTGGAAGTTACCTCTGTAAGTGGGATGATTTTTGTATTCACCTCTATAGGTGAAATCCACATTTCTAAGAAAACATGAAGGGTTATCCTGTTCAGCCACAGGATTGGGAAAATGTGATAGGAGATACCAATGAGAAGCTTCCAACATTCAAACAGTACGTCCACATGAATGATGAAATTATAACAGCAGGAGTGCTGAATAATGAAGAGATCCTTGAAAAATCTAAAACGCCAGACGGAAATAAAAATTCATAAGAGCCATGGAGGCTACCAGTCACGAAAAATGATGCATTAAATATTATTGAAAAATTGCAGACTTTTTTGAAATGAACAAAGGAGCTGAAGATGAAATCTTTCATAAATTATACGACATAGAAAAAAACATTTTTAAGTGCCAAAGAGAAGTGCAGAGAAAAATAAGTGATTACTTTCATTAATACATTTGTACATAATTATCTTGTAATCTGCATTATTTTATTTTCACATTACAAAAAATATTATATAATTGTATCAAAATTTTATTTAATTATGGTTTTTAAGTGTGTACTATAATATTTTTTTATAAAAATTACAAGTTGTTTAAAAACCTCTTTTAGTGGTACATGTCGCCTTAATAACATACCTACACCTGTACATACACATACAAGTGGATCTTTGTTTAAGTGGAATACCTCTGTAAGTGGAATTAAAATCCAGTCACCAAGAGATTCCAGTTATCCAGGTTCGACTGTACTTGTTTAAAACTTCATTTACCATGAAACAAATAATTTCCATTAAATGAACAGAACGGCTTTAATTATGAACAATGGTCTGTCACTAAAGGCGTACTCCGCCGCATGCGTGTGCTCAACGTATTTTATGAGTTGACGGAATATTTTTCTTTTTTTCTCCTATATATGTTTACTTGATTTTTTTCATATTTCATATTTAGCCATTTCTTATTTTTAGGCCTAATGAGAGACAGTTAATTTTTGCATATAAACAAAAACAAGGGTACTTTACAGGGAAACAAAAAAGGCCCCTTCCCCATTTAAGCCCCCTCAGAACATTTTAATAATGATAAAGCTTACCTGATATTAAAGAGCACCTAATTTTCATTTAACATGACGAATTTGATAAAAATCGTTAAAGCCGTTTTTGAGATAATCGAAAAAAATTTAAAAATTGGAAAAAAAAATTATGAAATAAAGTGCCCGCTCCGTTTGACCAATTTTGATGAAATGTTGGCTATCACATCTTTGGCATATACATACATCAAATTCCAAGTTTGATCAAAATCGTTAAAGCCATTTTTGAGTAAATAAAAAAAACACGTGAAAATAATACAAAATTTATTAAGTAAAGTCCCCCCCCCCCCTCGGGTTGATCAATTTTGATGTAATGTTGTGTTACGGTGTAACAAGGTTTTTGGTATATTTTTTTTGAAAAATTAAAATAGTAAAGGATCGGGAGACCAAGGCCTTTGCTTTTCATTACAGCTTGGTCCGAACAATTTTTATTGTTAGTTTTGGCCATGATTTTTTTTTTTGCATTCGGCAGAAAATTTTTTTGCTTAAACAGGTTTGAATAAAATTTTGTAAATATTGGCCATAGTTTTATATTGTGATTTCAATGAATTAACTTAGTGTTATAAGGCAATAAACAAAAGGGAACCAAATCGAGTGAGCTTAGTAACTCGAAATTTAATAGCAATTTCAATAGAATTTTTTTTTATAGTACGCTATATAAAATGTAAGATTAAATGTAAATTAAATTAGTATAAGATAAAATAAAAGTTGCAATATTAGTGGAATTCAAAGACATATTGTTTAAAGAAGTGAGAGTGAAGAAATATTAACTTATAACAACGAGCGCTAAGTGGTGGCAGAGAAAAAAAAAAGACGAGCGGGGAGAGACAGTCGAGGCATGATTGGTGACGGCTCTGCCGGATTTAAATTTTTTTCCTGAGTCTTTTTTTTAAGTTCAAAAGTGAGTGTGGTAGCCGAACATTACCAAACTCAATAAATTTTGTATCATTTTCACGTGTTTTTTTTTAATTACTCAAAAACGGTTTTGAAACGAATGCAAAAAAAAAATCATGGCCAAAACTAACTATAAAAATTGTTCGGACCAAGCTGTAATGAAAAGCAAAGGCCTTGGTCTCCCGATCCTTTACTATTTTAATTTTTCAAAAAAAATATACCAAAAACCTTGTTACACCGTAACACAACATTACATCAAAATTGATCAACCCGAGGGGGGGGGGGGGACTTTACTTAATAAATTTTGTAGAGATGAGAGATGGTCAACTGTTCTTCAATTACGATAGGTTAAATAATTGTCAGGATTTTCAGTTTACAATGATATTTATTATGGTAAGCCAACGTTTCGATCCAGCTTGTGGATCTTCATCAGGGCTAAAAGAAAACAAATATATGAGTACCTATGCTAGAGGGTGACAATAAATGGATACATTACAGAACTGATAATATAAAAGATGGTATACATAAATATTAAAATAAGAGGCTGGTTAACAAAATAAAATAGAATCTGATATTTACCTACTGAGTCAAGGTGGATACTAAGACTAAAGGTAAAAATAAGGTGAGGGGTAGTGGTAGGGGGTAGGTTTGCCGACTTCAAAGGTTTATGGCGGGGAAATCCAACGCTTTTGAAGTGAAGGCACATGACAACTGAGTGAACAAAATATTTAAAAACTAACAAAATATATGGTACTGTATACAAATAGTTGTGTCTGGACTGAATAATAACATAAAAATGAGATAATACATAATGTAACAATGCATACAAATTTGGAAAATATATAGAAAGAAGCATACAATACAAAAATAATAATAGTATAAGAGGTACAGAGATAATTGCAGGTACCTATGAAATCAAAACTAGGATTTGAGGATGCGGAAGATGTTAGAATAAGTGGATGAAATTATCTCTTTATCTGTTTTGTGATTTACCGGGTTATTAGTTTCTAGATGGATGAAAATGGATTCTGAGAGAAGACGTTTGTCGTGGTTAGATACAGTTGCTAATATGGAGGGGTTCTCAAAGTCGAAGGAATGGTTGTGGGCAATGGCATGTTCTGCTAATTTAGATGTAGACGAATTACGCGTGGAAATACTGTATTTATGTTGATAAATACGTTTTTTTAAATAATTTTTGGTTTCACCTATATAGCAACTGTTGCAATTAAGCGTGGAGCACTGGATACGATAAACTACATTACACTTGTCTAGGAGAGGTACAGGGTCTTTGAGTTTTGTATAAAGATTTTTTAATTTATTGTTATTTTTTAATACTAGGCGCATGTGTGGGAAACTCGATGAGAAAGATTTTTTAATTTTGTTTGAGAGAATGGGGATATATGGGATAGATCTGTATTGGAAAGTAGAAATCGGAGGTTGTGAAGAGTTGTTAGAGAGATTTTGAGTTTTAGCATTGTTATTGATAAGAGTTTTTATTAAATGCTCAGGAAAATCGTTAGATTGTAAGATATTTTTCAGGCGGATTTTGTTATGACAATGAAATTGTGGATCGGACAAGTTCAGGCTACGGTGGATGAGGTTTTTTGCGACGTTGATCTTTTGGTGATGTGGATGTTGGGAAAAATAGTTAAGGAGTCGGCCAGAATAAGTGGGTTTGGTGTACCAATTAGTGGATATAGAATGGTCCGGGTTTCTGGTAATGTTACCCTTCCAATCCTAGATATTTCCATTACCAGAAACCCGGACCATTCTATATCCACTAATTGGTACACCAAACCCACTTATTCTGGCCGACTCCTTAACTATTTTTCCCAACATCCACATCACCAAAAGATCAACGTCGCAAAAAACCTCATCCACCGTAGCCTGAACTTGTCCGATCCACAATTTCATTGTCATAACAAAATCCGCCTGAAAAATATCTTACAATCTAACGATTTTCCTGAGCATTTAATAAAAACTCTTATCAATAACAATGCTAAAACTCAAAATCTCTCTAACAACTCTTCACAACCTCCGATTTCTACTTTCCAATACAGATCTATCCCATATATCCCCATTCTCTCAAACAAAATTAAAAAATCTTTCTCATCGAGTTTCCCACACATGCGCCTAGTATTAAAAAATAACAATAAATTAAAAAATCTTTATACAAAACTCAAAGACCCTGTACCTCTCCTAGACAAGTGTAATGTAGTTTATCGTATCCAGTGCTCCACGCTTAATTGCAACAGTTGCTATATAGGTGAAACCAAAAATTATTTAAAAAAACGTATTTATCAACATAAATACAGTATTTCCACGCGTAATTCGTCTACATCTAAATTAGCAGAACATGCCATTGCCCACAACCATTCCTTCGACTTTGAGAACCCCTCCATATTAGCAACTGTATCTAACCACGACAAACGTCTTCTCTCAGAATCCATTTTCATCCATCTAGAAACTAATAACCCGGTAAATCACAAAACAGATAAAGAGATAATTTCATCCACTTATTCTAACATCTTCCGCATCCTCAAATCCTAGTTTTGATTTCATAGGTACCTGCAATTATCTCTGTACCTCTTATACTATTATTATTTTTGTATTGTATGCTTCTTTCTATATATTTTCCAAATTTGTATGCATTGTTACATTATGTATTATCTCATTTTTATGTTATTATTCAGTCCAGACACAACTATTTGTATACAGTACCATATATTTTGTTAGTTTTTAAATATTTTGTTCACTCAGTTGTCATGTGCCTTCACTTCAAAAGCGTTGGATTTCCCCGCCATAAACCTTTGAAGTCGGCAAACCTACCCCCTACCACTACCCCTCACCTTATTTTTACCTTTAGTCTTAGTATCCACCTTGACTCAGTAGGTAAATATCAGATTCTATTTTATTTTGTTAACCAGCCTCTTATTTTAATATTTATGTATACCATCTTTTATATTATCAGTTCTGTAATGTATCCATTTATTGTCACCCTCTAGCATAGGTACTCATATATTTGTTTTCTTTTAGCCCTGATGAAGATCCACAAGCTGGATCGAAACGTTGGCTTACCATAATAAATATCATTGTAAACTGAAAATCCTGACAATTATTTAACCTATCGTAATAAATTTTGTATTATTTTCACGTGTTTTTTTTATTTACTCAAAAATGGCTTTAACGATTTTGATCAAACTTGGAATTTGATGTATGTATATGCCAAAGATGTGATAGCCAACATTTCATCAAAATTGGTCAAACGGAGCGGGCACTTTATTTCATAATTTTTTTTTCCAATTTTTAAATTTTTTTCGATTATCTCAAAAACGGCTTTAACGATTTTTATCAAATTCGTCATGTTAAATGAAAATTAGGTGCTCTTTAATATCAGGTAAGCTTTATCATTATTAAAATGTTCTGAGGGGGCTTAAATGGGGAAGGGGCCTTTTTTGTTTCCCTGTAAAGTACCCTTGTTTTTGTTTATATGCAAAAATTAACTGTCTCTCATTAGGCCTAAAAATAAGAAATGGCTAAATATGAAATATGAAAAAAATCAAGTAAACATATATAGGAGAAAAAAAGAAAAATATTCCGTCAACTCATAAAATACGTTGAGCACACGCATGCGGCGGAGTACGCCTTTAGTGACAGACCATTGTTCATAATTAAAGCCGTTCTGTTCATTTAATGGAAATTATTTGTTTCATGGTAAATGAAGTTTTAAACAAGTACAGTCGAACCTGGATAACTGGAATCTCTTGGTGACTGGATTTTAATTCCACTTACAGAGGTATTCCACTTAAACAAAGATCCACTTGTATGTGTATGTACAGGTGTAGGTATGTTATTAAGGCGACATGTACCACTAAAAGAGGTTTTTAAACAACTTGTAATTTTTATAAAAAAATATTATAGTACACACTTAAAAACCATAATTAAATAAAATTTTGATACAATTATATAATATTTTTTGTAATGTGAAAATAAAATAATGCAGATTACAAGATAATTATGTACAAATGTATTAATGAAAGTAATCACTTATTTTTCTCTGCACTTCTCTTTGGCACTTAAAAATGTTTTTTTCTATGTCGTATAATTTATGAAAGATCTCATCTTCAGCTCCTTTGTTCATTTCAAAAAAAGTCTGCAATTTTTCAATAATATTTAATGCATCATTTTTCGTGACTGGTAGCCTCCATGGCTCTTCTGAATTTTTATTTCCGTCTGGCGTTTTAGATTTTTCAAGGATCTCTTCATCATTCAGCACTCCTGTTGTTATAATTTCATCATTCATGTGGACGTACTGTTTGAATGTTGGAAGCTTCTCATTGGTATCTCCTATCACATTTTCCCAATCCTGTGGCTGAACAGGATAACCCTTCATGTTTTCTTAGAAATGTGGATTTCACCTATAGAGGTGAATACAAAAATCATCCCACTTACAGAGGTAACTTCCAAAAAAATTGATTCCACTTATAGAGGTGAAAACATTCCAGTTAAAGAGTTTATTTAAGGGAAAAATGATGGGACAACACGTTTTGTTCCACTTATAGAGGTATTCCACTTAAGCAGGTCCCACTTAACCAGGTTCGACTGTACATAGAGAATTATAAAATCAGACGACTTGGATTATTATGCTTGCATTGCCGAATTACCACAAGTAAAAACTTTTATTAAATAATAAACAAAAATTAGTGTTTTTTATAGAGCAAATAAAAACAAAAATAAGAAATGAATGTGGAAAAATGTGTCTTTGAGAAGTGACAATTAGCAAAACACATAAATTTCTAATTTAAGTAAGTCGGTAAGTGAAAGTTGTGTGTTGCGCGCATGCACCAGATTTTTTTTATATTAAACAATGAATATAATTCATCAGTTTTATATATCACATGATAATAATAATAACAATATGTTACTATGTGCAAATGCCACATATATCACTCTAATCAAGGCACTTTTTAAGGTGCGTTTACACTCTATGAACTTTACCTTCGAACTCCACCTATCCTTGATTATATTTCCTCTCCTAGTTCGTAACGTTTTGACATTGTTCACTCTTTTGTAGAATTTGCGGGTTTCAAAGTACTTTTTGAGTTTTCAACATGGGCGGATCCAGCCGACAGTAAAGGGAGGGCTGAAGTCCTAAAGGGGGGGGGGCTGTAGCTCAACAGCCCTTCATTTGGATCTTCCAATCATATTTTTTAGCTTTATATTTCTTTCCCACAACTAAAATTCTACTAGTTCTGCCTATTATTTGTTCTTTAACTTGCTTCCTTACTTTAACCCACAGCCCCCCCCCCTGGATCCGCCAATGGTTTTCAATCTCCTCAATTTGTTTGTTTGTTGTTGTTTAGAGGCGTAAAACGTTCTCCTCAATTTGTTTCTTTAAGGCCTTTCTCTTCTTGCTTCTAACCACTTTCTTTACTAGCATTCTGACCTCTTTATACTCATTGTAACTGAGACGAGTCTTTCGGATAATCCATAATAATCTTTTTCATTTCGTTTAAAGATTGACTGTTCGCATTTACCATCGAATCACTCATTAGGAGAAATCTTGTCATTTTGCCACAAACTTCCTGTATTGACTGGGTCAGTCATGCTTTAATACGTTTCCAATTGCTATCGGTTGTTCCTGTAATTTCATGGTCTGGCTCGTTTATGAATATCTTATGAAACTTTTCATAAAATCTATTCTTTCCTTCTTCCGTCTTAAGGCCACTGTTCACTAAGATAAAGTTGTTTCTTCACCGGACGCTTTAAGATCTGGTCACACATGTCCGACACCGGGTCAACCGACCCGTTACTATCTATCCTTCTTATCAGACTCCAATTTTCGTTCAAGTGTTAATCAGTAAACAAATTCTTAAATATATACATATTTTCTATTATGCGATGATCAACCATATAAACATGAGGTGGAATAATTAAACCAATCTCCTTATAATAATACAGGCCCCTGCTGCGGTGCGATTATGTGTGACTAGACCTTTATTCTTTCATGGAGTTTCACTTTATAAACGATCTTACATCATTTACACAACTGAAATTCATTCACCATTCATAATATATAAAACTATATTTGACCTTTGAGGGGAACCAAAGAATTTAGAAAATTTTGGGGCAGGTCCAGCACGAAATTTGGGGGGGGGGGTCGTAACGCCTCTGTCATCATGTGGTTGACAATATCGGTTTTTAATGAGATTATTACCTTGTATCAAGAAGGAATGCGATCTAAACAACCATAAGTGTTATGTTTAGAGCATAGTAACAACTTAATTGCATTATTCGCTTCTATGTACTCCAGGTAAGCTGGCATCTATTCTTTGTGTACAAGATAACCATGGAAGGTTACAATAGATGTTGTTAGGGTTGTTCTAGTGACAAGTATGGAGGCTTCAAAAGAACGCAAGAGTTGCAGAAAACATGGAAGGAACACCGATAGAACTGATCACAAATCTAGTGATGCAGATTTTAACAGCAGAGAAAGAAAGCGGAGACGAAATCGTGATTATGATAAGCCTACCATTCACACATCCAGAGATAGGAGGTATGATTCAGACCACAGAAGATATGAAAAATTGGAAAGATATTGGGAAAAAGATACTGACAAGGATCGTCATGCGAAAGATGGGAAAACTGATTATCTTGTTGGTTCAAGGTATTATAATGAAGACTCCAAACAGTCTTTCCTTAAAAGTTCAGAGGTTCTTACTAAAAGTAAGGAAAATGTAAATCCACTGGAGAGTGATGGTAAAGTAAAGCAAGTTACAAAAAAAAAGAATGATGATATAATTACATCCCGGACTGGAGGTGCATACATACCCCCTGGAAAACTGAAATTAATGCAAGCTAGTATCACAGATAAATCAAGGTATTCATTTGTTTTCTCAAATTTTTATTATTCAATAATACAAAGTTAGTTTAAGTTTTATGTTTCCTAAAACATTGAAACATTCAGATTAAAATTGTATTAATATTTTGTCGACCTCCATTAGGCTCCTAATAAATTTGATTAAACCAATGACCTATTAAATGTTGAAGTGGTACAGATTACTAATGTCAATTTCTTTTAAGAATGTTATTATTATTAAGTTTTCCGTCAATTTCGCATGTTGATATTACCTATTTAGTGAGAAAAATTTACCATTTTGATTTATTGACATTCTAGAATCTGTTTGTGGTAGCTATATTCCAGAGAGATGTCCTCTAACTGCTGTTTCTTCTGGCCTTAGGCAATATGGAGCCTTGTGGTTTGTCCCAGATCTCAACTGTAAAGAACTTGTATTAGGATTGTTATCTACAAAAGCAAGCAGAAGTATGAGGCTCATATCTTATAAAGCTGATCAAGGGCCTTTTTATAGAAAAGAACATAATGATAATTTGCTTATATTATGGTCATATAACCTCTGGAAACAACCCATGTCCAGATGTAAAATAAGGGAAACGTAACCTGGAAGGAATTAAAGAATTCATATGTTTTCTTAGAATTGAAATTACCTTTTTTTTTTTTTTTTAACATTCCTAAGATGTGTTGGCAAAGCTTTCAGTTTATATCCTTTCTTCCAGATTAGTTAATTATTTTAATAAGCCAATAAGCATTGTCTCCGATTATCAGATATGATAATCAGAAGAGTTTTTAATTGAGTTAGGTGCCTGAAGGCTGTTAAGAAATCAGCATTAATTCCCCTCCATAACCACTGGTGTCGGAAAAAGCCCTGTATTGATTGAAAAGGGAAAGAAGGGGAAAAACAGGACTACAGAATTGATTGAATAATTGACTGATGTATTCATGAATTCTGATAAAATTTGTATTTTGTTGCGTATTTAGTAAAGATATTAACTTATGCGGACGACATGATTTTACTGGCACAAGATCCCAAAACATTACAAATCATGATTAATGACTTCACAAAATAATGCGTGAAATGGAATTTAAAAATTAATTTGGTTAAATCGAAGGTGGTAATATTTAAAAATGGGGGAAAATTAAGCCGTATGGAAAGGTGGGTCATGAATAATAACAAAATAGAAATCGTAAACGATTAGAAATATCTGGGCGTCATACCAAGCAGTAAACTGTCACTTCAAAAACATTTTGAATCAAAATCAGAGAAAGCGAAAGTGGCAATTAACGTAGTGTGGAAGGATCTCTTAGACAGCAATCAGATAACATACGCTTCTAAATTACAAATTTTTAATTCTGTCATTAGATTTGTTGTTACATATGCTGCTCAGGTCAGGTCTAGGAAAGCAAACAATATTACAAAATAGAACAAGTGAATTACTACTTTATTAAAATATTGTTCAATCTGCCCCAATATACGCCCAACTATATTATACATTTAGGAACAGAAATACAACCACTATTTTTATATACCCTTAAATTACACCACAACTATATAATTAAAGTACTGAATTCACCAAAAGAAAGACTGACCAATTTCTTAGCTAAACAAATAATTAAAAATAAAATATTTTGGTATGATGACCTGGTTAATGTTATTAAAGACTGCAATATGGATATAGAGATAAATTCAGATGACACCAGTATACTCAAACAACAATTAAGTAACATAAGAGACACAATCAGAAAAAATATTCACAAGGGATTTGTAGAAAAAACATGTGGGTCAACTAAATATTTACTTTATAAACAATTGCAAGGAGACTCATCAAATAGTTATTATAACATCAATAAGAATATATCCGAAATTAAATGGATTTTTAAAGCTAGAAGAGAACTTTTAAATTTAAATTATAAAGTATACAGCTCTGATAATGCCGAACTGTGTTCTCTGTGCAACCTAAATGAAGTTGAAAACACTTATCATTTCTTAGCAATATGCCCCATCTTATCAGAATTTAGAAAAATTTGTTTTAATAAAAATAAGCTGTCTAATGAGGAATTATTACAATACCTAAAGGGAAAAAATTGGGAAGCATTAATAAAATATTGTAAACTATCTTGGAGATACCAATATATTTTAACAAAAGAATTTAACTACTCCTGAATTGAATTGTTTAACTAAGTAATACTATATCAATAACTGATATTTATCACGTTAATGCTTTTAAGTAACAATGTTATTCTAAATATTTGTGTAAGCAACTGTCAATGAAACCCAAAATATGTTTACCAAGGAAAATTTATTAAATTATTAATTATAAAATTCAGTATAAATATTAGTAGTATATATATGTGCATATGTATGTGTGTGTGGGTATGAATAAATATATTTTATTTATTTTCTTTTTCTTAAATGTTGTTGTATTAATTTAGAGGTTTCGTTTTGTTTTCTCAATGATTTATTTTTATTTGTCATTTTATTTGTTTATTTATAATTATTTTTTTAAGCATTATTAATATAAGAGTATAATTATATTTCTGATGTAAAAACAGCGGCTAACTCCGAGCTGACGGCCGTAAGTGCCAAGCTTCCATAATGTTTGTTTTTATTTTAAATTTGTAAAGGATTGTATTTTTATTTTAAATAAACATTATTATTATTATTATTAAATTTGTATTTGATTCTTAAATAGATCAACAAGTTGCTGATTACATTTTACATTTTCTACTGATATCTGCTAATTATACACTATTGCTACTTGTGTATATGAAATAATTTGGGAAAATGAAGAACATTGTTTCATAGAAGTGTACCAATTCAAAGTTTCTTTTTCATTGAACAAGTAATTTTATAGTTAAGATGTAATGATGGGTCAGTTTATGCAAAAATTACCTCAAGGCCCACTTGTTGCACCCTTTCGGTACCAATAACTAATTATAATAGGTTAAATAATGGTCAGGATTTTCAGTTACAATGATATTTATTATGGTAAGCCAACGTTTCGATCCAACTTGTGGATCTTCATCAGGGCTACTGAGTCCAGGTGGATACTCGCGATAGAGATAGAGATAGAGTATCCACCTGGACTCAGTAGCCCTGATGAAGATCCACAAGTTGGATCGAAACGTTGGCTTACCATAATAAATATCATTGTAACTGAAAATCCTGACCATTATTTAACCTATCGTAATTGAAGAACAGTTGACCATCTCTCATCTCTACTAATAACTAATTATAGTATTTTCGTGTTTTTCTTTAGATATGATTCCAAAATTTGGAAACTTATTTCATGTTAGTAGCACAAGTTTTCCTATTCCTTCTTTTTTCTCTGAAAGTTACCGTACAAATGAGGGTCATTTTGAATATAAACATCTGTGTATGGTGCATCTACCGTTTTCCTCATTATATTGCTTGAATTATTTATATGTTGAAGGGCTTTTAAGAACCCTGCCGTTCTATCCCATAGGTCCATAATGGTCTAATTGGTACTTTGTTGATGGTAGGCTTGTTAGTTGCTGATAATTTGGAGCGTCTGTCAAGTAACCTAGATAATAATAAAAATTGTTAAGTTGATAAGTCCTTCGATTGTTAAGTTATTTTTTTCTTAGTCTGATTTGGATTATCCATTTCAGTCTCTTGTCCAGGTGATGTACAAAATATTGTAACACTATTTTTTTTGGTTAAATCATTTTATTTTAAGAAAACAATTTTACAATCCACACAAACTTTGAAAACACAAATAATTAAACAAGTTAAAAAATAAGTATCACTTTGTAACACAAAAATAACCATATGCCTTGAGCTTCAGAACAAGACTAACACTGCTGTCCATCGCTCGTTATGATTAGTGAAGAAGAACTGTCTGGAAGGTTTTAGACAAGCATAGATGATACTTGAACAGTTTGTTCCAACTGTTAGTTCATTCCAACAACAAATCTAGAACTCTTTTAATTCATATGTTTTGTGTTTTATTTTGTTTCACTTGGGATTCAGGAATAGCAATGCCATTGAAATACACATGAGGTCAAGAACCATGATTGAGAGTGAAGGTATTAAATACACTTTCATCCCATTATTTATTACCTTCAACATCTTAGCCCAAGAATAGATTGATTTGGCTGGAACAACGGTCTTGGTAGCGCAGTTGGTTTGCGCACCACTATGGAAATGCAGAGACCTGGGTTCATGCCTCGCTATTATAGACAGGGATTTGTCTATAGACATATTGCGAGACCAATATTGTTGTTCTGAACTCTCCCTTTTGGAATGGATTTCTTCGACATGAGTGTCTGTTTTTGAGTTTTTAAGAGTGTTATTTTTGAAAAAAAAAAATTTATATTATGTGGGGGGGTGACTCTAATATTGAAAAAGCTGTCTATTCAGGTTTCTTTAACATGAATGACTATTCTTATGTTATCAAGGTTGGTGATTTTTTTAAGGGGACCTCAAATTTTGAAAAAGATATCCATTCAGATTTTTTTTTTAAATTATTGAGTGTAGTTTTTTGAAAAAATATTTATTTTAAATTTTGATTAAAGGGGGCTCTATTATTGAAAAAGCTAACATTTTTACATTCAATTACCTATTTATGAAATATATATATATATATATATATATATATATATATATATATATATATATATATATATATATATATATATTAATGCTTTCGTAAAAAATTGACTTCCGGTTTTCAACTGAAATACACGTTTTGGTGTCCACTGAGTCCAAATAATCGAGTCCCACAAAATAGTTTGTGTGTGTGTGCGCGCGCAGGTGTGTGCTCAAGAGACAATCCATAAAAGCTAAGACTGAAATGTGAGAATTAATATCAGAAGAATTTAAGAACTAGCCCGAAAAATTAGACGAAAAATCTAAAAAATTAACCAGTAATATGGACTTGGTCGTCCAAAAATCAGGAAGAAGATTGAAAGAGATACAGACTGAAATGACCAATAGAATTTAAAATAATGAAGACCCCCAAGTTTTCTGTTACATGATTTTAAAACTTAATTGATATTATCAGAAGAAAATACTCAGATGGAAATTACTGATAAATGTGAAAATCTGAAGCCACTTTTTAATCAGGAAAGTGAAGAAAGGAAAGAAGACATTAAACAATTAAAGAACAATATGGAGGTATTGGCAAGGGGATTTTCTAACAGTCTAGAGGCCAGTATAGGTAAACTTCCAAGCATAAGAGCTGTCAAAGACAATATCTTCGGCATATTCAAGGCTCCAAATTCAAGCTTGTTACAGCACAATAATTATTTAACCCAAAAACCTCTCTTCTTCAGAGTTCATTCATTCATATCTCTACATAAACTCTTTAAAAACACAATAAAAACTCCCTTTGGGTGTTGGTAAGTGGATTTAATAGCGACCACTAAGTTTTTTGGGACGTTCTTAGCTCTAAGAGCCTCCCATATTTCGTGTCTGGGAACCGTGTTGAATGCTGCTTTAAGGTCCCAAGATTTTTGGATGACATTTCTTAGGGAAAATATGTGGTCCTGGGTTTGCCGCCCTGGTCTAAACCGAGCTTGCTCTTCCCCAATAAGGTGGTTCAACTAGGGGCCTTAGTCTTTCTTCCAGGACAGTTGTAAAAAGTTTCTAAACTATAGGTGAAAGGCATATGGGTCGATAGTTGGAGCATTCGGCCTGGGATCCTTTCTTGTGAATTGGGATTATAATGTCATAATCCCAATTCACAAGTTCATTCATTCATATCTCTACATAAACTCTTTAAAAACACAATACCACTTATGAGGACACATACTGCTATTCCAATATTTCATAAGACCTGTTTATATTTATGTTTTCATAATCACCTGAGAGACAAAGCTTTGGTATGGTAGTTAATGCAGGAAGCTAGCATTAAGAGAATTTGCCTGTATTGAAGGGTTCTTAAACAGATTTTGGAAGGGAAATTACTGATCCTATATTCTGGGAAGAAGAGTTAAATCATCGGAGCTATTATTGTCACACTAATCCAACTTCCCAGCAGTACTTCTACAACATGATTTTCAAAGCTCGCGTGTGTGAACATAAGCTTGAAGATGAGTTTATTTGCTAATCTATGGCATGGCATTTTGGAAAGATTATTGAATAAACCATGCTCTACCAAAGAATCAAGATTATCAATGGATTCCTTGAAGTATTGAACAGATTTATAAAAGGATAGAATTTTCAAAGAAATTTAAATGTTTTAATAAGGGAGGAATTTGTTTTAATGATTCAAAGAAATTTAATTAATTATTATAAGTTACTTACAAATCACCAAAACTTAAGTTTAATTGTAATTTTATAAATTAATAATTATATCAATTTTATTTTAGTACTGAATATCAGCGTATTGCTTGGGAAGCATTGAAGAAATCAATTCATGGTCATATAAATAAAGTGAATACTTCCAACATTGGTGTAGTTGCAAGATTATTATTCAAGGAAAACATTATTCGTGGTAGAGGCCTCCTTTGCAGGTCGATTATACAGGCTCAATCTGCTTCGATTACATTTACAAATGTGTATGCTTGTCTAGTGGCTATTATTAATTCTAAGGTAAGTAAATTACTCAACATAAGCATAGTAAGCAAACATTAAATCGTTTAAATCTATCGGAGGTCATAAAATAAACATATTTACATTTACTCAACTTTAATGGTTAAACATTTATTGCACAATGTATAGCACGTATTATTATATAAAAAATAGTAACATGTACTATCATCATGCTGATATCATCTGTTGATCAACTTCACAACATACCACTTCTTCTTCTTTCGCTTATCCCCTTTGTGCCTTTCAGCGTAGGGGAGTGCATAGCCAGGAATTCCACTCCTCTCTGTTCCTTGCCAGATTCCTGTCCTGTTGGAGATCTTTGCCTCTTCCTCTGCAAAGTTCATTAATATATTCGAGATAAGACATTCTTGGGCGTCCTCTAGGTCTTCTGCCATCCGGAACGTAGTCCATCGTCTTTAATGGGTCCCTATGTTCCTCCATCCTAACTACATGACCAAACCATTTCGATTGGCGGTTTTACAGAACCTCTTTCAATGGGGTGATCTCGAGTTCCTGTCTTATTCTCTCATTTCAGCAGCAGTGACTCTGCTCTCCTGCTTGTCTGTCAATACCCAGCTTTCTGCACCGTTCAAAAGTATTGGTAGGTACACCTGTTTAAATACATGGAACTTGACATCCTTAGTCACCTCTCGCTTTCCTACAACAATGTTGCAGATCTGGTAGTAGACTGCATTAGCTTTACTTATTCTGTTCGATATTTCCGAGTCCACTTTCCCAGATCTTTCAATGACTGTTCCTAAGTAGCTGAAGTCCATGACCACTTCCAGCTCTTCTCCATTGCAATGCACATGTAGGTCTTTGATCCATCTTCCAACTTGTAGCACCATCCTTTTGCTGGTATTGATCTCCATCCCTTTACGGCGAAGTTCCTCGTACCATTCACTCACTGCTTGCTGTAACTTTTCAACTGAATTAGTGATATGAACATCATCAGCATAGAGTAAAAGCTGTATTACCACTGGACGAATGTTTCTTCTCCCTAGGAACGTCCTTTCTGTTCTTCTTTTACTGATAGCAGCCACTTCATCAATATAAATTTGGAATAACAATGGGCTTAAACTATCTCCTTGTTTGACCCCCTTTGTTATGTTGAAGTGACCAGATTCTGTTGGTTATTAATTATTATTTTATGTATTATTTCTAAACTTATATAGTGTTAATTATTATTATTTACTATTTTGTGATAATTATTTAGTGACTTAGAAGTTTACTGTTTCTTGGCAACACTGTAAAGTTGCCGCCTTTTATCTAGGACTGTGAAAACCAGGGAGTAGCCATATTGTATTGTTTTAGAGTTCACGGGCGCGTGGTCAGTCACTTGTTTATGTTCTTGTATTACTCAATACAGTTATTTATGTTAAAATTGGCCTTTAGTTTTTTTTGATCAATAACCCGATTTTCAACAGGTTATGGGCCCAGGCCGTTTTTAACTGTATTTGTGGACATTTGCCGTCGTGTCAAGTTTGTGAACTGTGCCGGGCTTATTTGTTGACGGTGTGATCGCGTTTTTCGGACTTCTCGCTCGTTATTTAATTCGAGAACTGTTCGCCTGTTACCTTTCGAGATGGAAACACAACTTATGTTGAGAGGTGCCTCGAATTGGGAAGTTTGGAGGTTCCGAACTGTGATTATGTTGAAGGCTAAAGGCGCCTACGAAGTATGCATCGATGAAATGAAGCCGACGGATGAGAAGCTTTTAAAAGAATGGATGATAAAAGATCGCTTGGCCCAAGAAATTATAACATCGAGAGTGGATGAGAGTCAACTGAGGTATTTATTTTCATGTGAGACAGCGTTCGCAATTTGGAAAAAGCTTTTAACTGTGTTTGATAAAAAGTCAGAGGTTAGTTTGCATGTTTTACAACAGCAATTTTTTGCATACAAATATAAAGATCAGGGAATCTCCTCAAGATCAAAAGGAGATTTCTGACAAAATGTTAATGACTAAAATTCTTATATCATTACCCCCTGAGTTTGATCATTTTATTCCTGCCTGGGAATCGTCAGAAAACAAAAATTTAAATGAGCTTATGTCACGTCTTCTAATAGAAGAGCAAAGATTAACTTCTCGTAGCAGTGATAAAACAGATAGTGATGCTGCATTCTCTTCAAAATCAAAGCCCTTAAGGTGTACCATCTGTCATAAACTTGGTCATGATAAATCAAAATGTTTTAAGAATAAGTCAAACTCTAATACTAACAATTCTGAAAAGCCTAAAACTTGCTTTTATTGTAAAAAGGCAGGGCACTTTATAAAGGACTGCCAAGCTCTAAATAAAAAAGAAGGGAAAAATGTTAAAAGGCATGCGTATATGGCATTAGGCAATGAGAATATTAAATCTAGCCTTTTTTGGATTGTTGACAGTGGTTCGACTGAACATATGACTCATGAACGTCATGTCTTTGATTTTATTAACCCAGTGTCAAGAACAGTAAAAATTAGTGACGGATCTTGTCTGGAGGCTGCAGGTATTGGTGATATTTCAATTCAGACGTTCGATGGAACTGAATGGATCCCTGGAATTTTGAAAAACGTTCTTTTTGTTCCCGAATTAAAAGTGAGTTTGTTTTCTGTAAGTTCCACTGTTGATAAGGACCATACATTTGAAATTGTTGGTGAATCCTGCAGAATACTTGATAGAAACAATAAATGTTGGGGGACGGAATGCTATATAAAATGCAAGTAAAGTATGATAACTTTTCCTCTGCTCATTCAAATAGTACTGTCTCCACACTGTTCGACTGGCACGTCAAACTTGGCCATCAAAATTTTAAACATATTAGAAGATTTCTCGAAAACAATAATATAACTTATGTTAAAGGCAATGGCTTAGAATTCTGCGAGGCATGTTGTTTGGGGAAGCAACACATTAATTCTTATCCTTCTAGTAACTCTACCGTTACTGAGGCTTGCGAAATTGTCAGTGCTGATTTGTGCGGTCCATCTGAAGAAATAAGCCTTGGAGGCTCAAAATATTTTCTTCTTTTAAAGGATCATTTTAGCAAATTTCGCAAAGTATATTTTTTGAAAAACAAAGAAGACATTGCATCAAAATTGGAAGACTTCATAGCATTAGCTAAGCGAGATACGGGCAAGCAAATAAAAACATTACGCACCGATTGTGGGACTGAATTTAAAAATTCAGATGTCAAACGACTACTAGACAAATTAGGTATTCGCCATCAAACATCTGCTCCGTATCAACCTCGCCAAAATGGGAAAATCGAGCGCGAAATGAGAACAGTAGTTGAGAGTGCTCGGACCATGTTGTATGCCAAAAACCTTGACAAAAACCTTTGGGCAGAAGCCATTAACACAGCAGTGTTTCTTCTTAACATTTCAGGTACTAGTTCCATAGATAACAAGACACCGTGGGAACTATGGTTTGGAAAGAAATTTGATGACTTACAATTCCTTAAAATTTTTGGTTCTGAAGTATTTGCTCATATTCCAAAACAGAAAAGAACAAAATGGGATCCAAAAAGTAAGAAAGGTATTTTTGTAGGATACCCAGAAGATTCCAAAGCCTACAGAATATATTATCCCTCTGATAGAAAAATTGAAATAGTAAGAGATCTAATTTTTAAGCCTTGCATTGGCGACTTTAAAGGTCCTCCTATTATTTTTAAGTCCTTATTTGAAGAAAATGTAACTACCGAAGAGGAACCAGATCCCGAAGAAAATAAAACAACTGAAGAAGATAATGAATCTTTTCATGGTTTCGAAGACACTGAAACACAACTGCAACGGATCGTGGAAAAACCGGTAGATAGATAGATAATTTATTTGTCTTTGGGGATATTACCCCATACAAATAGAGTAAGACAGCCTGTACAAAATATCATAACTAAAAATTATTACAATAAAATTATACTTAATTAAAATAAAAAGTTAATAATACAATTGATACCTTACAAATGATTATAAACATATAAAATTGATCAATTAAACATATATGCCTGATATAAATAAGATAAACAAATATAACGACCTTGATTAAAACATTAAAATTATAAGATATTAATCAACTAAATATTATGATAAATTGTTTTTTAAAAAGGTACAGCATGAACACATGTAAATGAACTAAGTTTATACTAATTCACAAACAGACTTGTATTCTATTGTTATTATCCTCTTGTTTAGATAAGTATTTATATATAACAGATAGCTGATTCAGACGTTTACTCATTAATAATAAAAGATCTAATTCTCAGACTACTGATTATATAATAATATGTTGCTTTTATTATTAATGGATCGCTAAACTGAAATAAATTCGCGAATTCAGCTTCTGTTGCATTAGTAATAAACGGTATGTAGTGATTGCGGAGAGAAGAGTATATAGGGCAAACCGAAATGAAATGATATAGAGTTTCAGATGTTTTCATATTACATATAGTGCATACTTCTTGTGGATTGATTATATATACATTATTTTTATGGGTAAATTTTATCTGATACTTGCCCGATAGGCGAGCTTGGGTTATTATTTTGACTATATTAAAAGAAAGGTGAGGTAAAGATAAATATTGCTGTAACTGTAGGGTGGGATTGTACATAGATTTGTAATAGGCACTGTAATTACTATTTATGAAGGAATTTTTATCTATATTTATCAGCATTTGTTTATATAGTTCCAATGTTTCTTTTATTTTTCGTTTAAAAATATTCGGGTTGATTTCAAACAGTATATGACTTTTGTTTATTTTATCTAAAATATTGTAAATTTGTGTAAACCAATTGTATTTAATAGATGGACGGGTTTGATGTTTTTGTTGAAGTTTCACAAAGCAAATTTTTGTTATTCTATTGTTATCCAGAGTGAGTATATTTAATATCCAATTTAGGGTTCGTTTTAAGATTATTATGCTAGAATGTTCTATATTATATTCCGTTCTTATGAGCCATTGAGGGATATTTTTATTTAAATTAAATAATTTTTTATAAAAGCTTAAATGTGCTATCTCGACGGTTTGTAGGTATCGCAAGCTCCATATTTCAGCACCATAGGATAAACTACTGTTGATAATTGAGTTATTTAGACGCTCCCTGCTATCCCAAGAGTACAATTTAGTTTTCCTGCAGATGTCTAGTACGTTATTTATTGCGGCATTAGCTTTTGACTGAGCAAATTTTGACGCTCGATGAAAAAGGGCGGAGGAGGATAAAGGGATACCTAAATAGACATGAAAGGGAACCGTTTCAATAAGCGATCCATCGTAATAAAATTGTTTTAATTTTTTCTTTTTGCCTTTATGAAAGTATATAATTTTAGTTTTGGACGTATTTACTTCCAGATAGTTTTGTTTTGCATACGCTGAGAGTATATTTAGTTTTTTAGATATGTCTGTGTAGGAATCACCGATAATTGCCTGATCATCAGCGTAACTAGGGCATATTACGTCACAATTTTGAGTTAGCTGAAAGCCGGTAGCACCATTTACTTTGAAAAAGTTTTCAATATCCGAAATATATAAACAGAAAAGAAAAGCTGATAAAACCTCCCCTTGTAAAACTCCTTTTGTCAACTTAATATCCTGAGACAGCCTCCCTTCACTTTTTACTCTTATTACGGCATTATCATATAAATTTTGAAGCAGTTTTATGATTTTTATGCTAAATCCGTAAGTGTGCATTTTGTACCATAATAGGCTGTGATTTACGCTGTCAAACGCTCGCTTGTAATCAATAAAAACTATATATAGATTTTTTTTGCTATATTCTAACTTTAATTGTGCTATGGAATTTAATAGGAATAAATTATCTATACATGATCTACCCTTTCTAAATCCACATTGTGTATCAGGGAGTAATTCTTTTTCCTCTGCCCAAACAGTAAGTCTATCTAATAGAATTTGTGTAAATATTTTTAATATACTATTAACTAAGGAGATAGGGCGATAATTTTCCGGTTGGTGTTTATTTCCTTTTTTATAAAGCATTGTGACATTTGATTTAGACCATTGATATTGATATATATTGAACCGGTATATCGTTATAACCTAAGAAAACGGGAAGACATCAAGAGGCCAACTCATTTTCAGGATTATGAGGCTGCAGCTAATTTCTGTGACTCTGAAGACATTACTCTTGCTGAGGCTGTCAGCGATCCAGGATGGAAAAGTGCAATGCAGGAGGAAATGGATGCATTGCGGAAAAACGCTACCTGGACCTTAGTAGATTTACCTATGGAAAAGAAACCTCTTACATGCAAGTGGGTTTTTAGGAAGAAATGTTCTGACAACGGAGAAAAGAAGAAAGCCAGGCTCGTAGTGAGAGGTTTTGAGCAAAAACAAGGCGTTGACTTTACTGAGACATTCAGCCCTGTAGCCAGCTATGAAAGCATACGATTTTTATTGGCTTTGGCAGTTAAGAAGAGTTACTTGCTTTATCAGTTTGACGTTAAAACCGCGTTCTTAAATGGAGAGTTAAATGAAGAGCTGTATATGCTGCAACCCGAAGGCTTTCAAGATGGAACAGAAAAGGTATGCAAACTACAGAAGAGTCTCTACGGTTTAAAGCAAGCCCCTCGAAATTGGAACTCAACATTCTCAGAGTTTTTATCAAGTGAAGGATTTGTTTCTTGTGCTGCCGACGAGTGTGTGTATGTTAACCCTGGTGAAGACACAATTATTCTCTGTTTATATGTGGATGATGGACTAATTCTCGGAGAGTCAAAAACTGATATTATGAAACTATTAGAAAAATTGAATAAAAGGTTCGACATTACTTTTGGTGAAGCCAAAAATTATTTAGGAATGCAGATTATACGTGGAAGCGACTCAATTTTTGTAAGTCAACCTGCTTATGCCTGGAAGATACTATCAAGATTTAAGATGGAACAATGTGACCCCGTGACGACCCCTATGGAACCCCATCAAGAAGAAACAAATCAAGAATGTGCGAAAAATAAACCATATCGAGAAGCAATAGGAAGTCTATTGTATTTATCGAATGTGACTCGACCTGATCTTGCTTTTTCGGTTAACTATCTTAGTAGATTCATGGAGAACCCGACTATTGATCATTGGAAGCGACTAAAAAGAATATTCAAGTACTTAAAAGGGACCTCGGATTATGGTTTGCTGTATGAAAAAGGAAGCGACCTACAGATGTACTCGGATGCTGATTTTGCTGGTGATCTCAGTACAAGAAAATCTACTAGCGGCTACCTAATTATGATGTCAGGAGGAGCTGTTGCTTGGGCATCAAGAAAACAAAATTGCACTGCTCTTTCCACAGCTGAAGCGGAATTCATTGCAGCGTGTGAAGCCTTAAAGGAGCTTGTATGGATCGTTTATCTTTATCAGGAGATTGGTATTTATAAGGAGTTGACACCATTTTTCATTGACAATAAAAGTGCTTTATTTATGATTGAAAAGGGTGATGCAAAAGCATTAAGGCGTACAAAACATGTTAGAGTCAGGTATCATTATTTGTTAGAACAGTTTAACAAAATGTTTTGTTTTAATCATATTAGCTCAGACAAACAAATTAGTGACATTCTAACAAAACCTTTGTGTAAAATTAAATTTGAAACTTTTCGCTCTTTGTTAGGTGTTAAGTGTTTAAAGGACAATAATAATTAAGGAGGAGTGTTGGTTATTAATTATTATTTTATGTATTATTTCTAAACTTATATTGTGTTAATTATTATTATTTACTATTTTGTGATAATTATTTAGTGACTTAGAAGTTTACTGTTTCTTGGTAACACTGTAAAGTTGCCGCCTTTTATCTAGGACTGTGAAAACCAGGGAGTAGCCATATTGTATTGTTTTAGAGTTCACGGGCGCGTGGTCAGTCACTTGTTTATGTTCTTGTATTACTCAATACAGTTATTTATGTTAAAATTGGCCTTTAGTTTTTTTGATCAATAACCCGATTTTCAACAGATTCCAACCCTTTCAATCGAACAACTCCCTTTGGGTGTTGGTAAGTGGATTTAATAGCGACCACTAAGTTTTTTGGGACGTTCTTAGCTCTAAGAGCCTCCCATATTTCGTGTCTGGGAACCGTGTTGAATGCTGCTTTAAGGTCCCAAGATTTTTGGATGACATTTCTTAGGGAAAATATGTGGTCCTGGGTTTGCCGCCCTGGTCTAAACCGAGCTTGCTCTTCCCCAATAAGGTGGTTCAACTAGGGGCCTTAGTCTTTCTTCCAGGACAGTTGTAAAAAGTTTCTAAACTATAGGTGAAAGGCATATGGGTCGATAGTTGGAGCATTCGGCCTGGGATCCTTTCTTGTGAATTGGGATTATGACATTATATTCCCTCTCAGTTGGGATCCTCTTTACGTCCCAGGCTCTTTGGAAGAGAACTTGTAATGCCTTCTCTAGCTCGGGGCCACCATACTTCACAAACGTACCACTCTGGTCTCAAAGAATGTTTGAAAAAAGCTATATTTGTTCTTTAATACCACGCCATTCTTTCATATAATAGATCAATATTTGCTGTGTCTATTTACCCTGTGTTCTTTTTAAAAAAATATGCTTCTATTAGCTAGCAAACACACCTATAATATTTTTAATTTTATATATATGTATTCTGTTACTGTTTTACCAATTGGAGTAGAGAATGTGCAGAAGAGACGCCATTGTTCGTTGTTGGCTCTACTGATCCTGACTTGATCTCATGTCACTCCCACATCCCTTAAGGATGCACTGACCTAACACCTTTCAGGTGGCTATTCTCCCCTGGTTGATGAACTATGTTCTTCCTCGTTCCAACCCAGTATTGATCTATAGTGGTATTTCTTTGCTACAGCTCAGCACCTCCTTTTTTCTATTATTAAATTCCCATCATGGTCCTTCTAGTGTTAACTCTCAGTATGAATGAAACTTTTAACAATATTTTAAACCTTATTTATTTATCTAGTTTTTAAATTTAAAAAATCTGGTGCGTGCGCGCAACACACAACTTTCACTTACCAACTTACTTAGATTAGAAATTAATGCGTTTTGTTAATTGCCACTTCTCAAATGAACAGAACAGTTTAATTATAACGCATTGGTTTGTCATTAAAGGCGTACGGCGCAAGCGTGAGCTCAAGGTGTTTTATGAGTTGACGGAATATTTTTCTTTTTTTCTCCTGTATATGTTTACTTGATTTTCTTCATATATCATATTTAGCCGTTTCTTATTTTTAAGCGTGATGAGAGACAGATAATTTCCCAATATAAACTAAAACAAAGGTACTTTGTAGAAAAACAAAAAAAGCCCCTTCCCCATTTAAGCCCCCTCAGAACATTTTAATATTGATAAAGCTTACCTGATATTAAATAACAACTAATTTTCATTAAACATAACGCATTTGATAAAAATCGTTAAAGCCGTTTTTGAGATAATCGATCAAAAAGGTAAAAATTAGACAAAATTTATTAAGTAAAGTCCCCACTCCTGTTGATCAATTTTGATGAAATTTTTACAGTCATATCTCGGGCATATAAATACATCAAATACCAAGTTTGATCAAAATCGTTAAAGCCGTTTTTGAGTAAATAAAAAAAACACGTGAAAATGATAGAACATTTATTAAGTAAAGTCCCCCTCCGGTTAATCAATTTTGATGAAATTTTTACAGTTATATCACTGGCATATAAATAGATCAAATACCCAGTTTAATCAAAATCGTTAGAGCCGTTTTTGAGAAAATCGAAAAAAATGTAAAAAGTTATTAAATAAAGTACCCCCTCCCTTTGAGCAATTTTGATAAAATTTTTGCTGTCACATCGCGGGCATATACCTACACTAAATACCCAATTTCAGGTTCCCACAGTTTATAGTTTTTGAGCTAGTCTGTTCACACACACACACACACACACACAGACACACACACACACACACACACAGACCATTTCGCGGGACTTGGTTATTTCGACTCAGGGGGTCCCAAAACGTGTATTTCCGTTGAAAACCGGAAGTCGAAAATTTTCACGATCGCAATACTTCCACTTACTATATATTTCATATATAGGTAAGTGAAAGTAAAAAAAAAGTTTGTTGAAAAGTATAAAATTTTATGATCCTAAGGAACATTGGCAGGAGGAATGGTTTTGCTTCTGCAAAATCTTTGTAATAAGTATGCGAGTCATTCCATAACCATACTAAGTCATGCAGCGTTGGACTCCCTCTCCCCTCAGATTTAAATGAAAATTTATGTGAATAATGTAAAAATTGTTATAAGAAAAATGCCAAATTTTACAGACTCAAGCGAGTAGTTTCAGCATTATGGTCTTTTGAACTTCTGAAATATTTAAAGTGTGGAGACAATTTAAGCTTAAAACAAGTTGGAATGGGTTTGAGCTTATATTGAACTGGAGCTTTCAAAATTTATTTATTTGTTCTACATTTTATGCAAAACGAGATGATACCGTAAGTGATTGACAGCTTGACCAACTTGACAGCTGATAAGAGTGTAACTATCTGTTGGAGCCTATGCGAACTACTACCTCTATATCCCCTCCCTAGCCTATTGTATGATTTAAGGGGATTCTCATCGCGTCCTTTTCAGGAGGGAGAGGATTTAAAAAGTGCCTTCATTAGCTTAATGTTAGTGGGCTTAAGAGTTTTTTACAATTTGAATCCAATGCTGTAAAATTAAATGTATAAGCTTTGTATGCATGTAAAATTAAAATTTTGCAAGGTAAAAGCTAAAATTTCTCCAAATATCATTTATATGCACATATTAAAAACAGCAATTAGGCTAGGCGCATATTGAGACACTAGTGACGCAGAGCAGAGCAGTTTTTGTAATACGTGTGGTAGATAGGAAATTGTGCTGCCCTGCTCTGCGTCCCAATGTGTTCGGTTCCTATCTAATTCACGTTTCACAAAAACTGCTCTGCTCTGCATTGCGAGTGTCTCAATGTGGGCCTAGCCTTAATTTCCTTTCTTGGTATTTAAGAATATTGGCAGACTTTTGTGTTTACAGAGTTTTATCATTATCTATATCAAATAATTTCATGAATGATTACATTAAACTCCTTATTATCTGCACACCGTTGTCCGTGCCACCAAACAGATCCATTGTGATAGTTTTGGTAGTTGAAGATGCTAATTCAGGAAAAAATATGAAAGAAAGGTCTTCCATTGAAGAATTGTCTTTCATCATTTCTTCAATACAGAATTCAAACGATAGGAAACATGTTTTAGCTGATATGACAGTTAATACACTGAGCAGAATCAATTATTATGTCCTATGTTGTAGAAAGTTTTTCTCAAACCATTTGAGAATTGAACCTGTGTGGGTGAGCCACAGATAACTGCAGATAATCAGGAGTTTAATTTTATTTATTTTTTTACGCACAAATTTATTTTTTACAGTTTCCAAGCATAGGAGAACTCTTACTTAAGAGAGTTATTATTCGATTCAAACGAGCTTATAAAAGGAATGACAAAGCAGTCTGCATTTCTTCTGCTACATTTATTGCACACCTAATCAACCAGGGTGTGGTAAGTTGTTAGTTAAGATTTTGTTTGTAATTTACTTTCCTATGATCAGCATATTATGCTTATTTGTTTATTACATTGTGTGTTAACTATCTATTATCAAACTTATATTACTTCATCACACTTATATTACTAAACTATTACTATACAGTGGGTGTTATTGACTGTACCTAATGTATTCTGGCTCTCAAAAGCGATGAATTTTGACAGTTTGTAGGATAGAGAATTTCATGAAGAATAACGAGTCCTGAATTCAATGCTTAAATTTGTAATAAATTAAAGTCATTGGAAAATGCTAGTAGTTTCAGTATTTCAAACGATAGTAAGTTAGCTGTTTATAATATAGTTTGTGTCAGAATGTCAGGTTTAAAGACTGAAGATATCAAGACCTTTCTAGAACCCTTCTCCAGAACATCTCGCCAAAACACATGGTTAAAAAAATAAAAACCAAAAAAAATACTCACCCACTGTGAATATCGCCTGAGAACGTTTGTTTATTGAAGCAACTTCAATAATAAGGCCCCAGGCATATCATTCTGAAGAAACATAAACATACTACGGCCCCTGATTTTTTTGAAGGATGTGTTGAATCACCAGGGGAGCTCCTTTGCCTTTTTAAGTTTGATGAAGAATCTGACATGCGAATATTTGAATAGTAACGGCAAAATAAAAGGGCTGGTTTAATATAAATAATAGTACGTAAAGCAATAACAAATGTCACCTGGAATGGGAGATTGGCAATCTTCATAGACGTTCGGTCAATTCCGTACACCCCACTACTTCAGTTCATTCTTATCTTTACTATTAAGTCTACGTTAAGGATTAACTGTAACTTCAACTTAGCTAAACTTGAAATAATAATTTCTTACCAGAAACAATATAAGCAAGAAATTTTATAAGCAAAATTAAAATTCTATTGGAAACAATATAAACTAACACACAGCAAAATTTAAAGGCGATCAGACTGTTATTACTACTGTAAAAATGAACTTGACCCAGAGCCGATCTTAACTGTTTGAGATCTTGCAGTCAACCACTCCCTATGCTTATACACCCTATCGAAAGAAAATGTCAATGTCAATATGAATGTCAATAAATCGACTTACACCACCATCTGTAACAAATAATCACACTCTGTTGTAGTATGATAAGCATTTAATCTTTTTTTCCCCCTTTTTCTTTCTTTCCCCCTTATTCATGACTAGCTGTATATACCGGTTTCACTCAGGGAATTTGATTTTTTAAATCTATAAAATGAGACTTTTTTCGACTCAAACGGTCGATTTGGTAAAAAATCAAAGTAAAGCAAGATCATAACGATTGTTATAACAATAAAGAATATGAGTATATCCAGAGATTGGCTGAAGTTACGCAATTTTAATATGGACAGGTGTAATATGGAATATGAATTTTGTTGACTGTTAGCTCGACTAAAATCTAACTACCAGTTGGGAGAACTAGTCATGGTAGAAAAATATAGGGAAGCAATTCAGTTAATTGCCAAGTTTACTGTAGAAAGTCTCAAGGTATGTTTTATTTTTTCTATACCTGTCCATATTACACCTGGTATGAAAGAACCAATGAGCAAAATTTGGAGAGTTTAGGACAAACAGTATGGATTTCTATAAAGAACAAACAAACAGAATTTCATCTTTATTTATATAGATTATGATAATATTTAAATAGTTGATAATATAGATTAAAACAAAACTTATTCTTTTTAAACTCTATGAATTTAATTTCTAATTAATAAGTTATAGTTGTTTTTATTCATTCACACTTTTGTGACTTCTGATTTGGTTCTAATACTACTGTTTAATAAGTTTCTTAGCTTACAATTAGTACAAGTTTTTGATGATTGTGTTATAATTTTTGCATTTCTAAATATTTGATTCACTGTGCGGTGCTGCTAGACTAAAAATTGCTAATGCGATAAACTATACCATTTTGTAATGGATATATCTATCAATAATATTATAATTTCTGAATAATATTTTAAGTCAAATTATAATTTGTGAAAGATTTTCACTATTTTTCAATGATAAACTTCATTACTTAATATTAATATTTTTTTTTAATTATTAATTTAATATTAATTATTAATTAATAGAGCTTATTAATTATAAATTTATTAATAAAAAATGTGGTTAATATCTTTATATATCTGTCTACTTTTTTTAAGCGCTTGCTGTTTTTATTTATAATCTGGGATTTGTGGCAAGTTGAACCAGTGTAGTGATTCTTCATAAAATATCAACATTTATCTTAATTATATCCAATATATAATTGGTTTCTTAATCTCCTGGGATGTTTATATTATGGGTATAGTTGCTGTTATCAGTATTGGAGCAATCACCAGGACAATCTCACCTTTAACATTTATTGCTTCATTTACAACGTTTCGGCTATTTTGCCATTTTCAAGTATAAAATTAGTTTAATCCATTAAACATTATTAAATAACAAAAGTTCAAATATAGTGAATAACAATATTAAAATTGTAAAAATCTTTTTACTTTAAGAAGGAAGCCCTATTCAATAATTTAACCATTTACCAGCAAAATTGCTTAACACGTTGAGCGCCAGGGAAAAGATGATGTATTTTTGCATGGGGCCAAAGCATTTTTTCCTAATTTATAACTTTAATATGATTAGAATGATACAAAAATTGCAAAAGAAATAAATAAAAAGTTTAATTTTGGCAATTAAACAATAATTTTGTGAGCGGTACGTATGTACCGCCCGGCCCCAGGGTAAAGCCCGCTACCTGAAGTAGTACGGGGGCTGCCCGGTTATGACCGCGACGTCAACCCTTGTCAACCCCTTCGTAATCGTCGATTATAATGAAGTTAAGGCTCCAATAGACTTATCAGACCAAATGAGTTCCTATAATACCTCCCTAAGACGAAGTACAAGATGGTACAAGAAAATTGAATTAGAATTATTATTTGGTACCGCCTTGGTGAATGCACATATAGTATACCAAACTGTAACGGGCAAAAGTATTACTATAACGAGATTCAAAGAGATTCTTGTGGAAGACATGTTGAGAAGATTTGAGATTCCGGCATCTGTAGAGCAATTACAAGCACCACGACACCGTCACAGCATTTCCATAAAAGAAGGAGACAATAGAAAGACAAGCAGAGGATGCAATAACTGCAAGCAAAAATGCTACGTACTGTCCTCATTGCCCGGGAGAACCATTTTATTGCCGCCCGTGCTTCATGGAAGCCCACAAGTAAATAATTATGAATATTTTAGTGCCTCTATTCCTTATTTTGTATAAATTTGTTGTGATATTATTTTAATAAATAAGATATTTTGTTTTGTAAAAAAAAAAAAAAAAAAAAACTAAAGCAAGTATCACGCACACAAAAAAAAAAAAAAAACCTAAAAGAAGTAAAAATAAAAAAATTCTAAAGGAGGTGGCTGAGATCATGGTTGGCCATCACTGCTTGGAGCGAAGTTGGGGCTCCATGCACCCCCCAAATTAAAAAAAAAAATTTTTGGGCCAATTGCATTGGCGAATTGTTCGGGGCCGGAGTGGTCCCATATGCCTTGAAATCACCCTCGGTGGGCGGGCCCCTGGCCCAGAACAACCTTTTAGCTGGCGGGAGCGGGCGGTACCTGGGGACCGCCTCGGCCCCAGCCAATAGTCAAATTATTAGGTTCACATAATAAATAATTACTTTAAAATACAATAAATTAAAATACCTCAATCTGAACAAAGATGTAATTAATCCAGCTTTTTTAAACAATGCCTTAACTCAACATAACTTAACTAAACTCAAAATAAAACTTCTTTTTTTATAAATTAAATATATATAAACCATTAACTGGTGTCGTCATTTAAAAAGTTGAAAGACTTAAATTATGTGAATGTTGGCCATCCAAATCCCTTGTTAACCCTTATTTCTTAATACATCCCTTATTGTAAATAAACTAGGAATATGTAACTATCAATTTAATAAAGTTTCCTTATTGGTGTTTCTATTTTTCAAAATATTCTGACAGAATTATTAAAAAAAAAAAAACATATAAAACTTGTTTTTTACATTTTTTCTTATATGGGTGATTCTAAAATTATGGTGGTATTTGGCTCTTAATTTTTTAGGATTTTCAAAGTCATGTTTTCTTATGTTTCTGGTTCTTGATGGCTTGGTCAAATGCTCCTTAGCAATGATGTTAAGTGTGCACACACTAATATTCATAGTTAGAGAGATAATGATTTTCAAAGAAATTAATGTTCTTGGAAGTCACAAAATGTAACATATGGCATCATTATATTAATTTAAATCTTTTAAAAAATAATTCTCTAAATTTTACAGTCTTATATCGTCTGAAGTATGTCTCGTTCTTATATAGCTATAATGAATAGGATGCATACCTTCAAAATAGTTAAAGAAATAACAGTTAACTATTTGACACTTAAAAAGATGTTCCAAAACAGGAACCATAAAAACAACTCATTTAGTTTTTTAGATGAAGCGATTCTCTAGTTCCTTAGCTTTCATTTCTTCTTTAGTCATTCTTTTTTTTCGATGTCATTTTTCTGAAATGAGCCCCTGTGTTACTCACAGATTTATTCGGCAGTTTAAGGGGGGAAGAGGGATAGTTATGATATGGATACGTAACAGGGGCGGATCCAGCACGAAATATTTTGGGTGGGTAGTAACCTCCTGTTTCATAATCATGTGTCTGACAGCACCGTTTTTTAATGAGATTATTACCTTGGATCATGTATGAAAGAAGGACTGCATTTTAAACAAATGCAGTTTTACGGCATATTAAACAGCTAATTGCATTATTGCTTAAAAATATAAAAAAAATTTAAAAACCAAAATATTTGGGGGCGGTCATGACCCTTGTCACCATAGTAACCAGCTAATTGCATTATTTGCTAAAAAATATAAAAAAAATTAAAAATTAAAATATTTTGGGGGGGTCATGACCCCTGTCACCATAGTAACCAGCTAATTGCATTATTTGCTTAAAATTATAAAAAAAAATTCAAAAACCAAAATATTTTGGGGGGGGGTGGTCATGACCTATGTCACCCCCCCCCCTGGATCCGCCCTTGATACTTAATCGAAACCTAACTTTCTGAACTGACACTGATTAGTAATGAACATAACCAAGTTACTAATTTCATCAAATGTCTCTCCCTGACCAAGATTGTCTCTCCCTACCTTGAAACGAAATCAGTATTAAGCTAGGGAGAGACAGGCTAGGGAGGGACAAATATTTATCATTAATTTTGGCAAAACTCTGACAAATATTTTTTAAAGGAGGTTATGGCTGTTTAGAGATTCGAAGGCTCTATAAAACTATGATAAAAAATATACATATATTGTTTACCATCATCATATTAATAACGTATAGGGAGGGACTCACCATAAAAATATTTTTTAGTTTTACACCTTCCTTCACGTCCTGAAAGCAACTGAGGGAACTTAGGGAGAAATGATATGAATCGACGTATAGTCAGGTTTATAACAAGGGTACCCCTTATGTTCTCAACTCGAAATTTCCTTTTCTGAGGGGATTGGTGGGTGTATGAAAAACTAGCTAGGGAGTGACCTCACAACTGTGTGACAAATGGAAAAACTGTTGTGGTACTTAGCCTGTACCCTTTGGAATCCTGGCTCAATTTTATTTTGCATCCTGAAAGTATGCTGATAAGATTAGTGCCTGATTTTTTAGAATTATTGTGATGGAAAAGTGTTTAATTATTTTTCGAAGTACATGACCTACACTTTGTGACAGGCTAGGGAGAGACAAAAAGAGCATTGTAGTTGATTTTATGGAATTTTATCCTGTATTTAGGCACTTGAAAATGAGATAGCTGTATTCATAACCAATGAGGTA
The DNA here is from genome assembly GCA_911387785.2 of Aelia acuminata. Taxonomy (NCBI): domain Eukaryota; kingdom Metazoa; phylum Arthropoda; class Insecta; order Hemiptera; family Pentatomidae; genus Aelia; species Aelia acuminata. The sequence goes on along the minus strand of OU426978.1, from coordinate 71,643,217 downwards.
GTATAATTAGGTATTAGGTATAGGTAATAGTGATAATTAGGAAAAAAAAATTGAAAAATCCTTCAGGCGGTTCTCGATATATCACGTGACACAAATACCACCATAAGTTTAGAATCACCCATATATTATTGTATCTGTTTTAAAATTTACCGCTTTGTTAATATTTTGGGTATTATGTATCGCCTCCATCAATTTTCTTTTTTGGTTATTACTTTCTTTATGTACAATATTTATATTTCATGCTATAAATAATATTTTTTGTAGGCTCATGAAATTCTTGGGCTGGAATTGGTTACTTTATTGGTAGAAAATCCCACAGATGATTCAATTGAGGTAGCTGTAGCCTTTTTAAAAGAAGCAGGCCAAAAATTAAGTGAAGTGACAAGTAAAGGCACTAATGCAATATTTGATATGTTAAGAAATATTCTTCATGAAGGAAAGTTGGAAAAAAGAGTAAGATTTATTTTTTATATGTTTACAGCTACTTCTTAGTTAGTAATAATCATTATTACTTAATTAATTAATTATTAGTGGAGTCTTAGCCTGCTCCAGCATCGACTAAGTGAACACCCAATATGGTTCGGGCGTCTGAAGCTATGCAGTCCTCCCTCCGAAGTTGTGGCAAGCGTGAACTATGCAGTCCTCCCTCCGAAGTAGTGGCAAGCGTGAGCTATGCAGTCCTCCCTCCGAAGTAGTGGCAAGTGTGAGCTATGCAGTCCTCCCTCCGAAGTAGTGGCAAGTGTGAGCTATGCAGTCCTCCCTCCGAAGTTGTGGCAAGCAAGCATGCCCTTCTCACACCAAAGAAATGCTCTCTCAAGACTGGCTGGTATTTTGTCCTGCCCCATCCTAATCACATGTCTGAACCACCTCAGTTTCGCCAACTTTATAAATTGCACTACATCGAGCTCCTTATGAAGTAGTTTAAATTTGTTGTTGGAGCGTCACCTCCTCTCTCCATTCATTAGGACTGGACCGTCCTCCTTAGGATTTTCCTTTTGAATTGGAGCAGAGAAATGTTGTAAGGGTTCCAAGGTACACGAATTCCTCAACTCTCTCCATCCGCTCCTCGTCAACTAGGATATGGTAGTCAATGTTTATTTTTTGAGGATTTGGGCAAATATACTTTGTTTTGCTCTTGTTCATGATAAATCCTGCAGTAGCATTTTCATTGCAATAAATGCTTCCTTGACTGCTGCTAATAATCTGCCAGCAATATCAGTGTGTTCTGCTTATCCAAAGAGTTGCACGCTAAAGAAAACTGTACATGTTGTCTGGATCCCAGAGTCTCTAACCGCCTTTCCAAAGCGAAATGGAAGACCAGGCATGCTGATCCGCCTCCTTGATGAGCTCCTGTCCCAGCAAAGAAGCCTCTTGAGATTTAGTCCATTAGCCCAGAAGACAGATATGTTGATCTCCATAGGCGATTCTAGTCAAGCGTACGAACTTTGGAGCAATTTTCACATCAATCATTGCTTTATTTACTTCTGATCTCTTGAATGAGTCATAGGCTTGCTGGAAATCAACATATATATGGTGCTTCGTGATCCTGTACTCTCTAGTCTTTTCTAACAGTATGGGAGTGTGAACATCTGGTCATTGGTTGACTTACCTCTTCGAAAATCCACGAAATCCACATTGGTATTTTCCAATCTCTCTCTCTCAACATATGGCAACAACCGGTTGAGTCAGATAATTGACAAAATTTAAGCAGATGGAAGTAAGGATATTCCCCTATAAATACTACAAGACAGCGTTTAGCCTTTGTGTACTGGAAAAAGCACTGTTTTCTTACATATCTTGGGTAGTCTCTCTTCTGTCCAGACATCATGCATTAGGTCCATAGGTCCTGAAGAAATTGTAAATGTTGGTATCCGCCATACCAGCAACTCAGTTGGGATGTAGTTGATACTGGGTATTGTTCTTTAGGGTTATCAGGGCTTCTTGAATTTCTTCTTCATCCGGGAGGTCCAAATGATCTGCTTCCAGATCTTTATCCATGGCAATCCATCTGAAGTCTTCTTCAGCCTTACCTCTATTAAGCAGACCTTGGAAGTGATCTTCCCACCAATTCAATATCCCTTATTTGTTGGCGATTAGGGAGCAGTTCTCTGCTTTGTAGGCTGTAGCTATGGGAATAAATGGTATTAGGCCATCATTGACTTGTTAGAAGAATTTTTAGCAGTTTTCTTCTACGATTTTTCCAGGATCTTATTTTCCCATTCTTTTTCCTTCTCTTCAAAGGTAGACATCTTGACACCGCAGAGCTTGGTCTTCCTCCGTGGATCTTCTTGTTTGTCAGCCCTACATCATTCTTTTGTTGGCCTCATCCTTCCTGTATTTGATGACCTTACACTCCTCATCAATCCACCGTTGTTCCTCGTTTTCGCTCCCGTGCCCAGCACTTCCAATGCAGTTGTCAAAGCTTTATGGCTCTGGTCCCATTTGTTTTCAGTATTCTCTTCAGCATTAATTTCTCTTTACTCTATTCCAAGTTGTGAGGAAAACCTGTTAGAATGTTTAGCATTATTTAGCTTGGAGGTATCATATCGTCCTGCAATGATTGTATACAAGAATCTGACCAAAGAAATTTTAGCTCTGAATTTTGCCATAAAATGGTCTGAATCAGCATTAGGAGCAGCATAACCCTTTAGGAGCAGCATAACCCTTTGTAGGTTCTTAATCAAAGGAGAGAAGACCTATGCCTTTTGCTGAGGAGGATGTGTTCAATTTGGGAAGTGGTTACTTATTCAATCAATTTGCACCAAGTTCCTACATGTATTTTCATGTATGAGAAATATGTGCTTCCCATCAATAGATTCTTGGATGCGACTAAGTTTTTCTAGTGCTTCCCATTATTATTCGATCTGTCGTGCAAGATAAAGGACTGATAATGGGCTTGTATACTGGTTCCTTTCCTATTTGAGCATTGTAATCATCCATCAAAACTTTCATGAAAATGAAAATTTACACTCACTAACTCGCTCATGGCTAACCCAAAACTTTAAACATCAATGCCATTTTGAAAGGTACTATTGTAGCAACAAATGCTCTTAAGAGTTTAGACTGTGAACCTATCCATGTTTCAAGCACGATTTCTTAGGAAAATAGTCATAGATTAGTGTGTGATCACCTATTTAGGAATGTTCTACGTCTTTCTGGGTGGGCCTATATTGGACTATAAATAAGAAGCGACCACTTTGAGTCTCATTCTTGCCTTGAATATTGAAGCATAAGGTTACTTTTGAGCCACTGTTAGATTGGTTTTAATTAATTTAAGTTTTAAATAAACTTAGGGTTAAATAAACTTAAATTTAATTTTAATTTTTAAAATTAAATTTAAACTATTAATTATTTTTAATGGTTAATTGTATTATTACATCTATTGATTATATCTATTGTTATTGTAGGTACAATACATGATTGAAGTTATGTTTCAAGTGAGGAAAGATGATTTTGCAACCTTTCCTTCGGTACCAGAAGAGCTGGACCTTGTTGATGAAGAGGATCAGTTCACTCACTTAATTGGACTTGATGATGCGATTGATACCCAAGACATACTAAGTAAGCTTCAAAACATTATATTGTAATTATTTCTTTGTCTTCATTATTATCTATTTAGCTAAGTGAAATTTTATGTATAAATTTTGCCCTCAGTAGAACTTTTATTGAGATTAGATTAGATTAAGATTTTATTTGGAAGGTCAACTATGGGGTTATTACGTCCTTTTAATTTAACCTATTTTTAATGTTCATCATTTTATATTTGTAATTCTTTGTTTTCCTAATACATTTTTAGTTTTTTATCTATTACTATTAAATGAAATATATGGATGATTCTCAAACTACGAGCAAGTTTTACATTTCATTTTCGAAGGCACTGCGAAGGAAATACTTCTGGCAGGGGATGAAGGAGATGATTAAGAAGGTAATAAGCTCCTGCGAAATCTGTCTACGTACGAAATATGATAGACACCCACCGCAGGATATACAAGAGGAATCTCCTACCGGGAATGCTCCATTGGCCAATCTGCAAATCGACACCTTTACATGGAGGGGATTCAAATGGATAACAATCATCGACGAGTTCAGTAAACTGGCAATGGTCCACCTAGTGCAGGATAAGTCAGCGGAGGCCGTTGTCGGGGCCCTTCGCACTTGGGCGCAATGTTACGGGGTGCCGGAGAAGATCGCATCCGACGGGGGTAGGGAATTTCAAAACGAGGCTATAAGGGAAGAAACGAAGAGATTGGACATTAGATGGCATTACAACACTCCGGGGCATCCCAAGAGCAGGGGAGGGATTGAGCGTCTTCACAGTACCTTAAGCGACCACCTACGCGTATATCTAGGGGAATATGGTTTAGAGCCCGATATAGCTATGCAAAAAGCGGTTATGGCCTACAACCACTCCATACATTCCGTTACGGGATTCTCACCTCTCGAGATAGTATTCAGATTGCACGCTCGGCAACGGGATTATGAGGGAACCGTAGGGAATGTGGAATTGGCTAGGGAGGTCACTAACAATAAGTTAGGGGTGGAGAAAACCTGGGCTAAGTTAAAAGAGAAGATAGAGAAGGAGAAACACCGAAGGGTCGAAAAAGTAAACGCGAAAGTCAGGGACCGGACAGGGGAGCTGCTGATAGGCACTATCGTATACCGGAGGATAGGGACTAACAGGGGGAAGGAGCTATTGCGGTACGATGGGCCGTTCAGGGTGATTGTCATTAGGGAACATAATATAGTCACTATTGAGAGTATGAGAGACCCCAAGAAGAGAAGAACGGTCCATATTGAGCAATTGAAACTTCCAGTCTCAGTGTCAGCTGAGGAAGGATGAACAGATGTTTTAATTTTGGTTCTGTTTAGTTTATGTTTATGTTTGCGTTCAGTTTAGGAAGTTCCTTCTAGGTTCCTTTTAGGTATAGGTTAGTTTATATCTCTTTTAGGTTGTGATGTGCTTTTCTGTTAAGTTATGTGTGATTTCTTCTTTTTGTTTTGTTTTGTTCGTTATGAAGAGACAGGTGTGAATAAGGTCATAAATGATTTCTTTTTATTTATCTATTTTTTTTTCTCTTTTGTATTCTTAGTTTGTAAGAGATGTGCGAGGTATGAAGACTAAGGCTGCCGGCTAAGATCGTAACTTGTGAAAATTACATTTTGGTATAACTTGGGAGTTTACGGGAATTGTCCGTAAACTAGTGGGGGGGAGTTAAGGTCTGGAGTACGGCAGTATATATTTGGAATCTGTGTAAGTTATTTCGCCACCTCATTTTTTCTTTTTTTTTATTCATTTTACGTGCTCGAGAATAAGTTATATATATATATATATAAATTCACGTCGTTACATGCATCGATGACTAATACCTTTGTTGTACGAAAATATAAGTCCCATACATTCCAGGGCACAACATTTATTTCAAGGACGTATTTATACGTCCTGCCCGTTAGGCTATTGTTCAAGTTGGACGCCTATATACATCCCGCCCGGTTAAAGGGTTAAGGATATTATTAGTCAATAGAAAATATATGAGTCTATTTTTAATAACTTTTTCGAATATTTTTCCTAGAACTGGAAGGATGCTAATTGGTCTTAGCGATATACCGTCACTTTTAGGTATTAGCGTTAACCTACCTTCCTTCCAGTTGGCTGGAAACTGTTTTCTATTGAAAAAGAGTTTATAAATTTCAATTAGTAGCTTAGGAAAAATTTCATAAATTTTTGGAACTATTGTAGGACTAATTTTGTCAATACCTATGGATTTTTTCCATAACGCCTACCTAATAACGACTTTTTGAAAATTTACCTTTGCGAGAGGTAATTAGCTTTTTTCTTTTTTTTTTTTCTCCAAACCCCTAATTAATTGTTTTGGTGCGAGGTCAAAGTGGAAATTAAAAACTAATTTCCAGCTAAAGTGTGTTACGGCTTTGTACTGGAACTGGGTTCCATTTTAAAGCAGGTCTGTGCTGTTAGATTGTTATTGTATATTTGCATATACATGCAAATTAAATGAGTTCAAATTGTGTTGGGGCACACTAATTTTCTAAATATCTTTATTAACCTAACTACCTTAAATCTATAACTAACCTAAATCTATACACACTGTTTACAATAATTTTAAGTGTCTAGGCACTTGATTGGGGTACACAGTTCTGCCACCGAACCGGTAAGGGTGCTGGCGTCAGTGATTGGAAAAGGGGGTTAGGTAATGATTTTAAGGGGTCTAGGATTTTAATATGGCGCCTTTTTATAAATTCTGGGACTGTTGGTATATTTAATATTTTGTGTAAAGCTGGTGGTTTTTCTTTCTTCCAGACCGTTGTTCTTACAATCTTTCGCAACATCGTATCTTGAAATTGTTGTAGATGGTGCTGCGTATGGTGCGTGAGATGTGTGAACAATGGTGCGGCGTAGAGTAATGAGGGTCGGAATATAGCCTTATAGATCTGTAATTTCAGCCTGAGAGAGAGGGCTGGCGATAAAATGAGATGCTGAAGCCTGTAGGATCGCTGTCTGACTATTTTGGTTTTCTTGCGGATGTGGGTGGTGAGATGGAGATGGCGGTCTAGAGTCACGCCCAGGTAGGTTATGGAATTTGAAGGCTTGATATCAGTGTTTCCCACACGAAGCTTTTTTGGGAGTGTGTTATTCTTCCCCTTCATTATGGCAAACACTACACAGTCCGTTTTTGTAGGATTCGCCTGGATATTGAGTTTCTCCAGATGATTAACTATGTCGTCACAGGTGAGTTCGGCCTGTTGTAGTGATCTTTTGGGACTGGCGCTGCTGCTATATATGGCGATATCGTCGCCGTAGGCGGCGAGAGTCGCTCGTTTGTAATTTTTCCCCACTACGTCGGCCTTGTATATAGAGAAGAGTACTAGAGATAGTACCGCTCCTTGTGGCACACCACACGTCAGTGGTACTGTAGTGGATAGCTCATCTTGAACACGTACTTCTGAACACCTGTTCTTAAGGAAGGAGGCGATGACCGTGTATAGTTGCTCTGGGCACCCGAGAACTATGAGCTTACGGCAGAGAATGCCGTGAGACACAGAGTCGAAAGCTTTCGTTCAGTCTATGGAGATCATAGCCGTTGCCTCCTTCCGGTTGAAATTGGTGTTTATTTCATGCTGCAGCTTCATGAGATGATGTTCAGTACTAAGCTGGGCTTGAAATCCGGTTTGTTCGTAGGGAATTACGGAGTTTTCATCACAGAATTCTCGGAGATAATTCAGGATGATTTTCTCGTAAATCTTTCCGAGATGGGGCAACAGGCTGATGGGTCTGTAGTGATCAGCCTTATCTCCTGGCTTACTTGGCTTGAGAAGTGGAAACAGAATGGCTTGTTTACATTTATCGGGGAAGTATCTCAGTCTCAAGCAGGAGTTGTATAGGTTTGTAAGATGAGCTATCCCTTTCGTTGGCAATTGCTTTAGAAGGACCGTTTGGACTCCATCTTTGCCTGGAGACCGGTGCCCATGGGATCTCCGAAGGATAGTTTTTAGCTGTTTCGGACTGACGAACATATATTTTTTGTCCCGTTCCAAGTCCGGTATCGATATTTGGGCTCAAGTGCGTTGTTTAATAATTTGTCGCTAATGCTCCGCTAATAGTTCAGCCTGTTCGACGGGGCGCAGCAGACGGTTTCCGTCGTGCAGGCGTACCCCTGATGACTTCTTTGTCGCTGCCTTTGTGAGTTTCCAAAACTTTCTGAAGTCACCATGAGTCGCCTCAAGACGCTGGTGCCAGGTCGCTGTTTTCCACTGGCGCATAAGATCCTTGATTTGAGTGGTCATGGAGTTGAGAGCCTTCTTAATGTCCTTATCTCTGGAGCGGTAATAACTGTTTTTCTGCAATAACTGGAGGAGGTGGCCTGAGATGGGGTGGCTGAGGAATGTAAGTGGGGATGGCCGCCTGCGGAGAATCCATGATAGCTGATGTAAATATGATGTATTGGTCCACTTCTGTTTCAGTTCGTAGATTCGGGATGTCCTGCAGCTTAAGGCAAACCTCTTCTTTGTACCGGTTCCAATCTGCTTGTTGGTATTTAAATCTCCTCACAGTCGGTGCAGTTCTTCTACCTTCCAGTTCATACAACACAGGTCGATGATCAGACGAGAGGGAATCTGTCACCGTACAGCCAATGATGCGATGGGGCTGTCTTGTGAGGAGGAGATTAATAGTGGAAGTTCCACCATTGACGTCGTGTCGGAAAGTGTGGGTAGATGGGTGGACAACCGTGAAGGCAGTTTTAACCAGGTATCTCCCTGCCGCATTGGAAATGACATTGTGCCATAGACTGTGCCGAGCGTTGAAGTCACCTACCAGCCAGTGGTTAGTTTTGGTTCCGCAGGTGTCGGCTAGTTTCCGTAGTTCTCTCAGTGATCCCCTTGGACGTCGGTAGATACCAGTGATGTATGTTGGCTGCCCTATGAGCACTTGTACAGTGGCATGGCTTGTCCGAATGTCCCTGGTCCTTATAGGTGGCGGCATCTTCTTCCATCGTACTCCGTGCCTGATCGCAATGAGTACTCCCCCGTGGGGGTCGTGAAGGTCGTCCGTCGCTACAGTATAACCTCGGTGGTGGCGTAGACGCCCCCTTATCCTGTTGTCTGTGATGACGGCGATGGTCGGCTGTGTGAGGGCCAGTAGGACCTCTTTACCTCTATCTTCGTCAATATAGCATATGCAGCGACAGTTGAAGTTAAGCACCGAGAAATCACTCATTTGTTTGAGCCTTGGTACTTGAGATACTTAATAGTTTCTGTCATTTCCTTCATAATACTAGTGAATTTCTCCAGTATCGCGCTCATTTGACCCACGAAAGTGAGCATAAGCTGCTGATATTGGTCGATTGGTTGCAGTGGGGACTGTCCTGTCGCAAGTGGTGTGGGCTGGATCCTAGAAGGCTCAGCGACTGGTGGTTGGGGGTGATGGGGCTGGCTAGTAGATGGGAGGAATTTTCGAGTTTAGGTATTTGTTTTTAATTGCCGTTTTATTGGCGGCAGTTTTCGCTTTTTCTTATTTCAACTTTGCCGCCTGTTCCTCCAGCTTCAGGCGATAAGGGCACTGTCGAAATGAGGCGACGTGCTGTCCGTTACAGTTAGTGCATTTTAGGTCGCCTTGCCGCTCACATTGTGCGATCTTGTGTGGTCCCCCACATCTGACGCACCTCTCAAGGTGGCCACAATAATTTTTTGTATGCCCGAACTGTTGACATCTGTAACATTGTGGTGGTAAATTTTCCTTCCTCGGTATATAATTTACTACAGCGAATTTGCACCTGTTGATATGAGGGACTTTTTCGGTGATGGATTTAATAGTGATACCAGCCGGTACTGTTATTACAATTGGAGTGAGATCGGTTTTAGTGCCATCAGGTGCTGTCCTTTGCAATCTCCTAGCGTCGATCGCACTAACTGCTCTAAGGGCCTCCTTGACATCTTCCATAGGAATCGACGTATCTAAATTTTTTATGACATATTTGTTCTGGGCGACGGTTGTCTTTTTCGTAGCATAAGAGTGGTATCCTATGCCACAGTAATTTAGATGCGTTAGAAGTGTGGGCCTGTCTGCCTCCTTTTCTAAATAAATTAATATCTCCTTTCTTATAAGACGAAGATAATAGTCACTGATTTTTATTATTGATAGGAATCCCCTTACCTGATAGAGGGTGATATTTTCTTTGTCTATAATAACCGGTGGAATTTTTCATGTCGCCGGTTTGTTAGTCAGTGGCGTTGTTGCTGCTGGTTTTTGTGTAACCGCTGCCACTGCTTGGGATGCCGAACTTAGTTCCTCCGTTTCCATTTCAGCCAGTAGGGCATACTGATTTGTCACAGTAACTGGAGGGTGGTTGTCCTTTTTGGCCTTCCTTGCCTTCTTACATTATTGTGCTTCTACGCAGTCCATTGTATGATACACCTCACTGCACAGTTTATAGAAAAAATGTTTAAGTACGTTCAAACAAACTTCAGCAATACGAGAAAAAACGCGGGTTGCGAACCCGTCAGACCAAATGCTGCCGGTGCCTGTCAAAACAGCTTCAAGGCGCAATCTAAACGAGATTATTCCACAGAAACAGACAGGGCTTCTCTATAAGTTGGTAATGACTATGAACTCAGGTAATTAGCTAGGAAAAAAACCATAGTAATTAGTAATGAAAATTTACGTGTGTGAGAGCTAAGTAGAGCGGGCTGGGAACGAGCTGGCGATAGTGGTGATCCCTGGTGGTGTCGGAGGAAACCTCCCCCTTACCTAATCTATAGTCTTACGTAATAAAGATTTTTGGGCTAATTATCTATGCGAGAGGTAACCACTGAGTATAGAATAACATACAGATGCCTTCCGAGGCAAAGCGCTGGGTACGGAGTGTGCTCAAGCCCAGAGTTGGGCATATTTATATTTATAAATACGAATACGAATTTATTTTTATCTTAATTTGAATGTGAATATGAATATAAATTTATTTATATCACAATATTTGTGAATACGACTACAAATAAATTCGTATTTACAAGTGTGAATATAAATAAATTCATATTCACAGGTGGGAATACGAATTTATTCATAAATACAAATTTTTCTGTAAATAAAAATAAATTCACAGGGAAAATTGTGAATATTCACAAAAAATGTGAATGTTTATATCTAAGTCTGTGAATTCGGCCGTATTTACCAATAGAGATGTGAATATGGAAAAATTCACAAATTGAGATGTGAATTTCTATTAAATTCATAATTTTCCAATAAATTTATAAAATTCTTTTCGGATTTCTCCATATTGGTACACATTATTGAGTTAACCCTTTTTATGGAAATCACATCAGATATTACCTGATATCGATTATTAGATTTTTTGGAATGCTGATTATGAAAAAAATATCGATTTTGAGATTCCGCCGTCAGGTATCGATTTATTACGACTTACGCGATATAATCGATCTTGGTATGGGCTATAGGGTTATCTGAGGTGCAGATTATAAAAACGATACCGATTTTGAGATTCCGCCGTCAGGTATCGATTTATTACAACTTGCGTGATATAATCGCTCTTGGTGTCGGCTATAGGGTTATCTGAGGTGCTGATTATGAGTCTATTTTTAATAACTTTTTCGAATATTTTTCCTAGAACTGGAAGGATTTTTTCAAATTCAAATTTTTAATTACATCCGTGATTTCTTCGTCCTCAAGAGGTAAGTCGTCGGTAGATGTAGGAGGAATATTAATACTTACTATCACGCATAATTTGGTGTTCGTGGCAGTCAGCATCAGACCTGTCATTTTGTATCATGTCACTTAAAATTTTCGTCAGAGTTTCGCGTGTGTCTGTTGTATATTGACCCTCGTTATTAATTACAGTTTGAAGTAATGTCACAGGTTTCAGTTTGTTTGCCGCAAATTTGTATGGCCAGCTCCACGCTGTACAGTTTTTCGTGAAAGTTTTCCAAGATTCAAATTTTGATTGTTTGATCAATTTCTCGTATTTCTGTTTACTTTGTAAGTACTCTCCTCTTCTTGTCTCTCTTAATATTTCATCAGTTTTTGTTTTTTGGTAAATTTTACGTAGTCTGTTAGTCTGTCTGCGTAACTTCGTTAGCTCATCATTCCACCAAGGCACCGTTCGATGTAATATTTCTATTGCCTGATTTTTCCATTGTCATATTGCATGCCTTAATGATCGATCTGTTTAATTTAGAAGAAATAACGTCAGTCGGGATAATTAAAATCCCAAATTAATTTTGAATCTGTTCCAGTCAGCTTTATTTGTAAGGACTACGAAATTATTTCCGTATTCTTTTATTTGGCTGTAATTTTTCGAATGTAGTTCGTAAGTTATAATATTGTGATCCGAGAAATCAGTTTCAGCAGAAATAGTCCAATTACGTATGTGGTAGTCACGATAGATTTGTGCGTTAAGTAATGTCAAGTCTATGGTGCTTTTACCCATTGCCCCTTCAAAAGTATTCTATTCCGAATTTATGTTTGCCAATAATAAATCGTAAGTCATGATAAAATTGTCTAATTCAAAGCCACTAAAGTCCGTTTTTTTGTCATAACAGAATTTTGATCGTGCGTTACAGTCCATACTGATAATTATATTTCTATTTGATTGATTAAGCAGAATTTTAGCCAATTTATCTAAATCTGTATTGATACGATTATTTCTATCAAAATATGCACTAATAACTATGAATTTAAATTTACCAATAGTAACCTCAACGCAAACAAAGTCTGGATCAGAAAATTGGGTAACTAAACAACAGTCAATTTCTTTGTTAGTAACTACGATACACGCTCTTGGGTTATCATTATGTGATAGTGATTGAAATACATTATAACTATTATAACCTACTACTTTATTGTTGCATGTATAAGGTTCCTGTAAAAGTAATATGTCAATGTTCTTTTTGATGGTGTAACGTTGTAAGAAATTTAATGTGTATTTAGAGTGGTGTGTGTTAAGTTGTAAAAAATTTATCTGTCTATGTACCATTAAATTTTGTCATAAAAATGTAGTTTTATAGTAAATATAGTTAGTTAGTAAGTACTTATAGTAAGGGTATGCTGTAGTTTGTAATCGCAACAAGTTTCTGTATCTCATTAAGGTATGAAGGGCAACCTCTATCAAAAACTGAATGGTCCGTCGGGCGTTTCCTGTGACTTATTGTGTGCTTGTTGAAATGATCACAATTTATGCATTTTAGGTTTTGAGATTTACAGTCATTAACTTGGTGGTCTTCTCCACAGTTTGAACAAGCCACCATTCCGCGACAATCCCTGCTTCTGTGATGAAATTTTAAACATTTGCTACATCTTCTAATTATAAAGTAGTCCTCAATGAAAACCTTTTGGTGCCCGAGACTTATCCTGTTGTGAAGTAGCAATTCCCTGGTGACGGCGTCCACTTCGATGACTACATGCCGGGAATTATTTCTTCTGGACGTCAGAACCAAAATAGGACGAATCTTCTCCCTATTTAGGGCTATGTCTTCATTTTGGGTCACGAGGTAGTCAACTACGTTTGTTGAGGTTATATAGTCATCCGTGTTTCTAATTACGAGTCGTGGATTTCGTTTTGTTAATTTATGGTATTTAATTTTTTTAGAATGATTTATTGCCTCTTCAATTTGTGTTAGGTCACTTTCTTTAGACGTATGAACAATAAGTGATCCACTTCTTGTTTCCGACACTTTATATATATATATATATATATATATATATATATATATATATATATATATATATATATATATATATATATATATATATATTCCGACACTTTTTCGAAGCCTATTTTTAGCTTTCTTGGATCGATCAAGGTTTTGAACTCCGAAATAGTTTCTTGAGGGCCTATGGTATCATTGGGCTTGATAATAGCGTCAAAAAAAGAGGGCCGTTTTTGAACCCTGCTAACCGTTTAAAATGTGAGGGGAGCAGTTAGGTTATCACGGATAGGTTCATTATAATTTGATGAATTACCTGCTATTTCTTATAAAGAATCAACGTGTTTTTCAAGCCTTTGGATACTGAGGCAAACCTGTTCTCTCAAGTCTGTTCTTAGTACTTTATACACTGAAACAGCCTTCAAAGTTTGTAGAGCATATTTTAAATCAACTGCAAGTTCAGCCCTCTTGTTGAGATATGATGATATATATATATATATATATATATATATATTCAGCCCTCTTGTTGAGATATGATGATATATATATATGTGTGTATATTATGATTAATTTAAAATTAAACCACTACTGGAGAGGAAAACCAATTAAAACATGTAAGTATTCATGCATCTAATGGTCTATAATCCACGAAGTTGGGGCCTTTTTCGGTTTCTGGCATATAAGTACACATCAAAAAGTTTACTTTATCTTTTTTTCGAAAAAAAAAAAAAGGTATGCTAATACAAATAAAATGAAATATTTGAAGTTGAAATCGGATTAGTTATTTAGCTAAATTCGAACATCAAAGATCGGTAATTTTTACCATTTTGGTAGAAACTAATGTTCCAACGCCTATAACTCGACAATATGTACTCTAAATGAAGAATGTCGCAGATAAAAGTTTTAGGACATTAAATTTAGCATAAATTAAGCCCATTTATTTTAAAATTAACTTATTCCTACGTAGTGATACAAATGAAAACGTGAAAGTATTCTTAGCGCTTACTTCAATCTTTTAACTACATCTTCTTTTCTTCATATAACTACACATCAAAAAGTTTACTTTCTTTTTTATTAGAAAAAAGGGTATACTAATATAAATAAAATGAAATATTTGAAGTTGAAATCGGATTAGTTATTTAGCTAAATTCGAACATAAAAGATCGGTAATTTTTACCATTTTGGTAGAAACTCATGTTCCAACGCCTATAACTCGCCAATATGTACTCTAAATGAAGAATGTCACAGATAGAAGTTTTAGGAGATTAAATTTAGCATAATATAAACCCATTTATTTTAAAATTAACTTATTCCTACGTAGAGATACAAATGAAAACGTGAAAGTATATGTAATAATAATAATAATAAAAATGTTTTATTTTCTCATTTCTAGTTACAAGATTTTTTTTTTTTTTCTCCTTTTTCTTTTTTTTCATCAAAACATTTTTTATGGCATTGGTCACTGTGACCGTCAGCCAGAGTTAGTTGCCTTTCATAAAGGCATGATATAATAATATTTTAAATTAATTTAAATAAACATAGGTGTATCTATTCCTATTTAAACAGAAATATATCTCTTTAATATTTAAGTGCACAAAAATAATCCTTAACTTTATAGTAATAATAGTAATCCTAATATACAAATAATGCCTATATATATACATACATATACATACATATATATATATATACACATATACATATGTACACACACACATATATATAAACACACGCACACACATACATATATTTACAAAGAATCCATGATTAACCCTAAAAGGAAGTAAAAATTCACAACATAACTTATGTAACTAGTTTGTATAACAACGAATTATTTAAAATTCAATTAAGTCTATTAACTAAAATTATTGTATCAGTAATTAAACTCCTTTACCAATCTACTTCTGTAATGCCAAGCTAATTTGCAGTTTTTATCAATGAATTGAGGTTATCGCTGTTTAATATTTCAATAACTTCTTCAATTGTTAGAATGGCCTTAAAGAAGCATTTAAGTCGGAATTCGGACAAAATGGGGCATACTGCTATAAAATGGAAATTATTTTCAAATTCTTTTCGGTTATATAGTGAGCAAAGTTGTAATTGACCCTCGTTATATATTTTAAAATTTAGATTTAGCATTTCGCACCTAGCTTTAAAGACCCAGCTAATGTCACGCATTTTCATATTTTGAAAATAATTTATTTTGTTTTCATCGTGACAGAATTGTTTATATAGCAAGTACGTATTTGTTTTATTTGCCCTTTCAATGTTATTTTGGTGAAAACTTTGTTCCACAATATATCTAAGTTGTTGTAATTGTTTCTTCAGTATTACTGTATTTTCAAAGTTGATGTGTAAGCCTGCATTATGGTCCTCAATCATTTTATTTATATCTGCAAACCAATATGTTTTATTTTTTATTATTTCTTTTGCTAAGAATTTAGGTAATCGGTCATCAGGCATATTTAACACTCTTTTAAGGTTTGCCAGGTCTCACCTCATTGCAGCATAGTAACCGGGTGTTGGTTTGATGGTTTTAAACTACAAATCATCCACCTTCTTATATTTTTTTTTGTATTTAACACTAATATGACTAAGTACCCTCCTGCCTAAATAGATAGTTCTAGCAATACTTTTAGTTATAGCACCTCATAGTCCAGTGGGAATATAAATGTTATATGTGTTAACTTGCAAAAGGTTAGGTACCTAAACAATTTGTTTTTGTTTTTTATGACTTGTATATAGGTTCAGTTTCTAAGATGAAGCCTAAATAATTGGTTATGATTAAAATAAATTAATTTGGAATAAAATTTAATAATGTATCCATTCATTCTGTCTGGCTCTAGCCGTCTTATAGTGAGGACCTGTTATCAACTCTTCTATTTTTTTTGTTTTTTTTCTCTCTGCTATCAGTCTTTTTTTTCCCATAGTTCTTATCATCATAATTATATCTTATTTTTTCGAAGCTTTTATGGACCATTAGTACAAAATCCGAAGCCACCGACAGCCTTAAAAGTTATAAAGGTAAGATATTAAATTAAGTTCCCGTTGTGGACAGTGCCGTGATAAGGACAGTGAGCTTATCCCCACCATAGCTACCGCTCCCCACCAGCTCTACAGTACCTATTGTTAATCCAGTAACGTAGCATCCTCAGTAATGACGTAGTGCCCAATTTGCAGCGCCACAATCGCGAGAGACGAGAAGCTGGCAATAGTTTGCACATCGTGCAAATTATTGTATCACAAAAAATGCTGCAACGTTTCCGAATCGGACGCTAAAAAGAATTGGAACTGCCCTTCATGCAGAAAAGCACCCGGGAAATCCACGGCAACGTGTGATGGAGTGAGCGAGGACGTAATAGGAGCAATAAAAAAACTTTCAGAGGACCTAAAAGAAATTAAAATCACACTCGAAAAGCAGAGTGAAATGACTTTCGAAAGTAACGAGAGATTAAAAAAAATTGAGGAGCGTGCTATAAAGCACGAACAAATTATAGAAGAATTGTTAAATGAAAACAAAAACTTAAAATCAAAAATCAGCGTGCTCGAGGTGCGAGTTAATCAGGCTGAACAGGCCCAGCTTTCGAATTCTATTGAAATCAGAGGAGTGAATATGAAAACCGGCGAATCAACAGAAGGTTTAGTGTGCTCCATAGGAGCGGCTCTGGGTCTCAAGTTAACTGCCGAGGACATCGACGCAGTGGAAAGAAAAAAACCTAGATCTGAGGACCCTCGGCCACCCCCGATCGTAGTCCGCTTCGTCAGGCAAACGACTCGGGACGAGATCGTCCGCCTTAGAAGAGTAAAGAGGGACTTCCCGACAAGACACCTGGGATGGGAGACTGACGAGAGGGTGTACTTAAGCGAGGCGATGAGACCAGGAAATAGGCACCTCTACTGGCTGGCGAGGCAAAAGAGGGCGGCCGGAAAGCTAAAGTACGTCTGGTTCGCCAGCGGAAGGGTTCGGTGCAGGCGGGACGACGGCTGTCCGGTCAACATAATAAATAAGAAGGAGGATGTAGAGGCCTTGGGCTGATATAGGGGCAGTCATTACCTCAAATTTACTTTTCTTTCGTTTATGATATATTTTTATTCTTTTTTTCTTCAAAATTCTTATACTATTTTTAAACTCAGAGGGATTTATTTTCTTTTTAACTCAAATATGTTTCTTTTGATTATTTTTAATATTCAGAATTTTTCATTCCATAACATTAATGACTATAAGCCTCAATCTTCATGTATCTTTTCTTCACTATTTTACAACTATCAATTAGTTTTGTTTCATGTCACCACTAATATCCAAAACTGTACCCATAAACCTCTACATTCCTACACCCTTCTCAGATAAATCCCACTAATTCATTCATATGAGTAACATCCTTCTATCCTGTCACGTTAATTCCCAATCCCTTCCAGCACATTATGATGAGCTCCTAGACCACTTTCTCCATAATTTCTATCACATCATTGCCGTCTCGGAAACCTGGCTTAAACCAAATATCCCATCCTCTTCTATATCCATCCCTAACTACTCGCTCATTCGTCGTGATCGTGAGGACCGAACTGGAGGAGGAGTTGGTCTTTACGTTCACGATAGTCTGAGGGTAAAAATCCTTCTAGAATCTCCTTCCTCCGAACTTCCTCATCCGGAATATCTCCTCGTCGAAATTTCCTCCAATGCCTTTTCCCTCCTCTACATAATAGTTTACCGCCCACCGCATGCCCAATTTGATCCTTTCTTTGAATCCTCCCTCTTTAACTACGTCCCGTTATACAATAACGTAATCATCACTGGTGATTTTAACATAAACATTCTCTCCGATTCTCCTAACAGATCTTACCTCACAGACCTCATCCATTCACTCAACCTTTTCATAGTACCCTACCAACCAACCCACCATACTCAGTTAACCAGCACCTGGTTAGACCTTTTTATAATAGATACCCCCCATAACCTATTGTCTTCCTCACAACATCCAGTACCTTTCCTATCAAACCATGACCTCATCAAAATCTTCTATAATATTCCAACACCTAAACTATTTCCTAACAAAATCTCCTGGCGGAACCTTGATTCACTAACCTCCGAAAAGCTAAATCCTTATTTTGATTCACTTTCCCAATCCCTAGATCCCATTTATTCCTCATCCTCCATTGATGAAATGGTGAAATGCCTCTCGTCTAATCTCTCCACTTTCTTAAACCAACATGCTCCCCTCAAAACTTTTACTTTTAGAAGTCCTGCCGCTCCTTGGATAAATCTTGAAATCAGAGAGCTAATGAGGAGAAGAGATGCCGCCAGAAGACGTTTCAGACGCACCCATACCCCCGAAGATTACTCCCTCTTTAAATCCCTACGCAATCTCACCCAATCATCCTTACGGCGTGCCAAGGCACAGTTTTTCCATAAATCCATATCACAAGCCCAAGATCCTAAATCCAAATGGAAAATCCTTAAAAAGTTATCAGTTGTCAAATCCAAATCCTGTACTCATTATCCCATCGACCCAGATGAACTAAATTCCTATTTCGTAAACCCTTCAACTATTCCTCACCCCTCCTCATACTCATTTACGCAAACCTTCAACCCTGATAACTTTTACTTCCTTAATATTTCTCCTGAAGACTTGCTCTCCTCCGTCCTTAAATCCAGAACCAATGATTACGGCCCCGACCAAATTCCTGTAAAGATAATCAAACTCTGTCTCCCTGTTATCTTCCCTGCTCTTTTACACATATACAACTTTTCCCTACAAAATTCCATATTTCCTGAAGCCTGGAAAAAAGTGATAGTTCGTCCGCTGACCAATTCCCACCTTAGCCTCCGACTATAGACCCACCTCCATCCTTTCTAACCTATCTAAACCGCTCGAAAGAATTGTCCACACCCAACTCAATGACTTCCTAGAGCGGAATGCTCTCCTCAACCCTCTTCAGTCCGGCTTTCGTTCCCATTATTCCACACAATCTGCTCTGTTAAAGATCACTCAGGACCTCCATTCCTCCATAGACGAACATAAAATTACCATCCTAATTCTCTTTGATTTCTCAAAAGCGTTCGATACCGTCAATCATGAGATCCTCCTTTCTAAACTCCAAAACCTGTCCATATCAAACAGCGTCTTAAAGTGGTTCCTCTCCTTCCTATCCCAACGTTCACAAACAGTTCACATTCCTGATAAACCTCCTTCCTCACCTCTCTTATTAACTAGAAGAGTACCACAAGGATCCTCACTTTCACCAACTCTCTTTTCCGTCTATATCAACGATCTCCCTGAGTCCATCAACCATTCACAATACCACTTGTACGCTGACGACCTCCAAATTTACCTATCCTTCCATCCTTCCAAAATGCTGGAGACAATCCGGAAATTACAAGAAGATATAGACAGCATCAACGCCTGGGCAGAGAAAAATGAGTTAAAACTGAACGGAAAAAAAACCAAGGCAATCCTCATTGGCTCCAAGCACCTTCTTAATTCCCTTCCTTACTACCCCTTACTCCGCCTTAATGACCAAACCATTCATTTCCAATCCCATGTCAGAAACCTTGGAGTGATCTTTGACCAGCACTTGTCGTGGAATAACCATATTTCCGAAATCACCAGAAAATCAATTGCTATCCTCAAACAGTTCCTAAGATCAAGTGACTGCATGCCCTCAAAAACTCGTCAGCTCCTAGTTTCCTCTCTTATATTCCCCCATTTCGATTATGGCTGCCTTGTAAACGGTGGACTGTCTGGTATGCATGAGGCGAGGTTGAAGAGACTAATGAATTGCTTCATAAGATTCATTTTCGGTGCTCCCAGGCGCTCCCACGTCTCCAGCTGGTACGCTGAATTGAAATGGCTCTATCCAGTTTTTCGACGGCAATACTTCCTAGGTGTTTATCTTTCCCGAACCTTTAGAACCAAGAAACCTCCATATATCCTAAGTTTGTTCACACCATGCTCCTCCATACATTCTCTAAACACCAGATCCCAAACTTCTAACCTGTATATCCCTTTCTACCAATCTGCCTCCTTCACAAAATCCTTATCATCCGTGCTGCCACCTTCTGGAATTCATTACCTGTCTCCATCCGAAACACTTCATCCCTCACCTCCTTTAAAACCCAACTATTCTATCACCTCCTGAATCTCCAATCTCCCGTAAATATGTAAATAGTGAAGCAATAGTGAGGACATATATATCTATACGATTCTTTTTTTTTTTTTATACCTTTTAAGCTCAAAAGCTGATCAAAGTTTTGTACTTAACATCCAAATGTTTATTTTTTATTTCTTCTTACAATATTCTGTTTCAGTTATTTTTATTTTTTGTGTCTACTTAGTATTTTAATTCTTTATTTTTTATTGTATTTCCTTTAAGTAGCCAGACAAATGGCCATTAATTTTGTTCATGTCTGTTATTCTTAGGGGACTTAATGTCCCAGAATAAAAATTACTGTTTTCTTTCTTTCTTTCTTTCTTTTTCTTCATGTTTTTTCTTCTATTTTGCAGATGTATTCAAGCTTGATTCAGAATATCAGGCAAACGAGGAACGTTACAAAGAATTGAGAAGTGAAATTCTTGATACAGATTCTGAAGATAGTGGGTCTGAAGGCAGTAGTACTGAAGCTGAAGAGGATTCTGATGAGGAAGATGAAGGTAAGGTCAAGAAAGTTTATGATCTAGTATTTGTCAGAAATAATATTTTGTGTTAATGACAGGATTTAGAAAACAGATAAACAATTATAATATTCTTTACATTTACTTTTTGATTAAAAAAAATCAATAATGGGTTCTTCTCTTTTTATTTTTAACCAAATTCGAAAGAGGACATTACTCAATTTGATACTTGTGTGGCTTTTTTTTCCCTATATATGTTCACCGATTACACCGAGGTGGATGGACTAATAGGAACAAAACCTTTTGCATCATGTAGTTTTTTCCCAGGGTAGTCCGTTCAAAAACTTTTTTGGATTATTAACTTATTCATAATCCATAATCATAGGGAAAAAACAATAAAAGTAATTATTTAATTATTGCTAAAAATGTTATTAATTGGAAAAACATATGGCATATATAACATAAGGTATGCTCCAACAAGCTAATAAAACACGATGACTAAAAGACTGTGCATGTCCTTTCTCAGTTCTTTTGATTCTACATTATTTGATTGGTTGGTTGTATAAATAATGCTTAACACTGTTTTAATGCTGGATTAATCGAATGAGTAAACCAACCAATCAAATTCAGAATCAAAAGTTAGGAAAGAACATGCGCGGTCTGTTAGTTACATACGTGTTTGAAGTGTTTGTTGGAACAAACCTATATCTAACCTTTAATACTTTTCCAATAATAGATTTAAATAAAGATGTGTTAAGTGTCCCTATCTCCCTATCTGCAGCAAATAATATTAGCAAATTATTGATTTTGATATAACAAAAACCTATAATATGAGCTCTAACATGGTTAAAAAAACATGAGAAAATATTAGGGACATACCCAAACATGAGAGGAATACATTTCTGCTAAATAATTTCAATATTAGTTTATTCTATCTCCAATACCATCTATGATGAATATCAACAATTATCTATATATTCTGTCCAACAATATCGATCATAGATACTTTAGGAAAAGTATTGTATCGAAAGAAGTATTGGTACTTAAGTGGTATATTAACGCCCTTAGCTGGTGGCACCTTTGGGGGTTTTAGGTAGTAAAACCTTGAAGACTGTTTAACTATTATTCAGGGTTTGAAATTAACTCTTATTTTCTCGGAAAGAGAATAAAAGTCAAATCCGGACTTCTATATTTTCAGTAAATAAATAAAAATCACATGATGACTTTTATATTTTGGGCCAGAAAATAAAAGTCCTGATATGATCTTTATCGCAATGATACCTAATATAAGAGTCAAAGCTTGATTTTCATTATTTAAGGATGAATTTATTAGCCTTTTTATCGGATTTCTCCATATTGTTGTTCATTATTGGATTAACCGTTTTTATTGAAATCTTATAGGGTATAATTAATTACTTTATATCGATCTTAAGATCGATTATTAGATTATCAAGGTTGCTGATAATAAAAAAAAACCTCAGGCTTGCTCAGGTATCAATTACAACTTATCCGATATTTACAATATTGGGGTCGGTTAATTGGGGTGCTGATTATGAAAATGATATCGATTTTTCGATTACGCGCTCAGGTATCGATTTATTTCTACATACGCGATATAAACGATATTGGGGTCCACTTATAGGTTATTTGGGGTGCTCGATTTGAAAATGATATCGATTTTTGGATTACGTGTTCAGGTGTTGATTTATTTCAACTTACGCGATATAAACGACATTGGGGTCCACTCATAGGTTATTTGAGGTGCTGAATTTAAAAATGATATCGATTTTCGGAATACGCGCTCAGGTATCGTTTTTTTTCAACATACGCAATATAAACGATATTGGGGTCCACTCATGGGTTATTTGGGGTGCTGAGTTTGAAAATAACGTCGATTTTCGGATTACGCACTCAGGTATCGATTTAATACTTACTTACTTACTCCCTGGCGCTACAGGTCTGTGTGATCCTTGGCCTTCCGAACTATCTCCCTCCATCTGTCACGATCCCTGGCAGCAGTCCTCCAGTTTTTTGTTCCCAGTTTTGCGGCGTCCATCTTTACCTCATCTTTCCAGCGGCCTCTTTTTATTTTTCTTTCGAGGATTTCCATGTCAAGCATCTTTTTCTGCGGTCTCTCCTCTTCCATCCTTTCTACATGACCAGCCCATTGTAGCCTACCTGCCTTAGAACTTTAGAGGGAGGTTGAAAATAGTGAATGAACAATCAATTTTGCTGCAACTTTGTCGTTTTTGATGGTTTTTGTGATTCTGAATCCTATAAGCCCATTCCAAGCAGTCAGCAGATAATAAGTTATTAGATAATAGTTGAAAAATCTATTAGTTAAAAAAATATATTTCCAGTACAACCTAAGCGCTGACTACTGTGATGGTCCTATTATATCCAGAAGTATAGAAACTATTGAAGATTCATAGAAACTTTTTTTAGAGACCTTTCTTCCATTTCAACCTCTCTTAAGATATCCCCCCCCCCCCCGTAATTTGGGTGGACTCTGCAGATCTCGAATCTTAATGCTATCACAAAGTGAAAACCAAAATTTCATGAAGTCACAATTTTTTCACCATATTTCTTTTTATCCTGAACTATGAGGGGTGATAAAATCTTATTGAAAAAAAAATGGTGCAATTGGAGTTAGTCATTTTGTCAACTGGGATGCTCATCAAACATAGTAATAAAACCAACTTCTTTTTCATAATTACATACAATAAGAACACTTCAAACTTTTTATTTTCGATTTATATTTAGTCAATTTATCTCTTCTTTTTTTTATGTCTGTTTTTATTCGCTCACTGTACTTCTAAGGAATGTTCACTCAAATTGCATTAAATTTGTAGATATTATATATTGATTCAATATAATGTGTTGATCAATTAGCCTTCTTACGAGAAAATTAATTTTGTAAGGTATCCAGTCAGTTTTCTAATAGATTGCAGAGATGTAAAATCATTATTTTATTTTGAAAGCAAAAGAGAAACTAATTATTTTCGCTTGATTTTTTACTAATTTAAAAAGTACAGCTGAATAAATATATAACCTTTACAAACTGAAATGAATGAATGAACAATAAACATTGAGTGAAACGCACCCTAGCGCTTCCTGGTAGCCTGGAGCTAGAACTAAATTTATCATTCATAAACTCGTGTGTCATTCTCAGGTAGGCTAATTACATAGTGCGAGAGGCTTAAAATTGCAGTCCTTTTCCCTTAAATTTTACACCTTTAAGAGAAAAACAGAAACCTTCTTCTCCGTTAGGGGTTATATAGCTTCACGATGACATGATTTTCTTGATCTTGTGTTGATTCGTTTATGAGCCTTATGGGCACGCACATTGTACACTTTGCTTTATAATATATATTGTTTACCTTTTGATTTTTATGAATACACAGCAAAATTGAAAATGGTATAGAAAGTGGAAATATGCAATAAGACGAATAATTTTATTTTGATTTGTACAAATACACACTAATTGTTAATAAAAAATATTAAATTAAAATATTAAAATTCTATGTTCAATACAACACAATCTTTTCGGAGGCGGCGCAAAATGGAAATGACATGTTACTGATACAATTCCATTAGTACGCATTGAAATCAATAGATGGGAAGAGAAGATACATTTAGAAGATTTTCATAATGTCTAGTGTTAAAAATTTTAAATTTTGCGCTGCCTCCGAAAAGATTGTGTTGTATTGAACATAGTACTTAATATTTTAATTTAATAATTTTTATTAATAATTAGTGTTTATTTGTACAAATCAAAATAAAATTATTCGTCTCCTCCTACAAGGACTGCTATATCGTCCGCATATCCCTGTGCATAGTAGCCTGAGGTGTTTAGCTTCGTCAGCAGTGTGTCCACCACTAAGCACCACAGTAGCGGGGATATCACTCCAACCTGAGGACATCCACCTTTGGGATTGATCAATATTTCGCTGAGTCCTAATTCAGACTGTATTTGCCTTTCCCTCAGCATGGTCATGATCCGTCTGATTTTTCTGAATCAGAATTTGATTGAATTGATTGAAAAATTTCATCAATGTTTCTCTCCAACAGGGTTTTCTCTACTACCCTGTGTGGTATTCTGTCAAAGGCACCTTCAATGTCGATGAATGTGCCAATCGTAATTTCTTGGTGGTCCATAGATTTTTCAATTCTAGAGACTAATTTATGTAGTGCTGTCTCGCAGGATTTTCCTGCTTGATAGGCGAATTGATTTTCATGTATTGGGTAAGTGCCCGCTAATTGTTCCCTCACATGCCTGTCCATCATCTTCTTTAATACTTTCATTAGGAAGAATGTCAGGCATATGGGTCTGAACGCTTTAGGGTTGTCATAGGTCCCTTTACCAGGTTTTGGTATATAGCAGACCTTGGATACTTTCCATTCGTGTGGTAGGTATCCCAGCGCTAGGCTTCCTCGTAGCAATTCTAGGAGGTATGGTCTGAGTATATGCAGTCCCTTTTGTATAAGGGCTGGAAATATTCCGTCTACACCAGTTGATTTGTAAGGGGCCAATGTGTTAACTGCCCATGTGAGTTTCTTGCTGGTGATGATATCTTTTGCTTGTCTCCACATTGCACATCCAGTGTTCTGTTCATAGTGCATGGAGACGGGTTCTACGGTGCTTATTATTTCGTAGTCAGGGAAGTGGGTCTTCGTCATGACTACCAGTGTCTCTATCTCGTTAGTGGTGAATCTATCAAGCTGCCTCAGCGTGCCCAGCATACCCTGGTCTGATTGTTTGTTTATAATTTTGTTAACGCGGCTGGTTTCCGCGCTTATATCAGAGCAGAAGTCCCTCCAGGCCTTGCGTATTGCTCTCCTGACAGATTTGTGGTATTCTGTTAGTGCTTTCTTACTCATTCCATCTGCCAGAGTTCTTAGAGGCATTGAACAATCTTCTACTGAGAGTTCTTTGTTTTTGTAAATTGTTGTTCCACCAGGATACTTTCCTGTTGGATTTCTTTTTCCTTTGCTTGCAGCTTCTATTGTAGGATTTAATCATAGCATCTGTTAGTGTGGCATTCAGGCATTCTAGTTGCCATAAGTTACTGATTCTTTTTGGGCAATTACTTGTGTTTGAGTCGAGATTTGTACAGTAGTTTTCCCAGTCTGTTAGTTAGGGATTCCTGTATTCAACTACAAACTCTGTGCTATTCAGTAGTTCAAATCTGATACACCTGTGATCTGAGCATGTCTCTTCATTTGAGACATGCCAGTCCACGATGTTCCTACTGATTGTTTTAGTGTCTATCGTAATGTCTATTATTTCCGATCTTGACCTATTGAAAAACATGGGTTTATCCCCACAGTTCAATATACCAAGATCGTTATTTATAATGAATTCTAGTATTTGCTCACCTCTGTGATTAATGTTGGTGCTGCCCCAGACTTCGTGGTGAGCATTGCTGTCGAGGGCAGCTATGAGTTGTTTTTCTCCTGTAGCTTCCAGGATCTGCTCCAGTATAGCTGTGGGTTCCTTGTCCTCGTAGGGTAGTTACCCAGCCAGCATTATGGTTGATTTATTCTGTCTCCTTTCAGGAGTATATAAGGCTGCTGCAGAGTCTCTGGAGCAAAATTGCCAAAGAGGCAGCAGTTTTAATTCCTTTCTATAAAGGATCCATGCATGCTCTAGGGTTGTCAGTCAGAGAGATACAAGTGTATCCCGACATCCCCTTTGAGCTTGCCTTTTAGAAGGTAAGGTTCTTGTATAAATATTATATCAATGTTCTTACCTTTGATATATTGTAGCAATACTCCACTTGCGGCTATGCGATGGTGGAGATTGGTCTGCAGCAGCTTCAGTGTGTTTATGTTTAGTTGGGTGTGCCAGGGGACCTATCCCATATCGGCAGCGGTGGCCCGAGTCCACCAGCAGGCCTAACATTGGTTAGGCCTTTTGGCTTTCTCCGGCCTCCCACCACCTTCCACGAGTCTAGGCCTTCCTGTTCTGGACACTTTTCTATTACTTATGTTGGAGCCTGTGGGTGGGCCGTCTCCTCACTTTCCACCTTGGCTGTATCCTTGGGCTTTGCCCCGCCACAGGTCATTTCGGTGGATGTTGAGGGAGCCGGTAGGACCTTCTCCTGCTTCCTCTCCGGCTCCTACATCACCTCCATTGGGATGCTCTTCTGGGCAACCAGTTGAGCCTGTTCAGCAGCTTTAATCATTAGTCTGAAGGTGACTGTTTTCATGCCAACCTTCATTCCTCTGGTCTTCAAGCTTTCCAGGCTATATTCCAGTATCTTCATGATAATGAAGACACCCTTCTCCATTTCCTTTGAGTAGTGCAGTCTCTACGCCTTAATGCCTCCGACTGCTCTATTTTGGATTCGGATCCTTTTTACCAGGACGTCTTCGGCAGGCACCTTTCCTGGGAAGTAGCAAGTCCTGATTAGCTCCCTGATATCTCCTGTCCATAGGGTTAGACCCTCTTCCAGGACGATATCAGGAATGATTTTTTCCAGCCTTCTTTGGTTGCTGCATCCAGGCAGGAGACGATGCAGCCACCCTTGTTGTAGCTTGCACCATCAAACAATGGGTCTCAATCGATGTCCAGTTCGTCCACTCTGCCCGTTGTCTCATCCTGCAGTTGTTCATAGTGGTATCTGGACAGCTGTATGTGCGGATATACCCTGGGTATCACTACCACCAGTTGTCCTTTTGCCGCAAGAGCGTAGTTTGTCGCTGACCCTGAAGTCTCCCTGGGTTTCTTTGCCACTGGTGCAGAGGTACCAGGTGACGTCCTGGGTCTTTGCTAATCTTTTGTAGGCTAGGGTTTAGCCTCTGAGGCCCCGAAGTTTTTCGGCTGCGCTCTGGCGCCATGTGTTTGTGAAAGTCCGGCGGGTCTCTCCTTCTGCCCAGCGACGGGGCCAGAGCTGGGCCTTGCATCCTTAGACGCAGGCTTCAGGGGATCTGTGAACTTGTTCGAAGAGAGGCTTCAGTAGGGGTTCTAATGAAGCCTCGTCTATGGTGTCGGGTTCAAAAATGATAACGTTATAACATACAATCATATGACTTGAGCTACACAGTCAAGACACAGACTTATACTACCTGGTTCAGTCACTCGCTCCTTATACGAGGTGTAGCTATTAAATAACGAGACTGACGCTGTGAAACATTTTATTTTTATTTCATACATTTTTACTTATTATCACCTTCAATATACACCCCTCCTCTATCCCTACAACGCTCCATGCGAATCTTCCATTGTTCGAAACAGTGCTGGAAGTCTTTTTCTGTCAGCTCCTTCAGGACGCGTGCCGCTTTCTCTTTCACAGCTTCAACAGACTCAAATCTTGTTCCTTTTAATGCAGATTTCACCTTAGGAAACAGATAGAAGTCGCACGGTGCAAGATCCAGCGAATAAGGCGGATGGTCTAACACTGGGATGCTGAATTTGGCTAGAAACCTCGTAACAGACAATGCGGAATGAGCCGGCGCATTGTCTTGGTGGAGAACCCATGACTTGTCCTTCCACAATTCAGGTCGTTTTTTCCTTATTCTTTCGCGGAGTTCAGCAAGAACGTGAAGGTAGTAATGTTAATTAATCGTTTGACCTTCAGGAACCCAGTGAAGGTACACAATCGATAATGTCATCCGTTTTCGACGTGGAAGGACGACCCGGGCGTGAATCATCTTGAACGTCTTCTCGGCCATCTTGAAAAGGCTTAAACCACTCAAAAACACGTGCACGCGATAAACATTCATTGCCATACACTTCTTTCAATAAATTATAAGTTTCAGTAGCGGTTTTTCCAAGTTTCACATGAAATTTCACAACAATTCGTTGCTCTACTGTTACACTTAACATTTTTCCGGCGAAACAAAAAAACAACTCTAATGCGAACGAAGGCTACGGTTGTACTGATTTGTTTACAGAAGCGAGAGGCACTACATTCGAAAGAGAAGGCTTCTCGATAACAGCTGTTGGTTGCTGGCGTTTGGCGCATGCGCACTTCTTCTGTAGCAGCGTCAATCTCGTTATTTAATAGCCACACCACGTATATAATCGTTTATGGTCAGGTCAGGAATGTTCCAGAACAATGTGGACCAACAAATCGTTTTTAGTCATTAAAGTAAAGGGCAAACCTTTCAGCAGGCAATGTCAACTGTCAAATAGCAAAAAGGCTAAAGTGATCGGTATTTAATTTACCTAAAAAATAAAATAAATTATAAAAGGACTGATTATTTCAATGATCGGTGAGTTCATTCTATATTGGATTCGGTTCTAAGGAATGATAACTGTAAAACGTATCATAATGACACTTCATTGAACAAATATTGTATCACATATTACTTTTTTGTTCCTTATTAAAAAAAAGTTTTTTTTTTGGGCATTTATGTACAGTTTAAGTTCTGGCTTAGTTAGTATAGGACTTTTTATGGATTAGGACTATTTAGTACAGGACTATTTTATTTTTTCTTTTACTTACCTATATATGAAATATACAGCAAGAGAAATCATTGCGTGAAAAATTTCAACTGTGTGTGTGTCCCTGTTTGCCTTCTTGGACTAGGCCACGGAAAGATCTAGACCCAAACAGTTCGTTCCAACCGCTTATTTTGTTCCAACAAACGGTCTGGGAGTTTACGCCATATGTTTTTTTTTTATTTGCTTATCGATTTAACGTTACAGTATGACATAATTACCTTTTGATTTTTATGAGTATATAGCAAAATTGAAAAGGATACAAAAACAAAAAAAAAATGCATTAAAATAAACAATTTTCTTTTGATTTTTACGAATTTACACCAAATGTTAATAAAAATAAGATATTAAATACAAATCAATCTTTTCGGAGGCTGCGCAAAATTGAAAATTTTTGACTCAGAAAATTAAAAAATTCTTGTATATGTATTCGCATACTATTGCATTTTCTCTTCCCATCTATTGATTTCCAAATCCTACCTTATCAAGGAGAAAGAAATGCTTTATTTTTTTTAAAATAAAACAATGCTGCCTAAATACATTGGGTTGCTTTAACACTCAGCATACTTATCAGTACAACTTTCATACATTAATTAAAGCAACAACATTTTAATTTGCATGCATATACAGGTACAGTTTTGTAATCTTACAATTTTTTTACTTTCACTTACCTATATATGAAATATATAGTAAGTGGAAGTATTGCGATCGTGAAAAATTTCGACTTCCGGTTTTCAACGGAAATACACGTTTTGGGACCCCCTGAGTCGAAATAACCAAGTCCCGCGAAATGGTCTGTGTGTGTGTGTGTGTGTGTGTGAACAGACTAGCTCAAAAACTATAAACCGTGGGAACCTGAAATTGGGTATTTAGTGTAGGTATATGCCCGCGATGTGACAGCGAAAATTTCATCAAAATTGCTCAAAGGGAGGGGGTACTTTATTTAATAACTTTTTACGTTTTTTTCGATTTTCTCAAAAACGGCTCTAACGATTTTGATTAAACCGAGTATTTGATCTATTTATATGCCCGAGATACGACTGTAAAAATTTCATCAAAATTGATTAACCGGAGGGGGGACTTTACTTAATAAATTTTGTATCATTTTCACGTGTTTTATTTATTTACTCAAAAACTGCTTTAACGATTTTGATCAAACTGGGTATATGTTGTATGTATATGCCAAAGATGTGATAACCAACATTTCATCACAATTGATCAACCGGAGGGGGGACTTTACTTAATACATTTTCACGTGTTTTTTTTTATTTACTCAAAAACGGTTTTAACGATTTTGATCAAACTTGGTATTTGATGTATTTATATGCCCGAGATATGACTGTAAAAATTTCATCAAAATTGATCTACGGGAGGGGGGACTTTACTTAATAAATTTTGTATCATTTTCACGGGGTTTTTTTATTTACTCAAAAACGGCTTGAACGATTAACAAAAATAAGATATGAATGTAGAAAAATGTGTGTCTCTGGGAAATGATATTTAGCAAAACACATCAATTTCTAATCTAAGTAAGTTGGTAAGTGAAAGTTGTGTGTTGCGCGCACACACCAGATTTTTTTCTCCTTATTTACTATTCATTTTATTGTCCTTTTCCCCTCTTTCCTTTAACCATTTTTTTTATTTTTTTTTTGTTATCCTTTATATCACTCTTGAGCAAATCCATATCCTCCTTCTCTCTCATTTCCCTCCTTATCCCATTATGGCATGAATACAGAGACTGTATCACAATAGCTAATAGATAAATATCCAGACAAATATACAAATATTTAAATAAATAAGTAAATAGATACAAATAGATAAATAGATAAATAAGTAATAAATAAATAAATAAAAAGACAATAATTTGATAGGCAAAACATCCACACATAATTAGGGGCCATATAGGTGATAGTGGATAATTCCCAGGGAGTCTAAGATTATATTTTCAGCCAACATCGAAATATCTTTCATCTTGACACCAAGGTCTTCTAAAAAACTCCTTGTTCTTTTTGGGAAGTTCCGCGAGATCTGAACCAGAGGCTTCTCACGGAGAACTCTCTCTCTTCAAAGGTCGTGCAGAACTTTTTTTTAAGGAAAGGGATGCACTTTTCGTAGATCTCTCTCTTTTCCCTTTCCACCTCACCCGCCTGGTCAAGGTCATTGCTTTCAAATCTGACTGTTGGATCCACCACCAGTGCCCGGTCTTAGGGAATGCGACAATGTCTGCATACCTCGTGGATCCATCTGTATCAATGCAATAGACCTCGTCAAAGCAGGCAAAGTTCCTCTCTTTTAGGAGTCTTATAAGTTCATGCTTAACCCTATTGTGCCGGCGAGTTATGAGGAGGGAGTTATTGGGGCATTTTCACAGCACGTGGGCTGGTGTTTCAGACTCTGCCGCATTTACGACAGATGGACCCAACTTCTCTCGGTTGTCCGCTGGCTCCTGGGACTCCACACAGAGGGGCATAATTAATGTTGAGTTTTAAGGAGGTTGACCATTCTGACCCCGAAAGAACCTGCTTGTCATAGATGTATCTGTTCGCTTTCGGGGTCTCTTTAAAATGTCGAACTCCAATTACCTGCCATTTACAATTGGCCTTTTCTTCAAAAGCATTTTCCCGCAGCGACTGACGTAGAGCTCTCACACTTCGGTAGCCCTGATCAACACCCAGTCCTCGGCGCATTCCGCCAGCTCTTCTTGGTATTTAAAAATAGATTAGAACAGGGCGTCTGGGACATTGGCGCTGGGCAATGGACCAATGCTGCAAAGTAGCCTCCCATTGACAACGGATCAATCCCAGTCCTCTATACCTCCTTAGTGCGTAGAACATCGCTGTCGAGGTGTTGGCTCGTGTGTGAGCTCCTACACTCATCTTAATTTTATTAGTGGTCAGGAGAGCTGCTATTATATTTTTGAGGTCTGGTGACACCCCTCTTGCAATCTTAACTTACTTTTCATTAGGAAGATTTTCATTTTTGCGCTACCTCCGAAAAGATTGATTTGTATTTAATATTTTATTTGTATTAACAGTTGGTGCCTACTCCTGCAAATCAGAAGAAAATTAATATTATTTCTGTTTTTTATACCATTGTCAATTTTGCTATGTATATGTACTCATAAAAATCTTCTCTTCTTCTTCTTCTTCTTCTTCTAACTCCTGTGTGCCGCTAAGCGTGGAGTTGCCGTCTCGGTCCAGCGAGCCCATTGGTCTCTGTCCCTTGCCATTCTTCTCATCTCCGGGATGGTTAGTCCTCTTGCTGCTCCCAATTTCCCAATGTAGTCGGAGTACAAACATCTGGGTCTGCCACGAGGACGTCTTCCTTCCGGTCTGGCTTCAAAAAACCACCTGGCCTTTCGGGTATCGTTCATTATACAGACATGCCCGAACCACTTCAATTGTCGCTCATCCAGGATGTTCCGCACTGATCTTACTCCCAATTCCTCGCGGACCCTGTCATTTCTAGTCCCTCCTGGTTTTGCCAACTATTCTTCGGAGGAATCTCATTTCAGCTGTTACCAACTTGCTTGCATGTTTGTCGAGGGTAGTCCAGCTTTCAGATCCGTACAAAAGCACAGGTAGGAAAACAGATTTAAATATCCTAATTTTAGCCTCTCTGCTAACTTCATGTTTCCCAATGACAGTTTTGGATATATGGTAGTATAGTCCATTGGGCTTCATCACCCGATTTAGTACCTCCTGGTCTATTTTTCCATCTTTGCTCATGACTGTCCCTAGATACGTGTAGGCGTTTGTTGTTTCTAAGAGTTCGCCATTACAGAATATCCTAGGCTCCAGATCTTCTCTACCCACACACATAGTTTTGCTTTTTGCCGGATTTATGCTCAACCCTCTTAGCCAGAGTTCCTCATGCCATTCATTTAATGATGTTTGCAGAGCTTCCTGGGAATCCGCAATCAGTACTATGTCGTCTGCATAGATCATTGCCTGAGCAAGCACTGGTGTTAGATTCCAGTACCCCACCACAGCTCTCGGAGTTCTTCTTTTGCAGACCTTCCATACCTCATCCATAAGAAGGACAAAGAGCAGAGGACTAAGGCTGTCCCCCTGCTTTACTCCTTTATAAAAGTGAAAAGGTTGGGATGTTTGACCGTTAAGCCTCACTATGCCCTTTGGGTCCTGATAGACTGATTTGATGGCGCTCACTAGATTTGTTGGCACTCTTCTTCTAATTAACGCGTCCCAAATCTCCTGCCTCTGAACCGATTCGAAGGCTACCCTTAGGTCCAGAAATGCCAGGTACACTGCCTTGCCACGATCCCATGCTTTTTCTACGATCATTCTGAGGGAGAATATGTGGTCCTGGGTCTGTCTACCAGGTCTGAAGGCGGCTTGCTCCTCTTCCAGATCTTGTTCTACCAAATTCCTCAGTCTTTGTTCTAGTATTCTTGTATATACCTTATATACTACTGAGGATAGACAAATCGGCCTATAGTTTCCGCATTCACTTTGGCTGCCCTTCTTGTGTATAGGGACTATGATATTATTCTCCCATTCTTGTGGTAAACGCTTAGAGACCCAAACTCTTCGAAAAAGCATTTGGAGGTATTTCATCATTTCGCTCCCACCATATTTAATGAATTCTGGGGCTAACCATCTGGTCCTGGAGCTTTTCCTAGCTGGATTTTACAAACAGTTAATGCCACCTCATCTTCTTCAATTGCATCGTCCATGTCGTCTGGGTAGGCATCATCCGTTCTCCCTCTTCTTCGGCAGTCCCGGAAATTGCTGTTTTGACGTTCTTCCATGCAGAATTTTCCCTGAAAGAACTGCCACCAGACTTCAAGTATTTCCTTTTCCTCCGTCACCAGCCTCCCTTGTGTATCCTTAATGCTCCTCACAGGCTTTGACTTTTTTCCTCTCAAGGCCTTGGTGATGTGCCAGAACTTCCTTTCATTTTCCCTATAGTTTTGCTCTAGTTCTCGGCCAAACTCCTCCCAGGTCTTCATTTTCGCAGATTTGACTACTCTTTTGACCTGATTCCTGTTCCTAACATATTCTTCCCAGTGAATGCGTAGTTTTGTCCTGTTGTATGTTTTCCAGGCCTCCTTCTTGAGCTTCACTACCCTTTTAACCTCGTCATTCCACCATTTTGTCTTCTTGGTCGAAGGCCTTATTTTCTAGGTGTTACATACTTCGGTCGCAGTGTCGAGTTTGTACTTCTTTATTTCACTCCAAAGAATGTCCAGCTCACTGTCTGCGTTTACTTCCTGGAGGCGTCTCTCGAGCAATGTCTGGTATTCCTCCTGTTTCGCTTCTATTCTCAACTTTCCCACATCTATCCGGCTGTACGCTTTGCTGAACCTCTTTCTTGTTCTGACTACTCTTGTATCTGCAACAAGAAGTTTGTGGTCTGTACTTAGTTCTGCGCCCCTTACTACTTTAATATCAGTGACGAATGTTCGGAGGTCTCGGTCTATTATGAAGTAGTCTATAATACTTTCTCTCAAGCCATGCTCTCCTCTACTCTCAAATGTAATCTTATGGACCCTTTTGTGTTTAAACCACGAGTTGCCTATGAGCATGTTATTCTCTACATACACAGATCAACATACACAGAATTCTATAATTCTTTGTCCATTACTATTATGTGTATTTTCACCTCCCCAGGGGCCCATTACGCCATTTGCATTAATGTTGTTACTTCCCTTTCTAGCATTAAGGTCTCCACAGATAATTACCAATCTGTTTTTGTTTCTGGCATTGTCAACTGTCCTTTGGAGGTCCTCATAGAATTGGTCCTTGTCAATTACTCCAGCGTCTTCAACTGGGGCATACACTTGTATAGCAGTAACCTTGCCAGCTGACAACTCTATATCCATTGCGATTATTCTTGATGAAATTGGTTCCCAGGATTCAACTCTACTATACATTTCCTCACTCATCACGAAGGCAACTCCTTCCTTCCCTCTTTCTCTCATGGTAACACCGGAGTACAATAAATTGTATCCTTCAGGCAATGTTCGGTGTCCACTTCCTCTCTTCTTTACCTCACTCAATCCCATTAAGTCAACCTTATAGGATTTCATTTCCTCAACCAACTCCTTTTCTTTTCCTGTGAGTGATCTTATGTTCCAAGTGGCTAAACGTAAGTCCTTATCCCTGCCGCGTCTGTAACCATTAGGCTGTCCAAATCCGAGGTTGCTTTGATTGCTTTGAATCGGTTATACTCCATTAAGAGTGATTAGCCCAGTGATGGAGGCCCTTACCCAGGGACAACGGGTTCCTGGCTTTATTCAGGAGCCAGGGACCTTAAACAGGTTGCCTTCGCTACGGCTGAGGAGCCCCATCTACCCCTCGCAGTTCATCAGCCTTTCTGCTGGTCTCCAGCTCTGCCTGATGATGCCTAGTCATGGACCCAGCCGACACCTACTGTCTTCGGCTCCATGCCAGTACTGGTGCTGCTGCTGCCTCACACCAGGGATATTTATCGACTTCCCAGTCTAGATCCCCCGTGTTCTGTCGATAGCAGGGCCACCTCTAGCAGGATGCGGTTCTTCATCGTGCACGGACGGTCTTGGGTGTAGCTTCCTTTAGACCTTCCCATATGGCTCATAGGTCTGTCCGCTAATCCCCTGATGCTAAAGGGGGACCAATCCACAGGTCAACCCTGTAGAAGGTACTACCCCCCTCAGCCCCTTGACCCCCATAAAAATCAAAAGGTAATTATTTCATACTTTTTGGTGCATTTATTTTTACTGATTTTACTAGTTTTCAAAGCCGATTAAATTTTTGTTCATAAAAAGTATATGAATTTACATTTATTTAAAATAAATTTATAGCACTAATGTGGGTTTAAAATAATTGTTATTTACGAAAAATTATAATTCACAATTTCAGACAAACAATAAAAGCTAAATTATCAAAAAAGATGTCAGGGGCTAGGCATATTTCCTGATTTTGTTTTCAATGCCCTCCTCCTTAGAGACATTCCTCCTAGATGTCTCCTTTTCCACACAGGCCTGCTCTCTAGTGATGGAAGGTCTCTCAATGAAGCCTTTGTGCCAGTTCTTCTTCACCATGGTTCCCTGCATATGGCGCTAAGCGATTATGATGGACGATCATATCCTTTCTTTAGTCCTTAGTATTTGGGAAACTTGAAGACCCAGTGAATCGCATCGTTGATCTGATTCTTTAATTCATAGGCACCTCCCAGTTCTTCTGTAACTTTGGGCAGAATCCTCGCTTTCTCTGTGGATAGTAGAGCTGAACGAAATTTGGCGACTTTGCTTTCAGGTTTCCTGATATTTAACAGGCCCTTCAAGTTTCCATGATCTGTCCACAGGAGGATCCTTGTACCCTAGAAGTATTTGTGGAAATGCTCCACGGATTTAGAGTGGCAAAGGATTCTCCGCCTGTTTAGGCAATAATTACACTCAGGTTTTGACAGCTTCTTGCTGAAATAACCGAGAAACCGTTCCTGGCCCTCCTGCAATTGTGATAAAACCCCGCCAATGCCTTCTTCACTGGCCTCTGTATCGAGGATGATTTTGCCTCCTGGAAGTGGGTAGCCAATAGTAGCCCAATATTACTTGGGGCACAGTGCCGACAGCATATATGTGGATGGCACTGTCAATTGCAGGAGATATATGGCGCTGGTAGACACTGGAGCTACGGAGACAATCGTCTCCTAGACTGTGACTGGCCAAAAAGAGCTGTTGCCCTCCATATGGCGTCTGAGGATTGCAACTGAAGAAGCAGCCAGAGTGTTTGGGGAAACAGAGGTAAAGATACAGTTAGGGTCGAACTGTGTCTCGTTTTTTATGGCCTATATTGAAGAAGATTTAATCCTCGGCATGGACCTTTTAAACACATACGGTTTTCAGCTGAACCTAAAACGAAGAGTTGTCAAAATCAGTGGAAAGGAGCTGTTCTTCTGTAGTCGGGAACCATTCTGGTTGTGAGTCACCGTAGGCAAGAAAGGAACTTCCTGCGAGACTTAACCACTCAACTACCCTTAGGAAAGGCAATAAGGTTGAGACTTTAGAGCCGATTACCTCGATGGTTTGGTGGTAACTGTGATGAACGAGCAGACATCCGAGTAGCAGGGCAGGATTCTTGAAGCTGTTAATCTGTCACTGCCTCAAGAAGAAAATTGATGTCGCAATATGAAGAATCGATATTGCCCAATCAATATCTATAAGAGATATCTCGCCAGTGCCCGAATGAGGAGACCAAAAGAGAGCAGAGCTTATCCGAATGGATATGAAAAAGGAGTACTTGTTTGGCTCTACAACACACAAAGAAAGCAGGGATTTCATCCAAAGTCGCAGGAAACTGGAACGCACCCCACGTGATAAAGAAGTGGATCAACGATGTGATCTACAGGGTCTTCAAGTATCCCAAAGGAAAGCCAATGATCGACTTTTTTAATCAATTAGCACCATATTCAGGGAACCACGATGAAGTAGAACCAGGAGCAGCATATTCAGGTAGAGACCTTCCGTCACTAGAGAGCAGCCCCATGTAGAAAAGAAGACATCCAGCAGGAATATCTTTAAGGAGGGGGCAGTGTAATGTGAAAAACAAAACAAAAAAAAACATATGCTTGAAAAGAGTTCTAGACTTTTTGTTGGAACAATCTGTTCTAGCAAATGTCCGTAACTGTTCGAGTATCTTCTATGCTTGTAGGGAACATTTTAGATTGTTAAAATTCAGGCAAAATATAAGGAGCGATAGAGAGAGTTAGTCTTGTTCTGAAGCTCGAATTGAAATTGGTTAAATGGAGAGGGCACTTTATTTAATATATTTGGATCAATCTGCATAGTTGATGTATGTATATGCTCGCTATGTGGCAACCAAAATTTCATATCCCCTATTATCACTGATGAAAATAAAAACTTTATTTAACAATAAAAACTTTATTTAACAATAAAAAAATTTATTTTACTTTAGAGAGTAAATATGTGATGCTCAAATTATGTAAAGCATTTTAAGGTGTGAAAAAATATGGTATAAGATAATCTTTAATTAATTATAGTTTAGTTTAGAAACTTTACTTCCAAAATAGATTTCTGAATGCAGTATAAAGTGATTTTAGAGGAACAGTAATCGTTCTCGGTTTCCTGAAAGGCATAAGAAACAATGAAAATACACCTTCTATCGATTCACCTTCATGATATATTTACAAAAAGCTACTCGCTGTCAAAAACAAGCAAGCAGTAAAAAAAACTTAACTTTTGATGAAATTAGGCCCCTTAAAAAAAGAAATAAGCAATAATAAATTGAAAAGTACTGAGAACTCTCAAATTTTGCAGTACAAATACTCTATGGTATAACTTATGGAGATATATGAATAAAAGCATATAAATGTGGAAAAATGTGTGAAGTTGAGGAATGGTGTTTACATATTATCAAAACACGTTGATTTCTAATCCAAGTAAGTTCGTAAGTGAAATCTGTGTATAGTGCGCATCAAACTAGATTTTTTTCTATGTTTACAACATTGACACTTTTTAAAAACTAAAAATACTGTTAACCATTTAAATATATTGAAATATATTAAGTTTAGAGATATTCTTTTGAGGTTTGAGGTAGAGATGAGACTTAACTAATTTTCGACAATGAAGTCCTGCTTAAACACACACAGTGCATTTATAGTCCACTGTGTGACGAGCAAACAGTACTTGTGGGTGCACTACTCTTTTTCTCGTTTTTGAAATAGTTAAGCAGTATTCTACACATGCGATTTTGAAAATTTGTGATTGACACAAATTGGAATATGGGTAATGAGACGTAGCTTTCTTTGGAGAAGGTGATGATCCATGCCACACCAACTCAACTTAATCTGTTGTTGCTGACAACCCCCTGCTGTTCTATTTCTTTTATTATTCTCATTTTCTTAAATCTTTTTTTCTTATGTCTAATGGGCACATACAGCGTAAGTTAAAATAACATCTTCTTAATTTCATCAATTATCAACTTTATATCTATTATTATTGATTATTGGATATATAAATTATTGACTGTTATTATTTATTAATTTTTAGAAAAGAAAGTCACGATTGTTGATAATACAGAAACAAACCTGATATCACTCCGTAAAACCATTTATTTAACCATTCAATCAAGTCTTGATTTTGAGGAATGTGCTCATAAGTTGCTGAAAATGGAAATAAAGCCTGGACAAGAGAAGGAACTTTGTCATATGTTTCTAGATTGCTGTGCTGAACAAAGGACCTATGAAAAGTTCTTTGGTCTGCTTGCTCAAGTAAGTTTAGTCTTATCAGAGTTGGGCATAAATTGTATTTAGATACTAGTCGAAGATTTTTGTTCGAATATAAAAACTATTCGAAGAAAAAAATTAAATGTATCGAATACAAAAAAGTATTCGAATAATTTTGTATTCGATAATGAAACTATTCAAAGACACAAGATAGTTTTTTATTCGATAGAAAAATGTCTTATATATCGAATAGAATAATCATCTGTATCTATAAACTATTCGATACTTGTATTCGAAAATCGAATACATTTCGATGTCTAAACTTCTAACAAATTTCATTCAGTTATTCCGTCAAATTGATGGTATATGTAATATTTCCAAGTCAAATTCAACCACTTCTTCGTGTTCGCCCGGTCTAACTCCTTATCTGAGCATATTAAATCATGACCAGGTGTCCATTAAGAATAATATTTATTTAAGTTCGATTGAAAATTGTGACATTTTCGGATTTCTTTTACATGGGGGTACAAGTCGAGGATGAAAAAATATTCAATTTGTATTTTACCATGTTGGGGGATTACGTTGGGTATGTATGTATAGTATGTTGGGGGGATGCGTTATGAAAAAGTTAGATTTTCTTATTTCATTCGCACAGGGGTCTAAGTTTGTGTAAGTGAGGACGGATTTTCTGAAAATTATATTCATCTTATATTTCAATGATGGTGGCGGGGGGGGGGGGGGGGCGCACTAAGAAAAAGTTAGATTTTCCAATTTCTTTCACACCGGGGTGCATTATTATATTATCGAGAAGGGTGTTTTTGCAAAAAATATTCATTTTGTATTTTAGTGGCGGAGGGGGGGGCACACTATGAAAAAGTTAGATTCCTGGATTTCTTTTACATGGGGGTGCTTTGTTATATTATGGAAAACAGTGTTTTTGAAAGAAATATAAACAGCGGGAAATATAAATATATAAATATAACAGCAATACAGAAATATAAATATAAATGTTGTGTCCATATTATCATGCATAAAAATATAAATTTAATTTATTCATAACAAATTTTTATTATTCTTAAGAGAGTTTTAAGTTGATGTATAGATAAATCCATGATGTTCAAATGATATATGATGTGTGATTTAAAAAAGTTTAAGACGTGAAAAAACATATCTTACTAGATGATTTTTACTTTCACTTACCTATATATGAAATATATAGTAAGTGGAAGTATTGCGATCGTGAAAATTTTCGACTTCCGGTTTTCAACGGAAATACACGTTTTGGGGTCCCCTGAGTCAAAATAACCAAGTCCCGCGAAATGGTCTGTGTGTGTGTGTGTCTGTGTGTCTGTGTGTCTGTGTGTGAACAGACTAGCTCAAAAACTATAAACCGTGCGAACCTGAGATTGGGTATTTAGAGTATGTATAAGCCCGCGATGTGACAGCAAAAATTTCATCAAATTTGCTCAAAGGGAGGGGGTACTTTATTTAATAACTTTTTAAGTTTTTTTCGATTTTCTCAAAAACGGCTCTAACGATTTTGATTAAACTGAGTATTTGATCTATTTATATGCCTGAAATATGACTGTAAAAATTTCATCAAAATTGATCAACCGGAGGGGGGACTTTACTTAATAAATTTTGTATCATTTTCACATGTTTTTTTATTTACTCAAATACGGTTTTAACGATTTTCATCAAACTTGGTATTTGATGTATTTATATGCCAAAGATGTGATAACCAACATTTCATCACAATTGATCAACAGGATGGGGGACTTTACTTAATAAATTTTGTATCATTTTCACGTGTTTTTTTTATTTACTCAAAAACGGTTTTAACGATTTTGATCAAACTTGGTATTTGATGTATTTATATGCCCGAGATATGACTGTAAAAATTTCATCAAAATTGATCTACGGGAGGGGGGACTTTACTTAATAAATTTTGTATCATTTTCACGGGTTTTTTTTTAATTTACTCAAAAACGGCTTTAACGATTAACAAAAATAAGATATGAATGTAGAAAAATGTGTGACTTTAGGAAATGATATTTAGCAAAACACGTCATTTTCTAATCTAAGTAAGTTGGTAAGTGAAAGTTGTGTGTTGCGCGCACGCACCAGATTTTTAATTATAATTTTTTTTTAGTTTGCAAAGTTCAGTTCCATAATAGATTCTGAATGAAATACAAGGTGATTTTAGTGGAGCAGTAATCGTTGTCGGTTTCTGGAAAGCATGAGATACAAAAATTTGAAAATTAAGTTTCAATTTACTTCAAGCCGTAAATACTCCTTCTATCGATCGCCTTTTGCAAAATATTTACTAGAAGTGGTTAAAAAAACCTCAACTGTTGATAAAATTAGGATATATCTTGGGCCCCTCAAACAAAGATATAAATAATAATAAATAGAAATGTACTGATGACTTTCAATTTTTGAGCTAATTTTAATACTCTATACCTTATGGAGAATAACGAACAAAAAGAAGTAAATAAATTTTGAAGAAGCTAATTTCTGTGAAATTGCTAAATGTATCAAAAATGCTAAAAATATCAAAACATGTTGATTTTTCTCTAAGTAGGTTGGTAAGTGAAAGTTGTATGTTGGACGCATTGCAACAGATATTTTTTTATATAGTAATACTATTCCTTCTCCTGCAATGTTCAATGTTTGCTTGGTTGTTAACATTTATATTTTTTTGTCTATCATTAGTTATCTATCAGTATTTTATCTTCTTCTTTCAGCGGTTTTGCCAAGTAAATAATACTTACATTGCACCGTTTGAGCAGATATTTGCTGACACATATTCTACAGTTCATCGTTTAGACACTAATAGATTAAGGAATGTAGCGAAATTATTTGCTCACCTTCTCTTCACAGATGCTATATCTTGGGCAGTGCTTTCTAATATTCGACTCAATGAAGAAGATACTACCAGTTCAAGTAGAATTTTTATCAAAATTTTATTTCAAGAACTATCTGAGTACATGGGTTTGGTTACTCTTAATGCCAGATTAAAGGACCCGTAAGTAATGATTCAAATGATAATATGTTTCAATTATGTTATAAACATGTGTTACAAACTATTAAAGTTTTTACGTTTATTTAATTTTTTTTGTACTCTGTTACTAAAATCTTCATATTATGCAGAAAATTGCCTAAGTTGTAATTTGAATATTAAAAGAAATAAACTTTTCATTTCATAATGGACATTGATTGATTTCAGTACAATATTGATCATTTGATGTTAAATATGTTGATTTTGATATTTAAAATTTGAATTATTTAATGTATTAAGTCAAATTGAAGGAAAAAAATGTAAATAAACAAACTTTGAGTATTTGAAAGCAGAGTTAATACTGTTATCTGATCACACTTAAGATAGAGTTTAGTCACATCACAAACTGAATGCTTCCATCATTTACCTAATAATAATACTTATGATATCATGAAAATAGTCCACTGCCATTATTTGTAGATATTAATTAAAGGGGTTTACTCGTGTCCCGACAAACCTAAATTTCCCCATAAATTATATTTTTATTTGGCGCACTTCACTTTTCTTATTCAAATTATTTTATTTGTAAATATAATATAAATAAATATAACAATGGCTGAATTATAATGATGTCATACTATTATGTTTTATTGTTTCACTTTTGTTTACCACTTTACCTCCACCAGTAGGGAGTATATGATGGTTCTGTGTCACTTTGGTGGCAACCTCCCTGACTGTTATCCTATATGTGTAAGGTTATGTTACTCTTACAAAGCAGTACATCACGAGGTAAGTTTGTTACTCTTTTAAAACAGCTGAACATCGCATGGCATGACCTTGAGCTTGTAACCTGGCGGGAGGGGTATTTACTTAGGGCGGGAGGGGTGTCCTTGGACGGTTCTGGGCCGATTTGGCGGCAACCTCCCTGACTGTTATCCTATATGTGTAAGGTTATGTTACTCTTACAAAGCAGTATGTCACAATGAGGTAAATCAGACCCTTTGTTTACAATTTTAGTCCGATGATGATGTGGCCGGCCTCCCTGTGACGTCATCCTCTGAGTGCTTCAGTACGGGGCGAGAGGGGGTGTCCTTGAGCGGTTCTGGCTCAATTTGGCGGCAACCTCCCAAGGTCCGGTAACCTTTTAAAAGAAAATTACAAAAAAATAAATAAATAGCTTTTTTATATATAAAAAAAAATCTGGTGCGTGCGCGCAACACACAACTTTCACTTACCAACTTACTTAGATGAGAAATTAATGCGTTTTATTAATGCCACTTCTCAAAGTTACACATTTACCACATTCATTTCTTATTTTTGTTTTCATTTGCTCTATAAACCCCTCAGAACATTTTAATAAGCGCTTACCTGATATTAAATAACACTCAATTTTCATTAAACATGACGAATATGAAGAAAATCGTTAAAGCCGTTTTTGAGATAATCTAAAAATTAGAAAAAAAGTTATGAAATAAAGTGTCCGCTTCGGTTGATCAATTTTGATGAAATGTTGGCTATCACATCTTTGGCATATACATACATCAAATACCCAGTTTGATCAAAATCGTGAAAACTGTTTTTGAGAAAATAAAAAAAACACGTGAAAATAATACAAAATTTATTAAGTATAGTCCCCCTCCGGTTGATCAATTTTGATGAAATGTTGGCTATCACATCTTTGGCATATACATACATCAAATACCCAGTTTGATCAAAATCGTGAAAACTGTTTTTGAGAAAATAAAAAAAACACGTGAAAATAATACAAAATTTATTAAGTAAAGTCCCCCTCCGGTTGATCAATTTTGATGAAATGTTGGCTATCACATCTTAGGCATATACATACATCAAATACCCAGTTTGATCAAAATCGTGAAAACTGTTTTTGAGAAAATAAAAAAAACACGTGAAAATAATACAAAATTTATTAAGTAAAGTCCCCCTCCGGTTGATCAATTTTGATGAAATGTTGGCTATCACATCTTAGGCATATACATACATCAAATACCCAGTTTGATCAAAATCGTGAAAGCCGTTTTTAGTAAATAAAAAAAAACACGTGAAAATGATACAAAATTTATTAAGTAAAGTCCCCCCTCCGGTTGATCAATTTTGATGAAATTTTTACAGTCATATCTCGGGCATATAAATAGATCAAGTACTCAGTTTAATCAAAATCGTTAGAGCCGTTTTTGAGTAAATAAAAAAAAAACACGTGAAAATGATACAAAATTTATTAAGTAAAGTCCCCCCTCCGGTTGATCAATTTTGAAGAAATTTTTACAGTCATATCTCGGGCATATAAATAGATCAAATACTCAGTTTAATCAAAATCGTTAGAGCCGTTTTTGAGAAAATCGAAAAGAACTTAAAAAGTTATTACATAAAGTACCCCCTCCCTTTGAGCAAATTTG
The DNA here is from genome assembly GCA_911387785.2 of Aelia acuminata. NCBI lineage: Eukaryota > Metazoa > Arthropoda > Insecta > Hemiptera > Pentatomidae > Aelia > Aelia acuminata. The sequence goes on along the minus strand of OU426978.1, from coordinate 71,598,385 downwards.
ATGAAATTTTTGCTGTCACATCGCGGGCATATTTATCCACTAAATACCCAATCTCAGGTTCGCGCGGTTTATAGTTTTTGAGCTAGTCTGTTCACACACACACACACACACACACACACACTCACACACACACACACACACACACACACACACACACACACACACACACACACACACACACACACACACACACACACACACACAGACCATTTCGCGGGACTTGGTTAATTGGACTCAGGGGACCCCAAAACGTGTATTTCCGTTGAAAACCGGAAGTCGAAATTTTTCACGATCGCAATACTTTCACTTACTATATATTTCATATATAGGTAAGTGAAAGTAATAAAATAATTTCTTCTTTATTTGTCTGTTCTGATTTACCCCAACGTTCGACTTTCGTTCATACTAGGTAGTAGCGGTCCGGAATATAGCCTTCATTTAATAATAAATTCACGCGATGTTATTCCATGCTACTGATTATCTGCAGATGTCCTTCAATCAATTCTAGGAAGAGAAGTAATGGTGAAACGGACACCAACATCTCTGATGTTAAACTTACACCTACAGGATAACAGTCAGGGAAGTTGCCTCCAAATTGAGCCAGAATCGCTCAAGGACACCCTCTCCCGCCCCGTACTGAAGCACTCAGAGGATGACGTCACAGGGAGGCCGGCCACAACATCATCGGACTAAAAATGTAAACAAAGGGTCAATGACCGCCTAATTGTGCCACCAACCGCTCAAGGACACCCCCTCCCACCCTAAGTAAATACCCCTCCCGCCCGGTTACTAGCTCAAGTTCATGCCATGCAATGTTCAGCTGTTTTAAAAGAGTAATAAACTTACCTCGTTGTGATGTACTGCTTTGTAAGAGTAAAATAACTTTACACATATAGGATAACAGACCGGGAGTTATCATAGGGAGCAGTTACAATGGAGTCAGTCCATTGTGGAATCTTCAAGAAGAAGGAGCTAATAGCAAGTGACAAGGCATTGATGCTATCCTTTTCAAGGAAATTTATCTCTTAAGCCAACAGATTCGCTTGTACAAAGCTAGTTCATCGAGAAACTTATAATTATATTAATTTATGTAATCTGATAGTAGTTTGGTTCATCTGTTGTATATATGCCAGAACCCAAACATGGGCCCATTTGCCAGTTAATGCCCCTAAAATCTTCCTCACTCATAACTTATTGACACCAGAGATTTATAAGTATGAGTTGGTGAGACTCCTCTGAGAAGAAAATTTTAACTGCTTTGGGGAGGTTTATTTCTTTAACTGACTCTGATGGATCCACTTTAATTTAATGAAATTATTCATTATTGGTATTTATGAATTGAAAAATGATTAGGTTTTTCTTTATTTCTTTTTATTTTCAGAACTCTTCAATCAGCTATGGAAGGTCTATTTCCTAGGGACAATCCAAAGAACACCCGCTTTGCCATCAACTTCTTCACATCTATTGGTCTTGGTGGTCTCACGTTAGTGTATTGTACTTATGTATAAATTAACCTTATTCTTTATTTTATTAGAAGATTCTTAATTATATTGCTTGCTGACATTGACATTATTATTTAGTGCTTTGCTTAAATCACAGGTATTCCTAGAATGGATAGATATTTATAATCATATATTAACCTTTTACAATTTTATAAAATTTTCAGATAACGTATAATTATAACGTATACATATAAATACATCAACTTTTTATCTGATTGTCTTTAAATAGATTTTTTGTGATATATTCAGAAGGCCTTGTTAATTATAAACATGAGAACCAAGAGAGTCCAATAGATTTGCTTACATTCATCAAACCTCCCAAACTATTACTGGATTACACTTTCTTCGATTTCAAAGACATATGTAGTGCTTTAATTAATATGTTGAAAATGGAATACTTTTTTAACCAATTATGAAAGAGGAAGTTACTTAATTCAATACGTATGTATGTGTCTTTTTTTTTTCTATTTGTTCACTGATTACTTCGAGATGAATGGTCCAATTTGAACAAAACCTTTTGTGTCTTGTTCCCAATAAAGTCCCATTAAAACCTTCTTGGGTTCTTAATTTATTTATTAGGCAAAAAACATGAATGAATTAGGCAAAAGACATGAAAATAATTATTGGTTGGTTGGTTGGTATGGTTTAAAGGTATAAAACCGCAATTCGGTCATCAACGCCTGTAGAAAAAGGCTGTCAATTTTTCAATTTTTAAAATAATTATTTAATTACCGCTCAAAATGTTAACTTATTGAAAAAAACATATGGAATATATAATATAAGGTATGTTCAAACAACTTATTGGGAGTACAAATTAGTTCGGTCCGTTTTCAATAGATGGCTCTGGCTGTTATAAATGTTTAATAGTAAAAGCTGATATCTGTGGTATCAGAGAGGTTATACATCAGTCAATAATATTCAGTTTATATCGCTTTGAATTTCATACAAAAACCTTGTTTTTTACTGTGTTCAATATATCAAATTTTGTGGACCAAAAGGGTGTTGTATACTATGAGTTGCTGCAACCTGGCGATTCAATTACGGGCCATCGGCATAGGCTACAATTGATGCGTTTGAGCCGTGCATTACGAGAAAAACGGCCGCAATACGAGAAAAGACATGACAAAGTTATTCTTTTGCATGACAACGCTCGGCCCCACGTCGGAAAAGTTGTCAAAAAATATTTAGAAACACTCAAGTGGGATATTTTACCACTCCCGCCGTATTCTCCAGACATTGCTCATTCAGACTACTGGTTGTTCAGACGGATGCAGCACGATTTGGCAGGTCACCGATTCACTTCTTTCGAAGAAATTGAAAATTGGCTCTCCACTTGGATCGCCTCAAAAAAAGAAACATTTTTTCGAAATGGAATTTGTAAATTGCCGGAGAGATGGGAAAAAGTAGTAGCCAGCTTTGGCCAATACTTTGAATAATCAGGTAATTAATTTTATTCTGAAATAAATGCATTTCTGACCACAGAAAAACGGACCGTATTAATTTGTACTCCCAATATTAAAACACGTTGATAACTGCAATGTTCTTTCCCAATTTTTATTATTATAAATTTGATTGGTTGATTTTAAAAAATACTCGATGAATAGAATGGGAAAATCAACCAATCAAATTAGGAATCAAAAGAGTGAGAGGAAAACATGAGCAGTCTGTTATTTATCGAAGTGTTATAAGTGCTTGTTAGAACAAACCTATAATTAACCTTAAATAATTTTTCTATAATAAATTTAAATAAAGATATATAATATCAGCAGAATATAAGATCACTGTCATTTTCTGAAAAAACGAAAAACATTGTTACGGTTACGGCAAAGTTATTGTAGTTTTGGTCCTGTTCCTGAAAGATTTTGCCAAGAAAGGAAACTCAAGGACATTTTTTAAGTTACTTAAAAGATTATTTTGTATTTAAGGATATTAAAGCCTTTATAAAAAACCGATAACAGTGTAACATCCTAAATGTAGGTCTAATCGACGGATGGACACCATAATCATAAAACGACAAAATTCAAGGAGTTCCAAGAAAAGCTGAGTATCGATAACCCTTTTTACAGCAGAATTTAAGACTTCTTCAAGTTCCCGAAAGATCATTTAAGTTTAAAATCTTAGCCATTATTGATTTAAATTAGATTTTGATTTCCGACTTCCAGTCGCTATGGCTTTTAAAAAGGAATAAAATACTTCCTGGAAAAGCTTATTTTCAGTTGATAATAAGGGCTTTATTAAAGGATTCAGGCACCTTTGTCTTCTTTCAATACACTCGGTCACTATTGGATATTTATACACAATGTAATTATGAAATCTTGTGCTGATTCTTCATTCTGGAGTAACACTTTTGTTATATTATCCGGATTACTATTATCAGTTTTTAATTTTGTTTCTGCAACAATGGAGGCGTATAAATGAAAAAGGCTGTAAGTGTCAAATTATTGATTTTGATAAAACAAAAACCTATAATATGAGCTCAAACATGGTTAAAAAAACAAGAGAAAATATTAGGGGCATACCCAATCATGATAGGAATACATTTCTGCTAAATAATTTCAATATTAGTTTGTTCCATCTATGATCTGATAAATCTGAAACACATGAAATCACAAAGCTAATTGACGACACTAGCAGTTCGCTAGGATATCGCTTATCGAAGTTATCTCCTTGGTAGCTCAAACAGAACTGAACTATAGTTGGGGCAAAATGAAGGAATGATCTAGAATAGTCTAGTATAGAGGAGAACAACTGAGAAGCAATAATCTTTTGTTGTCCCACCAGTGAGACGGCAAACATCAAATGCTTTCATCAAAGACTCTATATTTATAGAGATGTTGCAGTGTCATACATTGTTTTGCTAGTGCTAAAATTTGTGGAGGACATCATAATAATATCCACTTGTATATGACCGGATGGTAACAAAACAAGAAAAAAATAAGATCTGGATAAATAAGATCGATAAACGTTTGAAAATCATTTCAGAAGAATTGCTTTCTCAGCTAAAAGTGAATATGTTTCTTGAACCTTAGCAATAACTTTGAGAAATTCCTTAATGTGATACTAAAATATTCGCACTTCCAACTTAGCAGTTTGTATTTGCTGGGTAGAAACAGGTTTTGTTTATTCTTTTAAAGACATGAGCAAATACACTACTTGAAATTAACTATGACCGTTTGCGTTATTGTAGGGTGAACATATGTAAATTATTGTTGTTCAAATGAAGCTGTAACGATACATACCGAAGTTATGATGCCCTCATTAATCTTAATCTTCCTCATTTGGAGTGAGTATGAGTAAGCAAGGTAACATTTTTTTTTAAGTGGGTTTTCCAAAATGTTTTCTCAGGATGGGCCGAATCAAATCTTACAGCGGGCCGTATGTTTCCCACATATGCCTTAAAGGAAGACTATAAAAAGCATTTACAGCTGAAAGATAGAGCTTGTGCTGAAAAAATAAAAGATAATGAAGAGGCACAAAATTTTAAGAGTGCATCGGTATGTGCTAATTTGGATTTGCAACAAGTTCTAGTACCACCAGACCCAGCCTAACAATGCACTATTTTATAAAAGCTGACTTGCAACATACAATTTCACAATCTGCATGCTTAACTCCCAGCAAGGTTTCTGCTACATGTGGGACCAGACCCAAGGTAGTAGAAGTCGTGAAATCTTAAGTTGCATTCATTTATTTTTAAAAGATCTTCCGAAGAATGTAAACAACGTTTTGTTTTATTGTGACAGATGGTGTGAGCAAATCTTTACCAGTTTATGCAACAATGTTTATGATTCCAGTGCAGGAGTTGGAAAATATATTCGTCATTACTATGAAATTTCTGGTCTATGGTCAGATGGAGTGTGACTCCATTCATTTAGCTATAGCCACGGAGTTGTAAAGAGTAGGCAAAGCGTCGTGGCCAGAAGACAGGAAGCAGATCGCACAAAGTGCAAGTAGAGAAGGGGACAAACCTTATCAATTGTCCAGATACAAGATATCAAAGACTACAAACTTTTTATGAAGGAAGAGTCTCAGAGGAAGTGTTTTGGCAAAAAATGAGCTAGATGTGGCTAGAAAAATCAGAGCCTTACAAGATGGAATTCAGGGAAATTTTGATGAGCCCTTCAGTACTCTAGATTTCTACAAAAGAAGCCGTCGACACAAATTGTTGCAGCTGAAGCAGTGGTGTGAGCCCCATTACATCCTTAAAATGCAGGGATCTGGTTCCTTTGTTCTCTTTGAAGCCCCTAGCATTGGGAGATGGATACAGACAATTTTATCTGGATCTGCCTCATGATGGAAATTTTGACGAGCCTGAACGTGACAGAGATGGTTCTCAGCATGAAAATGTTATGTTATTTTGTATCATTATTTTACTTTTGTTTAATTTTGTAAACTTGATAAAAAAATCATTTATTGTTTGATCTTATTACTTTGTTTCCTGTAAAATAAACAAATAAACAAAATAAATAAAAAGTGATAAATAAACCTATTTATTTACTCTCCTGTCTGGTTATATGTAATTAAATCATTTAGTTTGACGTCTTACATTGTGCCATGAAGGCATCCTAAAGTGGATGTATGGATATAAAAAATCATTTATTAGCAAAATGTCATATTTGATCATTTGGTTTATAAATACTTTCAACTTAATATCAAAAATATCCTAATACTAGGTAGTTGGAATTTTTTTAGTATACATGTATATTTCACGGACTGTTTTTTCACATTTCTTACAAAATTTAGTTTGAAGTGATACATAAGTACTTCTAATTAAATACAATTCAGGAATGGTAGTAAAATAGCATTTAATGGTATTCACAATCTCCCACAATATTGGAGCAGGCATTTGAAAATCGAGTCTCTGGACATATGCGCCACAAGCCCCAACCATCTGATTTGACTTCCCCTGATGATTGAGGCAAAATCCGGTTAATCATATAACTGGTTAAGCACCTAGTTAAGCAAATTTTCCATTCTCCATGTTCACATACTGGGCCATATATCCTACTGAGAAACCTTTTCTGCCACGCAAGCAGTTTCCTCTCTGAAGCCTTAGACACTACCCATCTCTCGGAACCATAGGTAACCAAAAGTCTTATAACCTCATAAAATGTGATCATGGTCCTATGAGACAGTGATTTATAATTCAGTATTTTTCTCAGGGAAAAGCAGCATCAATTTCCGGCTGAAAAACTAGCTTTTATTCCTTCTGATATTTCATTATTTTCAGTAATCAACGAACCAAGGTATCTAAAGGTTTCGACTGCTTTCAGAGTGTGCCCACCTATTATGATATTTTCGCATGTTCCAGCCGAATTCCTTGGTGTCAGCATGTATATTGTCTTCTCCTTATTGATTTGTAACCCCAGTTGTTTTGCAGCTGATTCGAATTCTTTTAGAGTATAACACATATGCCAGATGTTGCATCATCCTATTGTAAATGATTCCCCTTGATATGTGCGACTCGCTTTTATTGCATATCCTAATGCTAAGTTAAACAGAGTAGAAGATTATGGATCTCCGTGCCAAAGCCTGTCTCTCACCTCAAAATTCTGTGATAAAATACCATTTATCTGCATGTAGATCTACTATTATTTATTGTCATCCTTGTTAAACTGATCACCTTTTTTGGGACTCCTAATTTTTTCATTATTTTCAGTAATTCGCTCCTGTTTACACTATAAAGGCCTGTTTAAAATCTATAAAAAGGTGGTGTAAATTAACTCGGCCTTCTTATGTTTTTCCAACCTTTGATGCATCAGGAAGATATGATCAATTTTGGATATCTCTTGTCTATATTGGAATTTACTTACAATCTTCTCGCACGGAAACTGAACTTCTTTATTTAGTAGAACTGCAAAGACTTGACTACTAAATGAAGTACCTAGCAAAGATATGCCGCTATAGTTGTCGCAGTTTGTCTTATCTCCTCTTAAAAAAAGGACATATGACATATAATGGGCAATAGTCCATTCGTTTGGCATTTGTTCTGAAATCCATATTTCAAATATTAGGTTGTATATTTCTTCTAGTAAAGTGAAGTCTGGAGGTTTGACATCATTGTCATTGGTGCATCCATCAGGTGGCAGGTTATCCCTGAATTTTATGGTGTTGATGGATGGATATTTATTAGGTTACTGAAATAGTCTCTCCAAGTTTCCATAATTTTCGATGGGTCACTGATTAAATAACTGACTTTATTTTTGTCCATTCTAATAACAAGTTTGTTCAAAATTGCCGTTTTTGAGTAAATGAAGAAAAAAAAACATTAGACCAAATTTATTAAATTAAGTGCCCCCTCCAATTGATCAATTAGGCTTCACTCGCAGGTATATATAAATACAAGTACCCAGTTTGATCAAAATCATTAGAGCCGTTTTTGAGAAAAAATAAATAAAAATTATGCAAAATTTATTAAATAAACTACCCCCTCCGTTTGACTAATTTTGATGAACTTTTCCGTCACCTCGGGGGCGTATATGTGGTTAGTTCAATAAAAACTTCAATTTAAACCAAAAGAATACAAAAGTTAATTAACAAAAAGTATATAAACAAAATGAAAAAAACTGAATTAGATTTTAACAAAATGAAATTAATCAACCTTCTTAATCAAGAAAAAACCTTTTTACAACACCTTTAAATATTCACCGTGTTTTACAATGTGTCTCACACAACTGCTACACTGTAACCTTCTTTAATTAAATACATTATCGATCACCTGTGTAATTTGTTATACAATTGGCTAATTTGTATTTATTATATTTATATCTAATATATCACTCATACATACATTAAAAACCCACTTTGATCAAAATCATTAAAGCCATTTTTGAGTAAATAAAAAAAAACAAGTGAAAATGAGACAAAATTTATTGAATAAAGTGCCCCATCCAGTTGATCAATTTTGACGAAATTTTGGCTGTCACATCGTGGGCCTATCCTATAACTCTAGGTTTGCTAGACAGTTATATTGTTGAGCGCCTGGGTATTAAGCCATATTTTTAAATTAATAGTAAAAGTAAAAGAAAGTATCATACCCAGATGTATATAAACTTAAGTAAAACAAGCTCCATGCAATGCTCAGGGAGATAGGGCTGGTTCTTCTTAATAAACCTACAATACTATTTACATGCAATCTATTTATAAACACATGTGCAGTTAAAATTAGTATACAATTATCAAATATAGAAACAATGATGACAAAGAAATGAACTGAATAACCTTAACATATTTACACAACTTAAAACTAAGGAATACAATTATATACAAACTATATACAATCATTTTACGTGCTAGCGAAGCAATAGTGATAGAAATAGTATGCTAGTCCATAATATCAATTTAAAGGTATTAAATCTAGCTACAACATAGAGCAGTACATGCTAACTAATAGAAAATTAACAGATGTTTTTTTTAATCAGTCAATATTATTCCAGCATTGCCAAGGTAACTAGCAGTGTTGGTCGCTATACATACATCAAATACCCAGTTTGATCAAAATTGTTATAGCCGTTTTGTAAAATAAAATAAAACATGTGAAAATGTTACAAAATTTATTAAATAAAGTGCCCCCTCCAATTGATTAATTTTTATCACATTTTGGCTGTCACATCCCAGGCATATATATCCATCAAATACCCAGTTTGATCAAAATTATTCGAGCCGTTTTTGAGAAAATAAAAAAAACAAAACATAAAAACAGGACATTTATAAAATAAAGTACCCCTTCTGTTTGGCCAATTTTGATGCAATTTTTGCTGTCACATTGCGGGCATTTATATACTCCAAATACCCAATATCATATCAGGCTTGTATCAGGCAGTTATTTTATTTTTTGGCTAATATATATATATATATATATATATATATATTAGGGTGTCCCTTATATAGGTGAAAATTTTTTTTTTTTAGATATCGAAATGCATACCTCCTATTTCTTTTTAAACTATCCAGTCTTACTTAAATACAAAATTTCATCTTTCTACGTCAACGTTAACCCGTGCCGACAGAACTCTGAAGATTTTGAAAATCGCTGTTTTTAACCTTTTCCGTAATATATCTAAATCAATTGAAATAATTATTTTTTTATGAAATATTTATGAAAAGAAGATAAAATTAGTTATCAGGCAGGATATTTTCTTTTCTTTATTCTCTTTTTTACAGTCTGGATACAGATTTCTATGCTCTTGAACACAGCGTAGCAAAAATTGCTTTTGGTCTTCCTTTGGAGTGACAAAGCAATGCAAATAATGCATGAGTTTTTCCAGCTCTTTCAGCCGTAACATTAACTGCCCTTTAAAAAAACACTTTCCTTTTTGCCTCTGAATAGCCTGTTAAAGTTAATTTTGTATTTAGGAGGGAAGTTTACTTGCATCCTATTGGCAAGCCCTTGACCAATCAGAAAATTGCGTCTCGCATGTTCATGTAACCTTAATGATGTTATCTCATATATTAAAATGTGTCTCTCATGTGAAGTGTTCAGTAATTAAAATAAAGACTTATTAAACTTCCACTGTGTTAATTAAAACCCCATAATCCAACAGGTTATGGGCCCAGGCATACACAGGACATAATAAAAAGTGTATGAAATAAAGTTCGCGAAGTCGGGAAGTGATCCGGGTGAAGGTGTTTGTCGGACGTATCCGTGCCGTTAAACTTAAAAATATACCATTGTTTAAAAAAAATTTAAAACTGTAAAGATGGAAGATATCAAGACTCTGGAAATAATCGAAAAATTAGAAGGGCCACAGAAGTTTTACTTATGGAAATTTGAGTTAGAGGTATGCCTTAAATCATTAGATTTGTATAATTACATCTCAAACAGAGAATCTGTAAAAGGTGATAAAAACTATGATAAAAACGAAGCTAAAACTCAAAAACTTCTTTAATTGTCATTGAACAAAAGGAATAAAATGCTTATAATGTCCTGTGAGAATGCAGAGGCAATGTTCAAGAAACTTGTAAAACTGTATGAAGGAAACACAGATCAACAAAAGGATTCATTGCTTCAAGAATATTTTAAGTTTAAAATAACAAATGTCTCTTCTGATATTCCCAAAATAGAAAATATTGTTTTCAAACTTAAAAGTTTAAAACATCCTATTAAAGATGAAGAGGTTATTCACAGAATACTTTCCGCTTTGCCCCATTCTTTTAATAATTTTATTACTGCTTGGCAGAGCACCTCTAAGGAGGAACGGACTTTAGAAAATCTCACGTCTAGGCTGTTGTCAGAAAAGAATAATGATATAACCCAGAATGATAAAGGTGATGTAGCGTTTAAAGCCACCCCTAAAGGTTTAAAATGTATTAAGTGTAATAGAGTTGGACACATTGCCAAGCATTGTTCAAATAATAGTAGCAATAAAAACTGCCAGTATTGTAAAAAGTCCAATCATGAGTCAAATCAGTGTTTCTTCCGACCTAAAGGTAACAAAAATCAAAACAAGGTTGCTTTTCTATTATCCTCTACTGAGAATAACAATACATTTGTCATAGACTCAGGCTGCTCTACGCATATGACCTACGATTTTAGCCTGTTAGTTGATGTTAAACCGATACATAATGAAATTAGTGTAGCAAAGGATGGTCAGAAAATGCTAGCTACTTTTATCGGGGACATTCATTTTGAAAATTTTATATTGAAGGATGTCTTGTACATTAAAGATTTGTCCAGAAATTTAATATCGGTCAATAAAATTACTAAATCTGGAGCTAGTGTTGAATTTAAAAATCACATGGTATTTATAAGGAAAGGTGAAACAGTAATAGTAGGAAAAAAGAATTCCGAAGGTTTATATGAGCTACAAGAACCTGGCGTTAAAAATGAATCTCTTCTTAGTAAAACAATAGATGACACTTTGACCTGGCATAGGAAACTTGGGCACCTAAGTTTTACAAATCTAAAAAGGTTATCTTCTCTTTCAGCGGGAAGGTTTATAAACAAGGAAGATAAACAGAAAGTAGACGATTCTTGTGATACATGTCTCCGAGCTAAGTTTATGAGAAAACCTTTCGGAAGACATCGAACTAAAGCGAACCGTCCACTTGAATTAATACACACAGATGTAGTTGGTCCGTTTGAAGTAGAAACGTGGGATGGATATAAGTATTTTGTTACCTGCATGGATGACTATACTCACTTTGCGGCTTCTTTTTTATTAAGAGGAAAATACGAAGCATCAGGTGCACTTATGTCTTATATCGCAGAAATTGAGAACAAATGGCAATCAAAGGTCTCTAAAATCCGATGTGATAGGGGAGGAGAGTACATGGAGAAAAACTTTGTTGCTTTTTGCAAAAAGAAAGGAATAGTTTTAGACTACACGCCACCACATACTCCACAACTAAATTCCCATTCAGAAAGACTCGGAAGAACATTGATGGACAGGACAAGAGCATTATTAATTGACTCCGATATTAACAAAGAACTGTGGGGGGAAGCATTATTGACATCAGTATATCTCATAAACAAAAGCCCGACAGAGACTTTGGATGTTACTCCAGCAGAAATGTGGTATGGGAAACCACCAGACCTGTCTAGACTGCAAATATTTGGATGTCCTGCATTTCTGAAAAACTTGGGTCACTTAAAGAAAATTGATAACAGGGCAACAAAATATATATTTGTTGGATATGCCTAGAACTCTTACAGATTATGGGATGATAAATGGAGGAAAATAATCTACTCGAGGGATGTTCAATTCACCAAGTCTGTCCAGGATAATGATGTAGAAAAGCCTAACCCCAAGACAATATGGTTTGATGATTTTGACTCATCTGATCAGGAAGCTGCAGGATTGGAAGAAGAAGATCAGGAAGCTGTAGGATTGGAAGAAGATGAGCAGGAAGAACAAAATCAGCATGAAGAAGAAAATGTAGAACCAGAAGAAGGAGATGAGGAATCGGAAGAAGGAACTGCAGAACTCGGAAGAGATAAAAGAAGAAAACCCTTACCCAAAAAATTGAACGACTACATCCTCGGTGAAGATAATGACCCTGAATTGGCCCTGCTCACCTACAAGGAAGCTGTAGCTGGAAAAGATTCCGAAAAATGGAAGAGGGCGATGGCTGAGGAGATGCTTTCTTTGGAGAAAAACCAAACTTGGACTCTTGTTGACAGAAAAACTACTAATGGTCAGAAAATTCTAACCAACAGATGGGTTTTTCGTGTTAAAGATAACCAAAACTATAAAGTCCGTTTAGTTGCACGAGGCTGCGAGCAACAGCTTTGCGGTGATGAAACTTACAGTCCTGTTGTGAGCAGTGATGCTTTGCGCCTCATACATGCCTTGATTGCGCAAAGGAACTACCACGTGGCAAAATTTGATATTAAAGCAGCATTTCTGTATGGAAAGTTAGAACATCCGGTTTATATGGAGATACCACAAGGATGGGAGAAACCTAAAAATAAAATTTGTAAAGTAGAAAAGGCCCTATATGGACTTCGAGAAGCACCACTTAGATGGAACAAACACTTTACAGAATTTCTACTAAAAAGCGGACTAGAAGCTCTAAAGAATGAGCCATGCATTTTTAAAAATAAAAACTCAACTTTGTTTTTAGCAATCCACGTGGATGATGGCATTGTTGCCTCGGAGAATGAGGAAGAAATATCAAAGTTATTGTTGCAATTAACGCAAGAATTTGAAATTACTGCAGTAAAAAACCCTACAACATTCCTAGGATTGGAAGTTGTTCATCAATCAGGAACTGTGAAGATTTCCCAAACAGAGTATGCTAAACAAATACTAAAGAAATATGGTATGCATGATGCTAAGCCAGTAGCTACCCCATTCTTAAAAATGCCAAAAACGAATGAAAATTTAGTCAACTTTCCATTTAGGCAGGCGGTAGGAAGCCTTCTTTACATCTCGACGAAAACAAGACCAGATTTAGCCTACGCTGTGGGTATGAGCAGCAGAAGAGTAGAAACCCCACTGATGATGATCTCATAAATCTCAAAAGAACATTAAAATATATTTATTAAAGGTACGATGAATGAAGGCATTCGATACTTCAAAGACTCTACTGATGAAATAATTGCCTATTGTGACTCGGACCACGCCGGTGATCCCGAAACAAGGAAGAGTACAACAGGATACATCATCTTCTATGCTGGAGGCCCAATAAGTTGGAGTTCTAAGAAGCAACCGATCGTCGCCACTTCCTCTACAGAAAGTGAATATATTGCTGCTGCAGAATGCTGTAAGGAAGCTGTTTACCTTAAAAATCTTTATGAAGAGCTGACAGGTATAGCAATAAAAATTACTTTAAATATAGACAATCAGAGTGCGATTTGTTTGATCAAAAAAGGAAGTTTTAATAGAAAAACAAAACATATCGATGTACGTTTCCATTATATTAAAGATTTGGTAGCAAATAATACTGTAAATATACAATATTGGCCTAGTTCAAATTAAATAGCTGATGTGCTTACCAAACCTCTAGACAAGACTAAGTTTTCATATTTTAAAAATCAAATTGTAAAATTGTAAACGTAATGTGTTTTTTTCTTTTCTTTCATTGAAAATTTTATTTTATTTTTTTGTTAACAAAATTAAGAGGGTTGTGTTAAAGTTAATTTTATATTTAGGAGGGAAGTTTACTTGCACCCTATTGGCAAGCCCTTGACCAATCAGAAAATTGCATCTCGCATGTTCATGTAACCTTAATGATGTTATCTCATATATTAAAATGTGTTTCACATGTGAAGTGTTCATTAATTAAAATAAAGACTTATTAAACTTCCACTGTGTTAATTAAAACCCCATAATCCAACATAGGCAGCATCTTTATCCCATGTAGAAGCGGGTCTCTGGAGGAAATTCTTATCAATGCTTAATCAAGAAAATAAATTTGTGCTCTAAACAGACACAAAATCACTTAATGATTTTCCTGCAACAATAAATAAGGTATATTATTAACAATTTATTAAAAACAGTATAAAAATAGTACTATTTATTGTATTAAGCCTCTTTAAAAAGCACAAATCTTGATTTGGTGCCTTCACTGCCAGACTACATCCAAGCCATGGTTTTAAATATAAAACCGCAATGAAGAAACAGACGTCGTTTTCCAGTTGTCTCTAAACTTTTTGAATAGTGGGATATCAGGGCGACTTGTGACTTAGTGGTTTTTGTTTCGAACACACATTTTAAAACCAGTTCGTAAAGGTGATGGTGGCAAGCAAAGGGTAGTAGTTCCCTGTCTAGTTTTTGTTCCAAAAGTATACAAGCTCCTTTCAATCGCCCTGTATTAGACGCAGTTGTGTCACAGCACATTATTTGTACTTTGTCATTGAGGTTCCAGTCATAAAGTGCGTTAGACACAGCTTTAGCTTGATCCTGGCCGGAAAAGCTCTCCAGTTTGGGTACAGCCAGAAGTTGTTCCTTTTCTCCAAATGAAAAATCAGAATTGGCAGGCGTTTTTCTTTAGAACTTCTCACGTCAAGTCCAGGTAATAATTTTCCATCCCAGTGAACGGTCACCATTTCAGGCATATTATTCTGAAAATATGATTTTATACATTCCGCTTTATCTTTATCACAGCTAAGATCTAGTGCTTCTACTACAGCCTGAAATATATAGACAGAATCCCTTATGCTTAATTGGCATCTATCTAAAGTTGCAACTAACTTAGGCGTGATAAAGTCTTTCCTTCCTCTTTTTTAGTAGTTTGAGAACTTACCATTTGAGAGGTGGATGCTAAGGGTTCCTCATGGCTTTCATCAGAGCTGGTAAGTTGATCGTGGTGTCCTTGCGTTTGAATAGAATCTTGCGTAGTAACAGATATTGTCATCTCTGTTAAATTTGGCTTTATCGTCAAACCTCCGATACACATTTGCTCACATATTTTTTTTTTCTTCATTCAATTTCCTTTCTTCTTTTTAAGCTAACTTTTTGTCTACACCCGCTAAACACCCTGGACGCCCTATGTAAAAATATTATTATCTTCTTCGATTTTCATCCGTTCCAAAGCATCAAAGTGTGCTATATCAAATAAATTATCTAAATTGTTCTTAAAGTTCTCCTCATGGCGCTTGTAAATATCTTGTATTTTTTTAGAATTTTTTTGCAACTCCCCCCAAGCATGGTGAAGATCCACAAGATTTTTTATACAGTTAGGTATAGCTCTGTTAGGGATTCTACGAATGCAAATTAATATAGGAAACAGATCATCTGAAGAAATTGAAATTACTTCTGGTCTGCTTCAAGGAGATAGTCTCAGTCCTGCACTCTTCATAATTTTCATTGCCGATATAGTAAAATTCTTCAAAGACAACGGGGCGGTAGGTGTGAGTGCTGATCACAAATACGAAGTAAAGATGCTTCTCCTGGCAGATGATATTGTGCTCCTAAGCCATTCTTGGAAAGAGGTGCAAATGAAGTTGAGGCTACTAGAGAGGTACTGCGACAGCCATCTGCTAACTCTCAATATATCAAAATCAAAAGTTGTGGTATTCCATAAATCACCCAAAACGAAAAAACTGAAACCGTTGTACTGGCACAATGAACCGCTAGAATATACAAAAAGTTACACATCTATCACTAGGTGTCCCATTCATAGCAAATGGGAAATTCCGCAAAGCAGCTGACCATTTCATTCAAAGATCAACCATCGCTTGCGCAAAAGTCAAGGAAATTCTCAGAAAAGGAAGGAGTGATTCCTGGAATACCAAAATAACATTGCTCGATGCTTTGATATCCTCAACACTGTTATATGCTTCAGAAATATGGAGCTTAAGGTACATTGACGCGGTGGAAGTGGTTCAATTAAGATTTTTTAAAACCTTGTACTTCTGGCCTAGATCAACACCTGGCTACATAATAAGGCTGGAAACAGGTACCCTCCCTATCCAAATGAGAATCTTTAAAGGGGTTAACTTATGGGCCAAACTCTGCACGCTGACAGAAGAAAGACTCCCACGACGTTGCTTCGATAGATTAAGAAACCTAGATAAGGAACTGAGCAGTCACAACATGGGCTATAACTGGGTCTCGCAAGTCCGAACTATCGCTTCAGTCATAGGATGCCAAACAGAATTTTCCGACGGTTTTTTAAACTCTTTTAGTAAATTTAAAGAGAGCTTAATCGAGAAAATGAAAAACCATCTCCTATCCACAGATATAGACAGAGTTTTAAATTCAAAAAGACAAAACAAATACCGAAACATCTGCAATTTTCTGTATAATAGCCCTGAACAGTATTTAAAAATTAATGTTCACATTCAAAAAACCAGGTTGGTTATCAAATTAAGAGTTGCAAGTACAGAAGAAATAAGGCTGTGTGCAATGAATAAAACATTTCGTCTGAAGGAAAGTGAAATCTGCACCAACTGCAATCAGATAATCACAGACACCTTTTCCCACTTTCTTCTGCAGTGCCCATCCCTGGAGGATCATCGAACTATATACCTGCTAAGTTACTTATCAAGCAATTCCGAACAAGAAAAAATTGTTGAAATATTGAAAATAGATTGTTTAAAAAACTGTGTGTGTGCGTGTGCTTGTTATGAGTATGTATATATACATCTTCGTTCGTGTTTGAATATGTGTTGGCGTTTATTTATCGTTATGAATGTGTATTTACATAATAAACTTATTTATTGTAGAAACACCTCGGATATTTCTCTATTATCGTAGAATATCTGAACTTATTAAAAAACATATAACTCTTGTATAGTATTGGCATATTAATATTGTGGCATATTATTATTGTGTGATATGTAAATTATTATTAAAAGTATATATATTTATGTATTTATTTTAGGGATATCTTAGTTAATAGTCTATTAACGATATTTATTGATATTATATGTATCTAGTAGTTAAAGATGAAAATTGTAAATTAATTATTTGTAATGGCGTTATCATCTATATTAAGTATTTGTGTGTTTGTTTATATTTACTTATATCAAATGTTTAGATGTACGATTTAATTGCCTTGCAGACTCAAGATGTCCTTTTTGTAATCCATAAAAGAATTTCAATTTGTACAAGAATTTGTATTCTTTAACAAATAAAATATATCTATCTATCTATCTGTTAGGGATTCTAGCTTTTTACCATAATATAATACACAGCTGAATGACGATATTAGCACTTTCACTAACAGTCAATTTAACTTCATGAATGTTAAAAACAAAGTATTCCAAGAACTTGACGATTAGACGGTAACTTTGTGCCTGTTAATTGATAATTTACGTCACCAACTAAGAAAACACATTTTTTATTGCTTCTTAATTCCACTGCCATCTTTTAAATGTAAAACAATACGTGTTAATCGCGAGAATAATTGAGAAATAATGACAAATGCCGTAAAAACGCACCGCTTCTGGCGCGCAACATGTGTGAACATGATTCGATGCAAGTCGGCACGGGTATCCAAATGAGGTAAAAATTTATTTCCTAGTGTTTTAGAGGCAAATGAACAAAACTAACACCTATGCGTTAGAAATTTAAAACTTTAAAAAATAAGGGACACCCTAATATATATATATACAGGGTGACATGCTGCTCGTGCGACAAACTTCACCAGTAGATTCTCCACCATAAAATGAATAAAAAAGTTCATATTGACCATGGTCCGATTCTTAACCATTTCGGAATAATTTCGCTTTTTATCGATTTTGAAAGATATCACGACCTGGCATCGGAAAACCGTGATATCTTTAAATCTGACAATTTCTCCGAAAAGCTGATTGCACCGTTGAAATCTACATTAATTGATCAATAATAAAATGGTCATTTCAAAATTTTTGGGCCAATTTTTAGTCTTTTATTTCAGCCAGAACAACAAAAATAAGTGAAAAATTTTACAAATCGGAAAGTGTTTAACATAATCCAGAGTTTCTAATTTTAGTTTCAGAAGGCAGCAAAGTTGAGGAAAAATACCTCATTTAATAACGCTTCTAACGCACTCTTCAGTTTTTAATTTGGTGTTTCTAAGACCAAGATATGGATGACATAAAGAGAAAAAATTATGGTTCAAGGATTGTTAATGCTTGAGAATTTACATTTTAAATTTGAAAAAACTAATACAACTCACCAATATCTTTAAAATAAATTTATTTTTAATCATTTTATTTATGTTCAAATTGGAAGCCGTACTCTGCAATTCACAAACGTGCCCGTTTTCTCATACTCCCAACTGTCACACCAAAAAAGTGAGAAAAGTTTTTCAGCAGCGGCGAAGATCCTTGCTCTCAAACTGTCTATGTTTGTCACTTCAGTGCGATAGATCAGTTCCTTGAGATATCCACAGACGAAATATTCCATGGGGTTGAGATCAAGAGATCTTGGTGGCCATAGAACTGTCCCATCACGGCCGATCTACGTTTCAAATGTTCTGTCAAATACGCCTGAACTATTCTAGAGGAGTGAGGAGACGCACCATTACTGCCAAAAACTGTGTTTGGGCGAAAGTTATTGGAGATGTACTAGTGCTGTAAAATTATGTTTCTCCTCAATTGTAAAGCAGGCCCTCCAGCAAGGTAGGCCGCGTGTTTTCGATAATATTTAAGTAATTTATTATTGAACAATTAATGTAGATTTCAACGGTGCTATCAGCTTTTCGGAGAAATTTCCAGATTTAAAGATATCACGGTTTTCCGATGCCAGGTCGTGATATCTTTCAAAATCGATAAAAAGCGAAATTATTCCGAAATGGTTGAGAATCGGACCATGGTCAATATGAACTTTTTTATTCATTTTATGGTGGAGAATCTACTGGTGAAGTTTGTCGCACGAGTAGCATGTCACCCTGTATATATATATATATATATATATATACTAGCAGACCCGGCCACGCGTTGCTGTGGCTCAGTAGTTATATCCTAATATTTTTAAACAAATAGAGTAATACCAATATTCATTGATGAAGATGAAAACCTTTCAGCTAATCAAAATCCAACGTGATTGAGAATAGAGCATTACACCATTTAAAAGTATTTGGTAAAGAATATAGGAAAGTTAAAGTTTTTATTTTTTAAATCTCATACTTCAATGTAGTTTGATTAAAAAGGAGCTGGTTGTGTTTACGACTCACAGAGCTGCCAACACTATCGCCCTTTTTTTATGGATCGGTATAAACTAACTCGAAATGGCTATATTTTTCTACTAATTTTCAAAAAAGGATGACTGAAGTAAGTTTTGATAACCTCAGCCATTGATCTATTGATTATTGGCCTAACACTACTTCAACTTGGTATTGTTAGTTTAACAACGGGTTTAATTTTGCTCAGGGTCATGCCAATCTTGGTTAACGCGTCATATATGTCCTTTTGATAGGCGTTTTTCTCAATTTCTTTGAGACCTCGATTTCCCAGCCCTTCGGCTAATAAGTGTTCGGTAGGAGGGTGGTGTGTTGAAGCTTTTAATTTAGCAATATATTTGAGTGATAATAAATCTCTTCTTAAAGAGGTTTTTACATAATACAATTAAGAATTTTTGTTTATTCAAGTACTAATTTGTTTAAAATGTTTTGGGTTAACCTGTTTTTTTTTTTTTTTTAACACAAACCAAAGATTTGATGGTTTCCACACACGTGAGCAGGCGATACCCATTTCCCACGTGAGTTATGCCATTGCCCGAGGGAAAAACACTGATTTTCAAAGTCCAAGTGGACATTGTTTGCCCTTGGGATTTGTTTATGGTCATGGCAAAAGCCAAACGAATAGGATATTGAAGCCTTTTAAATTTTATTGAAAATTCTGTCGGTTCCAAGGGAATAGTTGGCAACAGGGCGATATCTCCTGTAAACCTTCCAGGTAACATTTTTCCTTCAATAACATTTCCTGTGATCCTTTTAATGACCAAACGTGTACCGTTGCACAATTGAGGTGGATTTAAGTTACGAAGAAGAATGATCGGTGAGCCAATATTCAACTGGAGATTGTTTGGGTGTGTATCCAGGGAATTAAAAAATTCAGATGGGAAATTTACGGCTTCGTTTACATCTAGAACATTGTCAATTGATTTTGGAAGTTTATTTCATCGAAATCAACATTTTTTGCTGCCAAAATAGCACGACTACCCAGCCACTTATAGTCCAAATAATTGTTCAAAATATCAGGAAAGACACTTTATATTTCGTAGACAGTTCATTTTTCGTCTCTACAACAGTTCAGAAATTTTCAGGTAATTTGATAAATTTTGAATTTCGATACAGCTAGCTCTATTTCACCGTTTCCAATATAGAGCAATTGTTTAAAAAATATATCTGCCGATGGATTATTTTGCAGTAGTACTCTCATATTTATGGCGGATAAATATGAAACTTGAGGTTACCCAAATAACAATTATTCCTGTTCAGTAGAGGTGTAATAATCATTAAATGTAAAATTTAAAAAATGCTGCGATTTGTAATCCTTTCTTAATCAACAATCATTTAAAGATAAGCAAATATCATTTCCAATAATAGCCTACTTTAAATTAAAGAAAGGATTAAAATCTTCGCTAACATTTCTTAAATTTTACATTTAAAGATAATTACAACTTAGGAAGTAACAGCCTCTATTCGATTGGGATTAAATTTTCTCAACTTTAAATTATTGTTGATAAAGGAGGAATTACAAATCTTCCTGACATTTTTTAAATTTTACATTTTAGATCTCGGGATAAAAATGATAAAAAGGTTTGGTAAAATAAAAAAACACTGTATTTAAATAATAATAAAAAAACGAATAATGAAAATAAAGAAACTTCTGTTAAATAAATTAACTGAAAATATAATATTAAAGTCTTAATTATGCAGTTCTTTAGCAAATCACAAAGTATCCCACAACACCTAATCAAAACACACTCTTTTTGTGAGGGAGTTTATACGACTGGTTACCCGCAGTGTAGCCAATTGACTAATTTTCACTAATTTTTGGCAACACTGACTCCCCAAGTCAGGCTTCTACTAGGTTACACCTATGACAGTAGGTGCTGTTACAACATTTATAGAGTATTATTTCAAATAATAGCCTAATTTAAATTATTAAAATGCATTTACTATACTAAAAGTTGATATCAGGGTGGGCCCAGCAAAGCGTTTCAGCGCTTAGCTAGTAATTTAATTTAAATACAAATAAAAAAGGAAAAGGAAGAAAAAGTACCTACACATTTGAGTATTTATTGTAACCTTTTCTTGATTTATTTATTCTTTAATGAAAATTAACAATAAATACAAATTTGTATTACTATTTGTCTGTGGAAAATAATAATATAGGAAAAATAACTGCACTCACATAACGCAATACAAAATCATAATAATGATAACCTGTATTACAATAGCATGCTTATAAACAAAAACATTATGAAATCGACATATGACGCCATGTTAATAAATCGAAACACGACCTACTGTATTTGCAATAATTCGCTATATAAGAATTATTTTGATCACTAATCAAGTTAAAAACTATCCGGTCCGGTAAGTTGGCCAAAACTATATACATTGAGCCAAATTTCATTAAAATCGGATGAATAGTTTCTGAGAAATAGAGAGACAAACATCGGGACACGAGATTTTTATATATATAAGGATTATTAAAGTATCTTTAGAAGTCATAATTTATGTTTGTTCTACAAATCATTTGAAATTGTGATTATAAGTTTGAAAAATGTTTTTCTATATGCTTAGGGATGAACTGAGGGAACATTTGAAAAATTTACCAAAATCTTTGCCTGTTCCACAACTTATTCAAGAATTATCGTCTGAATCTTCTTCTTCTTCATCATCATCTTCTTCTTCTGAAACTGAGTCATCATCTAGTGACTCATCAGGTTAGTTTTTTTTTCCTGTTAAAATTTCTTGATAACCCTAGTTTTAGATATTCCTACAATACATTTGATGTGTGAGAATGAATGGGAAATTGTCTGAGTGCCCTGTTGAGACATCTCCTCTTGACTTGGGGCTACCACTACCACTACCAATAACACTGTCAAAAGTTAATAAATTCTGCTAAATAACGAGGATGCTGTCATGGAGGGGGGATTCACTAATAATAATTTAGAATGCATTAATGAATCGGTTAAATTAATCACAGCTGAGGCAATTGCAGAGGAACGAAGAAAACAGTCGAGAGATGGCAACAATGCCGAAACCGGGGATGGGCCACGGGCAAGCAGCTGCGGAAGGAATAAAAGGAAAGTTTGCCTAAAATAGAGGTAGCCTAGAGCAAATCTGTTGGCACATAGCCACTCTTCCCTAGCCCTATAGGCTATATTAGGGTAGGAAAGATGTGTGTTTTAGTGGATAGAAATCTCACATATGGATAGGTAGAAGCCTATCTGCGGCTTCTGTATATTCACCCAAATAAAAAAACATAAACACACCATTTTACTTGGTTGTTTGGACTCAAGAGACCCCAAAAGTGTATTTCCGTAAAAAACTTGAATTCACAATTGTTTTCAATTGTAATTCTTTCCATAATTTTATTTTTCCTAGATAGGTAATTGAAAGTGCCACTCAATGAGTTTCAGTTTAACTTTGTGACTCTTCAGCTAGCGTATATTGCATAGTAGTAGTGACGAGTGTACGAGTATATTGCTGTAATAGTGACAAGTGTATATTGCTGTTAGTTTCTTAAGTGTGTTCCTGTCAAGGTTCAGGAGCATTGTGTTTCTCTTGATAGAAAAGCCATCTAGGAACAGTTTGGAATAACAAGTCCTTATTAGTCCAGTACTGTTTTCTTTCAGCTCCATTTTCTCTCCTATTCTCCTTTTGGAAAAGCTAGTGCTATTGCCACAAATCAGCTCTGGTGGTTTGGTTGCGGCCTCTCTCTCGCTCTAGTTTCCAGCCTAGGTATGCCTCAGCATCCTGACACGCATTCAATGCTGTGTGTGTGTGTGTGTGTGTGTGTGTGTGTGTGTGTGTGTGTGTGTGTGTGTGTGTGTGTGTGTGTGTGTGTGTGTGTGTGTGTGTGTGTGTGTGTGTGTGTGTGTGTGTGTGTGTGTGTGTGTGTGTGTGTGTGTGTGTGTGTGTGTGTGTGTGTGTGTGTGTGTGTGTCTCTGTCTGTCTGTCTGTCTGTCTGTCTGTCTGTCTGTCTGTCTGTCTGTCTGTCTGTCTGTCTGTCTGTCTGTCTGTCTGTCTGTCTGTCTGTCTGTCTGTCTGTCTGTCTGTCTGTCTGTCTGTCTGTCTGTCTGTCTGTCTGTCTGATCTTAATTTATTAAAGAATGTGGCTTTATTTTATTCATGTTTTGCATCTCGACTATTTTTCCATCTCTGCAGCGGTGCAATCCCTATAGAGAGATCCAAAAGTGGTTGCTTGTTCATTTTAGAAAAAAAATATACATTTACCATTAATTTTTTGTGGAATCAGTAGCTGAAAACAATTTTAAAACATTTTTAGAGGCAAACTTTCCAAAATGGCAGCCATCTTTATTTCACTGTGCATGCCGATTTTTGAGGTTGTAAGCTCTTACTGAAATCTCATAATCCTCATAATACTCATTTCCTCAAGACTGGTAAGTCACAACTAAAAATTCAAACACCATTATTTTCCTTACAGTCTGCTCTATCTTTTGTGCCTTCTTTATTATTTGAATATTTTGAAGTCCGATACTTGAAAACTGCTATTGAAAACTACTGCTTTAATTTCTCAAAAGGCCGTGTTTGAGAGTAGTTTTTAGGTTTAAGGGAGTGTACATCAAAGCTAAATTTTGGCATGATAATAAACCTAACTAAAAAGCTTATGAGTCATTCCATGTCAATTCAACACAGGCTTGAGCCTCACGATCTCAGATTTTCTTGAAATCTGGTACAGTGTACTACTTGCATCTACTAGAACAATTGTGAGATGTTACTGAGTCTAATCGTTTTTGAATTATTTGTCTCTAAAGCCCTCAAAAATAGGTCCAGAAACAGAAAACATCATGATTAAACATAGCTTTTCCATGTTTTCCAAATTTGACTAGAACTATGAGATTAGTATCGTTCAACAGCGCATTCCATGCCATTTCATATGATATGCAACAATGTATAGGTTGGTACTAAAGAAATTTCCTTAAAACTAAATGTAAATTTTCTCAAGAAGGGCATTTTTAAAAAATTTATATTTTTTTGAAAAATATTTAGTATTCATACAACAAAATATAAAAGTGGGATGGAAATTTCTTCATTACTAAAAAAATCGAAAACTAGTGATAAAATTCCATAAATCTAGCATTTTATGATTAAAAATAGCTTTAGATATTTTCCAAACTTGACTAGGACTATGAGATTGGTGTCTTGACAACGCATTCCGTACCATTTCATATAATATACAGAAATGTATATCATAGAACTAGAACTCCAGCCTAGTGCTTGGATACATACTCTGTGGCGGAAGAGTATCTAAAGTATGCTATATTCCTCCACTGGAAAAGGGATACTATGAAGATCCAAAATTCCATAAAGATCCAGATGGCCTGTCCCTTGGTGGCAACAGTGGCCCGGTTCTGCTGTCCGACCCAACCTTGATTGTATCTTTTGGTTTTCGACGGCCTCATATCGCCTCCTACCAGTCTAATCCCACTTTATCTGTGCGCTCTTTTGTGCGAATACCAATCTTTTGGTGTGGATAATGGGGTGCTCTTGGATACATCCTAAGCGTTTGCCTTAAGTTTCATTCCACCACCTGCTGCTTCTTAATCAAATTTAATATTTCATATATTCATTTTACACATTATTTAATTTACTATAGAACAAAGCTTTTACTAGGATGCACTGTATAAAAGTTATAAACCAGAAACTGAAAAAAGATTCCAAAAACTTCTAATGATCGTATTGAAACCATTTTCAGCTTTCCAACACTTAAGTCCTGCATCCAGGGTCCAATGACTAACTGGCCTGTTATTGTAGTTGTGTTTTCTATTAATCAGTATTTATTTTAACCGCTTTTTATTTTTCAGAGGATGATCAAAGGAAAAAGAGTAAAAAGAAGAGAAAGCCTTATGTTTCAAAGGACAATTCAAATAAAAAAAAGGAAAGAAAAGGAAATTCTAAAGAAAGTTATAGATCAACCAAAGAAACCAAGAACAAAATTAATTCTAAAGAAAATCATGAACAAGATGGAAAGCATCTTACTAGAAAATCAAAAAAATGATATTTTTGTACTTTTTTTTACAAATAATTTGTTTCTATACATCAATTAAAATTTTTAATTATAATAAATAATGTATTTATTTGGTTGTAAAGATTAATGTACATATATATTTATATTTGTGTGTGTGAAAACTCAAAAAATGACACAGATTAGGTGAAAGTAACAAAGAATTAAAAAATTATAATACTCGTCTAGATCTTCGTAATAAGTATAATAAAAAATAAAATCAATTAATTATACAATACTAGATAAACTGTAGTTAATTTTTCAGCTTAATAAAATAAAACTTAAAACTTAAAATTAATTCAAATGTATTCAAGGATCATTTCCAGAAAGCGTGGCCATTGGGGAAAAAAATTATTTCATGATAAATATAGTTTTTATTTTTTAAATTTTATATATTGATCCTATCATATAAAGAGCAAAAGTTATAAGGTAAGCAGCTTGGGCAGAACTTATGATAAAAACTCTATTAAGGTACATCCAAAACAAAAAAAATCTGGTGCGTGCGCGCAACACACAACTTTCACTTACCAACCTACTTAGATAAGAAATTGACGTGTTTTGTTAAATATCATTTCCCAAAGTCACACATTTTTCTACATTCATATCTTATTTTTTTTAATCGTTAAAGCCGTTTTTGAGTAAATAAAAAACCCCGTGAAAATGATACAAAATTTATTAAGTAAAGTCCCCCTTCGGTTGATCAATTTTGATGAAATGTTGGCTATCACATATTTGGCATATACATACATCAAATACCCAGTTTGGTCACAATCGTGAAAGCCGTTTTTGAGTAAATAAAAAAAGCACGTAAAAATGATACAAAATTTATTAAGTAAAGTCCCCCCTCCGGTTGATCAATTTTGATGAAATTTTTACAGACATATCTCGGGCATATACGTACATCAAATACCCAATTTGATCAAAATCGTTAAAGCCGTTTTTGAGTAAATAAAAAAAACACGTGAAAATGATATAAAATGTATTAAGTAAAGTCCCCTTTCCGGTTGTTCAATGTTGATGAAATTTTTACAGTCGTATTTCGGGCATATTATTACATCAAATACTCAGTTTAATCAAAATCGTTAGAGCCGTTTTTGAGAAAATCGAAAAAAACGTAAAAAGTTATTAAATAAAGTACCCCCTCCCTTTGAGCAATTTTGATGAAATTTTTGCTGTCACATCGCGGGCATATACCTACACTAAATACCCAATTTCAGGTTCCCACGGTTTATAGTTTTTGAGCTAGTCTGTTCACACACACACACACACACACACACACACACACACACACAGACACACACACACAGACCATTTCGTGGGACTTGGTCATTTGGACTCAGAGGACCCCAAAACGTGTATTTCCGTTGAAAACCGGAAGTCGAAATTTTTCACGATCGCAATACTTCCACTTACTATATATTACATATATAGGTAAGTGAAAGTAAAAATATTCTTAATGAAATTAAATTCTGTCAGATGACAACTGCTTTATCTGAATCTTACCTATTTCGATTTTAATTGAAGTTAATGTACAAAGGCAAAAATCGTCTGGCAGCAATAAAACTCTTCTAGTGCCTGCGACACGCACGAGCGGTGCGCGAGAAACACAAAAACTCACCCATAAAACATATGATTCATTCTTGTGCTGATCGATTCAAAAAGGCATTAGAATATCGTATTTAGGAACCTTTTTGAATTGATCGGCA
This sequence comes from Aelia acuminata, assembly GCA_911387785.2. Classification (NCBI taxonomy): domain Eukaryota; kingdom Metazoa; phylum Arthropoda; class Insecta; order Hemiptera; family Pentatomidae; genus Aelia; species Aelia acuminata. Next base: position 71,571,101 of record OU426978.1, on the reverse strand, counting down.
CAAGAATGAATTGTATGTTTTATGGGTGAGTTTTCTGATTCTCGTGCCCGTTGGTTATCACTGCCAGGTGTAGATCATTGAAAAGAAGTGATGATGCTTCTCCTGACATATGATATTGTGCTTATCAGCTATTCTTGGGGAGAAATGCAAAGGAAGATGTGATTACTTGAGCAGTTCTTTGACAAGCATCTATCCAGTCTTAATGTATCAGAATCAGAAATGTAGTATTCCATAGATTACCTAAACCCAAAAATACTGGCACAATGAACTGATGGAAAATACAAAAAGCTACAGGTACTTAGGTGTCCTTGTTATGGCAACTGGTAAATTCCACAGTCAGTTGATCACTTCATAAAAAAAATCACCTTCACTGGCAAAAAAGTTAAGGAAATCCTAAAATTGGCTCTGATGGAAGAGGTTTTGTCTGGAGAAAGTCAAATGAAGAGCGCCATAAAAAAAATCTTCACCCGTCCATCAAACTTGGAGGTGGTTATGTCATGGTTTGGGGGGGGGGTATATTGCTGCCTCAGGGGTAGGAAATCTTCATTTTATTAAGGAAACAACGAATAGGCATTCATATTGTTATATTTATATTTATATTTATATTATTTATATTGTTATGTTATATTTATATTGAAAGACAATTTTTAAAGCAAGTGCAACCGAGCTTGGAATAATAAATAATTTTGCTTTTTAAAATGATTACGATCCCAAGCATTCTTCTTATCTTGTAATCTTGCAATAGAATGGTGTTTATATAATTGCCCCAAAACTATAAAAATATCTCCGGAATCACCAGACCTAAACACCTAAACGTCATAGAGAATTCATGGAGTAAATTAGAAACAGAACTATGGAAACATGAGATATGAAATAGAAAAGATCTCAAAAAGGTACTGAAATAGATAATAAAATTTTGCATCCTTTTCACTGTGACCTTAGAAGTGTATATTTATTCATGAAGTTTTAGTTTAATTTTAGGATTTGATCTCAAATAAACTTTTAAGTATTGTCAATTCTAGCCTAATGTTTGTACTTTATATTTGTAAACAAAGATTGTTGAAAATGAATTTTTGCATGGTATAAAATAGTTTTTTTCAAATTAAATTCCTTGCATCATTTTGACTGTGAGCCACTGTAGATCAAGAAGGCCAAAAATGCTTCAGCCTCATCATGAGCGATACATTTTAACAAGTTTCATGAAAACCCTAAAATAAGTGCTCCTACATTAGCTACTAATTTATTGCTGGATTAAACATTGGCGTAACACCGTACTTTACTAAAAAAGAAATGTGGTGCTTGCTCGCAACACACAACTTTCACTTAACTACTTACTTAGATTAGTAATTGATGTGTTTTGTTAATTGCCACATCATGATTTTGTTAAAATCGTTAAAGTCGTTTTTGAATAAATTAAAAAAAACGTGATAATGAAACAACATTTATTAAGTAAAGTGTTCCCTCCGTTCGACCAATTTTGATGAAATTTTTGCTGTCACACTCGGGCATATACATACACTAAATACCCAATTTCAGATTCGCACAGTTTATAGTTTTTGAGCTAGTCTGTTCAGACACACTCGCATCAAATTTTATTTTTCAACAAGAACATGAAGAATGGTTACTGTACCTTTAATAAGGTACAGTACGTTAATTAATACCACCACGTTAATTAATCTCACCACAATCGCTTGATCTTAATTCCATAGAGCAACTCTGGCAAGATCTTAAAATGAGGAGGTATCATGAAATAAAAAAACAAAAACAAAACGGCAACTCTCAGAGGCCCTTAAGGTGGAATGGTTATAAACGGATCCAACTTTTACAAAAAAAAATAGTAAGCACGATAAATAATCGTTTGAGAGAGGTAATACAAATTAAAGGAGGTCCCACAGACCATTAGACAATTTTTTGTCGATTATTTATATTGATAACTAGCTAGGGTGCCCTGCTTCGCTCCGGTAGTTCTGTGATAGTTTTAATAACAGAAAAACTTTAAAATTAAAGGAAATATAAAACAAAATTAGCATCTTCTTGAAACTTCGGGTTTAACTTTGTATTAATAGTAAGATCGAGATCTGCAGAGTCCCCCAAATAAGGAACCCTATATACTTACTACTATATTATGGGGGGTTGAAAATGGTAAATGAAAAATTGGCTGCAAATTCGTCGAGATATGCGTCGTTTTTTTATAATTTCTGTGATCCTGAATTCTATAAGCCCATTCCATGCAGTCAACAATAATTTATAATTTAATAACAATAATCATACGATAACAACAATAATCAGTAAATAATTTATTAGATTATAGTTGAAAAATCTGATTTATCGACTTGTACTCGTATATCCCACGTCGGATTGCTAAAACTCTAAAAATATCGATTTTAAGTTATAAATACATAAATAAATTATTTTTTTCAATAATCACATTATTTACAATGATTATCTACAAAAACCTCCACGATGGACTAATTGTCCGTCTCTTGGAGTCCGTCTAGCTTAAAATATTTAATACAAATTATATTACAAAAGAAATAAACAGAAAAATTAAACAAACGAATATTGTGAAATGTTGAATGAAAAATTATGCAAATACGGCTCAATAAAGTAACAAATAAAAACAATAATAGCTCCTAATTCATAGTATTTACTAATATATACAAGGGAAAGATTACTTAAATACCATACCTTCTTTGGTATTTACCCTGCATTGCGATAAATAAATATTAAATGTTGCCAATCAATAGTTAAATTCTGTAGTAAGCAGCTTTCTGTAACTATAAGCCTTTTTAATGTAGCTATATAATCTAACCCAGTTTTCACCATTCAGGTACCCTATAACTGAACTCTCGTCAAGAACCGATTTTCCTAACCATTTTCTCCTGAATTCACTGAGTATAGGGCATTTTCCTAAGAAATGAATTATGGTTTCATTTTCATTTAGATTGCACAAACTGCATTCTTGGGTTCTGTTCTGGTCCCACGACTTAGCGTTTAAGTTCAGAAGTTCCCCCCCTTGCCTTAAAAATTAACTTCATAAATTGTAATTTGTGGTTATCACTAATATAGCTATTATTGAGATCTGTATCCAGTTTTTTATAAATTAGGTGGAATTTAGAATTATTTCGGGATTGTTTACAATTATTAGTAAATTTTAATATTTCATTGCTTATACAGTTTTCTAACTTTGAGGGCAATTCATCAGTATACTTTTCACTTGCTATTGAAATGGAAAATTTATCGTTCCATGCTTTTGACCAAAATATATTTTTTGAAATTATGATTTTTAATAATAGCAGAGGCAATCTTTGTTGAGGATATTTAAAAACTTTTAACATGTAATTGCAATGCAATCTAAGCGTGAAAAAATATAAAGGTTCTATGCCAGTTTCAAGGTATAATGCGTAGTTGGGGGAAGTCCAAATAATTTTTTTATAAAAAAAGTAACTATTTTTTCCGCCATTTCATACATTTCATATCCCCAAATTTTGCAAGAGTAACAGATTATTGCTCTTGAGACAGAATTAAAAAACTGTATTTTTTTACTGATTGGGACGTCATTCCTCGAAATGAACCCTGACCAAGTTATGTTCAATCCTTGTTTTGCTTTTGCCATTTTTTCCTTTAAATGTTGGTTCAAGGACAATTGTGGGGTTAATCCCATTTAACTTCCATTTTTCACTTTTGGCCCTTTTACCACCCTTTGTAAAGATCATAATTTTTGATTTATCTATGTTCACTGTTAAATTCCAGAGGCTACAGAACTGGGATAGTCGGTTAATCATGGCTTGTAGGGTAAGATGGTCGGCAGCCAAGAAAACAACATCTGCATATTAAAGGCATGGTATTTTTAGATGTTCAAGAGTAACACCCCCACCCACAAAATCTGCTAAATCATTAATAAATAATGAAAATAATAATGGAGACAAAAGGCACCCTTGTCTCAAACCAACAAGTTGCTTTATCGTGTCAGATAACTTGTCCCCACATATAACCCTTGATTGTATACCTTCATAGAGACTTTTTAATACCTCGATAAACTTTGATGAAATCCCCAGGTTGTATATTTTCCAAAATAATGCATATCTATAGGGTGAATCGAATGCAGATTTAAAATCAACAAAAAAAGCATATACTCGACCCCCCTTCTTTGAATTTATTAATTTAATTATTGATACAAGATTGTAAATATTGTCAACTGTACTATAATGTTTCCTAAAGCCGCCCTGGAACTCAACTAATATATTGTTTTTTGAAACTATATTTTCGAGTCTTAACAGTAGAAGACCAGTAAATAGTTTTAAAATTGAATCAGATAAGGATATACCCCTATAATTTTCTACATTCATTTTGTCACCTTTTTTTAACAATGGAAAAATTAACGAGTTTTTCCAGGTACCAGGAACGTGAGCAGTCTTCCATATGTAGTTAAACAATTCAACGGCTCTTTCTAAAAATTTTGGCGGACTGTTTTTGTAAAATTCGTATGGCACTCTATCTGGACCAGGCGCCTTATTATCAGGGCACCTCCTGAAAACATTTGTTAGCTCCTCTAAATCAAATTTCCTATCCATGTACTCATCAATTTAAATGGGCTAACAAAATTTATAGGTTCAGACTGAAGTCTGGGATTTAATAAATCATTGAAGTGTTTGAACCATGCACAGAGTTCAATTTTTTCAACAGCATTTTTAGGACGGTATTTAAAGCAACTTACTAGTTCCCAGAAATTTTTGGAATCTTTACACCCAATAAACTTGTTATTAATATTGTTATAAAATTCGACCTTTCTTTCGTACACAAAGCTTTATAAAATTTGTTAGCCGATAAGTAAAGGATTTTATTATATTGTGTAATATAGTCAGGGAGACCCTAAGAGTATTTTGTAAAATGAAACTGTAAATAGTACTTGTATAGGCTTGATTCTAACAAAGAAGTTTATTTTTTTAATAATTCATAGTTCTTATAAGTGATAATATAGTAATCTTGTTAACTTTGAATATTGATTCAGTTAGGTAAACCTTTTTATTGGAATAATGTTATTATTTCTTTATTTTTTAATCTCATTACTTTTATTTATTTGTTTAAATGTTTAATTAAGATAAGGTAATGTCATTTAATAATATCTAATAGCAAAAGAACAAATATTACATTTTGGCATCCCTTGTGAAGGATTACGATTTAAATAACCGACCTTTGATAAAAGAAGAAATGGAGAAGCTACAACCAGAAGATACGAATAGAGAGATGGAGAACCAAGAAAATTTTGAAGAAGCGACTAGTATCATTGAAGAAGACAATAATGAAAAAGGGGCTACAGCTATCAAAAATTATAATCTAAGACCGAGAAAGGAAGGTACGGGCAGAAAAAGAATGAAGGGAGAAGATGGTGAAGAAGAAACACTGACAGAGACAAACTCTGGAAGAGACGAGTCGTGGATGGAGTTGATGTTCGCTAGAATAACAAAACAGCTAACAGAAGAAATCAAGAAACAATCAGAAAGCCTTAAACACCAAGCTCTTCAAGAAAAGGCCGAAATGAAAGAGTTAATCCAGAACCAAGCTCTTGAAGAAAAGGCCGAAATGAAAGAGTTAATCCAGAAACAATCGGAAGAAATTAGAAAACAATCTGAAGAAATCAAGAAACAATCAGAAGAATTTAAAAACCACTCCAAAAAATTGGAAGAAAAACTTAAAAGTGTAACTGATAATATGGACTTAGTCGTCGAGAAATTAGGAAAAAGATTAGAAGAAGTACAGATTGATATGACTAATAAGATAAGAAAAAATGAAGACCGCCTAAATAATCTGGAACAGGATGTTGGACTAAACTAATATTATTAGAAGAAAAGAATCAGGTGGAAACCACCGATCTGAAGAAACATTTTAACAGGGAAAATGAAGAAAGGAAGGAGGACATAAATCATTTAAAGAATGATATGGAAGTATTAAGGTACCGAGTAAACCTGCTGGAAGAAAACGTATCAAAGAGAGTTGAACAGGTTGAAAGGGGAACTTCGGACAGACCGAAGACCAACATACAGTGAACAAAAAAAGTATTTGAACGCCCAACAATTAGTAAATTTATTTTATGATAAGAGTTTATAAATAATTTGAACAATATATATAAATAAGCAATGAAAAATTATGGTATTTTTTCAATATAAAAATGTGAGTAGCCCTAACAAAATTATAAAAATAAATAAATTGCTAATTTCAATAGACAAAAAAATATTTGAACACTTCATCATCATTACAGAAAAGCCATTCAATATTTCGTGTGGAGTCCTTTTACCTCAATAACAGCCTGTAGCCTTCTAGGCATTGATTGGACAAGATTCTGGGTGGTTTCTTTGGATATTTTCTCCCATTCTTCGAGGAGGATGGCCTTAAACTCATTATGGTTAGAAAACTTCCTTTTTCTGACTTGTAAATCCAAAACATTCCACAGATTTTCTATTGGGTTCAAATCCGGTGACTGGGGAGGTGTAACAACCCTTCGTGGAGCATTATACAATAGCCATTCACGGGTAATATTGGCCGTGTGTTTAGGATCGTTATCTTGCTGGAAATAAAATATGTCTCTGATATTTAATTTGTCTGCACTCTCAGGAAGGTGACGTCGCAAAATCTCTATGTACATCCTGGCAGTCATATTTCCTTCAATAAAAGCCAAATTGCCAACCCCTGACGATGCCATGCATCCCCAAACCATCACACGACCACCCCCAGACTTCATAGTCAAACATAAATTCTTCTTTTCAAGGGCTTTATTCTTTTTTCTCCAAACCCATCTTTTTCCATCGCTTCCAAAAAGATTAAATTTCGATTCATCACTAAAAATTACTTTTTCCCAAAATTCAATAGGCTTGTGGACATAATTTTTTGCAAATTCCAGTCTTTTTTTTCTATTGGCTTCACTTATAAATGGCTTTTTTCGTGGTTTTTGTCCCCTAAGCCCTGCTCCGTGTAAATAATTTCTTACCGTTTGGGGGGTAACAGTCACACCTGAAGATGTCGCAAGGTCTTGAGCCAATGAACTGCTGGTACAAAAGGGGCTCTTTTGGATTTCTCTACAGAGAAACCTCATTTGTTGGGTATTGAGAGCCTTTGGTCGCCCAGAACGTGGTTTATTTTTTGTTGATCCTGTGTCTTCTTTTTTTTTTATCACATAAGAAACTGTAGACACATAGAGTTTTAATATTCGTGCAATTTCACGGATTGATTTCCCTTCATTTTTCAAAAAAACAATGCGATGACGGATTTCAGAAGACAGTTTACCACTTTTTGGCGCCATCACTCACTAATTTGAACACCACCCTAACAAATCACAAACTGAGGTACATAAAGAACACTCCTAAGGAATAATCCCCAAGAGTTCAAGAATCGGACCCTCCTAAAAATCCTAAGATGGTTTTATCTGTTCAAATACTTTTTTGCCCTCACGTTTCAACATTTTAATTTTTATATGACATCCTGTTGTAATTTTTTTAATTTTAATTACTTCTTTAAAAATTGCTTTTGACAAATGTTTATAAAACATTATTACTTTTTATGGAATAAATATCTTTATACATATATCAAATAAATAATACATGTTCAAATTCTTTTTTTGTTCACTGTAAGTAACCTGCCGAGCACAAGCGCCGACAAAGACAACATCACCGACGTATTCAAGGCTCTGAATTCAACCTTAATACAACAAAATAATAATTCACCTCAGAAACCTCTTTTTTTCAGAAACAGTAAGAAGGATATCCCTACAGAATTTATAAATTCTTTGAAAACTCAATACCACCTATGGGGACATACGCTTTTATTCCAAGATTTCATAAGACAACACCTGAGAGATGAAGCTTTAGTATGGTGGTTAATGCAGGAAGCAAATATAAAGGGAATGGATACCTTCAGTGAGGAATTCCTGAACAGATTCTGGAAGGGAAAATATGACCCTATATTCTGGGAAGAATTAAATCATGGGAGCTATTATTACCACACTAATCTAACTCCGCAGCAGTACTTCTGCAATATGATTTTAAGAGCTCGGGCCTGTGAACATAAGCTTGAAGAAGAGTTTATCTGCAAATCTATGGCACGACATTTTGGGAAAACAATAGAAGAAGTCATGCTCTATCAAGGAATCAAGAATATCGATGGATTTCTTGAGGTATTAAACAGGTTTGGAAGGAACAGAATTATGAAAGATATTAATACTTTTCAAAAGGATCAAGGAAGAAACCTACACCAAAATTACAATAATGAAGCTGTACACAATCATCAATTCAAAACTGATACGAAACCTTATGATAGAGGTTATTCAAACCAAGTAGAAGGAAGAAACTTCGATAGAAGCAATAATTGGCTCCAGTCTAATCGACAAGTAAACCGGATTACAAAAGGAAATGAGAAAAAATACCAAGGTCCTGTCAAGAGTTATCAAGAAGAAGCTTATCTTGAGAACCGGGAAGGATGCCCAACCAAGAATCACAAAATAGAAGAACCATACAGTTTAACATCTGATGAGAAACCATCGCAGCATAAGGATGATGATCAAATGAATAAATTTTCTACTAATAGAAGAGAAGAGAGTCAAGAGGACTGACAATCGAAGAAGTATGGTTTAGAAGACCATACTCAAAATATGTCTTTAAATAATGAAAGTGAACCAAATACAACTAATGAAGAAAATTTCTTTCAAGAATTTCAACATCTAGAACCGGAAATAACGCTAAATCATAGAGATTCCCCAACAAAATTTAAAAAGAAAGCAAAAAGATCAAGACCCAAATTCGATGAGTTGATCTTCGATTACGACACATCAGAAGAGCTACCATATGGTGGTAGAGCTTACAATAAAGAATACATTCATTATTCTAAATACGATGAGGAACCTTTTAATGAAGAAACTGAATGCCAAGAAACGAAGATAATGCCAGGAAAGAGTAGCATTCAAATAAATTCAGTGAAAGAAATAACAAGCTTAGAACCAGAATTAATTCAGAAGAACATGGAGGAATCCAGTTTAGAAAACTTGCCAGAAGATGTTAGTTCGTCAACTCTCAGTGGAACTGTTGAAAGGATGTCTAAACCAGTCAACAAGACACCAAACAAACTAAATATCGCTGAGGACGACAAAATGATTCAGGGTTCGACTATAGAAAGGTGGTCTAAGCCATATTACTTAGTTGTTTATTCACTGTAAATAGTTAAATATTTTTTTTAATTTGTTTAATTGTATTTATAATGCTGTGCAGTAATGTAAAAGATTGACATTATAATTGAAAAACAGATGTGAAAGAAAACATAACCTATTCTAATCAGCTGTGAGCCAATGCCTCCATAAGTGTGTATATAACAAACACATGCGCCATCTGTGGCCGATTCGGCAACTACATTTTCAAACATTACGAACTTATTTAATTTAAAATCTATTTTAAAAGAGAAATTCTTTTGTATTTTGTCATCTTTTTGAAAATAATGGCTTGTAAAAACATAAAAACAATAAAATAAAGCCTAAAGATACCAGGTCCTATCCTCTCAACTATACAGTGCAGGGCTGTGATTGGTCAATTGTTTGTCCCTTGAGGTATAAATAGGGCCGTTTTGCCTAGGGACATACGATACCAACAAAGTATCGATACCAATACTCATTTGAGTACTTTGATCAAATATTCGATACCACCGAAGTATCGATCGAAAGAAAAGTATCGATACCTATGTATCGATACTCATATAAAGTACTAACAATGTTATAAATAAAAATATATTTAATAAAAATATATATATAAAATATAGCACTAGCTACATTATACCATTAATTAAATTTCGGGTTTTTATAAGTTGTTAATTATAAGATTGGTTTTATGGTACTTAATGTCAAATGAAATTGTATTTACTTACTACATTTATATTTTAATAAATACTCGGAGACGATTGATAGTCAGGAATTTCAGCCATAAAACATTTTCTTTATTTATTTATTTATTCTTTCAAGAAGAAGTCGAAGATCCACAAAGCTATCTTCGGGGAAAGGTGAAGATAAAGGAACAATAGTAACCAGATGATAGTCTTTCTGGAAATGGCTTCAAGGACTTCGTCGATGGAATTCCACATGTCTTATGGTATCTGTGTGTGAGAATTGTGAGAAATGTAATTACTTGTGAAATTTTAATGGTTCAATTTTTTATTTAAAAACTTAAATTATTTATGTGTTAAAAACTTGAAATTAAAATTTTTTAGTTTAAAAAAAAAAAAAAATTATTCTAAATAATTTTTTTTTTTTCAACGCATAAGAGGGTAATGTAATATAGTCAGGGAGACCCTAAGAGTATTTTGTAAAATGAAACTGTAAATAGTACTTGTATAGGCTTGATTCTAACAAAGAAGTTTATTTTTTTAATAATTCATAGTTCTTATAAGTGATAATATAGTAATCTTGTTAACTTTGAATATTGATTCAGTTAGGTAAACCTTTTTATTGGAATAATGTTATTATTTCTTTATTTTTTAATCTCATTACTTTTATTTATTTGTTTAAATGTTTAATTAAGATAAGGTAATGTCATTTAATAATATCTAATAGCAAAAGAAATTAACTACTACTTGTTTTCATTTAAAGTTAGGTATATGGTTATCAATAACCACAACCTTCTTGTTCTTTAGTTTTTATTACTTAGTTGTTTATTCACTGTAAATAGTTAAATATTTTTTTTAATTTGTTTAATTGTATTTATAATGCTGTGCAGTAATGTAAAAGATTGACATTATAATTGAAAAACAGATGTGAAAGAAAACATAACCTATTCTAATCAGCTGTGAGCCAATGCCTCCATAAGTGTGTATATAACAAACACATGCGCCATCTGTGGCCGATTCGGCAACTACATTTTCAAACATTACGAACTTATTTAATTTAAAATCTATTTTAAAAGAGAAATTCTTTTGTATTTTGTCATCTTTTTGAAAATAATGGCTTGTAAAAACATAAAAACAATAAAATAAAGCCTAAAGATACCAGGTCCTATCCTCTCAACTATACAGTGCAGGGCTGTGATTGGTCAATTGTTTGTCCCTTGAGGTATAAATAGGGCCGTTTTGCCTAGGGACATACGATACCAACAAAGTATCGATACCAATACTCATTTGAGTACTTTGATCAAATATTCGATACCACCGAAGTATCGATCGAAAGAAAAGTATCGATACCTATGTATCGATACTCATATAAAGTACTAACAATGTTATAAATAAAAATATATTTAATAAAAATATATATATAAAATATAGCACTAGCTACATTATACCATTAATTAAATTTCGGGTTTTTATAAGTTGTTAATTATAAGATTGGTTTTATGGTACTTAATGTCAAATGAAATTGTATTTACTTACTACATTTATATTTTAATAAATACTCGGAGACGATTGATAGTCAGGAATTTCAGCCATAAAACATTTTCTTTATTTAACCGTTTCGATCCAAAATGGGGGTCTTCATCAGCGGTAAAACGAAACAAATATATGAGTATAAAATTTTACACTGTTAACTTCATGACTATCAGTCATTTCCGAGAATCTTATAAAAAAACAGTCGACTCAGAACCGATATCGGTACTGATTCAAGTATTTTACATTAGAATAAATTCAAGTAATTTATATTCGTCGCCTCGAAATCAAACTGAACTTAACGATATATTGGTTCCGATACGCATTAAAAAAAAGTTATGAAAAAAATACGCAAATGTTCTGAATTAAAAAGAAAATAAGTTTTTCATATTATCTTGTCAGACTGCTTTGATTAGATTAGATTACAATTTTTGCGGGCGATCAACATCTAGGTCATTACGCCCTATCCGTGCTAAGCTTACCTCGTATTCAAGGTGATATTTACTTTCCAGTATATTTCAAAACTATGATCTTTGGTTAACAATAGTCTACAGGATTAATTCTTATCTTAAAGCTATTTTGTGTTTATTTACAAATATTTAAACTCCAATAATTAATGATATTTTATTTATAAACCTTAAATTTTTTTTTTTTTTTTTTTTTTTTTTTAAGATTAATTAAATTTTTTTTTTTTTTAAGATTAATTAAATTTTTTTTTTTTTTTTTTTTTTTTTTTTTTTTTTTTTTTTTTTTTTTTTTTTTTTTTTTTTTTTTTTTTTATAGGCATCATATCTTACATAGTACCTATTTACATTATATACATTAGTTATTATAGTTGGGATATTATTTACAATTTGTATTATATTATTTACAGTTGGAATCTTATTTACAGTTGGAATTTTATTTACAGTTTTATCAAACGCACATCTCACCTATAAAGAAAATTGTTACATTATATTTTATGGTATAATTGAGTATCTTTCAATATTTGTATAATTTTATCAGTCGATTCTTCTGAGTCTCCCAGTACTAGTTCTCTATTACGGGGTAATTTTATGTTTTCAAATGCTTGGCGTAGTGATATGCAATCCTCTATTATGTGTTGGACGGTTAGTGGAGCCCTGCAGTTTTCGCAGTTCGGTTGGGCCTCTTTTGTGATTAAATGCACATGAGTAAGGTTGGTATGACCTATCCTCAACCTTGTCATGACTACTTCTTCTCTTCTGTTTTTTCTCGCAACGCTTACCCACTTCTTTGTCGTTTTCTTTATATTTCGTAATTTGTTCGTTATTGGGATTTCTGCCCACATTGATTCCCAGTTTTTCCTGACTTTCTGCCTTAGGTATTTCTTAACATCATTCGGCTCGTAAATCTGGAGAGCTGGAATATTCAAGTGAGCTGCATCTTTCGCTTTGTCGGCTGCTTCATTTCCTGGTATCCCGGAATGTCCTGGAGTCCAGAGGAAAGTTACACTTTTATTGAGGCTATTCAATATATCTATATAATTGTGAATTTTATTCAGTGTTGGCCCAGTTTTATTAAAATTTCGTATACTTTGGATAGCAGAAAACGAGTCAGAACATATTAGTATTTTGGAGTGGTCACTGTTTATGGATAAATAGAGTGCTGTAGAAATCGCCTGTAGTTCTGCAGTGTATATTGAAGAATATGAGGGTAATTTGTACTTTTTGGCCATCCCGTTCTTTATTACTGCGAAACCGACATTCTCATTTTGCTTTGATCCATCCGTGAATATTATTTCATATCCTGAATATTTATTTTCTATATTGTAGTGTTTGTAGTTATATAAGCCTGGTATCATTTTTTTAAAGGTTAAATCTATTGTAAACGGTTGGTATTTCCAGGGAGGAGATTGAAGGATGGGTTCAGCCGGGTCTCTGACCATGTCATAAATTTCTCTTATTACTTCTTTTTGCCTGATGCCTAGAGGAGCAGGTGTTCTTTGGTTTCTTTCATATTTTCTAACGTTATGGGGCTGGAATATATGAGGATAAGCCGGATTTGTAGGTTGGAGCTTTAGTTTTGCTACGTAATTAGTTGCTAGTTCCTGTCTTCTGAAGAGGAGTGGAGCCATTGAGGCCTCTGCACAGAGACTTTCTATTGGGCTTGTCCTGAACGCTCCAGTAGAGAGCCTGATCCCAGCGTGGTGAATTGAGTCCAAGAGTAAGAGGTAATTTCTTTTGGCGGAGGAATATACCACACTACCGTAATCTAGCTTGGATCTTATAATACTGTTGTAGATCATCAACATTGACTTTCTATCAGCTCCCCAGGTAGTTCTTGCCAGTACTTTCATTAATCTTAGACGCTTAAAACATTCCTCTCGCAAGTGCTTAATATGGTTTAACCAGGTTAACTTACGGTCTAAAACCAGGCCGAGGAATTTAACATCTTCACAAAACGTTAAGGTGTTGCCATACATGTGAAGTTCGGGTACTGGGCTCGGAGTTCTTTTTTTTGAGAATAATATACCTCTGGTTTTTTCAGTTGACAAGCGGAGGTTATTGTTTTGAGACCAGGCTTGTAGCTTGTTGAGCGTTGTTTGGAGGGTTCTATTCATCCACTCATAATTGCTGAATCTGAGTAAAATCGTCAGGTCGTCAACGTAGAGGAACGCTTTTATTGTTCCAGGGATTACTTTGATTATCGAGTTAATAGCAATAGCGAATAAAGTACAACTCAAGACCCCTGTGGGATGCCCCTGTGGGATGCCATTTATAGTTTCTCTACGACTGGAAAGCGATTCGCCTATTCTCACTCTAATAAATCTTTTTTGTAGAAAGCTTTGTATAAACTTGGGCATTGAACCTCTGAAGCCCCATTCATATAATGCTTCTAAAATTATTTTTCGGTCAACAGTGTCGTATGCCTTTTCGAAGTCAAAAAATATACCGACTGCTTCTTTTTGCTCTACAAAAGTGTTCAGAATTTCTGCTTCCATTGTCACGAGTTGGTCCGTTGTTGATCTACTTTTTCTAAAACCACTTTGTATAGGCGATAAAAGGTTATATTTTTCAATCATCCATACCAGACGTCTGTTGACCATTTTCTCGAATAATTTAGATAAGCAGCTGGTGAGTGATATTGGTCGGTAACTGTTAGGGTGTAATTTATTTTTCCCTGGTTTAAGTATTGGGATAACTATCGATTCTCGCCAAGCTTGGGGATATGTGGAGGTTTCCCATATTTTATTAAATATTTCGAGAAGTTTTCTATTAATTTCACAGGGAAAATTTTTGATCATATTATTGTGCACTTCATCGTTTCCGGGGGAAGAGCACTTTAACTCGTCAATTGCCGTTTGCAACTCCCATTTCGTAAATGGACGATTATAGTCTTCCAAAAATATGCTGTCTTTGTTGTTTGTAAGTGCGAAATCTATTTCTTGAGGGTTTTCGTATGGGTGAGGTCTGTTGTCAGTGTTTGATATTGCTGCAAAATGATGAACTAAATTTTCCGCTATTGTTTTTGGATCATTTACAATGTCGTTTTGGATTTTTAGCATAGGGGTCTCTGTGTTGTAATTTCCAGCTATACTATGAATTTTTTGCCATATTTTTTTTATTGGGGTATTCATGTTTATTGATTCAACGTACGAAATCCAGGAACTTTTTTTTTATTTTTCACAAGATGTCTTACATTTGATTTCAGCTTTTTATAGTTTATTAAGTTTCTCTGGGTAGGGTTTCGCTGAAACTCTTTAAGTGCTTTGTTTTTTATGATAATGGTTTTCCGGCATTCCTCGTCGAACCATGGTGGATGGCTTGTTTTGGGATTTCCTTTTGTTTTTGGGATCGTTAGTAGAGCGGAATTTATTATATTCTGGGTAAATATTTCTATTGTTTCATTTATGTTTTCTGAGCGATAGTCTACTGGTTGTTTAATAATTTCTTTGAATTCATCCCAATTAGCTTTTTCAAGGATCCATCTTGGGTGTCTTTTTACCTTGGTAATTTCGGTGGTGAAGCGTAGCATTGTAGGGAAATGATCACTTCCATATTGGTTGTCACAGACACTCCAGGTAACCTGGGTGTACAGGCTTGGCGAGACGAATGATAAGTCCAGTGCTGACATAGATCCGGTTCGGGGACAAATATATGTAGCTTCTCCAGTATTCATAATGAGTGAATCGGTGGAGTCTATAACTCTTCTTATTATATTTCCTCTGGTATTAGGTGTAGTTGAGCCCCAGGTTTGGTGGGCCCCATTTAGGTCTCCCACTACGATATAAGGGCTAGGAAGGCCATTAATGAGTTGAATGAGTGCTGTCTCATTTATTCTCTCGGTCGGTGGCAGATATATGTTACATATTGTTACGGTGATTCGAAGTTTTACTTTAGTAATTATTGCTTGAAAGGGGGTCTCCACGTCCAGTTGTTCGGAGTATAAGTCTTTTCTCACTGCGGTTACAACTCCTCCGTGTGATCTACCTTCTTCTCCTATTTCTTTATCTTTTCTATGTATTAAGTAATCTTTTATCTGTAAGCTTTTTTGGGGGTTTAGTTTTGTTTCTTGTAAACATAAAATGGTTGGCTTTGAGTCTTCTATAAGGATCTTCATTTCTTCGTATTGTGTGCTTATTCCGTTACAGTTCCAACTAACTATTGTCATGGTGTTTGGTAAGTTATGGTATAACAATTATAGTTTGGTGATGACTAAACATTTTTTTTTTTTTTTTTTTTTTTTTTTTTTTTTTTTTTTTTTTTTTTATTCTATCTAAATTCTATTTAAATATGCATTTAATGTATATATGTTTTAAGTGTATATGTACATTGTGTATACATAAAGTGTATTTGCTTGGAATAATATTGTTTATAGTCTTGAAGTATACGAAGTATATTATGATTGGGCAGCCTAGAAAATTCGTAAATTCCATTTTCATATGATATCGTGTGAAAATTATTGCTGATGCTATTTTTAAGAGGGGTTTAATTTTTCCGGTTTTGGAAAAATTTCCAATTATTACTGTTTTATTGATCTTTTTGGATAAAAGTATTATTTTTTGCAGTATATAATAATTTGTATGGTATGAAATAAGTATGATTATATATTGGAGATCTGTTTCTTGATGATTTCTGTCTTTTAACGTTATTAAGAGAGTTAATTTGGGTTTGATATACATCTTTAGTTAGAGTTAATTTTAAGTAATTTCCATTTCGTTTCCTTCATTACCTTTAGATGGATCTCTTTTCTTTTTCGGGTTATTGCTTAATTTTTGTTGACTTTTGCGAGCCGTATCCCGCTGTTGGAGCGGCGGGGCTTTAAATACTTCCGAGTTCTCGTTTTTCGGCGATACTCGGCTAGTTTCGGTTCGGCTCTCCGAGGCCGACCGAGATCTCCCGACGGACCTATCACGGCCCACTCTGAGAGACGAAGATGAAGGCGGAGTCGAGGTAGCGGTGGGAGGATGGGGGGGAGGAGGAAGGGGAGGAGGGAGGGGGTATGAGGGAGTGGGGGCCTTGGTTTTATCAGTGGCTGATGTGGAAGCTCCAGCATTGGAAGGAGCACTAATATTATTTGATACATTAAATTTTTCAAACTCTTCAGTTTGGCTTCCTACGTCTATTCCTACTTTCCTACTAGTTTTAGCTGCTTCAGCATAATTTAAGTTTTCTTTTATATGGTGTGTTTCCTTATATTTTTTCCTAGCCTCATTATAAGGTATTTTTTCTTTAAACTGTATAGTTTTAATTTGTTTTTCTTCTAACAGCTTAGGGCATTTTAGATCAAGACTGGAATGGTGGTTTCCACAATTCACACAATTTGGGACTATTGAGTCACATGGTACTCCATTATGTTCAGATTTTGAACAGTATGCACATATTGGAGTTTTTGTGCATTTGTCGGCAAAGTGCCCGAATTTCAAACAGGTTCTACATCTAATTGGGTTGGGGATGTACATTTTAACGTTAATTTTTTGGAATCCGACACGGATAGATTCTGGTAAAGTAGGTAATGAGAAAGTAAGAACATACAAATGTGTTTTCCTTTCGATACCCGCTTTCCTACTTACTATTCTTTTAATTTCTTTTACAAAATGTTCCCCTAATTCTTCTAAAATTTCGTTTTCTTCTACTCCATCTAAATCTGGACAGAATATTACTCCCTTGCTAATATTTAGTTTTTGGTGCGGAGTTACTTTAATTTTTATCAATGGGCCGAAATTATTCAGTTTTAGAAGTTTTTCGGATTGCTCCCTAGAAATTGTTTCAACTATAATAGTTCCATTTCTTAGTTTTTTAATATTTTTCGGTTCACCACAATTATTTTTTATTACTTTATAAATTAAGAACGGCGAAACTTTTTTAAGATCACCTTCTTCATCCCTTTCTATTACTAAAAATTTATTATTATTTTTTTGTTCAAGCGTTTCATTTTCTTCTTGTTCGTAGACGTTTTTCCAGCTACGTTTAACCCTTTTTTTATTCGGGGATCGGATATCGGGAGGTTTATTCATTTTTCCGTTGCTATTTGTGGATATATATTTAATTAACTAAATTCAATAGTTTAGAAAATTAAAATACTTGCGAGAGAGAGAAATAAAAGGTATATTTGCAAATAAAATAAATACTATGAAGACACAACTGCTGTCTTCCAATAGAAAATAATAAAAGAAAAATGAAATAAAATAAAATCCTGTATATATAAGTATGCAAAATAACTATACTTATTAAAAGGAAAAAATAATGATAATATTTAAATTAAATAAATTATTTCTACGACTTAGCTGGACGGGCAAGTTGTGCTTTGCTCGCTGTTAATCCGTAGGAGCTCACTTGTTGCTTCGTCCACTGCTAATACTCAACTCCAGACTGCTTTGATTTATTCGTAATAATGAAACAATGGTATCCCATTACAGTCTCAATAATATATATTTTCAATATATATTTTTTAACATTTCTTAAATTTGGTGGACGTTTCGGACTGTCGTGTCCATACTCATCACCTGCATAATGTACAATTGATTTCATTTTTTTCTTATACAGTATATAAACAATAAAAGTTTTTTTGAAAATAAGTTTTTTCCACCACTGAACTTTAATTTCCTAACATTCAATCTTACTTTTCAATAAGTTGAGGCCTTATGTAGGAGTTTCGAAAGTTTGAGATGTATAAGTATGGTTTCATTTTGGCGCTTAGTGGCAGTTCTGGTTACTAGTTCTGAACAGTGGCACCTGCGCCGTTCAGTAAGGGGCCCTTCAGAGTAAGGCCCGATCCTCTAAAAAGGACCCTTTTGGGGGTGTACTTATCTCGGAAGAGGCCACGCCCAAGAGTCACTCTTCAGAACTTGTACCAAACTGGGTTCTAGTTCTGATTACAACTCTTACCGTAAACTGATGTCTTATATCCTAATCCGACAGTTCCTACATCTTCTGACTTTGATGAAAATACTTTTCGCCACTTAATATCCTTTCTTAATATTCCTATCCTGGTATCGATACTGACTTTCAGTATCGATACCAGTACTCATACTTGAATCCTTGGTATCGATACCAAAATACCCGGTATCGAAATGAAAGTATCGATACTTTACTCATATCGATCGGTATCGTACGTCCCTAGTTTTGCCCAACATTAATCAGTCTTAATTTGTCAGTCTTAGACACCTCTCTCCCTGCCCGATAGCTCCTGGTGTCTCTAGGATGTTTGTACCTATATGTCTTATTTAATTTAATTCCCTACCTTAATTTTACCCTTCCTATAGAATCCTGGGGGTTGTCCTCCCAGGGCTTGGACATTGGTTGGTCCTCTGTCCAGGTGGCCTTGCTTAGATCAGCACCCTAGAACTGTCAAAGCCCACGTCTCTCCCGTGGAATCAGCTTTGATCAGTTTTACCTTTCGGGGTAAAAGGGTAGCGTTGCTCTGGCAAGGATCTTCAGTCCTTCTTTACCTTCACCCTACCTATAGAATCCTGGGGGTTGTCCTCCCAGGGCTTGGACATTGGTTGGCCCTCTGTCCAGGTGGCCTTGCTTAGATCAGCACCCTAGAACTGTTAAAGCCCACGTCTCTCCCGTGGAATTAGCTTTGATCAGTTTTACCTTTCGGGGTAAAAGGGTAGCGTTGCTCTGGCAAGGATCTTCGTTATTCCTCACACCTTAAGCTGGACATTGGTTGGCCCTCTGTTCTGGCTCCTTTATCTCTCTCTTTTCCCTCCCCTTTCTCTCTCTCCAATAAATAATTTTATTAAAGACACTGTGGTGGAGACATCCGAGGAGAGATTAGGAGCTTATTAAATTTTTGAGCCCCCAGAAGTTAACAAATATTACATTTTGACATCCCTTGTGGGGATAGAAGACATTGAGCACTGAGAAAATATTACATTTTGGCATCCCTTGTGGGGATAGAATACACTGAGCTCAGAACAAAAAATTACATTTTGGCATCCCTTGTGGGGATAGAAGACATTGAGCTCAGAACAAATATTACAATTGATTATTTATTTTTCTAAATAAGTTCAAGCAAGCAAATGATTTTTTACGAGCTGCACTACATTCATTATCATACCAGGCTTGACGAAAAGTTAAGGGTCTAGGATTCCCTGTGGAGTTTTTATTATTTTCAGAAGATTGAAATATAAGTCGGATTAATTGGCCTAAAGCTTCCTGGGGCTCCCTTATGTCCTTAATGTTTGCATATTAATATTACATTCTAATTTATTTTTAAAATATTCTTTGTCCATTTAAGTTTTGGGTTAGTTGCCTGAAGGGAATCTTTTATTAATTTGTTTTTTGGGATTTTCAGATTTATCGCAATCGGCATGTGGTCGGAAAGATTAAAAGGAATAACAGAGAAATCTTTAACAAAATCCAATAGGCCATAAGAAACAGAGCAGATATCGATGACAGAGCAACCCTGAGGTCCAACAAAACTAAATTCCCCTTCCTTGTCCCCGATACTTCTCCCATATAGAATTGAATCAAAATTACAAAACCTGCAATTACATAATAGTCACAATAGTATTAATAATTTTGTTAGCTTCAGGCGTAATTTACCACATTCTTTTGCGATGAGGATGATCGTGTTAACGCAAGTAGAGGGCTACTTTTGAGTAACAGTTAGCACTAAACGCCCCAATGATAGACTATTTATCATTAAAGACTATTTTACCTAGTCGCTGTGTGTAGTTATGTACATAGTAAAATTGAGAATATAGTTAAAATTTCACGTGTAACTGCCCAAAAAAAAAAATAGTTTTTCGAGTTTTTAACATTTTTTTGCATAGTCATAGTGTTAGCAATGTATGGTTTTTCAACTATATGCTGTTACAACTCTCGATCTGCTGAATGTCATGTCATAGAAATGGTCCGATTAGATCCAGAAGCATAGAAACTACCGAAGATTCATAGAAACGTTTTTTTAAAGACCTTTCTTCCATTTCACCTCCTTTAAGATATCCCCCTTAATTTGGGCGGACTCTGCAAATCTCTAATCTTACTGCTACTAAAAAGCCAATACAAAAATTTGATGAAGGCACATTTTTTTACCAAATTATTAAACCGACTTCGAAAACTAGGAACCAGTAAAAATAAATGCACTGAAAAGTATGAAATAATTACCTTCTGATTTTTATGAATACGCAGCAAAATTGAAAATCTTATGAAAAGCGGGAAAATGCATTAAAACGGATAATCTTATTTTGATTAGTACGAATACATACAAACTGTTAATAAAAATTATTAAATTAAAATATTAAATACCATGTTCAATACTTAACAAATTTTTCGGAGCCGGCGCAAAATAGAAAATCTACAGAGAATTTTAAGGTTTTCCTAATTTTTAGAGTTAACAATTTTAAATTTTGCGCCGCCTCCGAAAAGATTGTTAAGTATTGAACATGGTATTTAATATTTTAATTTAATAATTTTTATTAACAGTTTGTATGTATTCGTACTAATCAAAATAAGATTATCCGTTTTAATGCATTTTCCCGCTTTTCATAAGATTTTCAATTTTGCTGCGTATTCATAAAAATCAGAAGGTAATTATTTCATACTTTTCAGTGCATTTATTTTTACTGGTTCCTAGTTTTCGAAGTCGGTTTAATTTTTTTTATAAAATGTTTTTTATTTCATACTTTTTAATGGCGGAAGATAATTTCTAATAAGGCGGAAGGAAGCAATGCGTTGATTTCTAAAACAAATTCTGTATGCTTTTTTTTTTTTTATACAGATTTTAAGTGCATTTTGAACTGATTTCGGGTTTTCGAAGTCGTTTTTCGACCAGTTTTATTGGTAAATATAATAAACAACATATACGTTTGTTATTTCGGTATCTGAGAATATGACTGCCTCGAAATGGAAACAATTCTTGACAAATGGCTATCTTTAAGATTTTCGTCTTTAGACTCTCTTATCGAGATCATAGATGGAATTGGAGATGGAAGAAAATAATATTAATTTTTTTTAGCGGGACGTATTTATTTCATGACTGGAATAATTATAAGTCCATATTATGGTCATATCCATAATATTTTTCTTAATTTTCAAACCAAATTTAAGCTTAGTTAATAGTTATTTGTTATCTCAAAATCAATAATTTGGCACTTACAGCCATTTTCATCTAAACACCTCAATAGATGCAGAAACATAATTAAAAACCGATAATAGTAATCTGGATAACATAACAAAAGTGTCACTCCAGAGTGAAGAATCCGCACAAGATTTTATGATTACATTGTATATTAATATCCGACACTGATCGAGTGTATCCGGAAGCTGACAGAGGTGCCTGAATCCTTTGTTAAGGCCTCTAAATCAACTGAAAAAGAGCTTTTCCAGAAAGCATTGAATTCCTTTTTAATGTACATAGCGAGTGGAAGTCGGAAATCAAAATCTAATTTAAAACAATAATGGCTACGATTTTACGAATCTCTTTTAAAAAGGGCTATTAATGCTCGGCCTTTCTTTAAATTCTATGAATTTTGTGGTTTTATGATTATGCTGTCCATCCGTCGTTTAGACATTCATTTAGGATTTTTTATTGTTATCGGTGATTAATGTGCTTTAATCTTCTTAAATCTTTAAACAAAAAAAAAAAAAAAATGTTCTTGAGTTTAATTTCTTGGCAAAATTTTCCAGGAACAGGGACGAAACAACAATAACTTTGCCTGAACCATAATGAAGTGTTTCATTTTTCAGAAAACGACAGCGATATTCCACTGATATTATATATCTTTATTAAAAACTATTGTTGAAAATTTATTTAAGGTTATGTATAAGGTTTGGTCCAACAAGCACTTAAACCACGACAATAACTAACACACTTCACATGTTCTCCCCCACTCTTTTAATTCTGAATTTGATTGGTTTGTTTTCCCAACCAATTCATCGACCATTAAAACTTTATTGAGCATTGCTTGAAATCCACCAATCAAATTTAGAATAAAAAAAGCGGGGATAGTGCTTGATCAGTTTGTTATTTATCAACGTGTTTTAATAGTTTGTTGGAGCATACCTTATGATATATATGCCATATGTTTTTCAAATAAGTAAATATTTTGAGCGATAATTAAATAATTATTTTCATGTTTTTTCCCAATAACTTCTTTAATAAATTAAGAACCCAAAAAAGGTTTTAATGGGACCACATTGGGAAAATACTCTACAAGATGCAAAAGGTTTCGTTCCAATTGGTCCACCCATTTCGGAGTAATCGGTGGACATACATAGAAAAAAAATAAAAATGGGCCGGGATAGCCGAGCGTGTAGGAGCGCGACCCGCTGTTGCACGCTCGAGCCGAACGGTGGCGGTTCGAATCCGCCCTGGGAGTGTTGAATTTTATTTCGTGGAGGCCCCACGGAATGAATCTCGACCCTCACACCATGGTTAGAATAGGTTGGTTACACCTCTAGAGTAACCCCCCGTATGCCACACATGGCCAGGTAGGGGTACCGAACAAAAAAAAAAAAAAAAAAAAAAAAAAAAAAAAAAAAAAAAAAAAAGAAAAAAAAAAAAAAGAAAAAAAAAAAGGCACATACGTATCGAATTGAGTAACCTCCTCTTTCGAAGTCGGTTAAAAAATATTAGACAGTAGGAAAAAATAAGAAAAAACCTACACAAAATAAAAATAAACTAAAAATAAAAAGAGTTAACTTAATTAAAATGAACACAATTAACTTCATAAAGTAACAAATAAATACATAAACAAGGAAGAAATAAAGACATCAGAAATGATTAGTTTAATAATATATGTTTGGTTCGTTTGTGAGTGTAGCGTTTGAGCGAATTTTTGTTATAGTTTCCTATTTCTTCTATCAATAGGATTGTAGAGGCTGTTGTATTTCTAAAATATTTGGAGGTATGTGATAGGACAAATTGTTCGATTGTGGGCAGATCTAGGTCTTTGAGCATGGTAGATATTTTCGTATTCATGCAAAGGTTCTGTATTCTTTCAAGTTTTTTATTGTTAGTTTTACAGGTTGAACTCCATACAGGTGAGGCATAGGTTATTAATGAACGAACGACGGATTTATAAATAATAAGCTTGAGCGTTGGGCTAAGTTTGGATTTTTTATTAAAATAAGGGAACATTTTGTAAATAAGTTTTTTTCTGCATCAGTTTTCCTGTTTATGTGTTCCGTGAAAGTGGGGGATTTGTCAAGCGTTAAACCAAGATATTTAACATATTTTGACCATGGTATGCGGGTTGAGTCAATATTAATTTCGTGGTTTAAATGAGGTATGCATTTTGTGAAAATTATTGCTTCTGATTTGTTGGGGTTGATTTTCAATTTCCAATTGAGACAATATTTGTTTACTTTTTTTGTAATGTTGCTGTAGTCGATTTACTATTGTATCTATTCTGAAGGAAGAGGTGTATAAAGGTCTGGCCACACATGTCCGCGCCGGATCCGCACCGTAGCAATAATGCAGGTTATGTTCAGAATATTTTTAATTTAACTTACATATTACCTTTAGTTATGCCTAAAGTTCAAGCCACACATTTCAGACATAGGCCACTTTAGGCATAACTAAAGGTAATATGTAAGTTAAATTAAAAATATTCTGAACATAACCTGTATTATTGCTACGGTGCGGATCCGGTGCGGACATGTGTGGCCAGACCCTAAAGCTGTGTCGTCAGCGTACATGGATCTAATTACATGTGGGTGAGATCGAAAATTGGATGTGTACAGGTTGAATAGAATTGGGAATTGGGGAATTGGGACCTTGTGGTAGACAGAATTGGGGAATTGGGGAAAGACAGGAACCTTGTGGAAGACCAGCAGCGAAAGGAAGAGTGCTGGAGGTTGCATTATTAATTTGAATGTAGAATTGTCTGTTGAAGAGATATGAATGGATGATATGGACTAAATATGGCGGGAATCTGAATTTGATTAATTTGTGTATAAGTCCATCGTGCCAGACGGTGTCAAACGCTTTTTCAAGGTCTAATAGAAGCATACCGGTATGTTTTTTTTCGTTAAAGCCTTTGGTTATGAAGTCTGTGAGGCGTGCCAATTGGTCAATTGTGGAGTGGTGCTCCCTGAATCCAAATTGTTCATCTATTATAAGATTGTATTGGTTGATATGATTGTGAATCCTCGTCAAAAGTAACTTTTCTATGATCTTAGATAGTGTATTTATTATTTATATTTATTTATATGTATTTATATATTCAATATTTATTTCCGTGAAAAATGAAAGTATGGTGATAGGCTCGTTTAGATCCAAAGTATGTTTACTTGACATGGCAATGTGTTTTCTCATCTTTATTACTTGATCATCTCTGTTTTTATTTAAATATTACTAAGTCAAATTTAACCTTTTATATTTCGATTTGTACCTTTTTGTAATGTTGCTGTAGTCAAATTCAACCACTTCTTTATTTTCACCGCTCTGACTCCCTACCATAGCATACTTTAACATTAAGATGTAATTATTGGGAATATTATTTATTTTGAAGTATGAGTGAGGGGAGGGGCACTAAAATATTGCAAATTGTATCCTTTTCGGATTTCTTTCACATTGGGATCTAATATGTCATTGAGAACGAGTTATATATATATACAAAAAGTATCAATTTTGAACTTAAGTGTTCGTTTCAGAATTCCAAAAAAGTGGGGAATTTCTTGAAATATTGATTTTGAAAAGTGGGGAAAATTTTCAAATGTGGCATCTTTGTTTTACATCATGGAGTGTTCCGTTAGGAACACATTTTTTGTTAAGCTAATCGAATGTTTTAACTATACAGCATTATATCTATTTCTTGTATATGCTCAATTATTACGTCATCATTGAACAGTTTTTTTTTTTTCGTAAGAAATATAAAAGTAATATCCAACGTGGGAGCTAAAATTCCCAATTTCGATCGGCGTAAATAACTCTTCTTCTTCGAATTAATGATTACTGGGATTCCCAAATTTCCACCTCCGTTTTTAGTAAATAAAAATATAAATCGCATCCCTGGCCGTCTTGGAGAAGCTTAAAAAAAAAAAAAAAAAAAAGGACGACTTTTCATGAAAAATTCAGAGCTTAAAATCCTGGAAAATATAAATAAAATTTTAGACGGGGATAATTCAATTGTTTTCAGCGACTTGGACAACGACTCAATAATTTTAGGTGCTCCTTATCAATAATATACTCCAATCACATGCCGAAAGATCATTTTCGAATTATAAAAGTATTCCAAACGATAGAAGGTTAGGATCCACAGAAATAAATTTAGAAATAAAAAAAACCTGTACCATAACTTATGAAGGGTCTTCAGTGCAGTAATGTGTAAGGAAGTACTGTATCTTGGTCAAAGGTCATGTAAGGAGGTGATCTGACCGTGATCACGCTCAACCGCCAGGTTTTCCCCTATAATTTTCTAATTAAGAGTCCATTTAGAAATGCAAGGAAGAATGCCCAAAAATAGAAATGTATTTGATAATTTAGTATAAAAATACCCAAATTTAGATATATGCGAATGAAGATATCAAGCATAAAGTACAAAAAGGGAAACAACTGGGCTGCTTGAATTCTGTTTTATAGAGTAAAGAAGTGTCTTAAAAAACTAAAAAACGCATATACAAATCCATAATAAAAGGTACTGTCCTCTATGGTTCTGAGATGCGGACAATAAAAAGAAGAGAAGAGAATGCATTGTTAGCGTTGGAAATGGACTTTTGGAGAAGGTGCAGTAGAATTTCAAGGCTGAATCTCTGAATAATTAATTTTATTGACTATTTTACTTGTTTTATATGTATTTTTTAATTAATTGTTAATATAGTTATCTTTATTCATGTATTTTCTTTTTAACTAATAAGTTGGAATTATTTTTAGATTTTAGTTTTAAATGCTTTTAATTTTACTATCGGAAATGCTTATATATTTGATTAAAAAAAAATTAAAATCAATTTGGTTTCATTTCTAGTCTCCTCCACTCCCTATCCTATGAATATTTTATACACATTAGGGTTGTTTAATAGCATATTTTTAGTTTTTCTTCTGCATATTTTATAGTTCTTTACTGCATTTTGTATGCCATATTTTGACGCTTTTTACTGCATAAAAATCCGGGCTCTGGTGATGAGGGGCGGTTTTATTTTTATCCACTAGAGGGAGACATCAGATCAAATAAAAAACCAATAAAAAAAACTAATAAATTGGTTTTCATGTACATTGTTGTTAGCTTTTTTTATTGTAACCTTCTTTTATTTTTATCTTAGAAATATTTTTTAAGTATTTAACGTTGTTTCATTTTTTAGCTTGGTGCTTTTTCAGTTGTTTTTCAGTTTTTTCAAAAAAACATTCAAAGTTTTTTCAGAAATATGAGTGGAAGTGATAGTGAAAGTGGAATTCAGAAAAACAGATTGAAGGCAAATAAACCTAGATTATTTAATCACTATTACAAAGAAGAGTGGGAATCAAACCCAGAATTTAAAAAATGGATCGGAAAAAGTAATAAAGGCAGGCTTTATTTTAGGTGTAAAGTTTGTGGTGAGGACTATGTTAGTGGTGTATCCTCAGTAAGGAAACATGCGAAATCAGTAAAACATAACAATAATATGAAAAGTGTAAAAGGCACTAAGCCAATTAGTGAACTTTTTCAAGAAACAGATTGTTCACAAAAAATATTAAATCTGGGGAAATTAAAATTGGCGCATTTATTGCAGAACATAATATTGGAATACAAAACTCAGATCATTTGGTTGCGCTTATTAAAAGTGTTTGTCCTGATTCCAAGATAGCACAAAACCTTTCTTGCAACAGAACCAAATGCACTAAAATTATAACAAATGTTCTTGGTTCACAAAATTTTGAAGAATTAATTAATATAATGAGAGAAAACTATTTTAGTTTATTGGTAGATGAATCTACTGATATTTCCTCGAAAAAACAATTGGCTATTGTAGTCAAAACAGCAATAAATTACAATCCAATTGATTTATTTCTAACATTAATTAATATAGAAAATTCAACGTCAGAATGCATTTTTAATGCATTGACAGAACTTTTAAAAACTCATGGTATCCCTTACAAAAAATTAATGGTGGGATTTGCTGCAGATGGGGCCAATGCAATGATGGGGAAAAATAAATCAGTCCAAACAATGCTGATGAAGGAAATACCACATTGTTTTACAATGAAGTGCGTATGTCACTCCTTTTCTTTGTGTGCATCATATGCATGTGAAAAATTACCCAGTGAATTGGAGACATTGCTGCGTGATGTTTATTTTTACCTTTCACATAGCTCCAAAAGGTTAAAGGAGTATAACAATTTTCCAAATTTTGTGAATGTCAAGCCTCACAAGTTATTACAACCATGCCAGACCAGGTGGTTGTCGTTAAATGATTGTGTCTGCCGATTTTTAGAACAATGGCAGGCTCTGTTTTTATATTTCCAAGGGGAGGCATTGTTAGATGGGAAAGCTGTAGATATCCATAAGCAGCTAAACCCTCTAAACAAAATATATTTCCAATTTTTGGAATATGTTTTACCAATTGTGGTTAATTTTAATTTAGAATTTCAATCGAATGGAATTAAAATGCATTCCTTGTATTATAAGATTGAAGCAGCATTTAAAACTTTTTTGGGGTTTTACATTAAACCGAATGTTTTGAAAAATATGGACTTGAAGGCAATTCAGTTTAGAAATCCTCCAATTTACATTGGAACCAAACCAACAGCAGCCTTTGAAGGTCAAAAACATGTATTTTCTAAAAAAGAGATTGATCAATTTAGAAATCACTGTCTGCAATTTTATATTGAGTTGGCAAGGCAAATTAGATTGCGATTCCCTTTTGATGACAAAAAGGTTGAGGGTTTAAAGCATTTGTCTTTTATAGAACCCAAAAACATAAATGCCATCCAGTCTATTGCTCCAGCTGCTGCTCTGTTACAAATTAATGTAGATCTGAATGACTTGGATAGAGAATTTAGACTTCTGAAAAATGACTCAAGTGTAGATAAAAATTTGCCCATCCTCGAGTACTGGAAGTTGGTGTCAAAAATTACCAGAGGTGATGGTTCCCTGCTATATTCTACCCTGCTAAATGTAATACATGTGATTATAAGCTTACCTCACAGCACTGCATGTGTTGAGAGAGTTTTTAGTGCCATTAATTTAAACAAGACTAAAATGAGAAATAGACTACAAAATGCTACTTTATGTGGTATTTTACATACCAAAGACTATCTTTTTAGGAATGATTCAGTTTGTTATAATTTGAATACCAATGAAAAATTGTTCTCAAAACATAACATTTCAATGTATGATCAATAATATTCAATAATTTGTTGTTTTTTTTGTTTAATTGAATATAAATATTCAATAATTTATATTTTTATTATATTGTACATATATTTGTATATATTTTCGGATTTTTGTTTATTTACCTCAAATGTTCTCATTTTCTCTATTTAAATTTAATTTAATATATAACTGAATCTTATAATATATACAATTTTCTTTCCCAAAATTTTCCATTACAGAAAGCTTACAAGTAACAGATTTAGATAACAAGTTTGATGACTGTTTTTCACTTGCTTCACTATTGTTTTATTCACTTTTTTATTGCATAGTTTAGCCTTCCTTTCTCATGTCTAGCAATCCAAAACATGTTTCATAAGCTGCAATTGTAAACCTTTAATAAATGTTTTGTTTTTTAATCTTTATTCCTTCAATGTATACCCATTTTTGAGCACATTATTTTTTTTAAAATGCACGAGTTTATTTGTTTATAAAAATTAACAAATGTTTACTAAAATGATGTCACAAGTTGATTGAAAGTAAAATTTAAAAAAGACTGGATTAAATGAAAAAAGTGGGGAAAATTATTGAAAAGTGGAGAAATTGTTGGCTGGGAAGTGGGGAAAAATGATGCACCCTACTTGGCAACACTGAAACTGACTTCGTCCACTTGCCTTGCTCGTATTAGTCCGTGATTGATTTGGAGTCAAACCTCTAGATAATCTTGGTTTGATTGTTTTCCGGTATGGATAATTTTACTGTTCGATTTCTTTGGAATGCTACTGAAGTACTGAAAAATTCTAAAAACTCAGAAAGATTTGATTATATTATCAATCAACTCAGGTATAAAATTGTAAAAACGTTTATTCTTAAACATACATAATGACATTTCATATCATCTTATTAAAATTTTTTGTTTATTCTTAAATATATAATTGAGAAGATTATTTCTATTTTACTATGTAGGTTGAAATCTTTAGATTTTTCAACATGTGTACCTAATGAAATCAATCCTTCTGAAATGTGTATATATTGTGGTAATCTATGGAGAGATGGACTCTTTTCATTACATCTGAAGTGTCATAAGAATAACAAGATTAAAAAAAAAATCAGAAAAATTAGGAAAGATAACATAACAATGTCATCACCTTGCAGAAAAAATTACATGACTTACTATAAGAGCCAGAAAGATAATGTCCTGGTAAGATAATTTTGTCCTCTTATTTGTAAATTATTATATTAAGATTTTTCAATAGCAGGAAGGAGACTAATCACTAATATAGAAAAAAAGGGCCTCAAATAGTCTCAAATTTACATATATATATATAAGCCAAATTTTCGCCCCTTCGGGCATCATCAGATCATCGGAGGCGAAAATTTGGCTTTTATATATATATATATATATATATATATATATATATAAATATATATGTAAATTTGAGACTATTTGAGGCCCTTTTTTTCTATATTGCCTAATAATCATAAATGATTAAATTTCAAAATATAGTAAATTATTTAGTTCATAGTTGTGGTGGAATATTATTAGTATGAAATATACTAGTAACAAAAGAATTAAGAATTTATATCAGATTCATTAACAGAAACTATGCAATGGACGTGGCCGATATCGCCATGTTAAGTAAGGTCCTGATCTCAACTGATAAGAACTTGTTTGTTATTTTATCACCATTAATTTTACTCTGAAGAGCCAGTGCAGGGAGGGGAGTTTAAAGCTGGATCTAATAAAGCCGATCAGATTCATTTTTAATTGGAACGGACGCGATGGGAGTTAGCATAGAAGCTGTAGTCTTATTTAATAAGGATAAAGGATTAGCAAACCTGAATGCTCAATGCTGCACCACCAAACACTTTCTACTTACCTCCATCCAACGACTGCCGTTCAAACCGAATTTCGACAGATCTGCCTTAATGCAATTCTCCCATCTCCCTCTTGGCCAATCTCTTGGACATTGCCCTTTCGGCACCGTGTTTATTAATTTTTTTGATATTCATTCACTACCAACATGGTCATTTTCACTTATAGTGAAAGTTCGGCTTTGTGAAGACGTCTTGATCTCTGTTTGAGTTTTCCCTCTTGATTCAAATAACCCAGTACCTCATCTTCAAAATCCCTAAGCTGTTACTTATCCCTCTATGTTAGTTGCCACATTTTCCATTTATAAATGAACGTAGAAAGAACTTGATAGAATATTTTTGTAAATTCAAATTTTTAAGTTTTGGTCCAGAAAAGTGTCAGCTAAGGAATTTTAATACTTTAGAGCCTAGCTTTTCCCACCTTTAATCTAGCCTTGATTTCTTCTTTAATGTTATCATCGCCCCTAAATACTTAAATTTGTCTGCATCCACAAACATATTTTCCTCTATTTTATTATTACCGTAATTGTCATTGTTTCTGGAATAGAGCAAGTTCTTTACCCGGCTGCTGTAATTTACAATTTACTTTAATCACTATTTTCTGAACTATTTATTTAAGTAACAAAATATTAACTGTTGCTACCTCAGTAGAATACAATACCACCATTATCCTTTTCTAAAAAATACTCTTCTTATTCTTATTCTTCCTCTAACTCCGGTGGGCCGCTGATCGTGAAGTTGCCGTCTCGGTCTACCGAGTTCATTGGTGTCTTCCTTGCAATTCTTCTCATCTCCGAAATGGTGAGTCCGCTTGCTGCACCCAGTTTCCCTATGTATCCGGAGTATATACTTTTGGGTCTGCCACGTGGACATCTTCCTTCTGGTCTGGCTTCAAAGAACCACCAGGCCTTTCAGTTATCCCTCATTCTGCAGACATGCCCAAACCAATTTCAATTGCCTCTCTTCCAGGATGTCCTGCACTGATTGTACACCTAAATCCTCACGAATCCTGTCATTTCTTATACAGTCCGTCCTGGTCCTGCCAAGTATTCTTCGGAGGAATCTCATTTCAGCCGCTGTCATTCTGCTTGCATGTTTATCTAGGGTTTTCTAATTTTCAGATCCATACAAAAGTACTGGAAGAAAAACCTATATAAATATCATAATTTTAGCATCTGCTTACTTCATGCTTTCCAATGATAGTTTGATATCTGATAGTACAGTCCTTTGGCATTCATCACCTGATTTTGAAACTCCTGGTCTATTTTACCTTCTTTACTCACAACTGTCCCTGGATATCTGTAGGTGTTCATTATTTATAGGGGTTCGCCATCACATAATATCCTTGGCTCCAGGTTTTCCCTTCCTACACACATTTATGCTTTTGCTGGATTTATGTGCAATCCTCTTAGCTGGAATTCCTCATGCCATTCAGTTAGTGATGTCTGGAGAGCTTCCTGGGAGTCCGGAGTTAGTACTGTCGTCTGCATATATCATAACCAGCACTGGTTTTAGATTCCAATATCCCATCATAGCTGTTTGAGTTCTCCATTTATGTTTGAGTTTTCCCTCTTGATTCAAATAACCCAGTACCTCATCTTCAAAATCCCTAAGCTTACTTCTTTATAGAAGTGAAAAGATTGGGATTTCTTACCATTAAGCCTCACTATACCCTTTGGGTCCTGAAAAGCCGATTTTTTATTTTAGGCGAAAATCGAAAATATTGTGATGTTTTTAAATTTATCTAGCCAACCTACACAGGTTAAACAGCCTGGTTTAAACTTATTTTTATTTAATTTTTTAGTTAATTTCAAGGCTTCAAAGATTGCAAAATAGGACCAGAAGGTTTTTGATCGTGCACTAACAAACCATATATACAGCTACTTGTCAAATTTTCCAAAATCAGGGGCCTTGTGTCTTTTTACTTGAAATATTTTGTACTTACTCATTATTTCAGAATTTTTTATTTATTATGTGATATCCGTAATGTGAAATTTGCCCTTATTCCCTTAATTTCAGTGTTAGCACACTTTTCAACTGAAGACACTTTAATACATTTAAACAGGGTTTCTAAAGTGCTAATGATCTGATAAAGGGGAAAAACCTAATTAAGGTTAATGAGGAAGTAATAAAACTTAAAAGCAAAAAAACTAATGTAACATACTTTAATTTACTAGTTTTTTTATGACATTAAAATGACACCTCCAGCTACCAGTTATAAAATTTTAGCATTAGTTTTTTCCAATTACATACAATAATCTATATGTTGCATGGTTAGTACATATAATAATTTCAAATGGCTAAATGTTGACAAAAATATTTATAAATTAATACTTTCTGAAAAAAAAAAAATGTTTATAGGCTTGAGAATGGCTCCATTATGAAACGTTGTTTAGTTAAATAAACTTCATGACGTTTTTTTGTGAAAGAACGCCCTATTTTATTTATTTCATCGTATTAAATAAATCACCAAACCTGAAGAAGATGATTAGAGAAACGGTTTTTTTTTTTTTTTTTTTTTTTTCCCCCTTTGAAACATTTAATTATGACATCTCATATCATCTTACACGAGATGATATAAAATCAAATTACTGACCTTTAGAAAGAATTCAATTCACATAAAATAACCTTTTCTCATTTAATAAAAAAGAAGCAAAAATCTTGGGAATAGCTGTTTAATGGAAGAAAAGTTTTTCATGTTAATATTAGTTACTTCATCATGTTTAGTCTATCATTAACATGATACAAAATCAAATTTTTGACCTTGGAAACAGGGGCTTGTATAAAGAGAGGGGGGCCCATTGCCCCCCCATATTAGAAATTTAAAGAAAAAATCAAGTGCCATAATCTAAATTCGGTGTGAAAAAGAAAATAAATGGTAAAATGGCTAGTAAAGTTATTCAGTTGCCTTTTTCACAGTTCCATAACCCCACAAACATCCCCTGAGACATCATTAAGTATGATAAATCCGACCCCTCCCTCCATCCATGACCCCTCAATAATTGGCCGGTTATTGACATCCCCTTATCTTCTGTATGGTGAGTGTTGATTTATGTTTAAAGAAAGTAAGGAGATCAGTTCTTCAATATACTTTTGGGAACCCTTAGTTATTTTCAGATCTGTTTATCAGTGAACCTCAGGAACTTGAATTGAAAGATTTTCGTTCTAATGCATGCTGTATATATTCCAATAAACCTATGTTTGTTTGTGATTAATAGTTATATTAATATTCTTATGATATGTTTTAGGTGAAGAAGTGCTTAGTTTGTAAAAGAATAACAAAATATAGTATGAACAAACCATTAACTGATATAAAAAAAGAATCTGTTAGTTTGCAGTGTGTTGTAGAACAAAATTTTAGAAACAAAAAAAGAAAACGGAAAAGTGGGAAAAAACAGAGTTTCGCAGGATTATCTCCTTTAGCAGTACTACAAGCAAGATTAAGTTCCACAAAAGAGTATAATGCAAGCATACCACTCAATGATTTTACTGAACTTTGTGAACCATCAGATATTAAGAATCTTTCAAATATTACAGAAATAAATCTATTGTTACCCAACAAAGCAAAAACCACTGATGAAACTATTTCATCTACAACTGTTTCTCAATCTCCTTCATCAAATAGCATAAGTAGGGGGTTTCTTCAAGACAAAGTAAAAAAACAAAAATTGGAAAATGGTGCTTTAACAACTATCACGAAAAAGTCAAAGAAAAAGAAAAAAAAATCTTTTTTATCTGAACTTCGAACTTTACTTTAAATAAAAAAATAATCAAAATAAAACAAGCCAAAATATGAATGAACAATTCTAAAATTAAATTTTAAAAATCTGAACTAGCTTAACATAACACAACTTCCCCTGACCAATCTACTTCGAGTAGAAATTGAATTGTTTTAATAAATGTGTAGGCCATTCAGCAAATTCACAGAAAAAGGTTATAATTATTGCAAAACTTGGAAATTCTCAGTACTTTTTGACTAATTATTATAATTTTTTTGTATGGGGCCTATAAACAATTACAATTTCATCAATAGATTTTTTCTTACCTTTTTTTGTTAATATACCGTGAAGGGTTATCGATGGAATGGATATTTACATTATTTATATTTATTACATTATCTAATAAATTTGACTCTTAACTCCTTTCCAACCGACAATAATTACTGTACCAATAAGACCACCTTATATTTTATTAAAAAATTATGGATCTAAAGCTTGCTAGCTAAATTGTCATTATTACATATTATCTTATAATATATGTTTATAACCCCAAAAAATCCTTTAAATAATTTGGAAGAAGGAACTGATGTTAGAAATTTGATTGTACGTATATGCCAGTGATATGACAGCAAAGATTTCATCGAAATTGAATAAATGGAAGGGGCACTTTATTTCATATGTTTTGCCAAATTTGTAGGTCTTTTGCGACTCATTAATAGCTCACGATTTTTATTAAACCCATCATATTTCATGAGAATCAAGTATTCTTTAATGTCAGGTAGGTTTTATCATCAGAAATATTCTGATGCTTAAATGGCGAAGGTCTAGGATTTTCTTCTTATATTTTTAGGTTTAAATTGAGAAATTAACTGTCTGATTATGCCTAGTAATAAGAAAAGGCTAATTATGAAAAAATATTGATAAACATATACAGGAGAAAAAAATTATCGCCAATATTTAAATTTAAATTTCTGTTAATGAGTGCAGTAATATATGTGTATAATATATCATTAGAAAGCTGAGAACTTAAGTAAGAATAATATGTAGCTTATAAATGAAAAGATGTACTTATTGTAATGAATTTGTGAACTGAAAAAACAAAAACATGTGTTTTAATTAGTAAAGAAAATAGGGATTTTTAAAAGATGAACCTTTGAGAAGGTTATAAACAACCAGTGATAAAACAACTAATTAAGAAAACTAGTATGTTATTATTGTGAATCATATTGTTTGTGTTGTATGGTGAGTACATATGTTGTTTCTGAGTCAATAAATCATTTATTCATTGTCTAAATCACTTATCTATTGTGTGTTCCATTTATTTGTCAACTACTATCTGTTTAAGGTACAGTTATGGTAGTGAAGGGATGGTAGAGCCCCTGTCACATTACAATATGTATGAAAAATTCATACTTCAACTTTTGAATCAGGAATCAATGTGCCAACAACACTTAAAAGACATTAAACACTTTCACAACTAAAGCATACTGCAGGAGGTGGATCCAGGGGAGGTGCGGGGGGGGGGGGGGGCTCCCCCTGAGAGGTGAGAACACTCATAAGGGATTACTATTACTATATAAAATGAGCCATATTTAGTCATTTTCCAAGTCCACTTATTGAAAATGAATTGTATTTAAACATTTTCAGTAATTTATTACGTCATTATGTTCTGATATGCATTTTAAATTAGGGCCTTCATTACTCATTAAAAATATATAAATAAAAATAAAAAAAGTGCGCCTCCCCCTCCGAAAATTTCTGGATCCGCCACTGACATACTGCACATGTGAAAGAGTTGTCAAAGTGTTTTAAGTGCATGTTGGAAAATATATTTAATGGGAATCATTTGTTTCCATGGTAACTAAATAAAGTAACAACTACATGGAGTATTATAAAAGCAGACACATTGGAGTATCATGTTTGCACTGCCATATTATCACATGAACAGTAAAAACTATCGACTATAGGGTGCGCTAGTAGTTTTGCAAAATGTCGGAAGGAACGGGGATAGTCATTGTTGAGGTGATAGAGATGATTGGTGATTTTAAAAGACCATTAATTGAAGGGCAGGCTATCCTTGGTGCAAACCACATAATTACTCGTGGAATAATATCTGGAAGTAAAAAAACAGTTATTTTACAAGCCTTTTGCCTTTAAACAAGCGATCTTAAAGCACTGCCCCATCAAATAAAAGAGGAAATCAAATTTATTAATAATAATAAGCAATTTTCTTGTCATTGTACGTGTAAAGCTGGTAGTTCTGGTAAATGCAAAGACATCATTGTAACTTTACTCTACGTTTTTCGGTTAGTAATAACATTAAGTACCTATTCATACAATCATTGTTATGACAGCTGTCATTTTCATGACAGCTTAGTTTCATTGTGATTGTGTGTTATTTGTCAAAACTTTCAGGCATCGCACTGAAAACTTGGAACAATTAAGCACAACGGATGTAATACAAAAATGGGGAAAAATAAAAAAGTAAAACAAATTTATGACACTATGGTCCGATGTTATTTGCATAAAACTAACAATTTGGAATAATAAAATGTCAAATACTAATATTTACCTGGATAAATATAGTCACTTTCTTTAAAATGAAGACTACATATCGTCATATGGTTCGAAACAGGCTTATCTATTCTTAATTTTACAATACACTCTTTAAGAAGCTTTTTATTTTTTGGAAATAAATGGAATGACACGTCTTTTAATTTTTTAATTGAACACTGAGGGACCGATCAATACCTATTAGACATTTTTCAAATAATTTTTTGCTCAATCGGGTTTTAATTATGGAAAAATAAATTAAAAACGCCAAAAAAACCTATGAATCCCAGGCAATGGCCCGGCATTTATCCCCGTTTCTCTAGTTCCTGTAAAGAAGCAGCACCGACGCTTGCGCCCGCCCATAAAAGATATGATTGTTATTTTTATAGTAAATGCTTAGAAAAATAGGTAATGCTCAAATTATTTAATAATGACATTTTAATTAACAAGCTTTAGTTATATAATAGATTCCCCATCACAATATATTTACAAAAATCGGTTAAAAAACTTGATAAAAATTAGGATTTTTTCAGGCCCCTTTAAAAAATAAATAATAAACTGAAAAGGACTGAGTAATTTCAAGTTTCGGAATGATTATAATACTCTTTATTAGAAATGTTTTTTAGAAGAAGCATTTTTCTTGTATATGTTCATCAATGTTTTTCATATTAAGTCATTTCTTATTACTAGGCAAAAGAAGGGACAGTTTATTTTTCCATATAAACAAAATCAAACATATGTACTTTATAGGATGGGTCACCTGTGGTATAGTGGTTAGCATGGCAACCTACAATACTAAAGGTCGCAGCTTCGTGCCCAGCGGTGGCCCTAGGATTTTTTAATGGGAGTAAAATCCCTATCCTTTGATGTCACATATGGGTTTATACATACCTCTAATATCTAATTTCAGGTTAGTATGGTTCATTGTTTTTGCACAACACACAAAACTGGAAGTCGTCCTTTTTAACGATTGCAATACTTTCCCTACTATCTGTTTCATGTATAGGTAAGTTTATGTAAAAATGGATGAAAATTTAGCTAAGTTGGATAAATTAATTAGGTAATTTACAAAGAAAATCGAAACAAGCTAATATTAATCTAAACCAAGAGTTGAAATAGTCATTTTATAAATGAATTAAATAAAATTTGTGAAGAATCGAAATAGATAGTAAAAATGATCAATGAAAATCGAAAAATTGAACAAGGTGCAACTAACAGATATGGAATTAAAAAAATTTACTTTTACTTAGAATTACTTTTATAGTGTAATGCAGTAAACACAATTTCCTAGTACAAATTAAATATATGTAAAAAAAAAAAAAATAATAGAAAAATACTTATTAATATTTTTTTAAATTAGGGCATAATTTCAGACACTGCTTAAAATTGTTGATATTGGTCAATTTATTGTAGTAAAAACTAAGATTGTCTGTGGAATTTTGTGTAAAAATGTATCTAACTAGAACTGCTAACCTTCCCGCAGGGGTTAGCTGAAGAGCACAGCTAGTGGGGATTAACGATCCCCCGGGTTTCCGAGTTCAGTACTCTGCACAAACACACAAAGAACAGTACATAATCCTTCATACTGACACAAGATCACTTACAGTACACACCCTTAGGGCCATCTCTCCTAGGAAGCCGCCCCGGATTGGGGGGAGCAAGTCAGGAGGCTTAGAGGAGGCCCACCCTCCACCTGACTTGGGGGGCGAGGGCGTGAAACTTACAATTATTACGAAACTTCAAAGAGAGATAGCCGGACTGAATACACGGAAAAAACACAGGATTCGCCAACTGGACTTAAAATTTGGAACATGGAATATTTTATCTTTGTACAGACTGGGGTCGCTTCGGCAGCCCCTACAACAATTGGACACCTACAAAATAGACCTTGTTGCTCTACAAGAAGTGAGGTGGAAAAGCAGTGGTATCCTGGAGAAACGTTTTCACTCTGTCTACTACAGTTGTGACGAAGAACGTCATATTTCTGGTACGGGTTTTGTAGTCAGAGGAAGGGCAAGAGACTGTGTCATACGTTTCACTTCCGTGAATTCAAGGATTTGTGTGTTGAGGCTGAAGGGGAAGTTTTACAACTTCAGTATTCTTAGTTGCTATGCACCAACGGAGGTGTCCCCAGAGGAGGAGAAGGAAGCCTTTTACGCCTTAAGGAAGCCATCTAGCTGATCGAACGGTTCATGGCTGTCCAAGGAGTGATATTAAGGTGATCATAGGCGACTTCAACGCAAAAGTAGGGAAGGAAGAAGTGTTCAGACCCACCATAGGAACTCATTGCTTGCATGAGGAGACCAATGAAAATGGACATCTGCTAATAGGATTCGCTGCTTCAAAGAATTTGGTAGTTGGCAGCACGCTCTTTCCAGGTAGAAGAATACACACAGCGACATGGCGTTCACCTGATGGGACCACGGTGAACCAGATGGATCACGTCCTTATTAGCATGAGGCATAGGCCCAACCTTATGAGCTGTAGGACGTACCGTGGAGTGAACATAGATTCTGATCATTACCTGGTGATATGTAAAATCAGAGCAGGAATATCCAATGTGCGGAAGGTCCAAGGAAGTAAGGCAGAGAAAATAGCGGTACATAAGCTACAAGACCCTGAAGTAAGAGCAAGGTTCCAAAAGAAGCTGGATGAGACGTTGGAGCAGCTTGGCGCTGGGAATGGCTCTGTACAACAGCAGTGGGATGTTCTCGTCTGCTATCAAGGGAGTAGCCAAGAAGGTGGTGGGCTTGGAAAGGCGAGTGGCGAGATCACGATGGTATGACGATGAATGTGCAGCAGCTACTCAGATGAAGAACTACGCATATGCAAACATGATGCAGAAGAGACACACTAGGCATGCTTCCGAGGAGTACAGAGAGAAAAGAAGGCAGGAAAAGCGTATCCACCGCAGAAAGAAGAGAGAATGGGAGCGCAAGCGGTTGGATGGAATCGAGGAGCACAAGAGCCTTAATGAGCCCGAGTATTGTTCAGAAAAATGAATGAGAGCAGAGCGCCCTTCAAACCAAAGGTAAAAGCATGCAGGACAGAAGATGGTGCGTTGCTTTCGTCAAAAGATGAAATTCTCAGCAGGTGGTCAAGGTATTTTAACGATCTCCTTAATGAAGGATGAGAGACTTGGTTGCTCCGTCGGCATGGGCGTACCCAGCGGGGGGCAGGAGGGGGCAGCTGGAAGGCTGGAAGCAATAATTTTTTAGGCTTTTAAGACTGGAAGCAATAATAGAATACATTTTTTTAAAAGCAAATAATTGTAATAACTTAGTTGATAAAGCACTGCTGTAATTATACATAATTTTGGTTTCATTCACCTTTTCCGCGGTAAGGTGTTACAACCTGAACGACCATAGCTTGCCCCCCTAGTTTTGATCCTGGATACGCCCTTTTCCTTCGGTACATGATGTTGACCCACCAACATTCAATGACTTCCAGGATGCCATGAACAGTCTCAACAATAACAAGGCTCCAGGAGAAGACGGGATTCCAGCAGAGCTCCTGAAGCATGGAAGTGAAAACCTCCAGAAAGGGTTATATGAAATGATATTGGCGGTCTGGATTGAGGAGAGGATGCCGGATGAATGGAAGAAGGGCCTAATACACTCGCTTCAAAGAAAGGCGATATTTTGGAGCGTAAAAATTATCGCGACATAACTCTTTTGCAATGTGGTTACAAAATTCTTTCTAATATAATAGCAATGAGGTGAGTTCGTTCAAGGCCGTGGTTGAAGTAACATCGTCTCTGCGTATCTTAGATCTAGATTTGGAAAACCGTTACCTTTGTAAAAGATTTTTGGCACAGACATAGTTAAAGTGAAAATTGGTCGTTGTGTGAAGTTTAGTGACAATAGTGCCAACAGTTATTTCACAGTTAATAAAGAAACTTTAGGTGAAAATCAGGGCAAGTCCGCTTATCAAGATTGCTGGCTAGTGCAGGCAGACTCCCAACACTTCGCTGAAGGTTAATAGCAAGTAACCTATCAAGTCAGCTGTTATTAGTAAATATTTATAAATTAAATTTTATATCTGTTATATTCAGTGGCTACAATTAAAATGGAGCAAAAGTTGGACACTTTGAATATAGCAATTAAACAAATGGATGACAGATTAAAATCTGTAGAAGCACAGTTATTAACTGATAATAATAAGTTAAAAGATGAATTAGTTAGTAGTACCTAAACGCTAGAGTTGGGGTGATGAATACTTTAGATGACGATTGTTTTTATGGTTTTCCACTTACGGGAACCCGGCTCTCAGATCATTTAACTAATAATCGTGGTAAAGCTTTAGTAGATGTTTTGAAACAATTAGGTTTGTTTGTGTTAAATGGGCGTACGTTTGGGGATTGCCCTGCTTCTTACACATATATAGGTCACGGATGTAGTGTTGTGGATCTAGTTTGTGCTTCTTTTGAATGCCTTCCTTTTATATATAATTTAAAAGTCCTTAATATTTCGGATTTATCGGTATCATTTTGCCTGCCACCTTCAAATTCATTATAGCCAAAATAAAGAAATCCTTTTTAAAAATAATGATAATTTTCAAGTAACTACTGTTGTTAGAAAACCACTTTGTTTATATAATTTTCTAGATTCATTAAATAGAAGTAGTAAAATTTATTTCAACAGTAATAATGTTCATGACTTGTATATTAATTTCGAAACTGCCATTCTCGATTCTATGAAAGATGCTGACATGATTAAAACTTCAACTAATAGAAAGTATAAAAATAAACCCTGGTTCAGTAGAGATTGTTATGTATTAAAGAGATTGGTTTGGAGTACTTTAGCCGAATGTCGTAAAAATAATTTTTCATCGGATTCTCTTAGCGAATATCAGCGTAACAAAATAAAGTACAGGCAATTAATAAGTTCTAGTAAGACCGAGTATTACAATAGAATTAGGGATTCTTTTAGATTTGTTAAAAATCCTACTGAATTCTGGTCCACAGTGAACAAGCTTAGAAAATCCTCTATTAAATCATCACCTATTACTGTACAGGAGTTGGAGCAGTTCTTCTCTTCCATTTACACTGATATTTCCAATGAATCTTATACTTTTTTTGGTGATTTCAATCCCAACTTGGATGGTATTATTACATTGGAGGAGCTTCAGCTCTCGGTATCTAAATGTAAAAATAGTAAAGCTACTGGGCTTGACTTAATTCCCTATGAATGCTTGAAATGTCTTCCAGATCCTTGGATACATTATATGCATAATATGTTTAATGTTATTTGGGAAAGAGAATGTGCTCCTTCTTCTTGGGCGAAAATTAAATTAAAAATGTTATTTAAAAAAGGTGATGAGACTGATTTTTACAATTACAG
Source organism: Aelia acuminata (assembly GCA_911387785.2). Classification (NCBI taxonomy): domain Eukaryota; kingdom Metazoa; phylum Arthropoda; class Insecta; order Hemiptera; family Pentatomidae; genus Aelia; species Aelia acuminata. The sequence goes on along the minus strand of OU426978.1, from coordinate 71,528,526 downwards.
AGGAATTTCCTTATTCAACACAATAACTAAAATTTTTACCACTATAATTTATAATAGACTAGCTAAGGTGCCCGGCTTCGCTCCGGTAGTTGTGTGGTAGTTTTAATAACAGAAAAACTTTAAAATTTATGGAAATATTGAACAAAATTAGCAATTTCTCGAAACTTCGGTTTTAACTTGGTATCAATATTAAAATTCAAGATCTGCAGAGTCCGCCCAAATAAGGAACCCTACATACGTTATAGGGGGTTGAAAATGGTGAATGAACAATCAATTTTGCTGCAACTTAGTCGAGTTATGCATCGTTTTTTATGGTTTCTGTGATTCTGAATCCTATAAGCCCATTCCAAGCAGTCAGCAGATAATAAGTTATTAGATAATGGTTGAAAAATTATATTTCCAGTACAACCTAAGCGCCGATTACTGTGATGGTCCTATTATATCCAGAAGTATAGAAACTATCGAAGATTCATAGAAACTTCTTTTTAAATACCTTTCTTCCATTTAAACCTCTCTTAAGTTATCCCCCCGTAATTTGGGCAGACTCTGCAGATGTCGAATCTTACTGCTATCACAAAGTGAAAACCAAAACTTCATGAAGTCACAATTTTTTCACCATATTTCTTTTTATCCTGAACTATGAAGGGTAATAAAATCTTATAGAAAAAAATGGTGTAATTGGAGTTAGTCATTTTGTCAACTGGAATTCTCATCATACATAGGAATATAATCAACTTCTTTTTCATAATTACATACAATAAGAACACTTAAAACTTTTTATTTCCGATTTATATTTAGTCAATTTATCTCTTTTTTTATGTCTGTTTTTATTCGCTCACTGTATAACTAAAACATGTTCACTCATATTGTATTAAATTTACTTAAGTATATGTTATATATTGAATAAATGTAATGCGTTAATCAATTAACCTTCTTATGAGAAAATTAATTTCGTAAGGTATCTAGGCGGTTTTCTCATCATTGGCAAAGTCAGAATCGCAATATTCATCAACTTGTGTGAAGTCTTTGTCTTTTGAATATTTTTTGACAATATCTCTTGTACCTTGTAGATATCTAAATATGCGTTTTAATCTTAAAACATCTCCTTCGGTAGGGTCTTCAACGCTCCTTGAGACTTGATTTACAGTGAAGGTAACATCAGGTCTGGTTCGACTTGATAGGTACAATAAACTTCCAACAGCCTCAAGATATGGACACTTTCTGTCAGGTGTCTGGTTAGCAATAGATCCTGGAGTTGAAGGAGTTCTGACACTTTTAGCAGCTTCCATATTAAATTCTCTGAGAATTTTGTCGACATATGTAGGTTGATGAAGAACTAAGCTCACTTTTTCATTTTTAAGTTCCATTCCGAGGTAGACTTTAGGCTCTTATTCGGAGGTGATGTCGAATTTTAATTTTAGTTCTTTTAAAATTTTCATGATAATATCAGGTTTGTTTCCTATAACAAGTCCATCGTCTACATGAATGGCCAAGATAAGTGAATTGTCCTGGTTTTTAAAAACTGATGTGTCTGAGATTAACTGATTTAGCCCTTTCTTTTTCAAAAACTCAACTAACGTTTTGTTCCAGTTAATCGGAGCTTGTTTTAGGCCATATAACGATTTTTGTAACAGGCAAATCGTCCCTTGTTCTTCCTCAAATCCTTCTGTGAGTTTCATATATAGTTCATCAGATAAATTTCCAAATAAAAAAGCACTGGAAACATCAAAAGTCATAATGGTTTTATCAGGGGCTTTTGCATAAGCAAGCAAGAAACGAAGTATGCTAGTATTCACAACAGGGCTGAAGGTGCCTTCCTTTGAAATCACCATTTTCTTTTTGTCGAAATACCCATGTGCTGCTTAGAAGTTTCTTATCCTTAATGTCTTTGGCAGGTATGAATTTAAATACATCATTTTTTTGAAGTGAGGATTTTTCACTGTTGATGGCCTTTTTCCATTCACTTGAATCCGGACCTTCTACGGCTTCCTGGTATGTGAGCAGAACATAATCTTGAAGATGTTTAGGAGGTCGTCTAGTACGTTGTCCTCTACGAAGAAATTCTGCTTCCTCCTCTTCTGCAGATTCGGCATTTTCATGATTGGTCTCATTCATCAAGTAATTTTCAGTTATAGAGGATTCACTTTCTGTTTCATCTTCTGTGTTATTAATGATGTTATTCGATTCTTCTGTGTTGTTTTGAGTAGATGATTCTGTATCTTCTTCCTTGGATTCTTCAGGCTCTCCAGAGTAATGGTGATTTTCTCATAGTTGGTCTCATTATTCGTAGTCTCAGTAATCTGATCATCAAAAATTACATCTCGCGAGTAAACAATCTTTCGAGAATTTTCATCCCACAAGCGGTATCCATTTGGCGAATAACCAACAAGACGATTCTTTTTACTTCGACTGTCGAGTTTCTGAAGTCTTGTAAGATTTTTAGCATAAGCTGTAATTTTATTGTAGTCGGCTTTCTTACCAAACCACATCTCGTACGGAGTTTTTGAGTCTGGAAGGCTTTTTGTTACACATCTATTTAATATATAACATGCAACTCTTGAACATTCTCCCCACATGTCAGCAGGCAAATGTGAGTCATAAAGAAGTGCTCTGGTTTTATCCATTAATGAACGGTTGAGTCGTTCAGCTTTGGCATTTTACTGGGGCGTATGTGGTATTGTGAAATCAAATATGGTTCCTCTGGATTTTGCCCAATTCAACAAGTTTTCATTGGAAAATTCGCCTCCATTATCAGCACGTATTGTATACACAGGTAAAGTCCATTTTGACTCCACTTCTGCTACATATTGTTTTAGTATCGGACTTTCTTTTCAACTGATAAATTTGTTTGAAACATGTAAAATCATCTTGGAATGTTAAAATGTAACTATATCCATCCCATGTAGGTTTCTCTATTTGGCATATGTCTGTATGAATAATTTCTAGCGGTCGAGTTGCTCTGGTGCGCTCTGTAGAAAATGGAAAACGAGTCTGTTTTGCCTTCAGACAGATTTCACAAGTGTTTTCAGCGATTCTGAAGTCAGTCTCTATTATTCATAAATTATTTTCTTTGTTAAGTTGTTTTAAATGTTTATAGTTGAGGTGTCCCAAAGTTCTATGCCAATACACAGCATCTTTCTTTCTTGAGTTTTGTACTTGGAAACATGTTAGTTGTTCAGGAGCGTCTGGAGTGAGCTTTAAAGCATACAAACCATTTGCTTGTTTTTCCCCTTGTAGAACATGTTCATTTTTGGAGATCAAAACTTTTTCTTTGGTAAAGAGTACTTGACCACCATTTTCAGTTATAGCTCCAACTGATATGTGGTTGCTGTCAAGACATGGAGCTAGTATAACATCTTTAAGGATACACTCTTTGGCATCCAAAATTCCAACACCAGTAGTGGGTAGGGTCTGATTTTTCTTTGCAACTTTTACTTCATCAATTAAAATTTGATAAAATAGAGGGTTGATTTGTCATATGAGAAGATGACCCACTATCTACATAAAATTTCAATTCATTCGTATTGTAATTTTCAGATATTTTGGTTAAATATGCAACTTTACCTTTAACATTTAAGTACTTCTCTTTTCTCGTTTTCAGCACGAAAAAAACCTTTTTGTCAATATGTGAGACGTCATCTACCTGATTTGAAGACATTTTGTATAAAAATGTTATTATGTTACTTACAATCTGCGTCAAAAGTCGATCTTCACTATTTTAGGGTTATTTTAAGTTTTAATCACTTTTTTACTAACTCTACTTATCACTTCAGAAGATACGTATCCTGGGCCCATAACCTGTTAAGGTTTTTAAATTATTAATAACAAGAACACTAACTTTAATAAGAGTTTAATGTATTCAACTGAACATCATGCACAGAACCAAACATTGTATAGTAAGGAATAACAATATGGCCGATAGGTAAAATGGCTGACCAATAGAATTTGGATTGTTGGGTGGATATCATGGGTGTATATTATGTACAGTAGGGGTGCGAGTATTGACCCTTGTGGCACTCCGGCTTTAATTGGATGCATAGTAGATACCTCTGTTCCTTGTCGGACAGAAAAGAACCTGTCAGATAGAAAGGAGAGAAGTATGAGATAGTAAGTCGAAGGAAGAAAAGATTTAAGTTTGAAAAGTAGTCCTTTGTGCCAGACTCTGTCAAAAGCTTGGGCTGCATCCAAGAATACGCTAGTAGCATATAGTCTCCTCTCTAGTGCGACTGAGATGTAGTCTGTGACTCGGTGTAGTTGGTGTATGGTTGAGTGAAGTGAACGGAATCCAAATTGATGTTCGGGTAGTATTTGTTGGTCAGTTAGTATGTCGAGTAGTTGTTTGTAAAATAGTTTTTCAAAAATTTTAGAGCAAACCGGTAGTAAACTGATAGGTCGGTATTGTGTTCTGTTCTGAATAAATGGGTTGATAAATAACAACTGTACACGATCACATCACTGTATTTTCCATAACATACAACTAACTGCTAAAAAGCATCATACCTAGAGGTTAAAAACTCCATAGAGGTTATCATTATACATAGAGGTTATCACAGTCTCCCCCCCTTAATAAGAAACATATGAATTGAATTGATATTGATTTTTGAATATAATATAATATAATAATAATTGATATAATATAACAGTAATTGATATAATGATATAAGATTGATATTAATATTGATTTAAGCTATAAAGAGTGTAATCGTTGAGGTAGCGTGGGGGTTGATGGTGTCTTCGAGGTCGTACCTGTAGAGCAGGCTGATCTTGGTTGAGGTAGAGATGTGGTTGTTGGTGTCTTTGAGGCCTTACCTCTAGAGCTGGCTGATCTTGAAGGGGTCCCACCTGAGGGGCTTCCATCTGAAGTGGCGGCTCTACAACTTCGCACTCCAGTTCATCAGGGCCAACCAATGGAAACAGACATCCCAAAGTCTCCTCCACACAATGTTTTTTATTTCTGTCCTCCTCTACACTATGTTTAGTATTTCTGTTCTGAATAATCAAGTCTTCGGCAAATGATACATTTTTCTTTGGAACTTCTGTACTTCTTATTTGATTGATGTGCCTCTTAAGGCAGTATCCATTGTCAAGTTTGATCTGGTAGTGGATTTTTCCGAGTTTTTGCAGAACCTCGCCAGACTTCCATTTCATTTTATTGTCTTCATAGAATTTAACCATGACTCTTTCTCCCACCTTCAGCTGCCTCACATCTTGAATATCTTCTTTATTCTTTTCTTGTTTTACTGGTCGTATGGCATCAAGTTTGATCCGGAGAGATCGATTCAAGTAAAGTTCCGCTGGTGACTGGTTACAAGACAGTGGTGTAGCTCTTGATTTGAGAAGTATTTCTTGGACCTTCCTTTCCATGCTGAGAGGTTCAGAGGACATCGATTTAAGTCTGTTCTTAATCGTTTGTAAATTCCTTTCAGCTAACCCATTAGTGGCCGGGTGTCCTGGAGCAATAAACTTTTGAAATATGCCATGTTCCCGGCAAATGTTTTTAAAAATATCACTTACAAATATGGTCGCGTTGTCCGAAACCATTACCCGGGGAAAACCATGAAATGAAAAAATTTCCCTCAGGAGTAGAATAGTTTTTACTGAACTAGGCGGTTCTCGAATCAATTTAATTTCTGGCCACCTGGATTTTGCATCGATAACAATAAGAAAATAAAAACCTTGAAACGGCCCTGCATAATCGATATGAATTCGGTCCCAATTTTCTGCTGGAGGATCCCAATGGTGTTGGGGGACCTTGACTGGGGATGCTCGAACTTCTGCACAAGATTCACAAGATTTAACCATTCTTTCTATGTCTTTGTCTATCCCTACCCAGAAGCAATATCTTCTGGCCAGTTGTTTCATTTTTGTAATGCCAATATGAGTACTATGCAACTCCGTAAGGACGTGTTGTTGAAGCTTTGAAGGTATGACAACTCTATGGCCTCTGAATAAAATACCGTCTTCCAACATGTACTCACTATCTGAGGAAGAGGACATGATCTCTGATTTAATTTTTGATAAGGTTTCATCTCTTTCTGTAGCGCGACGTATTTTTTCAGCTGTTAATTCTGAGGTTGAAATTTCCAAAATTGATTCATAACAAAGTTGCAGAACTTCATTGTTTAGAATTTTGTCCGTTGATGGGTGGCTATGTTCAATAGAAGCTCTGGATAAGCAATCAACATTTTTATGTTCTGAACCCTTCTTATATTCAACTTCATAGTCAAATCCAGAGAGAAATGAAGCGTATCGTAATAATCTGGCAGAAGTCATAGCAGGTAATTTTGAATTCTGATGGAAAGTCCGAGTAAGAGGACTATTATCAGTGATTAATGTGAACTTGCGTCCATACAAGTACATAAAAAAATGGTTAACAGAAAATATTATTGCCAGAGCCTCTCTATCAAGTTGACTGTAATTTTGTTCACTAGTGGACAATGACCTGGAACAAAACGCTATAGGTTTTTCTATTCCTTCTATGACGTGTGATAAAACACCAGCAACGCCTGTTGGACTACCATCACAAGCAAGAACCAATGGTAAATCTGGATCGTATGGCACCAGCACACGCTCACTAGCTATTTCTTGTTTTAGTTCAATAAATGCGGCTTCACAAGCAGAGGTCCACTTAAATCTACTATTTTTTTGAAGAAGGGTGCGAAGCGGGTAAGTTAAAGTTGAAGCTCTAGGAATAAAACGGGAATTGTAAGTGACCATACCCAAAAATCTGCGGACACCATCGATGTCTGTTGGGCGTGGGATATCCATGATTGCTTGAACTTTTGCCGGAGATTTCGAAATACTTTTGTGCTGAATTAAATGGCCAAGATACTCGATACTGGTCTGAAAAAATAAACATTTATTAATATTTAAGTGGAGGTCATATTCAGTTAATCGTTGAAGGCAAGCTACAAGGTTTGTATAGCAGTCTTCCAATGAAGGTCCATGGACTACAATGTCTTCATAAAATGAACATACACCGTCCAATCCAGCAAGGATTTGATCTTTTTTCTCGTTGAATTTCGTTGGGGCTACTTTGATACCAAAGGAAAGTCGATTCATTTTGTACATACCTCTATGTGTTGTAATACATTGGATTTTGCTACTATCTTCGTCTACCTTGAAATGTAGATATGCCTTGTACAAGTCGAGGCGGCAAAAATACTCTGAATCCTTAAGGCTGTCGAAAATTTCTTCTGTTTTGGGGACAGGGTAATTTGCTGTGACAAGTTTATCATTTACCCCAACCTTATAATCCACGCATAGTCTTACTCCCCCATCCGGTTTTGGAATAACTACTAGTGGTGAAGCCCAATCACATGTATCAATTTTAGTGATGATTCCATTAGCTTCCAAATCGTCCAGTTCTTTGTTCACTTTCTCTCTTAATGAATAAGGTATATCACGCTCTTTATGAAATGAAGGCTTGACATTTTTCCGAAGTTCTAGTGAGATGGTAAAATTTGGTACGCAACCAATTTTCTGTTCAAATATTTTAGGAAATTTCTTTATTATGTTGTCTATAGTGGTGATTGAATTGATATTGATTTGATCGGAAGGTGTAGAATCTATGCTTTGAAGATTAATTTTAAGATGTCGAATCCAGATGCGGCCTAAAAGAGCATCAAATTTATCAGGTACTATATATAGTTCTTCTTGTGAATAATTGTTTTTGTACTTTACGTTAACACTAATTTTTCCCATTGGGAAAAATACATCCTTAGTATAAGATCTAAAAGCTATGTCTGATTTTTGAATTGGACTGGTCAGACCTAAGGCCTTAAACTTAGATTCTGGTAGTAATGTGAATCCTGCGCCCGAGTCGACTTCAAATTGTTGGGGTTTACCTTCGATATATACTGTAGTGAAGAATTTATGAGCATCAGAAACGTTATTTGTAAAAATATCTACAATGTTGTTAATACCAAAAGTGTCATGCACATCCTCAACTTGATAAGTTTCAACATTTGACATATTTTTATCATTTAATAATGTACGAATACAAACTTTACTTACATGACCAGTCTTATTGCATGCAATACACTTCAATTTTTGAGGTTCAATTCGACACTCTTGAACTCTATGGTTTGCTCCACCACATCGAAAGCATAGGTTATCTATGCCTAGGTTTTTAAAGTTTATTCGAGCTTGGCTCTGAGAGCGCGGGTATAACTTCTCTTGAATGAATCCCCTTGGTCTCCCTTTGTTGAAGTTTTGAGTATTTTGATTGTATCTAGACGAATGATTCACTTTGTTGATAGAATCACAATTATTACTGGATGTAGAGGCACCTGCTAATTCCCAACTATCTAATTTAGAAGCTTCCAGGGCAATGGCTTTCTCTACAATCTCTTCAAAATTGTCTTTACTTGATTGTAAGAGATTTTCACGGATAGAATTATCCCGAATGCCCCGGATAAACTGGGCTCTTAGAAAAATATGGGCAATGCTTACCTTACAATCACATGGAGAATCAAATTCACAATCAACTGTAATTCTCCGTAAGGAAGTGGCATACTCGGTAATTGATTCATTTTCACTTTGATAAGTTGATAAAAATCTATGCTGGAGAACAAGAATATTCTGCCTTGGAAAAAGATGTTTCTCTAAGGTGGCAATCAAGTCTGTGTATTCAATATCACAAGGTTGTTTGGGTGCCACTAACGCAGTCAAGGTATTGTAATGGCTCGATCCAATTGAATTTAATAAAAGTTGTGCAGCACATACCTTATTATCAAAAACGTTCTTAAGTTTTAAATAGTTTTCAAACCGCTGTCGGTAGTTCCTAAAATTTTCTTTTTGAGAATCAAAATTTTCAAAAGGTTGCACCAGAGATGAAACATTAAATGGCGTCGGTCGATCTTGAGTCCTTATTTGGTTGATTAAAGCCTGGTTATTCGCTGTTATAACAGCTAAAAACTGGGTAAACTGTTCTTCGTTCATCCTCGTCGCCAATTATTGTGTTCTGTTCTGAATAAATGGGTTGATAAATAACAACTGTACACGATCACATCACTGTATTTTCCATAACATACTAGTGATGGGAAGAAAAACGCCAAACTGTTTGAAAAAACTGTTTTTTATAAAAAACGGAAAAAACTGTTTTCCTGGACCAGCCCAAACAGTTGGAATTTAGAACTTCCTACTCTTCCCGTTCTCATTTACAACTACTCAACTCTGAGTTACAGTACTACTGGAGTTACAGAGTTACTACTGGAACTCGTTACAGAACGACTGAAATTTAAAAGAACAGTTGTTTTCTTCACCACTAGCGCTCCGTTGTTTGATTTTTCGTTAGGTTTTCTGTGGATTCTATTTTCCAATTTCTATTTATTTCATTTAAAATTTAAAGTGACACTTTTACTTTCATTTTTTATAATGTCCGTTTATTCAAATGCTAATTAAAACATATTTCTAAACTGCTGTGTATGGATGAGAATACATTACAATAACAGGAAGTTATTATAATTGTTACGTGAAAAAAAGTAAAAAATTCTAAATATTAAAGAAGTTTATTTTTCGTAATATTTCAAGAATTCGTAATATTTTAACATTTTTCTCGATAAAGACCTGTAAAAATTATTTTAAGTTTGTGATTTTTTTAAAATTTTGTTGCTTCAATAATTAGTGACATTTTCTCATTTTATTCTCAAATTATATTTTTTTTTTAATTTTGAATTAATACTATTATTACACGTTTCCAATAAAACAACACAACACAAAACAAACACCTGATAGAAACATTAGTCTGGAGGTTTTCTGTTTTCCCCAACCTGTTTTTTTCAAACCGTTTTTTCCAACAGTTGTTTTTTTTCAACGAACAGTTCGTTGGCGTTTTGTAAAAACAACCGAAACGCCCATCTCTATAACATACAACTAACTGCTAAAAAGCATCATACCTAGAGGTTAAAAACTCCATAGAGGTTATCATTATACATAGAGGTTATCACAGTCGGTATGAAGAGGGGTTTTTGCTATCTTTGTTGGGCTTGGGAATCATCAGTATATGTGAGTATTTCCATTGTAACGGGAATTTTGTCGTCCTTAGAGTAGAGTTAAAGATAGTTGTTAGGAAGACGATAGCTTTTCTGGGCATATGCTGGAGTAGGTCGGCAGTGATCAGGTCGTGTCCTGGTGCTTTCTTTTTCGGAAGTTTGTTTATTTCAAAAAGGACTTCAGACGGTTTAAACGCAATTGGTGGTAGGGTTAAAAGTAAAGGTTTTTCTAAGGTGTCCTGTACCAAGGTTTCATGTTCATCGTCTGTGTAGTCAGTATGTGGTGTAAAGACAGTCGACAGATGATTAGCAAATATTTCAGATTCTTCACTGTCCGACGCGGCCCAAGAGCCATCTTCTTTTCGAAGTGGCGCTGACCAGAGATGGGCAAATTGTATCTGCAGATACAGATATCGGATACTGTAACTGTGGAAAGTACTCATGAGAGCAGATACAGATAGTATCCGTATCCGTACGGTCGGATTCCAAAGGTTCCGAGTACTTCTCGTATCTGTCAGCTTCGGATACAGTGACTACTCGTATCTGTCAGCACGGATACCCGAGTATCTGTGAGTACTTCGGTATTTAGTTATTTTTTTCGGATACTATTTCGGATATTTCTACTTCTGGGGCTGGGATTGTTTATTATTATTCTAATTATAATCCATTAATATTCTAATATTCTATTAAAATTATAAAAAATTATTAGTATTAAGCCGTCAACATTGTATCGCTTCGAAATAAGTGTGCAATATCCAAAGCGTTAATTTTGACAAAAAGTAATAATTTAAAAAAAAACGATAGGAATATAAAATTATTTTCTTTTTTTATCTTTTCGGATTTTTAAAATTGTAAACTACTGTGATGATAATAGTGGCTTATAATTGGAAAATACTACCGATTTTAAAATTCAATGCTGGTGGGGGGGACATTTTATTAACTTTCCGTTTTCTTCGAGAAGAGTCTTTATGGTAACGGCAGATTTTAAAAATAGTAACATTTTTAAAATTTGGTTGGGGAGGGCGTTACTACGATTTTTTTTATAACTTCTGATTAATTTGTTATGATTGTCTGTATATATCTATGTTTACGCGTTCGTAGATTTTGAAAAAGTATTAATGTTTTACGGATACTTCTACTTCTGAGGTTAGGAATATTTAAAATGTTGTTATTAAACTTTTTTATTATTATTATTAGGCTGTCAACATTTTATGTTTTCGAAATAAGGATCCTATCGAAAATTTTAGAAATAGTCATACTTTTAAAATTTTAATTATTTAAAATTAATAATATTCCCAAACGGAAATTTTTTTTTTCTATTTCTTCACAATAAAGAAGCATAATTATGTTTAGGCTGGCTTAACTTTTGAAAATAGAAATAATTTTAAAATTACTATATTGTGGGGGGGTCCACCTTTAAGAGAAAATTGTAACTTCTAAAATTAATACGAATAGAATTTATATTTTTGTTAATATACACTAAATGAGGGCTCATACGGATATGGATTTGGTGAATGGTATCAATTTTAAAATTAGATGCAGCGAGGGAGGATTTCTTCGGGATGAGTGTTTAAGATATTGGGGGAGCAGATTTCGAAAATATTTACAATATTATAATTGGGTGCGGGGTTACTACGCAATTTTTTTTAACTTCTGATTATTTCGTTGTGAGGGTCTATATTAGTTGCACATAAATTTTATTATAGTACGTTTTATTATAATCAAAATATAAAGAAACACACAATAAGAGTAGATATGAATTGAAACATTCCTATCTAAAATGGAGACGCTATAAATCAAAAAGAATCAGGAACAGTTTATTTGAGATAATAAATTGCAATTCACAAACTATTTCAATTTTTTTACAAATAAATTAAATTATATGGAAAAACATTTATACTATCTTACATTTTAATAATTTATTCAACTTTTAATCTTTTTAACTTAGGAAACTTTTTAACTTAAAAATGACTGAGGAATCTTTGTCATTGTCGCATAGGCTGGTAACAACCAGAAGTAACAAAATAATGGAAACTTCATCAAACTGATGGTGTGTTAGCATTGACATGGGTACTTTACAGAGATAATCATATAAAAGATAGTGAAATTAAAAATGAGTATTTCAATGATAAAAAAACTCCTGTTTTCATTTCTGAGTAAAGAGTATTGCAGAGACTAGGGTAAAATTATAAGGGTAGAGGTAGGAGAGGTTAATTTGCCGACTTCAAAGGGTTTACTGCGGGGAAACCCAACCCTTTTGAAGTGAAAGGGTACACAACGATCAGGTGTGTTGTCGTCTGAGTTGACGGTGAGTTGCCAGGTGTGTCGCCGGTGCTGTTGCCTATGGCTCGTCGCAGGTTACCGGCTTGATGTCCGATCAGAAGGCGACGACAACCTGCATACCGGGAAGAAAGGAAGAAGGATAGTGTCTCGAGGGTAGCTAGAGAGTCGTGGGCGAGAGCCTCGTCCGTAGCTAGACCTGTCACGGACAGGATGGGAATTCCACCTCGGAGGTACCTGTGGTGTCACGGGCACTGGCCTCGACCGCAGCTAGACTCGTCACGGGTGATAGAGGAGTGCAGGAGGAGAGTGCCTCGGGGGTAACAGTGAAGTCACGGTCTCAAGACTCGTTCGCTGCTAGGCCCGTCATAGGCGGCAAAGGAGAGTTACCTCGGAGATTACTGGTGTGGTCATTGACAAGTGTCTCGGACGCCAGTATGCTCGTCACGGGTAACAAGGAAAGGAAAGGAAAGGAAATTTGAAAAATAAGAAAAACAACTTTAAAAAATATTTTTATTAAACAAATGCTATATAGTATACAAGGCGGAGAAGGAGAGTGATGAGTAAGAGAGAAGGCGAGAGGTCAAGGAGAGGAAGAAGGTGTGAGAGAAGGTGAGGTACCTTCTCTGGCGGGAGAGTTTTTTTTTTTTTTTTCTGATCCCTCTAAAAACAGAAAAACAGGATTAAAATGTGAAATTCGAACCATTAATACTAATGGAACGATGCTGATTTACTGGGAGGTCGGTATAGGGGGATGGCTAGCGCGCTCGACTTGAAAAGTTAAGATCATGGCGGGAGAGAGTAGACGGCCGCGGTATTTATACTGGCTTGCTGCCCCCCACTCTGCTTAGTGCAGGTGGCGCGCCAAGTGGCTCTATTAGAAACCTCCTTCTCTCTTACTGCCGCTACAGGTGTAAAATTAAAATAAGGAATTGTAAAACTAGCAATATACAATAGATGGTACAGTATACATATTGTTCATATCTGGACTCAATAATTAGATAAAACTGAGAGTACACACAAGCAGACCTGAGCATTATTGATATGATTCCGGTTTTTCATATTTCATAATAAAATAGTTTGTTTTTGTTTTTTAATATTTTCAGAACAATATTTCTTTTTATGACAGAATGAAGATTTGTACATTAAATCTACTCAAAGAAGTACTTATAATTAATTAAACACTTTAAACGTAAATTCTAGAAAAATGACACTCATAACAAATTAATCAGAAGTTATAAAAAAAATCGAAACCCCTCCCCAAACAAATTTTAGAAATGTAACTATTTTAAAAATCTGCTTCCCCCGTTACCATAAAGACTCTTCTCGAAGAAAACGGAAAGTTAATAAAATGTCCCCCCCCCCCCCCCACCAGCATCGAATATTAAAATCGGTAGTATTTTCCAATTATAAGCCACTATTATCATCACAGTAGTTTACAATTTTAAAAATCCGAAAAGATAAAAAAAGAAAATAATTTTCACAATGGAATATTCCTATCTTTTTTTTAAATTATTACTTTTTGTCAAAATTAACGCTTTGGATATTCCACCCTTATTTCGAAGCGATAAAATGTTGACGGCTTAATACTAATAATTTTTTTATAATTTTAATAGAATATTAGAATAATAATGGAATTGTAAACAACCCAGCCCCAGAAGTAGAAATATCCAAAATAGTATCCGGAAAAAAATAACTAAATACCGAAGTACTCACAGATACTCGGGTATCTGTCCTGACAGATACGAGTAGTCACTGTATCCGAAGCTGACAGATACGAGAAGTACTCGGATACATTTGAAAATTTTGGAGGGATTCGAGTACAGTATCCGAGTAAAAAAGTATCTGTAACTTGTATCTTGTATCCGAAACTAGTACTTTTTTACTCGGATAGTGCCCAACGCTGACACCTCGCGATGCCTTAGCAATCTCTTTGTATGTCTCCACAAACTTCCGTCATCTGTATTAAGATTTTCTAAGAATGAATCGTAATTTGTCTGTTTAAATTTTTGTATTTGCCGTTTTAGTTCGTTATTTATTCGATTGTAAATCTGTTTATCTGATAGTAGTCTTTTAGTCTGCCATACCTTACGTGCTCTTCTCTTTGCTCTGATCGAATCTCTTATATATTGTGGGTAACATTGCTGATTACTTTTAGTTCTTCTTGGTATTAACGATGTGAGTGCTGATTCCTGTTTGGTCTTCGTCAGAAGATCGACAGCATCTTCAACTTCTTTTTCATCTTTTATCGAGATAGGAACTGAGAGTTTTTTATTTAGAATTTCTTGATAAAAATCCCAGTCTATCTTTTCTCGATTTAGCGTCGGACGTTTTTCTGTTAGGCAAGGTTCGTCAAAAAGGATTAGGTGTATAAGGGTCGGAGCATAGATCAGAGCTGGTTATAATTGTGTAAGGTATGGTCTGCAGTCCTTTTGTGATAAAGAAATCGAGTAAGTCAGGTGTCTTGAGTCTCGACGTAGGCCAGTAAGTCGGTGAATTTGGAGAAATAGTGTTTAATGAGAGTTGTTGGAGTGCAGTAAGCAAGTTTCTCGCTCTTGGTGTACATAGTCTGGACCCCCATACCTGATGCTTAGCATTGTGATCCCCTCCGGCAATGAAACATCTTCCAAGTTTTTCAAAGAAATTGGTAAGCATGCCAGGTGTCAGCGCATAACGAGGAGGGCAATACACCGCAGCTAGTGTTATTGTGTTTTGTGCAGTGTATAAAGTTACGGCAGTGGCTTGGATGTGTGGTATAATTGGTAAATGTATTGAGTGGTGATTTAGTGATGATTTTATGATGATAGCTGTTCCTCCATGTAAAGTGTTATTTGAGTGATCTGTTCTGTAAATAGTATAGTCTGGTATATGTATATTATTTCGGGAGGTCAAATGTGTTTCAGCTATTAAAGCAACGTCAGTTCGTTTTTCATGTAAGTATATGTCGATTTCGGTTTTATGTTGAAGTAGTCCGTTAGTGTTCCACAGAAGGATTGACAAGGAACCCACAGTTAGGCATTTATGGGCCATAAACAGGGCAGTAGGTTTGTGTTATTTGTGAAAGTTGTTGTACAAGGTTGAAAAGGGGCTATCAGATTAAATATTTGGGAAGTGACATTCTCGACAGGTTGTGCCGACTGAGCAGCGCCCTGCCTCATACCTGACATGCTAATATTTTGCTTCGGTCTTCCTTCTGATGCTGGCAGGGTATGAGGAGGTGACTGCTGCTGCGGTCCGCTCACTGGTCCCATGTAAGGCTGAGAAGGCTGAGGGAGTGGAGGGAAATCTTGGGGTGCAGATGGCACTGTTGGTTGGCTTGGTTCTGACCTGACAAGAGACTGATATTGGGATTTTCGTGCCATTCTGAGTACCTTCAGAGTCTCACATCCTCTATAATTTGCTGGATGTGCTCCTCTGCAGTTGGCGCAGACAGCTGGTGTATCCCGGGTCTTCTAACATGTAGCACTTGGGTGATTTTGGCCACATCTCACACATTTAGGCTGGTGGTTGCAGTAGGTTTTTGTGTGACCGTACTGCTGGCAACGGATGCACTGCGGAACTACTCTTTTTTTTCTGGGTTCTTCTATGGTTATTCGGGTGTAGTACAGAAAGTTGATTTGGAATATTTTATCGTTGAAAGATTGTTTGGTGATGTGTACAAAGAACATCGGTAATAGCTGTTTAAATCTGGAGATAGCATCTGTGACATTTGTCGCTTCATAACCTCTTAATTTTACTTTATAATTACTGATATGGGAATCGAATAGTGGAGATTTTTTATTACATGCGCGGGCATCTGTCATCAGGAAGCTGGAACGTGTGGAACGAAGCATCTTCTTTTCTTAAAAAATTTACTATTGCACGGTAAGCGTCGGATGTTTCAGGATAAATACATACTTTGTTGCCTGTTGCCTTTAGGCTTAATGAAGATGGGCCACTAACCTTTTCCAGGAACTGTATAAGAACGGGGTAATTGTTGACTTCGTTTACGAAAATAGGAGGTGGTTTGGATGGATTTTCGGGTATTGTTGTCTGAGACGAATTTTCTTCATTATCATTAGATTGTTGGGCTAAAGGGGCAAATCTATTGTGTGTGGCAATGACCGCCTCGTTGATATTAGGTCGTTTGGGTTTGTTACCATCTTCTCTTAAGACTTCTGAGAGACGTTTGCGACCTGTGACTTATTCCCAAGCCCCTTTTGGAGCTGCGAATTAGTATTTGAGGCAATTTCAAGCTCATCTAAGACTTCCACATCCACCGGTGTTGGCGGACTGTCCGTCATACTTAGTGTCCTAAAACTCACCTCACTAATGTTCACAGTAGTAGTTCAGTGGGCTACTAAGTTACTATAAAACTACTTTTCACAAATAAAAACTTCAATTTAATACACTAAAACACTAATTTTAAATAACCTAACCTCTTTTACCGAGCTTCAGTAATTTTCAGGTAGATTCAGCAAGATGCATAGAGGAATTAAAATCTAAGTACCCCACAGTTTTAACGAGGAAATAGGCATGTTTATTAGGGGTCAAATCAGTATTAATTTGAAGCCAGATGTAAAACCGAAATTTGTTAGAGCTAGACTATTACCTTACGCAGCAATTGGTAGAAGCGGAGTTGGACCGATTAATGTAACAAGATCTTATTGAACCTGTAGACTATAGCCCATGGGGGTCACCTATAATCCCAATATTAAAAAGGGGGGGAATGCGGTCCGGATTTGTGGGGATTATAAAACAACTATAAACCATGTATTGAAATCGAGCAACATCCATAACCCCCCATTTATTCCTTATTCGAAAATTTTCAGGGATGTGTAGTTTTTTTTGTAAATTAGATTTATGAAGTGCATATCAACAGTTTGCGTTGGATAAAAAAAGTCAGGAACTGCTTACTATCACCACTCACAAGGGTTTGTTCCGTTGCAAAAGGCTGTGGTTTGGAGTAGCCTTAGCACCTGCAAAATTTCAGAAATGCATGGATAGTACCTTGCAGGGGCTAGCGGGAATAGGCTGGATTTTAGATGATATATTGGTATGTGCGGCTGACAATGAGACACTGCTTAGGCGGCTAGAAGAAGTCCTTAAAAGATTACGAGATGTAGGGTTTACTTTAGCAGAAGAAAAATGAGTGTTTCTCAAGTCATCGGTAATATATTTAGAGTTCAGAAGATAAAATAAAGGCGATTGTCGATGCTCCACGTCCCACTTCGGTCAGTGAACTGCAATCGTGTTTGGGATTTATCAACTATGTTAATCGGCTTATCCCTCATGCAACTGATTTATTACATCCGTTGTATCAGCAGCTGCATAAAAATTGTGTTTGGAATTGGAATAATGACTGTGAGGAACCCTTTAAGCGGTTGAAGCAGATTGTAGCGTCTCCTCTAGTTTTAGCTCATTATAACCCTGACTTGCCCCTCAGGCTTACGGTGGACGCTTTTGAATGCGGTATTTCTGCAGTATTATCCCAAGTATTTCCGGAGGGCGAGAGGCCTTTGGCTTTTTCCAGTCGAACCTTGACGCGTCATGGGAGAAACTATTCACAATTGGATAAAGAGGCACTTTCAATTATATTCGGATTGAAGAATACCACGTTTATCTATTTGGAAGCCATTTTTCTTTGATTTGTGACAATCAACTTGAGCAGGAAGAAACCGATTCCGACAATGGCCGATAGTCGATTGCAGAGGTGGGCTCGGTTCTTGGCTGGCTATGATTACGAAATTTGTCATATAAGTTCAAAAAAAACTTTGCTGAATGGTTATCAAGGGCACCTCTACCTGCTGCTGAAGGAGAGAATACCCTCGAGGAATCAAATGATGAAGTATTTTTAAATTATGCAGGCAACAATGAAGATTTGCCAATTCTTTATCATGATGTTTTAAATGCTACCGAAAATGATAATTGACCATATACTCATCAGCTCAAGGCACGCATCATGTCTCTTAGACGTGAGGACATTTAGGGGAGCCAATGTTGATTCAGACCATTATCTTGTTGTAGCAAAACTAAGAGCTAAACTATCAACGAATCGATCTCAGAGGAACACAAGACATCCTAAATTCAACGTCGAGAGGCTTAAGGACCCTGATATTCGGACTCGATATGCAGTTGTTATGGATGAAAAACTCAAACAGCTCACCCCTAAAGAAGATGTAGATCAGGATTGGGAAGTTTGCAAAGCCACAATGAAGGAAGTGGCCTGCGAAATACTTGGATACGAAACCCGCACCGCCAGGCAAGTGTGGTTCGACGAGGAATGCGAGGAGGTAACCAAAGCAAAGAATGAAGCCTATCGCCTGATGCTACAAAGAAGGCATACACGGAGCTCTGTTGAGGAATATAGGATTAAGAGGCGCCATGAGAAACGCATTCATAGAAAAAAGAAGAGGGAATGGGAGGCGAATCGGCTGGTGAATCTGGAAGATCTAAGAAGGAGTAATGATGTGCGCAGATTCTATCAAGTAGTGAACGCCAGCAGAAAACCCTTCAAGCCTTACTTAAGTACTTGCAAAGACACTGATGGTACTCTCCTGAATGTAAAGCAGAGCATACTGGATAGATGGCGGAATCACTTTATTAGCCTGCTTAGCGATGTGGCTGTAAATCAGAGTACTCAGGGGGTTCCGATACCAGTCGAAGACCTTGAGCCACCGGATTTTGATGAAGTTCAGGAGGCCGTCGAAAGCCTGAAAAATAACAAGGCACCAGGAGCTGATGGGCTGCCATCGGAATTGATCAAGTACGGAGGTCAAGAAGCGGTGAAGGCATTTCACAACATCATTATGGATGTCTGGATTGGTAATAGAATGCCAGTGGACTGGAACAACACCATAATTTGCCCAATTCACAAGAAAGGAGACATCCTGGATTGCGGTAACTACCGGGGTATTTCACTGCTTCCTGGTGCATACAAGGTGTTATCCAGAATTTTGTTCCTCAAGCTACTACCCCACGCAGAGAGAGAGATTGGCATTTACCAGGCTTTATGAGGGGAAAGAGCACGACAGATCAAATTTTTTCCCTAAGGTTGATGCTAGAACGTGCTCGAGAATACAGTGTTCAAACCCACCACCTGTTTGTAGATTTCTGTGCCGCATATGACAGTGTAAATAGGGAAGAACTTTACAAAGTAATGCTCTCTATGAAAGTTCCAACGAAGCTTGTGAGACTTATCCAGATAACAATGGAAGCGGTGCTCTGTTCGGTGCGAGTTGATGGTGACCTGTCAGACTCATTCCAGACACATCAAGGTCTACGATAGGGTGATAGCCTTGCATGCCTACTCTTCAATTTTGCTCTGGAGGGCGCTATAAGAAAATCAGGGATCCAGGTGGGAAGAACAATATTCAACTGCTCAGCAAAATACTAGAGTACGCGGATGATATCGACATCATCGGAAGAAATTTTAATGCCATGGCAGAGGCCTTCAGAAACCTACGAGCTGCAGCTGCGGAAATGGGGCTTCAAGTCAACCATTCAAAAACTAAATACATGGTTATGAACCCACAAGGAATGCTTCCTTCCCATGTACAAGTGGATGGATGTACGTTTGAGAGGGTCAAGGAATTCATTTATCTTGGTTCCTTGATAACTCAGGATAACGAAATCGCAGTGGAAATTCAAAGACGAATCTTTGCAGCTAACAAATGTTATTTTGGGCTAGTGCGGCAAATGAAAAGCTGTGTTTTATCTCGCAAAACTAAATTGCGCCTGTACAAAACTCTGATCAGGCCAATACTGACATATGGATCCGAATGTTGGACACTATCCAAAGCCCAAGAAAATCAACTCCTCCGATTTGAAAGGAAGGTCCTCAGAAGAATTTTCGGAGCGATTTTCGATGCCAACGAGCAAGCCTGGCGGATCAGGACAAATGCCGAGATATCAGATATGTACAGTGACTGCGATGTGATGAGATTCATCAGGGTTGGTCGGCTCAGGTGGGCTGGCCATGTAGCCAGAATGAGTGCTAACTCGGTGCCCAGGAGGCTCTTAGAAGAGGAAATTCACTCAACCAGAAGACGTGGACGACCCAGGCTTCGCTGGGTGGACGGGGTGACTAAGGATGCACGCAGCCTTCTGGGGATCCGGAACTGGAGATCGGCTGCACAAAACCGGAACGAGTGGCGGACCTTAGTTCAGGCGGCCTTGATCCCTCGCGGGTTGTAGAGCCAAGGAAGAAGAAAAAAATGATAAAGAGTTGTTTAAGGTGATACATTTTTTGAAGAACTCCTGGCCACAGAACATTGATGAGACCTTAAGTGTTTATTTCAAGAAACGCCACGAATTGCATCTGGAAGGAGGTTCATTGATGTGGGGATATAGGGTGGTCGTACCCAAACAGCTGAGTCAGAGAGTTCTGGAAGAGCTCCATCGATCGATCTAGGTGTAGTAAAGGTTAAGTCCTTGGCGAGATCTTATGTGTGGTGGCCTAAATTGGATAAGGATATTTAAGATTAGATACGGAATTGCCAAATATGTTTAGATAGTAAAGGCGATCCACCAAAGGCTCCAATGATCCCGTGGGCATGGCCTGGAGGCCCCTGGGAGAGATTACATATCGATTATGCGGGACCAATTGGAGTTTAATATTACCTAATTGTTTTGGACGCTTATTCTAAGTGGGTTGAGGCCATTCCTTTCAGAAGTATGACAGCAGTTGCTACGACGAAGATTTTAAGAGATTTATTCGCACGATTCGGCGTACCTAGACAGCTTGTTTGTGATAATTATTCTTCTTTCTACTCCAGAGAATTTGTTTCATTTCTTAAGGGGAATGGCATTGAGCAAAAATCAGGCGCCCCGTATCATCCGGAAACCAATGGAGCTGCAGAGAACGCTGTCAAAACAGTGCAATCCGAACTTTAATATTATCTTTATCGTCAAAAGAAAAATATTTATCAATTTTTTTTTAAGGAATACCGTAATTCCGTTCATTGTACAACTGTTAAAGCACCAGCTGAGCTCCTTCTCGGAAAACTATTAAGGACTCGAATGGATTTACTTCGCCCTGATCCAGTAAGTAATGCTGTTCACAAAAACCAAGGTAAACAGAACAAGAAAAGTTAATTTTAGATTGAAGGACAAGGTGTGGGTGATGCACTTTAGGTGTCCTTAAAGGACTAGGAAGAAGGCGATAATTCAAGAAGTGCCCGGACAGAGACGATTTCGCGTGTATATAGTAGAATTGGACGGATGTTGGATTAAGCACACAGATCAACTACGCGAGAGGAAGGAAGAGGAAGAGAAGACAGACGTTATAGAAGACAGGATCAACTCGAGGAGACTACCAACCCAAAGGGACATGGGTCAGGCGAGTGAAAATGTTAGAGCTGATCCAGAGCCTCTAAGGTCGCCTCGGCCTGTTAGAAACCGTCTTCCACCTAGACGTTTAATTGAAGAAATTCGAATCTTGATATTTTCTTTTATATCATATTTCTATTTTTCTTATTCTTTTTTGGGGGGAAAAATGTGATATTTTTTGTATTTTTTTAATAATTTAATTCTATCATCTGTTTTGGGTAAGATATGTTAACGAGATAATGAAGTTATGAGTCAGTTTTTATTAAGGTATTGATGCAATGATAGGAGCTTTTGATAAAATTATCAAGTCCTTCATTAACTGCCAATCAGCTTTTTTACCTTTATTTTCCTTTCTCACAACTAACGCTCTACTTCTGCATATTATTTTGTCTTTACCTTATTTACTTACGTTTAGTAAATTCTATCTTTAAATCACAAAAAAAAAGTCCAAAAAAGGGAGGACCACAGCCCCCGACAATGCCATAGCTGCATGAATTAGCGAAACAGTCTTACCTGTATACTTACATATATTGTTTACAAGGTTTCAAAAATAATCATTCTTAAAAGAAATGGAATTATCAGATTTCACTGGACGCCATGTTATACGAGTATCTCTCAAGGGTCCATAATAAATAAAAACTTTCTTAAAGAAACTCACAATATAAATTTTATTCACACAATTATAAACACAAGGTTAACCAAAACAACTTAACTTTTTAACCTCTTACCCTCTATATAACCTTTTTCCATAACCTTCTCACACATTTTATTGTCATATAACAGCTTTAGTACCTAGTTGAAAATTAGTAGTAGTACTTCATAAAAAGAAGTCTCAGCAGGTAATACGCTTTAAGAATATTTTTACGTTTTTACCTATATTTCTACTAATTTCTTTCTAATTTTATAATTTAGGAGCATTTTTTGGTGAAATTTAATTTACTAGATTTTTTTTCTCACTCAAATTAGATGTTTACGAGTTGCAGGCGTTGCAACATGAGTTTACAGCAAAATGGTAAATTTTCCCAATCATCGATGCTCGAATTTGACTAAAATGATTGTAACTTGAATATATCATCCTATTTGGAATAGTGTGCCATTTTTTGGTGTAAGAGTTAAATGTAAGAAGCTTAAAAAAGTACAAATATATCACGGTTTTTACGCAACTAATCACGTTTTAGTTTCTCTCAACAGGAGAGGGGTTCTCTCAACTAATTTTTACTTTCACTTACCTATATATGAAATATATAGTAAGTGGAAGTATTGGGATCGTGAAAAAATTCGGTTTTCAACGGAAATACACGTTTTGGGGTCCCCTGAGTCCAAATGACCAAGTCCCACGAAATGGTCTGTGTGTGTGTGTGTGTGTGTCTGAACAGACTAGCTCAAAAACTATAAGCCGTGCGAATCTGAAAATTGGTATTTAGTGTATGTATATGCCCGCGATGTGACAGCAAAAATTTCATCAAAATTAATCAATTAGAGGGGGCACTTTATTTAATAATTTTTTTCTCATTTCATTCAAAGGCTAAATATGAAATAAGAAAAAAATCAAGTAAACATATATAGGAAAAAAAAAAAGAAAAATATTCCGCCAACCATAAAACACGTTGAGTCCACGTTTGCGGAGTACGTGTTTAATGACAGACCATTGTTCATAATAAAAGCAGCTCTGTTCATTTAATGGCAATTATTTGTCTCATGGTAACTAAATGAAGTTTTCAACAACTTCATAGAGAATTATAAAATCAGACGACTTGGAGTATTATGCTTGCATTGCCGAAGAATTAAAAGTAAAAACTTTTATTTAATGATAACAAAAATTAGTCTTTTTACAGAGAAAATAAAAACAAAAATAAGAAATGAATGTGGAAAAATGTGTGACTTTGTGAAGTGGCAATTAACAAAACACGTCAATTTCTAATCTAAGTAAGTTGGTAAGGGAAATTTGTGTGTTGCGCGCACGCACCAGATTTTTAAATCATGGAACTAGTTTAGCATAAAATTTGACGTTCTCTAAGTTTTTATGTAACATTTTTCATTTGCAGTAGCCCTTTTCAAACAAGATGCTTTAAAACGTGAGTTTAATTTTCACGCTAAAATTGCCCAACCTTGATAATCGCTTTTGGCGAAACTACGAAACCGATTTTAACTTTGGGTAACGCGGGATTGTATGTCAATATATTTTTTCTGCAATTAATAGTTTTTGACTTATTAGCAAAAAAAAAAAATGAAAAATGTTCCAAATTTCGATTTTGTTTGCCTGTAAAATTTTATGGAAACCTTTCGGAATGGGCGGACGTTCTCATATTTGCGCTACATGAAATGAGTACCATCAGCCTATAAGACCGAAAACCTTCTGTTAAACATACTTTCTTGGCCCTCAGCTCCCGAACAAGATAGGCAGTATGGATGGGGCTGGGCATTGTCTTCGCTCCTTCCTATGTTGTTGACCTAACTTGGACAATGTTGTGACATAATCTAACTGTTTGCAATAACTTTAAGAGTTTATTTAATGTCCATTAGAAACAAATATACGATAAATTACCCCCCCCCCCTTTTTTTTTATAAACATCCCATTTTACTAAATCAAGCTTTTCTTGTTCGTTTAACTGTTATAAAATACACTTAAAAAACATACAGGATATTTACAAGAGTTTTGTTTCAAGGGGTGAACTTAAGTGGCTTAAGTTAAAATTTGATTTTAGCTTATGTAATCATCTCGTGATACATTACTAAAATGTTTAGACCATTTTATTACTGACACTGTTAATACATTCATGTTTGGGCAAAAGGGCTTAAGTCATAAACCATTTTTTTTGTATCGTCTTCTTAAAATTCATAATTTACTATTATTTATTCGTTATTCATAATTTATTACAGTTTCTGTTGAAAGTATATAGTTTCATTTATTATTCTGGAATAAATAAATACAATCAGAAAGAATTTATAATGGTTTTCAATAGCTCGGTAAATCGTTGTTTAAGCTTCACATTGGATGACTTAACCCCTTTTGCCCAAACACCAATGAATAGTAATGTATGTTTTTAATGATAAAAATATGAACAACATAATCAATATATAAGATTTAAATTATCATGGTAAGATGGTTGAATTTCATGTATCCTTCAGTCAGTCCAATGGTATTTCATCTGCAATCACCTGAAAGCATTACATGAAAAAAAAGTAATTAATAAGGCCATAATTTATCTATATAAATTTATTATAGTTTGAAAAAAAAGGAAGAAATAGTTTAGATTCTTTCGGTTATGTAGATATGGAATCAAGCAATAAAAGTTAAACAATGTTAAACTGTAACTGAAAGTAATATTTTAAAATAGTTATAGTCAAGATAAGGCTACGGCTGTCATCTAATAAATAATCTTAATTGTTGCTTGAAAAGTTTTATTTTTTTAAAGAGTTGGGGGAAAGACCAGATAAATCTACTTTTACTACTTCTCCAAAAAGAAAAGTACCAAGTAATCTTTCTAAATTCATAAAATTATTAATATTGTTTTTAAATAATCTAGTTTTGTTAGATTATATTGTAACTGGAAATAAATAAAATGCTCATCTCTGACAGCAGGTAATAGAATATCCTTTAGTTTGCCTGATTTGTAATTTCCCTCAACAGTAATACTGCGTCAGCTAACTAATATTTTTCAATTCACATTCTTACTGACAAAATTAATTCAGCTGTTCATTGTAAATCGTATGGTGCGTATAACTATATTTAAAAACAAAGTGATTTATTTGTTTTTCCCCTTAATCCTTTATTTGCTATGTGATATATTGTAAAGTGGAATTAAAGTAACATAGAGCAGGCAGTGTTTTTTCAACCCTTTTAATGCCCTGTTCCAAAGTTGTTTGACATCTTATGGTGAGTACTGCAGGAAACTAAGCTATAAGTATTTATATAAAACCATTTTAAGATAATGGAATCAGTATACTTAAGAATTACGTACCAAAGATGATAATTATAATTTTTAGTTTAATTATAATAATGAACTTGTCTATTTTGTGACCAAAGTTATTTTTGTATGATCTGACACAGAAAGGGTAAACCCATTATTGATATTACGTTTTCCTTGTAAATAGTGTATTAATAAGCAAACAAAGAATGTTTTCATTCGCTTGTTACATTAAAAAGGCATTAAGCTAATATTGTATATTCAATTACTAGAGAAGTTACAAGTAATTTCCCCAACTTTTTGATCAATCAATACGTGCACACTTTGCCCATCTCTAGTAGATAACCAATTGGGAGTTAGCTGTCTCCTACAACCGATTATGCAGGCCTTGATGGCAGTGGCAGTCCTGCAGGACACTCTGCAACATGCTGAGAAAAAGTACGGGCCTTTTACGTTACGGATATGTGTGAAGCGAAAGAGCTGTGGGATTACCGGAAGTAGAATCTCGAGCCAGTATCGTCACTGATAAGTGTAAATAGGCCTTTAGCATGCTAGAGCCAAACAGGGGCGGTTCGACCCGCCCTGGGAGGGTTGACTTTTATTTCGTAAAGGCCCCACGGAATAAATCTTGACCTAGCCACCGTGGTAAGAATAGGTTGGTAACGAGGTTAGAGGTATCGAAAAAACAATCTTTGTGCTTAATCCATATATTTTATTAGTCTTTCATTTTCTATACTATTTCTGAACATCGGCTCCTGGGCTTAACCTATTATGAGAGATTACTTGACCATGATATTATTGAACTCCCATTTTTCTATAAAAAATGGACTTATTTAGCATTATTTATCATAGTTTTAAAAGCTTGCAACGCTTGCTGTTCATTAATCACTTTCGGGCTTTGATTACAAAGCTGTTCTGTTCATCCTTAATACCCGTAATTGCAATTAAAACATAACATAAAATATAGGCTGCAAAGGGATATTGATTTTCGGATTATTAGTAACTGCCGTTACTAATATTTATTCATAATATTGATCAATACTAGACTGCCCCGCTCAATAGTAAAGTAAATACAATAATAAATAAAATAAATCCTGTATTTTTAATTTTTTATTTATTCTCATAAGTGATTCATAGTAGCGATAGATTCTTCATAAAGTATATCAACTAGTGTTTTTTTTAAGCCTTTCTTATTCCGAGAAGTGCCTAAGCCTCTGGTTCGGGTAGCAACAAAAGAATGACTCGTCACGCTCATCGTGGGTCTTCTCGGATTTACTGAAACAACGCAAGGCCTAAAAAGAGTATAAAAATGATAATAATTATAAGTGGTTAATGTTTTGAACATTAAAATGTGAATAAAAAAAAGACTCCGATTAGGACTGAATATAAACATTTAAATATGTCACTGTTGACATTACTTTTCCGAAACAGATTTGTATTTTTGTTTTGTTTTTTAAAGTTAAATCTAAACAAACCTTTGATTTCTTCTAATTTTAAATAATACCAAGAAGTAGATAATGTTAAGTTGCGGACGTTTAATTTTTTAATTATGTTATATAATATTTCTTATTATGTTTGCTTAACGAATTATGTTTGCCCATTGCTGCATGTCTCTAATTCAAGACATTTTCAATACTTTTGTATTGAATATTTTACATTACAAATTTTTAAATATTCTTTTTATTTTTATAACTTTATATGAAGGGGTCAGGGCAAAATAGTGCCAAGCAACATTTTTAACAATAATAAACTGTAGCTGCAGTCTGCTGTAAATTACGTAGGACTATATATCTATGAATCAATCGCCACCTAAATATGACTATATAAGAGCCTCTACAGTCATATTTGCTTTGTCATTGCTGCTTGGCACTATTTTGCCCCGACCCCTTCATATATCCATATTGGGTAATTGTGTTAAAATGATTATTTACCACTCATCACACTTTCAATAAGATTATGTTTTATTTCTACATATTTACCAATGCACAAGTTATTAACTTTATGCCAATAATATTGTACTCACACCTTTTATAAATATACTTTATTTTTATTTTAAGTACACTGACATTACCTAAGAAATGTTATCTAACATTTTAGTACGGGAGCCAGATGCAAAAACTCTCGCCCATATAACATCCACCTACAAATTTCAGCATAGTAAGAAACAACAGAGTTAAGTGCAAAACCGACCGTCTGGCAGCGATAAAATTCTTACTAATGCCTCAAAAATCAATTATTCAAATTAATTTAACAGGACAGAAAAAAGACTAAACCAGTATATTTTTAGGAATTGCTAGGAAAATAAAAACTACATATATTTAGTGTATAAGAAACTATTTTCATAGATCATCGAAATGCAAACAAATTACTTCTTTCACTTCTACAAATTACTTTTCACAAACGGATTGAAATGAAACGATATCACAAAGAAATGAATGTCAAAATAAATATTCGAAAACTTATCACCAAATTGCCGATTTGGTCATCATGTTCTTGATTAGCTTTTGGGCTAATAGGATTATAAGCAAAGAGGTCCTGAATATCTTGAGAAGAAAAAAGGTGCAATGCAGGCTGCGCTTTAGAAATTTGGACCCTCACGTTTCACACATTTGTGTTGTTTACGATTGATGGCGAGTATTTATTTTGACTTTCTTCTAATTTCATTCGGCGACGCATCAACTACACAGAGTTACTGACTACATTGCAGGAGCTCTAGAACAAAAACTATATGCAACTGGAGTATTTTTGGTCGTTGCTCAAGCGTTTGACAAAGTCTGGCACCAGGGTCTTCTCTTTAAACTAAAGACCATATTACCTTCCTCTAATAATCTTATTCTTCAATCTTTCCTCTTCGATAATAACGAAGTTTCTTCAATTTATCCAGTCTTGGCGGGAGAACCCCAAGGCTCAATACTAGCACCTCTACTCTACATTATTTACACGCACGACATACCTATTAACAACGAGACATTAACTGCAACTTACGCTGATGATACTGCAATTATCACGAAACATCAGGACCCAACACAGGCGTCATTGACATTACAACATCACTTACACAAATTACACGACTGGTTTCAACTATGGAAAATTAAATTCAATCATGACAAATCAAAACACATCACATTCACTCTTAGGAAACAAACCTACCCCCCCCCCCCCCCGTTCATATTTAACTAAATAAAAATACTTATAAAACTAAATAAGAACTTAAAAGGATTACAAACAAACTTTTAATTTAGTTTTGCAATGAAAAACAAAGGGAACTGTTTAGAGAGAAGAAGAGAGAGCATTGTGATAGAAAGGGAAGTGTGGGCTGCACAAAATGTTGTTATCGATTGGAAAAAAACATATGGTGATTCCTAATGAATCAAAGGAATGTTCCAACAAGCACTTAAAGAGGATGGCAACTCTCGCATGCACAGTACACCTTTACTAACTGCTCTTTGTTAACAAAGATTTCATTCTTGGTATGAACTGTATGAATTACTGACCCCAATTTCCAAAAAAAAAACAAAAAAAAAACTGTTTTAATTGAAAAATAAAGTTTATCGTTCCGCCTGTGGTAGCACCTAAGAATGCCATTTTTAAAAAATTGTCTATTTTTATTAAAAAAAGGAAGGTGGTTAGTGAAAGATGTGTGATGCGCGCATTTATAAATGTAATTATTGTAATTACATTAAATTTGTAAATACAGTAAAATGTATATCATGGAATAATGCATTGAAAAATTTGTAATATTCAAATATGTTTATCAGTAAAACCTACTCTTTCTCTTGCTGAATTTAGGATTAAATATTTTAATAAAAATAGGTTAGATGAGGTTGAGTTCAGGTATTACCTGAATGGTAAAAACTGGAATAGCCTTGTTGGTTATTGGCACTATAGGTATGGATTAATAAAGGAATTCAATTATTAAGTTGCAAATATGTAGGTGTAGGGTATTAGTACAAAGTGCTTCATAAGTTTTTTGCTTTGTTTAGTTGTATTGTTATTTAGGTAAAAAAGAAGATAATATGTAAATAATTTATTAATTTTGTAAAATTGTATCTCTGATATGTAAATATGTATGAGTGTGTGGATATATATGTGTATTTTTCATTGCGGTATGCACTTAATATTTTTGTTTTGTTAAAAAAAAAAAAAAAAAAAAAGACTACCCTCAGACGGTTATACAATGAGATATGTTTTATTATCAATACATTGTAAATATATAAATTTGTTATAAATAAAAGACCATTATTATTATTTCTATTATTATAAATCTACTCTTTCCATGTAATGTTATAAAATCAATTGAATAACTAAAGAACCAATAACAATTAATATATTCTCGTTTATTAGGACCTTAATAGTCTATTTAAAGTGTTCCTGAAAGGCTCTACTCGATAAACTCTTCAGTTGGAGGTGCTGATTTTTGACCCGCTAGATCTGTCATTGGTATCATGGTGAAAATTGGGTAATGTCAAGGACACCAGAACACAAAAAAAATTGGGGAACCCTTGAATTAAAGGATTTGCTCCTCCACATACTTTGTCGTTGATACATGCTATTCTTATCTATATTATAATCTTGAACCAAATTTTTAATACGATCAGAATTTTTTCATAATATGGATAAAACAAGGTCTATCGGATCAGTTAATCCTGGATAAAACTAAGGTAAGATTATAAAAATAAATTTGTAACTATAATTATAAACATAATTGTTTACATTCACTTACCTATATATGAAATATGAAGATTTAAATTTCCGATGAGTGCAGTAATGTATGTGTGTAACATATCTATAAAAAGATACTCTATTTATGAAAGAATATGATTTAGTTTATAAAGTATATATGCCCGAATCATTTGGCATAGATGCAATTTAAACAAACAAATTATTAGGTTTGTATCAACAAGCAATTAAAAAACGTTGACAACTCGTTCTCATACGCAGTACGCATCTACTAACAGCCCAGTGTTAACAAGTAAGGGGTAATGCGCATTCAAAACAGTTGTCTACGTTTTTAAGAGCCTCTTGGAACATAGATACTTATAGGGACGGATTTAGCACGAAAATTAGGGTTCATGACCCCCAAACTATCTCATAATTATGTGGTTTACAGCAATGTTTTTTAATGAGATTATTATCTTATGTTCTGAAGGACTGCGATCTAATCAACCTAAACTACCTAAACTAACATCTAAACAACCTAAACTGTTATGTTTAGGGCATAGTAACTATCTAATTGCATTAGTCGCTTAAAAATAAAAAAATAAATTGAAAGCCAAAATATTTGGGGGGGTCATGACCTTTGTGAGACCCCCCTGGATCGGCCCTTCTCTTTTACTGCGATTTTACATTTATCCATGTTTAAAGTTATTCCATACTCTTTAAATTTCTGAAGAAGTTGGAGGAGTCTTCAGTCATGTTCTTCTTGTGTTCTTCTACAACTAAAAAGGCGTCTGCTTTATTCACAATCTAAAAATCTATGGTTTCTCGGATTTCAGCAATAGCTTTCCATCTTGGATTTCTAGTGTGAGGTACTATTTTAAAGTCATGAACCTGCTGACTATTGAAGTTTTATTGGTAACAATAATACTCCTTTTTATCATATTCTATATCTATTAGCATCATCCCCACATGACAAACGATTTATGGGTAATCAAAGATTAAATGTTTAAAAATCCATTGGATTTTGAGATTTCGCTAATTAGATCATATTTTATTTATATTTCTTTCTTTTTTTCAATATTTAGGAGTTCTCCTCTATTAAAATTCAAAATGAATATTTTTAAAAAAACAAAGTGTTTGATAACATAATATTATACACCCCTGTGAAAGAAATCCAAAAATGTCTAATTTTTAAATATCATAGCGCCCCCTCCCATTAAAATACAAAATTGATACTTTTTTATTATAAACCATCCTCGATTTAATCCTAATTGGATTATAAAAATACAAAGAAATTGAACAGGCCAAAATATTTGGGGGGGGGGGGGGGTCTTAACACCTGTGACCCCCCTGCAGCCGCCCTTGCCTACTTAGGGAAACTATTTGTTTCCATGGTAACTAAGTCATGTTGTCATATCAACTAAATAGACAAATAAAATTAAATTACATGTTTGGTTATGTTTTACATTGTCACATTATTAAAGATAAAAACAAAAACTATTTTATAAGTTCTTTAGTGAGCGAATAATCCTGATTAATCACATATTAGTTTAAAACGTTAGTTCCATAATAGGTTGTCTAGCTACTTCATTTACCTATATTCTCTCAATATTGAGTTGTTCTGATTGATTAAATTTCGCCGAAAAAGAAAAAAAAAAACAACTTGTAAATCACCTACCTATATTTCATAGAGTACCTATTCCTGGTATATTGATTATTCATAGAAAATGCTGGATATTCTATACAGTGTGAATTATTAAATCCAACTGCTATTTTGATTTTAGATATTTTATTCTATATCTAAAATTATAAATATTTTGCTACAAGACCTAGATCTCTTATTAATAGCTATGGTTGCTAAATTACTTATAAGTGATGCTCATAAGAATATGCAATTTTGAGAAGAAATCAATATTGATAAACTTGGATAAAAATATTAAGCTAATTCCCTGTGAAAGAATTAATTTGATTTATTTCAATTTTAATTATATTCCATAATTCATAGTTCAATGCATCCAAAAACTTACATAGGTTACTTAATTCATTTACATTACATAATACATACATACATTACATAATTCATAGTTCAATGCATCCCAAAACAAAACAGTTTAAAACACAAAAAAAGATAACATTTATCTTGCAAGAACAGAGGAATTTGATATAATGGTTAGTTATATTTAAGCAAAAAGTAATAATAGTTGTTGTTAATCTCAGATCTTCATTTACTACCTTAAGACAGTTCTGCCAATGGTGGTACTCTGTCATTCCAGTCGGTCTTTCGGGTGGTTCCTTTCCATGCCTTTTAAGTTCTTGAAGTGATTCTCCATAATCAAGTAGTACCACTGGATCTATATTGTTGTTTCGTATGGCAGTCACCAGGCTTTCGACATAGTGAGTCCTATGAAAAGTCAAATCATCCTAGTTTGCTTCGATATTTTATTTTAATATTTCGCTGAGTGTACATTATTCAATGTTAAAATACAGAATTTGTCCGATATTTAGTTGGTCGGAATTGAGTTATATGATTTCTAATTACAATGAAATGTGCCTATTCACACCTCTTAGTCAGTCACAATTGTATCAACCAAGTTCTACAAATAGTTGATAATGATGAATGATACATTGGGAAAATATCACTAGCAGCAACTCTTCCTTTTGCTAGATTCAGGTAACTTGGTTATTTAAGGACAATTTTTTTTTTCCATGCAAGAGTACTACCTTAATTTTATGTGTCATTCTCCCAATACATACTTATTTATGTCCCAATGAGATTATATTATTTGTGTGAAATTGCCAATAATTCAATTGCATCCATTGGTTAATAGAAAACCTTGGCATGTTGTTCAAGGTTTTTCATCTCAGTATCAGTTTATTTATAGGCCTAAATTTAAACTTATAATGTCAATATCTATGTCCCTCACCTGTCCCACAGCTCAAGTTGCTGACTTTGATGGCAGAAAAAAGATACACATTTTTTTATTTTTAACCTAATTTTTTTCCATACTTGTTACAAGGTCTTAATTATTTGTTTTTAGGATATATTGCTCTTTTCCTATTATAGAAAAAAAGTTATGATCCATAATCTACCTCTCCCTTAGATGCAACCTATCTCCCTTACATTTTTTTTTAAATTGGCATCAAAATTTTGGAAACGTTTATTTCATTATAATTCATTGCTCGCAACACTATAACAGATTTCCTCCTCAATAAGGATAACCTATTGCACAGAACTTCTGCTCCAGTTTCCTTGTGAGGGTGTTTTTATCAGTGAAATCATTAAGTGTCCTTTCATCTCTTATCACCCTCTCACCTGTTTCCCAAAAGGTGAGTTTTAATAGAGTTAATTTGTAGGTTTACAAGGGATTTCCATAACCAATAAATGTTGTTGATAAGAGACTCACATGGAATGGTCTACATTAATGTAACCTCAAAAAACTATCACCCCCACATCTATCTCCTCACTGGTGGAGGAATGAGGGAGATATAATTTGAGTGAGGGAAATAGGAACAAGGTGATGTTTGAGATTAGTAGAACCTGAACTCTAAACTTATTTAAATATTGAAGTAAAATTGATTTTCAGGTTTGCTTTGAGCACTGTTAAATAACATTAAGAGATTACAAAGACTTAATTAGTTGACACTGTAACGAGTTTTATTTTTTTCCTAAGGGGAAATTAAATAGAAAAATTTGGGAAAACTCCAAGATAAGTGTCGTCTTGAAGATTTATTAATTAATAGCTTTATTATTATTAATTTTAAAGTAAGATAATACATAGTAAGAGAGAATACAAGTTTATATTGTTTGTTTGTTTAACGTCCCTTTGTGCTGCTATAGGGACCTCCATTTTTCATCCTATCCGAGGGATAGGCATAGCTTTATATTGATAAGCAAGTTTATATTGATAGAGCACTTTGTTTAAATAGAGAGTATTAGTTTAAGCTTTTGAGCTAAATCAATAACAATAACAGGAACGAAGTTAAGCTATGTGTAACTTAAAATACTTTTGTTATTCACTGATTTCCCTTTTAATATCGTAAGAATATTATTTATAGCAAAATAACATTGTCGAAGGAAGACAATTACTTATTTTTTCTTTAAAGATTTTATTTTATATTACGTAAACCTTATAACAAACATTTTTACATGGTTTTTATTTTTTTTAATTATATCTTTTGAACAAAATATTTTTTCAATGGCTAGAATGAAATGATCTGATGACTGTAACTTCGGTTCAACTACACTCCTCGTCTGGGAAGTCTGGGAGTGATATATAGGGAATGGAGTGCCGAGTCAGGTTTCTCTTGAAATCGGTGCAGGTGGTCTCTTAACTTATGTATCTAATATAAAAGTAAGTTTCGTGCATATATACATTTCACGACATTAAACTAAATATTATACTTTATGAAGTTCTTAGCTTTCCAACGATATATTATACAAATATATTACTGCACTTATTAAGTAGATGAATTTCAATCCATTGTTTATTACTATGAGATACATTTCATAGAACATTGATATAGCTGATATTAAAGAATCTCGATTATCATTACACATGACGAGTTTAATCAAAATCGTTAGCGTCGTTTTTGAGGAAATCGCAAAAAAGTAATAATGTGATTACAAATTTTAAATAAAGTACCGCCTCCGCTTACTCAATTTTGCTGAAACTTTTGCTGTCACATCATGTAATCTTCCTCAAATACCTAATTTCAGGTTCCTACGGTTTATCGATTTTAAAATAGTCTATTCACACACAGACACATCGTGTTCCTAAACACGAAATTTGGTCGTCTGTCTGGTTAAAAATTCTTACTAATACCCGCCAGACGCGTTTATAAGTCAACAAATCGTTCCGATCCAGGTGAACATTAGCGTTGTTTTTCCATTTAATTTTATTTATGAGCATTTCTATATGATGTTGTAAGCAAATTCTTTGTAGTAATTACGTCACCTTTTAAGAGTTTATTTTCATTAATTTGCCATATTTTTGTAGATTTTATGTTTAAAGTGTTTAATTATAAGTATTTCTTTGAGTAGATGTAATGTAAAAAATTTCATTGTGTCATAAAAAGAAATATTGTTCTAAACATATTACAAAAACAAAAACCAACTTTTTTATTATGAAATATGAAAAAACGGAATCATTCACCTTATTATTATGCAAACCTTATTATAAAATACCAAGAACCGAATTAAAGCAATAATCGTTGTAGGAAAATAAAAACCGTATATATTATGTATATAAGAAACGAGTTTTATAACACCAAAATATACAGATATTAAAAAATTCGATACAACATAAAACACAATATAAAATATAACAAAATGGATATAGAAATGAAATTAGAAGAAAGTCAAATTGAATATTCGCCATCTATCATAATCAGCGTAAATTCATTGTGAGGAAAGTGTGGTGGACCAAATTTCTAAAACGCAGCCTGCATTTTGCGCTTTCTCTGGTTGCAATTATACAGGACAGGGTTTTTTGCCCCAATGAACACTGAGGACTTAGGTATATTTAAAAATTGCACTGCATATCACATACGGATAAAGAAATGAAATTAGAAGAAAGTCAAAATGTGTTAAGGGATCCAAAGTTCTTAAGCCTACATTTTACGATTTCTCCGGTTTCAATTTAACAGAACAGAAAAAAACTAAACCACTACATTTGAAGGAATTGCTAAGAAAAAAAACTGGTGCGTGCGCACAACACACAACTTTCACTTACCAACTTAGATTAGAAATTAGTGCGTTGTGTTAATGCCACTTCTCACTCAGTTACACATTTTTCCACATTCATTTCTTATTTTTATTTTCATTTGCTCTATAACAAACACTAATTCCTTTTATTATTAAATAAAAGTTTTTACTTGAAATAATTCGGCAATGCAAGTCGACTGATTTTATAATTCTCTATGTCCTTGTTGAATATTTCATTTATTTCCCATGAAACAAATCATTTCCATTAAATGAACAGAGGGGCATTAATTATGAACAATGGTCTGTCATTAAAAGCGTCCTGCGTGGGCTCAACGTGTTTTATGAGTTGACTGAATATTTTTCTTTTTTTCTCCTCTATATGTTTACTTGGTTTTTATCATATCTCATATTTAGCCATTTTTTATTTTTAGGCGTAATGAGAGACAGTTTATTTCTCCATATGAACAAAAACAAAGATACTTCATAGGAAACCAAAACAAACAAACAAAAAAGGCCCCTACCCCATTTAAGCCCCCACCAGAACATTTTAATAATGATAAAGCTTACCTGATATTAGAGAACACCTAATTTTCATTAAACATGACGAATTTGATGAAAATCGTTAAAGCCGCTTCTGAGAAAATCGAAAAAAAGGTAAAAAATGCAAAAATAGTTAAGAAATAAAGTGCCCCCTCCGTTTGAGCAATTTTGATGAAATGCGGGCTATCACACCTTTGATATATACATACGTCAAATACCCAGTTTGATCAAAATCGTTAAAGCCGTTTTTTAGTAATTAAAAAAACACGTGCAAATGATACGAAATTTATTAAGTAAAGTCCCCCCTCCGGTTAATCAATTTTGATGAAATTTTTACAGTCATATCTCGGGCATATAAATACATCAAATACCCAGTTTGATCAAATTCGTTAAAGCCGTTTTTGAGTAAATAAAAAAAACACGTGAAAATGATCCGAAATTTATTAAATAAAGTCCCCCTTCCGGTTAATCAATTTTGATGAAATTTTTACAGTCATATCTCAGGCATATTAATACGTCAAATACGCAGTTAATCAAAATCGTTAGAGCCGTTTTTGAGAAAATCGAAAAATACGTAAAAAGTTATTAAATAAAGTACCTCCTCCCTTTGAGCAATTTTGATGAAATTTTTACAGTCATATCTCAGGCATATTAATACGTCAAATACGCAGTTAATCAAAATCGTTAGAGCCGTTTTTGAGAAAATCGAAAAATACGTAAAAAGTTATTAAATAAAGTACCCCCTCCCTTTGAGCAATTTTGATGAAATTTTTGCTGTCACATCGCGGGCATATACCTAAACTAAATACCAAATTTCAGGTTCGCACGGTTTATAGTTTTTGAGCTAGTCTGTTCACACACACACACACAGACCATTTCGCGGGACTTAGGTCATTTGGACTCAGGAGACCCCAAAACGTGTATTTCCGTTGAAAACCGGAAGTCGAAATTTTTCACGATCGCAATACTTCCACTTACTATATATTTCATATATAGGTAAGTGAAAGTAATAAAAACTACATCTATTAAGTACACAAGAAACGATTTTCATTGATCATAAAAATATAAACAAAATTAAAATTAAAAAATTGCACTCCTTTTCATATACGGATTGAAATGAAACGAAATCACAAAGAAATGAAAGTCAAAATAAATATTCGAATATATTATCTCCATATTACTGGTTTGGTTATCATGTTCTTAATCCGTTTTTGCGTTTATAGGTTTATAAGCAAAGAGGTCCTCGATATCTAAAGAAGTATAACCAGGCTATGCAGGCTGCGGTTTTGATATTTGGACCCCTCACTTTTAACACATTTGTGTTGATTACGATTGATGGCGAATATTTATGTTGACTTTCTTCTAATTTCATTTCTTTATCCGCTTCTTGATATGCAGCGCAATTTTTTTATATGCCTAAGTCCTCAGTGTTTGGTTGGGGCCTTATCGCCTTATTGGTTTTGTATCAAACTTATTCAATGTAATGTTTCATTTGATTTTGTTAAGATGAACTGAGTAACATTAGGGGTACGCTGATGTAACAACTACTCTTTGTAACTTTGATGATGAAAACACACCTCTCAATTTATATTCTCTTTTGTATAATAACCTTGTTTAATCAAAAGAGAAGCACTTAACACCAAATAAAGGGTAGACAAACTGTTCTCTACCTTTTCGATCAATTGAAGATAGAATGTTCGTTGAACAAGATGTAGAAAATTCCTTAGAGCTTTGGATTTTTAGGCATATTAAAAAATTGCACTGCATATCAAGAAGCGGATAAAGAAATGTGATATGCAGTGCAATTTTTAAATATACCTAAGTCCTCAGTGTTCATTGGGGCAAAAAATCCTGTCCTGTATAATTGCAACCAGAGAAAGCGCAAAATGCAGGCTGCGTTTTAGAAATTTGGTCCACCACACTTTCCTCACAATGAATTTACGCTGATTATGATAGATGGCGAATATTCAATTTGACTTTCTTCTAATTTCATTTCTATATCCATTTTGTTATATTTTATATTGTGTTTTATGTTGTATCGAATTTTTTAATATCTGTATATTTTGGTGTTATAAAACTCGTTTCTTATATCTATATAAATAAAGATGATTTGTTTGTTCTTTATAGAAATCCATACCGTTTGTCCTAAATTCTCCAAATTTCGCTCAGTGGTTCTTTGATACCAGGTGCGAACACCCGTCTCTATTAAAATTGCATAGCTTCAGCCAATCTCTTGGTATATTCTTTATTGTTATAAAATTCGTCATGATCTCCATTTACAATGGTTTTTTTTTACGAAATCGACCGTTTGAGTCGAAAATACGGCCTTAAAATTCATTTTATAGATTTTGTAGAGGCCAACAAGGCCCGGTAAGACCGTCCCTTGGCAGGCGTCGAGTTCTGGGATTTTTAAACCACATGTTTTTTTTTTTTTTTTAACATTACAATACGTTTATTCACATGTATGGTAAATTCATTTTTTAAAAATCCCTCCTAAGAAGCGAGCTTCAATAGGAGTAGTGAGCTCAAAAGCTAATAAAAAACGTCAAATACCAGCAGCTGAAACTCTCGACGAACATCAAAATTTCGCTCAGTGGTTCTTTCTTACCAGGTGCGAACACCTTGGATTGGATTGGATTGGATAACTTTAGCCGATCTTCAGCTGATATTCTTTATCCTAATAAAAATCGTAATGATCTCGCTTTACAATGGTTTTTTTACGAAATCGACCTTTTCGTTAGAAAAATTAAATTTCCCGGGTGAAACCGGGACATACAGCTAGTACATAATATATACGGTTTTTATTTTCCTACAACGATTATTGCCTTAATTCGGTTCTTGGTATTTTATAATAAGGTTTGCATAATAATAAGGTGAATGATTCCGTTTTTTCATATTTCATAATAAAAAAGTTGGTTTTTGTTTTTGTAATATGTTTAGAACAATATTTCTTTTTATGACACAATGAAATTTTTTACATTACATCTACTCAAAGAAATACTTATAATTAAACACTTTAAACATAAAATCTACAATAATATGGCAAATTAATGAAAATAAACTCTTAAAAGGTGACGTAATTACTACAAAGAATTTGCTTACAACATCATATAGAAATGCTCATAAATAAAATTAAATGGAAAAACAACGCTAATGTTCACCTGGATCGGAACGATTTTTTGACTTATAAACGCGTCTGGCGGGTATTAGTTTGTATTAGCGGGGTCTTTTAAAAAAGAAAACTAAAAACTATTTTATACAAAAAAGAAAATAGTTAGTAAATAGTATAAAATAGTAACACATTTGTGTTGATTACGATTGATGGCGAATATTTATGTTGACTTTCTTCTAATTTCATTTCTTTATCCGCTTCTTGATATGCAGCGCAATTTTTTTATATGCCTAAGTCCTCAGTGTTTGGTTGGGGCCTTATCGCCTTATTGGTTTTGTATCAAACTTATTCAATGTAATGTTTCATTTGATTTTGTTAAGATGAACTGAGTAACATTAGGGGTACGCTGATGTAACAACTACTCTTTGTAACTTTGATGATGAAAACACACCTCTCAATTTATATTCTCTTTTGTATAATAACCTTGTTTAATCAAAAGAGAAGCACTTAACACCAAATAAAGGGTAGACAAACTGTTCTCTACCTTTTCGATCAATTGAAGATAGAATGTTCGTTGAACAAGATGTAGAAAATTCCTTAGAGCTTTGGATTTTTAGGCATATTAAAAAATTGCACTGCATATCAAGAAGCGGATAAAGAAATGTGATATGCAGTGCAATTTTTAAATATACCTAAGTCCTCAGTGTTCATTGGGGCAAAAAATCCTGTCCTGTATAATTGCAACCAGAGAAAGCGCAAAATGCAGGCTGCGTTTTAGAAATTTGGTCCACCACACTTTCCTCACAATGAATTTACGCTGATTATGATAGATGGCGAATATTCAATTTGACTTTCTTCTAATTTCATTTCTATATCCATTTTGTTATATTTTATATTGTGTTTTATGTTGTATCGAATTTTTTAATATCTGTATATTTTGGTGTTATAAAAATCGTTTCTTATATACATAATATATACGGTTTTTATTTTCCTACAACGATTATTGCTTTAATTCGGTTCTTGGTATTTTATAATAAGGTTTGCATAATAATAATGTGAATTATGACACAATGAAATTTTTTACATTACATCTACTCAAAGAAATACTTATAATTAAACACTTTAAACATAAAATCTACAAAAATATGGCAAATTAATGAAAATAAACTCTTAAAAGGTGACGTAATTACTACAAAGAATTTGCTTACAACATCATATAGAAATGCTCATAAATAAAATTAAATGGAAAAACAACGCTAATGTTCACCTGGATCGGAACGATTTGTTGACTTATAAACGCGTCTGGCGGGTATTAGTAAGAATTTTTAACCAGACAGACGACCAAATTTCGTGTTTAGGAACACGATGTGTCTGTGTGTGAATAGACTATTTTAAAATCGATAAACCGTAGGAACCTGAAATTAGGTATTTGAGGAAGATTACATGATGTGACAGCAAAAGTTTCAGCAAAATTGAGTAAGCGGAGGCGGTACTTTATTTAAAATTTGTTATCACATTATTACTTTTTTTGCGATTTCCTCAAAAACGACGCTAACGATTTTGATTAAACTCGTCATGTGTAATGATAATCGAGATTCTTTAATATCAGCTATATCAATGTTCTATGAAATGTATCTCATAGTAATAAACAATGGATTGAAATTCATCTACTTAATAAGTGCAGTAATATATTTGTATAATATATCGTTGGAAAGCTAAGAACTTCATAAAGTATAATATTTAGTTTAATGTCGTGAAATGTATATATGCACGAAACTTACTTTTATATTAGATACATAAGTTAAGAGACCACCTGCACCGATTTCAAGAGAAACCTGACTCGGCACTCCATTCCCTATATATCACTCCCAGACTTCCCAGACGAGGAGTGTAGTTGAACCGAAGTTACAGTCATCAGATCATGTCATTCTATCCATTGTCTCGGTATATTTTGTTTATAGTCTGTCTGTTGATATTTGCAGTTTTATATATTGTGTTCATTGTAAATTTTTAAAGATTTTTTTTTTATTTTTAAAATTGCGGAAAGACATAAGTGGCGCCCGAACAGCATGGACTTGCGTATTCATTATCGCAATCCGAACGTTGGAA
This sequence comes from Aelia acuminata, assembly GCA_911387785.2. NCBI lineage: Eukaryota > Metazoa > Arthropoda > Insecta > Hemiptera > Pentatomidae > Aelia > Aelia acuminata. The sequence continues at coordinate 71,486,910 of OU426978.1, read as the reverse complement.
GAGTTTCCGCGATTTCGGAATTAGGATTATCACCCTGAAATCCTCAGCTGTGAAGATTCCGGAATTTCGGCGTACTTACCTAAGATTACCAACTTCCGATCTTCAGATTCTGACGAATTACATCACCCCGAGTAATTCGCAAATCGCAGAGGAACTTCGAACCTGGCAGGACTCCCTGACCTCAGGTATCCAGCTCAAGGACAGATCTACCACCCCGGAGATCTACATATCTTTCATAGCTCTCAATTAATTGTAAGTAATTTTAAGTATTTGATTGTATCGCATAAAAAGTAGAAATGTGATTTATGAAATTAAGTCCCCCCTCTGTTTACCCGATTTCGATGAAATTATTGCTGTCACATCACGGGCATATACCTGCCTCAAAAACCTAATTTAAGTCTTGTAGGCTTTATTATTTTCGAGTTAGATTGTTCGCACACACAAATTCGCTCTCTCTCTATCTCCCTACACACAAACTGAGACCATTTCGCGGGACTTGGTTCTTTGGACTCAGGGGACCCCAATACTTATATTTCCTTTCAATCATATCGTAAAATTATTCACGATCGTAAGACTTGACATTTCTATATATTTCATATAGAGGTAAGTGAAAGTAAAAATGAGACAATTAGCCATCATGGATGGAATTGGAGTTGGAACAAATACACGCAACACTTAGCTATTAGACTTCGTAGAGTGAAGTTGTGTTTACGGAGCTCCGAAGGATTAGCCAGCTTGTGTGTGCAGCGATCAGCTAAGAATACATTTCTTTCTCTTTTTTTTTCTTATACATCATTTATTACACTACATTTTTATGTTTTTTGTTATATATGTTTTTTTTTTGTTATATTTTTATAATTAGATCTTATTATTGTAATGGATGAGCTTTTTCAAAGCTCAAATAAACGTCAGAAAAGAGGCCGTATAAAAACCCCACCAAATCCGCTTCAAGTAAATGAAGCCATTAAATATATTCCAACTTCTTTCATAATTAATAGAGAAGGCGTGGAAGGATTTCAAAAAGTATCCAATTTTATTAATTAACAAATTTAATACCAACACAGTCGTGAAGTTAAAAACATAAAAAATTTTCTATTTTCTTACTATTTTATACTATTTACTAACTATTTTCTTTTTTGTATAAAATAGTTTTTAGTTTTCTTTTTTAAAAGACCCCGCTAATACAAACTAATACCCGCCAGACGCGTTTATAAGTCAAAAAATCGTTCCGATCCAGGTGAACATTAGCGTTGTTTTTCCATTTAATTTTATTTATGAGCATTTCTATATGATGTTGTAAGCAAATTCTTTGTAGTAATTACGTCACCTTTTAAGAGTTTATTTTCATTAATTTGCCATATTATTGTAGATTTTATGTTTAAAGTGTTTAATTATAAGTATTTCTTTGAGTAGATGTAATGTAAAAAATTTCATTGTGTCATAAAAAGAAATATTGTTCTAAACATATTACAAAAACAAAAACCAACTTTTTTATTATGAAATATGAAAAAACGGAATCATTCACCTTATTATTATGCAAACCTTATTATAAAATACCAAGAACCGAATTAAAGCAATAATCGTTGTAGGAAAATAAAAACCGTATATATTATGTACTAGCTGTATGTCCCGGTTTCACCCGGGAAATTTAATTTTTCTAACGAAAAGGTCGATTTCGTAAAAAAACCATTGTAAAGCGAGATCATTACGATTTTTATTAGGATAAAGAATATCAGCTGAAGATCGGCTAAAGTTATCCAATCCAATCCAATCCAAGGTGTTCGCACCTGGTAAGAAAGAACCACTGAGCGAAGTTTGATGTTCGTCGAGAGTTTCAGCTGCTGGTATTTGACGTTTTTTATTAGCTTTTGAGCTCACTACTCCTATTGAAGCTCGCTTCTTAGGAGGGATTTTTAAAAAATGAATTTACCATACATGTGAATAAACGTATTGTAATGTTAAAAAAAAAAAAAAACATGTGGTTTAAAAATCCCAGAACTCGACGCCTGCCAAGGGACGGTCTTACCGGGCCTTGTTGGCCTCTACAAAATCTATAAAATGAATTTTAAGGCCGTATTTCCGACTCAAACGGTCGATTTCGTAAAAAAAAAACCATTGTAAATGGAGATCATGACGAATTTTATAACAATAAAGAATATACCAAGAGATTGGCTGAAGCTATGCAATTTTAATAGAGACGGGTGTTCGCACCTGGTATCAAAGAACCACTGAGCGAAATTTGGAGAATTTAGGACAAACGGTATGGATTTCTATAAAGAACAAACAAATCATCTTTATTTATATAGATATAAGAAACGAGTTTTATAACACCAAAATATACAGATATTAAAAAATTCGATACAACATAAAACACAATATAAAATATAACAAAATGGATATAGAAATGAAATTAGAAGAAAGTCAAATTGAATATTCGCCATCTATCATAATCAGCGTAAATTCATTGTGAGGAAAGTGTGGTGGACCAAATTTCTAAAACGCAGCCTGCATTTTGCGCTTTCTCTGGTTGCAATTATACAGGACAGGATTTTTTGCCCCAATGAACACTGAGGACTTAGGTATATTTAAAAATTGCACTGCATATCACATACGGATAAAGAAATGAAATTAGAAGAAAGTCAAAATGTGTTAAGGGGTCCAAAGTTCTTAAGCCTACATTTTACGATTTCTCCGGTTTCAATTTAACAGAACGGAAAAAAACTAAACCACTACATTTGAAGGAATTGCTAAGAAAAAAACCTGGTGCGTGCGCGCAACACACAACTTTCACTTAACAACTTACTTAGATTAGAAATTAATGCGTTTTGTTAATTGCCACTTATCAAATGAACAGAACAGTTTAATTATAACACATTGGTTTGTCATTAAAGGCGTACGGCGCATGCGTGAGCTCAAGGTGTTTTATGAGTTGACAGAATATTTTTCTTTTTTTCTCCTGCATATGTTTACTTGATTCTCTTCATATATCATATTTAGCCGTTTCTTATTTTTAAGCGTGATGAGAGACAGTTAATTTCCCTATATAAACTAAAACAAAGGTACTTTATAGAAAAACAAAAAAAGCCCCTTCCCCATTTAAGCCGCCTCAGAACATTTTAATAATGATAAAGCTTACCTGATAATTAATAACAACTAATTTTCATTAAACATAACGAATTTGATAAAAATCGTTGAAGCCGTTTTTGAGATAATCGATCAAAAAGGTAAAAATTGGACAACATTTATTAAGTAAAGTCCCCCCTCCTGTTGATCAATTTTGATGAAATTTTTACATTCATATCTCGGGCATATAAATACATCAAATACCAAGTTTGATCAAAATCGTTAAAACCGTTATAGAGTAAATAAAAAAAACACGTGGAAATGATACAAAATTTATTAAGTAAAGTCCCCCCCTCAGGTTGATCAATTTTGATGAAATTTTTACAGTCATATCTCGGGCATATCAATAGACCAAATACTCAGTTTAATCAAAATCGTTAGAGCCGTTTTTGAGAAAATCGAAAAATACGTAAAAAGTTATTAAGTAAAGTACCCCCTCCCTTTGAGAAAATTTGATGAAATTTTTGCTGTCACATCGCGGGCATATACATACTCTAAATACCCAATTTCAGGTTCGCACGGTTTATAGTTTTTGAGCTAGTCTGTTCACACACACACACACACACAGACACACACACAGACACACAGACACACACACACAGACCATTTCGCGGGACTTGGTTATTTTGACTCAGGGGACCCCAAAACGTGTATTTCCGTTGAAAACCGGAAGTCGAAAATTTTCACGATCGCAATACTTCCACTTACTATATATTTCATATATAGGTAAGTGAAAGTAATAAGAGACGGAAACTTGCTTGTAGAAACCAGTGAAAGTAAACAGTCACAGAAACTTTTGGAATGTAAAATATTTGCAGACCAATTTAATATACACAGTTAAAGAATATGCTACTTTTCATTATAGTGAGGGGAGTTATTAGGTGCCACGATTTACAATATTTAGATTAAAACGAAATCAGAGAGGAACTAAACGGGAAATCAAGGATATTCAAAGAATAAAAATAAAAATTAACGGTGTTGAGAAATTCATGAATTCGTACAGTATGACCTTTCTCGCTCCATTACCACCAAAAACTCTCAAAATAGGTTACCGAAATATCAAAGTTCAAATGTACATTCCTAATCCTATTAGGTGTTTTAAGAGTCTTAAATTTTCCAACCATACAGTTATACCAATGCAAATACACTAATCCCAAAATTACCTTAGTGTGGTGAAGAAAAACATACTGATGAAAAAGGTACTTAAGTCCCCAAATGCATTTATTTTGGTGAAAAGCTTAATAGTTTGGACCGCTCATGCTCTATTTATCAAATGAACAAGGAAATAAAATCAATCCAATCCACTAGAAAAGTCTCATACAATGAAGCAAAAAATATTTAGTAGTTAGAAAAACCCCATCATTTTAATAAACTATTTTCATAAATAATGAGGTCTAAAACAAATACGAAAACTCAGGAAAAAAGAACTCGACAAACAGTTTAAAGACAAATATTTTTTTTTTAAATTATAAGCATCTAAAAATTACCAAGGTAACATCTAATGTTTTCTTTCCCTCGCCCATCACGTCGAAATCGCCGGTACCTAGACCGCAGCGTACCACCGTAACAATATCCTCGGCCGCGTTTTTCGTGCCACTTTCCCTCTCCCTTGTCCCTTCCTCATCCTCTACCCCCTCCCAGCCCCTCTCTTCTCCCTCCTCTTCGCCCCTGTCTCACTCCATCTCTGCACCACAAAACCCCACCGAGCCCATGATTCAGGAGCCTAAGGACCAGGGCCAACCTAAAGACGGCGTCAAAGATATCGAGGTTTCTTACAAAAAAGTGAAGCAGCCGCTTACCCTCCCATACCGAGGTGCTGCATTAAGCCATGGTTCACTTCAATTCTTCATATTCGTAGAGTTTTGACTAGACTGAGAATAGGCCACACATACCTGACCCTGAAAGTAATGTTTTAAAAAAAAATTTTTTTTTATTTGTTATTATGTTACGTGAATGCTTAAGAGTGTATATTTCATGCACATTCAGATAATCCTTCACTAAATATTTATTTATTTGATTGCATTTGAAGTTAATTTCAGGCGTTGATGACCCTAAGGGTTTTACGCCTTGACGCCTTGACAAACAAACACACACAGAATATTTCGCGTCACTTGGTTATTTGGACTCAGGGGACCCAAAAGGTTTATTTCCGTTGAAACCGGAAGTCAAATTTTTCACAATCACAATAATTTCCCATTCTAGGGAATTTATTATATTATTGTATTCATATGTAGATAAGTGGAAATAAATATAACTATTACTATTAATTAATGATTTTGTTGATAATTTAAACACTAATTTATAATTTGTTAGTTATAAATATTAAACATTTTGCCTGCTGATATATTTTAGAGTACCTAATTGATTTGGGTCACTACCTGCTCCATGAACTATTTTATAAAACTTGTACCTGTAAAAGTCTAGATCTGTAGACTGATTTTGGGGTACCATAAGGATTTGGAGGTGGTTTTCTTCCTGTCCTTCTCACCACAGTTTCCAAATCATCCTCGTCTAGGAGGTCAATTGTTTCAATCATATTCTGCCTGATCAGTCTTGAGAGAAACTCCACGTAGTGTTTCCTACAGACCTCATTTGTTAAGGACTTTTCATACAGTTTTAGTAAAGAATAATAGAACAAAGGAACAATTTTATTCCAGAAATTAAAAAAAAAGTCTTGCTAATCAGTTACAAATTGTAGCGCAATGAAATTTTTAAATTTAAAGTAGCACTATGAGAAAGTTAGATTTTCGGATTTCTTTCCCACGGGGATCTACTATAATGTTATCGAGGACGGTGTATTTAAAAAAAATCTGGTGCGCGCATCACACAATTTTCACTTACCACCCTTCTTTTTTGACTAAACATATACTTGATTAAATTTTTTTTTAAATGGCTAAGTGCTACAAGAGAGGGTACAGACAGTAAACTTTATTGTTCAATGAAAACTGTTTTTTTTTCTATTGGAAGTGGGGCCAGTAATTCATACAGTGATATACCAAGAATGATATTGGCCCCATTTATTCGTGCACTACGTACTTTTCTTACCATCATCATCATCTAATGGCGCTATGGTCCTACCTACGCAATCTCGGCCTACCTCTCTCCCTTCTTCCACCTGGGTTCCCTTCCATTATCAATTTTGGAAGGCGTTCGGTGCTCATCCTCTTTACGTGGATGGATAACATGGAGTAGCCATCTTATCCTTCTCTTCTTTATGGTGGCAACTATGTCTGGTCCCTCGTACAAGTTCTTTAATACTTCATAGGTTTTCATTCGCCAGAGGTTGCCTTCTTAGTCGGGCCATTGATTTTTCGGAGAATTTTCCTTTCCAAAATGTAGTTCTTTTGAATTTGTTTATATGAATTTTTTTTTTAAAAGATACTATAGACGATACATCGTAAATAAGGATCGATAGAAAGCATTCATAACAACGCCCGATAATAAATTGGAACCAAATTTTCAAATTAGAGCACCTTAGTATTTTTCAGAAAACGGCCCCTTCCCTTTCTATCATAATGCTCTTTCTCGATTATACCTTGGAAACCAATGTTTTTTTAATAATCTTAAAGTAGAAATTTTCTTGATAATCCAATATTTCGTTTCTGCGAACTTCTACCATATTATGAACTAAATATTATCATTTCTTAAATTCTAAGCTTTCCAACGATTGATTATACATATATATTGTACATAATGGCATTGACTTTTGTTATATTTTCGTTGAATAAATACTATTAACCCTCAGAAGTGTTACAATACCGATTCATTTCATTATCTATGTATAAACCTGTACCTAATAAACAACTTTAACTTAAATAAAGTGAAAAAAGGATTCATATAAAAATTAATTTGAAATATCTAGAGTGAATGTGTTTATATTAGTTTTATTCTCACGGATAAAGGCAATACCATGCTCATTAATGGAAAAAGAATTATTCCTTTATCTTCATTTAGTCAGGAGTTATAGATTTTTGGCGCCCAAATTATAAAATTCGAAATTTCTTGGGAATATAGAATATAAATGGAACGTCTCCGCCATTGCCCAGCATCTTGGCCTCCTCCATGTATTCTTCGCAGGATTTTCCTTTCGAATACCAGGAGGACGCTCGTCATTTTAAGTGAGTGTCCTAGCCTCACGACCATAAAGCAGATCTGGCCATATTATGGTATCGTGGACCTTGGTTTTTCTTGGTAAAAGGCGACAACGAAATTGCTTCTATAAGCTGAAATAGCATCGGGTTGTAGTCATAATTCTCTTTTTGATTTCATCCGTCACATTACAGTCATGAGTAACAAGTGACCCTAAGTAAGTAACAACCACTTTCTTTTCATGGTCACAACATCTCCACTTTTTGTAGGGTTTTCTGTCGCCGTCTAAACTTCGCTTCGTTGATCTCCAGGCCAAGTCTATTTGCTGGTCCCATCAATTCTAGCAATGATTCTGTGATTGAACTATACTTGGAAAAGGTTGAAATCAAAATGGAAAAAGTTAAATTTGACTTGGAAATTTAAGCTATATAAAATTTTGTAAAATAAATTTTTATTTGATAATACTACAGATTTCATTTACATAAATATTGTATTATAGGCTTATGAGAATACCTGATTTAAATTTACAGGCCGATCTTCCTCCGCATATGCTTACTTAAATGCTCTCTACATCAATAACATAGTTAAGACATGATATCAGATATTTTAGTAAAATATCATAAATGGTGGTTAAAATTTCCAGAAAATTGTCATTTAACCTCTGAAATCGTGTTTTGTTATGTTCATATCGAATTTAAGAAAATCTAGCTCAGTTAAAAATCATAAATATATTTATATGTTTTTTTAAAACTCTCAACTTCAATTAAATAATGTGGCTGTTATTTAATTAATATAACGTTAAAAACAAAAACAAAAGACAAAACATATGGTTTAGAATGGTTCTATACTTATTGTTGGAACGAAATAACAGTTAAGTTTAAACCAGTGTTTGAAATCGATAATTAGTTTTTCCAACATATCATCTTATAATTATTATTTCAGATTTTTAATTTAAAAATCATTTTTGATTGATAAATAAAAATTTAAATCGATCTTTGATATTTATTAATTGGATTAAAAATAATGATCACTCACCGAGTGATACGGTATTAAATAAAAAATAATGATTAAATTGGGATCAAAAAAATATTGATCATAAAATAAAAATCACCTTTTTGGAAGGAAATTGATTTATTATACCATGTGGACTCCAAATCTGGTTATATTTTGCTTCTGACTTCAATAATGACCGAATTATGGCCCCTCAAATCAGGAAATTGGCTTTGAATCAAAGTGGTGGATAACGATAAAGAGGTACTTCCCCGATAGGATTGTCCCCGGATGAGCTTGGACCTTTGTGCAAAATTGTATTAAAATTGGCCAAGTATTTTAAATTGGCTACAGCGGACGGACGATTTTTTTTATTCATTTTTCGGATTCTACGCATCTTAAATTTAATGTCAAATTTTTAAGGGTGGGGGGGGGGGGTGTAAAAAAACGTAATCTTCGGAACATCACAATAATAAACTAAAAATTTATATTTCTGATTTATAAAAGTACTAGTCGAAAATTATTATTATTGTTAATCGAAAAAAAATAATTTAATAATAATGAACATGATATGATTTTTTTCACTTGTGATCAAAAATAAAAATCATCAAATGATTTTTAAAATTCTAGATAAAAATTTGATCGGATTTGATTTTAATTTTAATTTTATTAACTATCGATTTCAAACCCTGGTTTAAACAAATGATGAGCTAAGTTTGTAAAGTAAGAAAGCGGATCAAACTCTCTCACTCTCTCTACCAGAAGGAATGTTTGCAAAGTAGCATAATCATCAGTCTTGTTACGTACCTTATGTTCATAAATATTTGTATATGTATAATAATTAGCATAGGAATCTTATTTCATCTAGATATGGTTGTTATTAAGAATGTATTAATTTTTCATCAAGCCATTTCTTTCTCTGTTATCGTCGTTATAAAATAAAATGTTCGTTAGGTTACATGTGAATCTCACTTGTAAAAAATATATTAATTGAAAAAACTTGATAACATATTTATTTGCTGCCCGTCCAGCGCCTCAGCACCAGCCAGCATTGTCAAATATGGGGATTGGCATTAGCCAGCCGGTACCTTCCATGGTTAATGGTTCTTCCCACATCATTGAAATAATAAGTCATCTTAATAATCTCATGCACCCCCTTTTCCCCCTTCTCCAACAATTTTCCCAAATAACTCAAGCCTCGTGTCCCTCATATGCACCCTAATCACTTGACTGTAGGCATTGTCAATTCTCCTCTGGAACGCTAACGGACTGAACCAACGCAAAACCGAGCTAGACTTGTATTTACATGAAAAACGAACAGACGTAGCATTGATCACTGAAAAGCATCTAAAACCCCGCTCAAAATGTTTCATCCCAGGATACACCATTTACAGAACTGATCACCCGGATAAGACACCACACGGAGGAACAGCTATACTGATAAAAAATACACTTAAACACTATCCGAAAGACCTACATATAACACCAAACATACAATCAACAGGACTCACACTCTACACTAAACACCACACCATCACTTTAGCTGCTGTATATTGCCCCCCACCCCCAAGTTATGTTCTGACGTAAAAAAAAAAAAAAAAAAAAATTGTATTCCTACTACCATTCCCCGTCGCGGCTTTGCCCGCGAGCCTTTAAAATCAATTCAGTGATCATTATCTTGGTATTGATTTAATATAATATAATGTTAATGTTATTGTTAGATGTGAACCGTACAAATGTAGGAAACGAAGTGAGCGAAGGGGGAGAGGGATCGGAGCTTCCGGTAAGTGGAATGTTGGAGGAGGAAGCTGCCGGCTCGGTAGAAGAGAGGGAGACGCGCAATGGAGAGAGTTCACTAAAACCGTCGAAACAAAAAATTACTCGTCGTGAACGCTTCATTTTTCGGCTTTAAAACATGGTTTTCGACGCCCCGTAGGGGCTTTCGAGTTAAACTCGTCTTATCAAGATCTTTAAAATGAGTCCCAATTAGATATTTTTTCTCGAAGTGCAAAAATAGGTGTCAGTTAGAGTTAAACGACAATTTCGCCATTTAAAACCCTTAAGGGTTACATTTTTGAAATTCCTTTCTTAGTGGTTACCTACATCGCGTTTAAAATCTAAATTCCAAACTTCAAGTTTTTATCATTAGTAGTTTTTGCTCTGCGTTGTTTCTTTCAGACAGGACAAATCCTCTTATATATATAGAGATGTTTGTAGTTTTTTACAAACGTTTTTATTAAAGTTGGAATAAAATCACCAAAATAGCCAGAATAAAATAATATGAAATCCGAACCAGAGGCCTCTCACGGAGAATTCTCTCCCCCCAAAGGTCTAGGGGAACTTCTCTTTAAGGAAAGAGATGCACTTTCCGTATATCTCCCTTTTCTCTTTCCACCTCACCCGCCTGGTCAAGGTCATTGTTTTCAAATCTAACTGTCGGATCCACCACCAGTGCTTTGTTCCCGGTCTTAGAGCATGCGACAATGTCCGCATACCTCGTGGATCCATCTGTATCAATGCTGTAGACCTCGTCAAAGCAGGCAAAGTTCCTCTCTTTCATGAGTCTTATAAGTTCATGCTGAACCCTATAGTGCATAACTCGCCGGCAATTGTTGAGGGAAAAAAAAATAATAAAATAAAAAATTGTAATATTTAGAGTAGATGCATGAAAGTTAAAGTGTAATTATGATTTAATTAATGTATGCGAGTATTGGTAAGTATGCTGCGTTTTACAGCAACCCAATGTATTTGGGCAGCATTGTTTTGTTTGTTATAAAAAAATAAAGCATTTCTCTATTGGGCTTGAATTTTTTTGGGTTATGTGAAGGAAAATGGTTTAATTATTTTACAAAGTATCTGACCTCTGCTTTGTAACTATTATTGATTTTCGTGAATTTCATACTGTATCAAGGTGCTTGAAATGAGGTAGCTGTGTTCATAAAAAATAGGGTAATTAAAGGGGTCGGGGCAAAACAGTGCCAAGCAACATTTTTAACAAAAATAAACTGTAGCTGCCGTCTCTTGTATATT